>QYRS01000001.1:1312343-2624686 GCA_006503535.1 Arthrinium phaeospermum | reverse complement strand
ATAAAAATTAAATTAATATAATTAAATAATTAATAAATAAAATAATTAATAAAAAAAAGTTTATATATAATAAAATAAATAATTAAAAAAAAGGAATAAATAAATATTTATAATTAAAAATTATAATAATTAAATTAAATATATTAATTAAAAATTAAAGATAAAATATTAAATATAAAAAATATAAAAGATATATATAATTTTAAAAACGGTTTTTATTTAAACTTATAAATATAAATTAAAATTTATAACGGTAATAATATAGAAATAAATAAGCGATAATAAATAAATTAAAATTTTTAAAAGTTATTACAAAATTTTAAATATAATTATTATAATTAAAAAAAAATTAAAATATAAATAAAAAAAAGGTTATAAAAAAAGGTATAAAAAGTATTTATTTAATAATAAATAAAATTATAAAAGAAATATTAAAATTAATAATATATTAAATTAAAAAATTAAATAAAATAAAAAATTTAAAAAAAAAGGAATTTATTAATAAAAAATAATAAATTAGGAAATTATTAAAGTTTTATAACTTATATATTTCGATTAAATAAGATATATAAGGAATATTTTAAAGAGGAATAAATTAAAAATCGTTATTTATTATAATAAAATAATAAAATAATAAATAAAGTAATAAAATAAATTAATTAAAAAAAGGTATAAATAAAATTAATTAATAATTAATAAGGAATAATAATAAAAGAAAAGATTAATTAATAAAATAAAGAAATAAATAATTAATAAAGGTTAAAAATTAATTTAAATAATTAAAAAATAAAAATAATATAATAAAAAAAGTAAGTTAAATAAAGTATAAGTTTAAAAATATATTAAATAATTATTATTATTAAAAAAGAAAAATAATTATAAAGTTTAATAAAGTAAAGTAATTAGTATTTATTAAAAAGTAGAATATTTATTAAAAAGATTAAATAAAATAATAAATAATATTTAAATAAATTTAAAGTAAAGGATAAAAAAATATTAAATTTTAAATAAATTATAAAAAAAAGGTTATATAAAAATTAAAATTAAATAATAAAAAAATAATTAATTAATTAAATATAAAATATATATATTTTAAATTCTTTATTAAATAAAATCGATAATAAAAGAAAATAAAATTTAAATATAATAAACTTATTATAAACTTTATTAATAATTATTTTTATTAAAAGGATATATTAAAAGGTAAATATAACGATATTAAAGTTAATATTATTATATTATAAATAAGTTTAAATTATTTAAAAATTAAAAGTTTAAGTTATTAAAAGTAAATAAAATTAAAATCAAAGGGATAATTAATATAAAAGCTTAGATTTAAAGAATATAATATTTTTATACTATAGATAAATAAACTTTATTATTTAACATTACTACTATATTAAGCTAATTAATATTACCTACTAAGGTAATAGTTATACCTAAATAAATAAATATACCTACATAGCACTAACCGATAAGGGAAATAGTGCATTTTCTAATACAATTGCAACTATCATTTTACCGATTTAATATGATGAGGTACATGCGTGATCCCGTTCAATTCTGAGAAGGCTGTCTGATATGCTTTTAAAACCGGGGGTGGCGCGCTATGGCTCTATTAGGCGTACCTAAGGTACCCATTGATCGATACTGAACCCTTGATCGACCCTTACCTCACTCCAGCAGCTTGGACTCGGCCTGGCATATTGTCCGCTGACCAAAATCTTTCAGCTGGGCGATTGTCACTTGGTCTATTCTACCAATATGTCTCGGTAGAGTCTTGGTATCCAGAGAGAATCAGGCCGATGCTTACCGTCTCTTCGACCTCATGTACCTAACCCTTACTTTGGGTCCTGGCACGCCTAGCATACCGCCTATATGCCCCAGGCTGGCCAGGGGACGTCATTGGCGATGGCTCAACAGCTTGCATGCTCACGGCTTCATTCCGGATTTCGATCCACCGACTGTCGCAAAGATGACTGGCACAGGCAGCACTTATCCGCATGTCACCGAGAGTATTTATAGTCCCGTATCCCATCGCGATCTCCGTGTTCTACCAAACAGATTTTGTGTAATAATCCCAAGCCATCAACGCATTGACTTGCTGTGTTCTAAGAAGCAAAACGACTTATCATTGTGGCTTGGTATCCTAAGCTCAGAATCGTAGCTGTTGGATTGGCTTCTTTCTAGCACCCGCCCTCGCTTCTCACTCATTTCTCTCTCACTTCCCCATTGCTACCCGAAAGTAAACTCGCAGGATCCTTGTGCGACGATCCTACAAACCCAAAGCTACCTACGTATTTTCCCAAGATACCTGCGATTGTTCGTGGACCTCCTTCTATCGCATTCGTCACAAAACCTCCCAAGCAACATGGAATCAGGTGGCGCTTCCCCCCTACCGTCGTTCCAGGCGTCGCGGACTTCGACGCCGTCCTCGAGCCTCAATCCCAACGCGCCTTCGCGAAAGGTCAAGATATGCGTTTACTGTGGTTCTGCTAAGGGCAATGACCCGGCGCATCTTCAAGCGGCGCGCGAGCTGGGCAAGTTGATGGCTGAGAACAACATCCCTAGGTGAGTCATGCCCACTTGGAACCCGCTAAATTACTGCGTCAGCTAACATTGCGCCAGTGTACGGAGGCGGTACCGTCGGCCTGATGGGCGAGGTGGCCAAGACGATCGTCTCGATTTCCGGGCCTGCCGCGGTCCACGGCATTATCCCGGAGGCACTTGTGAAGTGGGAGCGCGACGATACGTACTCCAACCAGACGGATTCCAACGGCTACCATCTCCCCGAGGAGAACGTGTACGGCAAGACAACGGTCGTCAAGGATATGCACACGC
Organism: Arthrinium phaeospermum; assembly: GCA_006503535.1. Classification (NCBI taxonomy): domain Eukaryota; kingdom Fungi; phylum Ascomycota; class Sordariomycetes; order Amphisphaeriales; family Apiosporaceae; genus Arthrinium; species Arthrinium phaeospermum. The sequence continues at coordinate 2,621,845 of QYRS01000001.1, read as the reverse complement.
GCAAGAAGATGATGGCGCAAGAAGTGCTCGAGTCCGCCCCGGGTAGCGGCTTCATTGCGCTGTCAGGAGGCTTCGGCACCATGGAGGAATTGCTCGAGACCGCCACTTGGAACCAGTTGGGGATCCATGACAAGGGCGTCTGCGTACTCAACATCAACGGCTTCTACGACGGTTTATTGCAATGGCTCAAGAAGTCGGTCGTGGAAGGATTCGTCAAAGATGCAAACGCTGACATCTTGGTTACGGCGACGGACGCGAAAGGTGCGATTGAGGCTCTTCGCAACTACAAGGTCTCAGAGGCCCGGTACGGCTTGTCATGGGACAACCAATGATAGGGGCGGTGTCCCCCCCTTTAGATTAAAGACCAAAGGTTGACAATGTTCTTCTATATTTGACGTGCATTAGAGGCATCTAGACCTATGGTCGATCGATACCAATGGAAAACACATGAAAACCAAGACTTATTCAAATGCTGACCAGGCTCTTTCCCAATGCCCCTATACACCATGCTGTTGGCCGATATTATATCATACAGACTGAGTACCCCGGAAACAAACAACCTGCGTTTCGTTTCGTTTCGTTTCGATTGCGCTCCTTGATTAAAACTCCTGCTCTTCCGTGAAGAACATGCCGAAGCTGACGATAGTTCCGTAAATCAACAGTCCACCAAGGATACTCATGAACATCGCGGGAATGCTGATCAGGGCGGCATGCGTGAGGACAACAGGCAGAGCTGGATGAGTGGTCCATGTCGTTAGTAAAAGTATAATTCCGGAGGCAGCAACACTCTGTAACTCTGGGACTTACCGATGCCCATCAACACCATGAAACCCGTGCAGAAGCGGCCGAGGTCCAAGACGGCATTGCCCGAGCTCTCGACGAAGTCATCCGGGTTGGCGCAGTGGCTGGCGATCCAGTTGGGTACGGGCGCGAGCACGTAGGTGCCGACGACGAGCAGCGGGTAGTAGACTTTGAAGAGGGCGCATGACAGGATGACGAGCAGGAAGCCAACGGCCAGCACGAAGGAGAGCGCGATAATCGTCTTGAGGCCCGCGGTCGGCATCGTGGCGGTTTGATGTTTTGAAATGTTTTGATCGAAGCTGGTGCCGGGTGTTTCGGTTTCGTTTGTAGGACCGGGAGGGATAGGTTGGCGTCGTCGGAAAGGTGATGTTGTGAGGCTGCGCGTAGTAGTAGTTGGGTCGGGCAGTCGGGATCTTGGATGCAGCTCAGTCAATCAATCGACCAGCATCAGGTACCCAAATAAAGTCCAGGAGCAGGCATAAAGTAGCGAGTTGCGTCAGCCTGTCGGGTCGGAGTGGAAGCTTGAGCCACAGTTGTCTGGGAGTGATCGGTGTAAGAAGCTGAGTGCCTGAGAAAGCCTTTGTGGCACGGGCTATCCACTCACAAGCGCTGTAGCTCCCTCTCCAACCGCTGCTGGCTGCGCTCTCCGCTAAACCACAAGGGGAGAGCTCCCACTCTCTCAGCTCGACCTTGTAGTGTAGGTAGCAGCTGCGTAAGTTCGTCTGCCTCGCCAACCGACGTCCCTCCAGATCAGCCTTGTGATACCAGTATTCCCAGAACACCAACTCACCACCACACCCACTTACCTTCCACCACGCCTCGAGTCTCGCAACAACATATCATATTCCTCGCCAAATTCCTGACGAATTGCCACAATGTTCCGGAACAACTACGATAACGATTCCGTCACATTGTAAGCTTTGGGCACCCGCACCTGTTTGTACCAGTGAATGGGGCCTCTTCGCTAACACGACTTCTCTCTCCCAGCTCTCCGCAAGGAAGAATATTCCAGGTCGAATATGCCGCCGAGGCCGTGAAGCAAGGTTCGGTTGTGGTTGGTCTGACAAGCAAGACACACGCAGTACTAGTTGCTATCAAGGTACGACGACCCGACTTCTCCCCACTATCACCGCCGTCATACATGCATCTTGTCTACAAATCGACCTGAAGCTCCATTCGAATTGCTTAAGTTGACTAACATGATTCTTTCTCTGCGTAGCGTAATGCCGAAGAACTCTCCTCGTACCAGAAGAAGCTGTTCGCCGTCGACGAGCACGTCGGTCTGGCCATCGCCGGCCTCACATCCGACGCCCGCGTCCTGTCCAACTTCATGAAGAACCAGTGCCTGTCGCAACGGCTGACGTACGACCGCGCGATGCCGGTGGAGTCTCTGGTGCAGTCCATCGGCGACAAGGCGCAGATCAAACACAGCAGTATGGCAAGCGGCCGTACGGCGTCGGCCTGCTGATCGCCGGCATCGACGAGACGGGCCCCCACCTGTTCGAGTTCCAGCCTAGTGGCATGACCCAGGAGATGGTGGCCTGCGCCATCGGTGCCCGCTCCCAGATGGCCCGGACATACCTCGAGAAGAACGCCGAGCACTTCCCCGACTGCGGCCGCGACGAGCTCGTCAAGCACGGCCTGCGCGCCCTCAAGGAGACCCTCGTCCAGGACAAGGAGCTGACGCTCGAGAACACCAGCGTGGGCGTCGTGGGCGTGAAGGAGGCCGGCAAGAAGAACTTGGAGTACTTCAAGGTCCACGACGGCCCCGAGGTCAAGGAGTGGATCAACAGCGTGGCCGATGATGCGGAGGCGGGTGGGGACGCTGCCGAGGGCGAGGGCATGCAGGTCGACGAGTAAAGAGGGCTGCAGCACACGAAATGAACTCGAAATACTACAGACGACGGACATGACGATAGCTGCAGGCGTAGCGTGCATGGGTTTGGCATTCCCAAAATAGATATGGTTCAGCTGGACAAGCAGACCGGAAGAGTCCGTGAGCAGCTGCTATCTACGATGTACTATAATGAACATGCTGAGATCACGTCAAACGTCATCTATGTCTGTGCTGATGATTCTGATATCCCCTATTTGCACTGAAGGATGTAAAGCGCAGGTTAAGCACCATTGCCTTACAATATATGAGGTTTGTAAGACGGCCAACATTGTGAGTTGAGTAAGGGGTATTCGGTATTTATTGATTTTACTTGGCTTGTCTTGGCATCTATATTTCATCCTCTTCGTCATCGAAGTCGTCTTCGCGACCCATCTCGTACAAGATCCGCCCGCCCTCGCCAGCCCCTATGTCCGTCTGCGCATCAAAGTACGGCAATACGATTCCCTCACGGTCCTTCCTCTGCTTCTCCGTCAATCCCAGGCTGAACGTCGTCTCGGCATCCTCGCCGCCCTCCTCGGCTGCCGGCTCATGGACATCGCGGAGCAGAGGGTGGTCGGACAACAGCGATATCCGGGCCCCCGTGTCCACCTTGCTTTTGGCCGCGGGAGCGGCGGCGCACCAGGTGGCGGCGAGACCAGGACGAACTTCTCCGCGACGGAGCGCCCGCTCCGTCGGCGGATCTCCATGTCCACCACCAGCCCCTCCACCTCCCTTTGTCGCTTCTGCAGCCCGACCAGGACGCCCTCGCGGCCCTCGCGCAGCCCGAACTCGGGCTCGACCAGGCTGCGGTCCCGCGCCAGCTTGCGCTCCACGGCCTGGCCCAGGTTCGAGGTCCGCAGGATCGCCGTCGCGAGGTGCGAGAGCACCGTCAGCGGGTGCGGCTCGTACTCGCCGAGGGAGCCCGGGGACAGGACCAGCGGCACGTCCGTGTGGTACGTGGCCACCAGGCTGACCGCCGGGCCCGTGATCAGACTTGACAGCACTTGGGGCATCTGCGAGGGGATCGCGGTGCAGAGGGGGTTGAGGGTGTCGAAGATCAGCAGGACTTCTGCACATCGTGCGAAAACCTCAGTGTTAGTAACGACATACTTACTGTGTATGTGTAATGGAAACAACAGGACTGTGGGGGAAAGCAGGTAAGAAAGGGTGACGCACTGTGGGTTTGCCCCGGCGCTCCGGTGGGATAATGCGAGACGATCTCAGAACGCAGGGCCTCGGGGGTCTTGCCCCGTGCCTTGACGAAGATGTCTACATCTGCTGGCTTCTTGAGGGTTGCAAATGAGACGAAGATAATCTTGCTTCTAGAGATCTGCCGAGGACTGTCAGTCTCGCTTAGTTTATATAAAAGGGTGCCGTAGTCGTGATCAGCCTAATAGACTGCGTGCTGTGCGCAACATGGGACCACAACTCAACTACCGACATGACATACCCTGGCTCTGGCCACAAATTCCCGGATTACTGGTTTGGCGCTCTGCTCCAGAGTGTCGAGTACGAGAGTCAGCGGACTGGCTCCATCGCGCAGGTTCAGGAGCTTCTGGAACAGAAGCAAGGCATGAGATCGCGAGTGCTGGGTTGTGGGCGCCATCTTGATTTTGGTCATGGGCTCCCGTCAAATGCTGCTGGCCCCCAGCGAGATACTGCCAGTGCAGCGGGGCGTCTTTTCAACCTCGCGCTCTCACTTTTGGCCGAATTGGTGTCAAATTGCGACGGTCCAAATGAGAGTCTTTTTATACAAATCGAAATCCTAGAGCATAGGTAAACCAAATAGACTCAGCGATGTATTAGCCGGTTTAAAGTAGGAGGTTTGGGTATGCTAATGACAGTCCCCGCAGGCAAAGACATTTTTGGATATCAAAATTATAGTGGGGCACCAACTTATAGCGAGCAACAGCTGCTGTCCAAGTCCTACTCCAGCTTCAGCATTCGGTGTTTTTGATGCATATCATTACAGGTCCCGTTTTCTTTATTATTATAGTCATTTACATGTAATTACCTCATCCGTACCCTCCGCGCTGAATTCGGTCTAGAGCTTGCACGTAGAGTTCAAAGCATTGCCCTGGTTCGGCATGAGTGACAGTTGCAGGAAGCAAGAATGACATACATGCAGGAAGCAACAACTGCATCTTCCCAGAAACACTGCCAAGGTTGTGTAAATCCCCGGCTCGCCTTGACGAATCAGCCTGGCATTATGATTCGAGGACGGATTGTAAAGTGTTGGCAATATGGTTAAGTAGCTAGACACCCAATGCAACTATATTGCGCCTGTGCCCTTTTCATTCGCTGACACAGCCAAGCCCGTCTCTTGTCACGCCCGTGCAAGTCCTTGCGAAGCGTAGCTGCATACAACTGCGGCAACTCCGCTATCATATCATCATATGTCTCCTAAGCCCGTTTCCTTCCACCTGACTTTTTCTTTCCTTCTGGTTATCTCTTTTTGCAGACTTCCACCAAGCTGATATCCCGCAATCCAAGACTGGGCATCCTCGGCCATGGTCAAACACGCGGTCCAGGGGCTGCTCTGCTGGCTCATGATCCAAGGTGGAGGGTCAATCCCCCTGAAGAATCCCCTTGAGGCCCGGGACTTTCTTGCCGAGGAGAGGTTGGTCGTCACAGACACTTATTACCCCCTCTCGAGGATCCCCCCAAGCCGTGAATCTCTCCAAGAATCCCGCCTCCAAGATGGACTCCAACTCAGGCAAACCAGTCCCGGCACCGCCCCTAAGACCCATACCGAAGCAGACGCAGTATCTCATGTCGGTAGGCATTGGGGGCAAGAACTGGTCTATGATCCCCGACTCCGGAAGCGCCGACACTTGGCTCATGTCCTCAACCTTCAAATGTCTCGATCGGTCGCACCAGGAGCAAGACCAAATCGCCTGCAACTTTGGGCCCTCCTACCCAGGAAACTTCTCCGGCGGCAGGATTGACGAGCATATGAACATATCGTATGGCGGCGGGGACTCCCTCAACGGCGATATGGGATACGCGGAGTGAGTTATCCAAATTCGCTAGAACCAGCACGCATACACAGGAAGGCGAGGGCTAAGCTCTCTGAATAGCATCACTGTGGCCGGCATCACAGTCCAAAAGCAGCAAATGTCCCTCGTGACATCAGCGGACATCCGCGGCAACGGTATCTTCAGTGGAATACTGGGTTTGGGTATGCGCGGGCTGACTACCTCGTACACGGGTTCGGATCCGTCTACCGACAGTCCTGCCACAGCCAAAGAATACGCCCCGCTCGTGGAGACCATGTCGAAGAAGGTCGCTCCGCTGTTCAGCGTGGCCATGTCCCGCGATGAAGGCCGCTCGTTCATTTCATTCGGGGGAGTGCCTCCCAATGTCACGACCGGAGAGTTTGCTACAACGCCAATTCGTCAAGTGAGAACGGAGTTCCTCTTTCTTTGCGCCTTTTCGTGGCCCGAGGACATGCTTGCTAACATGCATGCGTAGATGAGCGTGAACGGCGGTCCGAAGCGCTACATGTACTACGGCATCATGCCCGACAACATGAGGGTCAGCAACACAGAGACGAACCAGACATGGCCCAAGCCGGCTGGCATGGTGGTTGACACCGGCACCACCCTCAACTACTTCCCTGAAGACGTGGCCCGGACGATCAACGATCTCTTCGTGCCCCCGGCAGAATACGCCGGGTCCGGGACCTATGCCGTGCGGTGCGATGCAGTGCCCCCCAAGGTCGAAATCGGTATAGGGGGCAAGGCCATACCCATCCACCCCAGTAACCTCATCCTGCCGGAAACCAAGCAGGCTACCGCCGATGGAGACTATTGCATATCAGGCGTGGGTGCCAATGTTGGTCTGTCCATACTAGGCGATGCCTTCCTGGAGGAGTTGCTGGTTGTGTTTGACGTCTCGGACAAGAAGCAGATGAAATTTGCGCAGCGGACCGACAAGACGTCGCAATGATTGCAAAATTGCATAGGCACCCAATTACCGCCAACAATGCAGCTCAAAACGGCATGTTCCTTACGCGTCATGGTTTAACACGCCCATTTCTCGGGGTTTTGCTTGTTGAAAATGCTCGTTGCCCAATCGTAGTATTCGTGACATACGCTTTGCATTTGGCTGGGTCCAGCTGCGAGGGACTCATCTTACAGCTCGACAGCCTGCCCATGTGTTCCTGCATGGATTCGTCGATCACCGACAGGGATCGTGACTAGTGACGTTATTCGTATACCCAATCCGTACCCACCCGCTTGCCCATTCGCACGTGCTAGCGATGCAGGCAGCTAAAATGACAAGCCGAGGACGGCAACAAAAAGTCGTAGTCGCGTAGGTGGCCGGCAATCCTCCCGGGTGGCTTGCAGTGACAAGGAGCCCGTTCCGCTGTCGAATGGCAATTTCTGTTAGCGGTTACCACTACTCCATCCGACGAGTTGCGCAATGTCGCCGTCTTGCAGATCCCGAGAAAGCTAGCTCCTAGCACGCTGAATAGTCTCTTACACTTATGCACGGTGCGTATATGACTATAAGTACGCTTGTAGCATCGAGATGGTTGATTTGGGACTGCCGAGAGATTGTGTGGTTACATCCAGTGAAGTAGAAAGAACAGAGTAGCTTCGCTTGGAATCTTGCGTGCTTGCATGGCCGCTTGCGATAGAGAAAAATGACCGATCGTAATCTGCAATGCCGGAAGCCACCGTTTCCGGGTAGCTGTCTACCTGAAGCAGCAGTGCAACATGATTCCGACTTTCAGCTCCGTGATTCAATTTTGGTTCCTGTCCACCTGTTGGAAGCCGGCAGTTGTGTGGTTGGCTACCATACTAAAGATAGTGCCCATGGTACCGGCAGCCAAGTCATTACCGCGTCACTGGCAAGTTTCGAAGTGAACAAACGTGGCATTCTTCCAGTATCAGGTTAGCAAGATACAGGAGCCCAGCTAGGGTGGGAAACACTACCAATCAGTTGTCAATTCTCAGTCAAGCCCGTGTCTGGACGCCCAAATAGGATTTGGGTAGACAATAGACTTGAGTCTAATCGTAGGTGCCATCCACTCGTCGTACGAGGACCGACAGCAAATTAAGCTGCCACTGCAACGTTCGGTCTTTCTTTCAGTTCGGGAACGCTTTTGGGGGATTGGCTACGCTGATTTGGCCTACTCTACACTGCATCGGGGATAGACGTTTATCATGTTGGTATACTAACAGGAGGCTATCCGTACAGCCGGCTGGCCGGTTCCTTCCAACCTTCTCCACATACGCCGCTTACTCAGGTGCACCCAAGCAACAAGTCTGCAACGGAGGCCCCGCCGACCTGTTCCGTGGATCCAGGCCCCCACCCCCTGCCTCTTTTCAGCCAACCGACAGTGATAAGGAAGAAGTTGGGACCTCGATCCCCAAACTCCTGCACATCTCGTCACGATCGTGCTTTTTCTCCGATATATCATGCCCTTGCATGCCATGCTGGGTATGGGGCTGTCAGGGGGGCCTCTCACGTCCCCATCCTAATCCAGAGCTAACAACCTATATGTGGTCTGATATTTACTGGAGGAGAAGGGCTTTGACAGATTTTGACACACTATCATGCCTGGTCGACAAGGTCGCAAATGTTTGTAATACGACCCTCAAATCATCTCGCAATGGTGGACGTTCTACGCAGATCTGCTTATGTACAGACTGCACACCGTATGCGGACTCTGGCCGTTGAGAACTTGAGAGAGCTCTACAGGTACTGTGGGATAGCCGATCGGCAACGATGTTCGATCCTAAAGTTCAGATTGCATGCCGCCTACCGAGCATTCGCCAGAATAAGCAGGAGATCGTCTAATGTATTGTAGATGCTAGCACGGGGTTGAAATCAAAGTTCAGACTTAACGCTACCGACGGCGGACCGTTGCTTGGTGGTAACTGGCTCCCCTGCTGGGAAATGGGAAACACTCTCTGGGCTCTCACCCATGCATCCCGGCCCAAGGAAACAACGCTCCTCATGACAGGCTGGAGCTTGACACTAGCCTAGCCTCGACACTAGTCATTGACATGTCGCTTTTTGGGCTGCTACTCCAGCATCAAGAACATCAGTGACGAAATTCCCCAGTCTCTAAGAGGACGCTACGGGTGCTTTGACACACACCCCTCTACGCCGCATGGTAAGCATGGCACGATCTGGGTGCAATATGTATCGCGGTGCTCCCGGTTCTGTTCTGCAGAGGACGATTTGGGACCAGAAGCTCTTAGTATCCCGACTCCTTCACCACTCGCCTTGCTTTCTGTTGTTTCTGCTCAAGGACCGTTACGTTGGTGTCGTGCCTATCCAGTAAAAGGCTTGGCCCCCTCACGCCGTATACGACAGAGTGAACTCAAAACTACACTGGTGATCCCTGTTTGCACTATCAACCCAAAATTTGCAGAAATTTGGCGTTGGTAGAACGCTTATAGAAGGGTGCCAGGTTTGGTTCGAGGACGAACAGGCTTGAAGAAGAGAGAAGAAGAAGAAGAAGTCAGTACACAACTTAATATGTCGTCGGCCCACAGACGAATCATCAGCCCCCTGCGCCCACGGGATAAGGCCCAGGGCTATCAGGATGAAGGGCGCCAAAGCTCCTTGAGCGTACGGTCTATCTCTGCCTTCGACCACCACCCTCACCAACAGCCAGAAGAGGAAGAGTACGACGAGGAAGGCGCCGCCATACCAGATATCCCCACGCGGAAGTCAAGCCGGGCACAGAACCTGGTCGATTTCATCACATCCCCAGAGGCCTTCAAGAACGTCCGCAAGACCAAGTTCAAAGAGGACATGGGCCAAAATCCCCACGTCCAAACCTTGGGGGTGCCCCAGGTTTCTAGGCCCAGCAGGTAAGTTCCCTTCAGTTTGGTCGGCTTGGATATCGATTGGGAACAAATGCTGACATCATAACGCTACCAGCTCGTCGAGTAATCGAGACCAACCATCTTCGGGGCGGTTGTCAAACCTGCGAGAGCAGCCGCCGGCAGAGAGAGCAGCCAGTCCACGCTCTCCGCAAAGTCCACGAGACCAAGGCCCGGCAGATAGGATGTCGAATATGCAGGGCCAAGAGGCGGCAGAACGAGGGCAGGCTATACGACACTCTGCGTCGGCAGAGCGGTTGCCAAGTACGCGCGACTACCATACACCGCAGAACCGCCGGCGCTCGGTTGGGCCAACCGACGACCAACTCAGTGTGGCCCAGTCCACAACGCAACGGAGCATGTTCTCCTCGAGGTCGCAGATGAACTCGTCTTCTTCCTCGCTGTTCTCGCCCACCTCGCTACCGCCGTTGCAGACCAAGGGCGGTGACGTGGACAACCTGGAGCCCCTGGCCGAGGAGGAGGTCGACCCTGCGTCCTTTGACCTCGTGGTGCCTGCGCACTCCCTCGGCAAGCAGTACTCGCTCGAGACCCAGTCCGAGCTGCTCTTCTCGGTCAAGCATCTCAGCATCATCTTCGACGACCCCGTGCTGCTCCAGCGCTTTACCACCTACCTCTGCGCCTACCGGCCGCAGTCGGTGCGCGTCTTGGTCTACTACCTCGACGCGCTGAAGGCGCTGCGCAGTCAATGCGGTCACCGAGGCCCTCACCTCTATCGACGGGCTGGACTACACCAAAGCGACGCCCGCCAAGACGATGAACTGCGGGCTCAAGGAAAAGATGAGGCAGGCCTTCGAGACGATTGCGAACAACGATCTGCCGGCCTACATCACGCACACCTACGTGCAAACGGTGAGCTTGACGATCAAGCGACGTATAGCCGATACGCTTCCGGTCCATCTGCGCGATATGTCCGAAGGTCTGGCAGAGGTCTTTTGTTTGACAGATCCGTCGCGGCCCGACAATCCGATCGTGTTTGCTAGTGAAGGTACGCTTCCACCACCCCTGACTCCAGCCCCTTTTTCCCCTTGAAATGAAAAAGAAGAAGAAAAAGAAATCAGAAAGATCTGGTGTGCTAATAAACCCGCTTGGCAGAATTCCACAAGACAACACAGTACGGCATGGACTACGTGCTCGGCCGCAACTGCCGGTTCCTCCAGGGACCCAAGACGAACCCCTTCAGCGTGAAGCGTATCAGGGAGAAGCTCGAGGCCGGCAAGGAGCACGTCGAGACGTTCCTCAACTACCGCCGCGACGGCTCGCCCTTCATGAACCTGCTGATGGTGGCGCCCCTATTCGACAGCCGCGGCAAGGTCCGCTACCACATCGGCGCCCAAGTCGACGTCTCCGGCTTGGTCAAGGAGTCGGCCGGCCTCGACTCGCTCGAGCGCCTGGTCGCACGCGAGAACCCGGAGCTCCTGCCCCAGCACTACCAGCAGCCGCAATCGCCGACGAAGCCGGACCACAAGCGTGGCCGCCACGCGAAGTTCAGCGACGGGGCCTCTGTCCGGACCAACGGCGTGGAGAAGACGAATGGTAGCAATGGTGACCACCAACAGAATGGCGAGACCCGGGACGAGTTCCGTGAGCTCGCGGCTATGTTCACGATGCAGGAACTTCGCACCGTCCGCGAGTCGGGCGGCTCCCTGCACCGCGTCCAACAGGAGGACATCTCGTCCACCGAAAACGTAGCCAACTGGCGCAAGCCCCGCGTCCTGATCCGCGACGACATGACGCTGGACCGACGCGACTCGGACCCCGTCCTGCACGACACGGCAGCCATGTACGCCGTCCAGGAACCCCCCAGCGCCGCGGCCAACGGCACCTCTTCGCACCGCCGCCTCGGCAGCAACGGCGGCGGCAAGGCGCCCAGCGTCCACAGCAGCGAGCGCATCTACATGGGCCCGGACCCGTCCTCGCCGTCCTCGGCCAACATCGGCGGCGGCCGGCTCAGCGGCGTCTACGAGCACTACCTGCTGGTGCGCCCGTACCCGTCGCTCAAGATCCTGTTCGCGTCGCCGTCGCTGCGGGTGCCGGGCATGCTGCAGTCCTCGTTCCTGTCGCGGGTGGGCGGGTCCCCGCGCCTGCTCGACGCCATCGAGCAGGCCCTCGCCGACGGCCAGGGCGTCACCGCCAAGGTCCGCTGGCTCTCGTCCGTCTCGGCCTCGGCCGCCTCGCGCAACATCGACGACGGCGCCCCCCGGCCGGGGGCGCTGGATCCACGCCACGCCGCTCTTGGGGTCCAACGGCGCCGTGGGCGTCTGGATGGTGGTCCTGGTCGACGACGAGGCCGAGGCCTCGCGCCGCCTCCCGCGCGAGGCGCCGCCCGTCGAGCGCTACGTCAATGGTCGCCATCGGGGCGGCTTCGACGGCGGCCGCGGCGGGGACTACGCGCCCTCCGAGGACGGCATGAGTCTCGGGGGTTTCGCCGAGGAACAGAATCAACATCAGCAGCAGCAGCGGAGAGGTGATAATGTGGGCGCGCGGAGAGTGCCGGCGGACTACGCGGAGCCGCCGATGCGGAATCCGAACCGGGCGCGGTCGCCAGAGGTCACGAGGATGGACTCGTTTTAAGGGGGAAGCAGTCTAGTGTAAGATTTGTGCTGTTTTGTACTGCAAGGCGTTATACGGGCAAAGCCGATTTATGTTGAAGTATATGTACGTACGTCTGGAGGTACGGGCTTGCTTGCTTTTCATTGCTTGTATACCCCTTATGTTTTCTTTGTTAATAGTACCAGGCCAATACTGCGGTGTATATAAAAATCATAATAACGGCTGAAGTCAAATGGAATGAAAGCCATCTGCAAACTTGATGATTTATGTAATTATTAGCTGACCCGTGTTGCCGGCTACTCTCACATGCGAATAGGCATGCCTACGTCAGTAAGGCATCACCTCAACCACACGATGGCTTCATCGGCAAATCGTATTTCTGCGAGCTACAACTTGAGTGTAGGTAGTATATATAGTCCCTCATACCCACCGTTCTGTGAGGTCTGTCTATAACGGAAGAGAAGTCATCAGTTGAGTCCCCCAGTGTACCCAACGCCGTCGGCTTTATAATGGCTATATCATATCATGCTGGCCTCCAAAGTCACACCACCACCGTCCAGTAGACAACAAAGTAAGAAATGCAGTAGAAATGTGGGTGTTTGTGTGTATGCGCGAGGTTCGTCACCGCAACCATGGGGGTATGTCTTTATCAAGTGATGCCTTTCCTCTCCCTCGGCATCATTCTCATCTCTTTCTATTATCGGTATCGCATCCGCCTGTCTCTCTTCTACAAGCTTCCCTTTCACGCCGACTCGGCCTGGGCAAGAAGCCTCGCCCTCCAGCTGTTGCAGACCTCCTCGAACCCGCCCACCACGTCTCGGCAGACACTGGCACACTCGCGCTTCTGGAGCCGGTCGCCCCAGTTGCCCCGCGCCAGCCACCGCTCCCCTTCCTCCTTGAGCTCCTCCTCGCGCTTCATCTCGGCCACCATTTCCTTGGCGCTCCTTAATCTCCGGGTGGCCGTGGTGGTGGTCTGCCGCGACATCTGCAAGGTGTCCGAGAGGTAGTTGAGCGTCTGCACCAGGTCCGACGTGACCGAGTGCAGCGCCGTGAGTGAGTTGTAGGCCGACGTCGTGGGCCGCGGCATGTCGTCCGAGAGCGACGAGAGCACGGGCAGCAGCTCGTCGATGGTTTCGGCGTCGGGCGGCAGCACGAGCGGTGAGAGCAGCGGGAAGGTCAGGTTGTGCAGTTGGCGGGTCTGGTGCGCCAGATGTGTGGCCAGCGCCGAGTGCGCCGTGATCAGTCTGGTTGTGCTCCCCTCGACGCCTGATTGCGAACCCAGGTCGCGCAGGCCTTCCGTCACCCGCTGGAAGACGCTGTCGGCAGGGCTGCTTTCTGTGCCTCGTCGGGCAAGCGAGTCGACCGCGTCAATCCTGGCGACAAGGCTCGGCGGCATGCCAGGTGATTCGAGGTCCGAGTCCGAGCCGTATTCGCTGCCGTCGTAAATGCTGCCCTGATTTCGGCGGTGGCCCCGTGAATTGTTGGGTAGAGTTAGGCTCATGTGGTTCTTTTTGTGGTGGGGCAGAGGGGGTTCGCTCTGGCTCGCTACGTCGACACCGCTATCTCTGATGCCGTCGTTGGCATGCCGCCGGCTGTTGTTGTTGTCTCCGTGCTCCGAGTCGGCGTCGATCTCTGGGGCGCGCTCACCGTCCCCCTCTTCGTAGTACCCGTCCTCATCGTCGTCGCCGGATCCGGAGAGAGCATCGGCCAGCTCGTCGGCGAGATTGCCCAGCCCGTTGTCTCCTTCCGGGGCGCCGCCAAACATGCTCATATCTTTGTTCGTTCATGCTGTTGACGCTGCTGCGCAGGGGCGTCATGGGGTCCTGAGAGGATTTGGAAGCTCGCCGGGCGATGGGCGAACCGCCGCGGCTGGAGGGCTGGTACGAGTGCTGGTACGAGTTGTTGTCCACGGCGGAGGACTGTCGCGAATGCCGTGGCGTTCGCGGCGAGGAAGGCATGATTGATTATGTAGGTATCCGAGAGGGTTCGGTGTGGTTTCTTTTGACGGGAGCCAAGCGAGGGTGAGGGCGGAAGGGGGGTATCGTCTTGTATGTATTATAAGGATCGTCGATTTTGGCCCTTTGGGCAGCGAGACGGGGAAAAATTAGCGGTTGCTGTTTTTTTTTTGTCGTAAGTGCATAAGCTCTTATTGTTGTCTCCCCTCCACAAAGTATGAAAAGCCACCAGAAAGGTTGACCTTGTTGTTGATTGTAGGCCGAGTCACTTGGCTAAAAGGCCGATTGTTTGCTTTGTTCGTGGTGGCACCCGGCAGTCCGTGATATGGTTGCTAGTTGTCAAGTGGAGTGACTTGCAGAAGTGACAGGGGCAGGATGCTGTGGTGATGGTTGTGTGTATATCACCCCCCCCTAAATCTATATCAGAGCCCCTAGCTAGACTCCTAGACGGAGGAGACGAAGGAGGAAAAAAGAATGATAGATCCCTGGGAACGCATAAATCGCAGGGGCAGGAATGAGTCGATGACAGCCGGTCGCTCAAGTAACCTTGGTTGTACGAATGGAGAACCTGTATGACCGTCCACCGCAATCACCACTAGACTCCCCCGTGTCGCCGTTGTGTCTGCAAAGTTTGGAATAATTACTGACTATTACTTGCGCGTGCGGACGGGAATAACATTCGAGATGAAGGGTGTTGTGTGGCTGTTTACACCACTAGATTTCGTGCCAAGGTCCCCCCTAGTTCCCCTGTAGTTAGCCCAGATGTGGTCAGGTACCGTCCCATCAGCTGGAATTGGGTTCTGAAAAACGGGTAGGTAGCATTCGACATCGGCATAATTGAGACCCTGAGCTCCGATCAAGCAACACGGTCGTGAATGTGGGGGAGGGGTCGTTATCGGTTTCCTGAACTTTCTCGACGTCCAGTTCAGAAGTTTTTGGTTTTAATGAGAGAGAGAGAGAGAGAGAGCAGCCTCCCAATAACACAGCCAACGCATACAGAAACTGAGAGGATCGGGTTGCTGAATCCATTCCAGTATCAAAATGGCCACATTTCGACGTTTTGACCCCAGTGATCTGGACAAAATATCCAAGTGCAACTTGGATCCCTTAACCGAAACCTATGGACTGGACTTCTACCTGCAATACTACGCAAAGTGGCCATCCATGTTCCAAGTCGCCGAGGATGATCGAGGCAACATAATCGGCTACAGTAAGCATTGATGGTCCTAATACAAGGCATAAAGAATTCTGTAGGCGATATTGACCCGGCCATGCAGTCATGGGCAAGCTTGAGAGCTCCCCGGATTACTTCAGAAATTATGAACACTATCTGCCGTGGCATGCTCACATTACCGCCCTCACCGTCGCACCCGAGGCTCGCCGTATGGGCATCGGCAAGATTCTGTCGGAAAAACTAGAGATTGCGGCGGACAACGGTAATGCCTGGTTCATGGATTTGTTCGTGCGCAAGAGCAACCACCGTGCTATCCGATTCTATGAGAGTATGGGCTATAGCGTATTCCGAGTCGTCAAGGACTACTACGGCGAGAACGTCGAGGACCCATCGGCTGGTGGCGAAGATGCCTACGATATGCGCAAACCGATGAAACGTGACGTCAAGCACGAGCACATTCGTGAAAATGGCAGAGACTTTGAGGTTGACCCCGAAGATGTCTTCTGAAGGTAAGGAAGAGCATGGTACACGAATCTCGATCCTATTGATCACCAGAGATGGTTCAGTTTGTCATGTTCCTCCTGCTAACGGAATCCCCCGTCTCCTCACCAGGCACCATCAACAGAATACACACTGCCGCTAACGTACTTGCTCTCCGGGCTGAGGAGGAATACAATGACGTTGGCAGCCTCTACAGCCGTGCCCTGCCGACCGAAGGTAGCACCGTCGTCGAAAGGCGCATCGGCTGGACGGTTGATGAGTTCCCAGTTCTCCTGCATCAAAGGGGTATATATCGCTCCCGGTGCCACGGAATTGACTCGGATCTGACGAGGGCCAACTTCCTTCGCGGCTGCTTTTGTCAGGCCTATCACACCATGCTTGCTGGCCGAGTAGGCTCCGTGGAGAGCGAATCCTTCGATGTTGCTGGTTAGCTTTGGTTTGGCAGGAATCAAATAAACAAAACGGAAAGACCAACCCTGAATCCCTTGGATGGAGGAGACGTTCACAATAGAGCCCCGTCTACGACTCTTTGTAATTCTGCTCGTAGACAATACATCATTCCCGTCAGGTTGACCGCCATAATCTGGTGCCACTCGCTGTCTTCCAATTCTGCGACGGCACGCAGGCCGTGATGCTTTCCGATGATACCAGCACAATTCGCTGCCCCGTCAAGTTTGCCATACTTCTCGACAACGCCCTGAATCCAGGAATCCACTTCATCGCGGTTGGTGACATCCACTTTGGTCACCGAGAAAGGTACGTTGAGCGCGCTGAAGTACTCCTCGGTCTTCTTCAGCTGGTCCGGGTTCACATCTGCCACACAGACAGTGGCGCCTTTCTGCGACAGGATCTGAGCCGTGGCCAGCCCAATGCCTCTGGCGGCGCCACTGAGGGCAAAGACCATTCCCTCGAGCGACATCCTGCTGATTATACGAACCTGCCACTACTGTGTGCGTGCTTGAGAGACGGAGATAAGGCAAGCGGGGGCTCCGTATCTCATATGAGAAGACGAGTAGTAAATATGGACCACGAGCGATGCGAGTTTGCGTGAAGCCTTGATTGTTGTGCCAGAAGCTTGATACGTTATGGAATGAGTGTCTACCTACTTGACAATAGTATTGATGTGATGATGATCTCCCATTTGAGCAGCTTGATCGATTGCTGCCCGGGGGGAAGGCCATGGTATCACGGCGAGGACTATCGCGAACCCCGATATCCATTCCGGAAGTCCTGTTGATTGGGTCGCTTATAGAGCTGCGAGTGATGGAGAAGAGAAGACGGACTATCTCTCAATAGAAGCAAGGCCGTCTCTGCAAGTATGAGGGGCAATGGGGAGATTACCTCAGTCGAGTCTCCAAATACCCGCGTTGGAGTGATACCTGTCAATCATGGCGGGGTATGGGTGGTGGTGCAGTGTGTTTATAGTCGGGGGCAGATGGCCCAGAAGCTTAAAAAGCCGCAACCGTTCTTGTCTCATATTAAACTCGGAGTCAATCTGAAGTCGGAGATCATCTTGGGACGGTCGAAAATACTCCATGAGTGTTACTAATCATGAGAGCACTGGAGAGCTTTTGCATAGGTATCCAACTTCTACGTGCGTGTACCCCATTCTTTGTTTCATTCCAGCCATCCAGCTGTCCTATTGTCGATTTGTTGCTTATCCCAATCATACTCCCACTTCCGACCCGACAAATGAGGCCATCTGAACGAACATTGTTTGGTCGTACTCCACTAGTATAGTAGATCTCGGTTGAAAAGCTTAATGCGTATGTCACGACGTCTTAGCAGTGGAGGAACTGCAATAAAACGTAAGTACGGATGATAGGTGTTGTAAGGTGATGTGATGTTATGTAGGTATCTAATGCCATCATCACACAGTCGCTTGGCAGGCCAATTACCTATGTACTCGAGTCGTGCCATGTATCCTCTGTGCTTCAGCCAATCTTGGCCGCGGAAGGAGGGGCGATCGAATGTCCCCTGAATCAGTGCAGTGTGTCCACAGGATCCAACGGCCCGGCTGCCACAGTGGCTCGGAAGAGGATCAAATCAATAAATTCAGACGGTTGGACTCTGAACGAACGTGGACCCGTACCACGACTACGTGTGAACCATACTTCCTCTCCGTGTCCAACATAGTATACCTCATACTGACTGGATTATACGAGTGCAGCAAAATGTATTGTGAAAGGTCCCCAAAGATTAGTTCTGGAACGATTCAGGTGTTCCGCATGACCACACCACCTCCCACTGCTGCCACCACCTCCGCACCCTTGGTTTGAAGTTGTTTCCCGCACTAATGCATCCACCCTGGTCAACCCCAGACTTGGGTTTACGCAATCGAAATGCGCCCGCCTGGCCTTACTGTTTCCTGCCGGCAGCTGCCCAAAACTGGGCCGTAAGGCCTGCTGGTACCTACATCCTAATGCAGCTGTATGCAATGTACATGTAGAAGACGACAAGGCCTGACAGCACGGCGCTGCGCTGCGCTGCACAGCTGTCGGAATGCACTTTAAAGTTGGCATGCCGTGCTACCCCCACCAGGAAATAGAAAAAACCCTTGCAATCCCATGACCTCGTTTGATGATCCCTTATGACCGCCAAACTGCACTCCTATTCGGAACCCACGCCGTATGACCTCTTACCAAGTTGGTGACCCAGGTACTGCACATCCCTGTGGGGAGTGGGGCCCACGCCGCGGCTGTCGGCGGAGGCTTCAGCTTGTTACAGACAGAGGTGAGAGGAGCCGGAGACGTCACTGGCTCGTCGTGAGCTCGAATCCCTGGTCACCAGCACCACCAGTCTTACGTGGACTGTCTTCTTTTGCGCCCACGCTGGCCACCCCTTCTTCTCTTTTCATCCTCCTCCGTACAACAGGTTCGCCAGCTTCACTTGATTTCCCTGCCTTTTCTGGTTCGAATTAAGCTCTGGTCAGCCTACCTAGACCGCCATCCTTCTCTCTCAATCGTTTGAATACGCTCTCTTCGTTAGCTAGAATCCTCGGAGATCTCTACCTTCATTGGTCACACCGGAAATCTATGTAGTCGCGGGACGCTGCCATTGGTGTCTTACTCCCCCACTGCTTGCTTGTCTGGGTAGAATCCGACAGCGCATCGCGCCATGAGATTCAATATTGTGTCTGCCCTAGGGGCACTGGCCGCCCTGGCTAGTGCCTCGACCTTGACGCCGAAGGTCTTGCCTTTGGTTGTTCGTAATCCGTACCTGAGCACCTGGTTGCCCTCCGCGAGAGACGAGCCTTGGAAACAATGGCCAATCTTCTATACTGGCAGCACCTTCGGGTTCGCTGTGATGGCCGCTGTGCCTGAGACAAACAGCGTATACCCTCTTCTCGGCCGCCCACACGACTTCCTGGGCGATAAGAGCGGCCGGTTAGTGACATAGGAAAGACCCCTCACATGACCTGATGCTGATTACAACTGTAGTTACAAGACTGCTTTCCCGCACTACAATGGCCCAACCTTCGATGCGTCCACGACAAACCTGACGTACACCATCACCAATTCTACTGGCGATGGCGAGGTCAAGGTCATCCTGTCGTTCATGTCACCCATCACGCCAACTTCGACGTTCCGACAATCCCTCCCGGCCTCATACATGACGGTCTATGTCGAGGGAAACCTGGATATCAGTATCTTCTGCGACATCAACGGAGAATGGGTCAGTGGGAACCGAGACAACCACATCAAGTGGGAGCTTTCGGAGTCCAAGTCCAACACGGAATCGGCCAGCCATCTCAAGACCTGGAAGGTCGAGCGCAAGTACCCAGAACTCCTTACTGAAAACTGGGATCATGCGGAATGGGGAACTCTCTACTTCACTGCGCCTGCTGATGCGCAGCATCAGTCTGGAGAGGCGAATGCGCTCCGGCGCCAATTCTCAAAGCATGGAGAACTCACCAACAAAGTCGACTCCTCGTTCCGGAAGATGTTTGACGACGAGCCGCTATTTGCTTTTTCCAAACAGTTCAAGCTCAGCCACAACAGCTCTAGAAAGGCAGTCGCTACCGATAGCATGCTTTTCACCTTCTCCCTTATTCAAGATCCAGTTGTGCAGTACGCTTCAGCGAGGGGATTGACTCAAATGCGTCCCCTATGGGCATCATACTTCTTCACGGCGGAGGATATGATCCATTACCACTACCACGACTTCAAGGCCGCATCTTCTCTCGCACATGATTACTCCGAGACTCTGGCCAAAGACGCATTTGCGTCAGGATCCGCTGATTATAGAGATATCGCGGCTCTATCGGCGCGCCAGGTATTTGGAGCTACGCAGTGGGCTGGTACTCCTGATAATCCGATTCTCTTCTTGAAAGAGATCTCGTCGAACGGGAACTTCCAGACGGTCGATGTCATCTTCCCAGCATTCCCATTCTTCCTATACACAAACCCGCGATGGCTGGCCTACCTCTTGGAGCCACTCCTGGAGCACCAGTTGAGCGGACAATACCCCAACGACTACAGCATGCACGATCTAGGAACACACTTCCCCAACGCCACTGGTCACTCGGATGGCAATGATGAGTACATGCCTGTGGAAGAATGTGGAAACATGCTGATTATGGGGCTGGCCTTGGCCAACGCCATGAAAGATGGTTCTCAACCAGCGTTTGCTCAGGATGCTTCCACTACTGCTGTGGCTCTACGAGCTGGACCGAAGAAATTCACTTCCTCAGTTGATGAATATGGCATGGATCGGACTTGGGAAGCCATGGGCACCACCGGAGTGGAAGCTGCTCAGAAGTGGGTTTCTCACTCCTACTCCCTCTGGAAGAAATGGACAGGTTACCTTGTGCGCGAGTCCTTGATCCCAGCAAACCAGCTCTGCACCGACGATTTTGCTGGCTGGCTCGCCAATCAGACTAATCTGGCACTGAAAGGCATTGTCGGTATCAAAGCGATGGCTGAGCTATCTGAGCTTGTTGGAAGCTCAAGCGAAGCTCATGAATACAGCCGTATCGCCGAAAAATACATCGACAAGTGGCAGGAGATGGGTATCTCCCGCGATGGCACGCACGCCAAGCTCTCTTACACGTGGGAGGGGTCGTGGACGACGATCTACAACCTGTACGCAGATTCTCTGCTGTGTTTCCATCTCCCCGGCAACAAGTCCTCTCCCTTCATCCCGGAGAAGGTATATCAGATGCAGAGTGACTGGTACCACAACGTGTTGCAAAGATACGGGTTGCCCCTGGACCAACGCAGCCTGCAGACGAAGAGCGACTGGGAATTCTTCGCTGCTGCTGTTGCCAGTAAGAAAGTGCGCACTGAGATTCTACAGTCTGTGGCGAAATGGGTCAATGAGACATCTACCCGTAAGTTTCCTCCAAACCTCGATTTTGTTCTCACTTATTTTTTTCCCTACCCATTCTTAATCTTGTTTTGCTTTATTTTTCTTTTTCTTTTATCAAAATGTTCACACCTGGGACTGCTTTAACTAACCTGGCCTCTGTCTTTAGATTTGCCGCTTACAGATCTGTACGACACCGAAGGAGACGGCGGGTTCCCCTCAGGAATAGAGTTCAAGGCCCGGCCAGTAGTAGGGGGCCACTTTGCGTTCCTGGCGCTCGAGAGAGCTTGTGGGGGTAAAGCTGCCGAAGCTCTGGGCTACCTGGATCTGGTCGAGCCGGCCAAGATCGATGTGGAAGCCGCCCTGAACCCCGACGACAATGGTCCATCGGAGTTGTAGTGTGATGGATGGATATGATACTGGTAGGGAATAGTGTTGTTCGTGGGTCTTTATGGCCATAGCTTGCATGAATCCATGCTTGACTTGGAGTTAGAGGGCAGTCGGTGTCCTCCTGTTTTGGGCATCCGTCATGCCCAAATACCAACTATTACACGACCTATCAGTTATTCCATTATTCAATTGGCAATTCAAATCTGTTTAGCTATCCCACTGCAACATGTTCATATTCAACCATTTATTCCATTGCCTACCAGCTAACCTATTGAGAATTGATCTTATATGCATGCTCTTATGGCGACGTTTGTTTTACTATGTAGGTACCTCCTAGGTACATGTACCCTGAGTATCATTTCGGTAAAGTTCAATTAACTTGCATCTGCATATTTCGACATCAAGGCAATGCAACAAGGCAGCAGGAAAGAAAAGGCAAATCTTTGAAGGCAATAGGTACTTGTTGCCTTAGTCACTAAAGCAGAGAAAGGATGCTTGCAGGTTCTGAATCTGGCACTGCAGTTGCCATAAGAGCTTGTCGGGCTGCATTCCTGACTTCAGCTTTAATCTGGCTGTTTGCAGCATTTCAAGACAGCACAGGCCACACTTATGTCGGTAGCCTACCTACAGCGTGTACAGCATCTAACATCTACATGAACTTCAGCAACCCTCTGCTCCTCAAGATAACATGCGCACACCGACTGACTCAATTGGCGCTCTCGGGTTGTAAACACTGATTCCAAATGCGTTGACATACGGGTAGACTGAAAAAGCTTGAGGCGAGTTGAATGCTGCTATTGTATTTTTTCAGAAATTAGATGCACCCGCCACGCGGAAAGGTGTGGAAAGCAGTGGCATACACGTAGCATTGAGTCAGTGTAGTGCGGCTCACAGCGGGCCAGCTCCCCGACACCGAATGACTGATGCTCCCCACTTGGCGAATCTGCGAACTGACGGGAACTTTTTGAGAGCCCCACCTTTTCGCTGTTGTTGCTGCTCAACCTTGGAACCTAGAACCTTAGAATTCTGGCAGCCTCGTCCATCCTGCATCTCTCAACCAAGACTCCATCCTACTTTTTAGATCTGGATCTACGGCAGTTTGTCAACCTCATTCATTGTTTTGGCCATATTCAGAGAACCCGGCATCAAGTTGTGTTGACAGAACACATCTCACCCCAGACAACTAACCCATCTAGTGACTTGTTTCGACACTGTGCTGCTAGGTAGGTCAACCTCGCTTAATATTTTTCCTTTTTTTTGCCTTCTGTCATATCTCCCTGTCTGCCTTCGCCCGGGTGGCACGTACAATTTTTTTTCCTTGGCCAGTCAACTGCCACCAACCGGGATCTGATAGTGCAGCCACACCTGCTGCCTGCATCGATTTCTCATTTCGCAATTCTCATCATCATTCCTCTTTCTCAACAACAACAACAACCTCGCCACTATCCACTGCGCCTGATTGAATCGGTGCGATTGCCTTAATACTTTCGAACCTCGTCTTTTGTTCGCAGGCAAACCCGAGTTCAATTATCACTTCTTTAGCACCTTTTCACCTCGGCCATAGCACTAGGCCAATTTCCCATACCCACTACACGTGCCAACCGCGCTGCTCAACAGCCGAACTGCGCTAGTGACAGCACGCTCACCTTTCTTCCCACAGACATAACCAACTGAGAAGACTCAGTTGAACCATCATCATGGCTACCGCTGCTATGGACTATGAGACTGCTGACGGCGATCGCTTCGAAGGTAAGTACACCCAAGCACCATTCTATTCTCACCACTGTGGCGCCTCAATGCTTTCAATGGTGTTTTGCCGCATCTAATTAACTCTGCGCTCCACGTCGCGTTTTCATCTTGCTAATTCTTCTTGCTGCTAACAGACGATGGTCCTCGATACGAGCGCGACCAGCGAAGCGCTTCCCTCGCGCCTCTCGCGATGATGGACACGATACCCGTCGCCGCTCAGCCTCGCCCAACGGCAACAATGACACGTAAGCAACTCAATCGTATTTTACACAGTCACACGACCCTAATCCTAACGCGAAGTCGGTACAGCAACATGAAGGATGACGGTGGTCACAAGAACGATGAAGACGGCGCCATCAACCCCGGCTCCAACCTGTTCGTGACTGGCATCCATCCCAGACTGACTGAAGGCGAGGTTACGCGCCTCTTCGAGAAGTACGGCGAGGTTGAGAAGTGCCAGATCATGAAGGATCCCACACAAGGAGTCCCGCGGTTTCGGCTTCGTCAAGATGGTTACCTCAGATCAGGCCGATGCAGCCAAGGATGGCCTGCAAGGCGAGGTCATCGATGGTCGTACCTTGAGCATCGAGAAGGCCCGCCGCGCCCGTCCTCGTACTCCCACCCCCGGCAAGTACTTCGGTCCTCCCAAGCGAGGTGAGTTTACCCCAACAGCCCATATGTTACTAGATCCAATTCTCACAATCCAGAATCAGAGGGTGGCCGTCGTTTCGATGACCGTGGTCGCCGCGGTGGCGGCGGTTACGGTGGCGGTGGTGGTGGCTACGGCGGTGGCTATGGCGGCCGTGATGATCCTTACCGTTACCGAGGAGGTGGCGGCGGAGGTGGCTATGATCGCCGTGATGATCGCGGCTATGACCGCGGCTATGATCGAAACTACCGTGACGACCGTGGATACGACCGTACTTACCGCGAGGAAAGAGGTGGATACAGAGAGGAGCGCGGTGGCGGTGGTGGCGGCTACGAGAGACGCGACCGCGACGACACCTACACCGGCAGCGCCGGCCGTACTGACCGCTACGCCAGCGGTGGTCGCGATGACCGCGACAGTGGACGCTACGGCGGTCGTGGCGGCGGCGGCGACAGAGACCGTGGCTACGAACGCCCTGAGCGCGAGGCTCGATCCCGCGATGCGGCCCCTTCTGGCTACGCTGAGTCGGGCTCCCGCCCTGAGCGCGATGCTTACGGAGGTGGTGCTGCTTAGTGGTCAGCAAGGTAATCTCGGCGAGTTTCTGGCCAGTCCTGACTTGATGTCTTTCGGGCCCTCTCCGAGTGTCTTTCCGGTGATTTTGTCTTGGACAGGCGGTTCAAGATAAGTCCTCTCTAGCTTGATCTCATATCTCTTGTTGTCTCTAGGCATACGAATGCGGCGGATACCAGAAAATTTGCCACGAGGAGTTTCATACGGCAGGCAGGAAGGAAAAAGGCATTCCCCCACTTGTTTCCTATTTCTATCCTAATCTTGGAAGGGGAGACCGACAGTGGTGGTGCCCGGATGTTTTCGACGGTATTGACCAGGTGACGTCTGTGTTTGGAAGGACTCTGCGGACGTGGGTTTGAGTTAATGCGGCACCCCGAGGTTTCTCGCGACTATTCCCCAATATCTTGCCACCTTCGCTGGATCTCACCACACCCACATCTCGTTTCTGCCGTGGACACCACCAAGATCGCCTTATTCACCCTTTTCAGCCACACTTGTATCATTATTTTCAGTTCCGAGGGTTTCGAGACTTGACGAAGCATAACGACTGCAGAGTTTTCAGCAGCATTTTGCCGGCATAGGTCAAGAGACCTCTCAGCATGATATGGCCAGCAAACAGCAAAGTGCAACTCGTAATTGATCGCAAATTCCACCAATGGTGCAACACTTGACACGACTTTCCGTAAACACAATGAACTCGCCCATAAACCAATCGTCTCGCCAGAATCCCTGACCTTTTCAGCATGATGGGACTTTCAGCAATCGCCGTAAAGAGCCTGCATGAAAAAGGGCAGCTCTCGCCAGCCTTGTCGGAGAAGCATATACATGTCGCAGTCAGCATTGTCCAGCAATTCGTTTTCGACTGCACGCCTTCCTTTGTGCGAGCGCGCCTCATTCCATACCCTGGACTCTGCACCTCAAGGTAAATGTCCCCGAACAAAGAAAAACAACTGACAGTGCGGGCCTCAATGGCACCATTCTAGCATGAAAGCATTGGAATGCACGTGTTTTGGAATTGCACAACATGGTAAGGCCTGACCCAACACCTGTTAGATTCCTGGATTCGGTCTCCTGGCCAATGCTTTCAGATGCTGCCTGACTCAGGTAGGGGGGACGAGATGAGTTGCTATTTCGTCCGAAAGGGCGTTATTCAGGACAGGTCAGAGTGTAAGCATAGGTTTATAGGTATGTAGTTGAATGAAATGATTGCACTGGTTACACATCTTCTCAAAGTTTAGGTGCCGCTCTCGTTGTCAAGAACTGATCCGGCTTAATTAGCTACTTTTCTAATCACGTACATTTCTAGAAACATGAGGGTGTGTACACAATACACGTCGCCTTCCAATTGAAAGCCCATGGCAGATAGCATATGATTCGAACCAGATGTCTCTAGTAGCGTGGACATCCATTTGGATAGGCTCCTTTGTGTCTTCGCAGCGGTAGCCATGCGAATGGCCTGCCTAAGTGCAGTGAGTCTGCTGTTCTCAAGTGAGACAACAAAGGCCCAAGCCGGAAGCATCTCCCAGAAAGCGTATGATGATACCGAAAGAGGAAGTCTAGGGGCACAAAGCCTCAGCTCCGATACCATCTGCTTCTCTTTGACCTGAATATGGACGACATTCTGCTTTTCCATAGCTATCAGTTCTCTTGCTCTCTCTTCAGCTTGTTCATAAATCGAAAGAGAAATAATAAGCCGACTTGAGGCCCCAGGAGGCAGGCCCGTTATCTATTGATATAAACATCCCTTTTTATTCAAGTCACCATCTATCTATCCATCGCTCTTTCTCAAATCGGGAAGAATTGGCTGCTACTGGGTAAAGAGTCATCGCCATCATGGCAACACAGAAAAGCTGGGCAAAGCAGGTGGGGGAGGATGAGATCGTTCCCGGTA
Source organism: Arthrinium phaeospermum (assembly GCA_006503535.1). Classification (NCBI taxonomy): domain Eukaryota; kingdom Fungi; phylum Ascomycota; class Sordariomycetes; order Amphisphaeriales; family Apiosporaceae; genus Arthrinium; species Arthrinium phaeospermum. Next base: position 2,595,563 of record QYRS01000001.1, on the reverse strand, counting down.
AGTGTTATGCCACCCATTTCTGTTCCTTGTTTGTCTTTTGAGACCCGTTGTCTCCTCCCAGATCATTCAAAGTAGCTGTTCGTTAACACATCCTGGCGCAAAAGATGCCGAGCTACAAACGGGCAAATACGCATACCGCACCTGACCCCAACGCCTTCGTACTGCAGGACGAATTCGAATGGGTTCACCATCAGTCAAAAGAAGAGGGCGCGCCGAAGAGCAGCAGGCCAGGCGCAAGATGCTCGCGGCCAGCGCCGGCGGGAACGTCGCCAGGTGTCCGGCAGCGGCTCCGCGAGAGGCGCGAGATCGAGGCCCTCCAGGAGCGGCTCCGCAAGAAGGCCGCAGGCAAAGCGAAGGCGGGAGTGTCGCCGGCCAAGGCGGCCAGGCTGCAAGAGCATGCGGAGGCGCAGCAGCAGAAGGAGGCCCAGGACCGGAAGCGCGACCGCGCCGGGTGCGCATCAACAACACCATCGCGTCGCTCATCGACGCGGTGCGGGCCACGCGGAACGACGCCGCCGAGCACTTCACGGATGGACTTTGGCCGAGTTGGGCAACGTGGATGGTGCCGACGGAGGCAGCGTCGACCGCGAGGCGGCGAAGATTAAGGAGATTACGCGCACGCTTAATGATCACGCCTATATGTGTGTGCAGAGGATGCGGGCCCATGGTTCTGATACTGATAATGAAGGGGAAGGTAAACAGGAGGTAGAAGGGTACGAAGATGGGGGAGACGGTGCAGCTGAAGCCCAGCTAGAGGCTTTGACGGAGCTTTCGGAGGGCGACGTGAGGGTCACCTTTGACGAGGGAGAGCAGGGGCCGGCCCATGATAAGTCCGGGTTATCGTGAGTGCGAAGATGGCCCACGTTCACGGGCATGATGCTGGCGGCGACAAGTCTCCTCTTTTCAGCACAGACGATGAGGTTGACGATTTCTCGGCGAAACTTTCTACGACGATGACATGGAAGACGGCAGTGATGATGAGGACGAGGTAGCCGCAGACATCGACGAGTGCCTCGATGCCTATCTCGCACGGCCGAGTGCAAGAGCGACGAGGAGCGGCGTATGCTCGAAGCCAAGAAGCTGATGCGCGGTTGGCTCGAGATCAACGAGCGCTCGCGTTCGGCCGAGATCAAGCATCTGCGTCGCAACGGTTCCAAGATGTCGGCCGCGGAGAGGGAGGTCGCGAAGGAGTCTAAAGGGCGACAGCTTCGTCTACGGCGGAGCTGGGGGTGGTTTGTTGCGCAGAAAGTCCCTCGACTTATCTTGGGCGGCGCGGGACCAACCACCTCGAAAGGAGGAGCCCAAGGTTACTCCCAGGTCTTCCCCCATGGCGCCGCGTGCCTCAGGGCAGCGGCCAGCCGCGAAAGACCTTGCGGACCTCATTCGAGGCTTCCGCTTCTACGACGTCAACAACCGTGAACACGCCTTGGCACCAGCTTCCCCGGCACCGCATCACACCCTTTCCTCTCGAGCCGCACCGCACGAAACCTCGCCTGCATCCAGAGCATGTACCAACCCAAGAAGCCCGACCAGACGCTCGTGGACCCCAACCTGTGGGCCAAGTTCTACGGCACCGACTCGTGGGCCACGTCCAACGACGCCAGCGGCAACCAGTGGCGAAACTGCGACTACGCCCAAGTCAACATAAGGAAGTGGGCCGAGCGCTTCTGCGAGGATCGCGACAAGCGGTCGTGCTCGTTTGACGGCTCTTGCAAGGAGAACCTGGACGAGCACGACGACGGCGGCTTCTTCAGCAGAGAGGAAGAGATGCCCGACGCCCCGCCGCTCAACGAGGGCGAAAGGAAATACGCCGCAACAATCGCCACTGTATCAACCACCGCGGCCAACGTCGCACCCGCAGTCGCACCTCAGACGCACCCTCAGACGCGCCCGCAGACGCGCCAGCCACTGCAGACGAAGCCGCAGGCATCGCCCAAACCCAGTCTCAAGAGCCCGTCCGCGGACAAGGGTTGGCTAGAGCCATCGCACAAGCCGCAGGCATCGCCCAAACCCAGTCTCAAGAGCCCGTCCGCGGACAAGGGTTGGCTAGAGCCATCGCACAGAATTCCAATGGACACCTCATCCTCGACGACGACCTGAACAGGCCCGACCCGGCGCCGGTGCCCGCTGACTACAACTCCATCGGCGGCTTCGTCAACCTCGACCAGGACCGGGCATGGTCCAGGCCGCGCAGAAGCCGTTAACCGATGCGGAAATAGAGAAGATATGGGGTCCCGGCAGCGGCCCGATGATGGCTGGCCTGAAGGGCGGCGGCCCCCCGATGGGCAGCGGTACCGCGAGCACCCGGAGACCTGGGAAGCGATGACTCGGCGCGGTCAGGAGTTCGAGATGGAGCGCTATAATTCCGCGATCGAAGGCCGCCCGCGACGCTTTGATATGAGCAGTCCGCTGAATATGACCCCCAGAGAGTTTGAGGAGCATGTAGCAGAGCTAGAGAAGGCCATCGCTCTGGAAGATGCACAGGCGCAGGCCGCGGGCCCTATTCCTCTTCCTCCACAGCAGCCGCCGCCGCCGCCGCCACCGCCGCTGCCACCAACGGCAAGGCAACTACCAGTGCAAGTGCTGCTTCGTCTCCTATTACAAGGCAGCCGCCTGTTGGCTATTCCCGCCCTTCAGGTGCTTCACAGCCGTCAGTTGCTTCACTGGGAGGCAATAAAAACAAGCGACCCCATACCGATACTGCTGATGCTCCTGCTACTGCATCTCCGGCGATGAGACAACCGCCTACTGGCTATTCTCGCCCTTCGATTTCTTCACAGGGAGGCAATAACAACAAGCGGCCACATACTGCTACTACTGATGCCCCTGCCCCTGCATCTCCGGCGATGAGACAACCGCCTACTGGCTATTCCCGCCCTTCGATTCTTCGCAGGCAAGCAACGACAAGCAGCGGACGTATAAGCCTACAGCTGCTGCTGCTCCTGTTCCTTCTGCTCCCCCACAACCCGGCTCTGCAACCAAACGCCGCCTGCCCGGGTTAGGCGATCCGGATCCCGAAATGAACATAGCCTTTTACGAGCAGCACCGCCCCGGCGGATCAGCCAGGGACGAGGCCGAAAGGATGACGTACAATGCCTTCCTGGGCTTTGGCAACAAAAAAGCCACCTCCCAAAGCCCCGGCCTACGCGGCGCGCAGTTCGAGTCGGCCCGGCAGCGCAGCTTCGAGCAGCAGCAGCAGGACATGACACAGCCACCGTACCAGAGGAGCAGCAACGACGTCATGGCCGCCACCTTCGCCGCCACGCAACAGCACTTCAGCAGAGGGACCAACCCCCAGGCGCGCCATACCGACCCGCGAGCAGCAACAAGGCCAGCACCGGGACGCCGGGCGGGCCGTGGCCCAGCGCTTTTATCCTCCCTCTCCGACTCCGGAGGGGGCGGCAGGCGCAAGGTCTGCGAACAGGAGGAGCAGCGATGCGTTCGCCAACCCGGTGCCCTACAGGAAGAACAATAACAGCAACGTCAGTCTCCGAGGCGGTGGTAGCGCGGGCGGCAGCGGAAGCGACACCAGCAGTGGCGACGAGGGCAGCGTTGCGCCGCTTTACAGGGACGAGGCGGCTGTCGGGTATGTCCTTGACGTCGGAGGTGGCTATTGAGAAGGCGCGCCATGCTATCCGGCACGCCGGCCCGAAGGTGATGCGCAGGACGACGAGGCCATGAAGGATGCCGATCAACAATCAACAGGTCAGTACGTGTATACATAATCTTGATGATTATTGTTGTAAAAACGCTCCAAACCACCCACTGGAAGACTATTACCAGCAACAGTGGCGTATACTGAACTCGTCGCTAACCACCACGCAGCATAAACATAACCACCGCCACCACCAAGCCGACATCGACGATAAACACCTCCAAGTTTCCGCTCCGATGGCCTGCCGGTCCTGCCCACGACCCCGACGGGCTGCAGGGTGGCGAAGAAGGCCATCGCGGACGCAAAGAGGAAACCGTCTTTCCTGAGCCGGGGTCGGCCGGCCATGTCGCATTGGTTGAGAAAGGGGGAAAGAGAGCTGCTACAACTCAGCAGAGCTGTCGCCCCTATCATCAAGGGGTGCGCGCATTGATTTGTTTGGGAAACGAGGGAGCGGATGTGTTCACTTGGGGTTTTCTTAATACACTTACCATGTAATTGTTAACTGATAATATTGATTTTGTTATTTCCTAAAACGCAACTTGGTGTTTCTTAGTAGCAACTCATAGAAGTCTTTGTGTCAGCTCTGGAAATCCTGATTAAAACTGGTGATACTGATTAATGTATTTTGTAGTAACTGTAGAATAGTAGTATGCTTCATTTGCTCATTTGTCCATTCGTACATCGTCGCCCCCACCTCATTCCCTCTCCTGTGACCGATCGACAGCCGGCGTTGCCCCGATAAGCCAACCCACCCCCGACGCCAGGGTCCCGACCGCGGCCTCGCGGAGCTGGTCCCGCTTCCGGACCCTCGCGGCCTCCTCGCCATCGTCGTGGTGCTGCTGCGGCTGGTCGATGCCCCTGGCGGTCGTGGTCTGGCCGCTGCTCTGCTGCAAGCTGGCGAGGCCGGAGAAGTTGCGCTGCGCCCGCGCCATGCTGGCCCGCGACAGGTCGAACAGCGACATGGGCGCCTCCTCCTGCTGCCGCGACGGCTTCGGGTTCGAGTACTTGACCACGCCCGCTGGCACGGTGCTATTAAACCCGCCCGGCATGGCCTGGACGTTGTCGCCCTGGTTGTCCCACGCCGTCTCCTGCTGCTCCTCGGCCTTGATTGCCGCGTCCAGCTCCTCCTCGCAGCGGCGGAAGACGTTCAATATCTCCTGCAGCGTCGCGGGGGGAGCGATGCGCAAGGCGGTCGACAAACACTCCATGCGCTGCTCCAAATGGCGAATCTCGAGGTTTCCATTCGATGTTCCGATATGTGTAGGTCGTACCGTCGGGTAGTACGGCGGTATTTGCCCGCCTGTAGCGCTGCTTTCCAGGAGTATTCATCAAAAACAGTGGATGAAGCAGTTCCATTCGCCGCTTTCACCTGCGCGGGGCCACCTGTTGAAGCCAAGCGATTGACGACGTAAGAATACGCGGTCTCAAAGTCATCCTCGGTCAGTGCCGCATCTACACACATTGCCGTGATACGTTTCTCGACCATGAATTGCTGATCGGGACCAGACTCGGAAGACGGAGAGAATTTTGTGGCCTTCTCCTGGCTCGGCAGTCCAGCCTTGGCCATGTTCTCGCCGATCTCTAATAACGCATGAAGGCGTGTATAGCTTTTTGGGTTTTGTTCGAGAAGCTTGCCAATAATAGAGATCGGATCCGAGTGCACACGTAGCACTACCGGAGTAAAAGGTTCGCCTTGCTTCAGGACAAGGCGATACTCGCCGAGCCCGTGTGTCGCCTTCAACAAAGCCTCAATCTTTCTGGCATCTGGGCCGTCTTCAGGGATGGTTTTGGGGAACGCATGAATGCTAGAAGTTGTCAGTGCTGAGTTTGGTTCATGTTTACGGTTAGAAACTTACATGTCGTCGGCTTTCAGAAGACCACCACGGGTCCTATTCGGGTTTGAGGCATTGTCGTAAGCTGTCATGGCCGAGCCAATAATGGTTTCTGCCAGTAATTCATCTGGCAGTGGCCTTTCAGGAGAGTCTTCATATATGGACCGGGCGAGAGCGTAACCTAGTACCAGTTAGCGACCAATTCCCAGACTGCCTGTCCTTGGGGTACTCACGACCGCTCGTAAGGATTGCCTTGAGACACTCCGTCTCGAGGAATTCTCGGTTTAGTTGCCCAAACACACCCTGAATGCGGAGATCGGAGGCAGCATCCGAGACTTCTTCAGCGCCCCAGTCTCGTAGCCACAACAACTCATTGCGAGCTCGCATCCAATATTTATCCTCGGTTTTCGGGGCGTGGTTGCGAAGGTTGCGGAGGAACTTGCTGGCCTCTGCCTTTTGTTCGCGTTCGTCTTGCAGAAATGCGAGCTCTCCGGCTCTTCGAACGTTGCAAAGCGTGCCGGACTTGGTCAGGATGAACGCACTCAGTGTTAGTGCATGCAGTAGCTGCGCAGACAGCTTTTTGGGAGACGTCAGGACATTGGATTCTTCGAGCAGGTCGTTACGCATATATGTTGCATTTCGCGCGGAGACGATAAGCTCGCTGGTCAGGTCTGGCAGGGGCGACAGCAGGGACGAGGCTACTTGTAGAGTGGGACATGGGTCTTCGCCCATGTTCATGACCTTGGTGATGACCGAGTTCACCCCTGACAGAGCCTCGACTGAGGCCTCGGTGATCAAGTACGCCGAAGCCAGCGCAGCTCTCGCGTACCTCTGATCAAGATAACTCTGCTCATCATCCCCGAGCCACATCGTACCATAACCTCCTATGTCGACATCTTCAGGACCATCCCAATCTTCGATGGCTTTCACTGCGACTCTCCATGACCTTGATGCTTGCAAAGTGAGCCATTCAAGCATCTCTTCCCAGCCTGGGCATGATATTTTCGGCGCGGAAGACTCCGCATCTTCGGGGGCCTGCGTCTTCCGTCCTCTTCGCGAGCACCGGTTTGGTCGAGCAGTACGCTAACAGCGGCACGGTCGTCAAGTTTCTCAAATGCTGACAAGGTATGTGGTATCGGCGCATCTGGGTAGTATTCGTAGTTGCGGCGAAGGAGAGGCAAGAGTGCCGAGATCATCCATGCACGAATGCAGGGCGCATGGTCCAGGAAGGGCACAATCAAGTCAGGGAGTTGTGTAAGCAATCCGGCTTCTTCGTCTACTCGGTGGGCGCGGTGGATTAGGAAAAGACTGATGGGGTCGTCGGCGGCGTCTTCGGGCGCATTGGGCGACTTGAGCGGAAGCAGTCGCAGCTTCCGGACCTTCTTGGCGGCTTCGGCATCCGTGAAGTGTTCTACAGAGGACCAGTCGACCTCTGGACACTGGTCTTCCTCGATGTCTTCGGCCACTTCCGACCTTAGGCACTCGATAAGCGACACATAATTGTTGGAATCGACCGTCTCGGGAAGACAGGTCAAGAGGATGCGCAGAACCAACTCCTTCTGGAGTACCTTGTCGTGACGCAGGGCCAGCGATGTTAGGCTGTCGATGTCGGATTTAGTAGCGAGATGGGCCGCGAGCAGGATGATCTTGGCGGGGGAAATCATTGTCGTCATGTTGTATTGGTTCTATACATCTTCCAACTGCGCAGCATCAGAATAATAGTCGTATACCACGGAACCACATTAGATGCACTTCTGGGTATCAATGCGGGCGCAATAGCGAAAGCACCACGTTCGTCACTTGTTGCCAAGCAAGTACCTTGGAGCTTGTATCGATTAATTGACGGATGCGCCTTGCAGGGATGCGACAAGTCCAGGATTATGCGGTAATTGTGGCTAGTGCCAGATGGATGTCTCGCATCGATCCACCAGCCACGATTTCGCACTCGGGCTTTCGGCTTGCTGGGGTGGCTTGGAGCTCCTAGACCTCAACGTCAACCCAGAAGCTTGTGAGGCTCAATTGAATCTCCAAGAAACGCTCCACGAAAGTCCTCACGCCTCCCTCACTGCACAATGGCGTCCGGATACGGTCTTACCGGCGGTCAGTCTACACGCGCCCAATTGATCTAGTCGCTGACCCAATTGATTTCGCACAGGCCCCAGCCGTTGCTTCCCCTTCTGGCAAGAGGTTCTGGCTTGCTACGTCGTCAACACCAACGCCGACGACAACTCGGGCAAGACAAAGTGCGCCCCCGTGCTGGAGGACTACTACGAGTGCTTGCACCACAAGAAAGAGGTCAGCTAGGCGCGGTCCGATTGATTGCCAGCCATCGAGAACCCAGGCTAACGCAGGTAAACTACAGGCTGCCCGAGTGCGACAGCTTCAAGTCGCGTACCGCAAGGCAGAGGCCAAGGCATCAGGAGGAGAGAGCGCCCGACAGCAGGCCAAATAAGGAACCTGGGGCTCTTGAACAAGGAGGAGGACACCAAGAAGGTCTTGGAAAAGTCATAAGGGGCGCGACACACGAGCGAGCGAGCTGCATCTGTACATACCGGGGGTCCCGCAGTGTAAGGAATAGAGGCGTTGATCACACCGATGCTCACCAATTGAACTCTACCTTGTATACGGATAGCTAAAATGGTGGTGTGCGTGTCGGCGTAATTTGCGTGTGCATACCTTCCATCAGTATCAAGCTCGAGCCAGGGCTGGCACATTGTACCAGGACATCCATTGGCTTAGGGACAGCAAGCTGCACGAGATGCCACTTACCTGCTTCTTCAGTTTGCTTACTGAACTTTACCTAAGAAATGCGAGAGCTCGGATGGCCCTTCTAGATTCTCTCTGACTCGTTTCATTCGGACATTAGCTGCTGCATAAAAACTAAAAATAAGAAGCAACGACAGGAACGAGACCCAGTTGAATGACTTTTGGAGAAGGCGCAGCCTGGACGAAACATCAGCTAGGGCGGCGATTAATAACCCAGCCCAGAGCTCCGACTGTGTCAGTGAACTTTGATTTCAAGTCTCAACTCGACGACCTCTTGTCTGGACGTGAACTCATGGACACACTTGGACCATTGCTCTGACATCCGCCACGATGCCGATTTTTCGAGGCATTGACGTCTCGATCGTCGCCAGTGCCGAGGCAAAGAAGCTGCCAGAGTACCCCCATCCCGACTCGGCTTCGGTGATACTTACAGACGGAGACCCAACATGCCAGAAAAAGGTCAAGCCCGAATCTCGGTCTACATCCCCTCCATGCCTGGTAAGTGAGAGTGATCGTCCACACTCCAGCCCACCAACCCACAAGCCTACATGAGATTGACAATCAAACAGGGGAGCAGTTCTGGCTCAAGTACTCAGTTCTTCGCATTCCCTCTCAGGCTTCACATCTCTACTTCAAGATGCTCATGAATGGTCGGCCAATCACATCTTGGGGCATCTCGATGAAGCCTGACAAGAACGGTAATCCGGAGCGACCCATCAGAGGCACCGTCGTGAGGGCACTGTATGAGCCCGGAACCCAATCCCAAGACAAAGATCTCGGCACCGGAACACGTGAAATTGGGATTGAGACCAGATACTTCCACTTCATGGCAGGCCTTGACAAGAAGTCGGCGGCCGAAGATGGCGGCCTGATCGAGGTGCAAATATTCCGCTCAAAGGGGAGAAAGCGACGCGCCCCGAAACTACCCGAATTCCGCGACCAGGATCGATATGGCATAATGTAGGTACACATGCAGGCACTCAATTTCTAACTGTGATATAAAAAGGATTGATTGCTGACATAGCTGCAGGTCTCCAAGTGGCGGCCTTGTTGAGAACCCGCAGGACGCCACGTTCTACGACTGGCTATTGGTCGACCCAAAGGACTCCCCTATGCAACCTTTTGCTTCCATTATCGGTCGATGAAGAATCTCGTTCAACTGAGTCTCATCCCACAGTCGGAAACCCAACGATCATTGCCGCGGATCGATTCGGGCATGTCTGTCACCGAGTCAACCCAAGAGAAATCGCCATCCAACTCTCCCACCATGGAAGACGACGATCCTTGTAAGTCGGGCTTCGCCTTTGGAGTCGAGCCATCCGACATATTCGTCTTCGACGGCCCTGCTCATGTTCCCAGCGAGAACCACCAAGGAAACGCCGCGTCCGCCCAGTACTGCTTGAAAGATCCGCCCCAGGGACTGCCTGTTGCGGATTTCAGTGTTCCTGCACGACAGGCTACCATTGATACGCAGGACAGCTTGCCCACGCAAGTGTCCCGCCGCCCACTGCCTGAGCCCCCAAGGTTGCCTCAAGGCACTCGTCGTACTCTTCTCTCAAGTCCAACTGTCCTTCCTCACCCCTTCACTTGCCCAATACGTGGATGATGGGGAGTTTGGTGACGATAACATTGCGATTGGCATGGCACGCACAGTAGTCTCGTCTGCACCATCCATGGTGATGCTTGCTATGAAAGGCACAAAGGGGGGTGAGAGTGGCTCCCTTTCGGATTACGACCATTCCCCACCATCCTCAACAGCTTCAGATTCGCCCGGGCATCCAGAGCCCGGAGCATACATGACAACCACAGGGAGTGTTCTTGAACGCCACATAGCTCAGTTGTCGTCGCCCTTCGCTACTGGAGCGGAAAAGCAAGCTGGTCACCGTCGAATCCCCATTTCGGTCTCAGAAGAAGCCATCCCCAGACGTCCCACACCCCTTGACCGTGAAGCGTTGGGGCTAGCCGACTCCTTGTGGGTAAGGCGCACGCCGTCGCCCGTCCCGAAGAGAGCGATCGGTCGATTCTGGAGCCCACGTTTGCACAAGACGTCAACCAAGCAAGAGTTGGACGGACATGGCGAGCGAAAAAGACACAGCGATTCAGACCGTCGGTTTTCACGCGAGCTCAAGGCATGGACCTTTGACGAAAACCCATTCATGCCGCAGGCAGGCGGTTCCCTTGGTGGAAACAATAGTCGAAGAGCTGGTATCGTCATACCAAGTCCGACATTCCATGGTGGGTTTGCCGGAAGCATTGAGAACGAGGTCTCGCCTATGACTGAGTTCTTCGATAAACGCAACACCTGGGAGTCGTGCAAAGAGCCACCCACGGGTAACTGGATCTGAGTTCCGGAACACAAGTAGCGAGGCTATATGTCATATCACGGGGGCGCATGTATGATATTAACGATTCACGATGTATGAGTATGTTGCTTTATTGAGATCAGACGTTACAGCTAGAGGCGTTTAAGAATGGCTAGGGACAAGGCAGGCTTGATGCCGGGGCGGTCAACATAATCAAGGTAGAGTAATTCAGGGAGAATGAAGATTTCTTACACAACACTGGTCCTTCAATCTGACAAACGATGTGAATATGATTGTTGTGAAAATTTGGACTCGCCTGATAGGGGTCGTGATATTGCATCCCCGTTTAAGCTAAGCTTCTAGAATGTCATACTCGCTGATAGTTGTGCCCCGCTCGAGACTCCATACCATCAGTACCGGCTCTTGGCAATCTCACCATTCCAACAATTTTACACATTGTTATGTGCACCGAGCTACTGTGATACAGTGTCGTAACTCCTTAATGAGGGATCCAGGCGACTAGCAGATGCGCTTGCTATTAAAAGCAACCTCAACATCCTTCGTCTCCGGCTTGGCTAGGAAGACTTCGAGAATGGCCTCAACTGCCGCCGCCAATAAACCGGGCATATTGAACGAACGGCTGCAGAGCCAAGGGATAAAGTAAGAAGTCTGATGGATATTATCCGCGAATTGCTTTTGACTGACACCTGCGACAGTCGCTGTTTACGGTGGTGCTGCGCAAGATCGATGAAGTCAATGACCAGATCCGGCTCTTTCGATTGGAGATACCGGTTGATGGCCCACCGCTGCGGGTAATTATATACACCCATAATAATTCCTTATTCTGAGCTTCCTTCTTTTTGTTTCACTCTCGTTATAGCAAATATACAAACATCAGTATGCAGACTTTTCTTTTGGGGTCATCTCTCACACGTGTCGTGCGTTGCTTTAGTTCCTCCCTGGCCAATGGCTCGATGTCTACTGCCCCGGCGTTTCCAAGGCGGGTGGCTTTACCATAACGTCGCCTCCATCTAAGGCCCGGCCTTCTTCTGCGGCCACAGATGCAGCAAATGAGGCAAGGGGGGACGGTGGAGAGACACCAGCGGCGACACCGGGCTACTTGGAGTTGGCCGTCCCAGAAATCGCCCACGAACCCCCCGCCGCTTGGCTCTGGCAAGAGGGAAGGAACAAGGGGGGCCCGTCGGCGATATCCGCCGCCACCACCACCACCGAGGCCAACGAACCCATCTCGGCCGCGAGCTCCAAGTCCGCGTCGGAGGTTCCTTCGTCTGGCCCCCGCCGGGCATTAACATCCGTTCCCTGCGGCGTGTTGTCTTTGTCGCCGGCGGGGTGGGAATCAACCCCCTTATTTCCATGGCGAGCTCGCTCGTGCCTCCGCTCCCGTTCGAGGTCAAGTTCCTTTACTCGGTGAAAGACCCCCTGACCCCGACCCTGGGTTCTGACTTGGGGCCATCCGGAGAGCAAGAAGCGGGACGCGAGCAAGATATTGTTCCTCGACAGGCTGGTCAAGATCTTAGGAGAGGGGGAGGGCAAGGTTCAGGGAGAGCTCAAGCTCTTCTTGACGGGTAGCGGTGGTAAGGAGGAGGAGAAGGGCACCATAGAGGTTGGAGAGTCGTCCAGTGTTTCATTCCTGGGTAGGCGTATGGAGATTGGTGATATCGAGGAGGCGGTCGGAGGCCCAGAGGAGAGGAGGTTCGCGGTGGTGTATGTCTGCGGCGGCCAGATATGACGGATTCGTTTGTGGATAAACTCAGGAGTAAGGATGGCTTGGGCATGGAGCCTCATCGGGTGCTATGCGAGAAGTGGTGGTAAAGATAGTGGTTGCAATTTCTTGTTCTTGCTGTCTGGGTCCAACATATGGCATCTGGACTATTACTGGCAGTTACATTTTGCAAAAGTCCAGCCCTTTGCTGTGTCGCCTGTAGCGGGCGAGCCAAAGACTTGCTACTGAAGGCCTGGAACCGACCTCATCTGGAGCATTCATCTATTACAATGTTGAAGATATGCCGCATTCATCTATTACAATGTTGAAGATATGCCATGCTTCTACCACATTGCCATGCAAGAGTACCTTGACTGTCCCACCGAGCGGGTGGCAGAATGCATCACTGCCAACAAAGTCAGGCCTTACTACCTGGCAAAGGCAAGGCGGTGTGTAAGTGAATCTTCATCCAAAGGGAACAATCGAAAAGGTACAGCAGTAACTGAGTACCCCGCCATCCCATCCAAGTCCCCTATAAGGAATAATCGAAGCTCAAGTCACTTTGAATCAGCTAGCGTGGGTGGTCAGTCTCGAGCTCAGCGTCACGTTTCCAGCACGTCCAGGCCAGACTTTGTCACCTTTTCACATGGTTGTGGGCGTTCCTCTTTTGCATGCCCTTGAACTCCTGTCAACTTGTGATCAGTGACATGATAAGCATTTCCCTCACCACTGCTGGTCATCGAGACGTTTCTTGAACCTGATCACCGACCCCCTTCCTCACCTCACCTCATCCATCGCTGACCTAGGAGTCATCGCACACAGCCACTCTTTCACTTGAACACATTCTCACCTTTTCGTCGTTGTACTCATTGGTCAATTCCCTTCCCGACAGCTGTTATTGAGTTGTAGGGCAATAACAGAGTAAGGAATAACAGGCCACTCCCAAGTTGCGATCCAAGAAATCGGATCCATCATTCGCCGATCGAACTTGGAGGATTCAGATATTGCACAATGGCTAGACCAACCGCCCCAAGGTCGAAAATGTAGCTTTGCTGGTTACCTCTCGCGGATGTCCCGCCTGGACAACTTCCCCGAGATAACATCGCCAACCCGAGTGCGCAGCCGTCCTGTCGAGTTGCTGAGCTTTGACGAGTTGCTCTCACGGGACACCACAGCCGCTGCCACCAATGATCTCCCAGTTCCGCAAGGCAACAACAAGACTGCTAGGCTCCCGGTATCTTGTCGTTGGTGTCTCCCCCCGCCACAGATGGGCAACATGGCTCATTGGCGGAGCGACGCACACAATGGCTTCCCAGCAACCCGACTCGCTCTGCCATGAAGACTTACATAAATCGAACGTAGGCACTGCCATGCCTGTTGGTGACACGAAAATCACCAATCACAACATCGCCGGCGTCCTATCAGACGCCAGACCTATCGCCACGGAAACAGACATTGTTGCGTTCCTTGACGGCCTGGAGGACGTCGAACCTCCCAGTGATAAGGACATGGGAGGAAATCTGGTTTATGGCAAGCGTTATCTCGCTGCCCGTTCTGCTTCTACCAGCATCAAGACCGAAGACAACTTCAGCGTGAACGATACGGACAGCGATGTGGACATGGACAAAGAGGAGACCATTGATGATGCAATCATGGTGTCGTCTGGTAAGGGGGCTCAAGCCCCGGGTCAGAACGGTCCTGTTCATGCCAAAGATGCAACGGCTGGCACTTTGTCAGGCGACACCACCGTGGTCTTGTCGAGCAGTCCGGAGCCCCAGCCAGAAGACCAACAAGGCCGCCGGGCCAACAAAGGACGTCGTGGTGGCCGGGCCACCCATCCGCCTTCGTCATCAGAGAACGAGTACCTTCCCAGCCATTCTTCTGGCGAAGAGACCGATGAGGTTCGTGAGATGATAATCAGTCGGAAGATGAGTCTCCCGCCCGACCACCGCAAAGAAGGAACCTCTCAAGCAGAAAGAGGTGAAGAAGTACTATTACTTCGCCACGGGCCTGTACATGAGCAAGGAGAAGATGGAGAAGGACTTCCCCGACGCCACCTACGTATGTCGTGCCAAGTGAAGGGTCACCGCTGGCTGAGATGTGGCCCTCGGCGGTATGATTTGAATTATCTTGCCACTGGCTACGACCCCTACCCGGGTGATCAAGACCCCGAGGGCTATGCCACTATCGCGCCGGTTTACAAAAATAGGGTGTACGATCGAACCAACATGATCGTGCAACAGAGCAACGAGCTCGACCTGGAGGCTCCTGCGTCTACGGCTCCTTGTATGAAGTCAGCGTCAAGGTGTCGGGGGCCATCATGGCACAGACGATGAGGTGGAAGTACAGACCCACCATGGTAACCGTCTTCCCGCTCGAGAAGGACCGCACAAGCATGGAACCGGAGCTCGCAGGCTCGATGCCGTTGATCCTTCGCGAGATACCTGGCGACGACGGCACCCCCACCACCGTTCTTGCGTGCACGTACCTCGTCGACGGCAAGGGCTGGCACCTGCCCTGGCGCCAACCGGACATCAACTGCGGCGGCCACATGGAAGTCGGCCGGCTGCGTGACCATGAGCGCGCCGCCATGTTGCCATACATGCGCGCTTACAACACCGACTGCCCGCCCAGCAACGGGCCGTACCCGCTGCCCCAGTTCGCCCTGGAGCGCCGCCACGAGATCCCTCGCCCCCTTTCGAACGACCGCCTGCCCCAGGTCGACCCGATTCCTTGAAGGAACTGCGCGACGTGTTTCATGAAATGCTCTTCGACCGCGAGACCCCGCTGTGGTACGTCAACGAGGTCCTGCGACCCTGGGTCAAAGATCTGCCGGACTGGCCGCACCCTCACAGCAAGCGAAACATGGTGAAGAAGGAGGAGGAGGAAGAAGAAGAAGAGAATATCTATGATTAGACGGAACGGCGTCGCCACGCGGCAGATGATGGACATGCGGAAACCACAACGGCCGTCGACGGGAATGAATGTGAGATCTGCACCAACCAACCACAGAGCTTTTGCTGTTGCTGCAAATGACAAGAAGGCGAGGAAGAAGCGGTACAGGAGATGTGTTCGCCCAGGTGATCATCACAAAGCTGGGAAGGAAGGGATGAAATGCGGAGCAATTCTCTTGTTGTGAGCTTCTCGGATTTGACACACTCGACGATTTGAGAAATTCACCTCCGAGGCGTGAAAAGGAGAATGGTGTAATTGGTATGTGTTGGATTAGCAGATGATCATGAGCGGCAAGGGATCCGCATAATAAGCATCGAGAGAGATCCTGGACGATCCGGAGAACATCCTCAGCACCCCATCTGTTGGTCTGAAGCTCTGTTGAAGAGATGACCGAACTTGGTACCAGACCTTCATTTGGCGGGTCCTCGTTACTGTTGAGGACCTTGGCGGAGGGGTTCATAGCTAATTGAGATGCTTGCATAACAATACTGTTATTTCAGTGTGACTGACGACCAAGTAAATGGATGAAACCAATGCATCCCGTAAGGTGGGAGGCAGGCGTATCTAGGCTGTCGTTATGGTGCCCCTTCAACAGCTGGGATGCTCAATACACTGGCGATTCACTCAAAGGTTTGATCTGGTTCCATGACAAAATAATTTCAAGACTGTTCAAGCTCCTTTTATTCACATGTTCACGCTCTTGCTAATAATCTACGATGGCTCAGTCCAGTTGACCTGGTCCATGACCTGTCCCGCCGAGGGATGTGTGTAACCTATTCAATCGTAACCTCAGAGGCTGCAGAGATAACATGTTAGCAGAATACTCTTTTTAAACAGCAGAAATGATGATGGGAAAAATAGTTAGAACTTACCCCCTTAGCGCCAACAATCCATGAGTTGCGTTGCCTCGCCACCGGAAGGAATATCGGTGTTCGATATGTTAAGGAGCTGCAGCTTCTGGGATTTGGGAACCGCAGCCTGCAAGCCCGCGGAGATCTGGGCGCCCGATGAGTTGCGGAAACGGCCGGTGACTTGGATGGCGCCTTCAGCGTTGCGTTGCAGTGCCAAAGTGACATTCACGCCGTTCGCATCGTAGCAAGGATGCGCAGGTGGTCCTTGCTGTTGCGGGGGAGGTGTCCCCATGCCGCCGAGGACGTCTAGATCTGAACTTGCTGACGCGGTAGGCTGAGTAGGGGCAGGCGAGCCTGTGGGGCCTTGTGAGAAGAGGTCCATGATGGAAGAGACATTAGATTGAGGCGCCGGAGATCCAGAGGTCGGGGGCGAAGCAGTACCGCCCAGGATATCGGCTAGAAGATCCGTGTTACTCCCCAGTGGTGGGAGAGGCCAGAGGAGCGCTGGTGGTATCACCCATAAGATCCAAGAGATCCTGGTCCGTGGTGGGCTTGGCGACCAGCTTGGACCTTCGGTTCGCGGCTTTCTTTGTCTTGGTGCTAGCCTCGCCAAGAACCCGCGAGGCTTCCCGGATCTGAGGAGGCGGCATCTTCTCCAGTACACCCCGGCGAATCTCGTCATAGGCGAAAAGGTTGTTGTACTCCACCGATCTTTGCTGGACCTCAACACAAGCTGGTTGAGTGGAGCTGTATAAGTCTTCGTACTCTCTCGATTTGAGGGGCATCGTTCAGTCGTGTGCTGAGCTTGACCAATGCTGTGACGATATACTCGGTAGCTACCTGGGTGGCGTAGCTGTTAAGAATCGTAGAGAATAGGTCAATGATTTCGTGTTCTTTAACCTCAGAGACCAACTCCTCCTTCATACTGGCCACCCCGCAGCAGGTCTCCGAATTCACCGATGCACCATGCTCCGGCTTGAGTCAAGCTTTCCTGTGTAATATCCTTCTTCAGGTTGACGTAAAGCTTTTGCACGGCGTAAGTCTGCAGCTCGGGAGTAGTTGCCACGAGGCGGATGAACGACGACATGATAGGCTCCTTGACGAAGTTGCCTGCGAGTGTCAGAACGCGCAGCATGGTATCAACATGCCACCTCTTATTGGGGGCATATCGATCTGCAGCAAGACCGATCTGGGTCGTCATGGTCGGCTTAAACTCGTTGTCGGCAACCTCGAGGAATGCCAAGAGTTCCCGGATGAGAATTCGGACATTGCTTTCATTAACCAGGGTAAAACTGAGCTCGAGAGCTCTTCTCCGGATGCTGATATCGGGGTCCCTCAAACAGTCGAGGATCGTGCTGCGATGTCGCTGTACAGCGTTGGGCTCAATGGCAACGACCTGGGTCAGGGTATTAAGAGCAACATAACGAATGTTGTTGTCGCGGTTGGAGAGGAACTTTCCGAGAATGTTGACGCCCAGCACACGCAGACCAGAGTCGGCATCGATATCCAAGATTGTCCGTACAGCTTCGTACAGAATCGAGTTTCCGACATTCTTGGTAGAGTCCGTGTTCGTAGCGACCTGTGCCAGGATATCGTTGATCTGCTCAGTTCCTTCAGGGTCGCCGCGGACGAGCACTCGAAGGAGTCTGAGGATCTTGACCTGGATAAACGGATCGGTAATACCTGTGACATCGTGTTCAGGGGCATAACCGGAAGTCGCAAGCCCCTTCAGTGTCCTCACCAGGTTCGGCACGAATTGCTTGTACTTTTCCACTATACCCTCTTCACCGCCCTCCTCCTCATCAGCCTCACAGAAGCTCGTGACAAGGGTAAGGCCACACAGCAGGACGCCGTGGTTGCGGTCGGACAGAAGGGCGGCGGCCTTCTCGACGAAGTGCTCCTGGAGATCGGGAACCTTGTGGCATATTCTCATGGCGCACAGAGCCGCTTTCCGTCGGATGTAGGGGTTGGCTGTCGACACGAGCTTTTCGATATCGGCGAAAAGGTCTCGGGACATCTCGATGGAAGCGATATTGCCGAGAGTCGCAAGAGCAAGACCGACGACATACTGGTTGGAGTGGCCCAAATCGTTTTGCAGCGAGTTCGTCACCAAGGTCAAGACTTCTTGGTTCTCATCGAGTAGCAGACTGGTTGCCAGGTGTCCTAAGCGCTTGTCTGCGAAGCGCTGCGAGGCAAGGAGCTTGATGCATTCGATCTGGCCGAAATGGGTTCGTTGCCGAGGGTGAAGAGGTAGAGCAGCTTGGCTACATTGTTGCGAGGCAAGGAGCTTGATGCATTCGATCTGGCCGAAATGGGTTCGTTCGCCGAGGGTGAAGAGGTAGAGCAGCTTGGCTACATTGTTGCGCCTGCATAGTTCTGTTAATACAATTGGTCCCTGCCAGCCAGCCCCAGCTCATCAATTGCGGCGATAGGGCGCTGGCGTAATGTGGGATGTAGGGTGCGTACCGAATGTTGTGATCACCGCTCTCTTCTCGGAAACTGGCACGAATGGAACGCTCTCTTTTTGAATAACGGCACGTTCGTCGGCGATGGTCTTGGCCGCTCGCACGTTGCGGATGAATTGCTTGACTGTGGTTGTGACGCGTGTCAGTGTTGCGACTCTCTATCGGACGAAGAAGCTACGGCATGGCATAGCATAGCATAGCATGAGGCCAGATTCGACTACGGGAACTCATCGTGACCAAAGCTAAGGGCCCTTCAAGGCCGACTTCTTCAAATAGCCTCAATGGAGCAGAGAAGGTCAGAAGTGCCAGCACACTCCAGCTCAGCCCGAATCCAGGGTTCCATATTAAGCCTGCCAATGCTGCAGCCTGGTTGGCCCAGATGTCTTACGTAGCCCACAAGCTCAGAGCCCCGCGCCCCACCTGGGAAGCTTATCCCTTATCCTCAGTGCAACAGCTAGAAGGACTGAAGGTGCGCATTGGATGAGTTCCCTGAGTATTCACCGTCACTGGCATGGAAAGACTCAGAGTATGATCTCGCACGAAAATAGATACGTAGATAGGAAGGAATTCGACCATGGTATTGAGCGCTTGCGAGCAACTGTACAAATAATCCCGAACAAACAAACAAACAGAGATAGATACCCGCAGGCAAACAAGTCCCGTCATGTCTCTATCTACAACTTGGACTCCGGCACGCCGTGTTCAACAGGAGCAGCTGCAGCAACAGCAGCGCCTCGGCCGCAACAGGGGCTGCCTCTACAGCCTTCTCAGCACCCTCCTTAGAACATCTAGCCAGTATCCAGTCCGCGACGTCCTTGAAGAACATCTCCTTGCCGGGTCCGCGTGCAGTTGGTGGTAGAAGCCCTCGTAGTTCTTGAACGTAGCGTCCTCGACGCCGGGCTTCTGGCGGTCGAACCAGGCCTTGGCCTTGTCGAAGCTGCAGACCAGTCGCCGTCGCCGTGCATGTGCAGCAGGCTTCGGACTTTGGGGCTCAGCTTCGTCTTGCCCGACGACAGCGCCTCGGTGCGGTCCAGCATGCTCGCGAGCCCCTCGAGCGTGCCCGTGTCGTGCATGAGCGTGTCCTCGCGGATGCTCTGCTGGACCACGGGGTCGCGCACGACGTGCTCCGGCGGATGGGCCGGGTGAGGTGCATGTGCGCAGGAACCGGCCCGCGAGCCGCCCGCTAAAGACCAGCAGCCAGCTGGGCTCCTCGACGGGCGTGAAGCCGATGAAGGGCGACTCGAGCAGCCACCCGGAGACCTGCCCGATCAGGTCGTCGTAGGCGCAGTCGCTGGCTAGCGTCGCGACCTCGCCGCGCCCATCGAATGGCCCAGCACGAAGACGGGCACCTCGGAAGGCAGCTGTGCGCGGATGAAGGCCGCGATATCGGCCAGCACCGTAGACGTCGGGCCCGTTAGCCCCCGCTGCGCCGGCGTTTTGACCGAGCGACCCCAGCCTCGCTGGTCGAAGCCGTAGACGGCAATGCCGGCGCGCGCCAGCGACGGGAAGAAATCATAATACCGGCCCATGTGGTCGCTGAAGCCATGCACCATGATCAGCTTGGCCTTGGGCGGCCCATCTGGCTGTAGGTAGGGCGAGGGATCATGTTAGTGGTTGATGATCATGGTCAAGAGTTTTGGATAGGTTAATTGGGTTTAGGACGAACCAGCCATGTCTTGGTATACAAATCAGCTTCCCCGACCTTCCCGACGGCGGGCACTTTGAACGTGCCTTCTGTTTCCTGCACCATGTTCCAAGGCGTTTTGCGTATCAGTCTTCGATATTATATATTAATAATGGTTGGGTTAATTGATGGAATGTAAGAGGGAGGATTGATCAGAATTGCTGACTAGGTCGAGGTAGGCAAACAATATTTGCTTATGAGGTTCGAGGTCCAGTTTCTGTGGAACCAGCCAGGCATGTGTACTTGGCTCTGAGCTCGTAAGGAAATAACAAATAGAATCACTGCGAATGCCCGTGGGTTCAGCCTACTGGGTGAGAATGACAGGAAATTGGACCTGGATGAGGTAAGGCTTCCAGCAAGGAGGCTCTACCGCAGCTTACTTGGTCACACCACCTGCGCCTCGTTGATTAGGCGCATCGCGAGGTCACCGCCGCAAATGGCGTTCACAAAAAAGGAGGCTACATGTGAAGAAGTTCGCTGCTATTTCCACGAGTCAGAATAGCCGGGCTCAGAGATTCTCAAACAGTCATCTCCAATTTTGGTCACATATTCAATCGAACCTAACCCAGCACAATTGGGTATTGGCCATTTACAGATTGAGATTCTTTTTTCATTATTACGTGATACCACCCAGAACTCTTGATTCGAAACACTACATCGAGTGGAGATCCGGGGACACTTTTTGTGTGTAGTAGTATACATCCAACAAAGGCTCTGCGACCCTTGCTGGTCCTGTCTATGCCTAATCACCCCCTGATGAAAAGCCATCTAAGGCGTTCCTGTGTCCTATTAGAGGGAAACCCAAATCGTTACTTCCGTGCCCCCAAAATATATGCAAACACTAGTTTCGAGTCTTGGGCTCCTCCTTGGTCTCCTCGACGGTTCCACTTCACTGCCCTCTACCTCGTCCTCTTCAAGCTCCTCCTGGATCACTTCATCTTCGAAAAGCTCCCCAGGGGCCTTCGAGGGCGAGTTTCGGGCGCCTCACTGCCCCTCATTTGCCACTCCATGAGTCTGCTGAATGCACGAGCTGTTGGCGCTGAGCTCTGGGTAGGACCCAATTTCTGCGACGGTACCCTATTGGAGAGCACAATGATCTTGTCCGATCTCTTGATGGTGGACAGTCGGTGAGCGATGGAGATGGTGGTGTTGCGTCCCTGAGCAGCTGCGCGAGAGCGGCGTTGACCAGTCTCAGACTCGGCATCAACCGACGTAGCCTCGTCAAGAATCAGATCGGGGTCCTTGAGCAATGCCCTGGCGATGGCAATTCGCTGCTTTTGGCCTCCGGATAATTGAGCGCCTCTTGCGCCAACCTGAGTGTCCAAACCATGAGGAAGTCGCTGATAAACTGACAGTTGGCTTTCTGCGCAGCCGAGATGATCTCGTATCGGGAAGCGTTCGGTCTCCCGTAGGCAATGTTCTCTCAACGGTGCCAGAAATAGGACTCTTGAGACACCATGCCAATGCGGCGGCGGGAGACCGTACATTCATTTTCGTAATATCGACTCCGTTAATCGTGAGAGTTCCCGTAGTGGGATTGTAGAAACGAAGTAGTAAGCCGGCAACAGTACTCTTGCCACCACCTGAAGGCCCAACAATACAAACATTGTCACCAGCGTTGATAGTGAAGTCAGGTTGTTGAAAATGTTGACGGCTGGTCGTGTAGGATATGCGAAAGACACGTTGGAGAAGGTAATAGGGCCCTGGGCCGATACGACCTTGACACCCTTTGTAGGCGCAATAGTCGCATCTCTGTCCTGCAGCTCAAATAGTCGGCTGGCGGCGCCGACACCCTTCATCAACTCAGAGAAGAAGCCAGATACGCCAAACAGACTGGACCCTGTGAACGCGGTGTACATCATAAAAGATGTCAAGTCACCCAGACTCAGGAGACCTTCTCGAACATAGCCTCCACCAAACCACAGGAGAGCAAGGATAGTCATATTACCCATCCAACCAGTCGAGGCGAAGAACGTGGCACTATATCTCGACTCTTTCAGACCGAGGTTGAAGATTCTCCTGATCTGCCCGTTGTACCGATGAACTTCTTGGATTTCACCAGTGAAGGCCTGGCTCGTCTTGACATTGCCGAGCCGCTCCTCAGCGATCTTGGTCAAGGTTCCGAGGTTCTTTTGGATATCTCGGCTGACCCTTCGGATTGCTCGGGCGTAGAAGGGCAGCAGCAGCGACAAACGGACCGGTGACGAAAATTACGGTCGTCAAACCAGGACTGATCCAGGCCATGGCCGTTAGGCCGGCAACACCAGAGACCAGAGACCTAAGACCATCTGACACGTTCTGCGTGATACTTTTGCCCACAATGATCGTGTCGGAACTCAGCCGGGAAATCAGATCGCCGACCCTGTTGGCATCGAAGAATTCAGCGTCTTGCACATATGTCTTCTTGTACAGCTGCGAACGTAGTCGGGACTACGCGCTCGCCGGCAATGCGGAGTAGGATGATACGACCAAAGTTGGCCATTGCGCCGATTGTGAGGACAAGGCCAAAGGCGGCAAAGAATTGATACAATGTCAGACCGAAGAGCCTGGTTTCCGCGAACGAATCCTTAGTGGCTTGCCGACAGAAAGAGGGATGGACATGGTGACTGATGACGAAATGAGGAGTAAGATGACAGCAAACCCAAGGAACTTGAGCTCAGGTCGGGCAATCTTCAAGAGTCGCCAGATCTCGCCCATGCCCCCGAAGCCTGTGCCTTTTGAATCCTTATGCTCCTTGGAGAGGCGGGCTCTCAAGTTGACCTGAGCAGCCTTCGACGCCTTCTCACTTCTTGCAAACCCTTCATGCTCAGGTAGACTTTCGTTTTCCTTGCCTTGCGCGGCAACCGGGTCGCTGTTGCTTTGACCGTACCTGCGTTGACTTTTTGGGAGGCATCGCTAGAAGAGAACCGGCGCAAAAGCGCTATGGGAGATCCGAATGTCGTCGTATACCTCTGCGTCTGGCCATGGGAGATGTATTCGCGGGGTGCGAACGCCCTGCCGAGAGGCGAGCGCAACTGTGAGGGGACATATTTGGGAGCTGGTACGGAAGAGATGAGGAGGAGACTCCTCTCTGGCCGGAATATCGGAAAACGTTGGCGGCGATATTGGAAGAAGGCAACGGAAGTTGATAGGGCGCGCCGCACTGGTGAGCCAAGCTTGCGCTGCGCTGCGGGAGCAGGGCAACGCGTCGCACCACTCCCGAAACCATGATGGAGGATTTATCGGAGGGTGGAGATATCGTCATGGGATTCGTCGATCTTGTTGTACTATGCGGTCGCATTTTCTACGGTGACATTGGCGCAAAACTGCTCTCATAAACACCACATGAAGCTGTTATGTTTTTGGTCCCGGATAATACTACCAAAGATCTCAGGAAAGCCTTCCCGTCGTCATCCATCAGATTGGCTCAAAATACGCTAGTGCAAAACCGCTGCACATCTTAGCCCCGAGCTGGCAGGCTGGACTTCGGTAATCCAGCTTAGCCGAGACTGCCCCACGTGCCACCTGCTTCTGTTTTCAAAAATTGCCTACCTGGTTAGGGAGGGCCACTGATGAAGTATTTCAAACGGGCAAAGAATCCCAAACTACGAAACCCGCCCCTGGCAATTTATGAAGTTTGGGACTTGAAGCTATCAACGGGCTGGGGCCTGCCTCTGCTCTCTTGACAAGCCTCGGTTTCCCACCTCGACAGCCCCCGGGAAGGGGGGGCCGGGCGCCAAGGGCCTGGCTGATTCATGGAAATACCCGTTGAACACATGGACACAAAAGTTATGGTTGAGATCCTGAAGGCATAATTATGTACCCCTTTAGATGACCAAAATCGCATTTTGGTTTTTGGGCATCCTCTATCTGTAGGAAATGTACTTAAATTAAGTAGAGTCCATATTATACTCGAGCTTCTGACCAACATAAAATGGTGACTTACATCAAACCCCTCGAGAATCGTACCTGAATAGAGGTTTATCAGTATTGGGCAGTGCGCATTTGGGCGATCTGCGGTACTCTCGCTACAGAAGTCGCTATGGCGAACGTCGACCAAGTGCGAGGGGTACTTGTTAGGCTTCGTCTGTCCAGATGAGTGCGCAGCCTGTCACCGAAGCAGCGGAGCCTCCCAAACTTCAAGGCGCATAAATCGTTGACAAATGCCGACTGGAGTTGGATATGAACCGTTCGCTGGCACATGGAGCCTGACGAGGATGGTGTCTCGATGCGAAACTGTGAGACCCCATCACAATCGGCTCGTTGAATGTGGACGCCCGTATTGTGTGGGTCGTGAATGTATGTACGCTCATTGGGACAGCTTGTCATCAGCTTACGGCCCCCTATTGTGCTCATGGAGGCCGTGTTTAAGTACTATTGGCAAATGAGTGTTTTCACAGATCTGTATTTGGAACCTTTCTCAAATGTTTATGGGGGCCGCCTGAATTTTTGAAACATATGACACCAGAACGTCGCAATGGCAAGGTGTATCGATCTGACGACCCAGACGAAATGAAGCTTCTGGCTGTGCAGAATGCCTTAGCGGGTCGATAGTGGTTTTGTGGACCGATAATTCCCTTCTAGAAAACTGCGATCAACGAGTTATGCAGCTGAAAACGGAGCCTACCCGACCAGCTGGGCGCTGAAAATATGTACATGGACACCAATCTTGCAATGTGACTCTGGCACGGCCATGTTCCAGTCGGATCTTTGATATCGCGATGCAAAGACCAGAACAAAGCGTCGCGCTGACGCGGGCAATCTAAACTTTGCGTATTTCTGGTTGCCCGCGTCAATTGAGTTTGCATCTCTTCAGCCCTTCGAGCTGTCAAGCTGAATCCTAATGCGAATTTCGTGCGGTACGGGTCGCGGAGCCCACGGGCGTGCCGCCACCCATAGTAGGCACTTGAGAGGTTTTGACTGGGCCTGAATGACGCCGAGACGGCCTTGTAAGCTTAAGTTTACCTATGTAGTGGATGGCGGGCAGTGCAAACGTCGTGGGACGGTCGACATTATCAGTAGTAGTAGTATAATGTACGAGCGAGCGCGTGTGCATCCCAATCTCTTCAACCTCAAGTCGTTTGCAGGATTCGCAACCTGACAGCTTGAGCTTACTGCAATATGGACGAGTCGTGTCTGACGAGTTGATCATCGCCGAGTGTGGAGAAGATCAAGAAGATCAAATGTACTACATATATGCATATCGAGTTGTTATGGTTCAATGTTGTCATGTTGTATGTTCTGCCCACAGGCTCATTTTGGTTGGTTACCTGCCTTTCTTTGTGCGGTGTACCCAGCAACCGGACATGCCACCGCAGAGGTAGGTAGGTCTCCATGGGGAAATATCGAACGGGTCCACCGATTGAACGATAGCGCGATTGATCATGCATCGCATCCTTCAACCTCTCTTTGAGGTAGGTTACGGACAAGTACTGCCCAGGACTGCGAACGGATGCCATGGAATCTACGCGGCGACTCCATGGCAATGGGGTCCTCCGTATCGTATCGTACGTGCATGGTCCGAAAAGCTAAGGCGTGTCTTACATGCATCGCACGGCTGGCAGTTCGTATAACAAGGCCGGCATTGGTACACGATGGGTACGAAATGAGAAAGAGGGTGGCTGTGTCATCACCTTCTAATATCGTCAGGCCCGGCCCCATCAGTTAGAGCTTTCAGTGGTTCGCTTATTTAGGCCCTGGTCAACCACATTCCTCCCGAGACCCGAGTTTTCCATGCTTGGCTCAGGCCAGAGGAGACTTGTGCTGCAAGAGGATCCAGACTGGAGGGACAGGCTGACCCAAACCCACACCCGGAGAGCCCAGCACTGCGCTCAGTACTGCCCAGGACCCTACCACCTCGTAACCAGGATCTGCAGCCAGTTGGCCAAGCGTCCAAACACGCGCGCCTTATTATGACGCTCCCCTCTCCATCCGAAGCATGATTCCCATCCCTCCCTGGCCTGTTGTTTCCTTGATGGCTGGCGTCTCTGACACAAATCAAGACATCATCGCTTTTCCTCCATCCCCGACACTCGTTCACCTCACAACAACAACAACAACCCGATCCGAGTCAGGTGTTTGCATTCAATACACCATCTGATTTCTCGGGAGAATTTGCGCCTTGATCTGCTCGGTCGTTTTACTTTTTTTTTTCCCTTTCGCTCTTAATCCTAATTCCCCAGTCTGTCTGTTCGGACATGTTCGGGCCCGCTCCATTCGCCGGTTTCGCCATCTAAGATTGGAATACTCACCATTTACACATTACGTCGATCAAGCGAGGCCGACGACTTTACTACACGAAATAATCATCGAAGGAGGGGTTTTTTTGCAGGTGGCCGCTCGCTACCTTATTTCACCAGCATGGTGTCATTCGGCTCGACACTCGTTCTTCTCTCCGCCCTGGTTGGGCTTACCACCGCCCAGGCCAACCCTCAGCCCACCAAGTTGCCGTCTCGCGTCCTGGAGTCGACATCGCTCGTCACTTGCCAGGAGAACTCCGGTTTCCAAGCGTCCAAGTTTCACGTCATCTTCAACCCCGAGTCCGGCAAGATCAATGTGGATCTGATCGCAACGTCGTCCATCGAAGGAAATGCCGTCTTCGATGTTCAGGTTTCCGCTTACGGATATCCCATCCAGAACATGGTCGTCAACCCTTGCGATGTTGGCTTCCGTGGTCTCTGCCCTATGGTGTCGGGCAGATTTGGCGACAACCCTTTTAGCGTAGACGTTCCCGGGGATGCCCTCGGCAAGATTCCCGGAATTGCATACACATTCCCGGATCTGGACGCCAAGGTCAGAATCTTGGTTAACATGACTAGTGGTGATCGCAATGGCCAAACCGTTGCATGCCTCGACGCTCGTATCTCCAACGGCAAGACGGTTGATTTGATCGGCGTCAAGTGGGCATCGGCCGTCGTCGCCTTCCTTGCGCTTATCTCGTCTGCTGTGATTTCTGGTCTGGGCTACACCAACGCGGCATCTCACGTTGCCGCCAACGCCGTGTCTCTTTTTGGATACTTCCAGGCCCAAGCCATGGCTGGCCTTTGTGGCATGCCGCTTCCACCTATCGTACAGGCGTAAGTGCACTTGTGACCTACCTGCTGCGACAAAGATGCTGCTTTGGTCTATAGACGATACGCTTGAGCACATGCTAACAATCCCTTTAGATGGACCCAGGACTTCCAATGGAGCATGGGCCTTGTCAAACTTGGCTTCATGCAAGATATCTTCACATGGTACCAGCGATCCACCGGTGGAGAAGCATCACGACTACTCGACACGCTTCGCTCAGTGTCAGTGGCCGTTCAAAAGAAGAAGCGATCTTTGGATGAGTTTGCGGAACCTGCTGCAAAGGTCATGACCCGCGCTGCTGCCATGATGCCTCGTGCCGCAGGAAATGCCGCCCACAAGATAAGCAAGCGCGCCAATGTTGCTACCGCCTCGGGTAGTTACGTTGTCTATGGTATTCAGAGAGCCGGTTTCCAGGCTAAGATCGAGTCGACCAACATTTTCATGACCGCTTTGATCATGTTCTGCGTCATCATGGCATTGACAATCATTGCTGTTCTTGCCTGGAAAGGTCTCTGCGAAGTCCTCTTCAAGAAGAGTAACAAGTTCAGCGATTTCAGAAACGGGTGGCGTGTTGTGCTGAAGGGAATCCTTTTCCGCATCACCCTACTAGGATATCCTTTAATTGCCGTCTTTTGCCTGTGGGAGCTGACCCAGAACGACTCGCCCGCAGAGATGGTGCTTGCGGTGGCATTCTTCCTGCTCATCACTGCCAGTCTTATATGGGCCACTTGGACCGTCATGCGCATCGCGAAGCGCTCAGTGGCGCTCTTCAAGAACCCGGCCTACACCCTCTTTTCTGACCTCACAACACTCAACAAGTGGGGATTCCTGTACATCCAATATCGAGCATCAGCCTATTATTTCACCTTCCCGACCATGGGATACATCTTCCTGAAGGCCTGCTTTGTCGCTTTTGGCCAGAAGAACGGCGTAGCTCAGGCAATTGGTCTGCTATTGATAGAGGCGGGTGCTCTTATCGCCAACTCCGTCCTGCGACCTTGGATGGACAAGACGACAAATTCGTTCAACATTGCCATATCATTCTTCAACTTCTTGAACGCCGTATTCCTGCTTATTTTCACATCTGTCTTCGACCAGCCGCCTCTGATGACTGGAATCGTCGGCATCATGTTCTGGATCTTCAATGCGGCATTCACTCTCATACTCCTTCTAATGATCATCATTACAACCGGTATACTTCTGTTCAAGAACAACCCCGACGCTCGATATCAATTTATGGCCGACGACCGCACTTCGTTTATGAAGTCTGGTACCAACCTGCACACCTACAATGAGCTCGATGCTCTGGCCGCCAGCGCCCGCGGTGGAGAGAAACCGAAGCCAGGATCTGGTTTGGACCTGGACGATGATTCATACGAGCACGCGCAGCCCGACAGACTCCGGCACAACGCAAACAGCCCGAGCGAGGGTGGACGCCCGTCCATGGATGCAAGGGCGCACCAGCAACACGGTCTTCTACAACACGAAGAAGACCGTAGCGCACACAATGTCAGCCCAGGTGGCCCAGGAGTTGCAAAAACCTCCTCGTGAGTATAACCCAGTGTGGAAACATTGATAGGGATATCCTATTAACGTTGACAATGCAGCCCTTGGCAGCGTGGTGCTGGCTATGAGCATTAAAACGAAATCAATGTAAAAAGGAACAAATCGAGAAGAAAAAAACAACAACAACGAGTCATCCTAGCACCTGTCCATATTCGTTCACATCAGCCTGTGTCTTGTGTTTGCAGACACTGCCTTGTTGATTGATATGTCCTGCATGGATCTTGATAAGCCATGAGGATAAAGGGTATCTGTAATGTCCCAAGGGATTAGGCACGGCAGAAGAAAGACTAAGCCGCGCGTTTGACTATTGGCGTTCGGCCACAGTCTACAGGGAATAGCTGCTTAGGCGTATCGGTAGTTATGGTAGCAGGATATCAAATTCATTATCAAGCTTTATGATCGTAGTGGATGGGCATGTTAGCAGGCAGGCAGCCAGCAAAATTCATCATATCCATGGATGGCGTTACCCGTGGCGACGGAGTAGGAGGGATATCATCATAGATTTTGGGGAAGGAGTTCGCTTATCAATATTCCTAAACAATAATAGGATGATTGTTGATCCGGCAGTACATCTTATTAACAACACATGTTATTATGAGTAAGACCACTGATGAGGGTCGTTAATTGTCTGCGCGTGCTGAAACCGGGTATGTATATACGCATACATGCTATTGCAGAACTCAGGGATTGCCGCCGTCCACGAAGACTGGGTATGTACCAACACAGCACTAGTCATCCGATCACAAAATGTTATTGCCCGAGGAACCCTGCCTATTCCTACATCGACACACCGTCTATGCCACTAACTTTAGTGGTTCATGACATTCCTCCTCGGCGTCTTTCGGTTCCTGCTATACCAGCTACCTTGCATTCACACTTGAGTCTGTCTTGGCAGCAAAAGACACATGAATTGTTGACAAACGCAACGAGCATATTGGGATTACGAGAGAGGGAAACGACATATGGTGGTTATCAGTCAAGCAGTTACTATTACTAAGATATAGGAAAATGATACTGCAAGGCCGCTGGGCAGACTGTTCAAATTCGGTTCTTAACGCTTGCATCATACAACCCAGGTTTGCTTGACGCTGATCTCACATATTATGCTGCTATTCTTCCTTGACGGCTCCAAGGCACACCTTAAAGCACCTACGACAAACTGTGCCCACCCAAGTGCTAATATAAGTACTTTAGGCAATCTTCCCACGCGCCAGTGGGCGGAAGCCATAAACTCGTCTCAGATTCCTTCTCTGGCCCGTTACGAACTGTTGCTCTCCTTGCGGAGCATTTCCGAGACATCGGCATCGAGACCGTCGTCCTCACCCAAGTCCGGAAAGTCATCGCTCGTATCAAGCCTTCGTTTCTTAGACCCATCGGGACCTGTAGGGACTGACTTAAACTGAGACGCGAGACTCGACAACATCTCGATTCCCGGGGCAGCGGGTGGCGGCGTTGGCTGTGGCTGATGTTCCTGAAACGCGGGTTCTTGGGAGGGGAACTCGGGCGACCATTCTGGAATAGGGGCCGCCGGAGCCTGCTGCAGTGCCGTCGCCTCGGGCTCGGGAGTAAGCTCTTCGATTTCGGGGCGGTCCGGCTCCGGCATCAAGTGGTCGTGATTGCCATTCGACGGGGCGATCTCCTCGTTAGAAGAAAGTCCCTGCATGATGGCGAACTCGACATCGGTTTTCTTCGTCTCCACCTCCACCTTGCGTCTTTGGAAAGTCTGCAGTTGATCTTCTTCGGCGACCAGAGCAGCCCTGTTGGAGTCCAGTATCTTCTGGAGCTCGTCAACCAGCGACTTCCGGGCCTCGACGCATTGTCCCACTGCACCCTCAGCATTAGCGAGAGTCCTGACCAGGCCATTGAGTCTGGCGGCGTAGACAGGTGCAGATGGGACATTGGCGCCAGGCTCCATCAACTTGCTGTACTCGGAGTTGGCGGTGGTAATAGATGTCTTAGTTGACAAAAGCAGCTTGGAGACATCTGCCTGTGGTTTCGCAAGTGACGCCAGCTCCGAGGGTAAAGAGGCAGAACCGCCAAAGATGGAGCCTCCAAGAGCGGGTCGTCCACTCCCGCGGGCCTTCTCAAGCTCTGTATTCGATGTATAGTCAGTTGGGAGTTACTTGAGCCCTGAGAGTAGAATTTTGAGGCTTACCTTGTATGCGAGCTTCTACCGCGGCTTGAATTGGCTCTTCAAAGACACCACGGTCTCTCCAGACTGCCACTACTCTCTGGATCCGTTGCTGGACCTCGGAAGGAGCTCCCTTGTAAGCCGTAGAGGCAGCTTCAGCGAGGACAGGTGCGAAGGCGACGAGGAAATCTTCCTTGTGGCGCACTTTTGATTGCTGGCACACCTCTGCAAACCACATATGTTAGTACCCACATTCGCAACCGCATGGCATATAGACGTGGCCAAACGAAGGAAACCAACGCTGGGAAACATCAATTGAATGCGGACTTACCATTAGCCAGATAGATCAGGTTGAGTCTCTTATGACTGGTCGAGTCCTTGAGGCGCTGCAACCATATCTGCACAGTGCGCTCAGCATGTCGCCTAGGGAGGGTGAGGTCAGTTATTTGGCCGCATATCGAGACTAAACGATATCAAGCAGTGGTTTGGTGCTTACCTATGGAACATGATCCATTGGGCTACAGTGACTATACTGTCCTGAGTCTCGCATAGCGTCGAGAGCTTGGCAAGAACGGCGTCGTCGGTGTAGGACATGATGGTGGTGTTATGGAGATGTTACGTAGACCCGTTGTCAAGTGGTTTGTTTCCAGAGGTTGGGAGTCAGACAGCAGTGGAAAGTAAAGAGCAATCCAGGAAGTGCAGTCGTGGGTCGTGTGCTGTTGCTGATTTCTACTTGTGTGCCCGGCCTGATATTGTTGGTTGTTTTTGGTGTGGACTTCAGTTCAGACAGATCAAGATCAATCATCTACGTGCGGAGCTAGCTGCAACAGTCTGCGCTGAGTGCCGGGTCTGAGCTAGGTAGACTGGCTGGCAAAATATTTGAGATGTTGATGTGAGCCAGCTAGAGGCGTCCACGTCCACGTCCAAAACAGACACACACAAACACCTGACCTGGGTTTGAGTGTGTAGTAAGAAGATTGATGATGTAGGATCCTGATGCTATCAATCACCCCAACTTCACAGATTTGCAGA
Source organism: Arthrinium phaeospermum (assembly GCA_006503535.1). Lineage (NCBI taxonomy): Eukaryota > Fungi > Ascomycota > Sordariomycetes > Amphisphaeriales > Apiosporaceae > Arthrinium > Arthrinium phaeospermum. The sequence goes on along the minus strand of QYRS01000001.1, from coordinate 2,563,550 downwards.
TATTTAGATGACCGATTATTCTGATTCTGAAGGGAGGGATTGGTTGAATGGGGAAAGGCCTTCTTGATACTGGAATGAGGTTGGGAAGTTGCACCAACAAATGTCAAATGTGCTGAAGCTGGCTACGTCGATTGAATGGGACGGACACACGACACACGCGCCGCAGGAGCTCCCATCCAACCTTAGCAAACAGATAGCTGGTGCTAGGGCCCAGTTTGGTCTATCTTATCACCCAATCAGTTTATCTGCCTACAGGTACCGTTGCATTAATACGACTTATGCAAGTCTGTGATCCGGGATAAGGAGAATTATTCAACCGACAGCTCATCGCCAATTGCAGGCCCCCCTTGCTCATGCGCAATGGCAATCAACAATAGGAGCTAAGGAGGTAGGTACCTGGAGTTTGTTAGTAGGTACATGGACCCAAGCAGCTTAGGCCAAGCAACCAGTCGCAGCGGTAAACTGGCCTTGCGACGACAGCGCATTCGTGCACCTGTAGGTACCTTGTCATTCAATGCCTTGAGGTAGCAGCACCCGGAATAGTCGACCTTCATATTCAATTCAAGATTGTTCCTTCCTACCATCAACTGCCCCGATCTCCATAAGAAAGAAAGCAGGCCAATTTTATTACCTACACTTTACGTGCAACGCTCATTACAACTGCTTTGTCATTCCCCCTTCCACCTTTCCACCACAGCAACCATGGCCGACAGATTCCCGTCGCTGGACGACTTCGACTCGGGTGGTAAGACACCACCACTACCTCTTGACTCCAATGCGATGCAGTACTAACCTTCCATACTACAGCCCAGACCGACGTCAAGGGAGACGCCGAATCCCCATCAGCCGACGACTTCTTAGCCCGCGAACGTGCCCTTCTCGGTGACGATGCGACGCAGTTCGCGACCAGCGGCGACTCGGCCGCTTTCCAAGACGCATCGGACGACCTGCTGGGCGGAGGTGACGATGGCGAGGGTGCCCAATTCGAGAGCCAATTTCCCGATCTCAGCGCCAGCAACGAGGTAAGCCTAGACGTAATGGACCATGAATAGCACCGCGAATACCAGCTGACCGGGCCACCCTCCGAATAGCAAGTTGCCCCTGGTGGTGCGATCACTGCCCCTTCGGTAAACTACAGTTCAGGATACGCCGCCGCCACTGCCGAGGAGGAGGAAGAGCCCGAGGTCATCAAGCAATGGCGCGAGAAGCGCGATGCTGGTAACGCCAAGCGGGCCGAGCAGTTCGCCGCCCAGAAGGCCGAGACCGTCAAGGAGGCCCAGCAAAACATCGACGACTTCTATGAGAACTACAACAACAAGAAGGAGAAGACCGTTTCCCAGACGCGCAAGGACGCTGAGCAGTTCATGGCCAGCAGGGACGACACCACCTCGGGCGGCACCAGCTGGGAGCGCATCTCCAAACTGGTTGATGTGAGCGGGAAGGGCCAGAAAGGAGGTGCTTCTGGTTCGGGCAAGGAGCGCTTCCGCGAGATGCTGATGAGCCTGCGAAAGGACGAAAAGGCACCTGGCGCCGAGGGCTACTAACGCCCCTCAAGATCAATGCTGATGCTGATGCTGATGCTGCACATATTCGACTTCACCAGTCCGAGGAATGATCTTGTTGGCATTTGGCCTGGATCATGCGGATCATCTTTCTTGACTTGACCAAGTCATCACCCTGTATTTTAGATACACCTACAGTTGGTGGAGAATTCATTTAGTAGTGCAGGCGTAATGAGATATGGCTCGGATGTTAGATGCACAAGTTCGTCGCGAGGTCGTGGCTACATTTGATACAAGGTATGACTTAAGACAAATGATTCGTTCGTGTGATTGTAGTCTATTTGGTCCTCCTATCGACACAAAACAGTCGCCTCTCGTCGCTTCTTCTGCAACCCAGAACCCTCTATGCACACATTCTATGCGAACCTGCTCTAGTTCTTGCCGAACCAGGTGTTGTAACCGGCAGCCTTGCGGCCCATCATGTACAGGGTGGCTATATTCGCAATTAGTACCAAATGCCAATCTTATGTCGGAGCGTTGGGACATACCGCCGAAGGTACCCCAAAGGGCGGCCTGGTAGGGAAGGAACATGATGCTGCTTCGGGAGCCCTATTTACTGTGTCAACCTGCGTGTTCTTTTCGCACATTGGAGGTTCGCGGCATCTGATTGCGCGCATATATATAACGTACGATCCTCCAGAGACGGGTGTGCTGCTTGTAGGCAGACTGATAGAACTTCTGGTGCTCGGGCACACGGTTGGGAGCGTCGACCATACTATGAAGCGACTTGGGTCAGCCTGGGAACGTGACAATGTTGAAGAAGGCCCTCGAAGTAGCAGAGGGTGAGAACCACGGTCGGGCGGCTACGATTTCGCAGAGTCGGCGACGGCGAGACCGGGTTGGGCCATTGGGCATTGAACTTTCGATAACCAATTGAGCGTAGGGGCTTCTTGCTACTCACCCCATCTTGACGGTTGTTGCGGTGGTGTGACTGGAGGGGGGTTTAATTCGGCGATTGAAGGTGGTTGTTGCTATGAGCTGCTATCGAGAGAGCTTGAATCACTGAACTCGAAGTGGTTCGATGGGCCCACTTCCGCTGAATGACTAAGCTGGGAGAATAGCCGAGTTGTTACCGGCGAGGCCATCCAGCTGATTACTTAAGGAAGGACCAACATGACGGCAGGCAAGGCTTGGCGTATTCCAAAAAAGAAGCAACAGGGGTGTGTGCTAAGGATAGCAGCTAGCGCCAATTGTAGTTCGCTGTAAATCCAAATTTTTGGATAGAGCTCCAACCTGGCCCTGCATGCGATTTGACTTGCAGAGACACGACAACGCACCGCTTTCCTTCCTTTGTTTATTCCACGGAGTATGCGATGATAGCTGCGTGATCAAGATCTGGTTCCACGCCCGGTGGCACACGTAATGGGACGCAGTAATGCGACCGGTGATCCAAACCCTTCGAGATGTGAAGCTTCGACGTCCAGTTCACAGCTTGCAGCCAACCCGCCACCATACACCACTTTCACGTCTGGTGCGACCAGTTTACCGCCACCATGATGCACTCTCGATACCATGGAAGCGGAATCTTGCGACGGCACCGGCGACGCTGGATATGACCGTGCTCGGACCGTCTGCCTCGCCCAGCGACAGACTTGCTCCCCGAAGTATAAACCCCAACGACATCAGCAGTTCGTTGCAGCAAAGCGCATCGTTTGGGAAATGGCAATGGCTTTCACTAAAGCCTGATCGACTGGCCATAGAGTCGGACTTTTCCCGGACTGGGCCGGCCAAGAAATACAGCTGGCCATTGCAGGTAGACAACCTCGAGAATCAGAACGATTTCGGACTATGGTACTGCCTCCTGGACTATCTTCAGAGGCGTCACGGCGACGAGGGTGTCTACAGATTGTGGAATGGCATGTGGGGTCGCAAAATACTCTACAAGACCGACAAGACGTCGGCAGTAGTCTTCTGGCAGACTATCCTTGAGACGGCCCTCCGGTACGGCAATGAGCAATTCCTCGATAATATCTTTGTCTATGCGGAGTGGATGAAAAAAGTCCACAATAGCGAATGGCCGAACCTCTACATAGGCATTGTGTCATACTATCTACGCTCGCACCAACATAGCAAAGCCATTCAATGGCATTTGCGCCTCATTACCAGTTTCCGGCCTGCCTCGAGCGAGTTCATCAGCCTGATAAAGCAATACTGCACCGATGAGGTTCTTAATGAGTCGGGGACACTTCCACGCTTATATACCACAAGTCATGAGCGACGGTTATACGACTCGGTGGTGCCTTATTTGTATGCCCATGGTTGTTCTCGGTTGGCACGGCTGTGGCACAAAACGTGCTTGCGCGTTGGGGATGGGCCAACACTCTATGCACCGGCTAGACCATTCCTGAGATATTTTGCGGGCTACTTTCCCGAGAACCTGGAACTGTGGTCCGAAACGGAACTGGCTGCCATGAGTACATTGGATCAGCACAGCTCCCAGCAGAAAGCGGACGATGCTGAGGACGGCGAATCTGAGCAGCTCGAAGTTTCCCGAGAGTTCATGAACCGCGTCCATGGGAGCACGTTTGGGTTTACTTCCAAATCATACAATGACAGGCTCGGTGCTCGGTGGTTTGCCAGTTCCTGGGTTAGCCTCGATACCGCCATCTCTGTCATTTCGGCTTTGGGCATTCAGAAAATTGGGCCCCTCTCACTACAATCGATTGCTCTGAGGGATCCAACCCCGGAAGGCGTTTTGAAGAGGATTGGCCATCTCCGAGATCTGGGCATTTCACTCCCTGACACAAATTATGTGAAGTCGATACAATATCTTGCCAAGATTCACGACACTGAGCTTCTCCTGGACCTCCTCCAATGCGATCTGCATCCGGAAGTCTTCGACGACATAGAGCTGCATTCCAAGTTGATGGACTCTAGTAGAGCGTCTGGCGATATAAGAACCTATAACTTGTTGCTTGCCACCAGGCTTGCCACTTTTACCAGTTCAAGTCATGCCTTCGCGAACAAAATGTTGGAGATTTCTCTTGTTATAGAGGATCACTGGAACATTATACGTGTCCTCAGCGATATGTATTACTGGAGAATTGGCCTGAAACCAAGCCATGTGCGGAAGCTGATTAATTTGATGAGAAACAATGCGCCTTTGCATCCCTTCGATGAGGATAAGCAACATGTCCCACATCGTCGCCCACATCGTCGCCCACATCGTCGCTCAAATAGCCTGCCGTCACCGGACGATGCGAGATTCTGCCAGGCCTTGCTATGGACACTGCGCCGGATGGATGTTCCAGTTCCTGCCAGTGTCAACAAGCAACTCATTATTTCCCTTGGTCGCCAGGGCAAGATGCAGCTACTTCTTCCGATGATGCGCGATGTCATTAACTACTATACAAAGTGGCGCGGTGCTCGGCCTGGTTTTATACCCGTCTCTGTTCGTGATTTGCCCCAGGCCATGACTCGGCCGCTTCATGGTGTACCGAAACTCATGGGTGTCTACATACCAATAGACACACCGGCTTCGAGGCCTAATCACCCACTCACGCAGATCTTTACTCCCTGGATTATATCGTCGTTGATTCGGTGGTCATTCCGCAAGATTCCGGATGGCGATGCCACAGCCCCTTTGCTACAGCTGCAACAGAAGCGCCTATCCCGCGGTTTCGAGTTTGTCCGTGTCCTCTCCGTCGTGCGCACGCTGAAGGACGTAGGCGTCAATATCGAGAAGGAACACGTTCAAAAGGCCATCATCCTTCGACTCGCTGAGATTTACGGTACGGTGGAGCCCATGAAGAAGTCGACGAAGTCGGTGCGGCGGCGGAATCAACTGACCCTGGCCCAGGTCAAGGAGCTATGCGACCAGGCCTGGGGGGATGAGGAGCAGCCGCTACTTCCCAGTCTTGAGGAGGTGCAACGGAAAATCCGGAAGCTGGATTTGTATATTGAGAAATGGAACGATGAGTTGTGGGCAAATGTCGAACAGCGCATAAGAAGCAGACAGGTGCTCCGACGCAGCAGGCCAGTCCATCATAATAATGTACCATATTAGAAAATATACCCCTACTTTTTGCTTCTGAACCAGTATGTATGTATATTGCTCTGCCAAGTACCCCACCCCAACCTTACCCCCTTGCTACCTTGCGAAGAAAAGCTAGAAAGAAGGCTTAAGGCAAATGCCCATGTGACGGAAAGACGTCCCTCTGGCTACTGTGCTTCGCATCGAGATCTTTTGCGGCCACCGCCTCCATTATTGATAGTTTTGGGTCCAATGGGTTGACATGGCCACTCGGCTGTACCTTTAGCTGATGTGGGATTCGTCAGGATGGTGACTGTGAGGAATTGTTAGATGGTGGTGTGCCGGGGAGCCTGGCTGCTCTTCGACACATACAGGGGGTGGTTCCGCTTAGGAAAAGCAAGTATCATTTCCTGGGGCTCACTCCGCTCCTCTCGGGCAAAAGTTTCCTGCAGCAAGAATCTCGGGTCCCACAAGGCTCAAGAAGTACTACGTGGGGGGTCAGTTTTCCGTTGTCATCTGTCCTGGAACCGGTCCTATTGGCTGTTTGGCGGCTGAATCACCTGGGGGTCAAGAGATCGCGCTTACTCACGCCACCGACTGACTGGTTGGGGGGTGTTTAGCTATAAGGGCTGGCTGCAGAGCGGCACAGTGCCTGCCGGATCTCGCGACGCCTTCTTCGGATCCGGCGACGCTTTGTCTCGGGGGGAAGGGACACATCCCTCCCCTGGTGTTTCCGCTATAAGCAGGAGCGCGCGTGTTCCGGTTTTCTGCCAAGGGCATTTCTTTCCCATCAGTCTTAGCGACCGACCAGGTTTGATCCGTGTCATCATACTCCCATCATGCTTCTGTAATGGGCGTTCGTATGGTGTTGGTTTGGGCCACTTAGAGGGGGGGGAAGCTCGATCAGACCATGGCCAAGTGCACTCCTGCTACCTGCAGAGCCGCATTCTGCTCTCCCGTCTCCCTCGTCGTGGTTGCTTCCCCGATGACACGGCATCATCGCTTGCTTCTCAAAAGCAATCTGAGACTCTGCCGTGTCATTCTCGCAATACGCGTTCAGCTTCTGGTCCCTCGAGATGGGCAAGGAGAGCAGGGCGGAAAGGGATGAGGTCGGTGATGTATAAAGTCACTATGTCCTCGGTGTGGTGGATAACAGAGATTCTCCGTCAGATAGCTGGAAGTAAAAAGGATTGAAGACATAACTCGATATTCACAGTGTTCCCTTTCCCTCCCTCTCTTTCTTCTTCTCCTTGTGTGTGAACACGGGCGTGTGACGATGTCATCAACAATGTGTCAGCAGGACGGGTAGGTCAATATTCGATCTGTCGGGAAGGACATATGGAGATACTGGTTTACTAATATCATATGTATCGTGGTCCTTCTAGGCAATTCCCACGAAAGCGCTCTCACAAGATATCCAGAATGACCTCCTCCTCTTCCTCCAGCTCTGCGATAAAGAACAAGATTAGCAGCAAGAGCAAGAACAAGCCGAAACGTGATTCGACCAAGAGCCCCTGCCTCCGTGCATATCTTCAACAATCGCCCACCAAGGAGAACAGGCTTATTGCCAAGTCAGATGCAGTATCTGCAGCGGAGGGGGCGTCTACTGTGAGCTCCAAGTCTTCAGTGGAGAAGATGAGCATGAATATCGAGAAGATCATGGCGCCTTTCGAGAAATGAGGATACAGGGGTTGGTGGGCGGGCGTGTGCAGGGGCTCGCCGATACAGTCGACATGCGTCAAAAGGCGACGGGGAAGGCAACCGAACTAGCACTTCAGCTATATTAAATCCTGTTTACTGCCGTACCAAGGCGGCGGTATGGATTCATCAGGTACATAGCCAGCATACCTGGTCATCGGGCTCGACGGGTGTAGCAAACTCTTGCCCCGCCCGATGAATTCATATCAGACATCTTCCGACCAGGCCCATGCTTGTGGATGTATTCGTTATTGTTTCTTTTCCAGAATGAATTTTTGATCCCATCGCATACCATGTCATTAGAAAGTAGGTACACAATACTTACACAATACTTATCGAGACAGATGCTTGATGACAGGAGTCGACAAATGCGTGGAATAAGGAGTTGCCGTCAGCTGTCGGCGTCTAGATCAGATAACCCCCACGCTTTTCTCAGCAAGTGCAGACTGATGGGCCCAGCCAAGTACATACAGGTGACATGTCTCATGCTGATGTTATTCAACATGCGCATATGCATTGGCAAAGACCCTGGCAGTCTGGGCCAATAGCGCAAACTTGCGTTACACAAGGAGCGCCACCAGTCTCTACAGACCTACCACTTCCCTCCTGGAGAAGAGCCGAGCCATTGCGTATGCCCAGCTGATTCGACAGTATGCATCTGTCTAAATTAGGCTGACTCTTTCCTTTCTTTCTTTCTTTCTTTATTTCTTTTTCGTCTCTTCCCCCTCCTCGCCCTCACCTTGGCCCCAAAGAAAAGCCGTTGACACATGAGCCCTACCACTCATACCAACAGCAGCCCCTCCTCGCTGCGCGGCGCTATGCCCACGCCACCCCTCAGCAAGCCATGCGTGTGAATCCCCAAACCTTCGTTGCCGAAAATGCGGGCGGCGGACGCAGCGGAAAGTCATTAGTGGAAAGTGCCACCAGACTCTGACGAGATATATCTGATCCCTCCCACCCCTGTAGGACATGCAGAGGCATTGGCACACCTGTCCAAGTAACCAGTCTACTCGCTGGGAGCTCTCTGTGCCAAGAAGAAGCTGCCAGGACCCAGTGTCGTGCGAAGTCCAGGTACCGGGTTGAATTTGCGCGTGCTTGCATCGTGAGCCGGCGGGAAGTAATACGAGCGCCGCCCTGACGGTGGTGCTTCTGCCCACTACCCTCGTACCCGGGGAAGTTCCCGCTCCAATGAGAGTTCCCTATCACGGCTTCCTCTCATCTCGTGTCGTACGACGAACAGCTTCAAAGGTGAAATGGGATATGTACAATATCGCCGCGGGGGGTAGGTGCATTGAGCTGCTCGGATAGCTGTCGATATAGTGCCCATCTAACAGTCGGTGAAGTAGTCCTGAAACCTCCACGATGATTCAAGTCCCCCAAACATCCCTGATCCGACTTATAAGCCAACACGACCGCTGAGGTTGCCTATGACGAACCATGACGAAACGACGATACCCTAGATGGCTAGCAGGTGGCTGAAGATCGCCCAAGCCTCAAGATACGACGACCTATCTTGCAGTCAACCACGATATACTACCTCACTTAATGACTTACCTCCCAGGTGAGACATATGTACAATTGTCACATCGAGCTCCCATACACTGCGACTCACCGGCAGGCGATCAGGCTTCTTTGACGATGATTTGACGACGATGCACAAAGCGAAGGCTAGGACCACCGAAGCTATCTCGTGATGCCCAAATCGAATACGTGCATCGTCGGTGACCCGGTCAGCGACGGAGATGACCCAGTTGGCCGGATCCTCACCGGTGTCTGCCTCTCAGCCAGTGTCCTGATTACGCGGAAGGGCCTAGTAGGGATGGATTGTATAAGGGGCTCACCGAGGCCACCCGAAGTTTTGGCAAGTGGCTTCCCAGCTTGACTGCAGTAGCAGTAACAGAAGAGCCCAGGGGAGGTCAAACTCCCACGAAGATGGGCGCACCTGAAAACAAGCACGGAAGCGCAGTGCCATCACGACAAGAGGGGAAGCAGCCGTGACAGATGTTTGTTGTAGGATCGTCGGCTTCTGGGGTGGGTTCGGGCCAGCGATCGGGTTGCCGAGGTGGTATGCCGAGGCGACATGCTGCAGTAGCTGCCACGACAATGGCATGGCCTGGCATAATCAATTGGAGCGAGCGTCATTTACCCGTGCCGATCCGATGCATTCATCCGGGACCCTGCCTGCTCTACATACATACTCGCAAGAGCTGCACGGAATTCTTCTTCGAGGTTCATGAAACTACCCATTAACGGCATGGACTCGAAGTGAATACCAACTTCAGTGCGTACCGCGGCACGTTTTGTTCCCGCTATCATTCCGCGCAACCGCAACCCCAGCGGACATTAGTGTCTGTGTGCGGAGACCGGTTGGGGAAGCTGCGGGGGAGCATTCGCAGGGAGGTTCTGCTCACTCAGGCCCACCCAGACAGATAACACTCAACAGTAAGCGTGATCGGAGAGGGTGGGAGTGGGTTCAGTTCAGTTCCGTGTCAATGCCAATATCGATTGATAGCAGTAAAAGATGTGCAAAGGTGCTCGGTTTCTTTCCCGTCTCGTGTTTTCTTCTTCTCGTTCCCGCGTCTCTCATTCGCTGTCATTTCAAAGTCAAGGTGGCTGGCATCATCTCCATCAATAGACGGTAGCAACACAGCACCACGCATCGCATTGCTGACCACCATAAGTGCGTGATCTCGTCCTCTATTCGCGGAACCGTCGGATCCGGACTTCTTTTGGCGATAAGTGTACACGTTCATATTCTTGAACCATAACCAAGGTTTGTATTGTATTCTCATCAGATCACGGGATCACGGGACATATCCGACGACGACGACACCATGGCGGAAGTTGTACCGCGGAAGCTCTGGGAGCACCCGAACCCTCGGGACACGGAAATGTACAAGTTCATGCAGGAGGTTAACCGGAAGCACAACCTCAACCTCCAGGTAATTCTTCCGATCCATATACTGCTTCTGCTCTACTTAGGCACAGCTGCTGACCTCCTTCCCGCTAGACATTCTGGCACTTGTATCAGTTCTCCATCCACAAGCGGTCCGATTTCTGGTCCGACGTGCTGAGCTACTCGTCCGTCATCTACACGGGCTCGTACCGGCGCGCCGTCGACGAGAGCCGGCCCATCGACACTGTCCCGCACTGGTTCGAGGGGGTCCACCTCAACTTCGCCGAGAACCTACTGTGGTCGCGCAGCCGCCGGGGCGACCCCACCGACCACCATGGCACCGTCGGCAAGGAGGACGCCAAGATCGCCGCCACCGAGGTCCGCGAGGGCAACTCGGAGACCCGCCAGATGACCTGGCGCATGTTCCGCAAGCTGACGGCCACCTACGCCGCCGCCCTGCACGCCGGCGGCGTCCGCAAGGGGGACCGCGTCGTCATCGTCGCCGCCAACAGCATCGATACGCTCATTGTGTTCGCTGCAACCGCCTGGCTCGGCGCCATTTTCAGCAGCTCCTCCACCGACATGGGCGTCCAGGGCATCCTGCAGCGCACAGTTCAGATTAACCCTCGTGTAAGTGCTGCTGTTCATGTGTAGGTGTGTTAGGTATGTATGTGGAAGCTAACAAAACAAACGTTGACAGTACATTTTCATGGATGACGCCGCGCTTTACAACGGCAAGCGGGTGGACCTTCGCGAGAAAATGACGGAAATCGAAGCAGGGATGAAGGGATGCGATCTCTTCAAGGGAATCGTATCTATCCGCCGGTTCCAGGATCCGCTGGACATCAGCAAGGTCCCACGGGCCCAGACCCTGGATGACTTCCTCCAGAAACGCGGCCCTCAAACGCCGCCCATCGAGAGAGTCGCCTTTCACGATCCGTTCCTCATCTGCTACTCGTCGGGCACCACGGGTATACCCAAGGCCATTACGCACTCGGTGGGAGGCGTGGTGCTCAACTTCTTCAAGGAGGGCATGCTGCACGAGGGCGTGACCGCGGATTCGGTCGGGCTCCAGTACACCACCACCGGCTGGATCATGTACCTCTCGAGCATTGGGTACCTCATCGCCGGCGCCAGGGTGGTGCTCTATGACGGGTCCCCATTCCAGCCCGACCTGCAGACCTTCGTCAAGCTGGTTGGCGACCAGAAAGTCACCAAGCTGGGAATCAGCCCGCGATGGATGCACGAGCTCGCCAAAGCAGGCATAGCGCCCCGAGAGCTTACCGACCTGTCGAATCTACGCATCGTCACCTCCACCGGTATGGTCTTGTCGGACCAGCTCTTTGAGTGGTTCTACGAAAAGGGGTTCCCCGCGCACACGCAGCTTGGTAACATATCTGGGGGTACCGATATTGTACGTACCGCCAATGTGCTCCTTACCTAGGAGAACACATGAGAGTCCACTAATGATTTTAATAGGCCGGCTGTTTCGGCATCTGCAACCCTTTGACGCCCGTCTATGTAGGCGGGACGCAGGGGCCAAGTCTCGGGACAGAAATCGCTATCTACGACTCCATGCTGCCCAACGGTCCCGGCAAGAAAGTACCTGACGGGACACCGGGCGAGCTCGTGGCCATCTCTTCCTTTCCCAACGTGCCCGTCTGCCTCTGGGGCGACAAGACCCCGGTAGGTGTCAAGGGATCCCGGTACCACGCGGCCTACTTTGGCCGCTTCGACCACGTGTGGGCGCACGGCGACTTTGTCGTGATCCACCCGACCACCAAGAACTTGACCTTTATGGGCCGGGCCGACGGCGTCCTCAACCCCAGTGGCGTCCGCTTCGGCGGAGCCGAGGTCTACTCGGTCCTCGAGAAGCACTTTGCCGACCGCATCGCCGACTCGGTCTGCATCGGGCAGCGGCGGCCCCAGGACGCCGACGAGAGCGTCATGCTCTTCTTGCTCATGCGGCCCGGCCAGAAGTTCGACAGAAAGCTCGTCTACGATGTAAAGGAGGCCATCAAGCGGGACTTATCGAAGCGGCATGTGCCCAAGTACGTCTTTGAGACGCCTGAGATTCCCGTAAGTCTGGTTCGAACACTTTTGTCGGGTATGGGCGCTAACCTCGTGATAGACGACAATCAATATGAAGAAGGTCGAGTTGCCGGTCAAGCAGATAGTCTCGGGTCAGATCATCAAGCCAAGTGGTACGCTCTTGAATCCCCAGAGCTTGGACTTTTACTATCAATTCGCCAAGGACGAGGTTCTGAAGGCTGGAAGGGAGAAGCTGTAGCGAGTCGGGCGTAAATGTTGCAATATAGAGACAGCTTTTTGGTTGAGTGTAAGTGAATGCCGAACTACAGGATAGCGAAAAGATCAAATTCAACATCAAATGTACCGAGCTTTCAAGTGATAGACATAGTGATTGCGTATCAACGATTACCGATTCAGTATTCTTGCTTCAAACTTACATAGCCCGACCATATCATGAGAGAACCTTCATGGCGACCCCGTTCCCCTCTTCGTCCTCAAACGTACCCCCCTTCAAGCCAAACCGATACCCCATCCGCGCCGCGACGCCCACCAGGCTCCCCACGCTGACGGCGCCCAGGACGCCGACCCAGGAGGGCCCCGGCCGCACGGCCCGCGCCGCTACCGCGGCCGCCCCCGCGGCCATGCCCCCGTACGTCCAGTCGTCCGTCTCGAGCTGGCCCCGGTGCTCCAGGAGCCGCCAGCTGCGGTCCTGCCACTCGATCTCCTCGCGGCCCCACATACGCGCCGCGGTCCCGAGCCCGACGAGGCCCAGGGTCCAGAGGGTGGTGACGCCCGTCGCGCGGAAGAAGCGCTGCTGGAATGGTGCCAGAATTGCTGGATTCGATTTGGGAGCTGTAGAGGCGGAGGAGGAAAGTATAAGCGGGAGAAGGCCTTGCCGTACGCTGTACATGCCCGCGCCGAGCACGGCGCCTGTCGTTACGGCCCGGGTTAGGACGTGGACGGTTAGGATGGTGTGGGAGAGGGGTTGGTCTTCGGCGTAGGCTGTGTGGGGGAAGTAGCGGGACATTTTTGTTGGTGGTGGTGACTTGTTTGCCCCTTTTTGGAGTTGTGTCCCTTCGTAGGTGTAGTCTGAAGTTGCAAGGGCCCGTTGAACGTGAAGGAAAACTAATGAAGCTCCAACTCTTGACTGCGTGTAAGGCCTCAAGGGACAGGGGGTTGTAGACGACTGGCTGGTGGGCCTTTTCGAGATTGGTATAGCAAGTTGTCTGGATGTCTGCCGTGCTGAATGAATCTGGCAATTTACTGTTCTAAGCAAATGACTAAGTGAGATACCAAGCCAAGATACCGCCGCTTCTCCTATATATATGCTGACAGCATACGATAGCGGGGACACGCGGGAGAAATGGTTGTCGACATCTTCCCTAGGAGCAAGGGTGTGGGTGGGTGGAGAATGCGAATGCGAGCTGGGGCGCGCCGGCGCCTCAGTAGTTCTTCGGGCCCGGGGTCATTCACAAAAGCCCACTACTCATTCATATGCAGGCATATTGATGCGAAATCGTGTGCATTTATCCTTTAATAGCATACTTCAATTTCTGAGGCGAGTAGACATACAAGCAACTTCGGTCTAGCCTGCATTCGCACATGTCAAGCGAGCGACAACATGTCAATGTGAGAATATAGATAGATCCCCATCATCACTCTAGGCCAAAAATGTAAGCTAAGACGTGGCTAGCTTAGGTGCTTTATCGTCTATTAGTGCTGACCCTGACCCATGGGTTGTTCAGCTCGAGGTGATTGTTGGACTGCTCTTTGAACCGTTAAGAAGCCTCTTGTTTCAACTCCAAGTATGAGTAGTAGCTTTGGATGCGATTATGAGCCAAGTCAACCCTGGCATATGGGCGATATACCGGGTTCACGGGGAGATATTATATGCATGTGGAGTTTTGATCACCCTCATCAGTCATTGTGACAATGAGCTCCTCTCAAACATAACTCCCTACCCGCTTTTTGATCCGGCATACCTGTCAATTCGGAGACACAGTTCACCCAACTGTGTCGTCTATCCGAGATGTCGGTCTCAATCGGTCAGTGCGCCTCAACGAGGGCCAAAACATGGGCGGCCGACCACGAACTCTTCACACAGAGCTTGTATGGTGTCGACGAGCATGTTCGCGCTCTGGAGACTATCGATGATGGTAGCCGACCACTAGAACGATGGGTTGGAGTGTGGATGGTGTATAGACGAGACAATAGCTCACTTCAACGTAGCCTCGAGCAGCATGACCCCGTGTCGGGTTAACAAACCCAGACAGACGAAGAAAGAAAAGGGGTATGAGAAAACCAGGCGGCTAGCCATCCCCATCGCCAGGCTCGCTACCAGCAGTTCAATCGTACCTGCTATTGCAAGAACACAAGACACTTACCAAGTAGGTATACCATATCCGGCGCCGCTGTCTATTGTCATATCGAAGGGACAAGCTTGACTCAACAACAGCGGGCTGTATGCAGAATCCGTATAATGCGATTTTCCATGGCGAAGCGAGGCCCGGGAGTTTCGTAGCAATCCCGCACACTTTCCGATTCGAAGAAGCCATGATTGTTCAATCATCCCCCCCCCCATGTCAGTTGAAGTCCGCACGTGGTAATAGAAGGGAGCAGAGGGAGAAAGATGAACCAAACACCCAAGCACTCAATGTAAGACATTCGCGGCGAAGTGCCAAGAGGTCAATTCACGAAGGAAACATTCTAATCTCCTCATGACTGTATGTATTTGGAGAGCCTAGAAAAGCTGAGCGTAATCTCCAACCGTATTACGTTTGTCTGAAAGACGAGAGAGATCTGGATCGCAAGCCATCTCCAGAATCGCCACATGCTAACTGCAGCTTTGGCTGGCTAGCTTTGGAGACATGAGCGTCCGAATTCCCACTTACGCTGTCCAGAAGAAGCTGGAAAGCGCCTCTCACTTCGTCAGCAGCAAACATGCTTTCAGCTTCTAGGCGTGTTTTCGGCCTTTCTCGTAGGAAGGTTCCCATAGTCTTTGGCGGTTTCTTGGCACAGGTAGCCATACCAGACAGTTGGAATCCCGATATTGACCGCTGTGGCGCGCCTTCCCCAAGCGCATCGCGATTGATTGCCCTGACCGTGGTTCTCACAACCCTCGAAGGAAAGATTATGAAATATCGACCTGGCATGCAGCAAGGGTCTGGGTGGCATGCAATGTTTGCCTGTTGTTGGCCAGGGTCTGTAAGAGTGATCGACAATCAATATGCCAACATATCGATAACGAGGTTAAAGGAAGAGCAATAGCAAACGAAGGGTGTGTGGCGAGCTGTCAGCACGGATATCGGCTCCATGCACGTTGGAAATTGCAAGCACAATATCTTGGCTGGGTTGGATGCTTGCTTAACACGTGGGGGAGAACGAACCAGGCACCCGACCGATCCAATTGGTGCGAGTTTCTCTCTCCCTTTCGACAACCTAACAGAACAACGGCTGCCACTTGATTGCCGAGGCATGCAGAGGGATCAAATGCCGTCGCGTACGCATCTATGCCCAGCTGGACAGGGCGACATCAGGAGTGAAATAACATTTATCGGTTTAGTAGTATAAGGAGGCTTGCAGGCTTGCCCCTACTGGAAGACGGCGAGAAACCTCCTCTCTCTATACGAATTCTCAAAGACCTATCTATAGTTACCGTCAACTTTAATTCCTCGTGTAACTTCCACCCGATCGCAACGGCCAGAAACCCAAAATGCGGAGGAGGCGTTTTTTGTGATACCTGATGGTATTTGGTGAGTGTATGCATGCGCCCGCCAGTCATCACGGCCAGGGCCCGTCGCTAGTCTCCCTCTTCCCCAGCTGCCCACCCACCGCTTTGGGAGCGCCGAGGCCGCCACTCATTTCCCATGCATCGCCTACAAACCACGACAGAAGGAAAGTCTGTTGATCGTGCCGTGCCGTACTGGGGGGAAAACTTCTAGGGGATTTTCAACAATACAATACATATGCAGGCCCAACGCTGCTGATGTTGGCTCACGAGATCTCCTGTCAGGGAGGGCAGGATCAACGTGGTTTCCTCTTCCGTAATACTTCCCGTCGTTCGTCGCCTTTGAGGTCGTCGGCGACAGTCCTATCACTCGTTACTAGACTTATACTATAATTGGGATATTCTGTCCCGTGACTTTCATTGCAACAATGCGCGTCCAGTCCGTCATTTCGATATCTTTCATTGCTTCGGCATCTACCACGTTGGCCAAGTGTATCCCGGTACACCTCTCGTCGTCTGTTCCGGCCGGGGTATCCAGCGCCAGTGCGTATTCCACCGCCAGCTCCTCACAAGATGTTTCCATGAGCTCTGCCTCGGCCACTGCCAGTTCCGGCAACAGCCTGCCTAGCCACTTTTCCAGCTCCTCGTATAGCGAGAGCATCTCTAAGTCCGCGTCTATCACCTGGTCAACTGCATCGTCTACAATTTCCAACACCGCTAGCAGCTCATCTGCAACAAGCTCGGCGTCATCCGCGCCTTCGGCCTGCGCCTACTGGCTAGGTATGTTTTCCAAGCGCTCCTATGTTTCAGAGGCATCTTCTGAGCAGCATGCATCGAAAAGAGCAATACTGACCTTATATTTTCATAGAGGATTTGAAGGCCCAGGGCATCGCAGCTTTCAATGCGAACCCGGCAGACTACAAGGTCTTCCGCAATGTCATGGACTACGGCGCCAAGGGCGACGGTGTGACCGACGACACCGAGGCCATCAACCGCGCCATCAGCGACGGGAACAGGTGCGCCCCTGGAAAGTGTGCTTCCACGACTACCAGTCCCGCCCTGGTCTACTTCCCCAACGGCACTTACATCGTTTCGGACTCCATCGTGAACTACTACTACACCCAGATCGTGGGGAACCCTAATTGCATGCCCGTCATCAAGGGGAGCCCTGGATTCAAAGCTCGCTGGGTGATTGACGGGAACCAGTACGGGTCGAACGGTAAGCTCGGCTGGGGCGCCACCGACGTCTTTTGGACCCAAGTCCGCAACGTCATCATCGACACGACCGAGGTCCGGTCGTCGTTGCAAGTGGCCGGTATCCACTGGACGGTCTCGCAAGCCACTCTGCTCCAGAACATCATCTTCAAGCTGTCGCAGGCTTCTGACACCCAGCACCAGGGTGTCTTCATCGCTGAGGGCTCCGGTGGCTTCATGAGCGACCTCTCCTTTACCGGAGGCGCCCAGGGCATGGCCATTGGCAACCAGCAATTCACCATGCGCAACCTGACATTCAACAACGTCGCCACCGCCATCGACCAGCTGTGGGACTGGGGCTGGACGTACTACGGGCTCAAGATCAACAACTGCACCGTAGGCCTGAACCTCACCGCCGTCACCGACAAGGGCGAACCCAACGTTGCTTCCGTCGTCCTCTTCGATAGTGAGTTTTCCAACACGGACAAGGCGGTTATCACCGCTCGAACCAACCCGAGCAAGTCGGCCGGCGGTGCCCTCATCCTTGAGAACGTGTCTTTCGACAATGTCCGTGTCGCGGTCGAGGGCCCTTCGGGTACAACGCTTCTTGAGGGGACGTCTGGAACCAAGACCATCGCTGCATGGGGCCAAGGAAGCCAATACACCTCCAAGGGTCAACGCGACGTGTTCCAGGGAGAGATCAATCCTCACAGCCGACCGGGTAGCTTGACAACTGGAACTGGGTATTACCAGCGCTCCATGCCCAAGTATGAGAACCTGCCCATCTCGGATTTCGTCGTCGCTCGTGCCGAGGGTGCCACTGGTGATGGCCACACCGACGATACAGAGGCTCTGCAGGCTGCTATACTCAAAGCAGCGAAGAGCGGCAAGGTGCTGCTGGTAAACGCCGGATATTACAAGGTAACCAAAACCTTGTACGTTCCCCCGGGTTCCAAGATCATTGGAGTGGCTCTGCCTGTCATCATGTCATCCGGGCGCTTCTTCAACAACATGAAAGACCCGAAGCCTGTCGTGCAGGTTGGTGCTGCAAGAGGTGAAGTTGGCCAAGTCGAGTGGTCCGACATGTTTGTCAGCACCCAGGGCGCTCAAGCCGGTGCCATACTCATCGAGTGGAACATCTTGTCCAAGCCCAGTGACGCCTCGGGCATGTGGAATGTCCATGTGCGTGTAGGAGGCTTCGCCGGATCGCAGCTCCAAGTTGAGCAGTGCATCAAAACACCCGAAATCTTCGTCACCTCCGCCGTGAAGGAAGAGTGTGTCGGCGCTTTCATGTCCGTCCATGTGACTCCGGTCGCCTCAGGCTTGTACATGGAGAACTGCTGGATTTGGATTGCCGACCACGATGTTGATGATGCCAACAAAACCCAGATCACCGTATATGCCGGGAGAGGCATGCTGATCGAGAGCGTTCTGGGTGGCGTTTGGGTCGTGGGGTCTGGGGTCGAGCATCATGCACTTTATGAGTACAATCTCGTGAGCACCAGAGATGTGTTCATGGGCCAGATCCAGACCGAAACGGCTTATTACCAGCCCAACCCAGATGCCCTGGTCCCATTCCCGCGAGTCTCCAAGTACAATGACCCCGAGTTCAAGCAGGGCGAGGACGGCTGGGGTCTTCGTGTTGTGAACAGCAAGGACATTTTGGTCTACGGCGCCGGAAGTAAGTTACCATCTCCCCATGCGGTGGCCTGATACGATATGATCAGACATCCACCCCGTCGCCGCATCTTGGAACATGACACTAACGAGGTCCTGCAGTGTACTCCTTCTTCAACAACAATAATGTGCATTGCTCCGACCAAGGCAACAGCACCAAGTGCCAGTCGCGTATCTTCAGCATCGAGTCGAGTGATGTATCTGTGTACAATCTCAACACGGTTGGGACGACGCACATGATCACTCAGGACGGCACCGACGTCGCCAGTTGGGAGGATAACCAGGCTGGCTTCATCTCAAACGTGGCGCTATTCAGAAGCTAGTTAGGGCGAGGAAGGCTCGAGGAAGGTGGGCATAGGTGGGATGACGCCGCTATGGGCTCCATGATGTGACGAAAAAGGGGGACCTAAGGTTAATTGAAAATAAGGAAATAAGTAATGATAATGAGAAGTTGCCGTCACTGCCGGCCGGCCACGATCCATAAGAACAACTAGCCGCGATAGGCTGTCGGTAGATCGTGAATACCATGTCGGCTTGTGAGGCCTCTGTTTAGCTCCTCTTTTCGCATTCATTGCCCAAAAGAGTCGAGCAGCGCGACAAAAGGATCTTCTTACATAACCAGATGGTTTAGCGAAGCAGCAAAACACCCGGATCCCAGGGGCGATCGTCCACAAAACGCATCCAGCATGAGTACGCGATCCGGAGGCTCATCATTTCGAGTGGGGCATGTCACGTTTGCCGGGTTGGCAGGTGGCAGTGTAGCAAAAAGAAGCAGATCCCAAACCAAGTTGTTCTGAGCACAGATATGCCGTCGGTGCTTTTTGATGGGGGTAATGGAAGATCGGCAAACACGAATGCCCCGGTTGCCTCATCGCGCTACCCCGTGACTCCTTCCTTGAACAGTGGTGAAATCCAATGGGTGTATGGAAGTTGCAGAGAAGCTGAAAGCTTCGGAGTGCTCTCTCACACTTGTCATACAATTGTGGCTTCGCGCAGGGGGTCCATCTCGGCCGCTACTGTTCCACTACAGAGACCACCCCCACGAAAAAAGCTTGAGCCTTTTTTAGTGATGCAGGGGCCGAAGAGGAAACTCCACCCAGGGAACACCCTCTAAAAGTTCATTGACCAACCCGGCGGCACACACCAAACCAATTGGGCCCACCTGAGACCTGAGACTCTCGAAATGTTTGTGATCTCTGCCAAGACGGTAATGCGTTCCGTTTCCACTGCAGAACAATGTCTCCGTTCCCAAACTGGGGTTCGTCTTCCTGTGATGCGATTCGTCCACCAGCCTGTCAAAGATGGACTGCTACAGTAACTCCAGCCTCCACCTGCGGCCAGGAGCTGGCTGTCACCCGCTGTTTCTACCCGTTCGGACTTGCGATTCGCTCCCTGGATCTAGCTTGGCCCCGTCTGAGACTGCCTTCCGTTGCTTCTGCGCCGGGCTTCCACTTCCCCATCATTCCACCATCATCACCGTACCTTGAGCTTCCTCACCTTGACGTCCCAGGTAGGCTGTATCTTGACTGTATGTATCCGTATCGTGGTGCCTCTCCCGTATGGTGGAGCCGCGAGCATGGACGCAGAGAAGAAACTCCAAACATCATCCCTTGCCTTGCGCCGGAAACAACACTAGCCAACCTCCTTCCATCCCATCGGTTGAGACCATGGTCCGGAGGTCAGCTCGTCCGGTGAACATGGTGATGGCATTCCTGTAAGTTGCGTCGAAGTATCGGACGAAGTCGACATCGGACACCTGTTGTATAAAGAGACCCTATTTCTCTCGAGAGTAAGAGTTCTATTTCCTCCTCATCATCATCAAACATCATCACCATCAAAGCAGTGTCTTTCGATCTTCCTCTTCCTCCCCCCTTCTTATTCACTTCAACACAAGCCCCGGTGGCATTTTAAGCTTATATCCTTTCCACCTTTCTATTCCCCTTTCTCACCTTTCCAACCCACCCAATAACCCACATACCAAACCATCAAGATGCGTTACTCATTCGTCCTCGCTGCTGCCGGCCTCGTTGCCTCCGTCTCTGGTCACGGCCTGGTCACCAAGGTGGTCGGTGCCAACGGAGTCGAGATGCCCGGTCTCACAGTCGCCGATGGCACTCCCCGAGACTGCTCCAGCAACGGCTGCGGCTCCCAGGCTGACACTGCCATCATCCGAGACCGCGAGATCCAGTCCGGCAAGGCCGGTCCTCTTGGCCGCACCCAAGGAAACGGCAAGGTCGAGGCTGCTACCATGATCGCCAGCTTCATGGGTGGCAGTGCCGCCCCTACCAACAACGGTACCGGTGTCGGTGTTGAGGACAACATCCCCGCCAACGTCGGCCAAAGCTCCTCCAAGAGCTCCAAGAACACCCGCGGCGTCAACAGCGCCAAGTTCCGCCGCCAAGGAGGTTTCCTGAGCGGTCTTCTGGGCGGCGGTGCCGGCGCTAATGGCGCTACTAAGGCCAAGGGCGTCCAGACCAAGACCGCTGCCGAGACCAACGTCGCATCGACTGCTGGCCAGGGTGCCTCGAAGGGCCTCCCCACCGCCGACGAGAACGGCGAGGTCACTCTCCAATTCCGCCAGATCAACCAGGATGGCGCTGGTCCCCTTGAGGCCATGGTCGACGGCACTTCCGGTGGTACTGACATGGCTGCCTTCAAGACGGCCGAGGTGACCCAGGATGTCCCTGGCTTTATCGCCGGTCTCTCCACCGCTACCATGACCGACTTCGACGTCAAGGTCGCCATGCCTCAGGGCATGACCTGCGACGCCAGCGTTGGCGGTGCCGACAACGTCTGTGTTGTCCGTGTCCGTAACAACACCCCCGCCGGCCCCTTCGGTGGCTCCGCCGCCTTCACCCAGTCCACTGCGGCCCGCAAGCGAGCCATCGCCTACCGCATCAAGAAGCGAGCTGAGGAGGCCCGCCAGAGCCTCGAATAAGCGGCTCCTTGTGTGCTCATTGGTTCGGATTTCCTTTTGGTCGTTGGACTATAGACGGGATATGAATGGAATATACCTATGATGGGAAGGCGGCGGCACCGGCGCTGGGAGTACTTATTATTTCTTATCACACTTCACTCCGACGGTGGGGGGACGCAAAGAGCGGAGGATTTGGATTTTGGCAACAGATCGATTTGTTTTTGTACACTGCTTTGATGGATGGATGCATGGATGATGTATGTACATGGACGACGGATCAGCATTTGGCCCCTCCTCTGGTTACCAGCAGGCGACTTAGCTGCCGCCTGGGATGGAATAGGAGGGGTTTGGGACATTCCTTTTTGATCTTTGTAGATACACAGTTATATATACCCGTCGACGAAACACTCCCGTCCTCAATGCGTGCTCTTGACTGCGATCTCCTTTTTTGCTCTTTTCCTCAACCCGACTTTCTGGCATTAATACACCCTACTTGAAATGCAATTTCGGTCAATTTGCTCCTCATTCAGCCACCAAGTTGATCATCATTAACAGCATCTCCCCAAAACTATCGGATGGCATTTCATCCCACCGTTCAAGACGATGAAGCTGTTATGCTTAATAAGTTTGCTTAGATAATCGTCAGAGCGAGAGGAACAGTGCGCCTGCCAAATTGTGACAGGTGAGGTTAAGCTTTGGATTACACGGCCGGAGGTTTGCCGTTTCACGTTCGGGACGGACCCTTTGCCGTGGTACAGATGGTGGAGCGAAGCGGTCCTTGAAAGTAAAGAAAACAAAAGTAGAGAGTGGACATCACACTAGTATGAAGAAGCTGACTTTAATAGGACCCATTATGTCGGGCAATGGCAAACTAAAAGACTTGTCCACCATTAGCAGTGGTCGGACGCCTGACTTGCCACATAATCAGCGGCATTTCTCTCTCTTTAAGATTCTGCAATGACAACTGCAGTTTGTGAAACGCTATATTCCGGATCTTCCGGGACCCAGGGCAACCATTTATATCGAGGCTACTGTATGGAATGTAATACGCCGTAAAGCTGTCTCGTTTTTAGTCAAGATTACCTCGTGTGTCACCACGATGCTGTGAGTCTCCATCTTTGCATGAAAAGGGGCCAATGCCGTTGAAATCTGACCCTCCTGGCCATGTCTTCTATGCCCAGCATGCTATGTTCTGTTGAGCGAGTATCCTCTCCATTTCTCGAGAGATCATATACAACTAACCAAAACTAAGATAACTCAGAAGGTAAGTATGAAAAAAGTGATGCACAGCAGACGGCTGGGGAAGTTCGGAGCAAAGACCTTTCTTCCCCCAGTCTCACGAGCTGGGCTATGATGACCGCATACATATACCATGGGGCGTATTCTGCTTCCAGCTCTGACCACAGCCCATATCACCCCTTTCCAGGCATTTCCGTGTCAGCCGATTGGGAGAGGCGATGCATTCTCGCTCTCGACCGAAACACTGTCCGCGCATACGCCTTACAGATCGGCGTTCAAGCCAGCTTACCGTTGTGTTGAATGACTATTACAAGATGGTAATAAAGGGGGGCGAGGAAACCGGATCGGGGCGGAAGGGAGAAAAGGTTGACAATGGGGGTTTTCTTCTCGATTCGAGCAAATCAGCCCAGCGGAGCTCGTATTTACAGGTTTAGCTAAGTGTATCCCCCCTGAATGGAGGGTAAGGTTAGGTATATAAAGACCGCCTGGAGTCCAGTTGCTTGCCCATGTTCCGAACCCCGTAACATCGAGAATCTCCGTACACACAGTCCTTGAATATTATCATTCTCCTCTATTCGTTCTCACCTCTCCAGCCATGCTTTCTCTGGTAAACATCATCGCCATCGTCGGCCTTGCCGCCACGGCCGGTGCCGCCCCCAGCACACTCGAAACCAATGTCGGCGTCACCGTCACAATCTGCACAGATCAGAACCTCAAGGGTACATGCATGAGCCCGAGCATTGACACCCAGACGCAGTGTCGTAAGTTCTGTATATTAGGTTCTGAGTTGCTGGGGAGGGCGGGCGAGTAGAGACCATAGCTAACCATTACATCCACCAAAACCCAGGGGGCTACTCCAAAACCGAATGGGACAACAACATGCGGTCCATCTACATTCCCGACCATTTCCGTTGTCGATTCTGGGAGTGAGTACTCTCCCCAATCTTTTGGTGTTAACTACTGGTTCCGTGCCAAATGGAAACTGACCCAGCTTTCTTCTCTCTGATAATAGCTCCAACCATTGCAATGGCGACAGTACACCCGATCTCTACGGCCCAGGCAACTCCAACGTTCCCGGCGGCATGAGGAACAAGGCCACCTCGTTCAAGTGCTACCAGAACTAATAATTTTCAAGTTCGGATCAGGACGTTTTGTTGGCGTAACACATTCGTTTGCACCTCTCCCGAGAGAACTTCCTTTCCCATCCCATGTGGGGGCTTCCTCCCTATTCCTTTCTCTACAGAGAAATCTCGAAATCCACGTACTTAGAATACAACGGGTCTTTGCCGATGGAGGTCGTTTCTGATTCCGTAGTTCTCAGGTAAACGGGGGCATCGAATCTGTACCTATCAATGTATACGAATCGGAGTCCCAATGCCTGAATATTATCCAGACAGTATACTGCGCCTTCGCGCCTAAACGGTCTAGTGCGTATCTAGTTCACTGGTACTCTATATGCCGTGACGCGTTCAAACATCTCATTAGTTGCAACTCATTATAAGACGAAAAGCTAGAAATAGAGATATTGCCCCAACACAGGACTTAGAAAGAGGCATCGATGAAAGAAACTGAACGGAACTCCACAACGAATTACACAATTATTGCTTTCATGGACATCAAGGCACCACATGAGCTCTAAGTCTAGTTCATGCTGAATAGCCCCTTGGCTGTGGTGATGGTATCACCATAGTCTGGAACTCAGTTCTGCTACGGTCTTCGAAGGTGGCATTAGAGTAGCCGTCCACCCTCCCCCAGCCCAGATGATTCGTTGAGAAGAGCAGGAATGGAATATGCTGGACCAAGCTTGTTCTTTCCATCAACTGGCTTGAAGTCCAAGCCACCCAGAATATCCTCGATATCAACAAATTGTTTAATCTTGATGTGCGTTAGACAGGTCAGGGGTTCCTAATAGGTAGGTAGATTTATCTTCCCCCTTTCGGAACTTACATTGCTCGCAGTGACCCTCGCTCTATGTCTCGGGCGCTCTTCGAGAAGTCGATGAGGACGCTTGTTCCACAAGAAGGACAAAGCTTGTGCGGCTTTTTCTTGTCACCGAAGTGGTAGGAGGACAAGTGCTGTTCACCCGAATGGAAAGCGACGTCTTGGCGCTTGGGGTACACGAAAAGGTAACCGTTCTTTGTGCAGATGGAGCAATTGCACTGGACAATCTTGGTCGAGGTCAAATCCGAGATCGATACGGCAAACCTGACCGTGCCGCAGTGACAATTGGCATTGTACGTCTGAAGAGGAGGGGTGGGCGGAACCGACGACATGGTGGAAGTGGAATTAGAAAGGTGGTACCGGGTGGACGGTTGGTCTATTCAGAGGTGTGCGGTGATGCTCAATGTATGTAGGCTAAAGGAGAGAAAATTGGAAAGGGGTGTGTGGAAGCCAGAAGGTATGTACTGATCACCTACTTATGTGTTGTCGTTCGATATACAGGGGTAGTTGTGATCAAGTGCTGCAGGTACATAACAGTTACATTCAATGATGAAGTGCTGTGTCGCCTGCATAAGTACAGGTAGATTCCCACCCTACTGTATTAACGAGCGTAACCTTCTTATCCCCACTTGGCAAAAGAAGCACCAAACAGAGATAACCAAGCCGCCGGTATCTGCAACGCATCTTGCACTTCAAACGATTGTACCGCCACAGCGACGATGGATTCAACGACACGCCGCCTCACAAAGAAACCACTCCCAGCTCACTGAACAGCGGAAGCTGCGAGCGATGAGTCGATAATCGTTTCAAGCGCAAAGGGCCAGGAGAGTGAGCTGGGTAATCTTCATTTTGTAGAGTTTTCGAAGGTGAAACAAAGAGCGATGTTTCGACGATGAGGTTATTTCAAGGGCTTGCTCTCGATTTTGAGTGTCTAGTGGGTACGCTGTGATCCATCGCTTGATGCAAAGGAGATTCCTCTATTTATATACACGAACAGCTGGCCCTTTAGTCCATCCCGAATTTGGGAGTTGCTTGCAAGGTAATTGTTCGTAAAACGAATGGTCGTTCGTTCCTTTCGCTGCTCAGTCTCTGTTCTGAACCTCCCCCACGATTTCCTGCGTTTCTCTTGCTCCGAGATTGCAGTGTGAATTTCAGCGGGAGATTCCTGCAGATCGACGTATGTGTATGCAATTTTCGGTTGCAACTGATAATTAGCTCTACGTCCTGACAGCGTGACCTCGCGTTGACACGGCTCGAGAAAGGGTCAATGGAAGATGAGGCCTGGGCACCCCGAACTCGGAAGCAAGACCCGGCCGAGTATAAGCAGATCATATCACCTGCAAGTTCGCCCCAATCTTTCGTATAAGCCTGCCCTGAAACTAAGGGTCGGCCAGTGCGGCCGAGCTCACGATGGCACCAGTAGACATGTAATATAATAGATTCGGTAGCCCCATGTACCAAACATATGTCCTTCTACCCGGGCAACCACCCTCTCTGTTATCTAATTTCTTGGAAATAGCGGTTACATTATTCGAATATGATGCGAATGGTTTGCTATCTCTGCTCATCTATAAGGAGGCTGCATAATAATGGCTAATATCATGGTCCAGATCTTCCTTGGAATTCGGAACCACAGACTCGCCCCAACCGTTACCTCGAGCTATCACAAATGACTGGGAGCCACTATGACCATGTGTGGCCCAATCAACGGGATTATGTAGGGGAACCTTGTTGTTGCGCAACGGCCTTTACAACTCGAATACTATGCAGCAATCTCATGTCCTTGCCGCACTGATCATGGGTCTTTTCTTGCTATGGATATCTTTAATACTGTCCACCAGACAGCGGAGGGCTAGAAAACATCGTGGGGATCAAAGAGGACGGGAGCCAAATAGAGACAGAGAGATTCCGCCCACGATAAGACGGATGATTTTGAGGGTAAATTGATCTTTGCGGGCCTGTTGTCTCTGGCTGAATTGAGAAAGGGGGTGGAAAGCTTTCCTGAAAAGGGTATACACACTATCACATGATAGGCTTTGTTGGAACACACCTTGTAGAAGGCTCCCCTCTTGCCCGAAAACACCATCAGTGTAAGGGTTCCATGATAGGCTCTGTTAGACGATCAAGACGATGACTTGGCAACATAGTCCTTCTGCCCGGTTGGGTACGGGCTGGATCAGATGGCTTGAGCCTTGGGTTAGCCGCCGTGACAACCAGGCTGCTCCTCCAGGTTTTGGCTGGTATTGATTGTTTTGTGGCGCTGAATGTGTGCCTATCGTTGCATTTACGCTACTGCCTGACGCCCCATGCATGACCCATCACACCAGCCTCAGTCTGCCTTGCGCTTTAGTTCAATGCATAGGGGAGCAAACACGTTTCAGGTAGCAAAAAGCTTGATTGTATACAATGTAGGGCTGACGTTTCCCCACGCTTGTGATCTCGTGATCCAATCATTTGAGTATTCAGCTCACTGTTTGCCTTGTAATTCAAGAGAATTATCGTTCGAATCTTCCAGTTCAATTTTCTTTTCTACCTCCCAACAACGTACATTCAGGGCACCCAATCACTGTGCAGAAGAGAGGAGGGGGAAAGGCAGCCCAGCTGCAGGCGCCTGCCGTATCCGGCGACACCAAGCTAGGGTCACTGGAAAACATAGGCATACATGGTGAGGCTCTATTGGCAAGTGTATCAAAGTGGTAAGTTAGAGTGTGAGTCACGGAAAATTGAGGATGGACGTAAAATGACTACGATATCTTAGAAGTTGAGTTACATCATCTGACACAAGAGTGTCATGCCTGCGATGGTTGCCGCACCGGCCACACCTCTTCCCACAGCGATAATTGCACCTGAATGGTCTCTGATGAAGCCACAGATTTTGACCTAAAGTAAATAGCTTAGTAATCAAACGTCAATAGGAAAGTATGGGAGGTAACCTACCACAGTGTCTCGTAGTATCTGGCGCCAGCCTTGAAGCTTTTCCACCGTGTTTTGTAGGTCTTGGCTGGATCCAACTATCTGGATCCTCTGCTCTAGATCTTTGACCTTTCCTCCCGTAATCTCCTCAAGAAACCTGGCGGCGGTTGTCTCGTTGATTACGCCACCAGCTTCCAAGAGCTCTTGCTGAAGCTGAAAAGGTCGCGGAGGGAATCTGCTTGAAGGGAGGAAGTGTCGCAAGACTTCGAGGGCCGAATCTGGGGTATGATAATACCTGAACATAGTGGCACCTCCATCTATCAGACCCCGCCAGACGGCTTTGTCTCCATCCGAGCGGTTGTTTTCGATTCGCTTAGCAGTCTCTGGGGCAAGTACGTCCCACATTGATGTGACAATTGCAACTCGGCCGAAATGCCCACTGCCAACGATCGCTTCAAGCATCTGAGTTCTCTGTTGCTCGGCTCTACCCACTCGGACACCGGCCATCGGTTCCATGAAGATAACGCCATTGAGATGTTGGCCTGTGTCGTATGCCTGTGCCAGCCATTTTGACATGTCGATGAATAGTGGCACGTCTTGGTCGTCTGTGTCATTGTTGCCAGGCATGTCATACAAGATGAACCTTTTTCCATGCACGTATCGCTCTGCTGCTTCGAGCTTCTTGGTGCCTTAACAACTCAAGGTCAGAGTGCATTCTTCAACATTGCGTACGACCAACATGACCGACTTACACGAGTCTGCTCCATGTCCAACTTCCAAAGATGCCCCGGTTGCATCATTGACGAAGGACGACTTGCCAGCTCCAGTCAATCCGAAGACAGCCAATCTGATTGCGCCATCTGCCATGATGAGACCAGGAGAAAAGCTATCGCGGGCGAAGAGGTTGAATCTGTCCGCTCACAAGTGAGAAAAAGGCGAAAGTACGCAAGTGATGGTAGGGGAAGATGTGGTCAAAGGTGAGGTATTAACAAAGAGACAACTGGGACGATTTGCTGGGACGAGGGGGAGATTATCAAAGCTTTGCCCCGGGAGATGGGAACAATATAAGAATAACCATGAGTTGTAGCCTGAGTGTGTTGCCTTTTCTTTCAGGCACTCGGACCAGGTCTAGATTTCTGATACTATGCACCTATTCCATTTTGGAATTAATCACATCCAAGTGGTTGCACAGCAGAACGTTGACGCCAGCCTGATTTCGTCGATGAAGCCACACTGCCTGCAGCCTTCTGCCACTTAGTCGAGTGCCCGACGGGCTTTCTAGACAGTACATATTTTCAGGGTCTTGGGGGTCCCCCCTAATATCTCCAGAACTCTGTTCTTCTCATATTCCCGCACCAGCATCTTTTGGCCAGGTACCCGAAGGTTTCTCTATAAAAGCACAGCTTTCCATAGCTCATTCAATCTCCTTGGGTTACAGTCTCTCTATCTTGCAAATATCTCACATCCCTGTTCGCTTCTTCTATCGAGCCTTGCGTATTCCAGTTTGAATTCAGCAATATAAACCCTCATCAATTACATACCCAGCACATCTTCGAGGAAGTGGTTTCCTTTGAACAACGAATTTGACCTATCCTTCCCACCATGTCGATTGAGAACGACCCAGCATATAGCCCGCGGATCACCCGTAGCTCTGTAGCTAGCGACGTGATTGTGGAGCCAACACATGGTCCGAGGAGCATCCTTCGCACCGCAGCCGGCGATCCGGCTGTTGGGAAGACGCATGCCCAGATGAGCTCCTATGGCCCTACAGCCGGCGATGTTTCCGTGGGGCAAACATATGGCACGAAGAGCTTGCGTAGCTCTGCAGCAGGCTACATGACCCCAGGGCAAATGCCTTTTCGAATCCTTGTCCTCGGCCATACAGGAGCGGGAAAATCCTCTTTTATCCGGGCAGTCACTGGTCGTGATGTCGTGGTCAGTGACGGTGCTGATTCCTGTAGGTCAACCCTTTGCCCATTTATTATTACATCTATAGACCTATACTTACTTTCTCTCTTCGGAGGTACCCGATCTTGTACGCCATACCTCGACAAGTCCGGTCAGTTCGAGTTCATTGACACGCCGGGCTTCGATGACCCGACCAGAAGTAATCACGATATTCTTGCGGACATCGTGTCGTGGGTGCCAGGAGTCAAGGGCGTACTCTACCTCTTTCCCGTGGGCAACACCAGAGTTATCGACGAAGCCCGACTGAATATCCTGGTTTTCAAGGAGATGTGCGGAGCCGAATTCTTCCCTCGTGTCATTGTTTGCAGTACGATGTGGGACAACATTGCAGTCGGCCCTTTATATGACGAAACGGTACGCAAGAATCGCATGAGAACGGACGAGATGCTTGCGCACAAATCAGTCTTCGATGGCTTGATTGAAGGGGGTGCTGTCTACAAGGAGTACTGGGGGAACAAGCCAGACCCATGCCGTGACATTATGCAGCGCTTTGCGAACTTACCGACTCCACAAATGGCCGTAGAGAGACAGCTGAGGGAGAGCAGAAACAAAGTGAGCGGCACTACTGCTGATTCTCTGATCACGGACGAAGAACAAAGACGTGACCGGGAGAAGAGGAGGATGCGAGAGCGAAGTTCTCACACGGCTGGGAAAGACCATGGATGGTTCGCAAACATCATGCCAGGTCGAAGATAATGACATTGGCAGGTATCTCTCCTCATATTCTGACAGATGCTACTTTCTCCAACTATTCCTCGTATTACATTCTTTAGTCGAATTCACAATTTAAATTCACTCGTTTAAGACACGTTCTTGTAGGGAAGCCTGGATTAAGCCCCTTAACATGAAATCATTTCGCATATATGTGCTGAAGCGGCAACCATCTCACCATTTGTTGGGATGAGCGGCGTAGCGCAAGGCATTTGCTGCTCGTGTACCTAACAAGTCCCCCCCTCTAGAATGCAGTGAGTATACGGCGCGGGCGCCTAAGGGCTCTGTCTCGGCAACTCCAGGGCCGGACAGTCCTTACTAGGATATCTCCACATCCTATCCTCTCAGGACAGATGCTGCACAATACGCAGAGATCGATTTTTGGCATGGCCCCCACATAGAATTACCTACCACACCACTTCGGCGCTTAGTAGCGCCAACATCCTAACATTCCAAGCGAGTACTGCCCTCATCCCCCCCGTAACTCACGGACAACAGGAACTTTCCCGATTCTCAGCAACAAGTTCCCACTTAATGTGAATCCCATGATGCCCGACACAGACACAGCGCCATACGGGGTCCTATTCGAGGACCAATCTCATGGCTATCCCGATCCTCTACCGACTCCAAATGACCTCGATGGGTCTGAAGTCTTGCTCAATGACTCCGCCAGCACCCGCCTCGCAAAAGTTCAAGAAAAGTTTGTCATGAAGTTTGGCGTTCATGTCGACCCTATCGAGGCTCATAACATGATATGCGTGATAAAGTCTACCACGGTACCAATCCCCAAGGTCTACGCCATCTACCAACGCCCAAAGGGGCAAAAGGTCATCACATATATCCTGATGCAATATGTGCCAGGCGAGACGCTCCTGAATCTATGGGGTAGCCTAGACCAGGCTCGCAAGACCGCCATCGCCAGGACCCTGCGAACCTACTTCGACCAACTCCGGCAACTGCCGCACCCGGGCTACTTCGGCAACATCATGGGCGGACCGCCACTCGATGACATGTTCTCGGCCACTGTGGGTGCCAGCGAAGTCGTCAAGACATCGTTTGCAACCGAGGACGAATTCATCGATGCCATCGTCCGGATATACTCCTTCGAAACAGGCGAGCGAACGGCCCACAAGCTCCGATACTACCAACACGTCCTCTCCACCCACCTTCGCGGCAACGACGCCCCCGTCTTCACCCACAACGATTTCCAGCGGAAGAACATCCTGGTGCAGCCCGACGGGACGCTAGTCATGATCGATTGGGAGTTCGCGTCGTGGTATCCGACTTACTGGGAGTATGCGACGGCTACCTTTGCCAACGCTGGCTGGTATGACGACTGGCACGATTACGTGCGCATCACCTTGGACCAATACCCAAACCAGTCCCTTTGGCTATCAAGCATGAAGCACGAGATGTGGGGTTGAAATGATGGGCAATATCGATGGTATAGGTAGTCCGCTGTTTCCAGTCATTGGTCAATCAACCAAGAGAGTAACCGTTCACACCACTCTCAACTCGTGTGGACGGCAAGAGGCGTTTGAGACGGGTTTCTGCACGATAAACATCACCAAATCACTTTTTACTACTCGTTCTGTCCAGCGTGCGTTTTCGATTACCAAAGTTATCAGGGCTGCCAAAAAGGCAAAAACATACAACACCGAGGATTCCCAGGTCGTCACCGACCCTAGTACTAATTCGGCTCTCTGCTGCTTATATATGGGAGAGCGGACGGGATCCCTAGTATTCAGCAGGATATGGTCGTATGTACTAGATATGGTACTCTCGAGGGTATATATAGCAATTTTGTCAGCTCGCACCTAGGTAGTACATTGTCATGATCTGGGCGTCTTTTTCTCAAGACATCAGATTCCAGACACTGGCAACTTGCATTTTTGACGTATGTCGGCCAGAGCCGCACTGTGAAGATCAAGCCATTCGTTATGTTTCCAACAAGACTGATTGATGACATCCTTTGACAGAGCATCTTCAGTTTAGACCGTGGACAGCGAAAGAAAATTCCGAACAGCATTGCCAATCGTTGCTGCGCACCACTATGCATTCTTGGCAGATAAGACGACTGAATTATCAGATAGACAAAATCACCTTTTTCTTGGTGCAAAGTCAATCTAGTCAAAGATCACGGATACAAAGCATGGTAATTCGATTTTGATATGTAGATCACAGAATGAAACGAGCTCGTGATGGTGTAACGCGAGGCCGAGATTAACGAAGGATCCTACTTTCCCAAGTATGTTTGCTCTCCGAGCGTCCATACGGCCAAGAAGGCCGCCAGTTGACCGAGTAGCAACACCATGAGGCGTTGCACGATCTGGACACTCAGTTCTATCTGGAGAGGAAAAGAGAGGAAAGGAAGAAAGCTCGAAGCTCAGAGTCTGCTTTTGATAAACCGTCGGCTGGAGCCGCCATAAGCCAGTCAGTCACGTGAGGGCAAAAGGTGGGTGTTGGGCCACGAGCCGCATGCAAGAGAGCTCTGAGAAATTGATCAGGTCCCATTGGCCAGCCAAAAGCCGAGGATGGGAAGCATGTGGGGCCACCTTTAGTCTGAGGTCGTCGTTTGATTGATCGTCCCGATGATGCAGGCTGTTGTTGCTCGCGATTGAACGTTCATTTGAAGACAGCTGCGCCAATTCACGACTTCGACTTGACTTGCGCCAGAAATTGGAGGACCGATACGACCAGGAGCTATAGCAGCAGTCGAACACACATCACAACACCATGAACGTATCACGAGTCGGCGTGCGGGCCCTGCAACAGGGTAAGTGAATGGCACTTGTCGCGGACCTCTCTTCGGGGTTTTCTGGAGATGAACGATCTATCGGACGACGCAATGGGTGGCGGAGGTCTAGGGGCTCGGTGGAAATGCAGAAAGATCGCACCTTGCGATCTTCTGTCGCCTGTTGAGCCACCGAGATCACTGCTTGCATACAAGACCGAATGGCCCGAGAACCAGCGCTGATCGAGCCGTGTAAACAGGAGCCAAGCCCAATGTCTTCTTCTCCCAGAACCTCCCTCGCGCCGCCATGGCAGCCAAGGCAACCACCACCATCCAGACCCGGTAAGCCCAACTGTCCTCCCTCCGTGTCCCTCGTTTCGCGCGAGGGAGGCTTTCTTGCCCACGATCGACCACAAGCTAATCGCGATGCACCCGACCTCTAGCCCCGCCTCGACGAACAAGATAAGCGAGACCGACGGCCACTCCCTCCTCGCCGCCCAGCGCCGGCAGCGCCCCATCTCCCCGCACCTGCAGGTGTACGACCCGACGCAGACGTGGTTCGGCGGCTCGATCTGGAACCGCATCACGGGCGGCGCCTTCAGCGGCGGCCTGTACGTCTTCGGCGCGGCGTACCTGGCCGCCCCCCTGTTCGGCTGGCACATCGAGTCGGCCTCGATGGCCGCCGCCTTCGGCTCCCTGCCCCTCGCCGTCAAGGGCTCCCTCAAGTTCCTCATGGCCTGGCCCTTCGCCTTCCACGGCATCAACAGCATGCGCCACCTGACCTGGGACACCGCCAAGGGCTTCTCCAAGAAGTCCGTCATGTCTGGCGGCTACGCCATCCTGGGCGCCAGTGTGGTCTCCGCTCTGGGCATGGTGCTCTTCCTGTAAAGAAGGAAACGAAAGGTGTGTTGAGATAGGAGGCAGCAAGTCGAATAGGAGGCAGCAGTTTAAACTCGGTATTTGCTGAAGCCAGCCAGGGATTACTTGGTCCTGGGATATGTAGTTTAGCTTGTTACCAGGCGGCCGTTATTCATGAGATGAAAACAAGCTCAGGATGATAGGGCGATCTGGAGACGGGTGGACTAAAGGAGGAAACAATACTTAGGAAGGCGTAGAAGGGGTTGAGTGAGACGATAGGTGTTCCCGCATGATTAGATAAATCATTGTGTCCAATGTACACTTCCATTTTCTTTCAAGTCAACAACTCTTTTCCCGGGTCTCGTGTGAAAATCAGCAAAGCAACTCCCCCACCGAGCAGCTAAGCATCGTCGAGTATACAGCACTGACCGCACGCAGCTAGCTAACCAAGAATTTTTGGTCGCCCGGCGGACCCCCCACGTCTACAAACACGTTACGATTTTCACGAGAGAGACAAGCCCATCACTTGATATTATTTTATTTCAATTTCTGGCCCTTTGGGCAGATGCCGAGGGAAACTACTGGGCAACCCCGAGTCCTTCCTGAGTTTTCATCACGCATCGACTTTCGACAGGCTGCGTTGTCCAGGCTTTACTTCGCATCTTTTTGGTGGTTGGCAAGCAAACCAACTTCCTCTCATGCATATCGTTTCCAACTCAAAGCAACCCATTCATTCAGTTTATGTGGTGGTGGGTGTGTACGCCAAAACGCCTTGTCTCCCCTGATGCGCCAATGCCATACATAATTACAAGCTGAGGTTTTCTTCTCGCCCCTCCACTCCCCTTTCCCTATCTCTTCTCCCACGCATCCTCATCTTACGCGTACTGATGTTGGGTATCGATATGGCGAGGCAATTGCTTCTTCAATTGAACGACTTGGCTTCCAGCACCGCCTGTATGAGCCTATGATCACCCAACACGGCCAACCGACCGCCGACCGCATCGCCCAGGAAGTCCTTGACGCTTTGGATCTCGCGCTCGTTGCCGGCCCCGTTGACGCCGTTAGTCATGACGAGGTCGCTGTCCGGGA
Source organism: Arthrinium phaeospermum (assembly GCA_006503535.1). Taxonomy (NCBI): domain Eukaryota; kingdom Fungi; phylum Ascomycota; class Sordariomycetes; order Amphisphaeriales; family Apiosporaceae; genus Arthrinium; species Arthrinium phaeospermum. The sequence continues at coordinate 2,528,422 of QYRS01000001.1, read as the reverse complement.
CAAGAGTGCGGATGGCCTTGATGACAGCACCGATGATGGCCTCGTACTCGAGACGGCTGTTCTCGTTGCCCTCCTTCAGCTTCTGCAACATGTTGGTATCGAAGTCCTTCATGTTGGGCAGCAGCAAGATGCGCACGCCCTCGGGACCGCTCACGGCCGACACTCCCAGAATGCTACCGTACCAGACCGCGGACGGCACGTTAGGGTCCAAGAACTGCTTCAGGCAGGTCCGCGTCGTCTTAGGCCGCAGCATCTTGTTGGACCGCGCGAACTTGCGCACGATCGTCCCCGCCAGACTCGCCGCCAGCTCGCGCAGCTGGTATTGCTCCTTCAGCGCGTCGGTGCCGTTCTCCGATCCCAGTCGGCGGCCCATTAGGCAGGTGAGAACCGGAATGATGAGAGAGTTTGCATAAGGGTCGAGGTGGAGCTCCGGGTTATTCACGAGAGCACCAGTCGCCGCGAGCACTTGGCGGAGGATGAACACATCGTCGAGGTGGTTGGTAACCTCGTTGGAGAAGAATGTCACGAAGTACGGAATCAGCTGATGGATACCAGGTGATGAGGATATGGAGCCAAGCGCCGCTTCGCGAAGACGCTCAACTTCTGGGTCTGGGTCGTCATTCAAGATGGCATTTTGCACCTTTTCGAAGTAGAGGATCAGCTCTTGGCTGAGATGGTGTTTGACAGCCGGACGGAAGTTAGCCGACTGAGCTCCGGCAAGGGCAGGAAGCGCGGGGTTGGCGCCAGGACCCTTGGGCAGCATGTCTTGCGAACGCGCCTCCGAGGTGCTGGGGTTCTGTGCGATGGAAGGTTGGACGCCTTCGATGGCGAGCCAATGGGCGGTGAAGGTCATATCCCTGGGGACCTTGGGCAGCGGCGCGTTGATGAGCTTCTCGAAGTCCACCTCTTCGTCCTCAATGTAGAACAGCGGCTGGCCGGGGCCGAGGCTGGCTTCGCCGTACTTGAGCGGCCGTGTAGAGTCGTATCCGTACAAGGGCTCGACGTCCAAGACGCGTAGGGCCTGGGACATGTCCTGGACCGTCATGTTGGTGCGCTTGGCCGCCCGCATGAAGCGCAGGGCCTCGACGATGACTTGGCCGATTCGGTACTCGACGTCTTGCGAAAGGACGCGAAGAGCCTCGTCACCCAGTGCGCCAATGCCCACCGACTCGGCCACATCCTTCACGTTCTCGGGATTCCACAGAAGACGCGGCTCGTTGGGCTTGTGTGCTGCATCTTGGGGAGCCGCCGCGCGCGCCGCAGTGTTTGACGCCATCGTGGAGCTTCGGACTCCCTCGAGGAGCTTCGCGATTGATCAAGTTGCGTTGCGGACGTTATTGGATGGTACAGATTATTTGTATTCGTGTGGAAGCGATTCGGTTGCGGGTTTCTCTACGTGGTACGAAAGGTGGGTGAGAGGTTGGTTTTAATGCCTTGATGTTCGAAGCGAAGGACAATCGATTAATGTGTTTTGGAGGTGCAAACAGGTCGCACGGCGCACATCCTCGAGGATGGTTTGCGATTTCCCAAATCGGAAACAACGAGTCTGATGTAAACCAGAACCTCCACCGGAAAATCCTCCGATGTAGGAAAGAAGCAAGGATGGATGCTCGTTGAGGATGATGACGATGCGCCTGAACTGTCCAGAGACGACAGTTGACGGAGGGAAAGTTGATCTCGAGCAACAAGGCTGATCGATGGCTTGATGATGCTGGAAAGAGGTACAGCCTTATTTGACGATGGCCGGGTAAAAGTTGGTGGGGTCGACCGGCACAATTGTGGCTAGTTATGTGGCTGTTCCGTTCCGGAGTGATTGTTCTTTTCGTCGGCAAGCAGACCGAACAATCCGGATCCTTGGTAAAACAAGAGCTCCGGGATGGAAGGAAGCTATGCCACTTACAAGCTGTAGCTAAGCTTCCCCGATTATTCAAAACGTTACGTCGGCAATCACGTTATTGCGAGTCTTGTACAAGGCCTGTCTCCTCCCTTGAAACGTGCAGGAGCTTGAACGTGGCAGGGAAAGAAAAGAAGGAGAAAAAGAGGTTGAACCTGCATTGAAGAATCAATCAGTTGCCAGATTTTTCGTCTAGAAGTCTAACCTCCATCAATTCACTAGATACACTTTGTGCCCAGCCTGTCACCTTGCTATCTTTTTGATCAATTCCCGCACAAGAAATCGAGTATTCAGTCCGTATGCGGCTTGACGAAATTGACAGTTTTGCAACAAGGAAAATGCAAGCGACATGTTGGTCCTTGCCTCCCGCCAAAATCGACGGCAGGCCTCATCAACATGTATGTACGAGTCTGCATGTCGTTCAGACATATCTGCTGCGACGTATGCGAGGGACCGACAGACACGTACGATGCAAGGAACCCCTTTCTTCTATTCAATCCTGAACGGAACCGCCCATGTCCATTTGAGTGACACGACTCTGCCTGCCTACACAGCAGAGTCTCATTTCACTTCAAATGACAGATACGGGAGTCTAGAACCTTGTCTAGACAAAACCGTTGATTGTCCAGGCAACTCTGTTTATTTATTAGTGCTTTCGGAGGCTTGAATGTCCCTGAAACCTATCCCCCTTTGCGGCAGCGCAATATTAGGTTAAACTGTTTTCTCCCAATGGCGTATTGTTTCTCATCAAAGTCTGAATCGCGGGCAACGAATCGAGCAGCGCCACAACACCGGATCAAATCCACGAGGATGGTCATGTTGCTTACCAAATGGCTTTCAAAGTCTAATTGTAACTAGATATTGTCATCTCGCATGGTGTCATCGTATGCATGTGTCGTGCTACCTATCTGGCAGTGGCCAGGGGGGCAGGTAAAAGAAGCCCGTTGATGCGGCATGTACCTGCAATTAGCCATTCCATCCCTTAACCTTTACCCCTCCAATCCTTACCCTTGGCTTGGCTAACCCCCCGGAAATTGAGTTGCGGGGGCTGCATACAATGACTACCGAAACGGCATATTAACGTCGACTGCCCAGTTTGCTGTCACGGAACATTCCTGTTTGGGGACCAGTGTCATGAGGCAATGTTGTGATTCTCAATCACTCAGATTTGCTCTAGGGAGGAAGCGTTCTTCTTACACGTCTTGTCTTGCCTCGCCTTGACCCTTCAAAGCGTCCCTCGGTAGCAAGCATCTTTTTGACTGCCAAACACCTTCGGAAGGCCATACACGATGCGAGGTTCTGTGGTACAAGGTCTGGCGAGCGCTTTAATAGCTCTACTCGTCCCGAGTGTCGCCGCTCAAGACCGATGGTAAGTCACTGCCTTGGATGCAAGTTGAGCGCCACTACCTGTATTGAACAACATACAGTGGCTAGTTGCATCGATCATATTGCTAACAGATTGTTCAGGTGTGGCAAGGCGTATCAGGCCAGGTAAGCAACACGCATACCATTACTCCCATCTGAGAGTACATGGGATTTTACCGCACGCCAGGCATCATGAGACTGACAGCTCCGTGCAGTTCGCCCTTGGTCATTCCTGGAGGCCGGTTGGAGCCACCTAGTCGGTCTTCTACGCCCCTCCTGGATCTCAAGATCGCCCCAAGGCACAGCATCTACGTGGCCAGCGAGGTGGGTGGGGAGTTTATTGTCGACGCTGCCATTTCTTACATTCACGGTTCACCGTGGAGCTCTTCCACCAATAGCACGACAGGGCAGCAGCAGCCAGACAGGTTGAAGGTGGCGATAACATGGCAGAACCAGACCTTGGCGATGGGTACCGTTACGCCCAACACGACGGACAACCTATTCCCGGTTGATCTGAAAACCCTGGAGCCGCGTATGGAGGGGTACCCAATCACCCTGACGGCGACCTCGCGCAATAGCAACTCCAAGTACTCCGTGACTACTGAACTGTTTCTCCTTCCCGAGAAGAGCACCGGCAGTGTGGTCAAGATCGACAACCTGTTTGGTTCTCTTCTGTATCGTAACCCCACTACCAACGGTATCTTCGTACCCGTCTTCCCTTACGGATTCTACGGCGACTATTCTGGCTACTTGAACAAGAGTGCGTCAAATATCGAGAAATATGCCTCGCTGGGCTTCAACGCTGTGAACGTCGTCTCCTCTTTCGTGGAGGACGATATGTCGGCCACGATCAGGACCATGGACCGCCTCAACCTGCTCTTCCAGTACGACATGCGAGGCTCGTACAAGAATCTGAGCTCGATCGCGTGGCAGGTGCCACTCGTCAAGGACCACCCGTCGCTGCTGACCTGGTATACGGCCGATGAGCCCGACGGCTGGCAAGACCCGCTGGACGCGCCGAAGCAGGCGTACGACCTTATCGCCTCGCTCGACCGGTACCACCCGACGGCGCTGGTGCTCAACTGCCAAAACTACCACTTCGAGGAGTACTCGGCGGGCGCCGACATCATCATGGAGGACGCCTACCCGATCGGGATCAACGCGACCTACTCGGAGAAGTGGAAGACGGCCTGCAACGAGACGTTTGGCGACTGCGGGTGCGACAACTGCGAGGGGTCGGTGCTGGACGTGGCGAGCCGCCTCGACGACCTCCACGACTACCAGACCTGGCTCGGCGGCACGGCGTCGCGGAAACCGGTCTGGGCGGTGCCGCAGTCCTTCAGCATCCCCGAGGACTACTGGAGCCGTGACCCCACCTCGGACGAGGCCTTTGTCATGGACATGCTGGCGTTCAACCACGGCGCCAAGGCGCGGCTCGCGTGGATTTACCCGACCTCCGACGAGCTGGGGAACGCGCTTTCGCGCATCGCCAAGGTGGTCACGGCCTCGCCCGTCATGGACTTCCTGACGGGCGCGAACCCCGTGCTGTTGCAGGATGGGAAAGACAGGGGGCTCGACGTCGCGTACTGGAAGTACGACGGCCAGGTCCTGGTCAGCGTCGTGGCGCCTGGCGACTCGATGGCCAATGTGGGGATACCTTTGCCCCCTGACGTTCAAGTGACGCGTGTCGTATCCAGCCCCTGGGGTGGAATCGGTTGGACGCTTGATGGGAATACGTTGAGGGCGAAAGGCGGTCTTCCGTCTTATGCTACCAGTTTCGTGATACTGCAGTAAAGCACGCGAGAACAGGGGAATTCTTGTTATTCATAATGATCAATTCTAATAAGCAATATATTTAAACAATATCGGTCCCCAGAAACGTATGCGTTCCATATTTATTGTAAGATCCAGCCCCGAAATAGGAGAGTGCAGCCCATTTCACTGCGCAGCATCCAAAATAGCCTCAAAGTCGCCCGATTCCTCACACAAACGACGAAACAGCGCATTCGCCATCCCACACCCGTCACACCTCTCGCCGTCCTTCTTGACCGCCAACAACAACTCCCGGACCCGACCTTGCTCCGCCACGCGCCCGCCGTCCAGCACCACGACGCGGTCGTAGTCGGCAATGGTCCGCAGCCGGTGGGCGATGGTGAGGACGGTGGTGCCCGCCGCCGCCGCGTGGGCGCGCAGTCCGGCCTGGATGGCGGCGTCGGCCGCGTGGTCCACGGACGCCGTCGCCTCGTCCAGTATCAGCACTTTGGAGCGGCGGAGCAGGCCGCGCGCGACGGAGGCGACTTGGAGCTGGCCGCGCGAGAGATCGGAGGCGGGGGCGTGCAGGTCGAGGGGGTAGTTCATGGATCGCAGCAGCACGGCGTCGATCTCGGCGTCGCTGTTTTGGTTTAGGGGGTCGAGGTTCTGGCGCACGGTTGTTTCCTGGCCGAAGAAGAAGAGTCGGGGGTCGTCTTGGGGGACGACGGTGATGGAATCGCCGCGCAGCCGGGATAGGGGGACGGTCGAGAGGTCGGTTCCGTCGATCTCGATGGCGGAGCCGGCGTCGAGGTCTAGGCCTCGGAGTAGGGCGAGGGCTAGGGAGCTCTTGCCGGCGCCTGTACGCCCGACGATTGCAACCCGCTCGCCGGCCTTGGCCTGGAACGATACGTCCTTGAGCGCCGGCTCGAGGTGCGGTTCATAGCGGGCGGTCAGGTTCTTGAAGCGGACGTCGCCACGCTGTGGCCAGTCAGGCGGGATTCCCTGGTGCATACTGCCACTCCTCGTCGCCGTTGTGCTACCATCACCGGCAGGCGGATCCTGGTTCTCTACCGGCTCCGTCTCCGTCTCCGTATACTCGACGATGCGCTCGAGCGACGTCAAGTTCTCCTGGATAATGGCGTAGATCTGCGCGAACCAGAGCATGTTCTCCGTAAACGACATGGCGTACATGAGCGCCAGCCCCGCCACGCCCGGGTTCAGAACGGCGCCGCCACCGTAGCCAGCCGAGCCCGAGCCCGCGGACAAGACGAAGGCGCCCGTCGCGGCCAGGACGACGCCGCTCAGCACGTTGACGCGCAGCGTCAGCCACTGCTTGGCCGCCGCCAGCAGCAGGAAGGGCCCGTTCAGCCCGTCGACGGCGGCGGCGTGCTCGCCCGCCAGCAGGGACCCGTAGAGCCCGTACCCGCGGACGCCGACGCGGCCGGCCAGGGTCTCGCGGACGAGCTGGTACAGCGGCGAGCGGGCGGCGGCCTCGACGCGCTTGAGGTCGCGGGCGGCGCCGAGGTACAGGCGCACGACGGCGCCGTAGGCGGCCAGGACGGCGAGCAAGGTCAAGACGGCGGCCGGGAGAGAAGAAGGGGAAGGGGAAGGGGGCACGGCCCACAGGATCAGGCCGACGACGGTGGCGACCGAGGCGGCGATCTGCAGGGCGCTGACGGAGAAGGCGGCGAGCTGCTGGTCGACGACGCCCACGTCCCGCGAGAACCGGTTCGTGATTTGGCCCAGGGGGTGGCGGCGGAAGAAGGCGAGCTTGGCGAAGAGGACGGAGGCGAGGAGGTGCTCGTAGATCTTGGAAGAGGCCCGGAGGGAGCCCCATAGCGTGACCAGGTCGCGCAAGAAGGTGACCACGGCGTACGCGGCACAGATGGCGGCGTATACTGCGAGGTAATACCAAGGGTTCACGGCGGCGGTGCGGCCGTCCTGGAATGCCCACTCGTTGATCCAGAGGTTGGTGCCAAGTGCGGCGAGCTGTTGCAGAGCAAAGCCGCATAACACTAAGATCCAGAACCACACGGAGCCCATGGCGTTCAGGTAATATCCCACAACGGACCATGACACTGCACCCTGGATCTTACCTTCTTTGAGCTCATTGTCCGCAGCTGTGCCATTCGTAGTCTGCGCTCCTATGTCTGGAAATGGAGACTCGCGTACTTCTTCCATCGAGGCAGTGGCAATGTTTCCCTTATCAGACGAGTCTGCCGCCAGTGCTTCCGAAAAAGGGGGCTTGTCAAGAAACGCAGTCTTGAGGACATGATCAGCAGTCCCCTGGGTCTTGATTCGGCCATTGTTGAGTTCGACTGCGTAGTCGCAATGCGGGACTGCAAGCTGGACATGGTGGGTAGCCAAGATGCAAGTCCGGCCTGCCATAAGGGGGCCCTTGATGGCGTGGAAGAAGATGTGGTGCGCAGTCCGCGAATCGACAGCACTGAGGCAGTCATCGAGAAGAACCAGCCTAGCTGGACTGTACAGGGCACGAGCTAGCGCCACTCGTTGTTTCTGGCCCCCTGAGAGCCGATTCCCGCCATCGCCAGCGAGCGTTTGGTCTCCCCCGGCGAAAGCGGCCAGGTCGGGTGTCAATGCGACGGCCTCCAGTACTTGCTGGTAGCGCTGGCTGTTGAATGGCATACCGAGCAGGATGTTGGCTCGTATGCTCCGGTTCATGATCCAAGCTTCGTGCGGGCAGTAAGCTGTCGCGTTAACGAGCTCGGTTAATAAAGTATCCATCTGCTCCATGTCGCCCCAGCCATTCGAGTTTCCGGTGAGCGGCATGAATACCTGGCCCTGTTCGAGGTGCATCTCTCCAAGCAGCGCGAGTAAGAGGGATGACTTGCCCGAGCCGCTGGGACCATAGACAACATTCAGGCCGCCTTGTCGAAACTCGATGGTCAAACGGCGCAATGCGAAATTACCATGGTCAGACTCTAGACTTTCGGCATAAGTGTTTGGGGCTGTCATCATAGAACTGCTCGTATGCCTGGATGGCCAAGTCAAAGTGGCCTCGTCAAACCCAACAGTCACCAGGGAAGCACCGCCTGGGTTCCTTCCGGACTGGCCGGCCTCGGGCTCCTGCAAGAACTGTTCGACCCGCACGAGCGACTTGTAGGCTTGGATCAGAAAGGTAATCGAGTCTGCCAGTCGGTTCAGCGGGAGGCGCAGCACGGCAAACGTCGCGAGCGCCGGGAACGCCACCGAGGTCTGGAGCCGGTTGTGCCCGACCACGGTGTAGAGGAAGAAGGTGATCAGGGTGGAGAGGAAGGGGAGCGAGTAGAACACGGTCATCGAGACGGACCACCAGATGAATCGGCTTCGCAACGTGCTCAACTCGGCGGTGCGTTTCTCTCGCACGCGCTGGCGGAACGGTACCTCCCAGGCGTAGTACTTGATGGGCCGGATGGCGCGGAGGAGCTCGTCGGTCGCTTGGATCCGCGCGTCGGTGGCCGAGAGCAGCTTTCCCTGTACGGCGGCGAGACGTTTGGAGATCTGTACGTTGACAGGTAGCAATGCCACCATGAGCACAACTCCCAGTATGCCGCTCCACCCCAAGATGCGATATAAGAGACCAGTCCCGATGGTGATTTGCACCGGGAACGTGACCCAAACCAGGAACAGGCTGCCGCTCATGACGCTGATGTGGTCGACGTCCCCCGAGACCATATTGAGGATAGTCCCGTCACTGGTAGTATGCTTCAAGTCCTGCTTCACCGACACCCTCTTGCATATCTTCCGGTAGATTCGGCTGAGCAGCACGGCGCGGAGCTTAGCGTTGATCCTATTGCCCTTCCACCCGCACTGCGACTCCGCCAGCCCCGTCCCCGCAACCGAGAGGAACAGCCCAGCGACGAAAAGGGTCTTTACGCTGGCATATTTGTCGGACTCGAGATGCTCGAGGACGAGCTTGATGAGCAGCGGCGGCATGAAGACGGCGACGCTGGCCACGACGGCCCACAACCCCTGCTGGAGGATATCCCGGCGCAGAAAGCGGAAGATCTCCCATAAGAGGCCTGCACCGCGCACCTGTTGGCTTGACTCGTGGTAGGCCGGGACGACAGCGGCTGATGTCTGGGCCGGCCCCAGTGGGTCGAGACGCGCCGCATCGAGCGATCCCGCCCTGAAAGCTTCCAAGAGCAGCCCCGTCATCCAGGAGAAGCCGAGCAGCGAGAACAAGCTGGCCCTTTCTTGAGCTCCGGCTGGAGCAGAGCCATCGCACTGGAGGTCGGGCTGCTGGGTTCTGGGGGCGAATCCGTGGATCGCGAAAAGACCTATGAACAACCAGATCCGGATGAAGTAGTAGGCGTACATAATCTCCTGATCTGGGTGGTTTGGAAAAGCCAAAGGCAGGAGCGCAGCGGTGCATACTATCTGCACCGCGTACAAGGCCATGGAATGAGGCTGCAGGCGAGTGATTTCTGCCCCATGGCCAACACATTGGGCGAATGCAAGAGCCAGCAGATAGACGGAGGCCGTCAGTGATATAGCCGAACCGTATTGTGCGTGATAGGCGAGGCGAGCCACGTCTGTAGAAACGATGGTAGCGAGTACGACAATCTCTAGCGATTTCATAAGTCGCGAGGTCTTGACGCAGCTCGGGAGGAGTCGTTGGCCTGAAACGTAGGACACCCTGCCAGGCAGGAGGGGTGTGCGGCTGGTCGGCTCCGACTCCAAGGCGATATAGCGGCGGCGGCGGCGCGCATCGTGGCAGTATCTGATGGCAATAGTCATGAACGACAAAAGACACATTGCGGCTGGAACCAGCAGGTCTAGCAATCTCTTCGTGACGCACTTAGAAGCGTTGTATTGGTCGCCCGGCCACTCCGGCCACTGCGGCCCTGAACACGAAAGGAGATCCATGCTTGGATGTCGTCCTCATTGCTATAGTTAAGCCGTACTGCGAAGTGTTGGCGTTACAGCTTAAAAACATAAGTGATTACCTGTTGAAAGTTCCATCGCGGCGGTGGGGTGTGGGCGGGTTATATCAGCCCCAATTTCTACGGCGCAGGCAGAAATTCCCACACATTTGGCACCATGGCAGACCCAACGAGGAAGCTTGTTGGTTAAGTAGGTTTCTCACCGGGCGCAGGGGTGACGGAGGATCCCCAGACAATAAGACGCGCAATGATCCGACAGACTGGCTTAAGCATCCGCATGGCAATGGCCCACTAGTTTTCATCGCATTAGGCAACAGTAAACGAAGATACAGTTCTTATTTCAACAACACCCTGTATGGCAAAGTTGCAGTGTATGATTATGCTTCTTCCAATCCAAACTCGTGCTTTCCAAGGCTGCAGGATAATGAATGACTGCAGCCTGAAAGTAGAGTAAGGAGGTATCGCCTGGAGAAGGCAGCCACTTACCAGCTGGCCGGCTCATGCATGCGTACACATGATAGGAGTCCTACTCGCAGTAGATTATATTCAAATCAGCCTTGAAGCTTCCGCGGTCCCGACTCGTTGCTAGGTAGTTGTGTTCATACCCCTGAAAATGACTAGGTACTCTAGGCTGTCTTGAAGGCTACTCAGTGAAACGATATGCTCAAAATCAACAAAGACACTCGGAACCAGTTAGAAGGTCGAACGTTACCGGTGGTCAACCTGGAGGTCCAGTTATACATTTGATGCAGCCCATATGGCAAGTGGTCTACAAGGTGAGATAGGGGCCAAAACAACTCGTGATGTTCACACCCTGGTGTTGACAGACGGGGCACAAAGGACCCAATCTGAGCTTCGTGACGATGATTACCCTTTCTGTTGAAGATTACTATAATAGAGGGCTATGCATGTCGATTTTCGACACTCGGGCGGAGTGATCACGAGGGCTCCATGGGACAGTATTACGATCCAATGTCCGCAGTTACATGTTACCCATCATCATGAATCCAGACGGATGGCCTTACTGTGACTCTGAACGTCACGTTAAGCATCTTCTGGAGTTCAGGGATAATAAGGGGTTTCAGTCGCATACTAATAAACTATTCTCGATATTGGTCGGGGCCATTCTGCAGCAGGACGGTAAGTGGACTGATCTCTGTTGCGTAGTCCAACTTGTGAAATTTGAGGGTGGTCATGCTGCCACTGCAGGTGATGACAATCTCGGCTGAGCTGTCTAAGATTACGTGCATGCCGAGACAGTCCCAAAGCGGCAGGGACCCGACGTTGTGGCACCTCAAAGACTTTTGAGCTGCTGAGAGTGCCTAGGCACGACGAGATGCGGTGCGGGGTACCGACCCCTGTCCCTTTGCCGGGTGAGATTGTGCTAGTGATATCGATAGTCTATAAAGCTATAACGAAGTTGCATTGCCGATCCCTTCCCCTTCCTGGTACACGTCCGAGCGGGCTTGTCTCGTTCAGCTGCTGTTGTTGCTGTAAGGCTGCAAGCAGCGAAAGAAGAAATAAGATTGAGGGACGGGAAGAAAACGCTATATATAGGTAGACAGACGCTGCAAAATCCACTACATGTTGAAACATCGGTTCCTCAACACTCTCCCACTTTGTTCTTAGGCAGAATGTACGTGCTGCAAGTCGTGATTTGCTTCTTTTTGGCCTTCGGCTACTGCCGACACAACCCAATACTACCAAGACAGGCTGAGCTCGCCACCGACTACGAATATGTCGTAGTAGGCTCCGGGCCCGGCGGCGGCCCCCTCGCCGCCAACCTAGCAGCCGCCGGCCACAAAGTCCTGCTCATCGACGCGGGCGGCGACACGGGCGACGAGCTCGTCGAGTCCGTGCCGGCCATGTTCCCCTTCTCGACCGAGTACGCCGAGACCAAGTGGGACTTCTTCGCGACGCGGAGCCCGGACCCGGCCGTCGAGGCGCGGAACCGCATCACCTCGTACCGCCTCCCCGACGGCGCCGTCTACACGGGCCCCGACCCGCCCCCGGGCGCCGCGCCCATCGGCACCCTCTACCCGCGGGCCGGCACGCTGGGCGGCTGCTCGCAGCACAACGCGCTCATCGCCGTCCGCGCCTTCGACAGCGACTGGGACGTCGTGGCCGACAGGACGGGCGACGCCTCGTGGAACGGCAAGACGTTCCAAGAACTCTACCAGAGGATCGAGAACTGCGACTACCTCCCCAACAGCATCATCGGCCACGGCTTCACCGGCTGGTTTCATACGGCCTTGACGTCGCTCCTGACCGCGGTGCAGGACCTCAAGGTCGTCAGCATTATTGTGTCGGCCGGGTCGGCGCTCGGGGTGGGTATCACTACTTCGTTGATTGGCACGGTGGCCGGTCTCGCGGAGATCCTGTTGAAGGATGTCAATGCCCCGGGGCGTACCATTAGCAAGGGGCCCTACCAGGTTCCGTTGTCCATGAAGAATTCCAAGCGCGGTGGGGCCCGGGACAGAATTATGGAGGTGGCCAACGCCGTCGATATCCTCGGCAACAGGAGATACCATCTCGACATCAAGCTTGAGACGCTAGTCACAAAGGTGAATCTGGATGACGATCTAAGAGCCACTGGCGTACAATACATGGAAGGCAAGAGTTTATACCGTGCGGATCCTCGTTCTGGATCAGCCACCGTTTCAGGGGAAGGCACGGTCAACGCTACCAAGGAGGTCATTGTCGCCGGTGGTGCGTTCAACACCCCCCAGATCCTCAAGCTGAGCGGAATCGGTCCTCGGGATGAGCTATCCAGCCTGGGTGTCCCGGTCAAGGTGGACCTGCCCGGCGTCGGTGCCAACCTCCGCGACCACATCGAGATCTCCACCATCAGCAAGTCCAACAAAGACTTCTCCCTCCTCAACGGCTGCACCTTTATGCAAGGGTACCCCGAAGTCCCGGACCCGTGCCTGGAGCAGTACCTCGACGGCCTCACCCAGACGGGCAAGGGCGTCTACGCCACCAACGGCCTCGCCATCGGCGTGGCCCTGCAGTCCTCGGCCGCCACCCAGGACGACCCGGACCTGTGGGTCTACGGCGGCCCCGCCAATTTCCCGGGCTTCTACCCGGGCTGGGCCGCCGACGCCGTCGCCGACCACCGCCACTGGGTCTGGGTCACGCTCAAGGCCAGCACGCGGAACCGGGCGGGGACCGTCAAGCTGACGTCGGCCGACCCGCGCGACGTGCCGAGCATCGCCTTCAATACGTTCCAGGACGACCTGTCGAGGGACCAGGATCTGCAGGCCGCGTACGAGGGGATCCGCTACGCGCGCGACGCCATGGACAAGCTGATACCGCTCGACGGGTCGTTTGTCGAGGAGACGCCTGGCCGGGATAATGTCTCGACCGAGGCTGAGATCAAGGACTGGGCTTCTACCAATAGCTTTGGGCACCATGCCTGCTGCACGGCGGCTATTGGCGGGGACGGCGAGGAGGGGGCGGTGCTCGATTCGAATTTCTCGGTCAGGGGGACTAAGGGGTTGCGGGTGGTGGATGCTAGTGCGTTCCCTGTGGTTCCTGGGTTTTTTATCCAGCTTCCGACTTATTTGTTGGCGGAGAAGGCGACCAAGGCGATCCTGGATGCGGCATAGTCGGCTATGTAATTATGGTTTATCTGGTTATTAGAATTATATATGAACGCTATAGTCCATTTGCTCTTAGTTGAAGTGGATCCGCCCAGTCCCTTGTTGACTGCTCCTCTAGAAACGCATTATGTCACATTCCAAGGTGCGGCCAGTAAACTTTCTAATCTGATCCGGTTTAGGAAGGGTTCTTGGCTTTGCATATTGGCCATATGGCCAAAAGCGTTATGTGATATGCAAAGTTTTGCTGGCCCGGACTATACTCGACTGCCTTTGCTGTCGTCCAACAGAGCCAAGGACAAGCCCCCCACACGAAAGCCGAGGCGTAACAACCAAGGCACCTGGTTGCTAATTCGTTCGGCCGAGGTATGGAATCTGACTGCCCGCCGGTGTCAAATTAGTATGCCATGACGGAAACAAAACAATATTTCTCCTGTCATGATGCACCTGATGTTATATTGTATGGAATATAATGGCGTTGTGGGTTTCCCAAGGCTTTGTACACGCCTTTCAATGCCTCTTGTAGCTCATCAAAGAATTCCCTGTCTATAGCGGATTCTTTATATTGTGGTAAATATGGTCCATACGCTTTAGTTTTTGGCCAAAGCTATGTTGCTATCATTCTCATAACACCGGGAACAAATATCTATCACAGCTTTTCTCGTATAATGTTCAGGAATGGCAGGTGAGAACAGGATATCAACACGAAGTCTAAATACGAGTATTCTCACATTTCCTAGATGCACCATGACGCAGGTCCCAGTTGCATTTGGGGGATGCCAATCGTATGACAAGTTCCCCAGTGCATCTGTTTATGTCATGGTACCATATAAGCCATGGTATAAAGTAACCTAAAATCAATATTGGGCTCTGATAGGTGCGGGTTGTCACCGGGGTCAGGGTCCGCAGTCTGGTACGACTGGGGTATTTTCTCCGGGGACCATCGGCACTGGGCCTGTTTCGGTAGGCTCGGAGCCAGGTTGCCGAAGAGGAGACAGCAGACCACGACGACCCAGGCGACGGAAAAAAAGACGGTCGAAAGATAACCGAAAGCAATGGTGCATTCGCCCTGCCGATTGCAACCACGGACTATGCCGTGTGATGGCACGTAGATCTAACCATGGCCCCGCAACGACTCCCATTGATGCGAAATATCTTGGGCTACGCGGATACGAGCTACTTCCCCATCTCGGCCATGCAGAACATCGTATGGGCGGCAACCGCGGCATCCGCCATGGGTCGAATCAACTACATAAGTCATGGCTAATCCCGACCCAGCTTGGGGTGGCTACCGGTAGCACCAATCGCTAAGGCATCGATGAGAGCTTGCGACAATCTACTGCTGCCGCTGCCACCATCATGAGATCCGCGACTCCCTGGGCGTCCCGCGCCCTGCTGCTGCTCGGCGCCGTGCTGAGCGGCGTGGGCATCACCCGGGCCGACAACCCGATTGTGCAGACCATCTACAGCACCGACCCGGCGCCAATGATCTACAATGACCGGGTGTACGTCTTCACCGGCCGCGACCAGGACGGCGCGACGGGCTACGACATGCGCGAGTGGCACCTGTACTCGTCGGCCGACATGCAGAACTGGCAGGACCACGGCGTGCCCGCCAGCCTGGCCACCTTCAGCTGGGCCAACGCCAACGCGTGGGCTGGCCAGACGGTGCAGCGCAACGGCAAGTTCTACTTCTACGTGCCGGTCCGCGAGAACAGCGGCGCCATGTCCATCGGCGTGGGCGTGAGCGACAAGATCGAGGGCCCCTACAAGGACGCGCTGGGCAAGCCGCTGGTCTCGAACAACGAGATCGACCCGACCGTCTTCATCGACACCGACGGCCAGGCCTACCTGTACTGGGGCAACCCGAACCTGTCGTACGTCAAGCTCAACGCCGACATGGTCTCGTACAGCGGCGGCGTCAACAAGGTGCAGCTGACCACGGCCGGCTTCGGCCAGCGCAACGGCAACGCCCAGCGCCCGACCACTTTCGAGGAGGGCCCCTGGCTCTACGAGCGCAACAGCACCTACTACATGATCTACGCGGCCAACTGCTGCTCCGAGGACATCCGGTACTCGACCGGCCCCAGCGCCACCGGGCCCTGGACGTACAAGGGGCTCATCATGGCCTCGGCCGGCGCCAGCTTCACCAACCACCCGGGCATGATCGACTACAAGGGCAAGTCGTACTTCTTCTACCACAACGGCGCCCTGCCGGGCGGCAGCGGCTACCAGCGGTCCGTGGCCGTGGAGGAGTTCGCCTACAACGCCGACGGCACCATCCCGACCATCAAGATGTCGACGACGGGCCCCGCACAGGTCGGCACCCTCGACCCCTACGTGCGGGTCGAAGCCGAGACCATGGCATGGTCGCAGGGCGTCAAGACCGAAACCGCCAGCGAGGGCGGCATGGCCGTGTCCTTCATCAACAACGGCGACTACATCAAGGTGAAAGGAGTCAACTTTGGCAACGGCGCCACCTCATTTAGCGCGCGCGTCTCCTCGGCCACGAGCGGCGGCAAGATCGAGCTGCGCCTCGGCAGCGCGACGGGCACCCTCGTCGGGACCTGCACGGTGACGGGAACGGGCGGCTGGAGCACGTGGACGACGGTGACGTGCCCGGTGAGCGGAGCGACGGGCACCAAGGATTTGTTTTTGCGCTTCACGGGTGGGTCCGACAACCTGTTCAACTTCAACTGGTGGCAGTTCAGCAACGGCAGCGGGGCGTCGCCGCAGCCGACTACCACGGCCGGAGGAGGAGGAGGGGGGAGCGCGCCGACCCAGGCGCCCGCGCCCACTACGACTGCAAACAATCCGGCGCCCGCGCCGAATTGCCAGGGCCTCTACGCGCAGTGCGGCGGGTCGGGGTGGACTGGCGCTACGTGCTGCTCGCAGGGTACCTGCAAGGTTTCCAATGAGTGGTACTCGCAGTGTGTCTAGATGTAGAGAGCAGGCGTTATCCATATGTACATAGTCTCTGAAGCATATACATGCTACGCACATACTCATAGCAACATCTTGTAGCACGAAGAGCAACTAAACCATGAGCACTTGACTTGATGTTTCAGCCATGACGCACACAAGAGGCATGAGTACACGCCCTGTATATAACCACATGCAGCCTAGGCATCCGACTAATGGCCTGGGCGCTGATAACCTTTGTATAAAGAGTCACGCGCGCGCTGGCGTAAGACAGCCAACGTGGCACCCAGTCTCACAGCATAGCTGCAAGACGCAGCTCCTTATAATATACTGCAGCCTCTCATCTATTTCTGTTCCTCGTCTTTCTTCGCCTCGGTGCTATCCTCCCGCTTAACCTTCTCCTCCCTGCGCGTGAGGATCTCATCGATGATGCCGATCTCCTTGGCCTCCTGGGAGCTCAGGTACCTGTCGCGGTCCATCATGTCCTCGACGTCCTTGAGGCCGTACTTCTCGTGGCCGTGGGCCTGGTTGAGGTGCTTGCGGTAGATCTCGTTGAGCTGCTCGCGCGTGCGCTGGATCTGGTTCGCGTAGATGAGGATGTCGCTGGTCTGGCCCTGCGTGCCGCCCAGCGGCTGGTGCACCATGATGCTGCTGTGCGGCAGCGCGTACCGCTTGCCCTTCTCGCCGCCCGCCAGCAGCAGCGACCCCATCGACGCCGCCTGCCCCAGGCACACCGTCGACACGGGCGATCGGATGTACGTCATCGTGTCGTAGATCGACAGGCCCGCCACCACCGAGCCGCCGGGCGACTGGATGTACATCGTGATCGGCTTGTCCGGGTTGTCCGACTCGAGCCACAGGAGCTGCGCGACGATGGAGGCGGACACGGTGTCGTCGATGGCGCCGTTCAGGCAGATGATCCGCTCCTACATATACCGCCCTCGGGGTCAATTGATCGAAGTTCCAAGGCTCTCGACTGGAAGAGGGAGGAGGGGGGCTGTTCGTACCTGAAGGAGCTTCGAGAAGATGTCATCTGCAATTGGAAACTCGTCAACATGGCTGGCCTTGAGATGATCGCGTAGTTCGTCCAGGGTAACTAACAGGTTCTCCAGCCTCCGGTCTATCCAATTAGCAAATCTAAACACAGTTTCTTTGTTGGTTCCCTCTCAGCTTACTGTGACTTCTGTGATGTATGGCAACGGGATGGCTCCCGTGGGCGATTGAAAGCCGCTACCTGGGAACCCTCCAAAAGAACGGACTTGCCTCGAAGGCAATGTCCTTAACGCCCGCCATAGCGGTCTTTGAACGTTCATGTCGACAGCAGAGCGCGACTTTGCGTTGCTTATTTCCTAGTGGGATGTCGAAGTGGTGTTGGTTCTAAACGTGCAGCTATTGAGCTTCCCGACGCGGGCGCCCTAGACAGCTCTGACGTCGGCGGGCGGTGGAGCTCTGGCCGATAGCTACATGTAGGTACTTAGGGAAAACAGGGGACTTCGTTCGCTACTTCCGTAGCAGAGTAGACTGGACAAACCGAGCGTTGAACTGCTTGTAGTACTAATATCTAGAAATTCAATCTACACACCAAGTGAACGTTCGAGGGACGTCCAATTTTCATTTGTTCCGAATTACGCCAATTGTTAAGGGTTAAGAAAGTGTTTATTGCAGCGTACAGTTAGCCTGTAATTAGTACATGCGTTGGGGCTTTTCTCCTACGATAAAGCATTGCCCGATAAGTGCAGCTAACCGCTGGCTCAAGCTCAATTGACATAATTGGTCGCCCTCTAAATCATTTTGAAAGCCACACCCGACAGACTTCAGCACATATGCGGCTATGAGACGATGCCCGGCGTTGCGAGGTAGCAGTGCTATCTCGAATCGCATTTGCCAGGCCCAACAGCAATGCCGCCCATACGCCTCCAAAGCGCCCAGCAACAGCGATCAAGCCAATATCAGTAATTCCCAACGACCACCGGCGCCGTCCACGAAAAGTGAAGACGACAGCGATAGTCTCTTCAACGACTGGGAACGAGCCTTCCAGATCGACTCCGATGCGAAGACGATAGAGACGGCGGCGGGCAGCCTGCCGCTGTCGCCCGTCATGGACCCGTCCTTCTGGGCGCGGCGCGAGCAGTACACGAAGCGCAAGCCCAAGAAGCCGCCGCCTACCGCCTCCAAGCCCCAGAGCCTGTTCGAGCGCCAGTTCGCCGCCAACGCCTTCGCGCAGGCCCTCGCGACGCCCGTGCGCTACGAGTCCATGACCCGGGAGCGGGTCCCGAGCTTCTTCCTCCAGGACTTCCACCTGGTCACGCACCCCGAGACGGGGCAGCCGTGGTGGGTGCCGCGGAGCTTGGCGCTAGACGAGAGCAAGCAGGAAAAGAACCAGAACAAGAAGAACGCAAAGGAAGAGGCTGCGGCCTCATCTACGGCCGGGGAAACCGACGATGCGGCGAGGACGAAGAAGACGTCATCTTCGAGTGGAAAGCTCCGCGGGCCGAACGCGTACGCTCCGGCGCGCAAAGATGTTCTGGCCGCTATGTGCACAGACAAGTCCGGTTTCTATCAGCAGTGGCGCTTCCTGTTCGGGCCCTCGAGTTCGCAGTACAAGACGTTTGGCCAGAAGTCCGTGTGGCGGCAGGACATGGACGAGTTCGTGCTGGGCCTGATGCGCCAGCACATCGAGCGGGACCTGCTGTACCTCTCGCGGCTGTGCGTGGAGCAGGGTCGCTACTTCCTCGCCAAGTGCTTCGGCTGGGGCGACGTCCAGTACAAGCACAAGGGCGCCGTCTTGTGGTTTGGCGATGAGGATGGCTCGCAACAACCCGCCGACGGAGAGGGCAGGACGACGAAGACGGAGGAAAAGGGGAACTCGCCTGGCCCGTTTGCCACTTTTGAGTTCGTCGATAAGGAGGGGGTCAAGACGGCGGTTGCTGTTCACAATATGCCCATGCTCCTGGGCGAGGAGGCTGCCGCTCGGGTTCGGAAAGAGGCCGGGGCTCTCCAAGATGGGGCGATATTCATGTTGGCCGGAAGGCGGACTACGGATCTACAGTTGAAGCTTTGGAAGCTCCAGGGCTACTTGTCAGATTATAGATGATACCCTTCAGGGAAAAATAACAACGCAAAAAACTTGTAAGAAAAAATCCATCCTATTGCCGCCCACGTCGCGATGAACAAATGTAGCAATTTTACTCGATCTGTGTGTGCATTGGCATAACTCCCCAGGCGATGATATTTGTAATTCTCATAATATTTATTACTATTACCCACTCTCATGCCAAAGAACGAATGGCCAAAGTGCAGGCTGCACGGAGCAACCGACTTCCGGGAGTGTGGAACACTATCCCGATACTCCTGCGCATGCATCTGTATGTAGACGGACGCCCCCATAATTCATGCATTGCAGCATCCGAGCAACGTTGCTGTACTGTAGATCCGAATGTCACATCTTGGACAAACAGTGTCAATGCTTACTTAAGCGCGACGACTTCTTTCTTTACATGAGAGTTCGTGTATGCGGCACACCACGCCTGACTGAGAAGCATAAGAGATTTGAAGCCAATCGTTTGCCCTATCTTATGTATGTTGTCGTCATGTACGAATTCGAACCTCAAAAAACTCCAAACGCCCGAACCCGTGACAGAGGTTTTCTATGACGCTACCCAAATGCAAAATATCGAAGACAGATCATGAAAGAAGAAGAAATGTTCCGACTCGAAGGACGAGCCCCATTTTGTTCATGTTTTCGTGGCAATAACCAAGGAAACCTGACACCTTGTCAGCTGGGGTTCGTTTTCAAAGGGCACTCGCACTTCTTTGATGGAACTTACCTCGTTCATCTTTCTGTCGAGTAGGGAAACTAAACTTCCTTCTCCACGTAGACGGCCGTGCCGTACACGGAAACCTGGGCGAAGCCCAAGATCTCGCTCTCGCCGTAGCCCATGCCGACGATGGCGTTGCCGCCGCGGGCGAGGCAGTCGACGATGAGGCGGGCCGTGGCCTGCTCGCGCGCGTTGTAGAGGAGGTGGGTGAGGCTCTTGGCCTCGGACCCGAAGCCCGTGACGGACTTGAGGAGCGACTTGGTGTCCTTGCGGGCGCACGTCGTGCTGCCGTACACGGCGCCCAGCGTCCGCACCACGCGGTACCCCGGCAGGGTCGGCGTGGTGGACGTCGGCACCGAGGGCGTTCCGCTGTGCGGCTCCGACTCCGGGTGTGCCACGCTGAAGGGGTGCGTCTGCTGGTACTGCGGCGGCGCGGCGTTGCTGAAGGTCGAGGCGCGGTTGGGCGCCGGGACGGCGAGCATGGACTTGCGGTTGGACAGCATTTTGGGGGCTTGGGATGCCGAGATGTGTTGACTCGAGTCGAACGGAAGGGAAGAACAAGAGGAAGGCTTGGATGTGGATGTAATAGCTGCAGCAGGGATAGGTTGGGACGATGTGTTTTTGCTATGAGCCCAGCCGGACGGTACACGAATGTAACTTGGAACAAGGGGGCCAGAAAGTCTTGTATAATAATATGGGGAGGGATGTTCGCTGAGTGTGTGCAAAAGTGTAAAAGGTAGAATGGAGGCGAATCGGGATGGCATTGCATCCCCTTGGGATCTATATGTACTTCCTCCAGTCACTGATTACGAGTGCTGCTATCAATGCCGATTGCCAGGCAATGGATGACGGCCACCAGGTTGCCAACCTTGATTGTTGGCCTCTTTTCGCGCATCTCGCCATCTTCCCGTGTGCCATTTTCTTGGAAATGTTTCCCGAATGCTTCAAGGCATGAGAACCATATGAACCAGGAGTCGTCGCTGAAACAGAGCATGCGGCAGCAGACCCCCCAAGACTCGCGTGCCAATGCTCATGCCGTCTGCGCTTGTTTCTTTGGGGACGGGGGACTTGGCCGGAATTAGAGATCC
This sequence comes from Arthrinium phaeospermum, assembly GCA_006503535.1. NCBI lineage: Eukaryota > Fungi > Ascomycota > Sordariomycetes > Amphisphaeriales > Apiosporaceae > Arthrinium > Arthrinium phaeospermum. Next base: position 2,507,098 of record QYRS01000001.1, on the reverse strand, counting down.
TGGGCAACGGAACGCCCGCTGATTGGCCTAGCCGCCAACGGCTTCGCGTATTCTTGCACCAGATCGCACTCGATCAAACGGAGACGCCAAGGCCAACCCTGTAACCCCCCTGGCCTGGTCTCCATCAAAACTGCCACCCTCGTCGTTTAACCAGCTTGATTTTTTGTTCTTTTGGGATGTCCGACCAACTCGTCGGGTGGCCCGGCGGCCTCTGATGGATGACTTCTTGAAACGATGAAACCGGCGTGGACCATATTGCATTGCTATCTGGTCGGTGTGCATTGAGTTATGTGCAAACTTTTTGCTCGGCATGCGCGATAGACACGGAGAAGACGATAATTGGGCAAAATGCCCGAGCCGGAAGTCCAGGTGGCCCGGCCCCTCTCGTCAGCTTAAGCTTAACAACTAGGTTGGCATTATGGCAAAAGGGGGCCAGGGGCCTAAACCGAGGCGTGCACGGAGTATGTTGAGTCGGTATTTGGTGAATGACGGGTCCCATTGTACGACCCATCCCTGCTGAAATATGTAAAGCGGAGGCCTGCTTACCAAAGTAGGTCAGAGGCCACTTCTGTTATCCTCGAATTGATTGCCGTAGATCCTCTAGACCTACGTGGAAGGTCATATTGACAGTCACTCAACTATATCTCAGAAGCTCCAGAAGATGATGTTTTGGAGTTTGTTACTCTGGATCGAGAGCATGCAGCAGTTATCGTGACTTTCCTTCTCTTATATTCTGAACATTGAAGGTTCACTTGAAATGCAAGTTTCACCTAGAGCGGAGCCTCTCCCGGATTCAACCATCATCCATAAGTGAGGAACAAGCATTGGGCCAATCCTAGCCTAGCAAACAGTTCTTTCAGGAAAGTTGACACCAGGCCCCATAGGACCTATTATAGCAGCTCCATAGCTGCGTGCGTGACACTGCCGGTTCCCATGCGGTATTCCCACGGCCAGCCCTAGGATTGGGATCCCGATGTCTAGTCGCGATAAACAACCGCTCTTGGGCACCGACCTAACAGTTGCTTACATGGAAATTTCCTTGGTCTGTCATCATGTTCTCTCCTAACGTATCAAGCAACGAGATCGCTTCATAATCATGTCACCATGTATCGTTCAGAATAGGGAAGGGGTGCCAAGTCTGTAACTTCCTACCAACTGCCTCTTTTAAGCCTCATGGTCAGCCCTTGAGCCAGCGGAATAATAAAATTGTGTCGAAGAACCGCTCAATAGCGCCAAACTCGATCGCAATCGGCATTGACAGATCCGGCCCCAGTCTGGATTCGAATCCGCTTTCTATGCTTATAATCCAGGAAGATGTAACCGCCACTCTGTGGAGGCCAATCGATATGAAGGCAAGAGTGGGAGAATGAGGCCGTATGGAGCTGAAATTGCGCCAAGATGCCAACGGCGAAGTCACAGAGTCCATGGACTAGGTGGAAAAGGGAAATAGACACACCTAACGGCTTGACTGTTGAGGAGTCCTGGAATCAATAAGCGACATAAAAGTTTGCTCATGATATTTGGTGCTGGCTTGTTATCAAAATCATATGAGAGAGTCCAACCAGCTTGAGCTCATATTTTACAACATTGGCCAGAACGGCGGGCCTGACATGCTTGGAAGTCAATGGCCAGATTTTACCTCCTACGTGTTTGTCCGAGCATTTTCCCAAGTGTAAGGTACTGGTTGAGGAGTACTGGGAAGTATACAGTGAATTGAATTGAAACGAATCAATATTTGGTGATAAGCCGCAGTCCATCATGAGTGGTTTGAAATACATGCTTGGCGACATGATGCGGGACGAGAGAACGGCTGGACGGTGTTGAACTGACTCAACACCACAACCCCGCCAACCCCGCTATCAATAACGTGCTGAACGATGGCGGGGCTTTCCACCATCGTTGGGCCAGCGATTGATCAGAAGCAACACAACTAATGCAGAAGCAGATTTCAGTAGTAAAGATGAGGTGCACAGTGGGTATTGATCAGTCCAGTCACGTCACACAGATCAAATGAGAAGTCGGCAGGTCGGATTGAGTCGAAGACTTACACTGCAGGCGGCGGGACTGGCTGAAGCGGACAGTACACACTAGTATCTTATCTTATCTGTAGGTGGAGTTGGGCGAGAAAAGCTTCATGGGTTCTCCGCAGAGGAGGCAAAAGACGGTACCCACTTGGAGCTCACTTCAGCCTCATGGGAACGAGGACGCAAACAGGCAGCCAAAAGTCTACGAGAGCCAACGGGCCTAGGATCTGGGAATGAATGATTGGTTACCGAGACAGATTAGGCCGGTTATTCAGAGCACAGCTGGGAGCCAGATCCAGGTAGGTGGCCCTGATGGAAGTCTTGAGAATGCCTTGAGGCTGGGGCTGCATTCCAGGCAATGCCGTTTCCATCATGGCAGTTTGCTTAGCTCGCCGTCAGTTCTGGAACTTTGGAGAAGGTCTGCCTTGTAGCCTGGGCCCGTGCTTGCCGCTTGGCCTCCTCCCCGGCCAATCAAATCCTCAGGCTGGCCGAGGCTGCGATGCGGTTGCTCCCCAGTTGCCCCACTAACAGAGGCTCATGGAAATGGAATCGCATCGAATTCTTTGGTCTTTCAGAGCCGGAGAGGGAAAAAACAGAGTCTGAGAGTGTGCCTAGCACAGCAAAAGCAGGGACCGTGCTAGTGCTGCAAGTTCCAGCGCCTAAGAAGGTTCCTTTTTTTTCTTCTCTTGACTGAAGGCGATAGAAACAATTCGTGCCATTATAACTTCTACTCCTCCCACCTCCACCGCACCGAAGTCTGCTCTTCGATCTTTTCTACTCATTCCTCCTTTCATCCAAACCCATCCTCTCTTCTATTCCTTCCTGCGTCCCGTAGAAAGAAGACTCTCATCGCAGAGTAACATTTTGTGATACCCCTCCTTCCTCGTCTTCAAAGCCCATTTCCCACTTGGTAAGTCCCGGTCCCAGTCACCACCTTCCCCTCCATCCTCCACCACCGCCTCTTCACCACAAGCCCCCCTCCCCGCTCCTCAGCCTTGCCTGCCCAGCGCCTTGAGTGTTTTTGCAATCATTCGGGCCACCACTGCGCACCTTCAACGAGAAGACGCAGTTGCAAGCAATTGGCATCGATTATCCAAAATTCTGCCTGCTGCGCCTGTGCCACTGAAAGCTAGAAGAGATTGTTGGCCCGAATTGAATACAAATTTTCTCTTCGCCCAGGGCAACCAACTCCCCCACTATTCACCGTCATTGCAAATCAATCCAGCCCGACTCTTCACCTTGACTGCACCCCACTAACATAATTCCGCTCTCTTGCAGAAGTCGATTCATTCCGCAATCATGTCTGAGACTTTCGAGTTCCAGGCTGAGATTTCTCAGCTGTTGTCTCTCATCATCAACACTGTCTACTCCAACAAGGAGATTTTCCTGCGAGAGCTGGTGTCCAACGCCTCTGATGCCCTCGACAAGATCCGATATGAGGCCCTTTCCGACCCCAGCAAGCTCGACTCGGGCAAGGATCTGCGCATCGATATCATTCCCGATAAGGAGAATAAAACCCTCACAATCCGCGATACCGGTATCGGTATGACCAAGGCCGTAAGTTACCACTTCTACACTTTAACCAATCCTATTTCGAGCAGTTAAGACTGACATGCATTTCTAGGACTTGGTCAACAACCTGGGTACCATTGCCCGCTCTGGTACCAAGCAGTTCATGGAGGCCCTCACCGCTGGTGCCGATATCTCCATGATTGGTCAGTTCGGTGTCGGTTTCTACTCCGCCTACCTGGTCGCCGACCGTGTCACGGTCGTTTCCAAGCACAACGATGACGAGCAGTACGTCTGGGAGTCCTCCGCTGGAGGCACCTTCAGCATTCGCAACGACACCGAGGGTGAGCAGATTGGCCGTGGCTCCAAGATGATCCTGCACCTCAAGGATGAGCAGAGCGACTACCTTAACGAGAGCAAGATCAAGGAGGTTATCAAGAAGCACTCCGAGTTCATCTCGTACCCCATCTACCTTCACGTCCAGAAGGAGACCGAGACTGAGGTCCCCGATGAGGATGCTGAGGAGACCACCGAGGAGGGTGATGACAAGAAGCCCAAGGTTGAGGAGGTCGATGATGAGGAAGAGGAGAAGGAAAAGAAGAAGAAGACCAAGAAGGTCAAGGAGACTACCATCGAGGAGGAGGAGCTCAACAAGCAGAAGCCCATCTGGACTCGTAACCCCCAGGACATCACCACTGAGGAGTACGCTGCTTTCTACAAGTCCCTCTCCAACGACTGGGAGGACCACCTTGCCGTCAAGCACTTCTCCGTCGAGGGTCAGCTCGAGTTCCGTGCCATCCTCTTCGTTCCCAAGCGCGCTCCCTTCGATCTCTTCGAGACCAAGAAGACCAAGAACAACATCAAGCTCTACGTCCGCCGTGTCTTCATCACTGACGATGCCACCGATCTCATTCCCGAGTGGCTCAGCTTCGTCAAGGGTGTTGTCGACTCTGAGGATCTGCCCCTCAACCTGTCTCGTGAGACCCTGCAGCAGAACAAGATCATGAAGGTGATCAAGAAGAACATTGTCAAGAAGGCCCTTGAGCTGTTCCAGGAGATCGCCGAGGACAAGGAGCAGTTCGACAAGTTCTACAGCGCTTTCGCCAAGAACCTGAAGCTCGGCATCCACGAGGACTCCCAGAACCGCTCTATTCTGGCCAAGCTCCTGCGCTTCAACTCCACCAAGTCTGGTGATGAGCTGACCTCGCTGACTGACTACGTCACCCGCATGGCCGAGCACCAGAAGAACATGTACTACATCACTGGCGAGTCCATCAAGGCCGTCCAGAAGTCTCCCTTCCTTGACGCCCTCAAGGAGAAGAACTTCGAGGTCCTGTTCCTGGTCGACCCCATTGATGAGTACGCCATGACTCAGCTCAAGGAGTTCGAGGGCAAGAAGCTCGTCGACATCACCAAGGACTTCGAGCTCGAGGAGACTGAGGAGGAGAAGACCGCCCGTGAGGCTGAGGAGAAGGAGTACGAGGAGCTTGCCAAGGCCCTCAAGAACGTCCTCGGCGACAAGGTCGAGAAGGTTGTTGTCAGCCAGAAGCTCGTTGGCGCTCCCTGCGCTATCCGCACTGGCCAGTTCGGTTGGTCTGCCAACATGGAGCGTATCATGAAGGCCCAGGCCCTCCGTGACACCTCCATGAGCTCCTACATGAGCTCCAAGAAGACTTTCGAGATCTCTCCCAAGTCTTCGATCATCAAGGAGCTCAAGAAGAAGGTCGAGGCCGATGGCGAGAACGACCGCACCGTCAAGTCCATCGTCCAGCTTCTGTTCGAGACTTCCCTGCTGGTCTCCGGCTTCACCATTGACGAGCCTGCTGGCTTTGCTGAGCGCATCCACAAGCTCGTCTCTCTGGGCCTGAACCTGGAGGAGGAGCCCGAGGCCGAGGCCACCGAGGCCCCTGCCACCGCTGACACCGTTGCCGCCGAGACTGGTGACAGTGCCATGGAGGAGGTCGACTAAGTGCCTTGGAACCTGGACAACTGGGATTGAAAAGTTCTATCGGAGTTGGCTGGTTTTGGGCTTGCTTTTGTTGACTCATTTTCCGTTCATGCATCTCTCTTCCCCCCATAATACCTACTTCATACCCTCACGAGATGTATTCTAGTATGATGCCGTCATGATGCTACAGGCCGGATAAAGAATCCGTAGACGAATTGAAATGTGTTCTAGATGTTAACATCAATGTCTTTATTATATGCGAGTGTGAATGTGCAGTCGTAAGTGGTATCCCATGCTTATTAAATCCACTAATGCTGTCACCACAACAACGGCTCAATGTAGTACCCGAACTGCTACCAGTGTTCATGTAAATGTCAGTGTCAATGTCAGTGTCAGTGTTAGTGTCTTGTCAGTATCGCTTTGGGTAACATTGTTAGCCGCGGCCGGGTCGGTTGCATGTCAAGCCAAAGTCTTCATCCAAGGTAGCTTATAACATAACACTATTGATTGTGTGTGGTATTTATTTGGCGGATATATCGGCATGGTCTGCTTCGCTTGCCAACAGACTAGGGACAGAGCGCACACTTCCTTGCTATATATGGAAGCATCTAAACCAACACGAACTGCTTGAAATGGTGAGTGCTCGGACATGCCATTGTTTGAAGGGACATGCTCAAGGCGGGTCTAATTAGAGGCGCGCACGATCTGGCGGGTCGAATGGCGGGTTGGAAAGCGACGTTTAGGGGATGCTAGATTTGGACTTATATCAACGTCTCTGATATTACTGTTTAGCGACCATCGAAGAAATAAATCGATGTTTCCCAGTGTGGCTCTTCTTCCACAGGAGTTGAGATTGTTTGGGCTGATCTTCTCATCCTGATGTATGAGGCTGCAAGGTGGTCAAGGCAGCCTGCGATGCGGCATTTGATGTTGAAGCAGTAGTAGGCAAGTGCCGCAGCAGGGTTATCCCTTCGATGTTCAGGATACGGGGACGGAGGGAGGCTGAGATGGGGGCAGGGGATGGGATGAAGAGAAGCTGAGAGATGAAGTCACCGAGCGGGTCGGCTGTGCTGGCTTGGTGCGTGGCTGGGCGAGAAGAGCAGGACAGCGAGATATCAATCGCGATGTCTACGTCTGGCCCCATCCCCGTGAACCCATGTGCATATGTACATACCCCAGGGCCCAGCTAGAAGTTTGGAAGAACAAGAAGAAGCGATGACGGAGCCGAGGAGATACTAAGCGCCTGCCTATTTCTCTCCTCTTTTCACAAGCCACCGAGTCATCGGTCTCCAATCTGGCCTCAAATAGATTGAGGATCGAGCCATCTACGGTGGGGGTCGAAGTGGGATCTGTTTGATGTGGCACGCCGATGCCTGTGGGTTGCTCGATGGAATGCCACGCCGCTGCACCGTAGCGGGCGGCTCGGTGATCACAAGTGGAGGCGGAGGAGTAATCCAGGAGAAGCAGGTAAAAGGACTCACCAACAATAGAATAAGGGCGTTTGCGAGGCGAGGGTGGTGATGTGGTTGGCTGCATGCGGTGATTGGGTTGGGAGAGGGAGTGACGGACAGCAGACAAGCAGCAGCAGATGGCCGATGGCCGGGATATCGTGTTTAAGGAACGAGGTGCATGAACTGAAACCTGGGAGCCACGGCCCCTCAGGTCGTTTTGATACATCGTACTTGGATGGAATGGGAAGGACTTTCCCACCTTTTGAACGTTGTGCCCGTTGTTATCTGTGCGGCACATCTCCCGCCTCCCCCCGTTGGCTGCGATTTCCCAGGAACCATGATCTTCTGCCGGGTTTGACATGCGGCTGGGACCATGGAGCGGCCCTGGGGTAGGCAATAGGGGGGTGGTCCAGGGGGGTGGTGGACAAGAAGGTCGGTTGTCCGTCGAACCACATGGCTGGAGGGGAGAGGGTGGATTGGTTTTACTGGTTCTGTTATCAATTTTTTTGTCCGATGTAGCATCCTGCGCGTGTTCCACGATCTTCTCGAATTGACAAGGTGCCGCTGGATGGCTCCAATCATGTCGTGATGCCGCCTGCGTCGGCAGAGAGTGGCGTGCAATACACTGGTTTGGTGTTTCATGGCATGGGTACTGGGGGGCCGATTAGTGGGTGTCGGTACGCTGGGGTGGGTAGGAGTAGCAGCCGTAGCAGCAAGTTGGTGTTCTCGTTTCCCTCAATTTCTTAATTGCAACCCATCTTGACCATCAAACACGATGATCGAAGTCAATGTCGGGCTTTTTTTATCGATCGTCCAGTGCCTCGCTCGTCCGACGGTCAATGGCTCCTGTCCAGTCCCTGTCCAGTCTCGATTGGCTTTTTTGGCGTTGGGACGATCAGACCGGCTGGCGCAATGAAGTCGTGCCGGGCCGTCATCCGAAGTCCAAATCGAAGCAAAGTCAAAAGAGAGTTCGGCGTGCTGGGATGGTACTTGGGCGCCGGGCTTAAGCTGAAGCACCAAGACCTTCTGGACGGACGAGTTCGCCGGGATCATGATGGTAGTTCGTCTCGGCTGCTGGGCGACTTGCTGGATTGGGCCAAGCACTGGCGCGCAAGGTGACGATGGGACGGGTTTCAGCTGAAAGGCCCGCTCCACCACCAACACGCACCACCCATGTCCCTTCTTGGCGATGGGGGTCCAGAGGCCAGCTCCCTCGACTGTCAATGTGAGACTCCCAGTCTACCGCGCTGCCTCACGATGGCACATTTCGTCCCAAGTCTCCAGGTTTAATCCGGTGAGTGAGTTTCTGAAGGAGCCTAGCTCGCGCTGGTCGTGTCGTTTGCGTGTCGTTGCACTGCGTGCGTGTTCCTTCTGTTCCCTCAGGCCCGGCTGGTCTCCGCAATCCCTACTTCCTCCCCCCGTCTTGTCTTCGTATCTATTAAAAGCAGATCGGGCTGCCCATATTGCAGATCATCCTGTTCAGTTCCCGCAAATCGCATCTCCCTCTCTTGCGACCAATCACTCTCGTTCTTTTTGGCCCGACTCTCTTTCTTTGCTTGCTTTTGCTTGACTGCTATTTCACTTGTTGCCGCCGCTCCTTCAAGTCGTCCTCTTCTCTCGCACTGCACGTCGACGTCGATTCCTCTGGCCCAGCGAGTCAAAAGACAGAACTCCAGGAACTCAACATCAACCACCAGCCTACAGTCAACTTGCCAGACTGGTCGCCGCTCCTCTCAAGATGCATACTCCTACCTTTGCTGCGGCCTTCGCCCTGGCCCTGTCCGTTGTCGCTGCCTTTCCCACCAACAGCACCACCACCTCGCCCGTGCCCATGAGCGACGCCCAGGCCGACCCTCGCAACAAGTGCAGCCCGAACCGGGTCAAGTCCACCGTCTACACCTGCGCGGCCCACGGCCAGATGACCCCCGTGCAGTGCTTCGCCAAGGTCTGCGCCGGCATGGACATCCCGCCTCACAACGGAACCACCAAGCGAGCAGCCGTCAACATCCAATGTACCGATCAGAATCTGTTCCAATGTACGATCGTGGAATGGCGGGACGCCGGTGACTGCATCCGCACCTTCTGCCCTTAAGTGGCGGGCATACGTCTGTCTGGTCCGCTGAGTCGGCAGGCAACCCAAGGCACCCCCGGTGGATATGGCGACTCCGGCAGTCGACGGCAACGACATGATTCAAGAGCTATAAACCGACTTTCGCTCTCGCGGTTTTGGTGGTGGTCGTTTGGCTGCCGGGCTCACCATTGAGGCTCTGTGCGGCAACTTCTATTCTTATTATGAGCTAGACTCGAAATGTTATGCTATTTTTACCATCTCCTCCGGGCCGGGACCTACTGGGCTTTGAGCGCATTCGGACAACTCAAGACCTGGCGTCGCATGAGGCCCGCTGTGCTCATCACCCCGCCAGACTGGCATCTGGAACGACTGAGAACGATATACACTGGTGCTTTCTTTTCTCTTTTCTTTTGGCAAGATTTCGATGAATCTTGCGCTTTACGATACCAGTTCAACTGGGATTTACGACAATTGTACGATGGGTGATTCAGGGGGAGGCGTACGGTAGATGGAGAGTGCTTCAAACCACAATGATACCAACATCCTTAGGAGCAACTACCAACACCACAACAAAAGCAACCAACAAAAAAGACAAAAAATACGACAAGACAAGACAAGCAAAGGTATGGGAGAGCGGAGATTGCCATTGGGTACGCAAGATGGCAATGCGGCGGGTGTGCTTCCTTTCTTGATCTTGAACTCGTTCGAGATCGAGACGGCATCAAGCACGGTTGATGTATCTTCTCCAGATAGTCAGGCACACGCCCTCACGGACTTGTATGAATATCGTACTTTTCCGAAATTCTAACCTATACCTTTTGGGCCACAGCCTGTTCAATAAATCTTTCCTGTCGGTCCACATTATTAGCCCGAGTCCTCTTACCCCCCTGCTTTCCCGTGATGGTGATCTTCTTCTGGGATCCTGTGAGAACCGATTGGCGAAAGCTATAACACTGCCACACTGCCCCCCTTTGCATCTTCTGACGAACGCTGCATCTCTGTAGTTTCAAGTTCTCGAGTAATGGCCCTTGTCCACCTTTAAATCTCCATCTGGCCATGGAGCACCTAACAGCCGTCATCTGGTTATCCAGGCGGCTCGCCGCACGGACGACACAGGGGCAACGGATTCGATGGGTTATTGGTTGGTTCAGGTCGACTAGTAGTAGGCTGGGTGATAAGCCTCCCCGCAATGAACAGGAAATTTATTCTAACCTCCGTCTGGGGACTCGTTTTTACTTTCTTCGGCTACGTGTGCTTGGTTGTACAGTCTTCAGGTTATTACAACGGGCCGCTGTTGATGACGATCCGCGATTACAAGGGATATGATGGAAGTCAGGGGTAATGGGGTAGCGGGTTTATGGACTTGATGGTCGTCACTGGCCCTGGTATAGTGCAATCTGTTTGATACTGGGGGCTTTTTAAGGCAAGTACCACTTAAGAAATGTGCTCTTAGAATACGTGTCACGAATATGAAACCATTGCTGGGTATCCCTAGGTAACGTTACTGTTGCTATTATCTAAAGAAATGACCCCGGTCTAATACCTCCCTACCGGAGCACTACATAGCCAGCTCCTATACGAGCATGGAAAAATTCGGACTCGCTTAAGGAAGGACGCTACACGCCGAAGTTGGGTAGGGTAACGTGTCGGGGTGTGGCTGGCGATCTCTCATCGTCTATTTTTCTTACCACTTTCCTGTGAAGAAAGGAGGAGATACGAGTAATATGTAACTGTTGGCTGCTTACCTGTTGTAATTCAAACTTACCAACTTCCGGGAATCAACTACATAAGCGCCTTAAATGCGCCCCTGTTCATATACCAGGCCCTGCAAGTTGTGGTGTGCCCCTTAGATTCGGAATTTGCCTCGCTGGTATATTCTTAGCTGAGGTCAACTTTATATAAGAAGATACTATTCGTATATTATATCCTACCAACCTCCATACCAGGCCATTGTTTTTAATATTCATTAGCCGGATTCTCTAGTGCTTGAACGATTCTGTATTCAATAAGGCCAGGGGCCCCCCTTATTACTTTTCCTCCTGTTCCTTACTTTCATCCACTTTATCTGCTTATTCTTCTTCGTCAGGGGTCAGAGTACCAACCAACTCTAGTGTTTGCAATGTACAAGTTTGTATCTCTAACTACAAACCTATATAGATACAAGTTTACAGGTTTTCCCAGACCACCGGCGCCGCGCATAGCTATGCAGGAAAGTCCAATATCCAACTTCTTGTCCAAGGCGAACACGCCCTACCACATCTTGTGTCTATGCCCTCTCAGTAAGCTTCACCCACATGTCTTTCTGGACCCAAACATTGTGGTTCGCAACTACCCAGGGCTTGGAAGGGTTGACGGATTCCAGGTCAAAGTTCCTCAATATCTAAAAAAGGTACAAATGGTTAGCCGAATCCACGTACGTATATTATTGCCAACCGTCGCCATCCACCGGTACCAGGGTGAGAAGAAGAAAAGGAGTTAACATACCTGAACAAATATCTTATTCAGCTCGAGCATCGCCACGGTCTTACCGGAGCACTGCCAGCGTCCGTAGCCGAAGACGAGCTCGGCCGCCCTCACCATCTGCGCTCTCTTTTCGGGGTCGGGCTGCTCCTCTTCCAGCCAGCGCTCGGGCCGGAACATGTCGGCATCGGCGCCGAAGATCTCCTGGTTGCGAGTCACGGCCCAGGTGCTGTGGGCCACGCGTGTCCCGCCTGGCAGGAAGACTCCCTTGAACGTGTCGCCGCCCTTGGGGACCTGTTTCATGACCAGGCCCGTGAAAGGGGGCCAGATGCGCAGACCCTCTTGGATGACGGCCTATACGAAAAAGGGGTCAGTCAGTAATAAGGACCATGACAGGAAGATCTGGTTGAAATCGTACCTGTAGATAGGGTAGGGCCTTGGCCTCGTGGATGGTGATTTCTTCGGAAATTCTGCCTTCTCTGATACCGGCGTCGATTTCTGCTTGGAGGCGGTTGTAGACTCGTGGGATCCCGATAATGTGTAGCAAAGTCGCTCGAACAGCCGTGGCAGTTGTGTCAGCACCCGCGATGATTTGAAACACGACTTCCGCATTGCAATCTTCCTGATCCAGGCCGTTTCGAACAAAAGAGCCCTAGGAAAACAGTGTTAGAATGCGAAAACGTATCGGAATTCCAGGCGTTGAAACGGGGATATTCTTACCAGCATGTCCTGGCGATCGATTGCCTTAGGACCGAAGCGTGTTGCAACGACTTTCTTTGTGATACTAAATCAGAGTTTTTGGGTGAGAAGTTGTCGCATGTTCGATTTGGGTGTAAAACTGACCTCAGAAGCTTTCCGATTCCATTCCCGTCAGTCTCCTTGGGTCCCATCAGCTTTCGCGGCCAGGGAGCGAGGACAACGTTTCTCAACCAGGGAACGTCACCGCACATGGCGAGGAACGGGATGTTCTCGCTCGTGACGGGGCCGTAGTCCAAGACGTCGCGGTCCTCCTTGACGCAGCCGAACTCCTCGCCGAACGCCAGCTTCGCGATGCTGTCGAGGGTGAAGTACTGCGCCAGCTTGCCCATGTCGACGTTCTCGCCGGCGCGGCACTTGGCGCGGAGCGAGGCCACGACGTTGGCGACCTGGCCGTCCAGGTCCGGGTGGAGGAGGGAGTTGTCCTTGCCCGCGTAGGCCTTGGCCGTGAGCGCCTTGAAGCGGTCGTGCACCGCCGTGTCCAGGGTGCCGATGCCGTTCTCGCGGTCCGGGTCCAGGTTCATGATGTTGTACCACCCGCTCTTGACGTAGGGGCTGCGGGTTCCGGACATGTGGCGGATCCGGTCCGGGTCCGCCGTCAGGACGTCGTTGGGGCCGATGCGGGCCAGGTTGCCGAAGCCGTATCGCGCGCTAATGGCCGTGTACTGCAGGTTCATCAGGCCCGACTTCTGGCGGAACAGCATCGGAAGGTGGGAAAGGGAGGAGAACCATGGCCCGGGGATGTGGGAGAGGCGGCGATAGCTGATGATGGTGGAGAGGACATAGGCCACGACCACTGCTGCCAGTCCGAGGACAGGCAGCGAGAGGTTGAATGGGATCGCCAGCTGCTCCATGGCTGGTTGCTGCACCAAAAGAAAGAAAGGGAGGGAGCTGGTTATGCGCCGATTGCTGCGACACACCGTTAGGGAAGAGAGATCACCCCGCGCAGGGTTAGAGTCCGACTTATATATATGTGCCTACCTATATACATGTACCTTGTCTTAGATCTGCAATGGACCCTTGGGGGGTTTATCTTGACCCGAGGCATTGTTCGTGTATCCATCCAGCCAATGTTCCCACTTCCTGCATGGTATTTGACGCTACCGGGTAGGTAGTATCTATTGTCCTTTCAGTGGCAAGGGTACACAACCGATAGCATGCTCATGGGGGGCATGCATCTCTTGCCAGACAGCCAATGAGGTCTACCACAATTACCATGACATTCAGAAGCATCCAACATCCAGCAAGGAATGCCAACATGTCGCAAACTAGTCTCCCACACTCATCAGACACACATTTATCCTGAACGATACGCTGTACGAGCTCTAGCACCGCTCATTTCGAGACAAGCAGATGACTATCAACGAGACAAGCTACATTGTGTATGTCTTATGTGTTGTTAGAGGCCCACATGAAAGTTTTGCATAAGTGGTTGCTTACTGTGCAGTCTAGATTTCAAAGGGGGGCCACGATTTGAGCCCAGGAGCGTCCTGCAGCGAATTGACATGCGCGCAATGGCAATCCCCACTAGTCATCATCGGCAATCATGGCCAATACGTGCTGGCGCGCCCTCGAGGCTGAGGGTTGATACTGCAAACGGCGTGTTCGCCGTGCTCTAGTGAGTATCCATCTCCATCGCCCGGGTGGGGTTGAGTGCAGGATGCGGAATAAGTTTGACGTGCGCTTGTGGCTGCGCATGTCAATCTCTCGATTGGGCATAATCGCCAATCCATCACCAAGGATAGTGGCACTCGGCATCGGCAACGGTTTTTGCGTCGGCCAGCGGCCGAGGACCAGATGGGATAGTCGTATGCACGATCCGTATAGGCTAGATGCCATCCACGAGGTAGCTGTCCATGGCCGCCGACCTGCCTGCATAGTGAAGAGCTCTCCCGAGCCGAAGTGCCTTAAACAAAGCTCCGGAACAGCCAGGTTCAGCTTCAGATCTTGTATGATATTCGGACCGTATACTGATTACTGTTAGAAACTCGAATAATCAACTGAATCCGAAAGGCAAAGGCTGGCGTGGCTGTTTCGGTCAGTCCGTTGTCTCGTCAATGTCCCAACTGCCTCGATGCCTACTTATTGATCATGTGACATCAACCGGAAGCAGAGTGGAGCACCAATCAAGTTCTAAGAATAGAAGAAGCCAAGTCCAAGTCAACTATGACTCTTTGCAAAGAGCAAGTGGATAGATCGGGTACATACACAATTAATGTGGTGTTGGATAGGGTTAAAATTGCAGAAGGGGATGCCAGAACCGCCTTACCACTAGCAAGTCGGCGTCTGCGATGCTAGTGTGCCAACAAGAACGACATCTTGACTTTCACAAGTTGCAAGGTGTCGCTAGGTGGCCGTGCTCAACGTCCGTACTGCGCATTTCAGGCACGTGAAACAGCCCGGTAAAACGAAAATGTGCAGGCCCAACAACCAGCAACGGCGTTGACTTCGAAGACCGTATTGATCCAGCCACTTTCGAACTACTATGATATGTATGTAGACGATTCGACCTTGTTGAACACTGCCCAACATCGAGCGGATTGCACAATCCGGGCTGTGGCTATGGGACTCGGAGGCCAGTGCCAGGCAGTTGAGGCGGGTGGAGGCGGGTGGAATGGGTTCTGTCACAGGCGCACAGGCGGGCACTTGCACAAACCAAGGCTAAATCTGTCAAGTTCGCTTCAGGCTGTCGCTAGTGGCAAGTGGTAACGCAGTGACTTACCTAAAAAAGGAGACGCCTTGGCTTACCTGGTTAGGTCCCTGCCAGCCTGCCAGCATCTGGCGTACAGTAACCCCCCTAGGCAACGGGACCTTGAGAGCTGCTACCAACCAACACCAACAATTTTCTTGTTCCCAATTTCCTTTGCGACAACTTGAAGCAGGACGTCGTGTGTCTATCGATTAGAGGCGATGGTGAATGCTGTGTATTGAATAGTCGCATCTCTATTTTTCCTCGGTTGTTTTTCTTGTATTATAAGTGAGTCGCCAGGAGCCCCAGCCAACCCAATCCAGCACGTGGGAGGTCGGTGTCCGGAGTATTACTTTGAGCTGGTTCGACCTAGTTCCGAGATATGCATGGACGTTGATGACACCATTGCTGATTCCGTCCTTCCAACCTCACACCAACCCTCTCACCCTCGGTTGTTAACCACCATGCTTTTCTTCATCTAGTAACCTATTTCAACGGTGCCCCGGGCTTCTCGGCTTCGATATCTGTTTAATTTGCGATAATCATGGAGTCAGATACCTCTTCAGCGTCATGGCACCCTGCCATGATGCCAAACTACCACACCCAAGAACACGTCGCGTGGTCTTCACAGCCAGAGGTGCCGCGCGAAGACTCAACACATTCTCCAGAGCCGAGCTCGGAAACTGCGCCAATGCAGCACCACGAAGAAACAGCCGCCTCCGAAACGATACCCGAGCCCGCCGCGGACCAAGCAAACACCAACGAGACGTCGGCCTCGAATTACTTCGATGACGACGATCCCGAATCTGCTGCGGCTTGGGACATTGGAGGCGACGCGCCAGACCAGGAAGCCCCCCCATCTCAGCACACATCAGATCCCGAACAGGCGACTAGCCATGACCAAGAAGTCACGTTCGAGTCCAATCCCGAGTTGGGTTCGCCTGCGGCTATCAAATCAACCAAGCACTCGAGTACCATGTCATTTACCCGCACTGCACATGAGGTTATCTGGAGCGACGACGACGGCGAGTCGGAATTTAGCCTTCAACGCACCGAGACCGACCCTTTTAGGTTCATGTCCCCGAGCGACAGGACAAATTCGTTCCCGCCGGTGCCGCCGATTGAAAGTGCGCATGAGGCGCGTTTGGAAGAGCCACCTCCGGCGACCCAAGCAGAAGATATATTGCATGAAGTCGAGCAAGGAAACGACCAGGTTGAGACTGCCGAGCTTTCCGACTTTCCGAGCTCATTTGATCATGACGCCGGGGTTGAAGAGCCCTCCGATGATACTTTTCAACAAACAATGGGTGGGGAGCTGCCAAGCGCCGGGGAGGAAGCGTCTGAAACTCGATTCGAAGAGGGTTTACCGTTGATCCCGCAGAGTCAGCATGACGAGCCCTCCAATGGACAAGCGGAGGAAGCGCCTGGCTTCGACAGCACTTTCGCTGATGACGGAGATGATTTCTTCAGCAATATCCAAGATGCCTCGCGTCAGGAGGTTGATGATTTGGGTATTGGCAGCCTTTCTTTGCAGCGGAAGGATACGAGCTTGTTCACCGGCATCTCTGCAGGCCAGCAAGAAACTTCAACCAAGTTCGAACCAGAAACACCAACTATCGCCGAGGCAGACGACCCTATTTTGGACAATACAACGGCAGGCGAGACCCAGGAAGGCCACAATGGAGAGACAACTGAAACAAGCGAGACGAAGCAAGACGAACCTGTCAATTTGGATGCGAAGTGGGCCGAGGCATTTGCTGAAGACGAGGACGAGGATTTCCTCCTGGAAGAGCCCGGTACCGAGTCGAAGGAGTTGGACCCTGCCGACTTCTTCGGGAGTGACGACGAAGGTTTCTTGGAGGATATTGAGGAACCAGAGCCGCAACCAGCAGCTTCACAAGGAGTTGCCCCCACACCGTCAGGTACCAACGGACGGTATATGCCTAGCAACCCTCAGCCGCCGGTTCCCCAGACCCTCAATACCTTCAACTCATCGCCTGCTGTACCGCAGCTCCAACAGAACTATGCGCCTGGGTTTATACATCCGAGCACGGCACCACCGACTGGACTCGGCTATGGAGCCCCGCCCCCTAAGCCCGAATTACCCAAGGCGCAGAGCTTCGCGGACAAGGCCAAAGGCGGCTACTCTTCTCCGTACGACTTGCCGATGGACGTAGTGAAGCCTGTACAGAAACGCACCAGCATGCAACAGGCCCCACGAAGCACCCAGGCTCCATCTGCACCTCCAGTTGCCCCCCCTAGATCCACGAGCATGTATAATCAAGCCCCCCCTCTGGCTCCTCCTCCGGCGACCTCAGTTGCCAGCCAATCCCCGCCCTCAACAAAGACCACACCTCAACTCAAACCCAAGCCAAGCTTCTTCGAAGACCTACCCATGGTATCTCGGCCTCGGCCGGGTTCCCGTCACAGTGCTGTCACATCACCTGGTCAGAACCCCTACGCTCAGCCACCTGGCCCGCCAGCCGGCCCTCCGTCCGGCGGAGCTCCACCAACGCAACAACTCATGTCGCCGCCGCCAATGTCATCTCCTTTGCTGTCGCCACCTGGCCAGAATGGTTTACCTCAAGCCTCTCCAGGTGTTGCAGGCTTGGTTGCCCCTGAACGTGTCAGCCCGTATCTTTCGTTGCAGTCAACTACTGTTCCAAAGCCGAGCGCTCCTGCAACCAGTCGATACTCACCAGCGCCCCCCACAAATGGGCCTGCGCCTGTGCCCGCGCCTGCGGCAGCTAGCCGATACTCTCCGGCTCCTCCAGCTGCCCCAGCTCGCTCCACAAGCGGCTCCTATGTAGCGCCACCATCTCTCGCCCACCAGCCGCGAACCTCAAGCCCACTTGCGCATTTTGAAGTATCGCATGATCGGCAGGGAGGTAAACTGCCCAGCCCTGCTGGCAGTGACAGTTTCCAACTGGCACGAAGCGCCTCGTCTCAGTTTGACCCTCGTCTGCACAGGTTATCATCTCTCCCTACTACCCAGGAAGTTGATGAAGACGTGACTGCGTCGCAACAACCCCCCATAGCTCGATCGGTCTCGGGGGTACCGCCTGCTTCTGCACGTTACAGTCCCCAGGAGGTCCGAAGGACACCGCCTCCGCCGATGAGCCCCTCAATGTCCAGTACTCTATCTCCCCCTAAACGCCAGATGTCGAACTATGCTCCTCAGGCTCATCCTGCGGGGCTTATGCCTAGAGACTCAAGTGTCGGCCCCCCGCCTCGCTCTCAGACTCAATCTCCGGGGGCGATGAGCGGCAATAGGACTGCAGCCATCCCAAGGCCTTCTTCTGTACACGGAGTTACTTCGCCTCGCTCGATATCCGCCACACAGAAGTCACCACCAACAACGCGAGTCCGGGGCATGTCTCAGTCTGTGAACCTTGTCGCCCCTACCGATGGGCGGGAGAAGGACCCACTCCGCAGATGGAGAGGCGCTCCTCTCATTTCTTGGGGTGTGGGCGGAACTATCGTCACATCCTTCCCCAAGGATGTTCCTCGCTATGGCATGGCGGGTAATGCCCCCATGGTCATTCGCAGCCCTGGAGAGGTAACGATCAAGCATGTAAAGGACATCCAGCCGCTTGAAGACCTCCTGGCGAAGTTCCCCGGGCCATTGAAGGGCAAATCGAAGAAGAAGGAGACTGTCGCTTGGTTGACAACCGGTATCGATTTAATGGACGCAGCCCTGCCCCACGTGACATATCATCACCATCTGTCGCACGAGGACAAGAGAGCGGTAGAGAGGGTTCTGTTACTCAAGGTATTGCGAGTCCTTGTTGAACACGACGGTATGCTCGACGGCAACCCGGCTGTTGAGAAGGCCGTCCGGCAAATCTTGCTTCCTGACCTCGAAGGCGAGATTGAACCTGTGTCAGCATTGGCTGGGGCCACCTTGCAAGGTGCGATGTCGGCTGCTACTGCTTTGCAGTCAGATTCTGTCGATTCCTCGGCCGTGGAGCAGATCAAGCGGTCTTTGTTGATGGGCGAACGCGAAAAGGCAGTCTGGGCAGCTGCTGACAAGAGACTTTGGGGGCATGCGATGCTCATTGCGAACACGGTAACTGGAGACCTTTACAAGCAAGTTGCTCAAGAATTTGTCAAGAAGGAGGTCAACCAGCCTGGACACAGCAACGAGTCCCTTGCCGCCCTCTACGGCGTCTTGTCCGGCAATCACGAGGAGTCTGTTGATGAACTGGTTCCTAGCCATGCTCGGGCCGGTTTGAAATTGATGTCGACATCCGCCTCCATCGAACCTTCCAAGGATGAGCTGGATGGCTTGGACAAGTGGCGAGAAACACTGGGACTTATCCTGGGCAACCGGAGTAACGCCGATGTTGCTGCCATCACATCGCTTGGAAACTTGCTCGGGAGCTATGGGCGAGCTGAAGCAGCCCACATCTGCTTCATGTTTGCCCGTCAGCATGCGGTGTTTGGCGGGTTGGACGATCCCAAAGCCAACTTTGTGCTTGTCGGCGCAGACCACAAACGCCAAGCTGACCAGTTCACAAAAGAGACCGAGGCTTTGCTGTTGAGCGAGGTTTACGAGTACGGGCTCTCTCTGACAGGTGGTCCCAACCTCGTCAACGGCTGCCCGCATCTGGCTGCATACAAGTATCAACATGCCATGACTCTGGCTGAATACGGCATCAGGGACAAGGCTCTGCAGTATTGCGACAACATCATTGCTTCCATTTCGTCCCAGACAAGGCGATCGCCCTACTATCATCCTATGCTTGAAAGTGCTGTCGACGACTTATCGAAGAGACTGAAGCTGGCGCCAAAGGATGAGTCGTCGTCTTCATGGATTCCCAAGCCCAGCATGAACCAAGTGTCCAACTCCATGTGGAGCAAGTTCAACAAGTTCGTTGCTGGAGACGAGAATGATGGCAACGCAGATGGCGCACCTGTTGAGGGCGAAGCAGGACCTTTCTCTCGGATTACCCCTGCAGTTAGCCGCTCTCCATCGCTTTCCAACTTTGGAGACGTTTATGGAAACGCCACACAAGCAGCTTCTTACGGGACTCCTGCTCCGGTTCCTACAAACCGGGCTGGGTCTCGCTATGCCCCTGCCGCAGGCCGACCATCATCATCGTATGAACCCAATGCTGGCTACCACCCTGTGCCGCGTTCTTCAATGGAGCGCACTTCTGGCGAACACAGTCGTACTTCTCTCGACCTTCCCTCGCAACTTGGACCCAGTCTTATGCATGGTGGTTACACTCCGGAGGCCAGCTCAGCTCCCACGTATGGTTACCAGCCTGTCCCTGCCGCGCCTGCCTCAAGCTCTCCTTATGCTCCTCAAACACCTGCCTCCGCACCTGTAGCTGCATCTGCGCCCCCATCTGCAGCGCCTGCCAGCAACCCGTATGCTTCATTTGAGCCATACGGTTCCCAGAGTGCTTCTGCGGTGCCAGAAACCCCAGTTACCGAAGTCAAAGCAGAAGCACCCAGCGCAGAAACTACCGGAAACTCCGGTTACGAGCCTCCTTCATACGGCTACGAACCTCCCACGCTCAACACGTTTGATTCGTCGGCAGAGGAACCCGCCACCAACGGTGGTGGATACGAGCCACCTTCGTACGGCTTCGAACCCCCATCGTATGAACCGGGTCAGGACGATGCTGAAGAAGGTGCCGAGAAGCCCAAGAAGAAGAGTTTCATGGACGATGATGAGGACGATATCCCTGCCCTGAAGAAACCGGCTGAGAAGAGCAAGGCCGAGAAGGACCGAGAGAACCAGGAGCTGTTCCGAAAGGCGGCCGAGGAAGATGGTAAGTCACTAATTGATAAACTCCAATGCTGTTACGTTCCAGCGGTTTACTGACATGCATGACAGCCAAACGTGCTGAGGCAGCCAAGTCCCAGAAGAAGGGCTGGTTTGGCGGACTGTTTGGTGGCGGCGGTGCCAAGAAGGAACAGGCCGAGGCCCCGAAGGCTGTGAGGGCCAATCTGGGAGAAGCCAGCTCCTTTGTCTACGACCCCGATGCCAAGCGCTGGGTGAACAAGAAGGCCGGTGCTGAAAACACGCCCGCTAAGAGCGCAACACCTCCCCCGCCGCGTTCGGCATCCCGCAATGGCACGCCACCTCCCCCTGGTGGCGGCCTTGCCCCTCCCATGGGAAGTGGCACGCCGCCACCTCCCGGTGGTCCTCCCATGAGAAGCGTGAGCGGGCTCAAACAACAGATGTCGAGCGACAGTCTGCACATTCCTGGTCCCGCAATGGGTGGTGCGCCGCCCATGGGTCGCAGTGTCAGCAACATGAGCAACATGAGCGCCATGAGCAACACCAGCGGCGAGGGCCTCACTATGGCACCCCCGAGTCGGCCGGCCACTTCGCTTAGCAACGCTAGCAGCATCGACGACCTCCTGGGTGCCGCGGGCCCGCGTAAGGCGGGTGCGAAGAAGGCTCGCAAGGGTCGTTACGTGGATGTCATGGCCAAATAACGAAGTTTACTATTGATCTGATTTGATATGATATGAGGGAGGAGAGGAAGAGATACGACAGATGACTTTTCGGGGAATGAGGGGCAACGACGATGACACTTATTACAACACGCGACATGATATATGGCGTGTGCCAGAAGAAGGACAAGACGGAGAAGATGGAAACAACCTTACGAACGAACAGCAACGATCAGACGTTGCTGAAACCTGCCCCTCATTGACTGATGGAAAGGATATCTGGACCCCAACGGTGTTACGTGTATATTGATTGCTTTCGATTCCGAAACTTGTAGATTAGAATTTAGCGAGTCTTGTAATAACCTGGGCGCCTCGGAGGGCCATGTTTCTTTCTATTGATCATATTGCTTGTGTCTGTATCTACAGATCCCAATGCTTGCTCTCTTTTCTCTCATTCCCTAAAGTCATGACATCCGCAGTTGTGTGTGCTATCCAGGCCTTTGCTCCTTCCCCAAAAGCATGTTCCTAGCCGAGAGGCATTCTCAGCAGCCTATTTCTTCAGCTCTTAGATTGGATATCAGTTAGTGACCCAAAGTTCTTTCTGTTGAGATTCCTTGGAGGTAAGATGAAAACTACTTACTCTGTGCCTTCTCCAACTCCTTCTTCTGGGCGCGATAGTCGGAGACGTGGCGCTTGGTGGCATCCAGGTTCAGTTGGGCGCTCTCGAGCTTGGCGGCGAGCTGGACTTGCAGTTCCGCCTGGGTGCTGCGGTGCTTGGAAAGAAACGCGGTGGCTTCCTCGGACAGCTCGCGTCCTTCGCCCTGCTGCTCGCCTTCCTTGAGAAGAGGAGGGGGATGGACGTAGTTGTAGCGGCGGACTCGGCGCTTGAGGGCGGCGTGCTCCAGGAGGGCGCGCTCGGCCAGCGAGGTCAGGAGGACGGCGTTGAGGTAGGAGTTGTAGTCGGCGGAGGAGGAATCGCCGTCGCACTCCTCGAGGCCCTCGAACGCCTTGGCCTCGTCGCGCAGCAGGGCGACGTGCTCGGCGAACAGCTCGTGCAGCTCGGGCGAGTGCAGGGCGGCGAGGACGGAGTCGGGCCAGGCCTTTTGCTCCGTCAGGCCTTTGAGGATCTTCTGGAGCTCTTGGGTGAGGTCCTCGCGGTCGGCGGCGAACTCGGCGACGGTGAGGTACTGTTGCTGCTTGTATTGCTCGGGAGCAGGGGCGGGGGCGTCGGCGAGGGTGGTGGTGTTAGTGGCGGGAGAGGCAGGGACGTCCTCGTTGATCTCGTCTCTCTTGTTGCCCTTCTTCTTCTGGCTCTTGGCGCCCTTCTTGTTGTTCTTCTTCTTGTTGAAGCCCGCCATGGTAACTAGAATTCTTCTGGCTTGGGATGTGAATGTGTGTGGTCTTGTAAGTGAGCTTGGAGAGTGGTTGTGTATAGGCCTTGACGCGAGTGGTCGATGTATTGTGACGGGGTCGAGTTGAGGGTATTTGGGTTCAGTCCTCTGGCAAGAGAAACGAACAAAACATATGCTTTGCCCGTGACGAGAGCGTGAAGGGTGGGATGGAAGAGGATTCACGCTAGTACTGCCTGATTTATTGGCAGACCGAGGGCGGTGTTTTCTTACCTTGGGCGCGATTGTTATTGTTGCCTTGCCTTACGCGTGTCGATTATTATGGTATCAAGAATCAGGCTTTGTGTGATAGACCATTCGCTCACAGGTAGAGAAAGAAGCTTGGGCATTATGAAGAAAATAACGCGTCCCAAGCTGAGGTCAGACTGGATGAGAGAGGGAGAGGGGGATACGACGATTGTTGCCGGCTGCTTGGTCTACGTAGTTGCCCGCCCACGACGTGGCGTGGTGATAATCTCAGTGAAAGAGGCTGACCATGATAACACATGCACAAACTACGTTCACTGATTAAGCACCTCAATCTAAGCCTACTATGTCATCGTCTTTTGCCTAGACTTTATCACGCCAACCATGTCTCTGTGATAACCACAACCAGAGAGTGCCCGGGATAGGATGGCATCATGAATGTTCTTGTTGCCTCGTATATGAATCTAGGAGCCTTACTGTGACGGTTACCCAGCCAGTCTTGCTTCACCTGGTGACTCTTGTTTGCGTCCAATGAATTAGATATTGCCAGTCAAACCTGTATTGTCAGTTAGCCACCTAATGTTAATCTAGCTAACCCATGGTCAGGCAATATTCTATCTTGCCAGATAGATGGCTAGCATCTGCGATAGATTGACAGAGATGCTGCTTTATGCTCTATTTAATATCCCTGGAAGGTTCAGCAACAGAGAAGCTCCCAGATCGTAGACACGGCCAAAGTACCTGAGAGAATAAATCGGCCAGTCTTTGATACCTCGAGAAGCTACTACTTCAATCGAACAACTGTTGCAAAAAAGAAGAGGAGGAAACAGAAGATTCCTACCAGTTTAAAGAGGCTTAACATCATTAGTTCCTCAGTGCAACGGGGAGTAAGTGAAGTAATAAATGGTATGTCTGTAGGCAAAGTACGATTTCTTCTAGCGGTCGCTTGATGGCAGAGCCATGTCTGCAGCGAACACCATTCAAGACATGGACTGCTGCGAGAACATCACTCGGCATGACTATTGCATACATATTTCTAAATGTTTCGATCCTATCACAAGAGCAGAATACAATAGTAAGTTGGGTTTTCAGGGTTTATTGATCTATGGGTCAAGCACCTATCTAGTGTACAAACATGGATTGCGTGTCTAGCTCCAAGCCAGATGAGCGTGAAATCATCGCTGTGTAACGTCACCGGTTCATTGTCCTCTCTGCTGGTGAGTCTACTCTCCAGATGATGCGTGCTTTTTGTCCGCGTTTCGCAAATCGCGGCCCTCCTCGCACAAAAAGACATCCTCTCAGAGACATCCTAAGATCCGTGAACTCCTCAAGCTCAACCGCACTACCTCCTCATAACTGTAGGCTTCGTGATGACTCCATTGGTGGCCAAACAAGGCCAGGAAACTACCACCAACTCACCTCCTCGGGTTTCAAAGGAGGTGGCGACATCGAATATGAAGCACGACAGGAACTTTCCATCACCTCCTTCTCATCAGGGGAGTCCTCTCGATGAGTCTCATTCATAACGAACCAGCCCGGTGTGGAACTGTCGGATCGCTGCGAAGAAGCGGGAGTATGGCCGAGGATAGAGAAGTCAGAGCTCTGGCTGGACTTGCGGTCGGCAGCCGTGGTGGTAAGGGCTGTACGGGCCTGCTGGAGCTCGTCGGTCAGAGCCTGGATCTCGGCCTCTTTGGCAGCCAGGGTCTTAGCCTGTGATACGGCCTCGACCTTCTCACAATGAAGGCGGTGCTTCAGCTCATCGATCTCGGCTTCTCGGTCTTGGACCTGGAGCTTGTGTTGATCGTCGTCGTAGTTGTCATGAAGGGTCGTGCTGGCTTGGCCGGAGTCCTTGCCCAAGAAGTCGGCAGACCATTGAGCATACCAAATATCCTGGGCATCCCAATCGAAGGCGCAAGGGCGCTCGTGGTCCAATGTTCTATACGCTGTGATCTCCTCGTCTGTAGGAGGCTCATGTCCGAAGGCGTACTTGCCGCGGTGCTTGCCGCTGACGATGAGACCCAGCCAAGGCCCGTTTTTGACGTACCTGAAGATGTCGCCAGAGTCATCGCCAGTGCGGAACCCCGTTTTATAAACCTCTGCGAAGTTCTTGAATTCTGTGGGAAGTCCGGATTCATCTACATCCTCTCTCAAAAATCGACGAGGCGCGTTGGTGGGATTCCGTGGCTGCAGGACCTGACTGGGCTTTTCACCCCAAAAATGGCCATCAGGGATGGAATGGTCAGATTGGTTATCACCCTTGGGGCCTTCTTGAGAGTCGACGAAGTGTTTAGAGCAGTGATTGCCCCAAGCGTCCTTTATCTCCTCTTCGATAGGAGGCCTGTACCCGGCGCGGTACTTTCCCATATGCGGGCCGTTGATTACCAGACCTTCCCAAGGCCCATTGGCGACATATACGAAATGGTCATCGCCAGATTCGTCGCCCCAGGTTGAGCGGTTCACTTTGTATTCGGTCGGATGTTGCTGCTCGTACTCCCAGAAGGCCTTGGGCAGCCCACAATCGTCCAACTCCTCACCCCAACCCCCATAGAAATATGGCTCAAAGGCGTTGCTGTTCTTGGGACAATCTTGCTTCTCGACGCCATCGTGGGAACTGCAATCCGACGTCATCTTGCCGATCGGACCTACGAATGGGTCCTCGGGCTTTCGGGGCGTGGAACTGGTTATACCCTCGACAATCTGCGCCTCTGTGGGAGGCTTGCATCCGTGGGCGTACTTTCCGACATGCGGGCCCAAGATGATGAGACCTTCCCAAGGACCACTGCAGATATACGTGAATGACTGGTTGCAATCCTTGGGCGAGTCCGAATCGAAAGCGATCATGTAGTTTTCAATGTACTGCATGAAAGCCTTAGGAAGGCCATTGGCAGCCAGCTCAGCACCCTCGAAGAACTTTGGCTCGTCCTCCTGGTCTTCATCCGTCTCGGAATCACACGCCATGACCGCGTTGCCCATGGCATCAATGCAGACCACCTTTCTTCCATCGATATACTCGCCGGGCTTGTAGCTGGGCTCAACGCTGTCCTGACCGGCTTCGGAAGGGGGAGCGCTGCAAGCGAAACTCTCATTAGCATCGGAGGCTGGGCCCCAGCCGCCGTCGCTCGTAGCACCAGAGACAGAAGCATTCTCAGCACATTGGACGCCCCAACTAGAGCACCAATTCACGCAATCGCCACCGCAATGATTGCAGCGCTGTTTCCGCTCAATGATTTCTTGGGGGTCCTTTTCGCTGTACCAACCTTGGTCACGGTGCTCTTTGTAAAGCTCGTTGTTGTCGTGGAGGGTACGATAAGGAGTAGGATCGCTGCTCGTAACAGACGCATTACCCCAGCCAGCTCTATGCCGAGCACACTGTTCGTTGATTCCGCACTGCCAACAATTGTTACGGTAGCCCCAATCGACCTCTTTAGTGTCACCCCATCCCATGGCATTGTTGTCGCGCTGGTCCAGCGAGTTGTCGCTGTTACTCATCTCATCCTCGACATAGGCCTGGTAGGGGGAACGATCCTCGTTGGTGACGCTGTGCGTGGCAGCCTCCGAGGATGGCGGGCGAAATGAGCTATCACTGGCCTCAGAACTCTCATCATTATTGTCAGACCACAGGTCATTTCCCTTGCTCTTCTCGTACTTTCGGATACCGTCGTTCAGCTGCTGGATCTTTTCCAGGAAAGTGTCGGCTCTCTGTGAGGCTTCAACGCCTCGGTCAAGCTTGTCCTGGATGTCATCATTCCAGGCGTCGTTCTGGGCCATGCGGGCCATGGCATCCTTCTCAAGGATCGCAGCCTGCTCCAGGTACATCTCATTGCGCTCGGATGCGATCTCCTGGCGGATTCGCATGCGCAGGTCAATTATCTTGTCAACCTGGAAGCCTGCATGAGCGCGGCAGACGCGAAGATCCGAGTTGAGCTTCTCAATAGCCACCTGCTCGGTCTGAAGAAGCTCGTGCAACTTGTGAATCTGCTCCTTGAGGTCGCCGCGTGTGATCTGCTCCTGGCACAGATGCTCGATAAGCGCACGCTGGTCCTTGATCTGCTCCTTGTAGCTATTGATCAAGGGCTCGGTCAGATCGTTGAAGGTGCGGTTGGCGTGAGTAGCAGCTGGGAGCTCCTCGAAGGAGCCGAAGTCGGGACGAGCATCAACACTCTTGGTGCTTTGCTTTTCGCCGGCTTGGGTGGCGGCGTCAGCGTGCTCGGCGGAAGAAGAATGAGCGGCATCGATGGGCGAATTCATGATGAGGTTGATGACCTCGAATGCCTTGCGCTGGACTGGGCTTGACTCCTTGGCGGTACTGAAACCATGAACAATCATGGCAGCAAGCTCGAGGGCCGGACCCTCCAATGGGTGTTTTTTGACACCATCTCTAGTGTCACCAAATTCGTCGGTCATGGTGATGTTTGGCAGTGACAAATGTAAGGTGGTGGTTGTTGTTTATTGGAGGATGAATCGCTGTTCTTTCCTGAGGCGGTGTCAGTCAGTAAGGCTCTTATCATTCATGAAGGCCAAAAAAGAGGTTGAGTTGGGAGGGAGACCGCTTGGAGGAAAGGAAAGGAATTTTGTGTCTACAAAAGGTAGTTGGGCTGATGGTGGTGTTGGTGTTGGTGAGGTGAAGATGAACAAGCCTGAACCTCTGGCCGTTGGCACGGTACATGGGCATGTACAAGAGTTGTTTGGACAGCTCCAAGAGGGGAGGTTTGGTACTGCTGTTGACTTACCTAACAACAGAAAAAAAAGAAGTAGACTGGGTGAGGGTGCAACAAGTCTGAACCTTCTGGTGGGGTGTGTTGATGTTTATATGCAACGCTGCCTGTTATGCAATGTTAGAAAACTGATTTATTGGAGCAATCATGGTTGTTCACAAGATCTGAGGTAGCTGGGACTGGGATGATCATGGCCAGTGGGATACAAGTGACGGTGGAATAGTGGCAGTGAAAAGCCAAGCAGTTGTGGCCTGCAACGAGTCGTTCTGCTGGTCGTCGGCAGTAACTTCACTATGTGCTTGAAGTTCGTGTGAAGACCCTTCTCACTTAAAAGGCGAGAAGTGAAGGCGGGATGAGAAGGCAAGATGAGAGGGTAAGATGAGGTGAGGGAGTTTCCTACATGTGGATGGGCAACTTACCTTCACTAAGAAAGGAAGGCAAATGGCAGATGACTGCAAGACGGAAGACAAACCTGTGCAAAGAAGAAGAGGGGGGGGGGGGGGGGGGAAACCAATGCTTCGCGATGTGCAATGGGTGACGAAGGATAGAACCAAGCGAGTGGTTGAGAGATAGAAGGGAGAAGGTGGTGTGGTGGGCGACCTTCAATAACCAGAAGCCCTTAAATGAATTGACAAATAAACCCAAGTTGGATGGGATATGTTTGTTTATGTTGGTGATGAGAGAATTTATCTCGAGGCGTAAACGAAGGAGAGGGAAAGTTGCCTTGATTCGCAATAAATGCAAGGCAGGTCGGAACTGGAGGATGGAGAAGAGGAAAATGGTCAGATGGAGGAGGAAACTCAGAGGGCTTCCCTTAAGCAGAAGCCTGGCTGCAAGTGAAGCCCAAATTGAATGCAAGGGTGGGAACAACTAACAGATTGCTCTGCGTAGGGGAAGGAAGGATGAAGAGGTAGTGAATACAGGCCAGTTGTGACCTGCCTAAGTGCGAGACTTTAGGAGGCCATCGTCGGAATTTACACTAGAAGCATGGCACCTTGGTGGACAGTTCAGCAGTGGCTACGGTGCAAACTTTTTTTCAAGCAAATAACGACACATGGCCTGTTGTCTCTGTTCGTTCTATCATGGGTATATAACATTTTATCCAGCTGCTCATCCCTCTTTATGAGAATCAGGTATCTGCCTTGTATGAACTGGCGCCTCTATGCTGTATCGTTTCGTCATGTGCTCGTTATCAATAGGCCCATCTCATTCATTTCTAATGTCATAGCCACAGTGTTTCCATCCGCCCCATGCCCATCTACATGTTCTCTGCCTGCAAAGACATCGCAAGAAGCGGATCTGCAATTATGCTCATGCGCTGTATGATGATACATAATACTGCATATTTGGTCAGCCTCGTGTACAACAAGCTGTTCATCTAGTAAAAAAGAAGGTAATGAAAAGCACTTACTGTTACAACACAGTCCTCTCCTTGTACATCATCATACTGCGGTACATAGACGTACAGAATCAGGGCATGTTCATCTGCGAAGCATGCAATAACCCGTCCCTCGAGCCGGCCGACGCTGAGGACCTTACTCCAGTCCTTGCCGTCTACTCTTACCGAGGCCCACTTATCGGGCCCGGCCTCCCGAAATATGGTCGAAGGGTGTTCTTCCAGAGGGCAATGCAACTGTGATGGGTCAAGTTCCGGGTTCTCGAGAGAATCCCACTGCGAGGTCACATCAAGAGTGTCGGTGGTCAGAGACAGACGCAGGGACCCGTGCATGTTGGCCGACAGCTCCAATTTGGGGTTGGACGCCGCCGCCGTAGCAACCGCCGAGTTGGATGCTCGCGTTGATGCCGCGGCGAGTTTCGTGAAACGGTCCGAGATGGCCTTGAGCTGCAGGAGAGGGGGCAGCTGGATATGCACATCCGGCTCGCGGACTTTGGGTTGCATAATCATCTCGACATTATCTGGATGTAGAACGCGCACCGGTATGTCTTGCGTGATGATCTTCTCCCTCTCGCGGTGCAGATGCGTCTCCAGAGGTTCGATGTTGAAAATGCCATCGTCGTCATCGCCAAACCCGCCAGCAACATGTCCAGGGCCGTTATTGTCTCCCCGCGAAAAACGAGAGTATGAGCCCTGCCCTCCGGCTTGATTGCCCTGAGCGACGGTCGATGTTTGAATGGTCATGGAAAGTATGGGAATGCCGTCTTTCTTCGTCAGGCGCAGACTGGCCGAAGTCGCATTGAGTGCGGATTTGAGGGCCCGTTGCAGTGGGACAAGAGGAAGCTCAAGGTTGATCGTATTCTGGGCCTCGGCGGATTGCAATTGGACATTGTCGAAGATGAATTCCATGGGTAGGAGACTGTACGAAAAGGGGCAAAGTGGTCAGCAATGCATGCATCATAGGAGGTGGGCGCAGATGCTTCGCAAGCAAGGGGAGGGGGGTGACATACGCCCATACTTGGGATCCGGTATCTGGTATCACGGTGAATCGTACATGCTCATCATCGAGGCGAAGCCAGGCGATCTTCTCAAGGGATGAAAGAGCTGCCACAAGTTCTGGAAGGGTTGCATTAGACTCGTTTTCAACCACAGGCCAGAAACTGGCACCAATGCACGGATGCGGCGACTGTACTTGAGAAGGTGCGGATATTTTTCAAATTGGTCTTGAACCTCATTTTGGATCATTGGATAGAGGACTCGAAGCCTCCAGGTCCAAGATGTCGGGCGTAGAATTACTGACACAAAGTGTTGATCGAATGGCGGGTTGGCATTAATGGTATTGGTGGTTCACGATCTTCCCCGACGCGTCCAGCGATCCAGCGACGCGATGATCAAAGTGGAAGATAGCGTCACATTGATCAGTCCAATTAATCTGGTAGGCTACCCGCAGTCGTGTAGATCGATAAGTGCCTGCCTGTGACCTGTTCCCTGTAGCGATCGCTTGGCTTAAGGTTTTGGGGCACTTCCTAGGCAAGTGGGGTTCACAATTGGGGTAGCCCAGGCCTAGCTAGCCCCTCCTCCCCAGCTTACAGTAGCTTGCAGTAAGTACATGTTCTCTCATGTTTACTATCTGCTGGTCTGATAACAAACGCATACCCCGCCATGGAGATCGATTTGGCCGTGTAAGTCATAATGATAATGATGGTGGCGAGATGGTGAGAACATCACCACAGCACAACAATTATAGATAGAAACACCAAAACGCCTAGTGTATCAAAGAAACCACCCCTCGGCCTGGAACAAAGAAGAATATTGGTATAGCCATAGCACACGTGCCCGCCGACTATGTCCGGAATATCGCCCATCTTCCAACAGCACTTCGACCAGATTCTTGTAATATACCTTGCTTGGCTTGGCCACCATGGCTAAAGCCGGCAAGAGTCCATCCATCAGCGTGATATTCGTTTGCCCAGCGGGTTCTCTAAAACTCAAAACATGACCCTTATCGGGCAATATACCCTCAGAACTCCCAAGCCCTGCCATCATACTGTCCGTGTCCCATTCCTCCTCTGTGTAACGCCGAAATCAAGGTAACATGATCGTGCCGTACCTGCTCATATGCTATCCCGTCTTGTAAGTGGGAAGGCGGTTTGGGGGGCCGGTGTTGGGCTTCGACTCGGTCGAGCCAGTTCCTGCATGTTGCAGATCACGCTTCGGACGCGGCTCTGGCGTTCTTCGCGGCTCATCGCTGGGGGACTGATAGACGTTTCCCTGCTGCTGCCACCCGATCGCATACTACGGATCTGGGCGGGCAAGTAAGACTTGACGCGCCGCGACGCCCCTCCTACGGCCTCGCTCGGGGCCTCTCGCTCCCTCTGGACGGCCGCGCGCGCATCTGTGATTCTCTTCAGGCGGGCCTCGTTCAGCTTGCAGATGCCGCACTCGCCCACTTTCTCGGCCGTTCGTTTCGGGGGCTCGGGAGCTCGCGGCTGGCCTGATCGGCGCTGCAGTCGATTTCGTGGTCGCCGCCCGCTCAGTAGCTGACGCTCCCTCTCCTGATGCTGCGCGAGCTGCAGCCGCATCTGGTACTGATTCCATATCTGGGCGTCCAGGCTCGGGGGGCAGATGGCGTGGCCGCAGCCTGGGTGCTTAGCTGCCGCCCGACAGATGGGGCATGACGGAGTGCCGTTGGGGTCTCGGTCTATCGAGTCCTGGAGCCAGGTCTGGATGCACACGGTGCCGAACTTGTGGTTGCAATTTAATGAGGTCCACGCTTCTACTGTCCCCTCTGGATTGGGAATACCGACGGGATCCTGGCAGATGGGGCACTCCTCGGGTGGAGGTGGGGCAGGTTTCGTCTTGGTCATAGAAGCTCTCGACTTGGCCGACTTGAAGGAAATAATGTCGCCTTTGCTGCGATGTGGTGTGGGATTTGAGTCGGGCGCAGCATATTCAACAGACGAGGTCTCCAGCGCTCCTTCATCCTGTGATTGGGCATGGCGGCGTGACTTGGGTAACACTTTCTTGATTAATTGCATGGGGCTCTTGAAAGTCAGAGCCCTCACCTTGTCAAGCCGTGACATGTTTGGGCCTTGGGCATGCGCAGGTGATGGGATGTTTGACAGTATAGATATTAAGAAAAGCGAAATCTGAACCAAAACGGAAGGAATGAACGACCACTGCAGCTGCTCAGTTGGGATACAAGACCTCTCTTTCTCACTCTCTGGTCAGGCTCGGCCAATGCTGGGAATGTTAGGGTAGGTACGGTGCTTCTTCCTCCAGTCGTCAGGTAACCCACAAAATCCGCTACTAGGTCAGACGTGCAACAACGCCTAGGTCGGAAGTCTGCAGCTAGGCGGGTGGGGAGAGCGGATATGGGTATTGCAGTATGAATGTGAAGATCTAGACCAATATGAGTGGTCGGTGGTTGCGTTCAGGTTGTGTTGGCATGCAACAAGGGTACATGTGTGGGTTGGATCAATGGACAGGTAGGTAGGCAGGCAGGTATGTAGGTGGGCAGGACTGCTGCTGCTGCTGTAGCTCTCTGGTTATGTCGCCGGGCTGAATGATGAATTGAAAGGCCTCAAGTAACAACATGCCTAGATCCGTTGCCGGCCAATGATCACGTATCGCAGCAGCATGGTTGAGAACGAAATTCCAGCAAGTGCGTTCAGTAACCGACCCGATCGATGACGATGAAATGGAACACCGACAAGAAAGTATGAGGAAAGGTGTCAGAAAATGGAAAAACCGAAGAATGAACGCAGAAGGCCGTAACAAAAACTGACTCGGGGACACAGGTCCAGACGCACGAATGAACATGACCTCACAGAGGGATTGGGTTGAGTTGAGGTCATCTAGGTACCTTAGGGAACCAAAACCTCTCAGGAAGCTCATGCAGTCGAAACCTTGGACTAAAGCAAAAACTCCCGAGCGGAGCGGCCAACCACTGGCCGCCTAGACATCCATCCCTCTCTCGCTCTACTTTGCAAGTTGAACTTGGCGGTGCTTAATTCGACTGGTGCCGGGGTCTTTTGCCAAGCAACCAAAGAATTGATGGCTCCAGGTTACGGCAGGGAGACGGAGGGACTGAGCGAGCAAGCCAGCGAGCGAACCAACGAACGAGAGAGGGTTTCCAGCTTCAACATGTTTTTTTTTAGGTACCAAAGTTAGAGGGCCAAAGTGAGAAAGCTTGCTTGCCCCTGGTCTCGTAAACCGCCGAGAACAGCAAAAACGTGAGAGAACCAATACGACTCATGGACAGAGGAATGATGATGGATGTCAAAAGAATCCTGCGGGGAAAAAGGTACCTCCCAGTACGAGTCCTATCAACAGGGCTACATGTAGAGAGGGCAGCGGCCCCTCCCCAATCCCATCAGCTATTGGCCTCATGCCCTAACGTGGGCGTTGCAAATAGAAGGAAGGTGGTTCCGCGTGGCGTTCCCTCTATCCTCCGACCGGACGAGTTGAGAGGGGCAGTACGATAGTTGGTCCACCCATACATATCACTCACACACCCTCCTGGACACAACCGCACTGGGCAACACATGTGCAAGCCTTCTCGGGCTAGGCATGTGGATAAGAGCAGGCTGGCTAGCTCGTGGAATGTGGGATGTTACCGCGAACGTCTACTGTAATCTACTAGCTAAAACGAGGGGAAGGGGGGCTCGCTCGGGTGAATTGATGATGGGGGAGAGCTTCTCTTCTGCTTGCCCTTCTCAGCCTTACCCGGTAACATATTATTCAGCCCCCCGGGCAATACATGGCATCATGTGCATGGTCGGTGTGGCATCACGCGAACAGTTGCATACAGCGATGAGACACATCCCGTGCCAATCCAAATGTACAGACCGATAAGGGGCATTTATAGTCGCCCCATATGCACGCTTCCTATAATAAGACCCTTATCTAAGAGGGAAGGTGACCGCTTCGTATCAACTGCATTAGAACTCCAACTACCTACATACACATACCGATATATTCACCTCACTTCCAGCCATAACATGCCCACATGCACGCAATGATCCGTGTTTGTCAACCCGGATACACCTCCGTACCATGGCTGTGGCGACCGTAATGGGCAAGGGGCTGTTATGAGGGAGTTCGCATGTGAGAAACCCACGAGCAGTGTTAGTAGGTAACTGGAAATGGAACACAGTATCCCGTTTCCAAAACAGTCTTTTTGGCCAGAGAGGTGCAACATGCAACCCGAGCCGGGTAAGGCCGATAATTGTTCATCGTTTGTTTTCTGTAGAATGGATATACGCTAGAAATGTTGCTCTCCTCCCAATACTACCGACTTCGGTTCCGTGTGTCCGCTTCGTCGTCGCTGTCGTCTCTGAAACCTTCCTCGAGACTAAATGAATTGTCAGCTTGGGCTGTTCCAAGATCGTGATTCTGTGCTCAAGTTGCTCTTTCTCAGACTTACTCTCTACTCAGCCTCCTGATGCTGTCTGTATGGTCCACGTTGGCATCCAACGACAGCGCGTGCCTTCTATCGGCGCCCAAATTGTCCAATACGTCCTCCAGCTCCTCCCCATCCGATTCGAAACCGGCGTCCGATTCTTCGTCCGCTTGGACCAGCCGGTCGCGCATTCCCAAGCGCCACTGCGACGGCACGAGCCATCTCGCTATCGCATCCTGTAGTCTGCTTCGGAAGGACGACGTGTGGTTCGAGATCGTGTCGAGGGGCAGGTAGTGACTGTAGCGGCTGCGGTATTGGCGCCAGAGAGGAACAAGGACATAGCTCATGACGACGAAGAGGAGGAGCGAAATGACGGCTGGAATAACCAGGGTCTGTCTCGCTGGTTAGCACAGCACCGGAAGGCGCGCGCGCGCGCGCGCATGCGCACGAGGGAACGTCTCGTTGGACGGAGGGAGCTGTTCGTTACCTTTGCGGCAGCTACTTTCTCGCCCATCTTGTCTGTTTCTCCCAAGCAACACTCGGCGTGTTCTCCAACGACGGTAAATGTAAAAATTAAGATACACAGGTCTGCAGTAGGTGTGATCAAGACATCGTCTGCCCGGCGGACGATAGGTTCGCGAAGCAATATATGGTCAGATCTCTGTCAGACAAACAGACAGACGGGTGGCTCAGCGGAGGGTTTCAGCGTCAGGCTGAACGTCTCATCACGCGGTAACGAGGCTGAATACGTGAATGCGAGATGCCGTCGCCGTGTATTATCGAAATGGCAATGCGCTACCTGCTGCGGTACAGCGAAGCATATGAGGCTACGAAGGCTACGTAAGACCCCCCAGGTAAAAAAAGATGGAGTTCGTCATTTCCAAGCGTCGGTCGCGATGCTGGTTCGGGGCGGCCCCAAAAGCAATCAACGGCATGGGCCCACCCCTGAGCTTCTGGGACTGCGGGCGACCAACTATTGGCTCTATTGGCTCGGGCCCCCACACTCTTCAATTAGTGAAGTTGTCCTAACTGCGCTCGCTCCCATCGCAGCTTGCGTACCTACCTACTGTACCTATTTAAACCTGTCTATTGCCCCCTTATCCTTTCGCGGGCGAGGGATATGGACTGCCTAGAACGACGCGTACGTATGCCTTTGGTATGCTGGGTAGCAGCGCGTTATTCTTTCCGTAGCGCTATTCTCTTTCCAAAAGGGGGCCAGGCAGATATTGCTGCATGTGCAATCTTGATATTTCGTGCTTTCTCGCGCGCCCGAAGTGTGTGCCTCTGAGAGGAAAGAGCACTGCTAAGCTTATACACTTCGAGAACGTGCCTTTTCACCTTACTTATCCTCAAGGTTAGCGTTCCACGAGTCCCATATGAGAATGGTTATTACGCCCGGAATCCGATGGTATGGGTTGCACTCCTAATGCATGGTTCCTTGATCATGTCAAAAGTCAAGCGCATACCAGGGGCTAGCCGTGACAAGTTTCAAACATGGCACACCACCATACGATTCGTAACTGATTTATGCATTATCAATTGCAAGAGACTGTGGAATTCATAAGCAGCTCGTTGCGCATGTAACATCGCAAAATTGCATCTCATATTCAGGATGGATCTGGATGCTCATAGAACATGGCAATTAAACGTGAATTGGCCATTTGTTGGCATGGGCGGCAGGTGTGGGCGGTTCGTGGGAGGACGGATGCCCATAAATTGACCAGTCAGCGCTGGGGTGCAGAGGGAAGTGGTATGTATTTGATCGCAGCACCGACAATAAAAAAGGGACCATCGGCCTGCCGGTTTGAGCAAAGGAGAGTTCGCTCTATCAGATGTAGGTAGGCCCGAGAACAAAGGTCGGGAGCCATCGTTATTGGGACAGGCGGCGGCGGAGGCGGCATGCGACATGGCATGCCCTTCATTCATGACATGTAATTATTGATTTATCTATCGCCTGGCCCGTATGGGAAGAAGAGCGCTACATACTGCTAGAGCATCACGCAACGAGACAGCCTGAGGCCCGAGAAAGCAACGTGGAATTGAACTTTAATAGTCCGGCGCTGGCCTGAAGGAGAAATTGGCCACCCCTGCCCCCCTGCATGGTGGATGGTAATTGACGTGCGGTGCGGCACAGAACAGAACGGAAGGGTTGATCTTTTGCGCACTCCTCTTGTCTCCTCCCTGATTTGCGCGGAGAGAGGGTCTCTGGTGCTAGGTTAGCATACATCCCCCCCAGTAAGTCAGAGGTCCCATTCAATTCTCCTCTCGCGGTGCCCTGGCTTGGTGGTCACGATCTTGCTTCTCCAAGGTTTCCTTTCCAACGGCGACTCTTTTTTCTTGGGAACCCGACCTTTGCCCTCCTAGTCGGAAACTCAATGCTAACACAGGCGTGGAAGTGGTTTATGGTTGTTTCATGCAGGCGCTGCGTGTTGGACCTGATCCAGGATAACCGTAATCCCCTCCTTTGACATCACGAAACGACAACGGGTCCCGTCGACGAACAGAGACGACCATTCGTGTGGTGCATGATGCGATCCAACTTGAAACCGAGATAGCTCGATCTCGTCGCGACACACAAAGGACAAGGAAACAAGATACCTGCCACCGTCCTTCAACACTCTTGCCATCCCACCGAAACATCCCATCAATTCGCTACAGACTGGAAGGCCGACTACCTACACTAGCCGGCTCCAGCCACTCCACGTCGCTCGGTAGTCCACCAGCGAGCAGCGCACCAAAACCCGATCTGTACCTGGAAACTTAAAGCCTAGAAGCTCACAAAGCAACGTCCATCCGTGCGACTTGTCAAGATTTGGGAGGACTGTGGGTTCTTGGCGCCGTCCCTCTCTCGATCTGGTACCCCGTTCTGTATACCTGCCACAGTTCAACTTGCTCGGGAACTTATTGGCGACTGCATACTCTGCACCTTGATTGATCCCCTCCCACCTTGGACGAAACCACGATCTTGCAAAACCCCTCCCCACGCTGCGTCTTTTCGAACCCACCCCCTCGATCCCGCATAGCGTCGTGTGCCGCGGGCACCCTCCGCATTGAATACTATTGAAACGACTGCAATCATACGGCAATTGGACGGGGGGAGGATTGCTTGGAGCATCGGCGTTTCACCGCGCCTGGGTTTCCCACCCTCGCTACCACCGCCAACATGTCCGCCGCCGACAAGTCCAGAGGCTTCTTCTCCCGAAGCAAGCACAAAAACACGGGCGACAAGCGCATCGAGGACGACGCTGCCTCGCACCTATCACGATCATCACACCAGTCGCGGCATGCCAGAGAATCCTCCGTCGTGTCCATCGATCGTCCCAGTACACCGGAGACGGGCATAAACCACATGGCCGGTCCCATCACAGCTATCCCCTACAACGATACCCACCCCGATCGGCGAAGTCCCATACCCGTCGAGTATCTCCCACGCCCTGATCAAATGTCGCAGCGAAGAGAGCCGCTGCCACATCAGCTTAATAAGTCTACCAGTGATTTTCACCAGTACCCCTCCTTCGACGCTAACCCCCCTGCAAATGCTGCCGGGTCTCACTTGTCGGCGCGCCCGCCGCAGGGCACGCACAACATCACGATGGCCAGCACCGGCCGGGCCGCCCAATTGCAGCAATGGGGCCCGGGGGGGCCTCCGGCTGGCTACCCGCGGGGCAGCTACGCCACATCTACGCACTCGGGCAGATACGACCCGTATGCGCCATCAAATGGAAGGGCTTCACGAGAAAGCGACCAGTCCAGTATATTTTCAGGTAATGCCAGAGACCCTGATTTACCATCGACACCGCGCTTATCCAGAGTTCCAGCACTGCCGAGTGCCACATCCCAAAGTTCCTTCGCCTCGCACAACTCCAACCGCGAATCCCAGCGTGTCACCAAATTCCCCGGCGGTTCGTACTCGCCAAACACCGTTGGGCCGGATGGATTTGCCCTCCAGAGACCCGATGACGACAGAGTCACCGAGCAGATGTTCTACGAGCTTATGCAGAAACGAGGCTGGCACAACTTACCTGAACAGGCACGGCGGCAGATGACGGCATACCCGTCCTCGAAGAAGTGGACACTTATTTATCAGGATCGCTTAGCAGAGTGGCAGGGCGAACAGAGGAGGAGGCAGACCGCAAAGATCGGGCAGTATTCGAATGTCGACTTCAGTTCCGGCAGCAGCAGCACTCCCCTCGCCGACGAAGAGGGCTCGCCGGAATGGTACGTACGGAAAGTCATGGATAACACCCTGGATACGAAGGGTCTTGGAAGCCTGGAGGTCAACCTCAGAACTCAGCAAATCGGCTGGGTGAAGCGTTTCATTGAGTGTCAAGGCCAGGTGGCTTTGACCAACGTGCTCCTGAAGATCAACCGCAAGACTGCCACAGGCCCCGCGCAACCGCAAGACGCAAAAGGCAGCGACAAGAACCTCGACAAGGAGTACGACATCGTGAAGTGCTTGAAGGCCCTCCTCACAACAAATACGGTGCCGACGATGCGCTCGCGCATCAGCAGGTTGTCGTGGCGCTTGCGACGTCTCTCATTTCGCCAAGGCTTACAACCAGGAAGTTGGTCAGCGATGTCCTCACTTTCCTCTGCCATTGGGAGGAAGGGGACGGCCACATGAAGGTCATCCAGGCTATGGATGTGGTCAAAACCCAGCAAAACGAGAATGGTCGCTTCGACGCCTGGATGCGCCTCGTCGAGGTCACCATCGACGGCCGAGGCAAGATGGGCAGTCTCGTCGGCGCAAGCGATGAGCTGCGAAGTGGTGGTATCGGCATGGAGAACCTCCTTATGGAATACGCGGTGGCAACCCTGATTCTCATCAACATGATCATCGACGCTCCGGAGCGAGACCTTCAGCTCCGGATGCACCTGCGGGCGCAGTTCGGCGCCTGTGGGATCAAGCGGGTTCTCACCAAGATGGAGGCGTTCCAGTACGATCTGATCGACAAGCAGATCGAGCATTACCGCACCAATGAAGCTATTGACTACGAGGACATGCTCGAGCGGGAGAACAGTAGCATCAAGGATAACTTCGAGGGCGAAGTCAAAGATCTCAACGATCCGGCCCAGATCGTCGACGCCATCCAACAACGACTGGAAGGTACCAAGACCCAGGACTACTTCGTCTCGGCCCTGCAGCACCTGCTGCTCATCCGGGATAACGATGGCGAAGAGCGCCTGCGCATGTTCCAGCTTGTGGACTCTATGCTCAGCTACGTGGCTATGGACAGGAGGTTACCTAATATGGACCTCAAGCAAAGCCTCAACTTCACCGTCCAGAGTCTCCTCGACAAGCTACACACGGACTCGGAAGCTCGACAAGCCCTCGATGAAGCTCTGGAAAGCCGGCAAATCGCCGATGCCGCTATGGCCGAGCGCGATGAGATGAGGGAAAAGCTGGAGCTGGGTGCTGATGGTCTCGTAGCTAAGCTTCAGAGACAGTTAGAAGAGCAGGCGAGGTTCATCGAGGCCCAGAAACGCCATGCCGATGGTCTGAAAGCCGAGATCGAGAGCATGCAGACTGTGCGCGCCAAGGAGGCACAGCGCTACGAACTGGAGACTCGTGAGCTGTATCTAATGCTGCGAGACGCACAAGATGTTGCCGCTTCTCAAGCTATTAAGCAGAGTGCTCAAGGTGGCGGTTCCAAACTTGCCGACGAGGACCCAGTCCGCATGCAAGGTATCATGGACCGTGAACGGCTCATGGAGCGGCTGCAGATGCAAATCGAGCGGCAAAAGACGCAGTACAAGCTCGAAGGGAGAGTCTGGGGCGAGACCGTTGGTCCCTCGGATCGTCTGCGAGCCCTGCGTGAAGAAATGGATGGTTATTCTGCCCCTGAAGGCTCTGGCCTACCGCCAGACGGCATCACCAACTCTATGCTGGGCACAGTCACCCGCCACACCAAGATACCAAGGAAGCCTGTCAACGCCCAGGGTGAGCCTATTGCTGAAGATGGCGAGGAAGATGAGGACGGCGATATCATCTACGAGAAACCACGACTTGTTATGATGAAGAGACCTGTTATGGATCCACGACAGGCAAGCAACTTGATGAGCGAGATTCAAGCCAAGGGCAAGAGATACGGCGACAGTGATTCGGAGGACGGCGATGATGCATCTGGCACACACCCAAGATCCAAATCACCGATGCCCCTGGCGGTATCCCCGGAGGCGTCCCTGGAGAGACCGGCGGTATCCCTGGAGGCGTTCCTGGAGAGGCCGGCGGTTTCCCGGGAGGTGTTCCTGGGGAAATCGGTGGCATCCCCGGCGGTGTTCCCGGCGGTGGCCCCCCTCCCCGCCTCCACCGCCGCCTCCTCCATGCCCGGTCAAGGTGCAATGCCGCCGCCGCCGCCACCTCCCCCCTCCTCCTATGCCAGGTCAATTGCCTGGAGGTCCTCCGCCGCCTCCGCCTCCTCCGCCACCGCCGCCTATGCCTGGTCAAGGCGGTCCACCACCGCCGCCGCCACCGCCGCCACCCCCTGGTGCTCCTGGCGCTCCGCCGCCTCCACCCATGCCTGGCGCTATGTCCGGCCGATTCCTTTCTGCGCAAAATGACTTCGCGCCTGCTCCCACTATCGGCCTGCCTGTTGTCCGTCCCAAGAAGAAGCTCAAGGCTTTCCATTGGGAGAAGGTCGATACCCCTGAAGCAAGTCACTGGGCAGCGCATGATCCTTCTGCTCAAGAAAGGGAAGAGAAGTATCTCGAGCTTAGTAAAAAGGGTATTCTCGATGAGGTCGAGAAGCTGTTCATGGCCAGAGAGATCAAGAAGCTGGGTGCGGGTACCTCCAAGAAAGATGACAAGAAGCAACTTATTTCGGGTGATCTGCGGAAAGCTTATCGTAAGTACATCCCTATCGACTTGCAGACAATGATTGTATACTGACTGACGTTTTTCTCTCTCTTTCTAGACATTGCTCTTGCCAAATTCTCCCAACATCCTGTCGATAAGATTGTACAGATGATCATCCACTGTGACACGGCGGTACTAGATAACCCTGTCGTCATGGATTTCCTTCAAAAGGAAGACCTCTGCAACATCCCGGACAATCTATCAAAGCAGCTGGCACCCTACAGCAAGGATTGGACAAGCTCTGGAGCGGCCGACGACAAACGCGACATGGACCCCAACGAACTTACCCGAGAAGATCAGCTCTTCTTGTTCACGGCATATGAACTGCATCACTACTGGAAGAGCAGAATGCGGGCTCTCTCGCTTACGAGGACATTCGAGTCGGATTACGATGAGATCAACGAAAAGATTCGGCAAGTCGTCGATGTGTCCGAGTCGCTCCGAGACTCGGTGTCACTGATGAACGTCCTGGGCTTGATTCTCGACATTGGTAATTACATGAACGATGCCAACAAGCAAGCACGAGGTTTCAAGCTGAGCTCGCTTGCTCGTCTCGGCATGGTCAAGGATGACAAGAACGAGTCTACTTTGGCCGATTTGGTCGAACGTATTGTGCGCAACCAGTACCCAGAATGGGAGATTTTTGCCACCGACATCGCACCAGTCATTGCGGTGCAGAAGATCAACATCGAACAACTGCAACTCGACGCCAAGAAGTACATCGATAACATCAAGAATGTGCAGATGACCCTTGACAGCGGCAGTCTGTCTGACCCCAAGAAGTTCCACCCGCAAGACCGTGTTAGTCCCATTGTTCAGCGGTGTATGAAGGATGCCCGTCGCAAGGCGGAGCAGATGTCGCTGTACCTCGAAGAGATGATTCGTACCTACAACGACATCATGGTCTTCTACGGCGAAGACCCTGCAGACGAGAACGCCCGCCGTGATTTCTTCGCCAAGCTTGCTTTCTTCTTGCAGGAGTGGAAGAAGTCACGAGACAAGAACATCCAGGCCGAGGACCAACGTCGTCGCAACGAGGCTTCCATGAAGCGCAAGCATGCCAACCAGCTCAAGATCAACGCCGTTGCCGAAGCAGCCGGTCACGCGTCGCCGGCATCGCCTGCGAGTGCCGGCGCCATGGACAGTCTGCTCGAGAAACTGCGTGCCGCGGCTCCTCAGGCAAGAGACCAGCGCGATCGCAGACGGAGGGCGAGACTCCGAGATCGACACCAGGTCCGAGTTGCCAGTGGCCAAAAGATACCCGATGCC
This sequence comes from Arthrinium phaeospermum, assembly GCA_006503535.1. Classification (NCBI taxonomy): domain Eukaryota; kingdom Fungi; phylum Ascomycota; class Sordariomycetes; order Amphisphaeriales; family Apiosporaceae; genus Arthrinium; species Arthrinium phaeospermum. Next base: position 2,464,541 of record QYRS01000001.1, on the reverse strand, counting down.
TCCGAGGAGAACCCCGACATCGAAAATGGTCTCCGTTCCGATGGTACCAGTGTAGCCGACACGAACGGCGAGGGGGCGATGAGTCCCTCGCTGCTGTCTCCCAGCGTCAACAGTGAAGGCGGCGAAGACAGTCTAGCTAGCCGAGCCGAGATGCTGCTCCGAGACATGAGAGGCGGCGATGGTGCTGAAGAGGGCGAGGGCGAAACCAGAGATAGCAGCAGTATACGGAGAAGCGCTGCCGAAGAGAGGCGCTCGCGTAGAAGAAGGCTTAAGGGAGGAAGTGTGGCAAGCACGACAAGTGCTGCTGCTGCCATCGCCGAAGGAGAAGACGGCGAGGGCATGAAGAGCCCTGTGACGGACGAGTCTGTTCCTCCAGTCCCGGCTTTGCCTCCGTCATCACCCAAGGCATCCGAAACGGAGGAGACCAAGACCCCGTCGTCGCCTCCTGAAGCGCCTGCTGAGCCAGCTGCCGAGCCACAGCCAAGTTCGCCCCATTGAGCGGCAAGGGGCTAAGGGGCTTGGTGAACAAGTCCTGTTGGAGTACATGTCACACATTATATCAGAATTATGACGGGTTATACCGTAACGTAATGTCTACACACTTCAAACTTATATATCAATCACTGCGAAAAGGCAGGGGCGTTCAGCCGACGCATTTCGAACCTGGTTAGATATCACAGCTCCCCGAAGAGCCTGGCGCATCTCGTGGGCCTTGCTTACCTCCCAAGTACGCCCTGTAGCGAGCTGCGACCCTTCCAAGACAGTCTCAATGCCGCTATAGAGAGGACTGGTTATAGCAGCTCTCGTGTCGCCATTAGCTATTGTCCATTTTATACGTACGGCAAGGCTGAACCCCCTCCAGCGCGGGCAAGTGGCCCATCATTACAACCTAAGTGGTTTTGAAATGAGACAATCTGGGGCTGAGGCGACAGCCCTGCCCCATGCGAAAATAGCTTCGAAGATGGCGCATATGCGGGTGCAAGCAAGTAAATCGGGCCAAGACAAGAAGCTGCACGTCGAGTTGGGAACTCTCTGGGGCGCCAGGACGGAGTGTGGGATGATGAACATGGACATGAGAAGACTCTGGGATCGATATATGTCTTATAGACCTTTAGTATATATGCAGTTGTATCAAGGAACACAGCTCTATTTCACCTTCATATCTGCCAGGCATCCTCGGGGTATCTACCCCCTTTGTAGACTTCAGATGACATAGTGTCCGGGGCTAGGCGGCACATCGCCCTGCTCCCACTGGACCGGCTCGTCGCCTACTTGGAATTCAATGGTGCCGCCCTCGGCCATGACGCTGTCGTGGAGGAGCCAGTTGCGGTCCCAGCTCTCGCCGTTGACCTTGACCGACTGGACGTAGAAGCCGCTTTGGCCCAGCTTGGTCGAACCGCCGCCACTGCGGTTTCTGCTGGTGTGCGCAGCGTGCGGTTCCCGTTGACGGTGACGTTGATGTCGGCGAACCAGGGCGACGCCAGCAGGTACACGGGCTGCGTCACGACGGGGTACAGGCCCAGCATCTGCCAGACCAGCCACGAGTTCAGGGCGCCGGCGTCGCTGTTGCCGGGGACGCCGTACAGGGCGTCGTGGAAGTACTGGTTCGCGAGCTGGCGCGACCGGTGGACGGATTTGGGCTGTTTGTTGAGGTAGTGGTAGAGGTAGGGGGTGGCGAAGTCGGGCTCGTTGCTGTGGTTTTGGGTCAGTGGATGTACGTTTGTGAGGAGTGGGCTAAAGGGCTGATGGGGTAAACAAGGGGGCATACCCGATGTTCATGATGGTGGTGATGCCGGCGCCGTTGGCCGCAAGGTTTGTTCGCTTGTTTGGTTGAAACTGTATTGATAGCCCTTCCAGTTAGTTTTGCTTATTCTGTGCGTAGTACGTTCTTGCTGTTCACAGTGCGCGCGGGAACAATCCTTCTTGCATTTTTGGGGATTACTGACAATGTAGTCCAGCCTCCTCTCGAACTCGATCTCGCCGCCCATGTGCTGGATCAGGCTCTGCATATCGTGGGGGACGGTGAACGAGTACTCCCACGGCGTCGCCTCGTACGTTATGGAGCTCCATTCGCAATTACCGCACAGGGCCGGGTTGTAATCCGTCGTGTTCCAGCTGCCGTCGGCCAGTCGCGGCGTCAGGAACCGCGGAACCCCCGGCTCGTGACGTCGCGGTTCCACGTGCGCTGCCAGCCCGCCGATCGGTTCAGGTACTTTTCCACGTCGCCGGGGGCGGCGCCCACGGCGTCGCCCCCCTGCGCCACGACGCTGAGGGCGTAGTCGTTGAGGGAGTACTCGACGGACCGCGAGAGGCACCGCGTGTTGCCGTCGGCCGAGACGTAGCCGAGCCGGAGCCAGTCGTCGAGGGCGCCGCGGCCTCCTTGACGCTCGCCGAGGGGTCCGTCGGGCTGAAAGTGTTGTAGGGGGTCGTCTCGGCGTCCTTGCGCATGGCCGCGTACCGCCGTCCAGTCGATGCTGCCCCGCAGGCCCTTGACGTACGCGTCGGCCAGCACGTTGTCGGCGTTGCTGCCGCCCTGCACAAGGCCGTTGAAGTTGCCCGCCCGTCCGGCATGTAGCCCTCGTGCCGCCAGATGTCGATCAGGGACCGGATCTGGCTTTCGTAGGCTTCGGGCTGGATGAGGTGATATAGGCTCACTGTGCAGCGGAAGGTGTCCCTGTCAAATGGGTTCAGGGGTTTAGCATGATTATAGAAGACGGGGTGCCGCGAACATAAATCCATCGCTTTTCAAATTTGGCCTTCTTGAGATGTAACAATGTTCGGTTGCTTACCAGAGCGTGTAAAAGTCGTCCCAGGATGGCTCACCGGAATCCACAGGGGGTTTTCCCCGTCCGATCTGAGGGCATCAGATGCATGAAGTAAAGAGAGGAGTACAGCACCAGGTTCGTTCTATTAACGGAATCGCCGCCCGTGGCCACCCGGATCTTGCTGAAGACGTCCCGATTCCACTCCGCGACTGCGGCATTGACAGTATCGTTCAAGTTCCACGTCGGGATCTCCTCATCCTTGAATTTACACGCTTTGCTTGCAGAAATGAAGGAGATGCCGATACGCGAGCTCACCATCCGAGTTCCCGCTCTCCAACTGAACATGGCTCCGACGCGGTCGTTCATGGGTCCCGAGGAAGCAGTCCTTGCAGCGGGTCGTTGGAACCAAACATATTGGAACTGAAAACGGCCTGCCCGACAACTCCATTGCTGATACGTGGCGCCTCGCTATGGGGTCCGTATTCCTGCCCCGAAACGTCTTGGCTTTGTCGGGCGCCGTGTCGAACTCTCCGCAGAGTAAATCGTAAATGGAGCCCCATTGTTCCATCCCCCTCATAGGGGCATGCCCCTGATACATCGTATCCTCAAGGTTGATCTCGCCGCCTAGATACGCCTGGCCCAGGACCTCCGTCTCCTGGGGAAGATAGTGCGAAAGGTCTACGAGGACGTGCCTCCTCGTCACCGGCAGGAAAGGCGTACCGCATGATCCCGCGTGGCGCCCCGAAAGCTCGACCCCGACGCCGCTCTCGAGCTGCGTCTTGAAGTACCCGACCCGCGCACGTCATCGCCGACGCGGGCTGCCAGTACGTGCGATTGTCGAGGATGTTACTAGCAACCGCCACCGCCTCCTTCCGCCGAAGGCTTCCGATGAGCGGCATCTGGGAGACGACGCCGTACTTGGGCGCGCCGCCGTCCGCTCTCGTGCATCATGCTAACGCCCGTCACCAGTCCCTTGGGGCCAGCCCCCGTTGATGTCGAGTACGACACGTTCAGCTCGTACGTGTCGAGGCCCACCTTGGCGACGCCGAAGGGGAGGGCGCCGCCGACGAAGATGTCCCGCCGCCAACTGCGTGCGTACCGTCGTCAGTCGTCCAAGTGAATTGAGTGGATGGTGTCTTCACTTACAAGCGAGACATCAAAGGGGCCGGAGCCTCCGATGAAGGGGTTACATATTGCGAGTAGTCTACAACTTCGGCCGAGGCCGTCAGAGAGGCGACAAGAAGCAGGAACGCCGGGATCAATAACAACTTGAGGGTCATCGTGATGTTGGGTCCTTTCAGGGTCTTTCTTAAGACACGGTGGGTATCTTACGAGGTGCAACAATTCAGGAGGGTAAAGGGGGCAATCATGAACGGATGTTCCGAGATAGATATTCCTACCTCATCTTCCACCCCGGATGATGGGATCCGATCTTGCATATCGACCCCCGATGTGAGTGGCCCCCCCCGCATACCGTTTGTCTTACTCGAGCAGATGCGGAGAACACTAGCACACTGTCATCTCATTGAGCATTCGTTCCCGCAGGGAACAAGCTGCAGTAGACTATGTTTTTTTCTCAAGCTGCGGGGGCAAGATTTCGGCAGTCCTATTCATTCATAAAACTTGCACATACGATGACGTCGCACAGGGCTTCCTGGCTGTTCAGGAAGCACTGACGTTCATGTCGTTCACCTTGGCATCCGAAAAAGAAAAGAACCAAAGCTAGTACTATACATGCTTACATTACCGTTGATTGGTTGATTGGATGACATGGCGCAGCACCCCACCCTATGTTCTCATCGGCATACCTGAAGCTGAGATACTCGAGGCAGTGCTCAGCATGAAGTCTAGGGAATATCGCTCTCCCCCGTAGTCGAGATAATAGGTTCAAGCTCAGTGAACTTTTCTGTGGAAAAGCCGGATGTGGCCTGTAAGTGCAATAATCGAGGAACATGAATTATACTGACTTTTCTGTACATCGTGCCATCGTTGGAACGCATGGCACACCCCGAGACGAGAGGTGAACCAGGAACGCATTAAACCTTCCATCCACCCACCACCCGAACGCGACTTTAGCCACGCATTGGGCCTTCGACGTCTCAAAGTTAAGCCTAATAACGCCAGATCCCCCCAATAGGTAGTAGTAACATCATTAGAGTATAACATGTGGTAGTTAGCTAGTGGAAAAACAAAGTGCTTGGATGTGGATGCGTTCCCACAACCACCTCATACTTTTTTTGTCTTTTTCCTCCTGGTAGGTCTCCCAGTTCGAGTCTCTCAAGGAGCAGCTTGCATTTTACAAGCGGGTATGTTTGCGTGGAAGGTTTCAAGAGTTCGGACTGTCGACTAACTTTTGAACGGTTGTTTGGCGCACCTCTTTCACAATAAGGCAATGAAATCCAGGATCCCAACCACGGGAGTCCAGAGATGCAGCAAGCACTTCAAAAGGGATAGAGGTTGGAATCTTTCTTTTCCTAAGAGGCATTCGTTGACAATTATAACACACCACATGCAGTCAGGTAGAGCTGGAGAAAGGGGGTTGTCGTGCATACGGAGCTTAGTCTCAACTATAGTTCTATAGTCATATCCACTTCGTTCTCAGGAGGTGGTAGAACTGACCCCAGTATCCAAGCAGGAGTCGGAATCAGGAGTTCGCAGAGCCGCGAGCCCTTCCTTACGAGAATAAACCGGTCAGTCTATTCCCAAAATAAAATGAGTTCTGATATTATGATGGCCCGTTGATTCCCCTTCTACCATCGGGAATAAGTGAAATAATCAATATTAGTGCTGCTAATGGACAAAGCAGCGCTTATTCCCGTGGCTGCTTGCCCCCTACCCATTTTGACGCCTGCGATGTATAATGTAGAGTGACTGGATCACATTATGATACACGCATACGTGTGGAATCATGATAGATCGGAATCGCCCATCACAGCGAAGACTTCGTATCGAGTTTCATACTATGCCCAGAAGTGTGTCCGAAACCTGGAAACATACGGTCAAGGCCTGCCTAGCGTACCCACCGTGACATGATCTGGGAGATCGTCATTGGTAGTAGGCTGCCCATGTGCACAAATGTTTTAGTGGCTTTATGTTTCATTTGGTTTTACGAACGACAATGTCGCCGGGAGAGGAGCTACACTATTCCTCCGCCATAGAGTTCCTTGCAGACCGCGCGCTAAGTATTTGTTTCAAGACATCGCGCCTGGTTTTCGCTCGATTCACTCTATTGAGGTTCATGTGCAGAGAAGAAACGAATCAGTAAACTAGACAATGTTTTGATGTGTGAATTGGGGCCTTCGATCACCGTAGGGGAAGCCTGTGCACACCCGTCATGACTCTGCGTATGGTCGAGGATCCTAGTCAGCAACAGGGGCCAATGAAGCTAGGATATACGGGTTGCGGCGGAGACGGCCGGATTTCCTCTTCTCACGGTAGTTTAGATTAGATTGTATGTACATAAGTGCCGGCGGGGTGGCTAAGGCGAATTTGAAGTGTATCTTTGCTTTTCATCTAGATGATCGTTACTCCTCACCAAGAGATCACGAGCGGCCAGGAGACCGGGGACCGGGGAACAGATAGCCGCTGCTGCAACTGCATCTCGTAGGCGCGCCCTCACAGATACAGCTCCAGCAGAGCCATTGCGACGACGTTATTGTAAGATGAATGTGATATGATGGGCGATGCCTGCCTATAGAAGTCGATGGACCACGCCAAGGTCTCAATTCGGCAGGTCGCTTCGAGCTGCTTGAATTTGGGATCGACGGCCAGCCTGTGTTGATCTGATAAGTTTCAGGCGAGGATGCAGGGCTCGGAATTGCCCGTATCAAGAACTGCCCTCCTGCCCTGCGAGACTGCGATTTGCTGGTCCAGGGCGGACACCACCTGCATACTGCAAGGCAAGCCGAAGCCTCCTTCAATCATGACGCAAGGCGGCTTGGCGGGGTAAAAGATGCGTCCTGGACTTGGGCATCGTTCGTTCGTCGGTTGATGAAAAGAAAAAATAGACCAGACCCCTGGCGACGTTGTTTTGCATGTCACTTCCCCCAAAACATCCACTAGCTTTGACAGGCTGTCGAGATTTAAGTGGGCTTGCTTTGCAGTGCAGTGAGGCCACAATAAATTCGAGACGTCTCGAAGGTCTAGGCAGTCTAACCTGTAAAGGGCCTTGGCACGACTGACAGCGGGTAAGCGGGCCACCAAACCCCCCGCCGGCCAATGGGAGGTCCAGGACTTACACGAACAGTCCAGGTCCAAAGGAATAACAGAGCCTCATCTTCCTCCAATTTCGCTGACCCAACACCCACACCATGCGCGCCAAGGCCTATCTCATCTAAGCGCTTCCTCCATCGTCTGAACTCGCGGCATTTCTGCATTTCCTACCCAGGACTTTGGGCCTGGGTGGGGTTTGCCGCTGATTTTCTGCATGGTATCCCGGGGGTCGAGCCGACAGAGCCCACCCGTCGCCCATGGTAGTGCCCATGGCCGTAGGGCTTGGCGGGCATGCAGTTGGCATGTTTTGCCCCGTGCCATTCGAGGAAAATACGAACTCCCAACGGCGGCACGCTTGTGCTTGCCATGCAAACCCCTGCAGGGTAACCCGGCCAGGAGGATTGGGCGGGAAGGGGAGGGGGGCTGCACACCCGCACTGACCGAGAGTGACCAAAAGGAGCCTCACGAGAGCGTCAGGACGCCGATATAAGATGTCTGTCGTTCGCCGCTCTCTTGTCTTGGAGATCCTTCACCATCACGATCATCGCATCTAAGCTTCGTTCTACTTCCCATTCGTTCTTTCAAACACTCCAGACCTGTGGTCTTTTACATTCTTTCTAGGCATACCAGTTATCCTCTTCAGCTCAACTTTTGCTATCTTCCAACTCTTCCACAGTTCACGTACACACTTACACACACACAACCCCAACCAACCGACAACATGAAGACCACTGCTACTCTCTCTGCTCTCATCGGCCTGGCCAGCTTGACCAGCGCCCACTACACCTTCGACAAGCTGCTTGTCAACGATGTCAAGCAGGGCGGTGACAACACCTACATCCGCAAGCACACCCGAGGCTACATGCCCACCAAGGGCGAGGAGATCCTCGGCAAGGACTTTACTTGCAACACCAACGCCCAGGCTGCCCCTCAGGTCATGACCGTCAAGCCCGGTGACAAGATCGGCTTCCAGCAAGCCTTCGGTGCCAACGGCATCGAGCACCCCGGACCTACCCAGGTCTACATGACCGCCGCCAAGAACGGCGCCAAGTCCGAGGACGGCACCGGTGACTGGTTCAAGGTCGCCCAGAGCCTAATCTGCAAGGCCGGCAACGCCGAGTCCCTGCGCTCCGACGCCTGGTGCTCCTGGAAGGAGAACAACGTCAACTTCGTCATGCCCGACTCCGTCCCCGATGGCGAGTACCTCGTCCGCGCTGAGCACATCGCCCTGCACGGCGCCCACGCCGGCGCCGCCGAGTTCTACTACGCCTGTGCCCAGATCAAGGTCCAGGGCTCCAAGGCTACCGCCGCCCGGCCCCACCACCAAGATCCCCGGCGTCTACGCCGTCAAGGACAAGGCCATCAACTTCTCCCTCTGGGGCAGCTCTACCTCCTACCCCGAGACCCCGGTATCCCGTCATCGCCGGTGGTGAGATCCGCGGTAGCGCCGACGGCAAGTCTGGCGACAAGCGCGTCGCTGCTGCTGGCGCCTCCGGCTCTTCTTCTGCCCCCGCCACCAACAACAACGCTGCTGCTCCTCCTGCTGGCAACAACAACAACAACAACAACGGCGGAGCCAACCCCTTCGGCAACAAGGGCTTCGGTGGTAACTCCAAGGCTGTTGCCTCTTCCGCCGCCCCTGCTTCTTCTTGCCAGAACCGCCGCGTCAAGCGCTTCGAGTCTTAGAGTGTCTGTCGGCAGATACCTCTCTGGTCCTCGCTTAACCTCCCTCAACTGCCTTGTCCGATGCTAGACACGTGTTGTTCTTCCTGTGTATACTTTTAAGTCAGAGCGCCGCCTTTAGGTGCGAATACATATGATCGATCTGATATACTTTCTTGTCCCCATTGCTGTGATGACCCGTAGTCCTTGATTTTCCCACCAGAATGCACGGTGCTCAAACCAAACTTGACCTGACACACAATATCCGATGTTGTCATTGTTCGGAATATAGTGTAGCTTTGCATTCGATATTGGTCGTATACCAATCAGTTTGCTGCAGGTCTTGGTGTCAATTGACCAGAAGCAGCTGGCCTGACAACCAGGCAACTAGTATCTGAACGAAATGACTGCGTCTGCAACACATGGCGAAATCAGGCAGCTTTCGAATTCCCTGAAAGATTATTCTCCTCTGTCGAACTTTGAACCACGCGTGTGAAAACGCTGCCGCCGTTCGCTATCCGTATCTATCACGATTGCTGGAGCAGGTTCTCGAAACTAGCTTTATTCCAAAAGTGGACAATGAGACACCTTAACCCATACTGACACACGTGTATTTCTATGAGTAAAGGATGAATGATACACTGTTTGCTTGCTAGTGAATATAACAAACGTGAAGCCATTAATGTGTTTTCTTGCTACATTCAATCGCCGACCATAGGGGTTGTTTGTTGGTTATATTTGGTCAGCTTGTCGCCATTCATTCCCTTTTCAACTCACTTTCTTCCTTATTCTCGATCTTGGTCGAGGTGTTTTAAACGATTTACGGTTCAAATAGGGTAAGTGAAGAAGCTCATTCGCGCTGTCCAGCTGGAATCGGCGGCTTTTACGATAGCTGCTTGCACTGCGGCGACTGGCTATCTGCGGGAGTAAGCTATCGGTGAGTTAGGGAACAAGAACAATGGCATTGATTGACGCCTCCAGTGAGATAAGCCCTATTCGGTTACCCAAAAAGGCAACACTGATAACTCGTCGTGTTGGCCGAGCTTTCTAATGATTGTTGTGGCCAGTTGCCTCACCGTTGGATTGTTTTCCGGTGTTGCTTGACTGGAAACAACATCCATTTCGCCTGGGAGTTCCTTTCACCACCAACTCTTTTCACCGAGATCCAGTATTGGATATTTACTGATTTTCTATGACTGTCTAATACTGCCTTCCTATTTTCACCTTTAATTTTCCATTTGGAAGCGAATAACGCTCTGCCTTTTAACTTTTGTCATTTGCCCTAGGCTAACCAGCGCTGTGGCTAGTGTCAGTGGAAGAGAACATAGCGCGTCAGCCACCCACCCACCACCCTGCCCGCTGCAGATCCCTGTCTTACGGAAACCACTTGCTCATTAGCTATTTTCGGACGACGGTAAGTGCCCCATTTGCACGACACGATCGCGTCCCGCGAAACACGAGTGCGCGACGAGCCTCTCTGGGTCGCGACCCCCCTCCCCCTAAACCCCCCCTGAAATTCGAATCAACCACGAAGCTCGGAGTCTGACCATGATATCGCCCGGCTCTGCAGCGCGCGTTGTCCGAAAGCAATAGAGGTGGCCGTCAATGAGTACTCGAAGCTCGACCCCCCTGCAGTCGCCCAACCCCAACCGAAAGCGGCCGTCGAACAGAGCGTCGGAAGCGCCTGTTAGCAACAAGAAAGCAAAGATCAAGCGCGAGCCCGACGTGGTCCTGGAACCGGGCTATTATGAGATCCGGGGGATATTGAAAGAGCGCAAGAAAGACGGCATACTTTGGTACCGGGTAGCTTGGAAAGGCCAGGACCCAAAACCAAGCGACCATATACGCCAACTTGGGTACTAAATGCCCCCTTCCTTGCGAGATGCGCGCGCGCACTAGGCGTTGTCGACAAGCTGGATTTTACTGACGGATTGCATTAGGAGCCCTCTGAGAACGTAAACCAGCAGGCTATCGACGAGTGGGAGAGAGAGAAGCCGCGCGCCGGCGTTGCTAGAGGCACCTCGCATCGGAGACAGTCCTCGGCTCTGTCGTCAGAAGCCTCGTTGCGCAGCAGTAGTCCGTCGACTCGTGAGGACAATCGTATGCGCCAGGGAGCACAGCCGGACGACTCGGACTTCTTTGGTGGCGTAACCGGAAATAGGAGCAGGGGGACTCCTGGTACTAGGCGCACAGGAGGCACTGCCAGCAGATTACGGCAGAGCGCATATTTCGATTCTGACCAGGAGACCGTGACTTCGAGCGCTGCTCAGAGTTCTGTTGTTGAGCAGGCAGGCATCGCTGCGAACGGTACGAGCATTGCCATCGTATTGCCTGCGCAGCTCCCTTTTGATACTTCTGAATACCAAAGGATTTCGCAGTCGCAGCTGCAGTCGCAAAGCACCCAGGCTAGTCAACAGGCTAGCCAGTCAACTTCTGAGGGACATCCTGAGGGAGCGCGATCTTTGATTCATCGGTCCGCGGTTATTCCAGATTCCCAAGAACTCTCGAGCTATTCACTTTCAGGCACAACCAATAGTGGCCCACGTGCTGGTCAGTCTCAGTCACAACTTGCCACCCAGTCTTCTTCTGGACGAGCAAAACATCAGTCTACAATATCAATTCCTTCGCATCAGATTGAGCCTCACGTGCCACAGCCCAGCCAAAGTGAACAGGGGCGGGCTGAGTTCGGGTCCACGAACGGCGACCACAGAACAGCGCAATCATCTCAGGCTGCGTCTACCAACGACCTATCTTCCCATTCGGAACTCGAGATATTGGGTCGAAATTCATCCCAAGTTTCCCAAGGCGCAAATTCGTCCGGAGGGGAACCCGTGTTCCTGACCCAGCTCGAGTACGAGCCACCCGCGAAGGAAAGTGGGGCAAAGCGGACCAGCCTCGAGCAACTGGCAGTTTCGCAGGCGGCGTCAGGCCACTCACAACACCATCAACACCTACACCAATCATTGCAATATCAATCATCTCAGGGAGCACAGTCACACCACCCGACGTCCTTTTCTGCAAGAGACGCGATTGCCTCCAACGTTTCCTCGCAGAACGCCCAGGTTGTGCCCAATTCCTCCGTCAACTCGGTTGAGGACATTTCTAGCCAATCCCAGTCGCAAGCTGAAACTCGACGCGCCTTTGACGTCTACAGCGACCAATACCGGGTCCAAGTCATCCCCGACTCCAATCTGCATAATTCACAGGACTCCAGCCAAGCTTTGAGTGAATTGGATGGTAATACTAGACTTTCTTCCAATCTTGCTGGAACCTCTCAATCGCTGCTGCCTCTACCAGAGAAGTCTTCTGGCGGAAATAACTCGGCGATTTTACATCACCGCCCACTGCCTCCCCAGTCTGTTCGGGATTCATCAGCGCAGGCTCCTGCTAACTTACAGTCAAGTCCTTCTTCATCCCACCTGAGCCGGCCGAGTCCGTCAGCCACCATGGATCGTACACCGGGCTCAGACAAGCCGCTGTCGGCCCTGGAGTCGTTCCGCCAGATCCAGGAGCAGGCCTTTAGTGCATTCCAGCTGGACGATTTCGATGCGCCTCAGGAATCTTCTCCAGCTGCCCACGACCCGGCTGAACATGCTGAGCATGACCTCTTGAAGGACCAGTCAGCCGAGTTCCCCATGCCCCTTGCATCTCCTTCGCTGCCGGTCCCGTCAGTCGAGATGGAGGCGGCACACCTGCACTCATCTCCTGTCTTTGAGCATAGACATGCCGAGTTCCCGGTATCGGCAGCGCCTGCATTCAATGCTACGTCTGCTCCAATGGGCTACCATGAGCCTGTACATGAACAGCCTGCGACCCTCGACCCATCCGCTTTGACTTTGTCGATAGAGCACGAGGCAGCTCAGAGTCCTTCCGTCCCCACCGACGACGGCTTCGTCCCCAGCCACTTGGATGAGGTACCGGCTTTGGCTCCTGATGAGACCTCCAAACCACTTGGCCAGGTCGAATCGCAAGACTATCCCAGGAATCTTCTCCCCTATGTGCGAACAGGACCAAACGAACATCTCATTACCCTGCCACTGGCGAATAACATGCGGAATCCGTATTATGACGAGATGCGCAAGCACATGCAGGAGATTGATACATTTATCAAAACGTTTACCTCTGCTTCTAGCACGCCCATGTCACCTGCGTTGGTTTACAAGATCGAACGCATGCTGGCGAACATGAAGGACATTTGTGACCTTCCCCCGTTTATGGAGACGGTCGGCCACGATGGTGTCAGCGCCGAGCAAATCTCAAAACATGCACGCGGCTCAAACAGCAAGTTTGCATTTGTCGGAGAGTTCGTGGACGAGCTAAGACGACTGCAATCCGAGAAAAAGGTCCTTATCCTGGCACAGACGGGAAAGCCTATTGAGCTTCTGAACACCCTTGTTCGGGTCGAGCTCGAGAGACCGCTCAAGGACGATGATGGAAACCCGGTCGAGATGGACGGGCCGGGGCCAACGATCATGGTGAAGTCGACGATTGCGGATCTTTCGTCGCTTCCCAATGACTTTGATGCGGTGATTGCCTTCGACCACACTTTCCGTGCCAGTCAACTCCGGCAGAGAGATGATGGCGTCGTCCCGATCACTATGGCTCTCGTTATTAGCGCGAGCGCACAGCATATCGACCTGCGCATCTCTGATAAGCCGCCGGCTAACGAGCGTACCTACATGCTCCTCCTGGCCCTGTTGCGTGCAAGGCAGTTGATCGAGAGTCCCGACCACGGATTCTCGGAACCTCATGCGATTGCCAAATCATTTGCTACGTACATTGAGGCACCGGATGACGACTTCTACTGGACACCCCAGGAGCTACCCGAGACCGTCTTCGAAGACATACCCTCAAATTCACAGAGTGACTTCACGCAGAGCAGTCACGAGGTCAATAGCCAAGGACAACTCACATTCCGTAAACGGCCCCACGTAAGATACCTTCTCTTTAGACCCCTCAAATACCCTACTAAAACCCAAACCAGGACAATGCGGACGAGCCATTACCTAAGCGTCAAAGGACGTCCCAGCCGCCGCTAGCAACTGGTCTCGCCCACATCAGCGACCCTCTCAGAAGTATGATAGGAGATGACAGCTTGGTCCATTCCGAGAAGCCCACAATCACGATATCGGTGGAGAGAATGGAAGCTATCGCTGCCAAGGTAAGAGGCACCCTGCGAAACGGCATTTATTGAAAGCTTTGTACTAATGCCTTTATTTCAGGTGGCCAAACTAGAGGCAGACCTGGTAGGAATGCGCACCCAAAGGGATCAATTCCGAGATCTGAGCGATCGTTCCAAGAAGGAAGTCGATAGCTGGGATGCATGGGTCAAGAAGATGCAACCCAGGTATATGGCGGCTATGAGGGACCGTGGCATCATGAAGAAAGACCGGGACGACGCGCGGAACGAGGCTAAGACACTCTCTTTCAAGCTCTCCCAGGCAACGAAGGAGATTACGACACTTACGACGGAGAATACCGAGCTCAAGGAGAAGCTCAGCGAAGCTACGACGTCCCTTATTAACTCTGACAATCCCGAAACTGCCAAGATCGCTAGGCTCGAGAAGGACCTCCAGGAAGCGACCGACAAGCTTGCTTCTCAGGAGAAACGGCTCGCGCTGCGCGATAACGACTACTGCTACTTACAGGATCGATACCAGGAAGCCTCGGAATCCGCGGCCGGCCTCGCTAATGAAAAGGCGGCCCTGGAACGACGGAACGAAGAGCTCGGGCGCAAGGCCGATGACAATATTGTGCTCATCAATCAGACACAATCGCGTAACGAGATCAAGGAGCTGATGCGCCAGATCAAGGAACAGAAAACTATTGTGCGCGAACGGGAAGCGGAGCTGGGTCGCGTCCGAGAGCAGCTGGCGGCGTACAAAAACTCACGCCGCGAGACAAGACAGAGCCCCGTGCCTCGTAGCCCTAGGCTCGGTGTTTTGAGTCCTAGAAACGTGGGAGGAAGCCGGGCGCACAGCCACAGTGTCGTCACGGGTGCCGGTAGTCGCGGCACGAGTCCGGCAGCCCCTTCCGGCGCATATGAAGGTGGTGGTGGTAATGGCCCGCCCTTTTTCAGCCAGAATGGAGGAAACGGCCGCTATTCGCACCTCAGAGAGTGAGCAGCATGAAGCTAGCTACCTTGGCTCGGATACCCCGGCCCGTTGGCTGTTGGTTTTCGAGAGAGCGTTGATTTTTCCTTATCCTAATATCCTTGCAGGCATGCATACAAGACAGGGGCATACAGAGAGAGAGAGAGGAAGACAGGCGGGCAGAGGCAAACGTCTGATATACCCAGCGGGATGTTGTTTTCTCTCTTTTCCCCATACCGACCGATTGACCTATCTGGTTTCCTGCCAGCAGATCTCCGGGGTTTGTTTCCGGGGACGATTTGACAAGGCACTTGACATGGAGTTCAACGTCTACGAGAGCGAACTCATCGATAGACTTGCGCGTTTGTACACTCAAGCAATCGTTTTGCGTAAATATACCGCGCGTCGTTTTAGTGATGACAATCACATTTTACACATTTGCCAGGAATTTAGTGTATGCGATGCGACGTAGTAGGATGAAGGTCCCCTAGTATTATCAGATTGCCTGTGACTCTGGGAGATCGAGGTCGAGATGACTGTATCAGTGCTGATGGGCCAAGTATCTTGACGTTGTAACCGGTTGTGAGTTTTGGGGCGATTAAGTCAGTAAAATCACTTTAAGCAAGCTTGAAGACACGGTCGATTTCCAAATGAACGAACCCCTGGAAAGGAGCGTGATCGAAGGCATATCACAACAATTCGGTGGGACAAAGTTCATAGATGAGAATACAGGATGCGAGGGCGGCACGTTGTGGGTGGTAGTTGTTGTGTGACGGGCGAAAAAGAAAGCACATATGTGAGGGTTGTTAAGTGTTGGGTTTAGGGGGAAGAATTGGGACGAGGAAGAAAAGGGGCGGACAAACACGATGGTCAACTTGTCTCTTTCCTCGGTTTTCCCTCCCCTTCCCCCTCCTCAACTGTTCCTATGCTTTTTCCGTGTTGTTTACCGAGTTTGACAAGACATGTCCCATCCATACTTACGATATATCTGGTTATGTCGTTCACGACCGGGGCTATACCGTCCCCTTCCCCTCTTCTTTCGGTAGTACGTAGATCGTTTCCTTGCCCCTCGCGGAGACCCCCCTCGGCTGTAGACGGGACGCTACCAGACGATACTCGTCAACGGGTTGGCGAGAAGCAGGAGGGGGTCCGGGGGCCGGATGGATGTTGGGTTTTCCCAACAAATCGATCAGGGGACCGGGGCCAGCAGGCGGTCAGTTCGACCAGACTACCGGCCTCGTATGTCATCATGCGCTGGGATTACAATAGACGTATTGTGGGCGGCCGAACCAAAGTCTGCCCAAACCCGTGTAACTCGAAGCCGAAGGAAGTTCTCAAGTCGAGCGAATCCGAAGCGTTTAATCGAGGCTGCAATACTGTCGGTTCGTCCCTCGGCCTTGCTTGTACCAGATGGAAACTCTCAACCCGGATGCTGAGAGAGGAGCCATGTATTTCGTGTCAGTAGTTAATAGGGGTGCAGGAACATAAAAAAGGATCTCTCTCATTGATGCTTTACACGGGAGAACAAAAGAGATGATATTCCACGCCTCTAGGAAGTCTTCGCGCCCACCCACATTTCTCAAAAAACAATTGCTCTGCCACCAAAAGTCCATCTTGAGGGAACTTTTTGCTGCTCTAAAGGTACCAAATAGTAGACATATACACAAGCTGCCGTTTCATCCGGAGAGGGGGAGGTGGACGAAACAAGCAGTCTTTCAACTCGGCCGTCTGGTGGTGGGCTTATCCCCCTTGCTTTACCCAAGTTTTGACTCCCCCATGCCATTAGTCTCCCCTTTTATCTTCTTTTTCTTCGAGGTATCCTGCCGGGGGGAATGCTGACTCGGGCTCATGCAAATTCTAAAGGTCGTTCGCTCGCACTCTATTTGGCCTCCTCGGGGAAGAGGTCCTCCTTCAGCAGGACGCCGAGCTCCTCACGGAGGGGCTTGAGCTCGTCGAGGTACTGCTCGTACTGGCCCTTGTTCTCAACCTTGGCCTTGATGCCCTCGAAGATGCGGACGGCGGTGGGGTAGTCGTTCACGCGGCGGGCGGCCTTGAGGGCAGCGACGACGACGGAGGGAGAGGGGACGAGATCGTAGGCGAAAGCGTTGTTCAGGTTACGCTGCAGTGGGGAAAACTATGTGTCAGTCGGAAAGAACGCATATCATAGGTATATATGGCATTGAGAACGCGGTTGTCGTCGTGCGTTGTGTGTAAGAGAGACGAGCTCGGTCTGACATGACGCATTTGGTGATAGGTTGGGCGATCCCTGTGATGTGTCGTACGATGCCGAGGATGCAAAGTCTGGAGGAAAAGTAGGACTGACCTGGAGCTCGAAAACGTCTTGCACACCATCGAATTCCTTCTCGTAACTATGGAAAAGCTTAAGCATTAGCCATTGAGGTCCCCGGGGATAGTGTTGCATCCCAATTGAGTGGGTTGAAGCTTTTGTCGGGCGGGTGGTTCGATTATGTATATGGCGCGTCATATTTCACTCCGCCCGCGAGAGTCAGAGTGTTTTGTTGCGGTCCCTCCAGCCGGCCATACGCCGGCGTTACTTGTTGTCGCAATTGGACAATTGAAGCAAGTAAAAAAAAGGTTTATCGACTCACCGGGAAGTGAACTCCTCGAAGGTCTCCTCGTGGGCATCGCTGCGGCGGGCGACGGATGTGCTGAAGTTGAGGCTGGAACCGGCCATCAAACCCGGCACGAAGGCACCGGCTCGGCTAGGGGCAGCGACAGGTCGGTATGCGCGGAAGAAGTTGTTGGCGGGCCCGCGGGCGATTGTGCGCAGAAGAGAGGCCGACATGGCGACGGAGGTTTGGTAGAGCGGAGAGTGGTGGTGAATTGGCTGAGAGAGGGTGGTTGACGTGGGATGGTGGTGGTTAGCACGAATTGGGGGGGGAATTGGGATTGAAGCAAAGAATTATCGTGGCAGAGCCCG
This sequence comes from Arthrinium phaeospermum, assembly GCA_006503535.1. NCBI lineage: Eukaryota > Fungi > Ascomycota > Sordariomycetes > Amphisphaeriales > Apiosporaceae > Arthrinium > Arthrinium phaeospermum. Next base: position 2,446,869 of record QYRS01000001.1, on the reverse strand, counting down.
AGAGTTAACCTTAGGCCTTTGCTTTGGCTGGAAAGAACCGAAACTCACACCACCAAGGCTGGCCCAGCACCAGTAAACCATAGCCGTTCCAGCGCCCGGAAGGAAGCCCACTAGGCCTCAGAGGGAGGAAAACTTCAATCGCTCCCTCCTGATTGGCGCAGCCCCAGCTTTTCAGCGGAGCTTGCTCTCAATGTTGCAATGGAGCTTCCCAAGGTCAAGCAGCTGAGCTTGAATTGAGGCTGCCCACTTTGGTGGTGGGTGGCTTGAGATAAGCTGTGGCTGGTGTGGCTAGAGACCACTGATAGTGGCGCTCGTACGTCAATGTGGCTGACCCTTTCTTTTCTAAGTGACAGGTGGTTTTATTCCACGAGCCCAAACGAAAACGTCATGGCGGGAAAGAAGCAGATGCGATGCGATGCATTTGCATTAGCACGGAACATTGACAGAACCTCGATAGGCGCGTATACTCCCGCCTCAATCCTACTCGCATACCTTCCATAGTCATTCGTATACCGTTATAGCATTCATAATTCCTAGAGACCATGTGGTGGTGGTCTATAAATTGCATCGCAAAGTGCTACCGCGCAGTATATCTGTTCTTTGTACGATCGTGATATGAGTAAGGAGGTGTACACAGCAGATGTCTGAAATATCTCTCTCCTTTTCTTGATGATTCTCGTTGATCTGTTATTTCGCTTTTTCTTGCAAAGTTCAAGACAGTTGTCAAAATCTCGAACCTTCAATCTCCGGATGCCCCTCAAAGCCCACCCACTCTTGTATGCAGGTTCACGCATCTTCCGATACGGATGCTGGCCCGAGGCACACAAATGGTCGCAACAGCTGCTTTGGCGGCCATTGGCCAATCAGCTTGTCCGACACCGCTGTGTGATTGTCTCTGCTGCCCGTTCAGGGGGGAAGTAGGTATTTCGAAAGGCCGCACTAGGGACTACCAATATGGCCTAAGTCATGTCCCAATCCAACTAAATGGAGGCAGGTGGCAACGCCGAATGCTACCAGGCATCTTGCGCGTCAGCTGGCAGAGCCGCATTGCACATGCTTGCTGCTATCAAATGTGTCTGCGCAGAATGGCGGGCATAGCGTACGACATATGGAGTGGATGAAATACTTCAAATGGTCTCTCTCCCCCTAGAGATGCATATCCAAGACTTTTCCCTATTGGAGCCGGGGCCATTGAGGGTCTTGAAGAACGGAGAGCTCGGAAGTCGATCCTGTCAGCGCAATGCACAAGACGGCATTTCACGTGCACACGGAAATTGGGCATGTAAAGTCTTGGATGCTATTGGTTCAGCAGAGGTTCCTAGCGACAACCCACCCGCCAGCAAATTAGATCAATTCTACTCGGACAGGGATCTCGTACCCGGCGGGAGCTGACGCGCGACACCGCTATCATATGAAGGCTATCGACTGTTAAGCAGAGGCCTACCGACCGCCCGTGAAATGCATAATACTTAGCAGCCCAGCGAAAAGTCGGTACAGGCCAAGCGGTACGTATCGGCGCGGGGCGTACGGATCCCGGCATTCAACTTTTTTTTTCTGGCGAATGCGGTCTCTTGCGACAACAGGCAGGGACCGTCCATCGTGGAGAACAAGACGGTAGAGATGCTCCTTAGATCACTCCAGGCAAAGTGCCCAGCGCCTGTGCTTCCTGCCAGGCCCGCGCTGGCCTGGCGCCCTGTCCGGCTAGCCGATTGGTACCTTGGCTAACAGATCACTACTCCAGCCCAGCTCCAGGGCTTGAGGAGCCAGCTGTCAGCGAAATACATCAGGTACCGCCGCTATCGAGAAAAATAGAGTTTCCCGAGGTTCCATCCCTTTTGTTGAGACAGCTGCGAGAAAGGAACATTAGGAAAAAACAACAAGCCACCACTATCTAAGATAGAGACATCTATCTACACCCATCCTTCTTTATTGACAACGCAAAGTCAAACTTGTTGTTTCTTCTTCCTGTCGATCGCAACGCCTGCACCAGATACATATAATTGTCTAGAGAGAAGAGCAATTCTTGATTGAATTGTTCATGAGTGCTCCCCTTTTCTCCTTCTAGCTTATTTTTTCCTGTCGCTCCTTCAGACCACGTTTGTTGTTTTTCTTCTTCTCCTTCCAAAGTGCTAAAACCACTTCCAAACAACACCACCACCACCCGCCCAAAAAGTCTACCTCCTTGCGCCATCGCGTGCCTCGAGAACCCGACCGTTCGCGCCAACCCTTCTGGCAGTTTTGGTTCTGAACTTTGACACCGCCATCCGTCCGATCACAACCGCCTAAACAATGGCGAGTTCTTCGCAGGCGGCTCTTTACGAGTCCTGGCCTGTGCCTACCCTCGACAGGCCCTTCGGCATTCACCTGTGGCCTATCTTCAACAAGGCCTTCGAGCTCGTCGTGGGCTATCCCGCCGACGACTTCCGCTTCGAGGCCGGCCGCACGCCCATGTCGACGCTGAAGGAGACCTCCATCTTCGTCGTCATCTACTATATAATAATCTTTGGTGGACGCGAGTTGATGCGCAAGAGAGATCCTCTTAAGCTGAAGACTCTCTTCATCATCCACAACTTCTACTTGACCGCTATCAGCGCAATCCTCTTGGCCCTCTTCATTGAGCAGCTGCTCCCCACCGTTGTTCGCAAGGGCATCTTCTTCGCCATCTGCGACCATGAGGGCGGTTGGACCCAGCCCTTGGTCGTGCTGTACTACGTAAGTTGCGACGAAACGCAATTGCGCCCCTGTGTGTAGCCCGACTAACCCGCGCGACAGCTCAACTACCTGACCAAGTACCTCGAGCTTCTGGACACCGTCTTCCTGTTCCTCAAGAAGAAGCCATTGAGTAAGTTTCCTCGCGCAACCAATTGCCCCCGACCTCCTGGGATCACGATGCTAATTGTTTGTACAGCCTTCCTGCACACCTACCACCATGGCGCCACCGCTGTCCTCTGCTACACCCAGCTTCTCGGTCACACCTCGGTCTCGTGGGTTGTCATCACGCTCAACCTTACTGTCCACGTTGTCATGTACTGGTACTACTTCCAGAGCGCCCGAGGCGTCCGCATCTGGTGGAAGGAGTGGGTCACTCGCTTCCAAATCATCCAGTTCTTCATTGATCTTGGTACGGCCCCCGCCCCCTTTCTGCTCACTGTTTCGCTCTGCTAACGACTGACTCAGGCTTCGTTTACTACGCGTCGTACACCTACTTCACCTCGACCTACTTCACCTGGATGCCCAACCACGGAAAGTGCGCCGGAGAGGAGTTCGCTGCCTTCTCTGGTCTTATCGTGCTCAGCTCTTACCTGGTCCTCTTCATCTCCTTCTACTTCGCCACTTACTCCAAGGACGGCAAGGCCCCTAGTGCGCGCAAGGCTGTCCGACGTATGTCGCAAGCCCCGGTTCCGGATGCCCACACCGTGGCCACTGCGTCGCAGGGAAGCATTAAGGCTACTGGTGTCAAGGCCAACGGCGGCTCGACCCGGTCCCGCAAGGCCTAAATGCCCGTCCGAGTGCGACAGGCTGCAGCTGCCTTGGTTGCTCGGCTTGAGCCACGGCAACCTTAGCGACTGCCTGCACCAAAATCAATGGACGCAGTGTACGTCCGGCCGCCAGGTCGGCGTTTAGGGATCCCTCGTACCGTACTGAGGCGATCCCGACTTTCCCATCAATGTATTACTGATTTTTCGCATTGCGATGAACAGGCACTTACTTTATGTGCCCATGATGATACACGTCAACAATCCGGCATGCGGTGGAGGGGGGCTTTGTATGTGTAGAAAAGATATATGTATGACAAGACGATCTTAATCTGGAAGGCTACGAGAAAAGGAGCAGTAGTTAATCCAGCGTGGTCGCGGAAAACTGGAGGGGGGTCGTGGTTGAGAACGGGGGTGTAATCAATCATACGGTATGGGATTACATCTGTCCCGGTTCTTGACCACCTGTTACATGGACATCTTCCTTATTTGTTATATAAAACTGTTGTAATGAGCCCTTTTCGCGACCAGTCGAAATTGGCTATTAGAACTTATAGAAGATTCGGTGGTAATAGAAGATATGAAGGATGCGCAATGTTCCATTGATATTTTTTGTCCCTACGTTATGCTTCAACTCCTTTTACATGGCCTTCGCTCTGATAGTCGCGGTATATCACCGTCTATGCTTCCTTCGATTCCGTCAATTCCGTCAAATTCTCTGGTTCCTTCAATTCGGGGGTTTGCAATTCACTTTCAATGTCCACCAAGGTTCGGAAGCGCCGAAATGGCCCATCACGACTCACCAGATCGTCCGGGTCAGCGACCACATTCTTGAGCTTGACGGAAGAAGAGCCGGCAGTGGCGCCAGGATCGTTGATACGACCCCGATGCTGCTTAGACTCGATGATGCTCTGAAGGCTGCCACCGTTGCTCTGTACCCCGTCTAGGTTGAGGCAAGACAGTCCAGCACATATGTTGCCGACGGCTGATGGAAGTGCAGGGCAGCCGGTCACACGGTGGTAGGCGTCGGGGTTCAGGATATGGACTGGGATGGTGATTGTATGGTCAGACTCCCATCCGGCCGGGTTGTGCCAGTCCCTCACGGTCCATTGCACGACGGTTCCCCCAGCTGCAACCTCGACGGAACGTTCCTTCTCTATGAACCATCTGCCTCTGTCGCCTCCATCATGGGTCAATATGATGGTATCGCCCTAAATTCAATTGTTAGCTCCCGTATTGACATTTTCCGTTGCCACAATACATACGCTTCGATGTTGGTAGTCAAACAACGTTTTCTCTGGATGTCCTGGTTAGCAAAGTCAATTGCATACTGGGTTATGCCAAACATACCGTCCTCCAGCCGTATGCCTTCATAGATGAGGGTTATGTTATGGCATTTAGTCCCCACCATGGCTTTTGTAGCAAGTTTGAGATCCATCACGGTATCCCGTATGCTGTTGCAATATATGGAAAACTCGGTTCCGTTTACCAAGAAAATGACAACCTCGTGCCTACCGGCCCTCTTAGTGAACACCTCTTGACGAGTATTACCAAGAGAGGGAGGAGCCCGCAGGAAGGGCGTGTGCGGCGTGATTTCCAATTGCAGATCGCTCACAAACGACTCCTTGGTCATGAGCACATCTGCACCGTACTCCTGACCGGAAGGCGAGGCCTCAAACTGCCGGAACACTTCTGGCGAGACCGCAATGCCATCCAGGAACAGTTGGCGGGGCACTACGATATAGTCATGGACAAGCGCAGGGTGCTTGGGGTGTTCCTGGGGGCGACGGGCTTTGGTGTTCGAGTCCTCGATTCTGAATTCGCCGGAGACCGCGTTGACGCCGCCCGCATAGATCTTTACCAGGAATGGGTCTTTGGCTCTGAAGGAAATCCACATGGATTCCTCATCTGTTCAGAATACTTTTAGTCAGCACCAGGCCCCAAAACTGGAACCTGTGGAGAGAGAAAGAGACAGGTAAGGGGAACATGGTACTGTTGGGCGGGCTGTACTCACGATGCATGGGAAAGAAAACGCCGCGATCGACTTTCACCCCAGCGGACCGCAACTTGCGTTTATGGTCGCTGACTTTGGAGAGTGGATATTTGCCGAGACCGGGAGGCAGTGTCGTGGTTTCTGCAATGTCCGGGGCTCGAATGGTGCGCATAAACTGGATTTTCAACGAAGGGTCGCCATGCGTGGCGGGGCTGGTTCTCAGGATCTTGATCGCGTCGTTCTCGATGCTGCAGGCAAACTGGGATTTGGTAGACGCCATAGTGGATAGACCTGTGTGTATTCGTGACTGTTTGTTGTGGGAGTATTAGATGATAAATTAGAAGTAAACAAATAAGATGTGTACTATGTGTGTGTATTTCGGGCGATAACTTTTTCTGAGAAGCATGTCGGCTGCGGGTATTTATGAGAGTAGATACGTAGGACAGACAGATCACTGGAATGATAGGTTCGACGAATTCTAGCACCAAGATGAGGCTTAAGGTGATGAAACAACCTCCCACAGTCTCTGAAAGAAAATACTGCTGACATGGGACAATAAAGGCCAACGGGAAAAACGTGGACCTGACTTGTCCACTAAACTGATACCTTCTGCTGCCAGAGTATAGTCCTCTCCGTTTCAGTGTGTGCTCCTATTTCGTTGACGCCACCTTACAGCGAAGTAAAGCTTCCTCTTAAAAACCTCCGTTCAACATCAAAGGTGCCATATTGTATCAGAGTGACCTGTTCCATGAGTTTTACGCCTGAACAAACAAAATTGTCTTGGTAAGGAAAAAATGATTATATAATACTTAATTAGTAGAGTGTGCCTAGACTTAGGATATTCCTCTTAGGTAAAAGGTTAAACTATATTAGTTTAAGAGTTTATATTTATATATAAAGTATTAATATATTATTAATCGGTAAAGTTTAAAATTACTTAATTAGCTTTATATAATACTCTTTTTTTTTTCCCCTTTTTAAGTTTATATTATTACGTATAGCCCCGGCTTAATTTATTACCGCTTCGGTTAATTTATTCGTCGATATTATTATTAAGCTTATTAATTAGCGTTTAGAATTAGGTATTTCGTTAAATATTATTAAGGAAGAGGGTTTAAATTAAATTTTAAGTATTTTTTTTTTATTTTAGAATTTATCGAGTCGTTTAATTTATTTTTCGAGGAAAGTTTTTTTATTAGGGTTTTATATTTTTTTTTTTTTAAAAAGACAGTAATCGATTTTATATGTTTTATAAAAGGTTATCTCGATTAAGGGTTTATTTTTTTTAATATTTTTTATATATTTTTAAAATCGCAGGTGCTTTTTTTAAAGTTTTATAATATTAAAATAAGTAGTTTTATATTAGTCGTTCTTTATTTTTTCGAGTGGTTTTTAATATATTCGGCGTGGATTATTTTTAAAGATTTTTATTACTATAATAAATAAGCGTGATAAAGCGGATACATTATGTTTTTTAATAAATTATAATAAATAGTATATATATTAAATAAAAAACTTTTAAGTAATTAATAAAGGAAATAAGAATAGCTTTTTATATATAGTTCGTTAAATTACTAATAGCGACCGGAGATAAGACCGGAATCGAAAAGGGAATTTTATAATTATCGGTCGTTATTAAGTTTTTATTTAATTTATAAGAGTTATAATTAATTATTAGAATATTTTTAAAAATTTCGAAGGTATTAAATATAATATTTTATTTTTAAGTTTATTATTTTTAAAATAACTTATTCTTTATAAGTCTTTTATTTTTATCGAAAAACTTTAATATAAATCGAAAAAAAAAAAAAGAAAGAAGAAAGAAGGATTGAAAATATATGTAAGTCCTCCGAATTAAAGTAGCTCTTCTACCCCTATTCCGCTCCGGCTCATTTTTTGACGAAGGCCAACAAGCGTCAAATAAGCATTGTTTCTTCCGTCGGGACAGGGAAAGTATCGAAACTACGACTTTGGCAGCTTAGGGTCGGGACGTGAGAGCCATGTTTGAACTGCTAATAGGATACACGCATGTTGGAAAAGGATTGCTTCGGACACCGATCAAGAGAGATGCACTGCGGCACCAAGTTGGCAAAATATTCGTCTATAGACTAGTACACAAGAGTAATCGCCATCCACCTAATTGCTTCGCAGTCATGTCACTAGAAACTGGGATCCTGCGTATATCGTTTTCGGGACCCGGAGCAACGTTTTCTTCCGCCGACCTGTATCCAAATCTCGGACATCAAGCCACTTTCCCCACGATGCAAACTAAATTGAGAAAAGGCCGTGTACCGCTGGTCAAACTACCACTTTAATATCACTGGAGGGTCAAGAGACCAGGGCGGTAGGGCAGCAGGTTGTAATCGCCGTTGTCGGAGCTGGGGTCGCGGCCCTGGTAGAGCAGCTGGATGTTGCAGGGGTCGATGGGGAAGGTCTGGTCGGCGCTGGTGCGGACGAGCTCGCCGTGGCTGATGTCGTTGGTCCAGGTGGCGCCGCTGTTGGCCTTGCCGGCGAAGGGGCTGCTCTCGGCGCCGGCCTGGACGGTCCAGGTGCCGCCCAGGCTGCTGGCGGTGAAGGAGCGGAAGAAGCGGCCCTGGGCGCCGATGGCCTCGACGATCATGAGGTAGCCCTGGCCGGGCACGCTGTAGACCTGCACGGCCTCGAACAGGTTGTTGCGCGTGTCGGTCAGGATGGTCTCGTACTGGGAGCCGAAGCTGCCGGGGAAGTTGCCGATGGGCATGCTGGCGCGGTAGATGCTGCCGTTGTCGCCGCAGAAGAAGAGGTACATGTTGGTGTCGTCGCCGATGACGGTCTGGTCGATGGCGCCCGTGTCGGACTGGATCTGGCCCTCGAACAGCGGGTTGGGCCCCTGCCAGCTGTTGGCGTCGGTCGGGTCCGACGACGTCAGGTACGAGAAGGCCGTCGGCCCCCACTGGTACGCCATGATCCAGACGTCCTTGGGCGCGAAGTGGAACAGCGTCGGCGCCACCGTGCTCTTGCTCATGGCGTTCTGCGATGCGGCGCCCATCTGGCCGAAGTCGGAGAAGAGCCCGAAGTTCATGGAGCCCCACGCCGTCCCCGCGTCGTGCGTCGTGGCGTACACGAGGTGCTGCCCGTTGTACGGCGCAATGGTGAAGTCCTTGAGCGCCACCCAGCCCGACTTGGGCTGGGCCAGCGCGCCGCTGTCGGTCCATCTGTAGGACGACGGCAAGGCGCACTGCTGGCCCAGGGCGCCTGTCACCGAGGTGAGGAGGACGGTCGTTGCTTGAAGTCTCATGATGCAAAGATGAATATCCCGGTAGGCTAAGGTTGTGATGGGCGAATCTTGACTCCTTGAGACCGAGATGGAACTACGAATCAACGGATTGTTGAGTTTACATATGTCTCGAGGACGTCGCCACTACCACGGACGTATCGACAATAGCAGCTATTCCGGCCGGTGAGAACGCTCGGCAGTCTCTCGAATCCATGGTTTTCCAATCCACGATGCACTGAACCAGAGGACGGAAAATTGTTCCCCAGCCGGACCTCATACCACCGTGCGCCTATTCTCCATAGATGCGGGGGGTAACCCCTGACCCCGGACCTGAACACCCCACAAGTTGCCTTTATCAATCGATCTCTCCGCGGCGATCCTGGCTGGATTGATGAAAACCAGGTTGGCAACATGGGGGGCCACCTCGCACATATATTGCATTCGCCTTGGCCACTATGCACCGACCAGGACACCGACTCGATCCCGCATCATGTTTACACATTTCTCCGGCTCGCACCCTGGTTCGACGCTACCTCGCCAAGATCCGATCGGCACCTTGGTGCACGTTTCGGTACGGCCGGCACAAGGATCGACAGGCTTATTCAGGTATCACGCCCAATTCGGCCTGCAGGGATATGCTGGCCAAACCTGCTCGGTCAGCCGCTCGAATGAAGAGGCATGGCCCAACTCCAGTCATTTTACTCAATTGACGTGCCCAAGCAGCTTACGGATTTGGGTCTGATTCGCTTGCTTCTATTCCGGGCAAGATGAAGACGATACGTGCCGTGTCCAGCTGACAGCCAACAACAACCATGACGTACTAGGGCTTACGGTAGTACCCCTGTCGCTGGCCAAGCAGGGCCTCGGTCACAGTCCCAGATCACTATCACAAACCTTGAAATGAGCATCCACTGAATGTGATGAGTTTCTAGGCAGGTAGGTAATGAAATCGACAGAAGATGCAGACCCAGCACCCAGCTAATCTATGGAGCTATCCGACCCATAAGACGTGGTCCAACCACAGTCTGGATGAGAAATCGGAACGCACCCTCTATGGTCGCCAACGTAATATTGTTACATGATAGGAAAGCAACGCTCGCTTAACAAACAAACAAACCGGGGACGCGTCTCCGCACACACACCCCCATCGACGGCTCGGCCCGGGCACAGTCAATCACACTCATCATCAAACAGCCAATGCCTGCTGACCCGTGAAGAGTCGACGATGCGGACCTCGCGCCACTCCCCGTCGTGTTTCGAGGCGACGCCGATCATAGGGCTGGCCCTTTCGGGCATGTACGACAGCTCGCTCCCGTCCAAGCTGGTCTCGTACTCGTCGGGCGCCAGGAGATAATCCCTGGGGACATCGACGCTGGCCCCGCTTACCGAGGCCTGGTCGACGGGCATGCTCTCGCTCAGCGCCGCCTCCTTGCCCGTGGGGTCTGGGGAGTGGATATCGAGGTCTCCCGTCTGCGACGAGCCTCCCATCCACACGACCTCGATGATGGAGAGGGCCGAGTGCAGTGGTGTGGTCACCGATCGGAGCTTGAACCGCGGATCGACCTTGGCAAAAAGCGAGGCCCAGTCATCGTAGGTGCGCTCCTTGGCGTTTGCACACGACTGCATGTGGGTATCGCATGCCCTGTTCTCGGTGGTTAGCTATCGCGTACAAACTCATTTGACACCAGTGGGAAATCCGTAGAACTTACCGAGCAAACTGCTCCTGGACGTGGTCACGCGCCTTTGGCGCCGCGAGGCAGCGCTCGTTGAAGATGAGACGCGCGCCCGGCTTGAGGGCGGGGATCTGGTTGCGCAGGATGGTCTCGGCGTAGCTGTCGGGCCAGTCGTGCAACACGCAGCGCCAGACGTAGACGTCGGCGTCCTTGACGGCCTGCTCGGTGAAGAAGCTGTAGGGCTGGAACCGCAGGCGGCCCTTGTGCCGGGGCAGGACGGCCTTCTCGCCCTGGGCCGCCACCTCGGGCAGGTCCTCGACGATGGCCGTCTCGATGCTGGGGTACTTGTCGAGCATGGCCTTGCATAGGTCGCCCATGCCGCCCCCGACGTCCACGACGACCTTGGGGCAGTGGCGCTCCCACCCGAGGTTGTCGACGGTGTAGCGGGGCTCCATGCCGGGCACCTTCATGCTCCACGCCATGGCCTTGGCGAAGCGCTCCATGCGGGCGGGCTGGTCGCTCACGATGCCGAAGAGGTCCTTGTCGCCCTGTCCGCCGTTGGCGAGGGAAAAGGGGCTCTTGGTGGGGTCGTCGCAGGCCGGGTACTTCTCCGTGCTCTCGGCAATCTTCAGGGCGGCGGGTGCCAGCTCCTCCGTGGCCATGCCCAGCCAGTCGTGGAGCGTTGTGGTCCCCAGCGCCAGTGATGCAGCATTGTGCTGGACGAGGCCGGCGGGCGTCTCGTCGAAGATGCGGAGAGATATCGCGGCACGCACCCGCCGTCGGGTTGACGACTCACTGAGCCCGCAGCGAGCTGCGAGGTCGGTATATGAGATGGGCCCGTCCAGGGGCACATGCTTTGCAATCTCGAACTTATACAAGGTGTGTAGAGTAGCCGTGTGTGCAGGCTAAACACCACAATTTAGCTCAGGTAATCCCAAGGGGTAGCCAGGGGCCACAAGTGATATAATACACCCGGCAGCAGTCTGATGCTTACAATGAGGAAGGACAAGAAGAAGACATGGCCGGCGGGGCCGACGATTAGAGACCGGAGCTCATCGAGGGCCTCTAGGAGCTTGACACGGCTGGTCTCGACGGCGGGCGTGAAGGGACCGCTGAAGTGGTCCGCTCCTGCGGCGAAGGAGGGCTGAGGGATGCCCTCATCATCGTATGCGTCATAGATGCGGTTCGTGCAAGACGAGATGACATGTGCGAGCTCGGGGAGCGAACGACTCAACGCCATGGCTTGAGATGATATCAGGCCGAGATGCGAAGGCAGGATCTAGTGTATAGGGCGTCTTCGGCGTAGGGCAAGGTGGCGTCTAAGTATTAGGAGCAAAAAGGAGGGTAAGGAGGACAAGAAGAAACCAAACCATACAGGGAGGCGGCAGGTGATGGATTAGGGAGGCGTTCCAGCTAAGTACTGTCAAAGTCCTACGAGTTTGTGTACGCCATGTGGTACTGGATCCCTCCCGCCCCTGATGTAGTAGAACCATGGCCTTCGTGATGGATGGGCAGGGAGGCCCGACTGGAGCAAAGCTCAGCCAGTTGGGTCGGTGAAGCTGAAACTTGTCAGCTGATTCCCTCCCAGATTGGCTCTGCCTCCTCACTTGGACGCCCCAACTCGTGTTCCCGGCGATAGGGCCTGCAGATATAACCCCAGAAGGCTGCATCAGCGTGTGTTGTGTTGGGATGAGCAAGAAGGGAGGCAGGCCCCGCTGGGTGCTCCGCTCAACCACCATGCAAGCTCCATCACACACAGGGCTGTCACGCATTAACTCACGCACGCACACGACACGACACATTTGATCCAGCAGCAGCAGCAGCAGCGGGATATGCAGCTGCCTGGCTACCTCCTTGGCATACGAGCCGGGGCCGCGTTTGTTACTATCTATATAGCAGTAGGGCAGAGAGGACGCCTCTTGGGGGCTGTTCTCTAGGTATGTAATACACCGGTTCGCAGGTGTGGGTGTCAGCGATCCTTCCAACTGCGGGTTTGCTACGCCACTGGCCCTTCGCACTCCCGTCCCGCGTCCCCTCATTGGCCGCTAGCGGGTTTGGTGGCGTTCCGCGCTATCGTAATCACGTATATATTAGGGAATCCCAGCTTTTCCCTCTAGTGTCAGCTGAAACTAGAAACTAGGGGCCGAGTTCTCCCTCTCCCTCTTCTCTCTTAAGGCTTGCTTACCTCGTCAGCAATTGGTCAGGCACACACGTGGGTGTGGGTGCGTCTGAGAGCGGGCCTCGCCGACAATCAGACCCTATTGAGAGTTAGTAAGTAGGATTAGGAATAAGTAGGTTAGGCTCGGTGGTAATAATAATAAATACCAAATGTCTCGGAAGGGAGCAGACCTCCCCGAAGTGGCTTTCCAACTTCTTTCACCAAATCTCGGCCATATCATCACCCCTGTCCCGGAAGACTCACCTGCGCCACACCGGAATGTGGCCGGGGACACTCATGTCACCTTCTGGAAAAGAAGTTCCGGGACACAAATATGCGTGGCCTGGGATACGACGATCGATAAGCGAGGGGATCTTGTGTGACTCTCGATACAGCACCGATTTTCGCGGCTACCCACCGCGCACGATTCGCCCCAGGATGCGATATTCCATGCACAACTATGGCATGTATTGTTTACGTTCAAGAATTGCAGGGTCTCTTGGTATCGTAGAAGTTGCTGGCTAACCGTTGAGAACTTCGGTCAGATACTGGGGACGGGATGATGAATGCAGCAATATGGCGACGACTGGACATTGTAACTCACTTGAGCAGCATAGTCGTACCCTGAGTGTCGGGGGTTGGAAATCCACGTAGCAATGGGAGGTTGTTGGGATCCTAACAGTGCTATTAAAGCTCAAGCCCCTCTCTCGAACCCCTGACTGGGACAGATACCCAACCAACCTGCAGCCCGATTATGCATGGGACTCTATTGCATGAAGATGGAAACACGATCATACTTTGTGACAAAAGGTTCGGCGACCAAATAGGCGACAGGAAAAACCGGGAAAAATACGAGTGCCTCATAATTATTAATCCTGGGAAGGCCTGCCGAGACCTTTCTTCGAATGCGCCGGTCTAGGCTTCAAAGCGACTTTTGCGGCGGCGTTGCACGATGACGATAGCCCCAAGCCCCTTTCAGGGCTGAATCGTTGTGCGACTTAATCTTCATTCCGTCGGTGCGGAAGAGCGGGGGGACAAAATATGGACAAGGTGAGCTTAACCAATACCACCCAACGTCGCATCATGCTGCCCTTTTTCACACCGCTCACATATTATCCTGCGTCCCAGAACGCCGTTGGGTTGGTTCCGACTGGACGAACTATTCAATAGAAGCCTGCGCATCGCATGAGTTGTGTCTCGAGCAGTGCAGCATCGGATGAGAATCTGAGATCGCTGTGCCTTTCCGCGCTACCCCTGTGATCGCGGGTAATCGCATGCATATTTGTTTCGGGCCCCTACAGAAACGCACGCACACGCATATACGCCCTGGCCTCACCCCCGACAAGAAATCAAGAAAAGAAGAATCGCATTCTGGTAGCAAAGCAAGTAAATACACAATTATTGTCCCCCGCCCTGCCCCATAACCGTGGTTGATCATTAGTCGTGAAAACGTTTTCTCCCAGCAAGGTAAATCAAAGTCGGGCAGAAAGACGTTGCTCGCCGGGTGCGTGATAGTCGGGCACCTTCATCTCCAATGCCGCTCCCGAGTAGCCGAGGTCCTCAGCTACAAGCATGGCGCACTTCTCGCCAATGAGAAGAGCGGTCGAGTACCTGCACCATAAGAGTCAGCAAAACCCCAAGATGCAGTTATATATGACAAGGGTAAAATGGTGAGGGGTAAGGAAGGAAGGGGTGTGCGTACGTGTTGCATCCGACATTGTCGGGGCAGATACTGAGATCCGCCACCTTAAGTCCCTTGACATCGTGGACGTTCAGGCGTTCGTCCAGGACACCGTGCTTGACGATGCTGTTTCCTTCCTTCGGGGCCATGGAGCAGGTCTGTTATTGGAAGTCGCTGTTAGCAATTACACCACCCCTGAAATTGAAATAGTATCGCATTGGCCACTCACCCCCAGACTGTGCCAAGTCGACTCGACATGGCGCTTGGTCCACTCCTCGACGGCCTTGATGTCGTCGGCGCTGTACTTGAGCTCGTCGCGGACGTGGGCCTTGTTGCTGTTGAGGACGTCGGCGGCGGGCCGCTTGTCGGCCTCGGGCAGGTACTTGCTCCAGCTGCCGTGCTGGAGGCCGGCGCTGAGGTTGCCCGGCAGGGCGTAGCGGCGGGTGGTGTCGAGGTCCATGTCGTGCGTGCGCGCGGGGCTGTCGTAGCCGAACCACGGGTGCATGGCCTGCACCTCGCCCGCGTACGCGTCCATCCGCCGCGCCGTCTCCCGCGACTTGATGTAGCCCCACACCATGGGCGCCATGTCGCGCTCGTCGTTCATGAAGCCCGTGTCGAAGTCGGGCGCGGCGTACGGGTCTGCTGACTTGATGTGCGTCGAGCCGCGCGAGAAGGGGTACTCGAGGAAGTGGAACATCTGTCGGGTGCGCAACCGTTTGTGATTAGTAACGGGGTCACTTGGGGAATAAGGGGTATGAAGTAGAATAGAAAAGGGGGTAAAGGGTGAAAATCGTGTCATTAACCAGACATTGGTTCTTTTTGGTGCAAATAGAATAAAGGAGAGTGTGTATCTGCTGAGAATTCCTTACCGTGAAGAAGTTGCCAGGGGGCCTGTGTCAGTAGTTAGTATTGTCTATTTGTCCGTGTGTGACTCGATCCAAACTTACATGAGCATGTGATCACCAAACCAACCGGAGATCACTGAGTAGTGCATGACCGGCTTGTCAGGCTTGTTCTTGAAGTAAGACTCCCACCCGTCCTTGAAGTGAGGGGTCGGCCACGACGCCATCTCCTTGAGCTCCTTCTCAGTTGGTCGGATCTTGACCCCGGCGTCGATGCCGTTGGTGGCTAGGGGCCCGGTACCCTTGAGCGCCCACTCGTCAAAGACTCCTGCGTTGAGCATTAGTACGATGTCCACGATTACTTATCTCTCAAGGTTGGACCAGGCTGGGTATCACTGGAACTTACTCTTCTGTACCTCGGGCACGCCTCGGACAAAGTCGTCGAAGCTCTCTACCTCGGGCTTGGCTCGGAAGACGGAGAAGGTGAGATAATGGTCTTGGAAGTTGAGGCCGACTCCTGGTAGGTTGACCTTGGGCTCGACACCGGCAGCTTTGAGCTTCTCGGGGTCACCTAATCACCACTGTTAGCCCACTCCCGTTGGCTTCCTGTATCATTCAATACTCACCAATACCGGATCGTTGAAGGATCAGTGGAGATGATAGAGTACCGCCGGATACTACGATCTGCTTGCGCGCCCTGAAGGTCCGGGTCTTCAACTGGTTCGGCGCCAGGGGCTTGGTTGGGCTTGCAGTTTGGTCAGTCGTATGTATTTAAAGAATGATTGTAGGTATACACTTACACTGTCTGCACAGCAACTGCGCGGCCATTCTCCATGATGATCTTGTCGACCTTGGTGTTGCAGGCCAAGTAGAGGTTTGAGTGGACCGCCCTGGTCGAGTGGATATAGGCGTGTGCGCTATCGCTTCGTCGACCGGTCTACATGTCCGTCAGATGAATGTCGTTTTATTTCCCCCTTCATCGGAGACTTACATCGCGATTGATCCACTTGAGCCAATGCTCGGCACCATGGCCTGTGGACAGGTCTTGGAGATCATCGACGGTCGGGATGTCTTGGGACTCAGCCGCCCGCAGGAAGTCGTCCTTGATTGGGTAGGTGCTACTGATAGTTGGCTGGGGTTCCATGTGGCGTGGCGGAGGATTTGATCACTTACTAGTTGCCAAACGAAACCTTGATCGGCCCCTCAAAGCCGTGTACGTCCCTATGCCTGTCGGTCAGTTTTGCATAAAGTCGGCAGGTAGGTTTGATACTGACTTGTTGTGCGATGCCCGCTGATAAGTCTCATGCTTCTTCATGAGCGGCAGCAGATCCTTCGTCTTCCAGCCCTCTGCTTGGAAGTCATCATAGTCGGAGGCCGAAGCGCGCGTGTACATCTTCCAGTTGTAAGACACAAGTCACAAAGATACGTTGGTAGGAGATATCTTACCAAAAAGTTGATGGACGATCCACCCCCGAGGATATGCGCGCAGGGGACGACGGCCTTTCGTCCAGCGAGCCACGGCGACGGGCGGGATTCGTAGAACGAAGCGGTTTTGGAGTCCAGCTTCATGTTCCGGGGGTAGATGCCCGGTCGGTACACCCATGGGTTGTTCAAGTTGCTCTCCCCGGCCTCGATCAGGAGGACCTTGAGATTGTGGTCCAAGTTGGCCAACCTAGCTGGTCAGCATCTCAAGCAAGCTGTGCTGCTCAAGGGGGTGAATACCTTCCGGCGACCACACAGCCACAACTACCGCCACCGCACACGATGATATCGAACTCCTCTGGGAGCGAACCCATCTTTGCGACCAACTGTGCTGATGCTACGGGGAAAATGGGGTGGGAGGTGTATGTGATACAATACGATGAAGCATCGGTTTATTGTTATCAAGTCAAAACATTGTTCCGTAGTGAGGGTGCCCGGCATGGTCTATATAGGTGAGTAGCCCTACATGATCCAATACCTATGTATGATGCGGAGACTACGCGCCCCGCCAAAGCGCACAGGGATCAACAAATCCAGCATCATGCGCAACCCACGTTACCCTTCTCCGCATATTAAGGCTTCACCCAGTCACAGCCACCGTCAGACACCCGGTGATCTGACAGGCGTAACGAAGCCGGTTTGCGCATGGGGGTAATCCTCTCCCTGAGCAGGGAGGGCACCAATAGGGCAACGGCCCAGAACCAGAACCGTGGAAGAAGACATGCATGGCCTCCTCACTTGGAAGGAATATCAATCAGGCTAACCGATGCCAAATGAGGGAGGGGTAATGAACAGACCATTCGAGATGCCAACGCGGGCGGGGTGTGTGTGTCTGTACCGTCCCCGACCTATCATGGTTGGTACGACGACGCTATGGGACGGACACGGACGCCATCCCAAAATTAAGCGATTTTAAGACGAACCATCTTTCGTCGCGAAACAAGCGCCCGTTTACTGTTTACCGTCTTGTTACCGCGACTATGTTTGGGAGTGACGTTGAGCCGGTGCCCCTGAGGAGAGCAAGCATGATGCTTACCTGACATCCGATCACTCGACCAAACGAAGGCAGATAAGAACATACCTCCCTTCGAAGGAGCATCGCATCCGATCATCAACAGCCCAAGGCATCTGCTGGCAGGATTATGGGGATGTCGTCTCCCGTCTCCGCTATCTTGCATTGGTTGTGTTATACGACTGGACGGGACAAAGGGGTGTTGGCCGCGGTCCACACCACCTCCGCTTAGACTAGTGTATTGCGGGGGTGGAGACTGGAGTCGGCATGCAGGCCGGTGAGAGTTGTATGGCAAGGGGGCGGATATCAGTGTGCTGTGTTGGTTCGCACCAAGGAGAGTGGATTGAGAATGATGCATCATGATGAAAAGCATCCTCTCAGTTGGCGATCCAACAGGCAGGGTTCCCCAGAAAACAATCATCGATGAGTAGCAGCGAGTTTGCCGTTGCTTCACAGCAGGTTCCCCGCGGATGATGCCCCAGAAAACATATCCACCGGCCTGGGTGTAATGCCTGGGCCGCATATCAGAAAGTTGGGGAAAGCTGGGGCAAAGCCATCATCCATCCCTTGATTGGGGTCGTCCCCGGATGCCAATTGCCGATCTGGCTACGCGTCGTGGGTCCAGCAGCATCTTGGGATGAACCGGTGTTCCGTCATATTACATGCCGGCCATGGCTGGCCAGGTTGGGGTTATCGAGGCAGCTGCGGGGACATCATGAAAACCAACGAAGCCAAGAGTAAGCTGTTAAGCCCGAAGCAAGTCCGAGCCAATGCCCAGACTTCCCGCACCCACTCCCTCGGAAAGTTGGAGACCAAATCGCCCGGATATGTGCAACAAATGTTTGTGTAACGGTCTGGCGGCCCCGACATTCGCCAGGCTATTCACGGTTGTTATCTTTGGCGTCTGCAATCAGGGGACTTACATTGCATATTCCAGAGCCTATGGTGCTCGCGGCCGCCCCCTCCTCGTTCTTTCGCCGTTACATAGAAAAATCACCGAATAGGAGTGGGGAAAGTCAAGATGCCGAGAGGGAAAGAGAGACGATGCAAACGAGATATCTGGTGTATGTACAGTGATATCATATTTATGTACATGAATGGAGACCAGACAGTCATGGATATCCAGGACTGCCCTTGGTGATAGAAAGATAAAGATAGATGTATCTGGCCTAGGCATTTAGGCATGATGCGAAGGGTTCGTCGGGAGCATGGCCGCTGCAGTGAAACCCCATTGGATCCTACACTGCAGGCCAGGACGACTTGGACGCAAAGGATATGCGAGTCGGGTTACATACACAATCCAAGGTCCCCGCTTTTAGTTGAGACCAGCCACGACGTAGTTGAAGTTGCAGTAGCCGGTCGACTGCGCCTTGACGTCGACGCGGCCCTGGCCCTTCATGACGACCTTGTTGTTGTTGGCCGTGTCGACGACCTCGAAGTACTGGGGCCCCGTGGCGAGCCCGGGCTCGCTGCCGTAGTTCAGGCCGGGCTGCAGGGCCACCCTGCGGAGCAGATTGCCGCCGCTCCAGATCTGCAGGCGCAGGCTCTCGAGGCCGTCGTCGGCCGCGACGACGGCCCAGTTGACGGCGTCCCTGGCCGCGCCGGCGCCGCTGGGCCGACCCAGGGCGTCGGACTGGCACGAGGCGTCCTTCTGGATGGGGCGGTACCACAGGGAGCCGACGAGCTGCTTGTCGGTGGGCGGGCGCATCCCCGTGGCCTTCAGGTTGTTGTTGAAGGCGGAGACGAAGGAGGCGAAGAGGGGCTGCCACGCCGTGTGGTTGTAGTCGTCGTTGTTGGCGTACTCGACCATGCTCTCGTCGATGCCCTCCATGCGCAGCGTGCCGATGTAGTGCGACTCGCCCGCGTCGTTCCAGGTGAGGATCTCGACGTAGTCGGCGCGGTCGCCCATGTCCAGGATCTCGGCCATGCGCTGCGGCATGTTGACCTCGCCGGGGCGGTACCAGTGCGTGGTGTTCCAGTGCTTGTACTGCAGCGTCGAGAGCGGCATCATGTACGTCTTCTTCTTGGCGTGCGCCGCCTGGAGCACCTTCTCGTCCTGCACCGAAGACACGTTGGAGGGGGCGTTGCTGTTGCGGGGCCACGCCGTCTCCCAGCTGAAGGCGCCGTCGATGGCCTTGCCCCAGTCGTTCATCCAGGTGCCGGGGTTGTCGAAGTAGTTGGGCGTGTCGTCGAAGTTGGGCACGAAGTAGAACTTGGTCTGGCCGAACGAGCCCAGGAACTTGGTCCAGTAGTTGGCATCGGTCTTCTGCGCGCTGAAGGTGCTGAGGAACGGGAGGTTGTTGGGCCCGGCCTTGAAGTAGGCATCGTGCCCCGCGTACTTCTTGAGCAGGTCGCTGTAGGCGTAGGCGTCCTTGTTCTGGGCGAGATCCAGACTGAAGAAGATCTGGAAGTTGTTGGCTTTGGCGGCCGTGAAGAGCTGGTTCACGACGTCGAGTGCCCAGCCATCTTTGGGCGTTCCGATGTTCAGAGCGAATGCCGTGAGGCCCATGTTCCTGGCATCGATAACATCTTGCACGGCGTGGTTGGTTCTCCCATCCAGTCCTTGGACCTGTTGATTCCGTCAGTTCTGTTTGCCTTGGTGATGCCTTCGTGGAGGAGCGGGAAATCAGGGACGGACCATGTAATGGGCAAAAACGTCTTTAGCAGCAGCTAGGTGAGCCAATGCGGCCACCGCAGCTACTAGAGCTCCCTTCAGCATGTCGAAGGTTTAAAGAATGAAATCGACTAAGTTGCAGTTGCACGAATAATGCAATGGGGAAGCTGCATTAGATCTCAGAGAGGACATTTAGCCACCATTATATACCGGCGTAGAAGATGAGACTGCTGTCAAAGGATTTATGGGGCTAATATATGGCATAGTAAGCTCAGTATCATCTTGCAGCGCGTCGGCCCGGGTGGGACTCGGTGACCATCTGGTTGGCGATTGTAGGAATGAGTGTCAAACACGCCTAGCTTTGCCACTAGGATGTAATTCGAGCCAGGAGCGGCGCCAAGGTCAGCCTGGAACTGCATTAGTTCCAGGGGTCAAATCGACATGAACCAGTAAGCCCGCCGGAGCCTAGCCTTGCTAGCTCGAACGGCCCGCTCACCTGCTTTGGTGGCCGCCCCCTGCGGCTTTCCGGGGCTGGACCGGCTATTTCTGGAGTATCAGCTCCGAATGGAAAAGAGAAATAAGAAGGTGGAATCGACATGATAGTAATCGCGCGGCTTCAATCAGATGATTGAGCTGGATCGTGCCTTTGCCAATGGTGCCAATCACATGTATAATATTACGGATACACGGAAGACACAACTTACGATGCTTACTACGGTATTAAACCGAATATTGATTTTCCTCCCAGTGACCACCATTGCGCATGAAATTCCTTTCCTGAGATGGATCTCTGGCTTGATCACATATCATCGGTTTCTGCTCGAGCCCAGGATATGATGGTGACACTTCTTTCCTTTCAGCCTCATATGGTCACTTCGTATTCTGCCTCGGTGGCCGCCGCCATTACGTCATGTGAAACCAGTGGCTGCAGAAGCCAAAGTACAATGAAAAAGGCTGCGAGAAGGTGGTGACCGACGCAAAAGAAAAATAGCCAGGCTGACTGAAAAAGCAACTTGCGGCGGGTGCCCCGCTACCCTTGCACAATATCCATTCAGGGCTGATGACAATTTGGCAGTAGTAGTTTGTGCAAGCCTGGTCGTATTTCTATGAACACTTTCGTCCAGGCTCGCCCAGCCACTTTTGCCCATGTCACGCAACAACTCCTCTGCGCGTTTGCGGGGCACGATATCACTCGAGTATTTCTCGTTCTGGAAACCGGCGGGTAATTTGCGGCCTATTCGCAGCCTAAGAGAATGCCCAAAAGGTCGTCGCCGTTGACTCGTTTCGTGAAGGCGAGGATAAGTTCAAACACGACAGCCGGATGGGTGGTGGCAGCGACGTCAAGGAGCGCAACATCCTGTATATCCACATAGTATTCTGCCTCGAAGTAAGGGGGAGCAGCTGTTATTAGATCTCAGAATCCTGCTCTATGCCACTCGAACACAGAAATACAGCACACCGATGGAAAGGAAAGGAGGTGGAGCATGGCTTACATGCAGGCAGACCCGCCAACAGCGCAGGATCCCACCGGAAGACCTTCGTCACCATTCCGGACGTGAGGGGGTTTGGCAGCACCAAGGTCAGAGTAAACCCTGGTTTCTTCTCCCGCACGAACTTCCTGTCCTCCTCCTCGGCGAGATAGCACCATGTGACCAGCCACATTGTCAGGTGTTTGCTCAAAACTATCATAGACAGGGTGCGAGGTGTACTTGGGTGTGATCGGATGCCCAGTATTTTGATGAAATAAACCATCATGCAGCAACTTCGCTCTGCAAAGTATCAACTCTATCAACCAAAATGATGTTGCCTGATTGGTGGTGCAACAAAGTGTGGCATTGCTCAGGCTCGGCCCGCCCATGCGCGCCCAAACCGTATGCTTAACCTCCCGGAACGTTATTCCTTATTTCGACGCCAAGTACGCAAACGGGGTCCGTATGGCCGGCGACCGACGGCGATAAGATGTTCTGTTTAGTATCCTTTACTCAGACTCGAATAATTACCAAGTGAGTTGGCTATGACAGGTCGCCGGGCGTGGAGAGGGATCTTTAGATTGGCGGAGGGAAGCATAGGACTCACTGCTTTGGGACAAATTTTACTATCGCTTACTTCTCAAAAGGGACCAGCAGCCATCAAGAACCATGGACCACAATTTGAACACTTTCGTCGGAGAGGCTGCAGCATCTTGATGATATCATGTTCGTATTAGATATTAGTTGTTGACAGTTGTAACAAGCGGCCTGCTATATTAACAGCTAGGCCACCATGGATTTATCCCAGGCGACAAATCACTCATATTCCAACCGGCGCCAATCGTAGGCATAGATGAAATCGCCGCTAATATGTCAGCGGAGGTCCACTCGTTATTGACGTCAACGTCAGGCATGTCAGCACCAACAACAGGAGACACTAGGGAGTGTCCGAGAGGCAGTCCATCCTCCTGTCCCGAGGGTATCGCCCCGCCGCCTACGACCATACCCTCTCTCGTCGAAGCTGCAATAGCCGGTGTCGGCGTTGACTTTGGCTTCTGAGTCGGCGGCACCGCCAACAAAATCCGCGCCAACTCCTGAATCTCCCTCACGTACCTCGCCGCCCTCGGCCAGGTCTCGGCGAGCGCCTTGAGGCAGCCGATGATGAGCCGCAGCTGGTTGCGGCCCACGGCGAGCTTCTCGTCCGAGAAGATGGTGCGGCACGCCGACAGGAGCGGGATCGCCCCCGTCGTCACCATGCAGACGATGAAGGGCGTGTGGCTGAAGCGCTCGGCGGGCAGGGCCAAGAGCCGCACCTGCGCCTCGATGGCGCGCAGACACCGCGTCGTGTGGACGATCAGGGATTCCTTGGCGATGTGTTCATCGGAGGGGTAGGTGGTGCAGCTGGACATGGTCTCGAGGGGGTGGAAGAGGAGTTTGGAGAAGGGGCGGTGGACGGTGAGGGTGGCGCTGATGGGTTGTCCATGTATGTCAGTGAGGATAATATGGACCCCGAAGATCATTTCATGATCCCAAAGGGGAAATGGGAAAGAAAGAGTAGTGAAAATACGTACGTGTGGACAAGCATATGGGCCTGGAACATGAGCTCGTCTATCTCTCCGCTCTCCGACATGACCTCCCTCTTGGACTCGGGAAGAAGGTGGAGCCACCCGTCTATAACGGTGTCGATTTCCTGGATCACTAATGCGGATCCGTGTGGCTTTGTTAACGGCGGAATGGATTTTAGCGCGGAGGTAATACTGCGGTAGGCGCCGACGAGGTGGGCAAAGGATGAATAGCCCGGACCTTCCGTCTCGAGTTCCCGGGCGCAATAATCGTCCCACGTCCGTGGAGTTGGTATTGCCTACTTTATGGTAAGGAAGGTACTCGAGATTACATGGGGCAGCAAATGGGATCTCGGACAGAAAGGTGTCAGAAAGGGGGCGATGCACTGACCTCGCTTTCATACTCGTCCTCCTCGCAAGGGAGATCCACTGTTGTCTCAATCTCGCATACGCGGAAAGAGAAGCTTCTGTCCGTCGCCGCGGTCGATGCCTCGACGCTGAGTAACTGCCACCAGGTCCGCCGGAAGCTTTCTTCCAGCACCGCGTCTCTAGCACCGTGCTCGGCAGCAAAAGACCGATGATGCATCCCCAATTCCACCGCCATGTCTATAGCGGCGTTAAGCTGCTCATAGGCCCTGGGTTTTTCGTCGGACCAGTACAGTGCCACGGAGTAGAGCAGGTGGCATTGCACCATAAAGGGGGAGGGTGTTGGGCTTTTGGGTATGCTAGGCTGAGGCAGTATGCCTTGTTTTGATCGCGAGCCAAATTTGAATAAGGAACCGATATATTTCATCACAGAGACTAGGGGATATATTTTCTCAAGTAACACCGGGTCTTTGACCAGACGCTGTAAGGCGGGCTTGGGAACCACACATGGGTGGAATTTGTGAAAGTGAAGATAGTAAGAGTCGAGATGTGAGTCTGGAAACACGCTTGCCCTTGTTGTTTCCGCAGGATAGACGGACCCTAAAGAGCTGCTCGTGGACACGCCGGACATGGCGTTGTAGTTGTCCTCGGACTGCGGGTGCTGGCTGGACGGGGTCTCCACAAACATCCTCAGCCAGTCGGGTTCTTCGCTCCGGTCTTGGCGATGCGCACCGGAAGCAGCAGCTACTCTTGCCCCATCCCGCGACTGATCAGAGCCGGCAATTGATGGCGACGATGTTGTTGTCGTCGACTCTTTGGCGGACTCGGCCTCGAGGCGCCTACGTCGGGCTTCCAGTGCAGCCCGGTCGAGCCCGCCTCGCCGCGACTTGGCGTACCGGCACGATTTGCCGTCGGCAATGCATCGGCGGCATTGGGGCTGTTCGGCGCTGCAGCGCACATGCCGCTCGCGACAGGGGATGCAGGCCAATACCACCCTCGGCCCACCGGCTTTCCGCGAAGTTGAGGAATCTGGTGTGGTGCTCATAATAGGAAACCTGTGATTGTCGTCGTGCCAAAATTGGTTTGCGGAATGACGAACTGATTCGGGAATTCGTGTTAGCCGCTAAACCCCTGAGCAACGCCCTTTTTAAGCGGGGAGCATTGGTGCAGCGGCGGGTGAGTCAGCTCGCCGCTCGGGTACTCGGGGAACCGTTTAGCGGGTAGCCGCATAATTCTGCGGCGGCTCACAGGCTCATGCAGCAAAGCCCATGTCAGCACTAGGCAATTCTGCTACTGCTCTAATTGACACCTGCCCTGCTGTACCCATCCGACCCGTTCGAGTCTCACGATACTTAACGACATCTTCGAGTAGACGAGTCCCCGGGTTCCACCCGCACGGCAGACGTTGCACGCCATATTGAACATCCTTCCGATGCCGTTAAGCAACTATCGCATCATGGCGCAGGATATTAAAAGAGACCGAGAGACGAGGTCTGCATGGTCAATTGAATGAGTCAACACAACCTGATAACAATTACGACAACAACCTAGAAACAACCGATTTGCCAAACCATCAACATGACCAAGCGAATAATCGTCATCGGAGCTGGCTTCGCCGGCCTCATGAGCGCGCTGGCCGCCAAGCGCCTCATCAGCATGTCTCTTCAAGAAAACCCGGAGTCAGCAGAAGAGATTGAAGTGGCCGTCATTGCGCCCGAGGCAAAGCTGGTGGTACGCCCGCGACTCTACGAAGAGAATGTCGCCGACATGAGCGCACCCCTGGGCGACCTTTTCCAACTCACCGGTATTCGCTTCGTGCAAGGCTGCGTCGAATCCATTAATGTCGAGAAGCAGCTGGTGGTCAGCGCGGATGCAACTGGACTGCGCTCCACCCTCTCCTACGACCGCCTCGTGCTCGCCGCCGGTAGCGACAACTTGTTGCCTGCCAATGTGCCTGGATTGAGGGAGCACACATTCGCAATTGATCATATCAAGAGTGCTGTGCGGTTGGAAGCGCACTTGAAGAACCTGCCTTCGGTCCCCGCTACTCCAGGTCGCAATACCGTCGTAGTCTGCGGCGGCGGCTACACCGGCCTCGAGCTAGCTGCCGAGCTGCCCGGCCGCCTGGCCAAAATCTCTGGTCTCGGAAAAGAAATTCGGGTTATCGTCATTGAGCGCGCTGATATCGTCGGACCCGATCTGCCCGCCAGCATGCGCCCCCTCGTTCTGGAAACACTGGAGAGGCTCGGCGTCGAAGTCAAGCTGGGCACCGCCGTGACCAGCATCGACGCGACCGGCGTCACCACCAGTACCGGCGAGCGCATCGAAACGCTGACCCCGATCTGGACGGCCGGCACCGTTGCCGCGCCCTTGACGCAGCAGATCCCCGGGACCAAGGACCGGTTCGGCCGCCTGATGGTGGACGCACATCTACGCTGCCCCGAAGCTCAAGCGGTATACGCCGCTGGCGACACCGCATGCGCGCGCACCGACGAGGGCGATTTCTCTGATACCGTGAAGTCGGCGGTCCAGTATAACAAGATGTCGTGCCAGCACGCCATGCCCATGGGCCGGTACGCGGGTCACAACGCCGCCGCGGACCTGTTGGGCCTGCCGGCGTTGCGGTACAGCCAGGTTATTCTGGGCACCATCCTGGACCTGGGGCGCGAGGACGCCATCTTCGCGGCTGGCGCCGGGGATGAGGCCGTGGTGGCGCTTGCGGGCGCGGCGGCGAAGCCCCTCAAGCGCTGGATCAACGAGACGTTGATCTACCCGCCCCCGGCGAATGATCTGGCAGGGGCGCTGGCGGCGGGGGATCCGGTGAATCGGACGGTGGTGCCGGCGGAGTTGGGGTGCTGAGCAGAGGCTGTAACTTGATGAGGGATGCCACTTGATGGTGGATTACCATGCTACTTGCGGCTGCCTAGTTTCGTGGCGGGTCAATCTCCTCTTCCCTGTTACCATTATTTCGTAAATGTAATTATCCAAAGCGGGGAGTCATCGGCCTAGCGGGGGCACCCCCTTTCTTCTCAGTATTTAAGTCTCTTGATCTGTCACCAGATAATGAGAAACTGTTTGTCTATCATCTTCCACTAATAACAATATCTACCCATCTATTTCGTTTACCATGCCTAGTCTCTCTTCATACGTCCCGGGTCCAAACGGGGAGGGTATTGACCCGGCGTATGGGTATGACGACTTACTCGAAATCATTCTGGCCAATGATGTTGAAGCACTAGACGAATACTTGGAGAAATACAATCCACAGAACCCAGAGGGTGCATGGCGCGCTCTACGAGACACAGAATATGCAACCTATAGGGGCAATCGGTTCTGGGAGGCCGTCCGGTGGGGAAGCGTCGACGTCTACGACAGGCTGGTCGCGTACCAAAAAGCCCAAGCCGCTGCCGGGTCTAATCTGCTTTCCCCTCCGGTCATGCCGTTGTATACGGCTTGCCGCTATCGCCAAGTGGACATGGTAGGCTATCTGCTGAGCCACTCGGACGACGTCGCAGCAGATCTCTCGGCCGTGGGCCCCTGCGGTTTGACACCGCTCCTCGCCGCATGCAGCGCAGGTCCCCGGCGCGACCCGGCCGCCGAGGAAATCGTCGGCCTGCTGCTGGACCACGGCGCCAGCGTCCAGGATCGCACCAACCGGAAGTCCGACGCCCTCTGGGGGGAATACGAACAGGACTGTCACGACACGGTGCTGAGCCTGGCCATGCCGCACGCGGGGCCGGCGCTCGTCCGGCGGCTGATCGACCTCGGCGCGCCGCTGCTGTTCGCGCCCTTGGGCTTGACAACCCCGCCGATTGGGAAGTGCTACGAGGACCTCACGCTCCTGCACATAGCCGCTACGTTCGCCAACTGCGACGTGGTCGAGATCCTCTTGGGCACCCCCGAGGGGCGGCAGATGGTCCGGATGCGCGATAAGCTGGGTCGCCTGCCTATCCACTGGGCGGCCAACTGCGGCCACCACAACCTCGTGACCCTGGACCAAGACCTGACCCGCCGTGCTGCCAAGACTATGCGGTTACTGCTCCCGCACTCGCCCGTCAACGACCTCGACTCCCTGGGCAACACGCCACTGCACCTCGCCGTCCGGTGCTCATACCCGCGCAGCTGGGGATCATCAAACGAACCAGCAAAAGGACAACACCCGTCGGAATTCCGCCACGCCATCTCCCACCTTCTCCTCGAGAACGGCGCCGACGCCGCGCTCCGCAACCAGAAGGGCGAAACCGCGCTCGGGATCCTCCTCCTGGGGATGCATTACCGTACCGCCCCGACGGAGCTGATCACCGGTCTGCTCGCGGGCGGCGCCGACGTGAATGGGGCCGTCGACGCGCAGGGGAACACGCCGCTACACCACGCCGCGCGCAGCCTCCCGCGGAGCCTCGAGGCGGTCCGGTTCCTGCTCGGGCGGGGCGCGGACCCCGGTCTGGCGAATGCCGACGGCGACACGCCGGCGCATACGGCGCCGCGGAGCCAGGGGATTCATCATGAAAAGGACGTGTCGCGGGTGATCGAAGAAGTGCTGGTTCTGTTCGAGGAGGGGTCCGGCGGTGGCGGCGACGGCGAGCAACACTGCCTGCGTGATCGGGTCAATGCTGCGGGCGTGACGCCACGCGGGATCTTGGACGAGGAGCTGGCCGACTTGGCGGGGAGGGTCGAGAAGAGGAGGGTCGAGAGGGAGAGGGAGATGAGGAATCGGCTGGCGAGAGGGGGGTACAGAGGGAGAGGGCGGGGAAGAGGGGAATGAGAGGCAAGCTGGCAGGAGTAGAGGGACTAGGCAAGATACGTATACTTACATAACGGTGCTGAACAAGCAAGAACATCATGAACCATACAAGAGTTGAGACGAATACTACGGCAAAAGTGAATGGCTGAGTGAAGGTTAAGGAATTGAAAGTGTTTTGATTGATGCGGTCCAACACATCTGACCACCAGGTCTGGGAAAACTGCAGTGCTAAAAGCCCTTCCCCTGGTCAGGGTGTAATCAACATAAATGAGCGGTGCCGGCTACTCGTCCTCTTCCGGGTGTAAACGTCAACAGATGATGCCGTGTACCGTTGGACATATTAAGAAAATCCCCTGCCACTCTCAACCCAAGTACCTCCAATCGCATCCCCTCTCCCCGTCACCTCTCCTGCTCTCCCGCAACCCACTCAAGTGCACCCCGTCGGCTTGTTGTCCAAACAGAAGTTGACGCACGAGTTGCGCAGCGTCAGCCGACGGATCTTGCCCTGCTCCGAGTTGGGCGCGACGCACTGGTCAATCATCTGCGTCGTGGGCACGAGCAGGTCGCCGTACGTGAGCCCGGCCACCTTGATGTTGGTGTGGGCGCAGCAGTAGGTCGTGGCGGCCCCCGCCGTCAGCTTGGCGATGCAGACCGAGTTTCCGTTGCCCGGGATCCGGCTCGTGGCCGACGTCGTCAGCTGCTGCTCGAGGTACTCGCAGAGATTGAAGGGCGGCACGTTGCTCGGGAGGCACTGGGGGTCCTCGAACTGGGTGCAGACGGCGCGCTTCCCCTCCTCGGTGCGGCGCGGCTTGAGGAATGCGCCCGTGTCGTTGTAGACGCGCAGGCGGAGGGTCTTGTCGAGGGCCGCGTTCCCGCTTTGGAAGATCTCGTCGTAGAGGGCGTTAATGACCCCTTCGATGGAGAATTGCCGGGGGTCCACCTCCGCGTCAGGAATAGGCGTGGGCGTGGCGAGCACCGTAGACGAGATGCTGCCGATGACAGCGACGTAGGCCAGGATGTTGTTATTGAAGATCATGGTGACGGCTCTCGGAGTGGCTTCTTGGAGATCTGGGGCAAATTCTGCACGGGAGTTTTATGACTACGGGCTTCTCTCAGAAAGGTCTTGATAAGATGGGGAAAGGTGGTGACTGCTGAGGGTCGATGGTGCCAAACTACCATTCCACACGACCTAGGCGAGAAACTAGGACCTTTATATAGAAAATCTCCGCCCTGTTCATTTCCGCATGGCGGTATCTTGCTGCTTCTTGGTCCGGCTTTTGGTAAAGGAGGTATGCACAGCATGAGATCTGGAGCATTTAATTGTCCATGGCGCATCGACTACTGTGGACAGACATAATGTATGTGATACCATCAAGTCCTCCATCTACCTCCCTCCCTCCATCTATCGGTAGCGTTGCTTCTTTTGAGCCCTCACAGCTTTCACACTTGGACTCTAGACCGCCGCCTCCGGAATCCCCATGACTTCGGAAACGGGCAACCACACTCCAACTAATGGCGAGGCTGACTTGGCCCCTCCACCCATTCGGAGGAGAGCAGTATAAAACAAATCCAAACATGTTATGTTGTCTTGTTTCGCCAATCAAAACTGTGAGTGAGGCCAGATGGGAATTACAAGGCGTCGAGAGCTGAATGCTGAGACAAAATAGCGGCAACCTGTACTACAATGTGTGTGGTGCGCCAGGAATATAGACCAAGAGGGTTAACGCTACCTACTGTTTACCTCTAGTAGAGCAGAGCTCCCTTTGTCCGAAGAAGAACCTCTTTTATTGTAGGCATCGGGAACGCCACAACAAAATGATTGGGCGGGCCCAGCCTCCGGCTCCCCGGCCTAGAAACCCCCTATTAGGGCAAGGCCCTCCACACAGACAAGACCTTTAAGACACCATGCAGCTCTCAGCTTGCGATCTATATCCTCACTAGCCCTGGCGTGGATGAGTTGGCATTTCGTCCTACAAGGGAAACACGAGGCAAGTAAACCGGAAGTGTACTCGACGTAGAGGGACAAGGCAAACCACTTGACGACACCACTCACATATCATGTTACCAACAAGAGGCAATCGCGAGAAACAGTGTTTTCATTGGAGATGTTATACACCTACCGTATCTGACAGCCCTTACACCTACCGTGGCCCGTCAGCAGCTGACAATACACGGACTCACGCTACACCTGTCCCTAGGTGCGTACTTGAAGACTATCGGTACATCGGCCTTGCCAATCAATCACCGGCCTACGCCGGCGCACCAACGCCGGCCGATGTGGTGCACACATCACATCAACACCAAAAAACATCACGACCTAGGCCGGCAGCTACAACAACACCAACCGATATAGTGCATCAACACCCAACGTCTGCGGCCCTGCCGATGCGGTATATCAACACTGGCCGATGGGATACATCAACACCGGCATCAACACCGGCATCAACACCGGCATCAACACCGGCATCAACACCGGCATCAACACCAGCCGATATGGTGCATCATACCGGTCGATGCGGATGTAACGGGCCACGGCAGGTGTAAGGACTGTCAGACACGGTAGGTGTATAACATCTCTTTCATTGATACTGTCTGAAATATCAGACCGAAGGTTCTGGGAAAACTGCAATGCTAAAAGCCCATCCCCTGGTCAGATGTATTGACCGTCTACTAGACACGAATGAGCGGCAGTAACCCCCCGGTTGACTTCTCCCCCGCAATTAATAAGTAGCCCATCTCCGCTCCTCCCTCCCCCTTGTCTCCCCACCTTGCTTATACGCACCCACTCAGGAGCAGCCCGTTGGCTTGTTGTCCAAGCAGAAGTTGACGCAGGCGTTGCGCTGGACCAGAGTGAGCCGCTTGATATGGCCCTGCTCGGCGCGGGGCGCGACGCACTGGCCGTTCAACAGCGTCGTCGGCCTCAAGAGGTCGCCGTAGGTGAGCCCAGCCACCCTCTGGCTCGTGTGCGCGCAGCAGTACGACGTGCTGCCGGCGGTACCCCCGCGGACCAACTCGGCGATGCAGACCGAGTTCCCGTTGCCCGGGACCCGGACCATGGACGACTGCGTGAGCGCCTGCACCAGGTACCCGCACAGGACGGGCGACGGCGCGTTGCCCCGCAGACACTCGTCCTGCTCGGCCATGGTGCAGGTGCGCGGCGGGGGCAGGGGGGTGACGGTCGGGGTGGGGATGGTGATGGGCACGGCCGTGGGCGCGGGCCCTTCGTCGGCGTAGACCCGGAGGCGGAGAGATTCGTTGGCGGTGGCGCTGCCGTCGCCCTTGAAGGCGCTGTCGAAGAGGTATTTCTCGTCGAGGGAGAGTTGGCGCGGGTCCAGCTCGTCGAGATCGGGGGACGCCGCGGGGGCGGCGAGGACAGAGGAGAGGCTGCCGAGGGCGGCGAGGCAGGTCAGGAGGTTGGTGTGGAAGATCATGGTGGTAGTTGTTTTGGGGTTGGCAGTGAAGTTACTTGGGCTGGACGAGTTGCTAATGAGAGAGACTGCTGGACGAGATTTGTTATGGCCGAGAGGAGGGGATTTCGAGCCTTTATATAGACTATCTGGTGCTCACTGGCATTGCCATGTCGTAGTATATATCTGATTGCTTGGAGTTATGCTGCTAGATATGTTTGCGATTCTCTTCATTTGGGGGCATCGAGATGTTCATGCGGTGATGCCTACTACCTGGGAAAAGACAAAGCCTGTGGCACGATCGTCGCTTGTCTTCTGCCGCCTTCTCCATCGAAGGTGTGAGTTCTAGGCCCTGACCCTCTTGCCGGCGGCATTCTCGCCCTTCCCCTCCTCCGCCGCCTCCGGAAGTCTCGGGTTCAACGAACTTCGGCCACCTATCTCATTCCCGCAGGCCCCTTGAAGGACAGCAGTCCAGGGCGGGATCTGAATGTTGCAATTTGCTCTGTTTCGCCGATGAAGACGCTAAATGAAATTGCTCACAACAAATGGGGTCGAAAGCTGAATGTTGAGACAAATGGCGGCGGTTCGTATCACAAGGTTCGGGGGACACTAAGAATCTAGAATGGCAAGACCCAGGATCATTGCTTTCTACATGAATACGGAATATACGATGCCGCTTCTCCCAAGGAAGATCTCTGTCAGTTAGGCCTTGGGGCGTTTCAATGTCATCGTAATTGTGCGAGTCTATGTTTCATGCTCTTTGGACCAGAACCCCCTATTCTAGCGGGGCCTTTCATTTAGAAGCCATTTGAGATGCCTTGAAGCTCTTAGCTTGCATTTCAATCGCCCTGTAAGCCGCGACTCAGATGAGTTGGCGATCTGTCCTACAAGAGGTTGAAAAGGGCTGATCATGAAACCGGCATACTGCCAATTGCCCAAGGGGGGGAAGGAAAAGAGGTGGCAATGCAAAGATCCAGCCTTGAAGCATTACCACCCAAACAAGAAGAAAGAAGCCTCAAATGCCAACTGACTTGTGTACCCGGTTGATCTCCTCGATCGCCATTTCCACTCTCCCCTGTACCCGAGCCCTGAACCCAGGATCCCTTTCGCTCTCGAGGGCCACGTTTACGCTGCGGACCATGTCGAGCGTGACGCGGAAGTTGTCGAGGTGTAGCTCGACCTTACTCTGCAAATCCTCCTGGAGCTTATCGGCGATCGTGGCATAACCGTCCTTGAACTGGCTCAGCAGATCCTTGAACAGGGTGTCACGTCTCACGACGCCGTTAATTATGCCCTTTCGGCGGGCGTCGCTGCCAGTGCCTGCCACAGATACCCTCAGACCCACTGGTCAGTCTTTGCGATTTACGTGAGAGGATTGATGCTTGACCTGCTTACCGCATTCGGCAATGCAATCCCGGTAGGCCCCTTCCATCGCCTGTCCCATGAAGGAAGATCTGATACCGGAAAGGGCATTGATCCTCAAAGCACTGTTGAAAGTTGGTGAGCGAATGGGATCCCAAGGATTTCATCGTTTTCAAAAGGGGATGCCTCACTCCATAGCTTTCATGGACTCTTCGCACACGGTTTCCATGTCTCTTTCTAGAAGGGCTTGTCGGCTTTCAATAGCTTCGATTAGAGCCATGGTCGAAGGCGACTCGTCGTTCAATTCCGTATCTTGGTGAGTTGTGTCAGTCCATTTTATTTTACATCGGGAAAGGAGACAAATGCAGTATCGTGCTTCTCCTTACCCAAACATTGCATCGTCCAAACCATGAGTTCCTGGACTTGGGAGATGAGATGCTCATGGCTTCGCTCGACCGACGTGCAAAGCTGCGACCACAGCGGTGTCAAGTCCCTGATCATGCTCGTCATGGCCTCTTGGTTCCAGTCGTGGTAACCGACTTTTGGGGTGCAGTAATCGCCATAGTTCCGGCAGAAGGCGGAGTAGGTTGCTTTATTCTGTTAGTACTCCCTAGTACATGTTGACGTGGTCCGGTACAGACTTACCGTGGTGCCACTGTGAGTATCATTAATTCTCATTTTAGTTGATGCATCTGTCAGAAGGACGTTTCGGGTGATGTACTTACGCCAGTCCATTGCCAGCTAGCCTTTGTCGCGTGTTCACACCACAAAGAAATTTGATCCCCTATGGTTATTAGACAAATTAGCAAGACTGATCGCTTCATGAACCAGGAAAGATAACTTACGGCCGGGGTTGTAGATACGGCTCTTGAAACGATTTCTTGTTGACGCAGAGATTGAACTAATCTCGCTCGAACTTCCCCATAGCTCCTTTTCGTCTGTGTCAGGACATGTTCTTGAAACTTGTAAACAACCAATCAGGGCCATACCCGCTTCAGTCTTCCCTCCAGCGTATTCAGAGCCTCCCTAACATTTTGCTTCCTCTCCGCCGTCATGGTCCCGAGCCCGGACTGCACCCATAGATCGACGTCGCTCACCAGCGCCGGGACACGGTGCTTCATGTAGTGCTCAGCCATCTGTCGCTGGCTTTGGGAGACCATCTGCAGGCAGTGCGCACGCACGGCGGGGACACCGCTCAGCTGCAGGTGGCGGAGGGCGTCGGCTTTGGGCTCGTTTCGGTTGTCCCAATACTCGGTATTGCTGATGCAGAACACCGCTAGTGTGTGGCTGGGGACTTTGTCTCGGTAGGTATTCCGCAGCTTGGCCTTGGTAATGTCGTTACGACAGGTCATCAGGTAGCGTTTCAGTCTGAGAAGGTAGATTAGTCAAGCGTGTAACAGTCTTTTCCCTGGTTCATCAGGGTTGTGCTCTTCGACGTTGACTTACTCGAAGAGCCGATCGGTATACTTGACCCTGGAGTGTGAGAATTAGTACCCAGACTACGAGCAGTAAATGGCAGTTTTGCTTACTTGGCTTTTTTCAAATCCCGAATGAGACAGATCTGTTCATTCTTTTCTTCGTCATCCATGTCATCATCAGATAAATCGTACTCTTCCAGCTCCCTTTCGATGTCTCTGATGTGAAGACGAGCATGTTCCGCATCGGTCGACTTTTGCTGGATCATCCGTGCCTTTTCTCCTTTCCAGTCCTTTTTAGCTTCTTCTGCCTTGATGTCCTAAGCTGCTGTCAGAAGTTCGAACGCTGAATGATATAGGGCATGGTCACACAACGAGATACTCACATCGGATCTGGTGCATATGATTCCGACATTACTGAGCTTTGCCTTCTTGGCCAGCTCAATCACGTTCATGACGCCTTCGTCGGTGATAGCACGGCCCTCGATGCAAACCGCGAAGATCTCGTCGCATTCGAGTAGATACCTTTCGGTGATGTGGCGTCGCGCGGCGTTGAGGTCACGAAGGCCTGTGATGATGAGAAATCAGTTTGATACAGATGGTGAGGTCACTTACCTGGCAGGTCCACCAAAATCAACCCCTTACTCAGGATCTGAGCCTTCAGATACACACTGATGAAGTCAGCCAGCATCGTGCAGTTTTGGGGTGCTACTTACTTGATCTTTTTGATGAAGGGCCACTCTGCGGGGCCATCAGCTTGAACTTGTTCCGAGGTGAGTCGCGCCAGAAGGTTGGAGCAATCTTCTATGTTGGCTGCGGTGTGCGACACATCTTCGAATGACGGCGAGACCTCGCTCAGCCAACCATAAAGCATCTCCAGACCTTCTGCCTCCGTAATTCTCATGAGGCGAGAGCCGTCTCGGAAGCGATCGCGGAACATGACCTCGAAGGTGTGCTGGGCCACCTTGGCCATTTCCTCGTAGTGGTCCCGCTCTTCTCCCGCTAGCGTCAGTTCGTTTAGATGGAAGTTCCGGTACGCTTGCAGCAAGCGTGCCAGCTGGTCCTTGACTTCCTCCTGGGTGAAACGGTGGACATGGACGACGAAGTCATCTCGGACGTGGAAATGGTACTCGGTGGCGACGCAAGTACACGCTGCTCCGCCGTTGCTCTTTCCATCGACTTTTAGCGTGGCCTCACAGACACTGCATATGGGGGCTTACTTACGGCACGCGCGAGGCCATGGCAGTCTAGCAGGGAGTTCAAGAGACTGCTTTTTCCTGAGTTTGCAAGTGGTCAGATCCCAATTCCCATGTCTGCCAGGACTGTTTTGGCTTACCAACGCCGGAGTCGCCCACGAAGCCGACAGTGCGACTGGGTGGGCAGTGAAATGTTGACAACGTCCTGGCTTCCTGATGCAAGCGCTTCATCGTCGAGTCTGGGTCGGTATGAAGTGAGCCACTAGCCAACGTGTCCGTCAGGTCGGACATGACTTTCCGAGCATCACGAAAGGCGGACTGGAAGGTCGGCTCGTTGAACTGATCGTTCGGGGCCTTCTCATCTTGGACATCATAGATTTCAACGTTGAGTCGGGAGCTGGACCGCCGCCGCCGGCCACTTCTTCGAGGCAACGGTGTTGCCGGTGTCGACTGCTGGTCATCAGGTGTGAGAAGCCTCACGGACCGACTGCCGCTCGCATCACTGCTTATATCGTTCAAAGCATCAGCGAGCTCGGACATGCCCATGGGTTTGGCAGCAGGTCTGGAAATATCCAGATCCTGTAGCCGCGCGTCGATGCTACTGAGGTCACCATCACCGTCAGGATTGCGCCCGCCGCGCAACCTGGGTGAACCTTGGGCATCGTCATGCGAGCTGCCAGACGATGGTGGAGGAGTGAGTGATACAGAGGGTGTACGAGCATGTGTGCTTGTAGTATTGGTCAAAGACCGAGTTCTTGCTGAGTTCGATTTTCTGTGCTCAATAGAGGGGAGGACATTGGCCGAGAAGATACTTGGTCTCCTGTGAGGTTCCCGGACATCTCCGCCTTCGACACTTGTCGTTGGCGTACTCCCGCTTCTGGGAGTGAGAATGCCGTCTGAGGACTCGGATGCCTCCTGTCGGGGTGCAGTTAACGTGAAACGGTAGCCGGAAGTCTAGGTAGAATTAGCCTTGGGAGTGCAGAGGCTTTCGTATCACTTACATCAAGCTGAGTCATTGCGAGCGAATGTGATCAATTACAATGGGACCAAGGAAACGCAGCAAGGAAGTTGGAGTTAAATGTCTTTGCTCGTATTGTACGTAGGGAGGGTAATAGACCACTTGTAATGGCATGCAGACTGGCGATGTGAGGATTTGCTATAACTATCTAGGAGAGCGAGCTCTTGATATTGCTGAAGGGAGGCATCCTTTGTGAGTGAAATGGTTTCTGCTTCCCCTCATCCCCAAGAGTTGTGGCGCAATAGCAACCGAACCAACATAGTCTCAGCCGCCAGCGTTGGCCGCAGTGATGGCCGTTTCGTTACCAATCTGGGGTCGTGTGCTTGACCTGCATGAAGGTGTCTCATGCATGCTTCAGGGGATGCGGCATGGGAGGTGGTAGGGGTACCAGTAGGGACATCAACAAGACACCGGACTAACCAAACAGCCAGGCTTCCCCCGCCGCCTGGCAATTAATACAATAATCGTATATACGAGCAATCGAGTAATTATTACACTCGCGTAATAGAATACTATATACCTCGGTTGTTTATTGCTACTGATTATTCCATTCGAGTGTGCTTTAAGCACGGGCGATTAGCCTGGTTATTCCGGTGTCTATTTGATGTCACTTCTGGGGGTACTGGCTAGTCAGTTTCTACCTAAAGTCAAACATATGCGACTTCACGGATACAAGTTGCTACCCAAACCAGATGTTATACCAGGACGAAGGCGGCTTGACCGTGGAACGATGCTGCATTTGACAGCTGTTGATGTTGCGATATGCGCATCCGAGACAGGTTCATGTGGCCGTCAGCAGCATCCATGCGCGCGGTTGCAGAAGTGTAGAAACAAGGTCGGACTCCCATTGGCCCGACAAGCCCAATCGTGTGGCTGAATCTTCAACGGTCACCATGCCTGAATATGCAAGCGTGGTTCGATGCTAGCATGGAATTGAACATTTTAGAAAAAACCAAGATGAAGTTGAGTGATGAAAAATGAGTAAGTGTACATTCTATCATGAGTATTGCTGGCCAAAATAACAAAAACTTGATGAGCGGACGCTGAAACCAAGAATAGGGGGCTTTAGCAGCTCAGTGCCAGCCCCTCAGCGCCGACCCCCGCCCCAAATTTGCGCTAACCCAACCAACAGCTTGCGCAACCGATCTCTTCAAACCAAAACGCCATGTCAATCATATTCCCCTGTCCACCCAGAACCCCGATCTCAGTAGGTAATCATAACGGCCTTGTTCACATAGTCGGCATTCCTCTGCAGCAGAAGGTTTTGCGCAATCCACTTCCCCGTGTCCTCCCTCGAGATGAAGTACCCGATGGCCTCGGACAATCTCCCCTCTTTGTAATCCTCGACGCCGACACGGATGGGCTTGTCGGTCTCGCCGTCCGACAGCAGACTGGGCCGCACGATGGTGTAGGCTTCGCCGCTGTTTCTCAGGGACTCCTCCATAGCCTCCTTGTCGATGTGCGGCACCTTGAGCATCCACCCGTAGACGGGGTACAGCGCCAGCGGGTAGTCGCGGCCGTGCTTGGACACCCCCGTGGTGCTGCACACGACAATGTGCGGGCGGCCCGTCGCGTTCTTGCTCGCGCGCAGGTCCGCGATCGCCTCGAGCACGCAGGCCATGGCGGTTCGGCACACCGAGGGGTCGTCGATGGTCAGCTTGTGCAGGATCGGCTTGCCGCCGACGGTGAAGACGATCTCGTCCACCAGCGATGACCCGTCGGCTTTGAGCAGGCACTTGGCGACATCGGACGCGTTCTTGGCGTTGCCCTCCACCACGCGCAGGTTCGGCGTGGTCGCGGGCGGGAAGATGGAGGTCAGCTTGGCCGGGTAGCGGCAGAGGGCGATGCACTGGTGGCCTGCTTTGAGGGTGTACTTCAGCGCTGAGAGGCCCGTTCCGCCGCTGGCGCCGAAGAAGGCGACTGTCTTCGTTTCGCTGCTCATGATTTATGTAGGCGAAGACTGCTGTATACACACACTGATATAAAGGTAGGTAAGATGGCGGGTTGGGAGATAGACAAGCACGCAACGTGGAGGTAGTCACTGGTATTAGCAAGTCGAATGAAGCAGGTTGTTTTTAGCTCTTGTGTAATGATGGGTGTGCTGCATTATTCCTATCATCATGAGTTTGATACAGTCCCAATATATATGTTGGGTTCCTCGAGTGTCGACGTAAGCTTATGACCAGAAATTCGCGTCATGTTCTTTGTTGCAATCGACTGCCTGAAGTCTCGGCCATTTCTCGCGTCCCTTTTCGGGGTGGATTCGCTTCTGTCGCCGCCACATGACCTCAGCTGGGGTAGCTGGCAGCTGGGATACGCCACAACATTCCCTCACACCAGCCACTAGCTGGAACCGGTATGGCGTTCTTTCCCGGCTTCAGGCGACACCCCAGTTATTGCGCTATGCTGACTACCTCCTACACCACGTCCTTGCCAAGATAGCAGCGACAATAGCAACTTCGGCATGCACTCGCTTAATATCACCATGTGTTGACGAACTGTACATACCGAATTCTCATTGGTTATACGAGGGTTCCACTTGAACGGCACAGTGTGGGACGATCCCCAGATCCTCCGAGGCCTCTGCCACCTTTGATTCGATCGCAGCATGTCGCAAGTGCCCCCCGCCGCCGATTCGTCGGCCCCCGGGTCCGAGAAAAGCGCGAGGGACGCACCAGCGCCCGCATCGGCCACCACCAAGTCACGCAGCTGCGTCGTCTGCCGTTCCCGCAAAGTACGGTGCGACAAGCTTTCCCCGTGCTCCAATTGCCGCCGCGCCAATATTCCTTGCGTCCTCCCCTCGGCCGATCGCCCGCCGAGGTGGGCCCGCCGCCTGGACCGCGCCAACCTCGCTGCTTTGTCATCATCCAATGAGACAAAGCAGCAGCAGCAGTTGTCATCTCACCCTCATGATGGCGGTGCTGCTGCTGTCCAGGTTACAGAGCGGTTACAGAAGCTGGAAAGCCTGGTAAAGGACCTGAGCAGCCAACTGGAGCAGGCACAGGCGGCTCTTCCTGCTGCCAGCTCGGACTCCCCGTCGGCCAACTCTACGGGGAGCGCGGCGCGTAGGGAAGCAGAGAACTGGGGAGACTCGCCTTCGGCTCAATCAGGCCCAAATGCCACAAGGCAATCTGGGAGACTGGTCATCCAGGACGCCGGCAGTCGCTACATCAGCAGTGACTTCTGGTCCAAAATCAATGACGAGGTTAACCCACCCCTTGTTTACCCCATTTTAGGAGATGCTGTTTGATTCTGACGGCCTATTGCAGCTCACCGCGCTGAGGATGGACACTACCCATCCTCCAGACGAGGAGTCAAGCTCCGAAGACGAAATGTCCCCTGAAAATAGCCAATCAACTGACGAACTCCAGAGGACGCCATCAGATCGCAACGCATTCATTTTCGGCCATAACATTGGCGCCTCTCCTTATTCCAGCTCTGACCATCACCCTCTTCCATCGCAGGTCTCGTACCTGCTTGATATATACTCGAACAATGTCAATTATATGGCACAAGCCGTCCATATGCCAACTGTCGTCAAGTTGTCTCGAGAGATGCGTTCTAAAGGCACCGCCAGCTTAACGCCCTCTAACGAAGCTTTACTATTTGCCGTATACTATGCCGCAATAACGTCCATGGAAGAGGATGACGTATGTAAATCTCCTAACGCATCATTCTGGTGTCTACCTCATGTACGTTCACTTGGACCCGTTGCTGATTTTCACAACAGGTCAAAGCGAATTTTGGTGCCTCCAGATCCGACCTCAATCACCGGTTTCGAGTGGGTTTCGAAAGTGCCGTTGCAAGAGCCGACTTTCTGAACGCACCCAACATAACTCTAGTTCAAGCTTTCATAGCCTTCCTCTGCCTCGCCCGCCGGCACGATAGCCCGCGCTACATCTGGATGATGGTCGGCATTGTCATCCGGATGGCCCAATCGATCGGTCTACACCGCGATGGGTCCCACTTCCCGAGTCTAAGCCCCTATGAGATCGAGATACGGCGCAGGGCCTGGTGGGCGCTCTACATGCTCGACATGAGGTCCTCGGAGGATCAAGGGACAGACCTCACTATCGGGACCGACAGCTTTGATACGAAGATACCCCTGAACATCAACGATACCGATATCGACCCAAGCATGAAAGAGCCTCCCAAAGCCCGTGTGGGCGTCACTGATACCACGGGTGCGTTTGTCTCCATCGAGTACTGCATCACAACGAGAAAGTTGATGTTCCTCGAGATGAAGGACGGGACACCGGACTATGATCACCTCAGCCGACTCTTGGACGAAATGTACGAGAAACTTCATCGAGAGTGCTTTCAACATGTCGCCCAGGTCGGCGAGGTCGTTAGCGAAGTCGGCATCAACATCACGCGGCTTGTCATGGCAAAACTGAAGCTTGTTGTCTTCGTACCAACGCTGCTCTCCTCTTCGACCGACTCCTTTTCAGATGATATTCGCACCTCGCTCTTTGTGGCGGCGATCGAGGTGGCCGAGTACAATCACTCAATGAACGAAAACACTGCCTTTGTTCCCTATCGTTGGATATTCCAGACCTATACTCATTGGCAATCTGTCGTCTACCTGCTACTGGAGATATCGCGGCGTGCGTGGTCACCGCTAGTGGAGCGCGCCTGGGTGGCTCTGCACAGTAAATGGCTCATCCCGGTCAATGCGTTCAAGATGGACAAGAACAAGGAGATCAGTCTGCCCCTGAAGAAACTGCTGGCTAAGGCGCGGAAGCATCGCGCGGCGGAGCTGGAGCGGCTTCGGGGGCACCCGTCGGCAGTCATGGCCCTTGAGGAGGAATACATGAAGGGGTCGCATGTGCCCGCAAGTTCCGGGTCTTGTCCATCTGGTGTCGACGCTGTTGACGCCTTCCGCCAGCTTTGGCGCCAGACTCTGGCCA
Organism: Arthrinium phaeospermum; assembly: GCA_006503535.1. Taxonomy (NCBI): domain Eukaryota; kingdom Fungi; phylum Ascomycota; class Sordariomycetes; order Amphisphaeriales; family Apiosporaceae; genus Arthrinium; species Arthrinium phaeospermum. The sequence goes on along the minus strand of QYRS01000001.1, from coordinate 2,405,236 downwards.
CGCCACCCGACACAGGGACTCAGCGGCAGACGACAAGCTCCAGATATCCCACACAAGGGGGCGATACTCATGCTGGTGATATAGCAGGGACGCCTGCAGAAAACTTGACCTCGCAAGACCTGATCTCGAGCCTGGGCGGTGGCACAGGATTCACAGATCCCAATCGCAGCATCACAACACAAGCCACCTACCCTGATCCCAACCAAGCTGATATGACTTCACAATCCATTCTCAACCCCAACCATGTCGCGTTCGCAGTGCCATCGTCGATGCCAAGCGGGCAAACCTCTGATTTTGCCATGAATCCGGTTCAGGGTCATGACCCCCATGCATTTAGTCCGTCGTGGCTATGGGCGGATATGGACCCCTATACCGATGTGTTTGCCAATCTGGACGGGAGTCCCGGGGACACCGGGATGGACCTGGATCACGACATGAACTGGTCTGACTGGGTCCAGTCGGCTAAGCATATGGAACGGAATGCTGGGCCGGGGGGCTAAAATGGGAAACACGGAAGACGTAGGGGTGAACGACAAGATGAACGCCCAGACTGGTGGCACCCCCAGATACTACCATTCAGTTTATAAGAAGCTTGAGTTCTAAGAATTGTGTATGAAACTAGATATAGAGCTACATTGTGACAAATATTACCAACACACAAGTCACCCTGCTATTATACACACCAGCAGCTGATGCCCATGTTGCTAGACTCTGTAATCACCCTAATCGAAATCTTCAGCATCCATGGCATCGTCTGAAACCTTACACTTATGCGGCATGTGCGTTCTCCGCGTCAGATGGGGTTCCTTGTGCTTTTCATACTCAGTAGTATAGGCATCTCTTTGAACCCCCTACTGGAGCAAAAGCAATCACTGAGGTGAGCAAGCGCGAAAGGCTTGGTCTGACCAAGGAGCAATCACTAGGTCGGGGAGCATCTTTATGGGCACCCAAGAGGAAGAGTCTCGGTTGGGATTGGATATGATAACGCGCTGATGGGAGCTTTGCAAACAAGAGTGAGATATTTGTCCCTATTGCACTCCGAGCCTGTGCCCTCAAGGCGATCCGTCTTTGACATAATGCAATTGGTGCTTTGGCTGAGCACATAGAGAACAAGGGTTATGGTTACGAACCACCGGAGTATCACGCTTGATATATCAGACCAATATGCGAAAATTTGCTTGTAGTTTCAATATGAACGCCTTTAGTGTACTGGCACCCGTGGTATATCCCATGCATATATGCTTCTCTCCAGAACTTCCTGTACAAACCCTGAGTACTGTAATTCTTACATCCATAATATCCAGAAGCTACTATCCCTGAGTATTTCAATGTGTCTTTCGTCTCATCTCCGCCATTGTATTCTATATTCTGTTTCGGCATCCAATCATACAAAGAAAAGGTTAAGGATTAAGGAGCACTGGGGTCAAGGCTGCCCTCGGTCCTCGCCTTGCCGACCTCCTCAGCCCACAGCCGCTCTTCCTTCTTGAGCTCGTGCTGGACGTAGAAGATGGTGCATGCGGCCCAGATACCGGCCCAGACGAAGGGCATGGACCAGCCGATAGCGTAACCGATGTCGTGGTTGTACAGGCCGAACACGAGAGCCGTGGTGAGCACAGCGCAGCCCTCGGCGCCAAAGGCCCAGAAAGCCCCCAGCCGGCGCAGCATGGCGCGGAAGACGTGCGAAGCGGCGTAGCGCTTGGCCAGGGCCGCGCGGAACTCGGTGCCTCCCGAGCCATCGACGGCGCAGATATCCTCAATCAACGGGTAGATACCCGGGCGCAGCTGCGACCCCTTGGGGATCGAGGAAATACGCACGGGGGCGGGAATGGCGAAGTAATGCATCACGTCCATGATGATAAGGACGGTGCCGAAGACAAAACACATGGTCGCTGGCGGCATGGACAAGAGGCGAATATAACGAGAATCGTCGGCAATGGAACCACTGAGCATGCATGTTAGCAAGATGATAGAACAGGAAGTGAGGATAACGCAGTGACTTACATGATGAGTTCGATCATGACAACGATCCAGGCGAAACTGAACCACCAATGGAACCAATCCAGGTACCAGCGACGCGCACCCAGGACAGCGCAAGTACTGTCCTTGCGGTATAGCCGCCAGAAGCGAACAAAGTACTCGAGGATACTAGCACCGCCAATGGCCGCCGTCACGATAGAGAAAACGGCGTTGGCACTGAGGCGCTGGTCGTCCGGGTTACCAGGCCCGACGCCATACCAAAGACCGAAGTAAAGACCAATGGGCATGACGACGCTGTCGAAGACGATGATGGTCCAGAAGATGGCGATGAAAACGATGCGCTTCGTCGTTCGGATCGTGTAGCCCAGGCGCGGGGGCTCAAGCTCGATGGGAGGAGGCACGCCTGCTCTTGCCGCTTCCGGGTCCTGGACCAGTCCTGCGGCTGCCGCGACGTTGGGACCCGAATCAGCTGTTGCTGCTGGCCTAGTAACGTTGGGCAAAGATGTGGTGCGACCGCTCTCATCTCGGGGCAATTGCGACGACTGCCGTCCGTCTCGTGCCATCTGCGTCGACTGCCTTCGTGCATAGTGCAGACTCTGCCTGGCGAAAGGCCCGTCGTATCGCCGGTCGAATTCCTCACTCTGACGGACCTTTTTCCTGCTTCCATATCCACTTCCGCCAGACATGTCGGACGGGTTGGCGGCATTGTACGCGCTGGGTCGCTGCTGTCGGTCGGAGTTATGATGGGTCATGGGCGGTACAGCTGGGCGGCCCTTGTCGTCGTGGGTGGCGGCATCTGCCGCGGCAGCATTCGGCAGGCTGCGGGATCGTTGGTTGCTATCGGCCGCTTCTATCTCTGCAGCTGTATCGGCAGCGTGGGAGGACATATGCGGATTCGTGCGATCCGTCATCTGGTGACTCTCCTGCGCGGCCTCTGTAGTGGTGTTACTGGTAGATGGCGCCACCATCGGTTTCTCGTCGTCATGAGCCATTGTTGTCGCGTTTGGCCAGGAAACCACGGCTCATTCCTTTGCCAATTCGTATCTCTTCTATGTCCAATGGGCTGCAAGAATGGGAAATTCCTTTGATGGATTACGGTCGCTGCTTCCGATGCAAAATGGGTAATAAGACCCTCGGGGATTAACACCGAAAACCTGGCCGGAATTACGCCACGCTAAATTTCAATGGGTGAATCAAGACGAGACGACGTGTAAATCGCGATAGCGATTGGACATGGACAGGAGAGGAAAAAAAAGAAAGTATGGAGGAGGTATCAAGGGCTGCAGAAAACGGTATTATCCGTACAAGTAGGAAAAAGTAACTGAGTGTTAGATGGACGACATGATGTTGATGAGTAGAGGGCGATCGACTCGGGGCCCATGAATGATGCATCCACTTGCGATCCTTTTGGGAAAATGTTTGGACAGTGATGTCATCGCCCTCAAGCTTGAAGCCTGCCCGGTGTGCGCGCCAAGCCCCGTGTCAGCCCACTGTGTGCGCACCCACTCCAAACACGCCCCCAGACTCTGCCGGGCCAGGGGTCCCACGGTCCGGAACCTGCGAAACGACAAGACGATCGCGATGACTTAATTGCCTGGCCCTGCACTTTTCTCTCATTTCGCCGTCGCGTCTTGCTCGGACTAAACCCTCCTGGTTTCCAGGCTTGGCCCTGCTTGGCCCTACTTGGCTTCTGCTTGGCTGATGTCGGAGTTTCTAATTCCCAGTGCAATTCCCCGATTGGTTTGGCACGTTGGACGGCCGACTTCTTAAATCCCACATGGCATCGAGGTCCAGAATAGCGCACGGTAGCACAGGTAGGAACGGAACCTAATCGCCATGGTTCGTCGCAGTTTTGGCCCAACTCAAGTGCGAAAAGAAGAGGCTCAAATCCCCCTCCAAGGCACGGTGTCATGTTTCAATTTGGATGTGATGAGTGTCGACGAAACCTATCGTACATGTAGTCTATTTCAAACTTTCGTTTTCTGCTTCTGATGATGCAAGAACTACACCGTCCTTGCGACGCGCGATATCGTCATTGTCGACCCTTTTTCGAATCCCCACGGTCCGTTCCGCTCAAAATACGACGACAACCCACCGCGCAGTGAACCGTTGTTTGGATCGTGACCCTTTTCAACCCGCCAAGAAGAGAGTGACATTGATAGGGCCCGCACACCTACGGGCCGGAGATAGGGCAGACCGTCGGCGCGTTCTTATCATACCTACATACTCGCCAATTCGCTTTTCTAGCCATGATGAATTATGTTCTTCGTCTGCGGCTTTCTTCCAGAACTTGCCCTCGGAACCCCAACTTGACATCGGTCCGGCAGACTTGGCTTTCACTGATGCGGGCCCGGAGAGTCTGAGTCTGTCGGGCCCATTCCCGCTCCATCGTGGAGCGCGCCCTGACGACGTGATGAATGAAGTCCCGCTGCGGCGTGACTGATTCCCTCAGCAGTAGCAGCAGCATATTGGGCATAATGCTTCTCTATCTTCGCCCACATAGGCTCATACATTGAGGACATTTTTGCCATGGGTCCACCTGCGATCGCTCAGGAACATGCCAGCCTTGACGCCGGGTCACCGCTGCGATCTCAGTAATTCCCTGAAGTAGCACGGCCTGCCTGAAATGGTGTCCGCCGCTACCGTAGCCCCCCACGCGCCATGCTCCACTACGTCACTCCGCGGATGCAGGCGACAATATCCTAGAACAACTAGTCTGCAAAAGAATACACTCAATGTGATATGAGGAGCTGCACTTTCCCCAGCTGTTCGTCCCTATTTATACCTGGCCCATCCAATACCGATTGGAGCCCGTTTAGCCCTGACTGCGGGAACCTGAGTAAATCCAGGAACTGACAAGCAACAGTCTCGTCGTCCCCTGCATCATGGCGGGCCGTGTTCGAACCCTGGGCTATGGGATATGCGTATGTACCTACTTTACCTTCATCAGGCCAAATGGGATATGTATGGAGAACTCGCTCAGTACATTTCGTTGATCCAAAACCTCAAGAACTGGCAGACTCGTAGGTATACTACGACATGTCACCTTGCTTTCTGCCATGTAGTTGGCGGGCTACTCGAATGGCTTCCGTGCCTGACAGCATTGTGGCCAGGTGGTCGCTCACCCCGAACCAACTTCCCCCTTCTTTCGGCATGTATCTCTTGCATCGCCAGGGACCGTCCCTACAACCTACAGGAGGTAGGACATGTCATACTTCTCCTGTTCTCCTGGGTCGACGCTGTGCGGATGCTCCTATGATATTCCAACGACAGCGAGCCCATGAGCACGCATTGCTGTAACATCCAGTACCCGATAGCGCACAGTTACGAACGGTTTCCTCAGTTCCATGTTGAGTAAATGCTTACATGCTCTTTCATTGCGTGTCTTTCTGGGCAACCATCACCTCGCTCGCAGAACCAATTTCTCACATTCACATGCTTGCCATTCTCTTACGGCTAGGCCAAATACTGCTCTGATGCAAGATGTCCCGGCAATAGAGCTCGTCCAGAGAGGAGCCATGGACGCGCCGACTAACTGCAAGTGGTACCTTGGCTGACTTCGCTACGCTGATGATCAGCTCGCGCTCCCAAAACACCATATAAGCTTACCTCGATTATACAATATGCAACATATCTTCTTAAATGGCCCAAGACCGAGCCTCGGCATATCTTGTATAATTTCGAAGATAACAGGCACGATATCGGCCGCTCCTCGACTGCCTTTGCTTGTTTGATCGGCCCGCGGACATAACGAATAATGCATATACCGAAATTGAATCACTGGAGTATGGAATTATCCAAGAAGGGCAATGCGAAAAATAAAATAAAACCTTCATTTCCGGATTGTAACAATCCTGCAAAGTACAACTGTCCCACCTAATATAATGCCCGGGGGAACGCCGTAAACGCCGATATTTGCCATCGCCCATGTCTTCTCTTGCCAAACCAGGTCGATCTACGGCTCACCCAGCAGTCGCGCTGTAACGTCACCCATATATGCTTCCTCGAGGATGTAGTCATCGCCATTGTTCTTATCAATGCCGACGAACTGGAAAGCCTCGACCACACGCGGGACATCGAAGCCCATGCTGACGAAGCGGTTCACCAACTCCCTGTTATAGCCGTGGTATTGGGCATCGTCGACCTCTTGTGTGGCCAGGTTGGTTCGCGGCCGGACGCCTTGGAACTTGGTATTCCGCGGGGCGCCGGCGTGTGATACAGCCCACTCGTGAGCCTTGTAATTGAAGCCATCGGGATCGGACATCATCATGCGAGCGACCTCGGCATCCTGAGGGTCTTTCGGTTCGGGGCTCTCGAGCAGCGACTGGAGGGAGAGGAGGGACGACTTGATGGTCAGGACGGGCGACCACGCAGTGCTGAGTGTGTCGAGGCAGATAGCTCCCTATAATACGCATTATCAAATGGTTAGCCAGGTGATGCTTCTTGCAGAGAGGGGCAGGCGAGAGAGCTGGCTTACGGTCTGACTGCTGATGTTGGGATGCCAAACTTTGGTGTCGAACTTCATCAAAGGCGGGCGGAAAGGGTACTCGGTCGGGATGCGGACGTCGACGACGAAGCTGCCACCTTCGTATGGGGTGCCAGGAGGGCCGGGGATAGCGGCCTTGAGGTGCGTCAGGTCGCTGGAGTCGGCGGACTCGGCCGTGATCTTGCTGGTGGTGTCGGCTTTGATGTCAGCCAGCTCTTTGGCGATACGCCGGGTTCTACTCGAGGTAGCCATGCTGTTGTGCTGCTGCTACTATTGTTGGGTGACAGTAATGAAAAAGAACAGATGTTGGAAAGAGAAGAGACGAAACCAAGAATGCCGCCGTCAGTTGAAGAGAAGGGTGCCGAGGCTTGTTGAGCTGAATGTTGCTTTTTGTATCTCACAGCTGCCCTGGGCAATATTGGGGACTGGGCGATGGAGGGGTTGTTCCTTCCCACTGGAGATGGATTAGGTAGTGGGGAAAAAATGCAGCAGGATGTCTTGGGTGGATGTAAAGTCTGTCCGTTGGCCTGGCCCCTGCCTCCAGCTCCAGAATAGGTGGCATGCAATGACTGGAAAAGAAGCAGTGGCGGTTCAGCCCCAAACAGAGACATATGCACCTGTATGTTTGGCTGTTTGGGTTTCAGCAAGCACCTATCAGTTCTTGGAGTGCAAGGAAGGAGGCCACAGAGATGATAGACACGAAATCAGGTATCAGACTGAACAACTTCTTCAGTCTCAACCTATTACAGGTCAGAAATCAGATGCTTGGTATATAATAATCAGGGAGCATCGATGCCACATATCTGATGTCATGTCTCGACGTGCATGCATGGTGTAGGTAAGGTACTATGTGACATTGAACTAAACTGCTGGTTCGTACGGCTGCTTCATGCCCAGATGGATGTCATACCTGGGCCATTACAGATGACACCGCTTTAAGCCAGCCGTTCAGTCGTTGGCTGTTCCATCATAAGTTCACCAGTTTCCAATTATCCCGCTGGGAGCCGGCTACTTCATTTTGAGTCGGTCAGTCCGTCTGTTAGTTCCTTCCAGAATACAGAACAATTTCAAATGGGCAGGCGTAAGACGTAGCCGTCATGACCTGGCAAGATCAAAGATCGGATAGCTGTAATAGAATGTGGGGTTGGTGAGGGGTGGAGGGTTATCGATAAGAGGTCTACCGCTACAATCACTGTAACTTTTTCCTTACTCCCCCGCCAAATTCCCATAATTGGCAATCCACACTCCATTCGAATTTGGTCGTACACCAACTCCGTCCGACATCATCGCACGAGCCGACGTGATCAAGATGGCGACGACAACCGTTACGACCACCGCGACCATCCGCAAGAAGGATGCCAATCTCCCGCCCGAGAACGAGCGCTTCTTGCGCTGTTGCGCCGATGTCGCCAACGCATTGATCGAAGACTACGAATCCTCCAAGGACCCCAAGGCCCCCAAGAAGGACATCAACCTGAACAGTCTGCGGGCCAAGCTCTCGAGGAAGCACAAGCTCCCGAACCTGCCACCCCTGACTGCGATTATCGCGGCCGTGCCAGAGCACTACAAGAAGTACATCTTGCCCAAGCTGGTGGCGAAGCCGATTCGTTCTTCGTCTGGTATCGCCGTGGTGGCTGTCATGTGCAAGCCCCATCGCTGCCCGCATATCGCATACACCGGAAACATTTGTGTATACTGTCCCGGTGGCCCCGACTCGGATTTCGAATACAGCACGCAGTCGTACACCGGATATGAGCCCACCTCGATGCGCGCCATCCGGGCGAGATACGACCCTTTTGAGCAGGCTCGCGGCCGAGTCGACCAACTCAAGTCTCTCGGGCACTCGGTTGATAAGGTCGAATACATCATCATGGGCGGCACCTTCATGTCTCTAGCAACCTCCTACAGAGAGGAGTTCATCTCGCAATTACACAATGCCCTGAGCGGCTACCAAACGAATAACGTCGACGAGGCTGTCGAGGCTGGCGAGATGAGCAATTCCAAGTGCGTAGGAATTACCATTGAGACAAGGCCGGATTACTGCCTTCCTTCACACTTGACGGATATGCTGCGGTATGGGTGCACACGTTTGGAAATCGGGGTTCAGTCCCTTTACGAAGATGTTGCGCGCGATTCCAACAGAGGACACACCGTTGCCGCGGTTGCGGAGACTTTCTGTTACTCCAAGGATGCCGGTTTCAAGGTCGTTTCTCACATGATGCCCGACCTTCCCAACGTCGGCATGGAGCGTGATATGGACCAGTTCCGCGAATATTTCGAGAACCCTGCATTCAGGACAGACGGCCTGAAGATCTACCCCACCCTGGTTATTCGGGGTACGGGCTTGTATGAGCTTTGGCGCACCGGTCGATACCAGAACTACACTCCCAATGCCCTGGTGGACTTGGTGGCCAGGATCTTGGCATTGGTTCCGCCATGGACGCGCATCTACCGTGTCCAGCGAGATATCCCCATGCCGCTTGTGACTTCGGGTGTTGAGAATGGCAACCTTCGAGAGCTTGCCTTGGCGCGTATGAAGGATTTTGGCACCACATGTCGAGATGTGCGGACACGAGAGGTCGGTATCAACGAAGTCAAGCACAAGATCCGACCTAACCAAATCGAGCTGATTCGACGTGACTACACCGCCAACGGAGGCTGGGAGACTTTCCTGGCCTACGAAGATCCCAAGCAAGACATTTTGGTAGCGCTTTTGCGGCTGCGCAAGTGCACAGAGAAGTACACGTATCGCGAAGAGCTTACAGGCCAGCAAACGAGCATGGTCAGAGAGCTCCACGTCTACGGTACTGCCGTACCGGTGCATGCCCGAGACCCGAAGAAGTTCCAGCATCAAGGTTTCGGTACCCTGCTGATGGAAGAGGCCGAACGCATTGCGATAGAGGAGCATGGAAGCGCCAAGATCAGCGTCATTAGCGGCGTCGGCGTGCGAAGTTATTACAAGAAACTGGGTTACTGGCTCGATGGGCCTTACATGAGCAAATGGCTGGACGGTCGACCTCAGCCCGAGTCTTGAAGCTCCAGCTCGCATTTTTAGGACTTCAATCCCAAGGAGGGTTGCATGCTTCACCGAAAAGCCGAGCCGGCTATCACGACCTTTGGAAGAGTTCTTGCAAACATGGTGGCATTAGTGGGGTTTCAGTGCAGCCCATTCGCCGAAAACCATGTCCACGAAGTTGCCCTTCCACGCTGGGCCATTCCCGAAACACATAAAGGCATCGACCATCTTACGGATGGTTTTCTTCAATGCACGATGGGCTTGAGAACTCTCCGGAGCCAAAGCGGCTTGTTCAAGCCGGCCGAAAATTTGATGCCCAAGCCTTCGTCGCACTCGCCTTTCGACATCTCTTGGTAACAGCCAGGCACTGATATCTTTACCCTCTGATGCATAGTCGTCCTCGACCATGTCTCTCATCACCGCAAACGAACTCAGCTCAGTGCAACTTGTATATGTGCCATCAATGCGGCCGTCCTGCAGGTATTGGTAACCGGCTTTTGCCATGTTGTGGATGAACTCTGGCTTGAGTCTGTTGAGCGACCTGGAATGGGCTGTTGAACGACCCAAAATGGCCCGCAGATCTTCACAAGATGTTGGGTGATGCGTGTGCGTACACGCGTTGACGACATGATCAAGGACGCCCCAGAATAGCAGCCCTCCAAGCGTGTAACGGCCTCGGCCAACATAGGGTACCACGTCCTCAGAGGTCGTGGTGATATTTGTAGACCTTAACGGATCAAACCAGAAATTGCCGATGGTCATGGGTGGCCGGTAACTTCTGCCCCATGTGTCCGGCGAAACTGCCCAACTCTTGGGAGCCCAGACATCAAGCAGGTCTGAGTCGGATGCCGTGCCCTGTGTATTGATGAAGGAAACATGATTCGGATAGCCCGCTCTTGCATCAGGAGATAGTGCAACTTCGGTGGCAGGTGAAGCTTCCAGATGCTTGGCTTCTATGCTTGCAGTACCCGCAGCGTGGCGGATCGCATCGAGTAGCTTAGGACTGTCATCTCTGCTTGTGGCTCGGACAATAGACTCGATGGCTTCCTTCAATCTCTTGTTCTCTTCCTGGATTAACAGCGCTGCTTTCGCTTGTCGTTTTCGAAAGGCAGCCTGTGCTTGGCGGCCGCGCTCCCGCCTCCGCTGCAATTTGTCAGCTTGGGAAATGCCCCGGCTTCGAGGTAAATCACGTAACATGGGAAATTGCTCACCTTCAATTCCTGTTCTGCCTCCATATTCTCATGCGGAATTGGTACTCTGTCCATTTAATTGTGTTTGTTCGGGATGATGTTGGATGCGATGTTACGTGATTGCACGATCCCCCCTGGGGGCCCCGGCGAGGTTTTGATGGGCGCCGTGTCTATTACTAAACGCCAAGGCCCCCAGCTGAAGGGTTTAGCGGGCCAATGGCGATGGGTGATGAATTGCTCCGATCACGTAACATCAGTTCCGAAAGTCAGAACACCGAACTCCTCCACACCGAAATGAAAGCAGTGGATGGTAAATCACGTTCAGGACGTTCAGTTACCATCATCATCATATAAACAATTCAAAATGGGTTTACTAATGGGCCAATGGATTTGTCAGGAATCAAAACATAGGCTATCTGGCTTGCTGGCTGGAATGAGACCCTCGTTGACCCTTTTGTGCGAGATGGCTTCAACTGGATATAAAAGGCAGCATTCCCCTGATGCGATGCTATAACTGGAGGCCCTTCCAAATTAGTAGCATCAGTAGACATATTGTCCAGATTTGAGCAAAGAGAATTTCCATCTCCAGTTTGGACTCACCATCTGAACTATCAAGCATTCTCCAGTTTGACTCGTGTCCTCGGATAATCAGAACAGGCTTTCGCTTGCCTATCCATTCGAGATACATTGCTCGGCTTCATTTACCACTTTTACCTACATTCCCATTCACAACCATCACCGTCCAGAATGACAGCATCTAGTTTGTCCCCCGATGGCAACGCCCTCTTCCAGCAGTTATACCGCCCGGTGACCAAGACCTACCGGAACAAGACGTACGCGGCCATCGATCCCTCGCGTCCAGCGCTATCCAACCGCGGCAAGACGGCCGTGGTGGCCGGCGCCAGCTCGGGCATCGGTGCCGCCTGCGCCCTGTCTCTCGCCAAGTCGGGAGTCGACGCCATCGCGCTCTTGGCCCGTACAGAGTCCGCGCTCAACCAGACCAAGACCACCATCGAAACCCTGGGCATGGGGACCCGCGTGTTCGTCTACGCCGTGGATACGGGAGACGCCGCGGCGCTGAAGCAAGCCTTCGCGGACTTTGCTGGTGCCAACAGCGCCAGTGGCAACGACGAAAAGAAGGTCGATATCTTCGTCGCGAGCGCGGGGAGCTTGCCCGACCTCGTCTCGATCGAGGACGCCGACGCCGACGAGTGGTGGCGGGGCTTCGAGGTCAACGTCCGCGGCCGGTTCAATTTGCTGCGCGCCTTCGCGCCCGTCGCGGCCGACGGCGGGGTCGTGGTCCACGTCTCGACGGCGGCTCTCCACATGGCTTGTAAGCACGGCGGTCCTTTCTTTACTTCTCACACGATATTCGTAGATGACTGACCGGGAAACAGACATGCCGGGTTACTCTTCCTACCGCGCCAGCAACTCCGCGGCCACCAAGATGTTCGAGTACTTTGGCAATGAGCACCCGGGGCTGCGCGTCGTGCAGATCCATCCGGGATTGATCCAGACGCCCCTAACCAAGAAGCTTGTCTCCTCGTTCAAGGAGGCTGAGGGACTACCATGGGACGACGGTATGTCTCTTTCTGTCTTTCTTCCCTCTGAACACCTACCGTTGAGATTTCATCAATGGATGAGCTCGGGTTTCTTTGAAAGCCTCATATGCATATGCTAATGTGATTGGTTGGTGTCCACAGTTGAGCTCTCGGGCGACTTTGTCAACTGGGCCACCAGCTCCGAGGCGACGTTCCTCAAGGATCGGTTCGTTCACGCCAACTGGGATGTCGAGGAGCTCATGCAGAGGAAGGAGGATGTGGAGAAGGACCCATTCTTGTTCATGGTCAGCCTTAAGGGTTGGGCTTAGAAATTGTTGACCAAATGCCACTTCCTCAGCCGCAATAACCAGTGCAAATGGTTTCAAATCATATGTAAGCTTTCATATGATGTGCAATATTTGATTTATTGGTTGTAGCTGAATGAAATAACATGGCAATGGGTTTAGCGGTGAAGATGAGGGAACTGTTGCCGGCCAAAGAGTGGTGAATGAAGATCAATGGATGTGGTACCAATATAAACTTGGAAATTATATGCTGAATTGCCATTTTCGGTACAGTTGCTAAATATATACCCTTTGATCTTGAGTTAGTCAAATGAAAATAAAATCAGCCGGACAATACAGGAAAGTGGTGACATGTCCGAATCAACCCCCTACTCTCCAAGACCAAGAAATGTACCAAATAGTTTCCGTCTTTTGCGACTTGGACCTTCCTCTGTATGATGATCGTTATAGACCAGTCTTTCTACCTGGGCATCATTCTTGGGATGTACCAATGAATTGTCGTTATCGCCATCCGGCACGGATGATGGCGGCGAGTTCCCTGAGGTTGCGCCGCTGCTGGACGTGCCTTGACTTGTACCAATACCGCTATCGGTGAAGGCAGCATCTAGCTCCACCACCAAGTCGTCAGGTTGGCCAATCTCGGGATCACCCTTGTCCCGCCATCGAAGTGGAAAGCGCTTGCTATGGCCGAACAATAGCGCCCCTTGCGGTGGCAGGAATTGGGGGGTCCTCAGACCGCGAGCCCACAGCTTGGGGAACGTGGCAGGAAGAAGTACTTGGATTCTATCGGCGCTAGTGTCGGCTCCGGTGGGTTTTGCCTTTTTCGTACAATGGCAATTGTCAAATGGCAGGTCTGGGGCATGCCTGCCGAGCCGCGGGCGTTAGTCTTTGGATAACAACAGATGTGAAAGAACCTTAACACTGAAAATAAATTTGCTTTGGAGAAGATATGAGAATGCATCATGGGCAAAAAGGAAAAGAACTGAAACCGCAGATACAGGAAGAACACGATGAAATGGTAGAGGTTAACCAGTAGGAACGAAAGACATGGGTGCTGAAAGTTGCTTACCAGTAGATGGAATCAACAAGCCTCATCGGATTGGTGTTCTTGTTTCCTCTCTTTTTTGCAATCTCCTTGATATCCGCAACGCCAACAGCTAGGTAGTCGCATGACTTGGGCATTTCGACGTTGTAGTTGCAGGCACTGCACGATAATCGCCCTTTGGCCGGCCCTATCAGTTCTCCAAAGCCAGACCCAAAGAGTGTCACTGCTTGAATTGACCTGGTGAAGTCGACCCAGCCCTTACCCCCTGACCGCAATGTAGTTACACGAGGCCAGAAGGGATCTTCATCGGTGGCGATGTCCATGAACTCGAAACCCTCCAGCTGCCGATGCGTAGTGCTTTTGAGCCGCAATTCGACTCCGTCTTGAGATGTGACACCTATTTGGTGATCCATGATCGTTTCCAAGCTATCGCATATATCCTCAATCCTGTCTTTGAGACAGTAGTTTGTTTTCGTCGTAATGAAGCTAGCTTGCGTGCCAGCTGGAGAACTGTTTATTTCTTCTCGTAGAGAACCTGATTGTGGATACAGGGGAAGGGCGATGTTCTCAAGATTAGTGAGGACATATATTGCAGCATCTTTTCCATTTAGGTGTGACGGGGCCTCTTGCAGACTCGACTCCTGGAATAGAAACTGTGCCCGAAAGTCATCTGTCGCGTCATGCTTCAAAGAGGTGCGCACTAGGTGCAACAGGGCACTGATGCCGTCTACTAGCCAGGCCTTCCGTTCAAGAACGTCGTAAAGAACCACAAACTTCTTGGTTATCCGCTTCAATCGTATAGTGTAGTCGTCTCGAGATCGGATGTGTGGCGGCTTGTCCTTCTTACCAATGGCAAAGGTCACACCAGCTGTGACGAATTGGCTACCCCCGAAAGTCGCTTTCTCAAGTGTACACCCTGGATGTGGTTTCATCAAACCAGACCAGTCTATCGAATAGTTCGCGGTAGGGGACCCTTTGTAACATGTTAGCCTTTACCTCCCAGATATAACAGGAACTGCATACCTGCGTAACACCTAGCCTCCGTGCACCAGCCAACTACATGTCGTGAGAACCGAAGGTCACTGATTGTGAGACCGTCAGGATACTCCTTAAGATGCCATCTTATGCGGCTATCGGTGAATGATAAGTAGCCTGCATCATAGCTTGTGACCACGTGCCATGTAATGCAACCGGATGTCTTGCCAGTAGGGACCAAAGCCGTGGAGAACCCTTTAATCATCAATTTCCCACCAAAATTGGATATCTTGCGGGCTCTGGCCAGAGCTACCATCATACTCAGTGAGATTTGAAGTCCTGCTGGGGCTGGCACGTTGCGACGAGGAGTCTTGAACCCAGTGACTATCACAGGGTTTCCGAATAGGTTCATCCAGCATCTGCCGGTTCCCATAGGCACGCATGTCTCATTACCTTTGCTAATCGTGAAACTGAGATCATGCTTTCGACCATGTCTAGAGACTTCCTCATGTGCCGAGGTTCCTGGTCGCTCAGGGGTGCAGCCTGGGCGAATACACGTGGTACGATCTGCATTAATTGATGCGCTCATGATACTGGAAATCCACGTTAGTATTAAGCCAATCTCCGCGATTGATTGGGAAACACCCGTGACAGCGACATCGATCTCATATGACTTGGTTCCGCGAATATATGCAGATATTTCGGTGTCGTCAAATAGGGTACCTAATGCGTGGTGAGCGGCTCCGTTACTGATGACAAAGCGGACATAGGCCCTCACTCACAGCAATACACGTCACCATATTGATTGTCCAAGAGCTCTTGAAATATCTTGAGCACCGGGGAACCATATTCTGGCCATACTGTGTTCAAATATTCCTCGCATGTCGACGCCCAAGGGGCATTGATAGAACCCGTGAACACGATGATATGGGGAAGGATGTTAGACCAGGGCATGATATATTCCTGGGACTTGAGGAAGTCGTAGATCCATCGGGAACGGAATCGTACTGTTTGGCGTGGAGTCTCCCTTCTGGAACTGATGCGGACTTGTAGTTCTCGAGTAATTGATGTAGAAATCGTTTGACGAAGTTCCTGATGCAGATTCGTTTCTCCATCCACGGCCAGTTCAAATATCCCATTTACCGCATTTCGTAGCCACGAATACGCGGAAGAGTTGAAGATGATATTTTTGTACTCTTGTAGTACAGGGTCGTCTTCAGAATCACCGAACGCATCTGGATCGGGGACCCAGCTGTTTCTGTCATCCGCATGTATGTCATCTGTGTTATGTTTGCTCTCCCATAACGACATCTTCTCGTCCATGGACATGGAATCATCGAACCTAACCGGCTCATCTTTTTCTTCGTCTAGAGATTCCATAACAACGTTTGTAATCTGACTGAGGCAGGGGTAGAGATGAGTGACTAGTATGGAAGGGTACATGTTGTAGACTTACACTTTGTATCGATGAAATAGATACATAAGTCGCTGATATACAGCGCCCGATCCCTCCCTGCCTAATCTGAAGGCAAAATCATCTAAAGTCTCCGGAAGGTTGTCTGAAACTGTTCGTAGTTGCTCCTTTTGAAGTTTAGGGCGAATGATGGAGACTATTTCTTGAGCGATTTCGAGTATTGCATTCCTCCGCCCCGAGGTAAAGACACTGCTGGTGTCAGAATACGCATCTAGCTCTTCTTGGCCAAGGCATGCATTGGATCCGAGGGGCTCAGAAGATACAGAGGCTCCATGAAGACCAACGAGTGTGTCTCGCCGCAAGTCGGTACTGTACGAGCCATAACCAGAATCAGTTATGGGAGCAGGGAATTTCGACGCAAGACAACTTGGTATCTCTCCATCTGCGCCACCGGATTCAATCGAACCCATGCTTTCTTCATGTTCAGTTGGATTCCGAACGGGCGGTACAGGTTTCCTGACCCGACAAGAATTCAGATGATTGAGGTAGTCCCCTTTGTTCGTGAAAGCGTGCCCTCCGCTGCATTGGTAAGGGATAACGGTATTTTCCATGGCCCCCTTACAACACTGCAAATGACGACGGTGATGATCCCGTCTCAAGGCCTGTTTACCACAAGCGCATTGGTAGGAATCATTCGTATTATGATTCCTGTGACGTGAAGAGGCTTGATGCCTCAGGAGGTCTCTCTTGTGGGAGAATGCCGCGGCACAGTCATCGAGACCACAGACGAAATTAGCAATTCGCAAAAGCGAGTCGCTGGCGACTAACACGCTTGTCGATTCATTGCACTTCGCGACCGAGCTGTTGGCACCGGAAACTGACTGCGGTCGGCTATTGGAAGAGGGTGAGGCCGTGTGAATTCGTTGCTTCTGACGCTCCTGTTCCTCGGCTATCGACTTGTCGAGGGCCTCTTTGAACTGCTTTAACACGAGAATGGTAAGTTACGGATTGGTTGTGATGTGTTAGACTTAGGTAGGTAGTGATAGACAGTGTAAGGAGAGGGATATACCCGGAACATGATAGGCAATCTGCGGTCTCCGCTGATCTCCTTTGATTTTGCTATGTGAATATATATGTAACTCAATCCTCGGCAACGAGATGAGTGACTAGCCAAACCAGGAAGGCGTTAGGGATCGAGGTAACTGGTGTCTAAGAATTGGTAAGTGACGACCGTCAGGATGACTCCGAAGATGATTGATTATCGCGAGACTGATCAGACAACTGTCCTCCAGCGGCAGCTACTCGAGTATACACAGCCAAACATACAGGGAGAGATATAGGTTGGATCTGTGACGGATGAAACCCTCGTTAGTTTTCTAGGGGAGATAGTAAATGGACCTCTGCCTAGGACACGTGTTTTAGATCAGGCTGAGTTTCGAAAAGATTCTGGAAGGAGTCTATGTAACTGTGGCTAAGTGTAAGACGCAGTGGGCCGGTCGAATTGAGACTAGTGGCATATGCATAGAGGACCGTGTCAAGGCCGAATCCCCTGTCAGGAGCAAAGAGTATCGACCAATAAGATTCTCAGCTCTTTCAAGTCTTTCTGCCGAGAATCAAGCAGTGAGGTGTGTTTTATGTGGGCAGCTGGAATAGAGACCCATTGATTAACGAACTTATTGAAGCGGAGTGAATACACCACTGCTTGAATGCATCACCCCGCGGGGTGTTGTTCGGCCACAGGCGGCGGTCTCCAATTTACTAGAGGGACTAGGGATATCTAGACGTGGGCAGCCCGAGCCGAAGACCTGGAAACGACGTTCAACGACAGCAGCATCGGAAGTAGTATGAATGCGTCTAGCAAAGGCAGCTCTGTCCCGGGCAACTCTCCGTGATCCTCGGACGGACCTGAGGTTGTTGCAGAGGCGCACCAATCGAACAAACGTCCTCAAACAGCATTATTTGATATCAGCAGCAGTATGGTGGAAGATCCTAGTCGCAAGAGGCTGAAGTTGCTTGGGATATTTTCAGGTCGCACGTAGATTTAAGTCCAGTTGCCTTTTCACAGAAATGTCAAACAATCTTTTATTTATTTCGCAAGTCATGCCAAGCCACCGTGACCGAAATGAGGCTCAACAAAGTACTTTAAAAAGTAAACGTTGAAATAACTCAAGATATCTAAACAGCGACTCTCAGACGTTTGTGGACAGACTGGCGAAGCACAAGTAACCAGACGGCGTTATTTAGCGCCCTTTCAGCCCTGGGTAACTTACCAAACAAGTTCAGGCAAGCTATCCCTGCTTGGCCCTTAACAATCACTCTTGCCTTCCTGGAGTGCACGTCTTGTCACTCATTTCACCTTACTCAAATCGCATCAGGAAAATAACTACACCTCCGGCTTGCAGGTAACTACAAGTGCTTGCCTAGGTCGTCCCCATCATCGCAGTGGCCAGGCTCAGTTCCCATCGTCTCCTTCCATGCCCACACCAGCACAACAATTTCAAGGCAGCTCAATCTGAACTTGGCGTCATGGCTGCGATTCAATGGGACCAGGAATCGCGCGGGGCTCTGGAAGCCGGTCGTACCGTTCGGTGCCTCACTAGGCAGAGATACCGGCAGGAGTGTCGCCGACCGACACATGTCAAGGCTTGGGCCGAGAAGCGTGCCGAAAAGGCTTGCAAGGGACTGGTTCAGGGTCTCGGCCTGGATTCCGCTCCTGTCTTGGCCAAGCAGGTCCTGATGATTTACCTTCGCCGCAAACACGTTTACCTTTGCTTCGACGTCTTCTTACCGCCCTCTGTCGCACCAAAGGACCAAGAGGCCGACGAAAACCCTCGCGACACCAGTACTATTGCGCAGCTCCAGTCTGAGGACTGCCAACACGACCACTTCAAGACCGACCAGCCCATTTACTACCTCTACAGAGAGACGGATGGGTTCAGATTGCGGCGCAATAAGAATTTCGACAAAATCTGTGCGGCTCACTACTCCCAAACCCAGGTCTTCGACAAGGGTGACCTTCCTTACTTCATGGATGCACTGAAGCCTGCAGTCTACATCGACGGGATCCTGCAAGATGATGACGACTTGCAAGAGGGAAATGAAAGAGAGGGAGGAGAGGAGGGAACGGAAGAGGTTGATTCTGAACACGAGGATGCCGATGAGAAGCCAACTGCCGCGGCCACTTCTCCCGATAGTGCCGACTCGATATGATTTCCTGGGCGAATGATGATTCAATTGCGAGATAGCGCTCTACGTCTCTAGAGGCCGCCGCTATTGCTCAAGAGAAGGGTGGTCATAATGCCATAAAGAGAGCCTTGCGCACCTTCTATCTTAGCTATAGGTAAATGCAACTTCTTGTTCCCTCCAAAGCACCAGGAAATAGCAGCAAAGTCACCTTCTAGGTGCCATTCCCCCCACCAAAGGCACCAATCTCATTCTTCGTGACCTGCATTCCGTGATTGTATCGTATCTTCGTGAACAGACCTAGTGCTGGACCTGGGATAATGAGCGTAAGTTATGAGACAATTTCAAGGTAAAAAATGGCATTACGTACATGATTCTTCGGCTATGTGTCCGAGTCACTCGAAGCAGGATCAGAGCCAGAGCTCGAGCTGTCAGATGGCGATAAGTAAACCGGACAGTGTTTACACTTCAGGATGTAAGTTGTCTCCTGGGTAGTGTTGTCCTCGGTTCCTTTGTGTGGCTTCTCTGGCTCCTGGCGTTTGCTACATCGTGCGATAGTAGTGGCCATAATCTGTCGAGCCGAGCAGGCACATCGGTGAATCGTGTAGTTGCACATGATAGGCAACCGTCGAGTGCAAAATGGCGGATCACACAGGCGATGAAAAGTGCGATGATGTAGCCAGGGAGTTTGTCGGAGGAGTAGATGGACTGAAGAGGTACGTCCGGACAGGTCCGGACAGCTAGGTCTGTGAAGATGCGAGCTCCAGTCTGTGAAGATGCGAGCTCCAGGTCGCGTACTTTTGCTTTACTCACAGAGGTATCCTAAGCTGATAGGCCCTTATAACAGTACCCTACTCGCCTTTGCCTATAATCACCTCGTAACCACATTACTTAAACAATAACAATCACATGCCTATCACTGCTTAAATAATACATTCTCTAAAGCTGCCAAACGGTTTAGTTTATTCACCTTTGAATTACAAATTGTGGTTCTGTACGTTGAAATATGTTCGACTAGCATGGTAATTAAGAGGCTCATTGGCATTCCCTTCCCCCGCCTTCTGCGGCAGGCTGCCCTTTCAGTCCAATAACACTTTGGAATAGACACATTCTGGGAAGGTCCAAGCATCCTATTTCCTATATCTCGCCTTTTACCCAAATGTTTCTTGGCCTTTCACCTACCACAGTTCACCACTCTTAAGACACAAGCACCACCAGGAAACAATTAAAATCCAAAATCCAATGTCAGAACCCGTCTACATCATATGATTCCAACCCAGGAAATGGGCCTGCTATAACGAAAATTGCCTGGATTTGATATCTACTATAGTGGCAAACTGAACGTGAAAATGAGTCCTGAGACTTGTTGCAGTCTTTGCCATCCAACTTCTCTTATATACCTCAGACAAGAGTGCTGGTTGCTGTTCAGCCACACGGCATTGCGGCTTACCAGATGGCGCCCACGTGATTTAGGACGGATTGTCAGTCGAAGTGATACCTACACGTGGCTTATCAAGGAGGCATGGCTCGAAAGTACCCTATTTGTCTGATCCTTGGGTGCGACTAAGCACATCTGGGGTTGGATTCGAGGACAGCTGAGAGAATCTGACGGGGATCAGGGGATGCGGGGCAATTGAATCGGAAGGATTCGATGCAGTTGGACCATTAGAGCCCGCCAGGCTGGTGTCATTGGCAATCTTCAACTGGTTATTTGAATCGTTCCGATCAATCCAATGACGTATCTAGCAGTACTGGATGCAGCGATGAACAACACTCGAGTAAATCGGAAGAGGTAGTTACGGCCGTGGAAATAGCTTGTTGTGCGATGCCATGAGTGAAATTGAGGATTTCACTTCATTGGGCAATTGCCCGTTCGGCGGTCGACCTGTCAGACATCTGTCTTGAATCTTCAAAGAGCATTTTATGAGAGAAAAGCATTCAGCTGAAGTTGCACTGCATCTTCGGTGCCCTGGATCGAATCGCATTGGAATAAATGGCAACCTAACCTCCGCTAAGAAGAATTGGCGGGTGGACCAAATTTAGCAACACAGCTCCACTCCACTGCGGGACCGAAGGATTGTGGGGGGTGAGCAGGCGTTTGCGGCGTCGATTGAATCCATCCTCAGCCTTCATCTAAGCCACCTGCGATCATCCCAAGCTTACTGAATCTGGTTGGTTCACCTTGTCGTTTTTCCAATTCTTCCAATAAGCCCCCAGGTTCTATCTGCGTCTCACATCCGCAGTTGCTGTAAGGTTCCTGCAGGCTGCCGTAGCACCAACGGCCTGCCCATATTGGCCAAACTGGTCGCAATTCAGTAGTAAGCACAAGCCGAGCGTCGTTTGCGTATAAGTAGATATGGCGCCCGCCATCCTCTCAACAGATGAAGCATTTAGCGTATTCCACTCTCACATATCCTTTTCTTTTCTATATATGATCTTACAGGGCAGACTATTTAGAGAATCGTCCACCTGGGTACCCAAACGGGCCGCAGCCACTGTTCTCTGCGTCTTGTCCCTTTCTCAGTTTGCTAGATCCCGCAACCCCCACCCCAGATCTACACAATGCAATTGACAGCTCTCGCCCTTACAGCGGCAACCGCCGCTACTACTGTACTAGCAGCCGGTGCACCCCCGATCACAACCATCACTGCATCCTCCGTCTCGCTTCCCTCTTCTCAGGCTCCTTCAGCATCCCAATCAGAGACCGCGACCCAATCCGCCCCAAAACCCCAAGGGACCGGCGCTCTCTCCGAAGGCGGCAGCGGTCCTCAGCAGACCGGCGGCCGTCCCCAAGTCCACGTCATCGTCGAGTCGCCCGCCACCGACGACGCCTGCGGCAAGGGCAGCAACACTACAATCCTGATCCCCATCGACGGCGTTTACGCCAACCGCACCGTCCTGTCGGGCAAGATCGCGGCCCTGTACCTGACGGACGTGACGGGCGGCCACCCGCCACCCCCGCTGGCAGACATCACCTGCGTTCCCTACCTCAAGGAGAACGGCACGGGCACCCCCGCCGGCAGCGCCTTCACGTTCGACACCCCTCTAAGTATCGCGCCCACCGTCGGCACTCCCAACCACATCGGCAGCATCTTCTGCATGGTGCCGATTCCGGCGGGGGGAATTCCCGGCATGGGCGGTGGCAAGCCGGCGGGGGGTGAAGGGTCGCCAGGAGCATCAGGGATTGCGGGACCTACCGGGGGCGGCAGCGGGGGCGGGTCTGCGAACGCTACCTTTGTCACAAGTCCTCTTGCCTCGTCGCCTACGCCCGTCAGCCCTACGGTTTCGCCTCCGGGGTCGCCGCCCCCTCCTGCTCAGTCCTCGCCGCTGGTGTCTAGTGTGGGGGAGTTCAATGTGCCGAGCCTGGTGTCGGCTGCCTTGTTTGGCGTACTGGCCGTTATGTTCACTCTGTAGCGAAAGCAGTACGGATGACTTGGGTGTTTATTTAGTCTATCATTTTGACATTGCGATGGCGTTGGTGGGTTACGGGTAGGAGTTGGGTGTCTATCTTTTTTTATATTCATGCCCTGCAGAGGTAAATACAATATCTATGTTATTCCTGGCTTTACTGTTCATGACAAACAGTGGTTTGAGGCGGGGTGGTCACGCGTATGCATCTTTTGCATTGCATTCGGTACTGTAACCGGGTCTTCCTTGCCGTGACTGGGATTGGCCAGAGCAATTGGAAGTTGCGCTGTGCATGCACCACCTGAAAAGAAGAGTAGATGGCTACCTAGCAAGTACAGGAAAATACACGACATACCCCTTACATCGCACCCATTGCAACCGGTGCCTGAGCTTGGATACTGGGACATCTCAATGAAGGGGTTATTCAAAGGTGGATACTCTATGCAAGGGATGTCCCGCGCTGTTGGGACTACGCACCGAGAGTTAGGATCCAACACTGCTTGAATGCTTCCCCTCCTTTACACAAGGTTAAATATTCGACGTATCTTCCTAACTCATTTGATCCTCGACTCTTGATCCTCAATCGTCCCCAACCACGAACAATCTAGTACCACTAAATTACACTTCATGACACACTTTCTACTAGATTCTATCTCATCGATAATGACACCTTCCAGTGAAATCAGCGACGCCATCATCGTCGGCGGAAGCCACGCCGGCCTCTCCGCCGCCCTGACCCTGTATCGCGCGAACCATACCAGTCTGATCTTTGACGACGGTACTCCGCGCAACGCCCAGGCGGACCACGTCCACATGGTGCCCGCCTGGGGCGACAAGAGCCCCAATGCCCTCCGCGAGAAGTCGCGCGCCGAGCTCAAACAAACCGGCTTGGTCCGCTTCGTCGACCGGCGATTGCTGTCGGCCGCCAAGCTCGAAGACGGCACCTTCGAGGTCGTCGACGCCGAGGGGAGCACTGGAAGGGCCGGAAGATCGTGCTGGCCTTCGGCGTCGAGGAGAAACACCCGGAAATCCCGGGATATTCGGAGAGTTACGGGAAGCTTATGTATGCTGCTTTTCTCTTCTTGTTGTTCGGTCTTCTGTCGTCTGGACGAGTGCTCACGCAACATGCTTTTGCTTCAGCTACCACTGTTTATTCTGCTTCGGCTACGAGAAGCGAGGGTCAGAGGTAGCCGGCATTCTAGCCACGGGACCGCTGGGCAACCCCTCCCACGCCCCGGTCTTCGCCGCCGACGCGCTGCGGTTCGCCAAGCGCGTTAAGCTGTATACCCAGGGAGACGGGAAGCTGGCCGAGGAAGTATCCAAAGTCCTCGTCGAGAAGCAGTTGTCGAATGCCATCGAGGTCGACAACCGAAAACTAGTGCGAATCTCCAAGACCACGGAACAGGACGGCGACGAAAAGCTCCGCCTCGAGTTCGACGCGGGGGCCGACGACGTGGTGGCGTTCATGGGCCACGCGCCCGACTCGCCCGTCGACCCGACCCTTCCCGGGCAGCTGGGCTGCGAGATGGACCCCAAGGCTGGCATCAAGGTGTCGCCGTTCTGGTACGCCACCACTGCACCGGGCGTGTTCGCGGCGGGGGATTGCTGCTCGCCTTTGCGGTCCGTTCTCACGGGCATGAGCGCGGGGTCTTGTGCTGGGGTTGGGGTTGCGAGACATCTGGCCGGGTTCTCTTTGTAAAGTCATGGCGAAGGAGCGACTAGGTCTGGCGGTATTTTACGATGATTTCTATTTGGTTACGTCGTTACAAGAACACCAAACGGCTCTTAGTACTTAGTCTCGAGGCGCGTAGAAGTCATAATGATGGATGAAATCATTTTGGTTGGTCGTTATAGTTGGTGTGTTAGTTATTCCTTTGTTGCATTCTGACATCTCAATAATTACAGTTTATTTGCTGTTTGAGCACTCCGTCTACCACTCCAAAGTATCAATTCTTGGAGTCGGAGATAGCAACCGAAAAGGAAAAGGACCCAACTCAACATACCATTTGGTCTTGAGATGTATCTCCGAATTGTGCAACTTAGCCTTACGTGGTGTCATATATAAATTGTACATTCTTCCAGACTCTCATCTCTCAAAAACCAAGCTTATCGATAAACTATAACCAATTCTCATCCCATTGTCACGAACAATGGCGCCGTCCCAACCACCTCTCTTTGCTCCGTACAAGAAGCTTCACGGCACTCAGAATGGTCTAGCAGCGCAGCCTCCACAGTTCACGCTATTTCCCAAGTTGCCTCCCGAACTCCGACTAATGATCTGGGAGCATGCTGCCTCGGAGCCCCATATCCTCCAGCTGAACCTGGCGAAGCGACACGGCCGCCAAACTGAACGCGGTGGATTCGTTACCGAGTCTCTGGAGATGAAGTGCATCTATGACCAGCAGTCCCCTCTTCTGACCGCTTGCTGCGCCTCGAGGCGGGCATTCCTCCGCGTGCCCGGCACAGTACAATCTGCATTTGGGCTGGGCGCACCCCTCAAGGGAGGGCAAGGCGTGCTGTGGCGTCCTGACATGGATCTCGTGGTGCTGGATCCCAGCTTCACCCGGGACGACTTGGATTTCATCATGGGTTCCGAATTGATCCGACACCTCGCGGTTCACTACGAACTCGCGCGCGAACTGTTCAGTGAGTCCAGCTCGCCGTTCCAAACCGAGAAGGAACGGCGGCAGTGGTGGCGGCGGCTGGGGTTTCGCAACCTGCGGACGTGGGAGATCTACGCGCCGTGGATCGTGTCGTCGGGTCCGTTGGCCAATGCCTCCAAAGCCACCCGAGACTTCATGGGAATACTGGGTGGCACGCATCACTTTTTCGCCGGTTGGATCGAGAGGCTGGACGCCCTGCAGGCTGTTAATGGCCTACGGAGAAACGGTCCCCATATTGTGTGGGTCCCGCCACGGCAGGACCAGAGCTGCGCGTACAAGAAGCTGTTTGGGTTGTTCGAATCGGTGAGGGGAGGGCCGAAACAGCTGCTGGGCAGACCGATCTTTGGCGTTTAATGTTTAAAGCCAGACACAGGGTCGTTAGAATCGGTGTCACAAAAGCTAGGTCTTGTCGTGGGACTGAGCAAGTTACCGCCATGAACATAAACTTAGAATGTGTAAAAGTCTGATCTGGCTTATCCTAGGTTTTCATTTTATTTATTATTCACTATCTCCCCTATAAAATAAGATCACCATTGTGGCGCGTATTCAGTCTTAACGAACGTTGATCAGCAATGGCAACTGGTCAGCCACCTCTTTTCACTCTTGTTAACAAGCATAATGGAAGGGAAATTAGTAGTCTCGATTACTTTGCCATACTCAATAAATACTTAGAGGAGCTCCACATATCAGACTCTGATAATTCCAGGTTTGGGCCAGACAGTGACCACTGTAAGCATATCCAAAGCCTGGCTCACTGTCAGTGAAATTTGGCCCTGAAATCTCTGTGTGTCTATCTCCGATATGTCAGACCTGGCTTCAATCATCTATAAAGAGAATTCCAAAGACCTTTCCTCCAGGAGAGTACTTTCGCTAAACACAATCAGCTACATCATCCCAAATGACAGCCAATATCCCTACTGCATCAACCAAAATGCCTTCCAAACTCCGACCATACCGTCCACCTGTGTATACCCACAACAAAGAGTACAGGAATCGCAGGAATAGCCCAAGTGCAGATTTCTCGCCACAATTCCCGCTCTTCGCCCGGTTGCCGTCCGAGCTCCAGCTCCAGATCTGGGAACACGCTGCGGCTGCGCCCCAGATCCTTCTGATAGACAAAGACTACGTGCTTCACTCCGAGTCCGGTCTCTTGTCCGCGTGCACCGCGTCCAGGACAGCCTTCCTCCAGTTCCCCGACCCTGTCCGGACGCACCACGGCTCAAGCTCCGCCCCGAAGGATAATGAGGAACCGCTCGGCCGCCGCCTTAAGCGCCGTCTCGGGCTCGACCTCGTCGTGCTGGACGAGGAGGCCGGGGCCTGGCTGCGCGACTGGACCGGCCTGCGGCGGATCCCCGGGGCCAGCGAGATCCGGCACCTGGCGGTCCCTTACCATGCCGCTTTCGGCGCGCACATGAACCATCATACGGACGAAGAGCGCGGTGGGGCTACGAAAGGGGTTTCGGAGTTCGATCAGCAGATGGCCAAGTACTTCCCGAGCCTGCGCACCTGGGAGGTCTACGCCGACTGGATCGACTCGCTGGACCAGCAGGCGGCCGACGGCCGCCAAATGCGGGACAAAGACGTCGTCTGGCTTCCGCCCTATCGTGGTCTGCGGATCGCAGTGGTCACTCAAGTGCTGCAGATTCTCGACCCGATCAACGCCAGATTGTGTCGCCACCCAGGACACCCATCACCCTGCACGATGGGAAGGGCATGCTCTTGGCTCGTGCCCGCCGACGCCCCGGAAAAGCAGAAGAAACTGGTGGGAAGGCCCATTTTCGATCTGAATCGGTCCGCACTCGGGCTAGATCCATAAAGTCGGTCTTCCGAAAATGGGGACCAGGATGGGGAGACGCCTGGAATTCTGTTATGCTATTCGAATGATGTGTGGGAACCAGACGGGGAGGCCAGTCTTTTATAACGGGTCTCACTGCGTACTTGATTTATTCAGGGTTGCTGCCTAGAGCCCCACTGGGCTTCCGTTGGTTTGCGGAGCAAGTTTCTTTATCCTTTCTTTTTTTACTGGCGGACTTGGTCTTAGGTGGTCATGTATGACCAGAAGATCCATCCTGTCATGGGCCGTGGCAGAGGGAAGCTATTACGTAGCAATTTGTTCATATCGAATGTCCGTATACGCATTATTCATGTGCCGTTCTCCTTTATGAGCCTGAGTTCACGTAGTATCATGCTAACAACATCCCTCGGCACTCCGCCTCGCTTACTCTCGCCCACCTTCACGTCTCTGGTCGTCTTGGACTCCCGCCACTAGCAACACCACAACACAAGGGATTTCATGGCGACGATCCGGAGTAAACTCGTGCGCGCCACAACACAATGGAGTCAAGCAAGGTCACTGAGCTATGCCGTTGAATTTGCACCGGTTGACTCTGCAAGTCCTCCCCCGAAAGGAAGCGTAGTTGAACATGGCCTCCCTGTTAGTTTGCCCTATATCTAGTACGGGAACGCATGCGCAAGCTATCCCATACTACCTCCAACACCATCTGAGCGAGTCCCAATATCGTCACTCAACTAAAGCATGTCACCAGGTCATCTTCCTCCCGAGGTTTCTCGCGGCGGTGGGGAACGGGCGACACTGGGCGCCACGCCCAAGGAAACCAGCGTTGGGGCAAAGCACGCCCCTGGGCCCCCCTCTCAAGAACGCCCCCATCCGGGACATGCGCTTCTGGATGCAGTGGGGAGACCCTTACGGCCTCCCGGCAGGGCTGCCGCCGGTGACGCCCGAGTCCCCCGAGCTGCGCCGGCCCGCCGAGCGCCTCGCCGAGGCGTTTGGGTCGTACACGAACCAGGCCCATTTCACGATACTGCAAGACCGGATCAAACTGGCCAAGGCGCGCCTCGAGCAGTTCATCGAGCCCATGTCGCCCGTGACGTTTCAGTTCCTGGTCCGTATGGCGGCCCTGCAGCGTGGCGAGAATGCGGGGGCCGGCATCAACGCCTTCATGGCGCCGCTGAGCGAGGTCTTGACGGCGTTCAGTTTCATCCGGCACGAAAAGGTCGCCCCGCACCGCGAGGCGACGGCCGACTTGGTCTACGCCCAGCTCCAGATCCTGGCCCAGCACGTACGGGGCGGCGAGGCGCTGCCGGCGCTGTGGGAGGAAATCTACCCGTACTACTTCCGCCAAGTGTCGCAGTTTGCGCGCGATTGGGCCATGAGGCAGGTGGGGCTCGTTCGACGCGAGTACCTCGCGAGCCCGGGTGCCTATGCCGGCGCCTCGGTGTTGAGAAGGATGGATGAGATCCAGCAGCAAATCCCCGGCATGCGATACAATTTCGAGGACGAGGGTACTGGATAACCGGATCTCGGCTCTAGGATTTATGTTAGCTCCGCCCAGGCGTTTTCTTTCGTGTTTTCTCGTATCTAGCCCATCAGCATAGCGGTGGCCCTGAATCGAATGTTTGAACCCTGTTGCTGCCTGGCAGACCCGCAGGAAGGAATAGTCGACCCCGCCGAGTACACTTATTCATCCTTCATAGTTCCCAGAATACACATCACCTAGAACTCGTATCTCGTCTTGATAAACTTTCAATGTTATCGATTATTCTTCTTTCCCTCGATCCATCACGGATATGACGGTCATCAAGCCAGCGGCAAGCAAGGTTCTGGAGTGTCTTCGCCAGAAGGCCCACCCATCGCCATCAGCACTATGCCTAGGCAAGCAGTCACCGTATCAACAAGCCCATAAGCAATGCGCCACACGAATCGTCACCCACCGACGTTGTCCCAACAAGCTCCTCGCCCGAGCCCCGTCGCTGTTGACCCCGCGCCATCGCTGTTACTCGTCTTCATCCAGGGAGATCGGGTATAAGCTCGTCAACGCCACCGCGGAACCGCTCGGGCTGGCCTGGTACGACCTCTCCCCCGAGCGCCAGATCCAAGAGCACCTGCGCCGGACCGGCGACGCCAAGTGGGGCTGGGTCATCTACCGCTGCACCTACAAGCCCGAGCTCGACCGGTTCTGGCAGGCCTACAAGCGGCTCGTCAAGGAGGGCGCGCGGATCCGCGTCGCCGCGTCCGACGCGCCCGGGATCGCCGAGCGGCTGGACTGGCGCTTCGTCGAGGACCCGGCGCTCGAGGGCGCGTCGCGCGAGGAGCTGAAGCGCCGGTTCCGGGAGTGGGTGCGGGAAGAGAAGCCGGGGGACGAGGAGGACGAGCTCGGGTCGCGGCACACGTACTTTGTCCAGGTCGACGAGGAGGCGCTGCGGAGCATGATTAGCGAGCCGGACGACCCGGATAGTCCGACGGCGCGGTTCGGCGGGTTCCTGCCTGGAGACCACGTCAAGCTCGTGGCGGGCTGGGTGGATGCCATCCCGCCCGAAGAGGCGGTCAATGAGTACGGCGACGTCGAGGACGCGGAGGATTGGATGAAGGTGCGGCCGTACATGGTGGCGCCCTACTTCTACGTCGAGCTGGAGGCGGACGACAAGGCTTGGCGGGCTCATTACGCGCCGCCGCCGGATGGGGTGAGTAGTTGGTAGACATTTGGGGAGGGAGCTGGGGATGCGATGTCCCTGCTATTGGAAGGTAGATGCCGCTTTGCGACGGCATAAGCAAGTACGTGTCGGCATCAGTGTACTAAGTAGTGATGGAATAAACAGTAACGTAATCCGACATTCTTACTCCAACTTAATCTCAATCGAACATAAGGAAGGGGCATGTGCGCGGACGAAAGATGAGTCAACTGGGGGTCTAGACGTAGGTAAGTATTCGCGAAAGCTAAAGCATAACGAACACGTCTTGACCCATCCAATAGTTGAAACAAGAGGTAAGTCAATTGCTGCTAGAGAGTATCAAACTAATCATCAATCAAAATCAGCATCGGCCACGCCTGCATATCGTCGCTTCCCATCAACCTTCCGAACACAGCCCAAGACCTCTCAACACATCCCCCGCCACCACGTCAATACCCCCCGTGTTCTCGTCCTCGATGCCAAATGCCAGGAACAGCACGTCGTCGAGGTAGCCGTGGTACTTCTGCCCCCGCGCCTTCCAGCTTATCGACACGACGTAGAACATCTGCGACTGGTGCGGCTCCCCCGGTCGCTCCTCCCGGCCGTGGATCCAGATCGGCTTCTTCGAGATACCGTAGACCTCGAAGGGGGCACGCTGCCGGAACAGCAAGGCGTACGGCTCGTAGACGCCGTGGAAGTCGTAGAAAGACTTGTGCTGGAACAAGGTGAAGATGAAGGTGTTATTGGCGTTGGGCTCGCAGGACGGGTCCGCGCGCCGGCAGAGAGTAATGGCCAGCGAGTTGGTCGACTGGTGCAGTGATTCGAGGGAGGGCGCGGCTTTGGGCAGGTGCCGCGCCAGGCACTTCTCGTCCGTGGCCTTTGCCAGCGGGGCCAAATCCGGGCCGGCGGCGCCGTTCTCCTGGAGGGCGGCAAACACGCGGTGGGGGGCGATGTCGTAGTGGGCGTAGACGCGGTCGTCGCGGTCCCAGAACAGGAACCAGTTCTTCTCGACGCGGAGGTACTGCTGCTGCAACGGCTTGTCCGGCAGCGGCGGCCGCTGCAGCTCAGTGCCGAGCCGGAACCGGTTCTCCTGCGACATGTCGAGGCCCCAGGGGAAGAGCATGCGGAAGTCCTGCACCCACTGCCCGAAGCAGGTGAAGGCCGACTGGGAGCCGTAGAGGGCGTAGGGGGCGCGGGGCCCGAAGAAGACGCGCGCGTCGTGCGGGCCCACGTTGAGGCCGAAGTAGGACAGGTCGCCCTCGCACTTGTCGCCGAAGGTGGCGGCGATGGGCAGCGTCGACGGCGGGCCGTCCTTGGTTTCGTCGCAGGTCAGCGTGCCGTCGTCGCGGAAGGTGGCGCTGCACACGAGCTCGGAGAACCAGATCTGTTGGTCCAGGGGGCTCTTGTACTTCTGGGCCACGATGATCCACGTGTTCTCCCGCAGCGGGTGGGGGATGATGTTGGGGTTCATGGCTTTCTGGTCCCCGAATTTGATGTAGAAGAACTTCTTGTCTTTTGTCGAGGCGGAGAAGACTTCGTTGTGGGTGGCGAGGGGGTCGACATCTTCGAGGACAGCAATTGCAGCGGCATGCGAACCTGGGTTGGCGGATGTGTCTTGCGATGTCGATGCGGGACTGGTGGGCTGGGACAGAGGTGCTGGGCCGGCATCGCCATGGAAGCTGGTCAGGGCATTGCCTACCCAGCCATCGATTCTTTTGCTGTCGAAGCACAGCCGGACTCCGAGGTAGATCACCGTCAAAATAATGCACACAATGCCCACCAGCCGCCTCGTCTCCCGAATGAGCATTTTCTTTTCCTTGTTTTGGAATATGGCCTCCAAGGCACGATGGGCTTCTCCTTGACGATTACCCGAACTCTTCCTCCTGTATCCGGCTGACCTCCCTGTTGATAAGGCAGTGTGACCTGGTTTCGGACGTGGTACAAGCTTTTTCCTCAGCTGTCATGTCATGTCACACGCATATGTGATTACCTATCATGGCTTGCTCGGGTACCTCGACGAAAACAAGCTGCCGAGATAAGAAGCTACAGTCGTAAGGTGATGGTTTCACCAAACGGGAGACTTGAATTGTTCCTTGATTTGACCTTCCAGGGGGGCTATGATATGCATGGATTTCTCATGCCTCGGATTTGGCGTCGTTGGGCGACAGCTCGCGCGGGTTGCAGGAGCTTGTGAGACGGAGAGATCGCGGGGGATTGCGTATATGATGAATTTTGCGCGGCATCGATAGCAGTTCGGTGAATTGGATCTGCATCAGCCGCAGTCGAAGTGGTGGTTTCGGGAGCGCGGTGCCAATGACAGAACCCCGCGATGTTGATGTGCATGAGTCCTGAAGGTGTCAAGGACTGTCAGTAGGGTTCTCCACGCAAGCCACATCAAGATTGTCAGTGCAGCGATTTATGCCGGGAACTTCCATGTTACCTCTTCCCGACCACTTGCCCGATGCAGCAGGTAGCGCCTCCTCCCGTCAATCAGCCCCACGACATTGGGGAAGTCATGCAGGGGGCCGTGGCTGGTCTGATATTCGACCAAACTAGCGAGGTTAGAATTGCTCAAACACCGAGGGCCTGCCCATTTTGACTTTGGTGCGGTCAGGGCGTGGCGTGTATCAAAACCCGGGCTAATCAGATGGGAGCTGTCCGTCATCATGCAGTGCGCACGTCTCAACTAGGCTGACCGAGAGTCAATTGGATGGAATATGTCGGGGAAAAGCAAAGGTCTTGTTTACTTTACTGCACCAACCCGGGACACCGCCAAAGCAAGGTAGAGAGAAATGGTTACATCACAGACTGCTGTTACGAATCGCATTTACATGAGTTTTATCCTCTACGGAGTGTAGTGTGCCGCCCATGCAATTCCCACTCATTGCTTGACTGCCCGAGGCAGCATCCTAGAATACAGCCATTGAGCAAACTTGACACTAGGCTCATCCACTACCCTAGTGACTATCTCCGCCAGCCATATCGTAAGTGGAAGTAGGATGATGTTAGGGACGAGAAACGAAACCTCCAATCCGAGCGGGCCGGCCCTAGGTAGACCGAACTTGTCGGCCCAGTGCTTGAGGTGAAATAGCTGTGCCTCCTGATGCCACCCGGAAGCCGTGTAGAAACGATCACCCAACGTCCAGAGGACCGGGCCGTGCACGAGATACAGCGAGTAAGAGATACGCCCGAGGTACTGGCAGAACCCGCCCTCGAAGAAGGCCTTGAGCCAGGGGATGCGCGGGGTCGAGGCGACGAGCAGGCTGGCCGCCCAGAAGAGGTAGAACCACTTGCCGTCGAAGAAGGCCTGCGGCTTGAGGAACGACAGGTAGTACCAGCCGCGCATTTTGCGCAAGGCTTGGACGTCTCGGTTCGCCTCGGGCACACCGCCGAGGTAGAGGCTGATGGCGATAAGGTGGTAGAAGATGAACTTCTTGCAGGACGACAGTCGCGAGAGGACTGGTGGCAGCTTCTGCTTCTTGGCCAGCAAGTCCAAGTCGCAGATCAGCATACCGGAGACGAACATGGCGCAGTACCATGCATCGCTAATGTACATGAAGTAGAAGATGAGAGCCGTCTGGCACCACAGACGCGCGCTCTTGGAGCATCGCGAGAACGCCAGCAAGGACGTGTAGATGACGATGGAGCCCTTGAACTCGACGGGGATGGACCAGAGGTGGAAGTTGTAGGAGAACCAGGGTTTGCCGCCCGTGTTGAAGACGAAGCTGAAGTTCTTGAACTCGGCGTACCAGTTCCAGACCTCGTTGGGCCACGTCTTCTGCCGGTTCACGTCGATGATCCAGAGGCCGAGGACGTGCCAGCAGCTCATGTAGGCGAACGTGGTGGCGAGGAAGGGCAGGTAGAGGCGCAGCCAGCGCCGGAACAGGGCCGAGGCGAGGTTGTCGCCCAGCTTCGCGTAGTCGCGCTCGTGGACGAGCGACAGGGGCTTGGCCGCGAGCACGTAGCCCGAGATGACGAAGAAGACGGACACGGCGTAGTGGCCGCCCGTGAAGAAGTTGCGGACCAAGGGCAGGGCCGCGAAGTGGTAGTTGCCCTCGTAGGCGAAGCCGTGCTCGAGGAAGTGGCTCTGCTGCGCGCCGTCGTGCGCCCAGAGCTCGTGGTGGTGCCAGTAGACGAGCAGGGCCGCGAACCCGCGCAGGCCGTCGAGCCAGGCCGTCGGCCGCAGCTCCTTGCTGGACGAGGCGCTGAGCCGGGCGCCTTTGGGCCGGAAGGGGGCGACGAGGCGCCGGGCTACCGTGGCCCAGCCCCAGAATGCTCGCTTCACACGGAGCCGCAGCTGCGTTGCTGGCTTCCAGTCCGATTCCCACGTGACTTTGTTGGCCTCGACCTCTGCCATATTCACGTCGTCCAGAAGGCCGTTGCTCTGGAAAGGGGGCTCCGTCTTCGCCATGGGGAAGGAGGATGGTACTCTCAACGGTGCAGGCAATTTCTTGTATGGTCTGGCAGCGGTGGTTTGGTCGACAGCATGTAAATAGGAAGTTGAAAAAGGGGTTGCAGCCGAGGACTGGGTCGCTGAAAGGTTGTCGTCCAATGTATCCATTCACATTGGATAGTTTTGGTGACTGACACGATAGATATGTCGGGAAATTACCAAAGGCGACAGGAACTCCGGAGTGCGATGACC
The DNA here is from genome assembly GCA_006503535.1 of Arthrinium phaeospermum. Taxonomy (NCBI): domain Eukaryota; kingdom Fungi; phylum Ascomycota; class Sordariomycetes; order Amphisphaeriales; family Apiosporaceae; genus Arthrinium; species Arthrinium phaeospermum. The sequence goes on along the minus strand of QYRS01000001.1, from coordinate 2,370,918 downwards.
GGCATGAATATGCCGACACAGTTGGGCGCCCGCCGAGTGTTAGACTGGTGGGTTTCGCAGAAGATTGTGGGCTTGTATGTAGGGTCGCGTCGAGTAGGTGTTATCCCACAGCTGCTCAAGAATCGAGTCAGCCGCACTATCCAGTAGTGGAGGGAAACCCCGCTAGGAGATTACCTACCAAACTTACGAGGTACAACCTCCTTCCCCTTTTCTGTTCTTTTGTTGGTTTCTTGTGTTCCGTGACTAACGCGTATCGATAGGTAACGCGTCAGTGATGCCACAGCCTGCCTCGGTGCCTCTCCCAAACGAGTTGAGTAGAAATTGAAGTGGTACTACTCTGCGGGCAGCATGTGAAAGAAGACAATCCGGAATGAATGGCTGCAACAGGCAGGCAGCCGGGTTCCTGGCTTGCTGACGCTACAGCCATCGTCATCGACGAATTCACTTAGCGGCGCTGATTGGCTCGGCAGCGGTATAACGCCTCGCATTAGTGCCACGCCATGGTCCGAACCAACACATACCGAGCAAGAACACCTCCTTTTTTCTCACGTTTCACTGTCAACCACAGATGCTGTGCATGTAGCTGCACATCAAGCCGCCGCATGCATAGCAACGGGCATGGTGTAATATGCCGGCCAATCTAGATCACACATCTATTCTCTATCCTCAGCCCCGTATTTGCTTTTTTGTTTTTCTTTGGAGCGGCCGTGGCCATCGGCGACCTGGGGAAAAGTACCATCTCGCCGTGACGAAAACTCCTGCATGATGCGGCTAAGCCATGGGACGAGGCCGTGAACCCGTAGGCTGTTGAGTTTAATTCTGTTCCACCCCAGGATGACGCCCAAAGCCCGCTTTCATTGGTCTGGCCACGGGGCGGGGTGAGGAAACACCAGTACCTGCTTTGCTGGCTCGGTAGCGTGTCGCCCTGATTGGCCCTGAGCAATCTGAATGATATGTTTAAGTCATGGTGAGTCTGGCATTCGTCTGATATTTCGATACATTTCTTTTCTAACCCTACTTACTGTGCTTTACCTAATTATTCTGTCGTTCGCTTACCAAACACACGCTCTCTTGACCATGAATTCGCCAATGTCTCCTCTGTCCCCGCGTCTGGCGTCGTCCGCCGCCGTGTTGCGGAATCGGGTGCCGACACAGATGCGGAGACTGATACCGATTTACACTATCTGTATTTGCCTCGTCTTTTTGTTCCTCAACGCCGATGTCCTACCGTCCTCGCCCAAGCGACCCAGTGTATTTAGCAAGAGGCATACCAAGACAAACCCGAAGAAGCTGGCGGACACTTTGGAAGGGACCAAGTTTCCCCGGAAGATCTGGCAGACGTGGAAGACGGATCCGTACTCGTTTGACGAGCGGGATCTTAGCACCGCCAAGACGTGGACCGTCAAGAACCCCGAGTACCGGTACGAGGTTCTCACAGACAACAATGACCTCGGCTACGTGGAGGACAAGTTTGGGCCCAACGGCTTCGACCGCACGGACATTGTGGACATGTACCGCACCGTCAACGCCACCATCATCAAGGCGGACCTGCTGCGGTACCTCATCATGTACGCCGAGGGGGGCGTCTACGCCGACATCGACGTCGAGGACCTGCGGCCCGTGCACAAGTTCATCCCGGAGCGGTACAAGGAGCAGGACATCGACATGGTGATCGGGGTGGAGATCGACCAGCCCGAGTTCCAGGACCACGCCATCCTGGGCAAGAAGTCGCAGTCCTTCTGCCAGTGGACCTTCATGGCGAAGCCGCAGCTGCCCGTCATGCTGAAGCTGGTGGAGAACATCATGAACTGGCTCAACGACATCGCCGAGAGCCAGCACGTGCCCGTCAGCGAGATCGTGCTCAACTTCGACCAGGTCATCAGCGGCACGGGCCCCTCCGCCTTCACCCTGGCCATCCTGGACTACATGAACGAGCAGGCGAAGGCGTCGGCGAAAGCCGCCGGACGGTCCAAGCCGGGCCCCATCACCTGGCACGACTTCCACGACCTCGACGAGTCCAAGGTCGTCAGCCGCATCCTCGTGCAGAACGTCGAGGTCTTCGCCGCGGGCCAGGGCCACTCCGACTCGGGCAACCACGACAGCCGCGGCGCCATGGTGAAGCACCACTACCACGCCTCCAACTGGCCGAGCCGCCACGCCCGGTTCGCCCACCCTGTCTACGGCGAGGTCGAGCGCTGCAACTGGAACGCCGACTGCGTGCGTCGGTGGGATGAGGACATCGCCGCCTTCAACAAGCTCTCGCCCGAGGAGCAGAAGAAGAAGATCGACGAGGCTCACAAGGCGCTGGAGTTTCCTAGCGTGCCGGGCCTACTGACCATCCCTCACGAAGGAACTGAGCAGGCGCCGGCACCGGCCTTCTTCCCACCGCAAGATCCCAAAGCGGCAGCACAACCACAGGCACTGGGCTTTGGGCAACCACCCCAGCCGCAGCAGCCGTTACTCGGTTTGGGCGACCAGACGAATCAGCAGCAGCCGGTGGCGCCGGCACCAGAGGGCAACGCGTTCGGAGGGTTTGGGCTTTGAGTATCGACTGTGCAGGACTAGTTGATCGTGTTGAACTTTCCGACTCGTCTTTTGTCTTGCTCTGAGAAAACGACTCTTGATACTACCTACTCATACCCGAAAGCAGTGCCTCGCGGGCATGCTGCGCAAATCGGTGATTTGTCCCTCTCGCGACTGCGGCAAACTAATGTGGCTGCATTTTATGTCGGAGGAACCATGCATAAGATCTTGTGCCGCTTTCAGGTCGCGGCGATCCATGGCTACTACATTGAGTTCATATGGCGATTGACTTTTCGGTTTCGGTTTCCGGGCATTAGCGAGGGCGGAGGCGGGATGCCAAAGAAAGCATGATTAACTAGGGGCGCGGGTCAGGGACCCGCGATATACATTTGCTTACACGACGAAGTAGCTGTGCATTCTTATTGATATATACCCTTATATGAAGAGACAAGAAGCATTGAAAAATATGTATGTTATTGATCGTAAACGTTCAGAATTCACTTGAACGCGCGAGTTGTGACTTTTTGCACTTGGAATTATGCGACTTCCAGCCATGAACAGCCTCATGACTCATGTTTGATGTCAAGAGAGTTGCTGGAACTCGGCACTATGTATGGTAACGTCAACGAAGAATCAATGTATTCGAAACAGAATACGAGAAGCGCTAATGTACTGGCATAACTTTCCCTTGTATGCCGTTGTTTACCATGGGGCCAAAGTCAACCAGGAAGTGAGATGGGAATACACCCACCCACGAAAAGTCATAATACATGTGCCAAACTGCACGCCGACTCGGTGAATGCATTGCTGTTCTATCCTGGACACCCTGGCACACAATATCCCGGGGGCGCACCACAATACGGACAGCACTCCGAGGCCTATTTGCAGTGCGAGGCGAACCACCCATGATTGTTAGACATCGTTCAGAATGGCTGGTTATACAGCCCTCAGATGGTGATACTTACCCCTGAGAGAGCGCACCCGTTGCCGTTGGATAGCTCGGTCTTCTCTTCTATGCGGATCACCTCCACATCTGGGTTTGGCGGGAAAGGAGATATGTCTTCCTCAGGTTTGCCTCCAAACATGGTCGCGCAGGTCACGGGCTGGTTTCTGATATCTAGTAAAATCTTTGAGTGCTGTCTTAAACGGACATGAGATATCGATTGTTTAGAAAATGGAGCATAGCCATACAATTCAAGACACATGTGTGGTACGGAGCTTATCCAATTTATATAAGTAGTAAAGTATAATCGAATGAACAGGATGAATCCCTCGCGGGTCATATGGAGTCACACTGAACCATGTTGGATCACGTCTCATGCTGCTCTGCCGCGTATGAGTTCACAGGGGAGTAAATGATGCGAATCCAAGAAAGATACGCCATACACGCCCTGCTCTCGTAGTCAACAGTACATAGGGCCAGGGCTGACTTACAGCACGAAGCCCATAACAAGAGCTCCAGACCCCACCATTGCCCAGGACCGCAGCACCTCCACACACTCCCTCCAAACAAGCCGCCCAAGCCCATTCCGAAGGTGGCCGCACCGCTTTCAGGCTCCTCCGCTTCCTCCGGCTTCTCCGGCTTCTCCGACTCGCTCGTCAAATTGTCCCAGGACTTGATCCACCTGCCGTCAAGGAGCCGAGTCTGTGTCGCGTTCTGCCTCGGGCCCGAGTACGGCGCGGCTACATTGACGTTCTTGCCGTTGAGCGTCGCGTTGTCGCAGCCGCCGAGGACGCCATAGGCATACACATGAAACGCGGCCCACTCTAGCTCCGCCCACTTGCCCGGCTCAACCTCGAACCAATCGCTGTCGCGGTCCGGCCGCAGGAGCTCCGCGGTGCTGACGAGTCCCGACAGCGGGGCGAACCTGATGCGCCGGCCGGGCGTGACGCTGTTGGTGCCGTTGCTGCCCTTGCCGCTCTCCTCGTAGTCGTTGTACTCCTGCTCCACGAGGCGGTAGATGGCGGCGGCCTCCTCGTCCGCGATCTCGTGGGCGTCGTACTCGCCGCCGTGCACGGTGCCGCTGGTTAGCTCGATGTAGGGTCGCACCGTGATGTTGTACTCCTTGGGCCCCGGGATGCGGCAGGGTTCGCCGCCGGCCGGGCACTCTATGCGCTCCACGACGTGCGGGTCGTCCGAGAGTATGTCGTAGGCGTTCGTGATGGTGTGTCGTTTGGCTTCCCATTTGGTGCAGACGGCGAGGGCCTGGGTGGCAGATACCACAACGGCGATGGAAACTTGGGGTTTCATGATTGGTGAATTTACCCTAGCAAGTGCGTTTACTCTGGGTGAGGTTGTTCTTATTCGGTTGGGGATATTTGCTTGGGTCCAAACTGTGACTTCTGCCCTTTCCAACACAAAGAGAGGACGGGGGCGCTGGAGAGATATACATACGATTTCCGACATACAACTGTCCGAGTCGGTCGGCTGACGATGTCGTGACCGACCACGAGGTCGCGTTGTAATCTCGTTCTCTCGGGACGAGACAGCCAATCATTGGTATCGTGACATGTCGCTATATGCCCCTGCGTGGCACAGCTCTGCCTTTTTGCAGGCGCTGTCCATCGCTACCAACGAAGGATCTAAGAGCTGACATCATTCTCATAGCCAAGGGCTTGGCGTACCAGCAAATTTGTCGATATAGGATTGCAACTGATCAACGTGACGTATGATTCCAGGAACGCACCAACGCGACTGGCCAGCAACCCGAGGATTTGGCTCTGCTTTGGACCCGGCTAAAGTGGATTGAGAGGACCCGGTGATAGCTCGGACTTTTCTCTTCTGGGCTGCCCATGTGAAGACTTTGTGTTCGGCATGTATAGTCCTCGTCGGAAAGGGGGTTATCATTACAAAGGTCCATAATACCATATGCGGCGACTTATTTTTGGACAGCTCACAATACGGCTGGTCAATGAATTCCCATTCACCACTCCACTGTTTGAATTCGCAGCATCAGCCTTAAAGTGGTGTTTTGCAGAGCAGCTGTCATTCATTGCATTACTGGGCCGGCGGCTGGCCGTCAAATGGTATTACAGCCACCATGCATTGAACTTTCATCCGGCTTACTGCCGAGTCGTTGTTGCGAGAAGCAGCCTCTGTCTAGTTTGGTAAATGGTGAAATCGAAATCACGAATATACCAGGTGACCTAGGTGATTCGAATGAAACGACTTCTAGTCTAGATCTGCATGAGCTTGAGAACGCACTCGAATTATGCCAACTTTCGAGAGCAGCGCCGTTAAACGTGTGTGAATCTATCACCGATGACTCACTTTGTCTATGTTGGTAGCATGGCGGGTGGACTACCATAGGAATCATAGTCAGGAGGTCATATTGAGTGGATACGTATTTTCTTTTGTACAGTATAGGCTGGCTTGTATGCCTGTAGTGCAGGTTGATGCAGTCTTGTCACCTGCATATCGAATTGCTCTCCACCACATCACTGTGCAGCCCCAGTAACATCGATGCTACTTCAGATAGATTAGAACATCTACATGCAACCAAGCCCTTCATCTGTCAAGACTTGTCGGCTCCTGAAGGCGAACGAGGGGAAACGTTGGATGTGGAATGAAACCCCAACCATCCATTCTCAGGGGTCCAATTAGTGGCGCGCCCGAGTGGCTGGGATTGAAACCCCCCAGCGGACCGGACCAAGCCACAAGGCCTGACTAACAATTAGTGCCCCTCCCATCAGCGCTCCTGCACCAAGGTCACAGCTGCCAGTCGCGCGGTCATGTCATCATCGCGCTGTCACGCTGTCTTAGATTCCATTCCAATATTGGCAATCGCGCATGCGCCCGACATAAGTTGAAGAAGGCGTTGCGCCTGGCTGAACAGCCCAGCGCAGTCATCATCAACACCCAAAATGCTATTTTGATTGCACTTCTCCTATCCCAAACCTTTCCTTAATGCTAGTTATCCATCAATTGAATTCATTCTTCACGTTACGCGGCCCCTCTTGATTGACCCCTTCAAGTGTTACAGCGTCGTCATCCATCATTTGGTGTCCGTCGTCGCTAGCAGAGCAGAGCAACGCCAGCATTTCCTTGGTCAATTGATAACCTTCTGCAACGCACATTGATTCACAGCCCAGTGCATTCAGCTTCCATTTTCTTCACCTTGCAGTCTTCGGAATCATCGCTAGAGTATAGCACCAGCAGCAGATACGGTATCCCTGTCCAACCAGTCGTCATCATGGGAGTCAACGGCATTCAGATGCAGTCCTGCCCCAACTCAGACCCCAATGGCATCTTCGCCTACGGGCAACGCCAGGTCGACCGCGTCGTGAGCCAGCCGACACGACAAAAGGCCTACGACGCGACCACAAGCTTCGCGCAGGAACGGCCATTGACCTTTGTACGTGCGCTTTCCGATTGTCCACTCAATTCCCCTTGGCATTTGAAATTGCCCATGTGCTGCAAACGGAGGGTGCATTGCTCGCTGACTGTACGCCCATCTTTCATTCTAGGCCTTCCTCGTGTCGCAGTCTGTCTTCTCCCTCCTGCCATTGATGCTCTTCGTGTCCTTCGCGCTGTCGACCGTCGTCTTCGCGCTCGTGTGCGGCCTCGTCTTCTCGATGTTCTGGATCGGCATCGCGACGCTGCTGCTCGTCCCCACGCTCTTCGTCACCTGCACTGTCGCGGTCCTCGTCTGGATCTGGGCCGTCGCCACGTTCCTCTTTGCGCGCCGCGTCTACCACATGATCCCCGCCTCGGTCCGGGGCGACATGGCGATCCGCATGCCGGGTACGGGCCAGCAGGTCATCTTCCAGAAGAATGGGGACGCGGCACCGGCAGCGGCCGGCGCGAATGGCAACAAGAGCTACAGCAGGGACGCGAACGGAGGCAGCGTGGAAGAGGTGCGGGAAGACCAAGGCTTCAGCTTCGACGACATCGATGTGAAGTCCGAGGCTGCCGAGGTCAAGCAGTAGGTCCTTGGCGAGGTTTTGCTGGTACTGGCCAAGGCGGCGACGTTGGTATTGGGAGAAGTGGTTCGCGAGACGGGCAAGTACTGGTTTGGCGGGTGGAGTTTGAAGCTATGGTAAAAGTCCACACACGGTTGCGCTCGTTCGATTGGGGGATACTTGCACCCTTCAGGAAGAGGTGGCCCACTGCACTATCAGAAGCCAGCGTCAGATTGATGCAGGCTCGGGGCGTTTTTTTATCATGCTCGTTCACGGGGCGTACGGGGTTTTGGGCATGGCTTGGTGACCGGCTAATTACTTGTGTTTGTTCATACCAACCTACAGCCGCGAATACTGATATTGCATCGTTTTATCATCCAAACATGAGTCACCCCAATACCCAGTGTTCTTGACTGATACATTCTGCGCCAATGCATTGACAACCTGGCGAAAAGCCCCCCTCCCCCTCTTCTTTTCTGTTCCCAGAAAGCGCCGACCAGCATCATCATGACTGCTCGGCCAAGAGCTTGTCAAACAGCTCCCCGTTGACCTCCTCGAACACCCGGGAGACGGCGGTGCGCGGGATGCCGCCGTAGACGTGGGGGAACAGCGCGCCGCCGCGCGATGCTTCCCAGCGAACCGGGTCGGCGACCTGGGCGAGATCCACCTCGGCGACGATAAGGCTCGTCTGGCCCGCAAAGTACTTCTCGAAGGTCTCCTTGGACTGCGCGGCGGTCGACAGGTGGATGTAACCGTCCGTCAGATCGATCGAGGCGCCGCGGAAGATGCCGGCGTCCTGCCAGGCTTGCCACTCGGGGGCGCCGAGGATCTTGAAGACTTTGGTGGGTTGCTGCTGCTGCGCGGCGGCCATGGCTAATTGCGGGCTTGGCGGGTTGGATAAGAAGAGAAAGTCCGACGGCGGGTGTGGAGAGAGTGAGGAAGTCTCTGTTGATGTGAAACGGAGAGGTCGGGGGACGTATTATCAGTTCACGAATAAGTAGGTAGAGATGTACCTTGGAAGCTCTCTGTCGTCAGCGGGGAGGGGCAGAGGGGCAGCTTAGCGGAAGCAGTTTTGTTGCTAGAAGGCAAGGAGGGGCGGGAGGGGCCGCTGCCTTTCGGTTTTCATTGCGGGTCCATCATCAATTGATCGATTCAACTACCATGGAGGAAGATAACGAATCGTGTTTCCGCGACTCATCCCATCAATGCTACGCGATCCCATCAGAGTTCAGACCACACCTGCCCGGGTGCTGACGGAAATGGGAAGGAAGCCAAGTTGCCAATCACGTCGGGCGGAGCGAAGAGCGGAAACATACACACATTGTGTCACAAGTGGCGTCGGCAGCACAAGAAAGCAGGTTGCATGCATCGGGGATTGCATGCTGGGTTGCAATGCTTCACCCTCCTGTCTTTGCCGGACCCCTGCCAGCCCGGCCTGCTTGCGTGGGCTCGCATGGACCCTTCGTCGGAGAAACCCCCGACGCCTTAACATTGCTTCTTGGCCACCAATATCTGGTGGAGTTGGAGAAAATCGAGACATCAGTTGGTACGGATACACTTAATCTCTACCGTTGACCAGAAATCCAGATCAGCATTGTTCATGTTATGGGGCAGTGGGCTTTTAAAAATGTTAGCAGTTCCTCGTTAAGGTGTTATTAGTTGGCGGTTGACCCTCCCTGTGCAGACACCTCGCTAAACTCCCCTCCCCTCCTGAGCCCCCCACACACGCACATTGCAAATTCGAGGGCAGTTGACCGCGAACCCTGGCGCGGGAGGTGGGAGGCTTGTGACGGTATGGCGATGTGCATGTCGGCAACCAAATGCAGCGCCGACCAATCTTGGGTCCTGCCTCGGAAGTCCTATCCGACCCCAATGCGGCATCTGACTGGGCCGTCTGCTTGCTTGCCTCCCATCAGCCCAAGCAGCCTGAAGCTACTAGAAGCCTCGTTCTCATTGGGCCCTCCGCGGGTTACACACCAAACGGGGTGGCAAGGGGTTCACATCGCGAATGAGGTAATAAGCAGACGATTGCACTGTCGCAAGAAAAAAAATCAACTACGAGACAACACCAAACACCGACCGGGGTTCAGCACTTGTGATGCCTATCCTTAATATCCGTTTTTCCCTTTTGGATTTTGCTATCTCCCATTGAGATTATTGGCTTAATTATATTGGCCATCCCCCTCACTAGAGTCCTATGTTTGTCGAGGGCCCGGTCAGTTTGCAGCTCGGGATCTTCTCAGGCCCCTCTGGTTCTTTCCCATTCGGTGCGCTCCTTGGCACGGGACAGCAAGATTGGAGTCACCATGGACTCCCCAAATACCTCAACCACACCACCCGCTACCTCAGCGGCATCGGCGGCGGCCCGCAACTATCGACCCTTACGACCCGCCCCGCCAAGCGCCTCACGCCATACGACACCGCAACTGACACAACCTGAAGAGCCACCCGCGAAGCGGAAAGTTACCGAGGTAGCATGCCAAGGCTGCCGCACCCGCAAATCAAAGGTAAGGGAAACCACAGACCGAGTTTCTCCGTCCCCTCCAACCCCGCGACCTGCAGCACATCATGTACGTCCATGCGTCGTTTGAGCAGGCTCACATATCTCTCTCCTTCATTTTCGCAGTGTGATGGTGCGAGCCCGCAGTGTGCCACGTGCGTCAAGCGCGGCACCGAGTGCGTCTACCCCGGGGTGGAGAACCCCCAGGCGCTGCGGCGGAAGTACCAAGAGATCGAGCTCCTGCTGCGGTCCCACCAGGAGCTGTACGACATGATCCAGAACAAGTCGGAGGAGGAGGGCTTCGAGATCGTGCGGCGGATCCGGCGCGGTCACGACGTCTACGCCATCTTGGATCATATTCGGGACGGTGACCTCCTGCTCCAGGCGCTGCACGGCGCCCATCGCCAACATCCTGTAGCCGCGGCCGGGACGGATGCGCGGAGGAGGCCTTCGATTCAAGCCATGCTGGAAGAGGGCAGCCCGACAACAACGCCGCATAGCCGCAACTCGTCGTCGTCGCCATCGTTTACGCGGTCCGCGACGGATGCCATGTCGATCTTGGCGGTTTGCCAGACTGAACAATCAAAGGCTGAGGCGCGGCAATAACAATTAGGGTGTAGGGACTGTGGGTATAAAAAGAGGGTATCGTTCAGTACCTTTGTGATCGACTTGCTCGGGGAACTATGCAAAATACCCATAACATCAAGCGTTGCAGGACATATTACAGAGCAGTTGTATCTTTCGAGTCCGCCTCTTGAGCCAGTGTCCTAGTGAGTTGACGATGACGATGTTGTGATTCATTGCACGCTTCTGTTCTCACTCTAGGGATCACGATGCGGGAGTGATGAAGATGCCACCAGTGCAGCTGTATTTCTCTATGTGCAAGCGTATGCTTGTCTTTGGCATCTCGATATATGCTGCTACTCATCTACGAAGGCAGCCAGGCTTCATATCAACGACGGCCGTGAACTCACGCAGTCCTCTACAGCGCCGCGTCGTTGTTCGTCTTGCCTTCGCCGATATTCAACCGTCATGCGGGGAACATCGCGGTTTGCTCGATCTCGCAGCATCGACCATCACCTACATACACAATGTGTCCTTGCTTCGTGATGTCGGCCATTAGATGGGCCGCACCACGCGCCGCCGCCGCCTCGTTGACCCCGTTCTCGTTCTTGCCTGGCATCAGCACGTTAACCCGAATGGGAAGGGCTGATGCGCCCAAGCTACCCTTGAGTCCGCGAACGAAGCCAAGGATGCCGTGTTCGGATACGGCTGTGTGGCAATGAAAAATCAGTTACGATACACAACGGGCATGGAAGAAGGTTGGAATAGAAAGCGGTGGGTGATATGAATGATGGAACTTACCATGAGTGATTCCGCCGGATCTCTGGGGGCTCGTCATCGAGCTGTTGAGCACGACGCTGCCGCCCGGGGGATCTTGCGTCTGCATGTGGTGGATGGCCAGTGAAGTGGTGTTGATGGTGCCTTTGAGGTTGACATCGAGCACCGCGTGACTGGGCTCCTGGAGCTCTCCGTCGGCGTCAAGAGTCAAGGAGGAGAAGTAGTCGCTGAGGGACGGGACGCCCGCGTTAGCGAAGACATGGTCGACGCGGCCGTGGACCTTGATGGCGCGCTTGAACAGCCGCACGAGATCTCCCCACACGCTGATGTCCGTGGGGACATAGGTGAAGAAGGCCGCGGAGCCCTCGGACGGGTAGATGACCAGCGGCGCCGGGGGCGGCTGCACGTCGCCGCTGACGACGGCGGCGCCTAGGCCGAGGAGGAGCTCGACGGTTGCTAGGCCGGTACCCGATGAGCCGCCTGGGAGCGTGACAGAGAATCGCGTCAGTCTCGCTCAATTTTGGGAGAACACAGTGATGGTGGGCGGGGAGGGTCTTTCAGGAAGGAGGAAAAAAACATACCTGTTACAATGATGACCTTCCCCCTGAGGCTTTTCAAGTCCTCCTCGTGAATGCTGAAGTCTGCCATGGTTAGGCCTCCTTGTGCGAATTGTTTGGTAATTGGATCTCCAATTCGTGAGCAGGTATGAGATCACTCAGTCCGTGGGCAGTTAGGTAATTCGGACAGGTGTTTGTCTCACTTCCTTGAACTTTGTCATATTTTTATTTGCTTTTTCTCTGCATGGCCGGCTCTCGTCGTCCAGGAGGCTGGGTTGGGGAGGCGGGGTGAATACATCGATGTACAAGCGCCGCAGCTACCTAACCTTCAATGGCGACCGCCAGTCCCTTTCGAGCCTGGGTGCTTACAGTGAACTCAAATCTTTCCGCATACCACTATCCCTTGCGACGGCCGATCCATGTGATGTGCTTGACACCTGTCACAACGAGCCTACGGACCGGTGCGACTGCCACGATGATTATTGTAATTCGATGCCCGTAGCTCTGATTACCCTTTGCACTAAGCCTTCCCTTCCTCTCAATTATATGCCAAGGTTCTTTCTATCCAATTGGTTGGGCTCTCCCACGATATGCAGTGTACTAAACTTGGCGTCTGATGGGGATTGCTACTTGGGCCCTGTCTGTTATCCTAGTGATTTATGACATCAGTTAAGGCGACTTACTCCCATGCAACTGCCTTCCCGTACTGTGTCTACAACACTGTACTCAGCCTTGCTCCTCCTTGGCTCATGCAGAGTTGGACTCCCACGTGGGGGGTCTACAGATGATTGGCTACAAGAAATGGTTGTGCATATTTATTACCTTGCAGCTGAACGGAGCTAACGCTCCGGGTATGAATACGAGATCCGGGTGCGAATGACGACGTTGCCATCCAGCCGGGCCGTCATAGGATGCCGATCTTCAATCTAATCGGAATTCAATATGTCACGTTGGGTGCCACTACATACGCTGTCGTGGTCTTGTATCTTAACGAAACTCCATATACTCTTCATGATGTGAGCCTGCCATAACTCCAGGGCAGCCACGCAACTACGCGTCCCTTCACGTGCACCAAAACTGTAGAATTCACTTCAGGTGTGGGAAGACATTTATCAAAACTGTACGGATCGTTGAGATTTGCCTTTCATACCAAAATACATAAATACCATCTCAGCCACGACTGCAAGTACGCCATGGGCTGTAATCATCTCCTATCAATACAAAAGTCGAACAAAGCCATCTCGCCCTGATCCTCTTATCGGAGCCATGGAAGCAGAAGTGCCAAGCTTAAATCATGAACCAGTGCCGATGTCTCTTGGTTGGGCTCGGAGTCTTCTTCCCAGGGTCCCCAGGAAAACGTGTTTGGCATCGAGGAAGAGGTCCATATGGTGGTCGTCATCACCGCGAGTGCTTGGCATTTCTGGTAGTGCTCTAGCGCTGCGAGCGCGAGCGACCGTAGGCCACCAGCAAGTCGTGACCGAACGGGTGCATGCCCTCAAGCTGCCCGTAAAAGTGCTGGTTCCCCGCCCGATTCTTAGCGCATAGGGTGAAAAAGTTGACGTAGATCTTGCGAAGGTCTGCTTGGTCGGCCTCCTCGCCGCTATAGGCAACTCGAACGCCACGGAAGATCCAGTCCATCTTCCTGTTGGGGAGCTCCGTCTCGGGGTTCTGCTTGTACCACGAGCCCCTCATATCGAGGTTCTTGGACAACTTGGCGAGCAGGGCCTTCTGGAACTCCTCGAACTCGAAGTAGCCGCCCAGCTGATGCAATCGGGAATAGACCTCGTAGTCGGGATGCCGGCCTTTGAGGTCCGGATGGTCGATCTCTGGGAAACGATTAGTAAATGCGCATGGTGTGCAAGGGATCTAATATAGGTGTGATTACTCACCTCCGCTGTAGATGAAGTACAGGACTGTGCGAAGCAGAGCAGGCTTGTAAGCATCCATCTTGAGCTCGTAGTGCTTGCCCTTCTGCACAGGAAAAGTGTCAGTGTGTGCCTTGGTACCATACGTTTCACGTTGGGTACTTACCTTGCGGAGTCCGGTCATGATGTCACTAAACCATGCGCATCTGGATCCGAGGATGCTTCGATGGAGAAGAATCTTCTGGCCTTGGCAAATGATCAGGATGTCGGCGTACTTGCCGGACTTGAAGAGGCTGTGAAGGCTGGTTAGCACGGAAGACAGAGGAAAAGAATGTCTCGCTTACGCAACGTCGCCCTTGCGGCTCAGATTGGTGTTCTGTGCTGAAGACATTGTGCTAATGGTGTTTCTGTTAGAACAGTCGGCAATTGCGTAGCAATAGTAGCGATGGTCGAAGCAGTTGCCGTGAGAATTGTGAAAACACTGGACTAAATGGTCTGTGGGATGTGTAAGGGGTATGGGAAAGGCAAGGTTGTGTTGACCAGGACCAGAAAGATGGATACAACGGTTGAATTCCAGGACGATTCCAGTGAAGAGGGTGGATGGCGAATCGCGTTTCAGTAGTTGTGGAGGAGAACCGTGGATGAAGGAGTAGCAAAAGCAGCGATGGTGGAAGCAATTGCTGTGAGGAAGGTAGTGAAACTGGATCGATGACCTCTCTGATGCGCGAGGTGCATGGAAAAGGCAACGAGGTTATGGGTTGTGCAGAGTGATGCAGCGGTAGTTGTTTTGGAGACTGCTCAAGATGGAGAAGATGAAGGTGAGTCTCGTTTCGGTGGCGATGATGGAAGCAATTGCTGTGGGACTAGTGATGACACTGGGTCAAGGGGTTTCTGAATGCGTAAAGTGTGTGGAAAAGACAAGCAGGTGTTGTCTGTAGTGATTGAGAGAGAAGTTGGGTTCCAGGTCGCTTGAAGTGGAAAAGAGGATGGTGAACCGGTTTCGGTAGCTGTGATGGAGAACAGGTGCTGTATTTATGTCTAGGCAGGTGCATTGAATGCAAAGTCAGGACTGTAGATAGCGGGCTCAAGTCCTATCAGTAGCTACAGGTACTCTACACAAACAATTCACTGCTCGCTCACTTTCATTTCACTTTGATAGGTAGAGGCTTATCACTTTACTGCCCATCTCCCTCGACTGGTCCTCCTCAACGGTGCAAGCAGCCACCGACCAAAGGTCATGCCGGGAAACAAAATACCACTATTGCCTGCCCAATCGCCAAATTCGTAGGGAAGGGCTCTTTCGCCTCATACCTATCCCTGATGCCAATCTCCCGGCCACGAAGGACGCAAGGTCTGACTGTGCTTTCGAGACGGTTCCTCGTACTCGTAGCTCATCCCCTTCGCCTTGTCCCTGGGGCCCGTCGCGCCATTCTTCGCATCACGACCTGTGGCGCTGGTAGTCACTTTCTTGCCCCTCGATTTGGCTTGAGTGTTGAACCATTGGCTCGGGCAGCCATCTTGGTGCAGGCTTCTAGTAGACGTTGGTGTACGCGTCGGCGTCGGTTCAAATTTTGGACGATGATATGATTCATGAATATCCTGTCCTACAGGTCTCATAGGCCCTTGGAACCACCCTTGGAACCACCCTGGGTATCACCCTTGGCACTGCCTTTTGCACTACCTTTTGCACTGCTTGCACCATCTTTTGCACTGCCTGAACCATCTTTTGCACCATCCTTGGTATCGCCCTTGGTATCACCCTTGGTGTCATCCTTGGTGTCATCCTTGGCACTATCCGAGTCCCAGTCGCTGGGTTCGAGACTCCCCAACAGGTCGTCAGAGAACTTCGGGATAGGCTGGATCGCCTGGTGAAAGTACGGGTCCTCTTGTACCTTACTGTAACACTGGGCAAAGAACGCAACGTAGAGGCTACGCAACGCTGCCTGCTCGTACATGTTGCCGGCGTATGCCTTCTTGACGCCCGCAAGTACCTCGTCAATCTGGCTCTTCTCGAACTTTTCCCTGGGCAGTTTGGTAGGGATTTTGTTGAGGGACGCGGTGCCCAGGTCTACAAGAGCGTTCTTGAATTTGGTAAACTTGAGGTAGTCACCGAGGTCGTAGAGCTCGGCGAGGGTTCTGTGGTCGAAGCGGGGACTGGAACCAGATAGCTGGAGACTTTGATCTTGAATCTCTGGAGACAACTTTGTCAGAATTTAGGCGTTCACGATGATCTTGGCTGAGAAGGACGAATACTGACCTGTGGTGTAGATGAACAAGACGAGAGTTCGGATCAGGGCTGGGGGTCGGTCAAGTTTCAATTTGTATCGGCCACCCGTCTACAAAGGCGATATTCACGTCAGTAACCATCTTGGATGAATTTAGCAAGGGGTGCTTACCCTGACCAAAATGTCAAATTGATCTCGAAACCAAAGGCATCTACAGAGGATCGATCGATGCAGCAACATTTCCTCGCCCTGGCAGATGACTGTAACGTCAGAGAACTTGCCAGTTCTCCAGAGGCTGTCATTAAGGCATGTTAGAAAATTGGCCAGGATTACGGAGCGAACAACTTACAAGAGATCGCCTTCTTCACGGAGAGCGGGGTACTTTCGACCAGACATCCCCCTGAAGGCCTTTCAGCCAGGGCTTAGATTCCGACAAGAGAGACTCGTTGCGAGAGCAGAAGCCCGTGGATGTTTTGCCTACTTTGGCTAATGTATGTTTTGATGAGCGTAACTACCTTGCCTTAACCTACGCATGAAGCAGGAGGGATGGGAGTGAAGGTACATAAAAGAGCGAAATAACTGGCACTTCAGATAGGGAGAGGTAGTGGGCTTATCTAAGTGAGTGTACTGAGATCCTAGGTTTGATAAAAAGAAAACGAAGCATGAAAGTGAGCTGCTTTCTGCTCTCCCAATCACCATGTTTCCTGACGATCCCAACACAACTGGGCTAATCTGAACTCAGAGCAGCATAATCTCAAACATGGACATTCAGTTTGTAATCACAGAATTATGAGCCTGTTTATCTGGATAAAACGAAAAAAATCTGATTGACTTAAAACTGGCGAGAAGCAAGCACGTTGTATGGCTAGATGGAATCATCTAAATATCCAATTCAAAGTCAGAAAATCAAACAACTGCTACCAACAGTCAGGCGTTTGCAACATCCCAAAGACAAGAGCTGCCCATCAGAGACAAACGGGTTAGGCGCGTTCTCATGTACTCAATTGGGGATTCCCAGTAATATCGTAGTGCTGTACCAGAGAGAAGTTAACAAACGCGGTTCAAAGTTTCTTACCACTCGCAGGGAATCATGTTCCATTATTGATCGATTATAACTCAAATGATAGATTGAATCATCTCATCATGCTCAGCGGTGTTTCCGACGATGTTATTTTAAGGTATCACGGAGCCCCTAGCGCCGGCATAAGCCGTCAATAGTAGTGTCACGTGGGGATCTCAGTAACATAAATTCAGACACAGTCGTTCAGCTCTCTCGCCCACCTCCATTTGCCTATCACGACACGAGCTTTCAGCATAAAGTCTTGCTCTGGGTACCCATGTTACAGCGATGACGGCCGTTGATATTGGACCCTTCAATCCCATATGTGGGTCGGAGTCATCAATAATATATTTCATTTCCAAAAGTGCGCCTTTTGTAGGCCCAGTATTCCGATATAGCAGAGCAGCACCTACCACTTTTTCAGCCACAACTAACTCTTTCCTTTAACAAAACCTTTTGTAGAGCCCTTAAATGATTCCATGTGAACTACCACCCCATGACATGGATTACGAAAAAAACGACCCGCGAGATTCACGATCAGCTATCGTCTGAGAATGACGGTTTGGCCCTCCCCGCATTCCCAACCAGCCTTGCGGAGCAGGTACCGGCCCGTGGCATCAACGGTGGCATCCTGTTGACCTTTCTCGACAACGGCAACGAAGACAGAATCTCGTACAACACGATTAGCGCGTTTGAAGAGTACGTGTGGACCTCGGAGCTAGAGGATGCGCTTCGGAGCTTCCAAGAGAAGAACCCCCACGACGTACTCCCCCTCGGCATTCTGAAAGTCGGCTTGCTGAACTACTGGTGGGCCCGTAGAGAACAAGACGAACCGGAACACTTTCCATCTCTGGCGAGGTACCTTGTCTACTTTGGGATTTGCCTGGGCCGGGCCGTGTACATTGGGACGATATTCCCCAACGACGCGGTAGAACTCTCCAGGGAGGCCTACCGCTCGGACTAGGCATCGGTCAGTGGATCTTGCGCCCTGCCCTATAAGATCAAGGATACCAGCAACGACAGCGAGCTGTGTATGAAGCTGCTTGACCAGAAGCACCCCCAGCGGCTCTGTTACCTGTTGACGGCCGACCTTCAAGGTGCCGGCAATATCCAAGCCGACCCAAACTGCCGCATCATGAAGAAGTACATCGAAGTCGAGGGCGCTGACCCGCCGCCCCGGGAAGAGGCCATTAAGCCCACAGTAGAGCTCATCGGGAATGTTGGGCTCATTGCGGCCGGTCAGCTGGTACAGTGGAACGAGGAAAGGCACGCAGTAGTGCTACCCATGTCCATGCGGGCCGGAGACGGCGACATCACGTTGGAGACGATCTCTGACGGCTCTTCTAGTGTCCATGATTTAGATGAGTTGGTAAAGAAGCACGACTCTACGGTCTACAACTTCACCAGCTGGCATCACGGCCAGACCATTCAGCCCCGCCGACCGAGGCAGTTACCTGAGCGTACGGACACAGCACGGGGCTCCTCTTCCGCCAGAAACCCTGCTACCGGGCAGTAGCGGCCTGCTAATCCGAGCAGAGGGGCTGCAGGGGCAAGAAGGCCAAATGCCTCCAAACTTGTCCCAGCGATCCCACCCAGCATAGAGGAGCCCAGTGATGCACCGCGGCTCCAAGGGGCGCTGGCTAAGCTACAGAAGTGCGCAGACCTTGTCATCCAGGCGAAAGATGATACAGACAAATTTCGCGAACGAAAAGGTGCAGTGGCAAAGACCTTTCTCGAAAAGCGGGGGAAAGGGTTGAAGACGCAAATGGCCAATCTGGGATCTCAGTTCATTATTTCAATGATCCTTGCGATCCGGAAGAATATGCATGGCTGGTGTCAAGGGCGAGGCCATGGCACATCGGCATCGTTATAATGATTACTGCGGGGCACGATCTGTTTTTATAGTCGATTAATAGTGAGCTCGGGCCAATCATGGATCGTTTTGACCAGAGCTTAGTCGTACAGCGGTGGTTCTAGGTTAGATAGCCATTTTCGTACTCTGAGGTACCAGAACTTTCACCGAACCAGTCTACTGTTTTACTTCCTTCATATCTTCACCAGAAACCCCAGCTTAACTCTCGCCATTTTGCAATACTCCAGCAATCACCCTCCTCCACTTCGCGCTTTTAACGCTCCAAGTGTGACAACACGACGACAATCATCTCCGATGATTGCTACCCACTGTACCAGCAAGAGCAGATCCGACAGACCAGATAATGGATGAAACGGACCGACGTTCACTCCTCCAGGAGCTGCGCGATGGCAGTACTCCATTGCCACCGATCCGCACCACACGCCCTGAGCTTGCACCAGGATGGGGTAGCTCTGTGCAAGAAGTTCGCGATGTAAGTGTTTTGCGTAACTATTTGTTTTTCTCATATATTCTTTTCCCTTTCTATTCAGATCTTTAAACGTTGCACTGCTTTTCCTCCTCGATTGGGATGTGTTCCTGGTCAACCGAGCTGACACTTTTCCGACACTTCAGGCCTTCCGCGACTTCAAATCAAAACCCCCATCTCGACTCAGAGCAACAGCGCCATCCTTTGTGCCTATGAACCATGACGTCGGCGAGACGAAACATGCTGAAGCCAAGGACGAGAGTAACGCCCCGCTCACGAATCCCGTTGCAGGCGATCTGCAACTCGGCTCCGAAGAGCCAACACAGTCCACCTCGCACCGCAAAGCAGCCACATTGAACACCGAGAATACGAACTGCTGCATCCTCGTGACTGGACTTCAAAGCACGATAACCGTTCCCGAGATCATCCATGAAATAGAGGTCCGGCAACTCGGGAAGATTGCGGCTGCCCAGGTGATTCCAGCAGGCCCCTTCGTGCCCACTGCGGCCGCGAAGGTGACGATGTGGAACCAAGCGGGGGCAAGACGTCTCCTCCGATCTATCCGGCACAGGGACTTCGGCCGCGAGGAACCCATGTTGCGCGCGTACTGGAACAGAACGAACGTGCTGCCGCAGAAGATGCACAGCAGGTCCCGGGTTGTTCAGGTAACAGGACGCCCAGAGCTTGTCGCTCCAGATGTGATGATACCTTGGTTCGCGAGCAGCTTCTACTTCGATATGGAGCAAGTCATTGTCAAGGAGGCCACCCCCGAGTTGATGATTGTGGAATACAGATTTGGCTCATATTTGAACCAGTCGTACCACGCCTTTAATCTTCTCAAGAAGGGATGCCACCAAGATGAGGTGGGCTGTGTGTACTTGGCCGATCCTTGTGAGCCTGCCGAGGATGTCCTATCGAGACGCCAACGGAACGCAAAAAGCACCCAGAAGGCCAATTCAGGACGTGAGAGGCCTAGTAACAGTCAGGAGGAATCGCTGTCAGTTCGAGTAACTAGCGCGGATTGGGATGAAGTGGTTTCCGAGGAGCCTGTGGGACTGAAAGAACCAGCGTCAACCACTACCGGATAACAATGAGTGTCCGAGTATCCTGGTGTGTAGAATTATGTACGAGTTATGATAGTATGACAATGAATACGGAATCTGTATGACAGAATATTCTATTGTAATGTAGAGCTGGAGGACGAAAACTGAAGATCGAGAAAGGCATTGCTGTCTTGAGGCGAATGGTTCAAGGCCAGAGCTGGATACGAAATATGTTTACTGGTATGGATCTGTGTCGTGTGCGATTACTGTTGACGGCTTTCGCCGTGCAGACGTTACTACTGGAGGGCCTACCGGCTATGAGGGCGAAAGTCTGGCAAGCAGTCTCCAAGATGGGCGCATCCAACACCACCACAGATACCACCTAGGTATCCACCACCAAGATGGGATTCCAAAGCTCCCGTCGGTCCGGATACCCGCTCTGACTACCACAGCCTCGCCAGCCCGACGCCTGTGTTGTCCACACCTCCTTGGACGGGCTTTGATCTTGCAGCGGTGGAATTCGAAAGGGTGCAGCGGTCAAGGCACGTCGTCATGGTATAACTCAATAGGTATAGCTCATTGCTTTGTCACCTGCCATCTCTGTGGCATGGCGTCGGTATGAATCGCGGTATGCATGGATTGGCGCAGCGGCTGTCATCTTATCTCGCTACTCTACATAGTCTTCGTTGAGAAGTAAACAAAGGTCCCCTCCTTTTACCTCGCGCTCCATGGTCCCCCGTGACTCGTCTCTGCCACCCAGCTGTCCCGTGCTGCGTCGAAAACGCCTATTCCGCAAGTTGTTGCAGTGACAGGGGTGCGCCCCTTAGACCGGCTAGGGTGCTTAGCTAGATCTTCCCTTTGTGTACATATAAGCAGCACAGCACTGCTGCTCTCTTTTGTAGATTCTCTTCTTTTGGGCAGCACTTTATACACCATCGCACGCTCTCTCTCGTGCAACACAAGTATAACTAGGTTTCATACTTTACTCTTACAAGTAGGTGGGAATGGATTCGCACTCATGTCGCCTCGGATTCTTGACGCAACAGCAACCTCACGTACTGTGACGTTCCCGTAGGTAGGACGTTGTCGAAGGAAAATGTCCAATCTCTCTTTCGGTACCGATGTTAAGAGAACGGCACATTGTTCTTCAGTAGGGTCGAGGAATGGGAAAAGCATGCAAGAAATTAGCGGCAGGCGTAACGATTGCAAGAAAGCAAAGCATGTCTGTGGTGAAATCATTTTTCATTCAATGCAAGCCAGTATGGGCTCGTATCTACCTATTGTACAAGCAGAGATCTGCCAAATTCATTGCGGGAGGCCGAGAACCTCTCTCAAGCCAGTTGCCAATGCAGAGATTC
Source organism: Arthrinium phaeospermum (assembly GCA_006503535.1). NCBI lineage: Eukaryota > Fungi > Ascomycota > Sordariomycetes > Amphisphaeriales > Apiosporaceae > Arthrinium > Arthrinium phaeospermum. The sequence goes on along the minus strand of QYRS01000001.1, from coordinate 2,349,205 downwards.
ATGATTGACGATACCAAACTATTATACAAGTGACCAGTCCCCCATGCCAAGCCACGCGACATGAAGGAGGAAGGATGAATCGAGGCATCCACTCAACGCCGGCCTCGTCGATCAGTGAGCTTGGAGCTGCTCGCTTTGGCAGCTGCCTTGGATCCCGCAGTGCTGGCAGTGGCGCAGACACGCGTTGCGGTGGCAGTTGCCTTAGAGCCGGACGCTTTGGCGGTCAACTTGTAGATGACCGTAGGCTCGGAGTCAGACTCGCTCTCGGAGCCAGACTCGCTCTCGGAGCCAGACTCGTTCTCGGAGCCAGACTCACTCTCGGAGTCAGACCCACTCTCGGTATCGGACTCGGTTGATGTGTCAGTCTCGTCCGAGGAGTCTGTCTCGGTCGAAGGTGTTACTCCAGTCGAGGGCTTGGTCGCAGTTCGGGTGGTGGGGAGAGACATAACCTTCCGGCCAGCTTTGCCGTTGACGCTTCTCATCAACTCGATGGCGAATTGCATCACCAAGCGAAGTGAATCATGGAAGTACTGATCGTCCTCCACGCACATGTAGCACTCCGTGAAGAAATGTACGTACATGTCGCGAAGGGAGGACTGCTCGACTTTGTCGCCGGAATAGGCGTCGTCAATAGCTAACAGGAAGTCATCAATCTCAGCGTCATCGAACTGGCGAGGGTTGCTCTTCTGACGGCGCATGTACTTGTCAAGGTACTGCTTCCCCATGTTGAGGACAGCGGCCTTGAACGTGGGGTGGTCGAAGTAGATGCCCATGTTGTAAAGCTCGGCGTGCACATGGTAATCGAACTTATCGTTTTTGGGCTGAAGCTTGGGGTGACGGAGCTCTGTAGATGTGTCAGTGAGGTTTACCAATGACAAACGAGAGGTTTGTTGGGGTATGGAATCGAGAAATGGTACTGACCTTCCTTGTAGATGAAACGGAGCAACGTCCGGAGTGATCCAAAAGAAAACTCATCGAGACGGATCACGATCTCAGGTCCCTAGGAAAAACAAAAGTTAGCAGGTTGTTGCGTCTGCGTTCAGGCTGAATTACTTACAACGTCGAACATATCGAACTTGTCCTTGAACCAGGCGCATCGGCTCAGGATGGGCCGGTGCACCTTGAACGCGCTGCCGCCGCAGCGGACTTTGACGTCGAAGTACTTTCCCGTTCTCCAGAGACTGCGAAGCGACGACATTAGTGTAGAACATGGTAAGGTACGAAATGCCCAGCTTCACTTACAAGTCATCGCCCTTCGCGGCCAGAGCGTGGTTCTCGGTACCAGACATCCCGTCGATGGCTACAGCGAGCAAGGTCTGAAGCGAAGGTTGGGTGTTGTTGTGAGGATTGAGACAAGACCAGTGCGAGAAGACTGATCTTTTATGTGCGATACCTCAAGCTTGAATGCAACTGACCTCAAGCTTGAATGCAACTGATGTTTCAGCGTAGAAGCAATAGCAATAGAAGGTGGAAAGGTACTGATGATGCGGATGAAAGGAAATTGGTTCAGGTCTTGATGTACCAGGCCAGAAAGGTGGTGATGGTGGAGATTTATCTAGACGCAGTGAAGGGCGGTGATTGCCTTCACGGTCTTGACAGATGTTGAAGGAAGGAAAGGCCAGATCGAAACGGACTGCGAGAGAAAAATTTATAGACCTGCTCCAGAATGAGGTGACCTGAGCGAATCAGTAAAAGCTGATCCGACCTCAGTAAGCTAGCTCCCCACCTACAAATTTATTTCGATGTATTCAAAATAACCTCGACCATTCATTGGCCGGTCATGTTTGCTTGGTCTGTTCAACAAGCACTCTGTACCGATTTGCTCATTGAATTGTAGGCTCAACAATCGGAATGATTGGCCAAGGGCCTGAAGGTTCTGTTTCAACACCTAAAGCGATGCCACCACATAGAACCATCCACTAATCCAATTGTAAAGATTTCATACCACCATCCAATAGGTAGAACCTACAACTGCACGATAGGTACTAGATACCTGAGACCGCCAAAATGGAATGAGTCTGGTAGGTATAGTTATTTGCTTCAGCTAATGTTGACGCTGCACGCAACACCGGAATCAAGGAGCTTGTACTCTGAAACAACAAGTGAGTAGTCCGTGAGAAGCGTAGGAAATCAACGCGATTGTATTGCGTGATGATATCAATGAAAAGCACTGGAAGGAATCAAGAGTGCCTGAAACGTTTGGCCATCGCGCTGACCAGCCTGTTCCCTATTGCCCAGGAACAATGCCCTCAACTGGTCACCGACAGAGATGCCGAGCCGGGCTTACTTGCGAGTTGAAATGATTTTTGTTTCTTTGTTTCATACTCTTGCTTTCGGGCCGAAATCAGCAACAGGGCACCCAGCGTCGGTCTCATGTTCACTGAACCCAGAGATTGGCACGCACCTTGGTATAGCTAGGCTCACTTGCTTAAGTGTTCTCGTTTTCAAAGCATTGCAAAAACCAATGTAAGTTTTATCTGAAGGAGATCGGAAGAATTGCATCATGGACTGCGAAGTGATATACAATAGGAATCATTTTCATAATCACGAGGAGCTTAAAATGCCGCTTTACTGTTTCTCTGCGTACCGCGTGGTTGGTTTAAAGTATTAACTTAATATTAAAGTATCCTCTAGCGTCGGCATAGGCCGTCAACAGTAATCCCACATGCCATATACCCACAACAGCATTTCCTATCAACCTCCAGTCAGGCCCGAAGGTTCTCAATAAAATCTCTTCATTGTGGAAATGTGCTCGCAATCCACCCATTTCCCGTGAGTGCTGTATCAATCAGTCACCTAGGGATTCCGGCCAAGTTTGACCCGACCTGAGCCACTGTCGCCTTAAGAAAGCAACGACCTTCTCCATCCTAGGCTTCACCAGTCGAAGGCGGTAGGACAGGGTCCTGTTGATCAACAGCCTCTGTCGGTCCTGTTTCCCTCTGGGGTTGGTGCAGGGGCGGGTCGGCTTCGAAGGGCTCACATGGGTCCTTCCTGTAAAAGCAGGAAACTTCGTTCCATGCATGTGCCGTGCGGAGGAAATAGTAGGCGTCGCATGCCTGGTCCAGGAAGGAGCAGAATCTATATTCGACCGTCATCTCCTAGGGGCTAGGCTGTTTCACGACGATGTCATCCATGACAAAACGGAAGTACGGCGCGAACCGCGGCAGCAACTCGCTCGGGGCAACCAATTTGGGGTGCCCTGTTACCTGGATGACGCGCGACTGGTGTCCTTCCTCCTGCGGTGTCGCCCTGAGTCGGTTCCACCATACCTTCACCTTGTGCCCGTCGAAGCCAAAGTTGCGAGATCGGATGGCGTGCATGAGGTTTTCTGCCCCTGCCCGATTCCACATCGTCACCTTTGCTGCGGCGGTGGGGATGAAGGGGTTTGAAGGGACTATGCAGACGGCTGCGATCTTGCCGAGTCGTCGAATCTGCATTTCGTGGATGAACTCGGTGACAGTTACGGCGCTGGGAAGTCCAGTCACAAGCAGGCAACAGTTTATACGCTTGGGGTCCTTCACTGTCCAATCAGGGCGCAGGTAGCGTTCTGCCTTCATGCAGGATCCAGGCAAGGGAGTTGTGGACTCGTCGTTCTCTTTGGTGAAGCTTGCGTCGATTTGATTTCTGGGCTCGGATGTTGCCACATCTGCATTGAGCTGCGTTCCAGTACCGTTGAGTGTCGAGTTGCGGAAGGCCTGGAGTACGAAAACGAGTTAGTTCAGTCTAATAAAATTGCATCGCAATCGCTTTAGAGGTTGTGTTGGTCCTCTGCCGATCATGTAGAAAGGAAGAGAAAAAAGAGTCTACTAAATGAATTCCTGCTAGAATTGATTTACCTCACGAACTTGGGATACCGACCGGCCCCAACCTGGCGCGAGTTCAGGCCTCGTAGAACGGATAGGTGGCAGAGGTGTACTGCCTTCGCGCAGCTCTTGGAGAAGAGCTCGCTGGTCCATCTTGTTGAAAGGTGGGATATCCTTTGGGTTTTACCAGGTGAGGGAGACGAAGCAGGATCGAGTCGGCTGAACGGAACAAAAAGCCGGGACTGGTACTTCAAACGACAAGGTGGCTGTTCCAAGTTCGGTAGTAATGAACTCGAGCCAGGTAGCGAACACGGTGAAGACTGGCGTGCGGATGGGAGCTGACGATAGAAAGTGCGATTATGTGATGTGAATGGAAGTGGGGGTTCAGAAGAGCGACCTCTGAGTTGTTGTGAGTGAAGAAAGTAATTTAGAGAAGTCAACTGAATGGGTGTATGTTATAGTACCTTTAGGCAAGAAAATGCTTATCTAGCCTAGAAACACCACTGTACGAGTAAGGGGGTCATTAAGTTATCCATTTCAATTAAAACAACAGACAATTGGCAGCATCTCACTATTAATTGACTATAAAAAGAAGGTGCTGCAAGTAATCCTCACGATCATACCCGATCTTATCAAGGCATCGCCCTTTGCCTGGAAAGCAACAGGCAATCCAGCCATGCAGAATCTTCGTCAGGTAATTCTGGATCGCAAGGGTCATTAATAATGAACCGAGACCCCAGATCCCGCACCTCCAAACGCACCTCTGACCATCCCGTAGGCAATCGCTGTCTGGTCTTTATAAGACGCGAAGCGGTACTCCACCATCAACGTGTCTGTGCGTAGATGGCCTATTATCTGTTCTATCTCGATGGTAAAGTGACTCCCGAACATTGTTACCATTGGGGAGGGGGCCACGAGATAAGGCGGACCAACAATGCCCACAACGCGTGACCCGTTGCCGTCTTGAGCAGCACTTTGCAAGGATTCCACACTACCTGTAATTCGTGACCCGGGAAGTAGATCTGGCCGGACCGGATGGCTTCCATTAGTCGCTCAGCACCGGCTCTTGTCCACATGGCCGCTCTGACAGCACATGTGGGGTGGTCGTCCGTGGGGGGGGGGCTGATCTGGACCGATGCAATCTTCCCGACTCGGTGGTCTTCCAGCTGATTCACAAGCTCATGTGTTAACGTGTGGAACCCGATCGCGTAGATGCTGCAATTTCGTCGTCGGCGATATCTTGTCCACCGGGGAGAGGTTGGAAAGAGTCGGGATCAGTGCCTTGGGTCGCAAGACCTTCTTGTTTGATACCTGCTGAACACGGCGTCGTGATTCTCTCTGGTGCGCGTTGTGGCAGGCTGATCCGATCCGCTCGTTTGAGGAGATGATGCCTCAGAAGATGATGCTTCCGAGCTGGCAGCTGTAGGCTTTGCAACTGGCTCAGACTCAGACCGCAGATGGCGGTTTGTAGTCACCACGATGTAATGGTAATATCGGTTGGGGTGTTACGTTGACGGGTCGGGCCAAAATGACTTTGCAAAAATGGCTTTGTTGGGAGTCTGGAAGAGCTTTAAAGAAACTCCATTAGCAAGAGCTCATTTGATCAATGGAGATTTTAAGATCAACCCAGGAAGTTCTTGAATAAAGAAGTTCAAACTTCCCTAGGTCGACTTACGAACTGGGCCCGGCTTGGCTTTTGCCATCCTAGGGTTGACTTGGGTCTTGGCAGGTACAGAGGAAGAGAGGCCGGCACTGGCTTCAGTTCAGAAGACCTAAGAGATACTAGTTGAGCAGAGAGGCCTTAAATTTATTGTCATATTTTGGTGAGTCGAGGTTGAGAATGCAGCAGAGCAGTGGGGCCAGGTAGGCTGACTTCAAGTTGAGTAACAGCTTTTGCTGCTACATATGATGCAAGATAACAGATAACGAACAACAGATACTGGCCTGAGCACTGTAACTGAATATAAGCATTAAGTTGGCAATCAATCCGGGCTGTTGACATATCTTGACATATTACTAGCCACCATGAATAGACTTGTATGCCTTACAGTCTAATGCCCCTTGTGGCATTGAGTCGGATCGTGGGCATATCATAATGACGCAAGACAATGCCTTTGACTGAATATGATGGAATTCACAGCCCTCCTAGCGAATTGATTTACTTGGAAACTCATAAACCGTGTGTTGAATGACTGGTGTGAAAGCAGCAGTTTGGACCTAGAGGAGTAGCCAAACCACCGAAGCAAACATCAGTATTTCTATGTCTATTCTGAGATACCTGGAACTGATGAGCCACAACAATGCCACGTCAGCTTCGAACGTAGGATAACCATCGTGCAGTCATTGGGTTTTACATTCTGCTTGTTAATAGTCGCGCGATAGGGCGGTAATTGGTAATTGGTGGGATATGACGTGGAATTTATATCCAAAGCCCACGGTATGAGTCAACACTAACTCTCATGGTTGACATTAGAGGTTTCGTTGCTATTTGTGTAATTACCATATGAGAAGTTGCCTGAATATCAGCACTACGGGTGGTCGTCACACAGCGCATGGCAAAAAGGGGCTGGAAGATCACTAGCGCCTTGGCATAAATGCATAATTTATCAGTTCCAACAGATGAAAACATACCTCAGTAAATCAATGCGACTTCACGTTTTCCCGAAGCGCATCGTCTCATGGTATTCTAGCAAGCTGAATTGGCTGGTGCTTGCCCGTTTCCCCAATTTTAGGGGCTAGCAGAGCTAGCCCCGACGGAGTTCAGCTCCAAAGCATACATGCTGATTTTTAACCACTCTTCTGATCCAGACTTGCCATAAGAAGATCCAGTAGTTCAAGTAATCAATTTATCGTATCATTGAAGTTGGCTTTCGGTTGTTTGCATACACGAAACCTGCTTGAAACCGGCGTTTACGGAGTATGTCCATCATACGAAAGCGAGCAGCGGTTCCGCCGCGTGGAAACCGAGTGGCACGCGACGGATATCTGTTCTTCAGCTCTATAAAACAAATACAAGAGTCATCTTCTATCAATTTGCTCGAAAAAAAATATTCAGAGATTTCTGCTCTGCTTTATTGACTTTATCGCTTTTTTTCTTTCTTGCTCGCCCAAATTTCGCTACCATGGCTGGCCATTCCCCCACGCTACGAGGAGCTCAAAGCCGCCGTCACCGCAGCGCGCCTCCAATTCGACGCCGTCAAAGCGGCCCAAACCGAAAACCTTGCTGAGGTCCTGGACGGCGTCGAGGAGAAATCCGTGCAGATCCCATCTCGCGACGGGGCCGCATCATCGAGGGCCGTCTCTACCGCTCAACCAAGGCTGCTACGGCGGGCCCCACGCCCATCCTCGTCAACTGGCACGGCAGCGGCATGGTCTTCCACATGTTCGGCCAGGACCGCCCCTTCTGCGCCCAGCTGGCCCCGAGGTCCCCGGCCTCGCCGTCCTCGACGCCGACTACCGCAAGGCGCCCGAGGACCCCTTCCCCGCCGCCGTGCACGACGTCGAGGGACGCCCTGCGCTGGGTCGCCTCCCAGCCCGACGTCTACGACGTGAGCCGCGTCGCCGTCTCGGGCTTCAGCGCGGGCGGCCTGCTGGCCCTCGTCGCAGCCTCCAGTTTCCGCCAGACCTTCGCCGCCAGTGACGACGTGCTCAGGAATGTGCAGATCCCCGTCGTCGTCGCCGTCTACCCGCCCGTAGACCTGTCCGTCCCCGCCGCGGAGCGCAAGCAGGTCGAGAAGCCGGTTCGGCCCATTCCGCCTCAGATGGCCGCGCTCTTCGACGAGTGCTACACGCCCGACCCGGAGCTGCGCAAGGATCCCCGCTGCTCGCCGGGTCGCACCGACCCGTCTCTGTTCCCCGAACGTGGTCATCATCACCTGCGGCGGCGACAACTGCGCGCCCGAGGCCAACGATCTGGCGGTAGGCTCAAGGACGGCAAGCGCAAGGTGGTGAACGAGATCATGGAGAGATGTCGCATGCGTTTGACAAGACGTGCCAGCCTGGCACGCCGGAGTGGGAGCAGAAGGACAAGATGAACGCGCTCATCGTCAAGGAGCTCAAGGAGGCGCTGCGAATCCAGTAGGGCGTAAGGCAGAGTGCTGACCTGAGCATGGGATCATGATGAATGGCCATGACGTTGATGTGAGTATGAGACCTACGTCGGACACGGAGCTCAAAAGGTGGCAGTATTAGGTAAAGATCACTCATGCTTATTTATCCAACCAATGCTTTGAAGCTCTCCAAGATATGCGATGGTACAAGACAGTTATCCAAATCATTCACAAACGCTTACTGCTGCTCTATCGCCCTCTGCATGCCCGCCACCCACTCGTAAAACGCCCAAGCCCCCGATCGGGAATCGCCTGCCCCTGGGCCTCGGCCACGTACGACGCCCGCCCGAACTTGGCCTTGAGGTGCCGCGTGCCCTCGGCCTTGTCGTGGGCGACGCGCATCGCCGCCGCGAAGTCGCCGCCCGTCTGCGCGAAAGACTCCGCAAAGGGGATCATGACGTCCATGACGGTCCGGTCGCCCTCGCGCGCGCCCGTGTACTTCTTCAGCGTCTCGACGGCCTGGGCCAGCGCCTGGGCGTACGTGGAATGTGCATTGGCCATTGTTGCTTTTGACGGCGTCTTGGAGGGCTGAGGTGAAGGCGGAGAGGAGGATGCCGAGGATGGCGCCTAGGCTGCCGCCCATGTTGTCGACGGCGTCGGTGGTGGCGAGGAGGAACTTCATGATGGAGCCTTCTTTGTTCTCGCCGCGGTCCAGGATCGCGATGATGTCTATCACACGACAAGGTCAGAAAGCGCTGCAAACGCAACTAAGGGGCACCACGAGGACATCGACTTACCTTCTGAAACGCCTTGTACTGCCTCGCCGCAGTCGCCATCGCCCATTATCATGTCCCATGCTGCCGCCCATGTTGTCGACGGCGTCGGTGGTGGCGAGGAGGAACTTCATGATGGAGCCTTCTTTGTTCTCGCCGCGGTCCAGGATCGCGATGATGTCTATCACACGACAAGGTCAGAAAGCGCTGCAAACGCAACTAAGGGGCACCACGAGGACATCGACTTACCTTCTGAAACGCCTTGTACTGCCTCGCCGCAGTCGCCATCGCCCATTATCATGTCCCATTTCGTCAGGTTCGGCTCAGCGGCAATGGCTGCTAAGCATGCTGTGCGAATTACAGAGTCAAGTAGACTGGGAGCGACTTTTGTTCACATCATGTTAGTTTCCAAATACACATTTGCTGCCAACGTCATGATCAGGGAGAGAGGAAGCACTCACCCTTGATATCGTTTCATGCGTCAACTCGGGACTCCGATCTTCGATGTGGCTGGTTGTGGCGACATCTTGCGCCTCGTACGCTTCGGGAGAGGAGACATTGGGCCAGTGGACCGCGTCTGTCTTCATGTCGAAGAGCTCCAGCAGCTCCTTGACGGGTGCAGAGACCGCATTAGCGGCGTTGGTGAGGTTGGAGAGGGAGATGGAGAACCCGGGTCCGTTCAGTGATGTCTCAAACGACCCCGATAACACTCTCGCGGGCTTGATGTTCCACGTCCGGCTCAGCTGCACCATGGCCTCATCTGTCAGGGCGCCCAGCTCCAGATTGCTGACACCGCCGTAGTTGTTGATTAATAACACGACCGAGTCGTTATCGTGGAACTCGACGAAAGACCTCTCGGGGTCGTTTGGGTCGCAGAGAAGCTTGAGGCAGTGGGCGACCAAATCCTCTACTGGAGGGAAGGGGCTTAACCGCTGCGCACCGGGCTCATTGTGGATACCAGCACCGACGACTACTACATCGGAGGGAAGGGTCTCATGCTTGGCGCGTCCCGGGACGTGACAGTGGTCGAGTGCAGAGCCTATCGAGACCACTTCGGCATTGACTGCTTGTGCCAGCTTGACGCATCGGTCAAACGGGTACTTCTTGTGTGCTGCTGCTGAGGCAATCTTGGCGGCTGTTTTGGTTTAATTGTTCGTCAGCAAAGCCCACTGACACCCACAAATGTGGATAGGGGAAGAACTTACGGATGATATGACCCGGCATCTCTCCTGCCAACCCACGGCAGATTTACTCCGGCCCAAAGAGACATCGTCCGTCAGGGGAACGACCGCAATGTTCTTGCACGTGCCATCGGCCTTGGCCCGCTCGGCCGCGAGACCAAAGTGCAGCTTGTCGCCGGTGTAGTTGGTGATCATGAGGATGTGGCCCTCATCGGAGGGAGTGGCGCGGATAGCCGCGAGGATCTGCTTGGTACTGGGCGACGCGAAGATATCGCCACATGCGCTGCCGCTAAAAGAGCCCGCGCCGACATAGCCCGACCATCCGGGCTCGTGACCACTGCCTCCCCCAGAAATGACCGAGACAGCGCCCCGGTCGTGACCCTTCTCATAGACCACCCGCTCCGACTCGATGAGTCCTAGGTGAGGGTTGGCCGCTGTGAAGGCCCTGAGGTACTTGGGTACCAGGGTATTGGCCGCCGTCTCGCTAGAGAGATCAGGGATTGTCAGTACTTGGCCCCTAACTCGCTTCGTTCCAATGCTCGGTTACTTACGGAAAGAAGTGCTTGTCCGACATTTCAGTGTGGGTGGTTTCGTCTTGTTTCAATCGGACGCACTTGACAAAAGAAGCAACTTCAGAATGGTCCTTCAAATTGATTGCAATGTCACCTGGGCAATACTGGACATGGACTGAGGTTTAGTCTTGACGGGATGATAGCGCTCAAGGCCCTATTTGAGACACATGGTTCTATCGTGGATCAGCGACATTGCATACGATTTGCACGGTGATCACGAGCGTCTGAGTGGTTTCCAAGGCAGGCAGACCCTTTGTTTCTGCTAGTCAAGGGCGGCTGCCGCGACTCGAGTCCCATCCCACACGACCACAAATTCCGGCTAGTGTCGGGCACCTACCCGCGCTTCGAGTCAATTGGCGGCAAGTGACCATTTACACTTGACTAAGGGGGCCGCGCATAGTGGCCGGGTGAGATAATGCGACTACGCATGATGCAGACTAGCCCCATCTCGCATTGCCAAGTTAGGAATCTCCGAATTTCGTGCGGGTAATGGTGACGGGTGCGCTGAATTTGCGCGAGTCAGTTGCCATTATGATGCGGGGTCGATACGACGGTAGGAAAAGCTGGGGTGGGTTGGGGTTTGCGGGGAATGGTGTTGGGGTTCGTGCCGTCGGACCCCTGCATGCTGCAGATTCGTTTCTCCAATGGCCAGCCTCAGGCCCCCTTTGGGCTTTTCTTTACCCTCGCGCCGTTCAAGAAAAGTGCCCCGAGACGAGAACTTCTCTTCCCTACTTTTTCCTTCGCCGTTACGCTTGACAATCTTACGCCCACTCAATTGGAATCAAGTTACCCATTTGTTGTTTCAATCCAACCCCTGAAACGTCAATTGGCGCGCTCTTGTCCCAGCCTACTGCTTACACTATCGAAAGTACATCATGGACAGCCGCGATACTCCGGCACGGAGTCTAGATACAGATGGATCACAGCCCTCGAAGCCTAAGCGCATGCGCAAGTCGAGGTCTCGAGGGCTTCGCACTAGGACTGGATGGTAGGCCACCATTTTCAATAGCAGCCCAACAGAGAAATCATAGCTGAATCTATCTGTAATAGCTTGACTTGTCGATCTAGACACAAGAAATGTGACGAGAATCGTATGTTTTCCATGGAAACGCGTCGCCTGAACTGGAGCTGATGACGACATTGCAGTCCCAATATGCGGACCCTGCTCAATCGCCCAACGCGACTGTGTCTACAGTGAGGAAGCAAGTAGAAACCCCGCGCGTCGCGGCAATATAGCCAAGACGGTATCGACCCATCCCTTTCGGCAGGGGCTGTGACTACTGCTCTACCTGAGAGACGGGAGTCGACGAGCCTGTTCCACCTGATGACGGAGACTTCACCCCATCCACCAGCCGCCCGGCCTCGGCACCGTCAGCAGCTCCACATGCAGGTCACCCGCGCCCTCCCTGATGGCAATAGCCGAGACGTACCAATATGCGCACTCGCCGGACACGGTAGCCTCGGAGCAGCTGACGGCCGACATGGCCTCGAACCGCTGGCTCGACCTCTTGGCGACGGACGCGGCCCAGGCCGACGCCAACTTCTCCCTGGCCCCGAGCCCGGCCCCCTTTGAGGATGATTCGTCATCGTCGGCTAGCCACCCCATGCTGAGTCCCGGCCGATCGGCACCGAGAACCAGCCCATCGCGGGCGAGGACACGGCGGGGGCGCCGGCCTTGGTGGGCACGAGAAGCACGCGTGGTCGCTCGACCAAGATGTCAAGCTGACGTCCGAGGAGGCCAATCTGTTCCGGGTTTTTGCCGAGCGAGCCAGCCAATGGGTACGTGAAAGCTATGGTGGCGGTCTCAACATACTCAATGTGCTTGCTAACTCTTGAGTGTTGCCAGCTGGACCTCTTTGATCCCCATGTACGTGGCCCATCTGCACTCAGCACGTGACGACATTGACCCAATCATCTGTACGAATCGTACACACACTCGGAAGAGCTCCTGGCGACTGCTCGTAAGTTGACACCCCTTACCCACCCCGATATTCATCTTACAGTCTGTACGGCACACTAACACCAAGCGGTGGTGACGTTATCGTAGTCGTGATCTCCACCTACGAGATGCTCGACTCCTCCAAAAGCAACTGGAAGCGCCACCTCAAGGGCGTCTTCTGGATCCAGCGCTCGCAGAATGTCAACGGCGTTTCTGGGGCCTACGACAGTCAGTGTGGTGGGCGTGGCTGCGTCAAGACATCTGGGCCGCCTTCCGGGAGCGGCGGCGGTGCTTCTCGTTCTGGCGGCCTCTGGTGGACTACCCGACCTGAGTCAGGATGAGCTGGCCAACCGCATCGTCTACCTCCTCTCGCAAACGGTCAACTACTGCGCCAAGAGCGAAGCGGTGACAACTCGGCGCAAAGGCGCGCGCACCTGGGGGGGCCCTCTTGTCGGAGCTCGAGCGCTGGAGGATGTTCCTCGGGCCCGGGTTCCAGGCGTTGCCGACGCCCTTGGCAGACCCGCAGAGCGTCTTTGCTCCGATATGGATTCATCCTCCGCGTTATGCGGTGTCGATCCAGATCTACAACTTTATCCGCATCCTCATCACTCTGCATCGCCCGGTTGTATCGTCCGGGTTCGACGGGTATCTCAAGACACAAAAGATCCTGCACGATGCGGTGAGCACCATCTGTGGGATAGCGATGGAGCTACGAGACGAAGGCAGTCAGATCATGTCGGCTCAGTGTTTGTTTGGAGGTGCGTATGCGAAATTGCATTTTCAAGTGCTAAAACTCCTTGCTGTCCCCAATGCCCATTCCCCACAAAGACACAGGACCACCGACTTGTGTATTTCGTGCTAATGCTTGATGATGGAATCGCAGCCGGCTTATGTACAAGACGAAGAAAAACGTAAGGCCATCTTATCCCTCATCGACGCCTGCGAAACCCGGACAGGCTGGCCGATGGCGGCCCTTCGCGATGATCTGATAGCCGAGTGGGCTCGAGTGACGTATAAACAAAAGTGTATCTCATCATCATACAGCAGCCACCGTATGTGAGCGCTGCATCGTACTTGTTGATCGCTTGCACCTTTGCCGCTGATGCAGAGGTGGGATCAAATGTGTAGCCACTATCGTAGAGAGTTAGCGCATGTCCGTACTACTACATCTGCGAAGAACTGAGCAGAAGTGCTTACAGCCACTCCTTGGTCAACCGTCTTGCCAGCTCAAGTCCGATCACTCTTTGCCCCAAGCACAAGATCTGCCAAATGTGTAGCCACTATCGTAGAGTTAGCGCATGTCCGTACTACTACATCTGCGAAGAACTGAGCAGAAGTGCTTACAGCCACTCCTTGGTCAACCGTCTTGCCAGCTCAAGTCCGATCACTCTTTGCCCCAAGCACAAGATCTGCGCATCATTCGACAACACTGCGCGCTCGACGCTGAAGCTATCGTGGGCCGTCACGGCCCCACGCCAGCCACCTTGTTGGCGCTGATGGCGACACCCAGCCCCGTGCCGCAGATGAGCAGGGCCGCCACCAGCTCAGCCGCCTCGATGGCGTACTGCGGGTAGGGTGTCTTGTCGCTCGGCGAGTTGGGACCGACATCAATCACCTCGGCCACACGCGGGTCCGCCGCCAGGTCCGCCGCCAGCTTGGCCTTGTAGTCGAAGCCGGCATCATCGCCGCCGATGGCGATGCGGAGTTTGCTGTTCACTGACGCCATTTTGGATTGAATATTGGGGGTACGGAGTAAGAGACAAAAGATGCTAATGTGATATGTGATAACGTATGGGCTGATTGATGATTGGCAGGACCAAGATTCGATAGTAGGGTAGGATTAATTACTTAAGGATACATAAGTAGTTCGCTAGGCTACGATGCGGGGGTGGTGTTGATGCTATTATGCTAATCCGCCTTTTGCTGAAGTCTTTCGCACGTCATGAGACCGCGGCAGGGAGGCCTTTGCCGTTAGGGGGGTTGACATGGGGCGGGGACGTTAGCCGCGATGGTGCCTCGAGACGCGATGGATGATGGAGATGATCCACATGCGGGGAAATCTGGTCGAGATCCAGCTTACCCCTGGCGATATTTGGGGTCATGAGGGGTGCGGCAAGGGGCCATGCAACCTTTGGGTGGGGCAACGACAACCATGTCGGGCTTCGTCCGAGGTTCGAAATGCTTATGACGAACAGCTTAATGATGCGACATGTCCGACTGGTTTTTGATGCGCGGAAGTTGTTTCGATAAGCATTGACAATTTGAGTGTCGTGAACCACCCGTCGAACTCATTGAACAAGCAAGCCTCCTTGAACGAAGCAGAAGAAAGCACAGTTGATAATATGGAGTGGAAAAAGGACAACAAGACTTACAAGATCCTTTCGGATGCTGAGAAGGGCGGATATGGCGTCGTTGCGCCCATAGCGTAAGTTTATCGATTTCCACGTCTCATACTTTGGCCTCTTGTTTGGTCTTAACGAAGCATTGCGCACAGATACAACATCGAGTGCATCCTCGCCTTCATCCGCGCCGCCGAGGCCAAGCGGGCGCCGCTCATTATCCAAGTCTTCCCCTGGGCCATAACCTACAGCGACGGCCTGCTGGTGCACGCCGCGGCGAAGGCGGCGCGCGACGCCTCGGTGCCCGTGGCCATCCACCTGGACCACGCGCAGGACGCGGACCTGATCCGCCACGCCGCGGAGAAGCTGCCCTTCGACTCCATCATGGTGGACATGAGCCACTACGAGATGGCGGAGAACCTGGCCAAGACCAAGGAGTCGTCGCCTTCTGCAACGAGCACCGGATCTGCACCGAGGCCGAGCCGGGCCGCATCGAGGGCGGCGAGGACGGCATCGCCGACACGGCGGACCTCGAGGGCGCCCTGACGACGCCCGAGCAGGTCGACGACTTCGTGGCGACGGGCATCGACTTCCTGGCGCCCGCCTTCGGCAACGTGCACGGCGAGTACGGGGCGCGGGGCCCCGTGCTCGAGTACGACCGGCTGGCCAAGATCCGCGAGAAGCTGTCCGCGGCTTCCAAGGACACCGACGTGCGCGTGGTGCTGCGGGACCAACGACTTCCCCGAGGACGTCATGAAGCGCTGCATCCAGGGCGGCTGCAGCAAGATCAACGTCAACAAGCTGGTGCTGGACGACTACCTCGTGCACATCAAGACGCAGGCGGCGACGGCGAGCCTGACGACGCTGATGGAGGACGGGACCAAGGCGATACAGAAGTTGATGGAGTGGCAGATGGACGTGACTGGGTCGGCAGGGAAGGCATAGTCTGGATACCAATTGATATTCCATCAAATCTATGCCAAGTCGTGACTGATTACTTAAGTCTCGTTATACCGTTGATGCATTTCTCTTCATCCTAAACCAATGTGTTGTCTGATGGAGTAAAACATCTAGAATGCCTGTCCAACTGCTTGAGTGGTTAGTTTGCTAAATCTGAGCTAAATTTCCGATGCTGTCTCCGCTGGAATATTTGCCCCCAAGTCGGTGCATTGGCAGACTGATATGACAGCCATAGTTACTCACTTGAATATTTGAGCATTCCTCGCTGGAGCTTTCCCATATGTCACGTATGTAAACAGGATTGCTTGTGGAGCATTCCTCGCTGGAGCTTTCCCATATGTCACGTATGTAAACAGGATTGCTTGTGGTAGTATGATGAAAAACGATGTAGTGATGAACAGGTATATTCTATTGAAACCGTTCTCTTGGAACCATTCTATGTACAGACGTGAAACCCCAAAACTCCATCATGCAGTTCGTATGCTTCTTCCTCTACCACGCACCGACGATACCGGCGATAGGGATAGCGATCCCGTAGTATACGTTGCCGTGTCCGAGCAGGTAGACGTACGCGCACCCAGCTCCCGCGGCAGGGCCAGGCGGGCATGCCGCCGTAGTACTTCATCTTGAGGTCCCAGTCGGGGTGGTCTCGACGTAGTAGGTCAGGGCCGTCTTGACGAAGCCGGGGCTGATGCTGTTGACGCGGATGCCGTACTGCGACCACTCCATGGCGAGGGTGTGGGTCATGTTGCGGACGGCGGCCTTGGTGCCGCCATAGGGCGCCGAGGGCGCGGCGCGGTTGGGCGGTACGACGTCATGGACGCGGTGAAGACGATGGAGCCCTTGGTCTTGAGCTCGATGAACTTGCGCGCCGCGTACGTCGCACAGCCGCCCCCGTCACGTTGAGCTTGTAGAGGCGCTCGAACTGCTCCAGCGTGAAGTCCAGCGCGGCTGGTGCTTGGTCGCGCCCGCGTTGGCGATCATGCCGTCGAAGCGGCCGCCCCGCGTCGCCACCTCGTCGATGGCCGCCTTTACGAGGCCTCGTCCGTCACGTCGGTCTGTACGTACTCGAGGCGGCCGGGGTTCTTCTTGAGCAGGCGGGCGAAGTCGTCGCCGGGTTGGCTGATGTCCATGGAGAAGACCTTGCCGGCTCCGTTGGCCAGACACACCTCGGCGAGGCCCAGGCCGATTCCTTGGTTGCGCCAGTAACTGAAGGTTGGGATAGGATTAGCTTGGGCTCAGGAATTTCGAGAACGTCGGAGTCGGACGTGAGAGGAGAAGACTTACTTGCGATGACCTTGTCTTGGAGAGTGATTTGCCAGTTGTGGCCAGCTTGGGCAGTGTGGAGGGGTAGTTGTCGACAATAGGAGCGTCGCCGCTCGCCGCTGAGTCTAACGCAGAGGGAGACATGATGTATGTGTGTGGTTTGGAGGTGGAGGTGAGAAATATCTACGATCTTTCGTCGCCCGCGTCTATCTACTAGCTCATCCCCAACGTCGTGTGGGGATTTGCGCCTCTATGCGACCGACTTGGAATAGCGTAACAGGTAGTTTGGGGAAGTGGATAACTATCGACACTTGTTCTCGCATCGGGCACATATAGTCGCATAATCCGACCTTGACCTCGAGACGCGGCAAGATGATCCATCTACTGGGGTCGAGACCCCGTGCCGAGTCCAGTCTCCACCCAGCCTCAGCTGCGCGCCAAGGTGGCATCTAGCTCCGAATCTAACCGAGTCAGCACCCTCATGCGGGGGCAAGGGTGGTTCCCTGTACCCCGTGTGGGAGAAATATTACCACGCCATGGTGGGTCATGATGGAAACCGGGGGAATAGTATGGGGAAGTCCCAATCTTGGAATGCCAGATTTGCTGGCTCTCGACTGTCCGACATCCAAGGCTGGGAACTACACCGATCATTAGCCTGCCTTGTAAGCCCCGTGGTCATATATCGAGTTGAAGGCTGGATGATTATAAAGACTTGGCTGCATCTGTCACAATTCGGATAACAGGAACCTCGCCTCTTCACTCCACACCGACTCAAATACCTCAAAGCTTTCTTGGGGCAGTCAAGTCTCGATAACTACTCTCTCCTATATATATGAGCCGCCAAGCCCCCAATATGGATTCAAACATTCCGACAAGGCTTCGGGCGAGCACGAGGAGTTCGTCGATTCCGAAAACATGAAGAACCCCAAGTCCCAGCATGAGTACGCCGAGGCCTATGTGGCCGACACCGAGGAGGAGCGAAAGCTGGTCCGCAAGATTGATCTCTACATCCTGCCGACGATGTGGGTGATGTATCTGCTGAGTTACATGGACAGGGACGAAGTAAGTAGGCCCCTGACCTCGATTGTCTCGTGAATCTTATCACGATGGTACGCGAATGAAGGACGACACAAGGCTGACAATCACTTTCTCTCGCTACGCATCGGCAACGCCAAGATCGCCGGTATGGACAAAGACCTCGACCTGACCTCGGACCCGCTACTCGATCGTCCTCGTCGTCTTCTTCATCGGCTACGTTCTCTGGGAGTCCCCTCCAACATGATCCTCGCCCGCCCAAGCCGTCCATCTTCCTGCCCGCCATCATGTTCCTCTGGGGCTGCGCCACCATCGGCATGGCCTTCATCCAGACCTACGAGTCCCTCATCGGCCTGCGCGTCATCGTCGGCCTCCTCGAGTCCGGCTTCGCCCCCGGCATGCTGCTCCTCCTGTCCAGCTGGTACAAGCCCGAGAGCAGCCCGCCGCTTCGGCGTCTACATCTCGCCGCCATCCTGTCGGGCGCCTTCGGCGGCCTCATCGCCGGCTCCATCACCAAGGGCCTGGACGGCGCGCACGGCCTCGCGGGGCGCTGGCGCTGTTCATCGTCGAGGGCGCCGCCACCGCCGGCTGGTCCATCGTCGCCTCCTTCATCCTCATGGACTTCCCCGCCAACACCAAGCGCCTCTCCGAGGCCGAGCGCGAGCTGGCCATCCGCCGTCTCATGGCCGACCCCTCGCGCTTCGATGGCGGTCAGGACGGCCCCAAGCTTTCGCACTTCCAGGCGCTCAAGGTGGCCCTCACCGACTGGAAGGTCTGGCTGTTTGTCGTCGGCTACATGGCGGTGGTCGGATCGTCTACGCTGTCCTACTTCTACCCGACTCTGGTCGCTGGTCTCGGATACTCGACTGTCAACGCGCAGTACATGACTATCCCGATTACGTCGCCGCATTTGTCGTTACCATAGTCGTTGTGTTCTACATGGACAAGTACCCTCGCTGGAGAGGTCTGGTTCTGGGTTGCTGCATGGGCGTGGCTTGTCTCTGCTCCATAATCACCTGTGCCGTCTACGATTTCAAGGCCCGGTATGCTCTGCTAGTCATTATGGCCTCTGGTCTCTGGGCCTCTAATGGTCTCTCGCTGGCATATGCGAGCTCCACCTTCACGACAATGACCGCCGAAGTTCGCGGCATCAGTCTCGCCTTCGTCAACGCGATGGGCAACTTGGCGCAAATCTACGGATCCTACCTGTCCCGTCCAAGGACTCGCCGAAGTACCTGATGGGCTTCGGAGTCATCTGGTCTTTGCTTCACCGGTGTAGTGTATGTTCCAACCCACTCCACTTTTGTTACTGGAGCAATCCTCCAACACGAACATCTGCTAATGCTTTCACAGGTCTTACCTTGCACTCTACATTCTCATAAAGAAGCCGGCCGCTAGGCGGTAAAATCAGCATTGTGGCCTTTTGGCGATTAGCTAAGACAGGGTGCAAGTTCTATACGGTATATACGAAATAATGATATCATTTTGTTCAACTTCCAGTCTGATGTCTCAAACCAATGGATACATGATCTATCATATGACCATCATGGTAGGATGAACTTGTAATTGGTATTTCCATCCAACGCTTTGTTGGATCATCTGTGCGACAGTGTGCTGCATTCCTAGGAAGCAAGGAAATAATGCATTTTGTCAACTTCTGCTTAAACGAGATGAGAAACATTTCTTGGGACCAACAGACTGGGATAAGATCTATGATGCAAGGTGAGGACTTTTCTGTTGGTGTAGACAGGGGCAGGCACGCAGGATTGACGAGTGACCAACTGCATTTGGTCGAAACCAAAAAATTTTGGCTGGGGTTGGCGTGCTAGTCGTCGCTGACGCGGTGTGATTAGAAGCTGGCCAATCAAGTAGGCTGGAAGAATCACCGTTCGTACCTGGGTAAGGGCCGTGCTAGCTCGATGAACTACAGGGATTATATGCAGGGGTCCAGAGCGATTGACGGTGAGTCCCCCGGACCTCACATTCGAAGAATAAGACCCAGCAAATTGCGATGATCACTGTTCTCAGAACATGTAGGAAGGAAGTGATCTCAGATGCCAATGTTTCCGCAGAACGGCAGGTAAATGTAGCAACAAGATGGCAAGCGAGGTCGCTTATGAAGCCAGGGCCGCACGCCATCTCGGCCTACGGCTCCAAGCCCCTTAATTGATGGACAACCAACAGCATCAAGGTTACATCACTTGAACACGTAGTTTATAAGCTTTCATCGCACAACCTTGGCTTCGGTATCCAAAGCTTGAAACTCACGGACTCAGCCCACCCTCACTACTTTGAGCTGTATCAGTCTACCATGAAGCCATTCGCAAGCCCTCTCAGCCTCCTGCTGGCCGCGTGCTCTCAGGTCACTTACGGTGTGCCACGGTCACCTACACGCCCGTGATGACAAAGCTTGCGCAATCCAAGCCGATGTACGTCAAATACTCTTCCTACTCTCTTTAACATGTTGCTACACCATACCCAGTTAGGCCACTTTGCTCAGGCAGTAGTCTAACAGAAATGGCATTATTAGATGAAACTATGCTCCGGTGGCAACGGTACCGGCGACTGCTATCCAAAACCTTTCAAGTTCCAGAAGTGCTACGACCTGGCGGGGAGTGGACCCAGGCGCGGACCTTGACGCCGCACCAGATGTGGTACGACTGCTACGCCTACACGTGAGTGGCCTCCATCAGTTTTATTCATATCGTACAATCAACATATACGCAATCAGAGAGTTATCATAGTTCGCTAACGTGGGACTGCCCGTCTCGCAGCACGCCATGCTCCGACGTTACCACGGCCACCGAAGCCGGCTGCCAACCCGCCATGGACTGCGATCTGAAGGTCGACAACACCATCATCGGTCAGGCGCACTTCTTCCCGAGCACGGACTACCGGAGCTGGGATCTCCAGCCCTACCATCTGCAAGGCGTGGTCAGATCGTTCGCGTGCTTCTCCAGACTACCCTCAGGGAATTCCGGGGTCGTCGACTAGGAGAGCAGTGGGCCAATTAGATGGCTACCGAGGGTTCGATGCTGATAGGGACGCGGATCACACAACCAGTTCACTTCAACAGATAAGACAGAGCTTTGGCTACAGACATTTGTTTACCATATCCCTTTCCATGAAAATTACTCTACATTGATTGCCCTGCGGTTACATCCTAGATGCCTCTGGAGTAAGAACACAAAACAAGCATCCGAGATTGGCCATTCCTTCATATCTCATATCGTGCGACATCAAGATACTCCACTGTGCAATCACAGACTGAGCGTAGGCAGATAAGCTGCAAGTCCCTCGATCATGCGGTTCGTAGGAGGTAGTGGTCTTACGCTGCGTCATGATCCTTCGCAGCTACTGTCTGCATGCCTTTGGTTAGCAAACCGATATTCTTTCGATTTCTAGGACATGAGACCACTTACAGAATAGGGAAGATCAGAGAGAAAGAGTGGGTCCAGATGGGTATCCCTTCTCACAAGGGTCCTGAAGGTATCGATAGTAGACGGTGCTGATCTCGGAGTCTTGCTCAAGCATCTTCCAGGCGTTCTAGGCCTGGTCCGTAAAGCTACCGAACCGGTACTCCACCACCGTCCAGTTGGGACCGCGTAGCTTGACTTCGACCTGGTCCAACTCGAACTGAAACCCTTCTCGGAAGCGCGGGATGAGTACATCGGGATCGACCTGCTCGCTTCGTCCGATGGCCTCGACGACCCTGGAACCTTCCCGAGTCTGCGGGCCGACTCTCTGGCGGTTCCAGACGGCGCGGATGGGACGGCTCCCGATGCTGAATCGGCCCGTGTGGATCAGCCAGAGGAACCGCTCGGCCCGGCACGCGTCCACATTGTGACCGTGGCCGCCTTGTTTCGGTGTTCGGGAGTGCGATCATGGAGATGGATGGCGGCGACTTTGCCGATCTGGACGCTGGCGCCTTGCGCCATGAAGCGAGTAACATCAAGGTCGGCGGGGAGACCAGTGATGAACAAGGAGCAGTTCTGGTCGTATGCAACCGAGTTCTTTCGGCCTTTGCTTCTATCGGCGTGACGGCGACCCGGGCTGCGGTGCGAACCATTGTTGTCTTTGGTCGACTGGTCATTCGATGCGACAAGAGCCTGGAAAGAAATGTCAGCAACGTGTTTCAGTTTCAACAGAAAATTGCGTGGTTCTAGTCGTTGTAAAGAACGTTACTTGAAGAATGCGATGTTTTTCTGCAACGTACCATCTTGAGGCGTGTTGACTCGTTGTATTCAAGAGTACGACGAGATACGATGTCCTGGGTGGTTGTGAATGGTGACTGGGAATCTTTTAGGTAAAGTGGAGCGCTTGTTGAGAATTCCCTTGACGATGCGGTGAGTCGCCTGATGGATGAAGATGGAAATGTAGGTTCGGATGATGAGGGGTTGGTTGAGGTACAAGGGGATGTAGCTCTATTTATACAGTGCCAGGACTGGAAAAAAACATTGGTGTTGAGGGAAAGGCAGATTTGAAGGTGGTCAGTTTTTCACAGTGTGCCTTTTGATTGGCTTGCTTATGATTCCCACCCTCTTATCACATGGAGATGAAGTTACCAAAACAGTGGTATGGCGATACTTGTGTTCATGATCATCTGATACGCAGGTCTGATCCGCAATCTATATCACTCATCTCTTTGTGGTACTCTGGTCGGTAAACGTAGCGTGTATTACATCCATGATTTCCAGGATACTTACTATTGGATAATATATACTGCTTGAAATATGACAAACGCAACTAACCCTACATGACGTGTGTTCAAGCAATCCAAGAACTGAGTCAATCCGACACCTAAAAAGGTTTGAATAGCAACAAACCCCCCAGCCATCAAATCTCTCCCCTTCAAGGATAGTACACCGACGTGCCATTAGCCGCCACGTACCCAACCATGACGAAGTCCTTGAAGATGGCCTTGCCGCTCGCAATGATCGTGTCCTGCTCCGGCATGCACGTCTCCAGGATGTCCCAGAAGTAGCACTCGGGCTTGTGCGGCGCGGGCCGCTCGTTCTTGACCCCGGAGATGTCGGCGGGTCCCGTCGTGCCGTGGGGTGTCTTGCAGCCCTTGGTCGAGCGGCTGCCAGCGACGTCCTGGTCGAACATGACGCGGCGGAAGATCTCGTAGGCGTCTCGGGCTGGTACCAGGGCACTACGAGGTGGATGGGTAAGCCCAGGCTTCAATATGGGGAGGGAGGGGAGAGGAGAATGGGTTTGACATGAGGACATACCTTCGTGGCCGGCGTTGTAGACACGCGAGAAGGAGAGGTTGCCAAACTGGCGGTCATGCCGCCGACTTCGCCCTTGTTGGTCTTGAGGTCGGTGTACCCCGCCTTGCGGAAGTCGTCGGAGTACTTGGAAGTGATGTTCAGACTGATGGCCTCGCCTCCGCGCCCTAGTATGCTGTTTAGTATGCAGGACAGTGCCATTGGACTTTGTCGGGTCCACTCACAGTTGCACTGATAATCTCGGTCACCGTACATGAAGGCCACCTTGACGCCCCTGTCGAGGAGACGGCCAAGATCGGCAACGCTGTGTCCCAAGATGAAATCGCCGGTCTTGGTGAAGACTGCATGGGAGGGTCAACTGTCAGCCAAAAGCCCTGTCAAATGTGGTTAAAGATTGGAAAGTACGGCTTACCTTCGCTCGGT
Source organism: Arthrinium phaeospermum (assembly GCA_006503535.1). Lineage (NCBI taxonomy): Eukaryota > Fungi > Ascomycota > Sordariomycetes > Amphisphaeriales > Apiosporaceae > Arthrinium > Arthrinium phaeospermum. The sequence goes on along the minus strand of QYRS01000001.1, from coordinate 2,325,634 downwards.
GCAGTTCCAAGTCCGGTGAAGTTCAAGGGAACGCCAAGAGCCTCTTGGACCTCCTTGGAGTTCAGGTAGCCGGCGGCGTACTTGGGAGGGAAGGGGCTGATGAAGGCAGATGTGAGGTCAAACACATTATGCTGTGTCGTTTGAGTTAGCGGCCGATGCTCGTTCCTTTATCGGTACTGAGACCATCAACCATCGTATACACTTACAAGAAGTTGGTTGTAGGGGTCATGCACAGTCTTGAAGCAAGTACCGAACGCAGTGGAACAAGCCGTGTTCGTCTCATTGTTGGTGCCCGTGTTTAGCGGATCCCTCTGCGCCGCCAAGGCCCTGCATTGGTGGATGAGCTGCTGGCACTGGGGCCAGCTCTCGATGGCCTTCTCATAGACGGTCTCGTTGATGATCTGCAGGCCGTACGTGTTGTTGTACGCCATCTCCGGGTAGAAGGGGATCTGGACCTCGGCGTCGAGGCAGCCGTTGACGATGCCCACCGTTTCGACGTTGAGGGCGATGGCGTTGCTGATGTTTTTGGAGGCGACGAGGGCGTTCTGCTTGTCAAAGTAGCCGGCGAAGGTCGGGCCGTAGTGGCCGCCATAGGACTCGGACCAGATGGAGAACTTGTTGGACTTGGGCTTATAATGAGGGAACCTTTCCGGTCAGGTCAGTCGAGGGCCACATGAGTGTAACTAAGGGACATTTGCGACTTACTCGGCCATCCACGTCTGCTGAATTGCCATGCTGCATGGGCAGCCCGTCGTGGTATTGGCTGTCGACAGCTTGTCCTGGGAGGGAAGACTCCGGCTAGATGGTAGCGTTGACCTCCACACCCTCCATCGACTTGTGCGGAGTGACTGCGTACGGCAATCCCAGCTCGTTGATGGTGCCATTGATCAGCCTGTCGTAGGAGAACCCGGTCTGAACTGGCTGGTCAATGTACAGCATATTGACCTCGTTATTCCACGACCATGGGTTCAGCACGGTGTCCCGCGAGTTGGGGGCGATTCGGCAAGGTCCATTCTCGCCCAGAGCGGCGGCCACGGAGAACCGGGCCCGCCTTGCAGCCACATCGAAAGAGGCGCATTGGCGGGATCCTTGCGGGACTCAAAGAACCAAGAAGGTGTGGATGTCGTACGCCCGGCCTTCGGGACGCTGGGATATTCACGTAGCCGGAGTAAGACTTGACGCCAGGGGTGGTTTCGCAGATGTGCGTCTTTGGAACTCGTTAGTTGGGCGGTAAGGACTAACATGAAGAGGAATGGATGGATAGACTTGCCTCCTTGAAATCAATCGTGACCTTGGATCCGAAGGCGATCTGACACTCACGTGTCCAGGGCGACCAACTGGCGTGGCGTTGCAGAAACTTGCTGCAGCGAGCGCTGCAGCCACAAGTGTAGTGAAAGCCATGATATTAGCTGTATTAGATTATGCGTGGAAGGCAATGGATCAGAAGAGGCTTTTGGGAGCAGTCGCGACATGTCTACTTATATTCTCGTGTGGCACCCGAACTCTGCATGATATATACTAGCTAAGCATGTCAGCAACGAGATTGCAGTGACATGATGACAACGCCTATAACCACGCAAGTCTCTGCGCAATTCTGGGGGCTTGGCTTCGATGCGTGTGCGACAGCGCGCTAGTCCAGGCTTCCAGATATCTTCAGATCTGTAATTTGCTGCGCCTAGTAAGCTAATGAGGGCTAAGTGGCGCCTCGTTGGCATGAAGGATTAGACGAACAGGCTAGCCAAAAGCTAGTAGCGTTGATCCGTGTGGATGCCAGCGACGCAGTCTCGTCTGATTGGCCGCCTGGGGAAAACATCCGAGCAACGGCTCAGCCGCGGTGGAGTGGATAGACGAGTCCCGCGTTGGTGTCTTGGCATCACCAAGCCGCCTGTTCCAGCTCATATGTATCACATCCTGGGGTCTTGACAGTCCATACTCGCAATTTTTAAACTAGCTGACCAACAGGGCTAAAGTTGGTTCGGCTTTTTTTGTCCCGAATAACCATGACAATTGCACTGAAGCTGAAATGTTTTGAGTTCTTGTATCATTGATGCATTGTCAGTATTGCAGTCCCGTCTTTGGCTAGTCGCATAATCGACTGGGATTCACTATTCTGGTTTACCATCTTAAGTACTCACCAGTAATGCAAGGCAAGTCTACTGGACCAGAATGCTCATCATGTATCTGACGTTATTCGCAGCCTTAGGAGGTAGAAAGTATCAAAAACGAGCAGAGCACCCTCGGAAATATTGAACTCAAAGAACATAGTCCCATAAGTAGATTGGGATTCTTGATCTCCATAACCTTTGCATTCTGGAAGGTTGAACAGGCCGCCCAATAGCTTGATTGACTCTATCTCTGGATAAAGTGCTCAGGAGCCGTGTAAAATGCTGTTCTTAGTAGAGGCAGCGGAGATTCAGCACCTGAGCGAAGATATATTTATTCCCAGTTTCGCCGCCCTTTTCTATTTTCTTTCACAGCCAACCTCCACCTGGAACATTGTCCAACCTCTTACAACAGCATAACTACGATTTTGCAACACAAGATTCCTCCCCCCTGCATCCGACAAAATGCAACAATCTACCAATCTACAATCTCGGAGGGATACCCTGCGAAAGACTATCCTTTGGGTAGTTCTCGGCGCTCTAACCCTGGCCATTTTGCTCTTTGTCATCGGCTCCAACGCGTCCCCTGAGGCAGATCTCGATGTCAATAGAGTCCTCGTGACAATTCGCCTCCCTCTTCCTGTGGGCTTGGTGCCTTATTATACTCCTCGTCTTGTCAAACAGAATACCCGATGGATTTCCTTACTGCATGGCGGCCGGCTCGATTGTAGTGATGGGAGATGTTATCGTCTTCATCACAGAACCCATCCCATTCGCGGCGATGGTACCCTTGGTCCTGTTCTTCACATTCTGGGCCAGTTTCACCGCGGAATACCTCATCGGTAGCATATCGCTCCATCAACTGGTGCGCTGAGCGTGCTCTGCCCGAGACAGACCCACGAGGGAGCGTGGTCGATGGGCAATCGCAGCCCGGAAGCCCAAGTGCGAAAGCAGTGCCGCTCACGACGGTCGATCGAAAAGACCAAAGCAGGGAGGTATTTGAGAAGGCCTGGATAGCCGCCGGCCTATCATTACGGGAGTCCTCCACGCCAAAGTCGGCGTAAGCTTGTCTCGATGGATTCCACTTGCTATGGGTACCCGCCATCACTATGGGCATGCCTTATCACGAGCTTCCAAGTTTGGTCGAAGAAGCGTTTGGAAGTCGCACCCTACCATAGTCAGATCGAAAATTTGTTGGAACGAGGTTCTTTTACTTGATGGGCGACGGGTTTTCGGTACACACCCCGTCGACATACGATATTCATCTTCTCAACTATGTAGCCATCTAAACCATTTATTCACACATGTTCCATGCCTGCCACTGCTCTATGAAGAAAAGGAGAAGACAAAAGATAGAGACACGATTTAACACACACCATACCGAGATATCAAGCTTCACTCTCATGCTCTCTCCAAAATCCCCTGTGACGCTCCCTTCAACTCCGTTTGACCTCTCCCCGCAAGACCTTCTCCGGCGTAATGCCCACCTCTCCGTAGAACCCCTCATTGATGTCGTCGCGGGCATTGAACCGAGTCCCGTCCACCTGGGCGCCGAGGAAGATGCCGCGGGACTTGCAGTAGATCCAAACAGGGTCCTTGGCGTCGTGCAGCGAGGCTGTCCCCGCGCCGACAGGGCCCGCAGTCACGGAAAGCCCCGCGCCGAACCCGAACTTTTCCTGGGTAAAGGCCCGCACGGCCTCGTCCGTGTTGAGCACGCAGACCGACTCGGTGTGGTCGGCGCCCAGGATCACGCCCGCGCCGACGGTGTAGGCGCTGAAGGCCGACGGCGGGCTCCAGTTGCCGTCGGGCAGCCGCGCCATGACTACCCCTGAGCCGGCGGAGCCGGACACCCACATGCCTGCGCGCACCGTGGTGAAGATGGCGATGCCCTTGGCCTGCTGGATGACTTCGGCGGGGATCTTGGCGCGGCCTTTGCTCTTCTTGCTGGCGTCGGAGCCCAGGTCGACTCCCTCTTTGGTGAAGGACTTGAGGATCTTCTGGGCTTTGGCGATTTCCTTGTCCATTTTTGATGTTTGAGGTGTCTTTGGTACGTGTGTTATTCTTCCAATAGATGAGAGGGTAAATTGGTCTTGGTGTGTTAATGCTTGGAAATGATGTTGCGTGATGTTGGTGGTCACATAAAGTTGTCTCTGCAAATCGGACATCAGATGCTTATATACTCTCGTAACCATACTCGTTGTCTACTTGTTCAGTTCTCTCCGTTTACCTCATTCCAAATAAATCCTTTGATCTCAATATGTGTTGAGGCTGTGAGCCAGTCAGCTTTAGAGAGACTACCTCTGTCTAGTCAATGAATTTCAAATAAGGCAAAAGTACGTTGTTGTTAGCTGACATGCTTCTGAACGTACCGTACGCTAATACCAAGACAGCTAATCCCAGCGAAAGCTGATTGGTCGGCCACCCCGGCGGGACGTTAGATCCCTGCGCGAACTTCTAGTGCGCATCCACTACCTCAGCGCTAGACTGTGCCTTGCAAACCAGCAATGACAAATAAAAGGCGGCGGAGCTGAAGATGTTCATCGTCTGGCATATGTCATGGTTCACTCAGCCGCCCAAAACAAAAAACATGGCTTAATTATTACGCTAATCTTATCCCCTTCACCGTTAAATATAACTTAAACAGTAGAAAACATTTAATATATTAATATTTTACCTTAAAATATTAACCTTAATAATAATTAATTAATATAATAAATCTTATAACTTTATACTGTTTTAAGCTATTTTTATATTAAAATTAAAATTCTATATTTTATTATAAGAATATTAAATATTAAAATTAAAATACTAACTTATATAATTAAATACCGATTCTATGATATTTTCTAAACTCTTTTAATTAAAAAGTTTTATTTTAGCTATTTTAATACTATTTTAATAAGTAATTTAAAATAAATTTTAAACTTATTTTTAAGCCTTTTTTTATTTAATTAAACTCTAATATTATTTATAATAATATTAATATTAATAAATTAAAAAACTTTATAAATTAAAAAAAAGGCGTTAATATATTATTAAAAAGGAAAAAAGTTCGAAATTAATCGATTACCGACGAATTTAACGATATTTTTATTAACGAATCGATTAATAAGCTTATTATATTAAATTAATTAAAAAAAAAGATTAAGATAAAAAAGGCCGATTTCTTACCTATTTATATTAATACGTTATTAATTACTATTAAAATATTTTCAAGCTTAATTAAGAGATTATAGGGTCTTTTTACCTATTTATTTTTAATAATATTATATTTTTAAAAGAACCTATTAAAGGCTACTTAGAAAAAAAATTTTAACTCTTTTTTTTTCTTTTTAATTTAATTTATTAAATAATAAATTAAAAAAACTAATAAACGTACCGTAAAATACTCTTATAAGCTTTAATTTTAATATTTTCGATTCTTAATAAAATTATTAATAATTATTTTAAACTTTATTTTTTATTATTATTATATATATAAGCCTTTATATTAAACTTTATTTAAATAATTACTAATCGATTACGATATATATTCCTTATTATAATCTTTTTATATATTTTAAAAAATCGATAAAATTAAATTTATCGTAATTTCTATACCTAAAATATTAATAATATTATTAACTCGGTTCCTTTCGATATTTTATTAAATAAAGAAAGTTATAATTTATACTGAAAAAAGTAATATATTTTTCCTTCGTTAAAATTAAAAATTAAATAACTACATTTTAATAATTAATTAACGCCTATAAAGGCTCGATATTTATTTTATAATTAATAAAGTTATTATTTTTTATTTTATTTATTAAAATAATATAATTAAATATAAATATAAATCGATTAATTATAACTTTTTTATTTACGTTTTTTTAAATATTAATTATTTTTTTAATAAATTTAATATTTTAAATTTAAAAATTACTTAAACCTTAATTATTTAAAAATAAAAAATATTACCTTTACGCTAATTAATAATATATAAACCGATATAAAATAACCTTTTTTAAAACGATTTAAAATAAATAAAAAAATAATTATTTTTAAAAAGTTAATTTTAATGTAATTTATTATTATTTATTTTTATTAAAACTTTTTTTTTTCCCTCGGCTATTTATATTATATATTTTTAATAACTTTTATTTAATAATTTAACTTTTCCGTTATTTATAATCGATAAGTATCGATACGACCGGTAATACGTATTAAAAAAAGTTTCGGTATTAATTTAAAATTCTTAATTTTAAAAACTATAAATAAAGGTAATAAATTAAAATAAGGAACTTTTTAAAGAAAAATTACCTTTAAAAAGAAATTATATAATTTATATTTAAAAATAATAATAATATTTACCTTTTTTTTTTTTTATCTTTTTTAAAACAAAAATTATAATTAAAGTTTAAAAATATTTAAAAAATTTTTTATTAATAGAAAAATTACGAAAGCTTTTTTTATAATAATTAAATAAAAAAAAAAGGAAAGATATTATTATTAATTATTAATTAAAAAAAATTACCGGTTCTTTTAATAATTAATAAATATAATATTATATAAATAGTATTAATATTAATAATTAATATAAGTTTAAATTCGATTAAAAAGATTAAAGGCTACGCCGAAAAGAATATAATTTAGTTTTTAATTTTTTATTAAATATTTTTATATTAAATTGTAAATTAAATTTTATATTAATTTTTTTTTTAAGAATTTTTTTTTTAATATATATTTAATTTATTAAACTTTTTATCGACGTAATTAATTAATTTATACTTAATTAAAATTATTATTTCTTTAAAAGTAATCGATTTCGTTATTATTTTATTAGCTTAATTTTTAATTATTTCGAATTAAATGCGATAATTAAAAAAATATTAAAAAGTAAAGGAAGGTAAATATATTAATTATTTTAAAAAAGTTAAAAGAGAAAAAATAACGGCTTAAATAATATATACGCTTTAAAATAAAAAGAAAGAGATTATATTATATATAAACGTTATATTAAAGGCGTTTTATAAGAATATTTAATTATATAATAATATAAAATTAAAAACGTATATTAAGGTTATTTATTTTATAAGGTATATTTTTATTTTATTAATAATTACTTTAAGAAATAGTATAAAGTATATTTTAAAATAGCTTTATTTTTTTTTATTTAAAAAGTCGATTAATAAATAAATATAATAAATAAAAAAGTTAACGTTATTATTATTATTATTTAATTAAATTAAAAACTTTTTATATTTATTTACATTTTACTATTAAATTTAGGGTAAACTTTTAAAATTTAATAATTTAATTCGATATATTAAATAGCTCCACTATTTAAGCTGTTTTTAACGGTTAAGGGGATAGCTTGTTTCGTCGAATTTGCTCGGTTCCACAGTTCTAAAAGACTTGATAATTGAATTGAGACCTAAAGTTAAGTTAAGGTTCTGTTAAAGCGCCTGCGCAAGATGGGGCGATATAACCATATTCCAGCAAGACTTGTGCGAAATAAGCTTATTCTAACCACCCAAGTAACGATTCCACTGTATCCAGCACTTCAAACAATGTGTACTCTGCTTACTATCATATTCCCAGTCTTAATAAGCACCAGGAATACTACCCTTTCCGCCATGAGAAGTCGGGCCTTGCATCGCAAAGCCCTCGCCAATGGAGTCCATTCATGTGGGCTTATTGCCGACTGCCTGCTCCTCGGTAAGAGCTCTCGACGATTGCATTCCGACGATTTCTATCAAAATCTCCGTAGAACCCGAACAACATATTAGATCAACTTTCCATGCATCTTAGCACCCGGTCCGAACCAGCCCCCAATTACACCCCTTCAGCTCGACCTCGCCTAGGTTGACAGGCACCCAGACTCCCACAATACGCCATGTCTCCGGCTCATAGCCCTTCCTATCAGCTATCAACTCCACCTCATACAGGCACGTTTCATTGTCCTGGGTCGGAGCCCCTTCCATGGCCTCATCTCTCGCCTCGTCTCTCGTCCCGTCTCTGAAAGCTACCATCATGAATTTGCCTTTCCGTCTTTCCAAACCAGTCGAATACTGGTTATACCAAGACCTGGACATCAGTCCTAGCATTGGAGGCCCGGCGCTGTCCGAGACGACCAGCAACGGCTTGGCATTTACATAAGCCCTGCCTTTCTCATCAAACGACTGGTTGTAGTTCAAGCCCAGGTCTCCAGGGCGGAAGCCTAGAGCTTCCGCTACCATGTAGTAAATGACATCGAGGTGATTAACTCTCGCCTCCCCAGAGAGGTCAAGGCCTTCCACATCTGACGAATCTGGTTCTTCTCCTGACGAGTTACATCCCTCTTCAGCCTCCACGGACCGAAGGGCCTCGTCAAGAAACTCTTGGTCTCTTAATGTTTGCATCGGCTGGCTGTCGTGGATCTGCTTGTGTTGCTTTTTTTTTCTTATTCTTCAGCTTTTTGCTTGCCCACTCCTGAACTTGTGATGGGAAGTATTTTGCGATGATGTCGAACACTTGAGCGACCATCTGGGATATCTCCTGATCCATGCCCGCCAGTTCCATGCCCGCCAGTAAGGTCAGGAAGATGATGAGATAGGCACGATTGTACAGTATAAACCTCGTTGTACACAAGGCTATGATCGCCGCGTTTGCCGTAAGATGAACGCCAACTGTCGGACTAATATTGTCGATAATGAACGTGTTCATAGTCTTGAGGAGGCTCTCCATGATGAAACGCTGCGGGCCTCGACATCGGCGTCGTATCTCCTGTGGCCAGGCACAGATGACCAACTTCACAAAGTCCTGAATCGTTTTTGTCCGGACCCGCTCCTCTGTCCCAGCATGTGGGCATATAGGAAACCTTGCTTCGAACAAACTGGAACTCTCCAAGAGACTCTTCCTCTCCTTCAGGTCGTAGCACTCCAAGGCAAGAAACTCGTCTCCGTCAACGCCCTCGATCGGAACGGGTACAAACGGTGACGCCATTGTCCCATAGACATAGCTCGTGACGGTTGGAAAATGGTTCCAATCGCCGACGGGAGATGTTCGCTTCATGAACTCTTCGGGGACCCATTCCCACGACTTCCATGAGCCGCCGTTTCCGAACAGCCCGTAGGGTGCCGTGGTGATCAAAGCTAGGAGAACATGTCTCACGGTTTCGACGATTCTCATGATCATCGGCGGATATGTCATTAAGTATTACCCCTGCTGATACGGATGCTACGCATTTCGACAGAGGAAAAGAAGACAAAAAGCTCCGATATTTAATATGTACCCACTGCATTGATAAAGACGGCCAGCGTTAAGAACTATCTATTCCCCATGGTGACTCTGCACGCTCATTGCTGCTGCTCGTATATGGCCCTTGGGGCGGCCCGCTTCGCCGTGGTGATTCCATCGGTTTGAAAAAGTACCGATACCGGCATGGTACGGGTCCTGGACCCTTTCGAGTCAGTCCTGCACTTCACCGTCTTCGTATTGACCGCAAGAGAGTCACTGAACAGTATCCCCTATCATCTGTATACCTCTTCAAGCGGACAACATGGCCGGGTATGGCTTGATGCTTTGATCTCTACCAGACGTGGATGACAATGCAGCAGCCTCCAGAAGCGCACACATCTTGAGAGAGCTGAAGTCGCCCTTGCTGCGCCTGCGTATATTGACTGCATTCATCCCTCGGTAAATGGTGGCCTTCAAGTAATAGTTGGCCGATGGAGCATGGCTGGAGGGGCCACCAGGAGGGACGCCAGACTGCTGTCCACCACTGAGGTCTACCATTCAGTATTATACTATACTGTGTTAGAATACAACTGCGGAAAGGAGATTGGAGGATCGATTTCCGTGCTTACTGTCTAACTTATCTGTGCAGGAACAGGTGGGCTGCCTTGGCTTACTTGTCTAACCTCTTATTTGGGGCAGGATAAGGAAGTTCTATGCGCGTGGCGAGTAAGACGGTCGGTGAGATCAAGGATTGAGAGGCCCAGCCGGGAAGCGGGACCTTGTTGAGCGAGGTGATAGAAGGTGTGGATGGGAGAGGACTAGTGGCGAGTGTGATGTTTGGCGAACTTCACGATTCCAATGCCCAGTCGGGATTTGCGACCTTGTTGGGCGAGGTGGCAGAAGCTCAAGCCGAGAGAAGACAGGTGCGTGCAGATGATAGAGGTGAAATCGGTAGTCAGTACGCCCAACCGAGAAGTCGGACCTAGTCTATCGAGGTGGTGAAAATCACAAATCAGAGAGAGATGGCGAGAGTGGGAGGAATATTTGGTAAATGAACAAGTAACTATTAGCTCGCAGAGGCATATGGTCGGGGAGCTGCGGCATGTTAGGTATTGTTGAATGGGCTCTGTACGATCGTACGGTAGGTGGTGATGCACAATATGGTATATTTTGGTTCCTGTATGATGCATGGTCTATCTAGGTAGGGAGGGGGATCGTGAGATCCCCTTCGTACGGTAAAACAGGTGGTCCGTGCGTATAAGTTGCCCCTGAACTGGATATACCAACAGGTATATTGAGTGGTTTGCGGGCCAATTCTATACTAGAGCGGCTGTAAATAAGTTATATTACAGTGATTCGTTAGGTAGTTACGGGGCAGATATTGCCTTCCAAGTAACTAAGTACATTCATTGATTTCACCTACTACATTCAATGCGAACATCCCTTTTCCTTCACTTATTAATACTTCTCCTTCACCTGTTGTTTCCTTTCCACCTTTTCCCTTCAAGATGTGCTTCGGAGGCATTTACAGGAAATCCTCCTCTCATCCAACCTTACACGCCATACTACTTACACTAGCACTCCGTCCCCCCCCCCCCGCCCCCCCCCACACCCTCCACCCTCTGCACGACTAGGATCCCTGGCAACGGCTACCCTCTGGCCCTGGGTACCTCAAGCTTATACCATCACTTCACTTGCATCACTCACAAGTAGTAGCCACCACTCTATCCACCCCAGACCATGTAAGTATAGCTTCTACTGGCGCCCACCACCCCCCACATGGATGGTACCCTGTCCCGCTAACCACGACCTACAGCCCGAGCAAGATGGCTACCACCAACGGTGGCAATGATAAGTTTCCGTTTGTGGTGTGTGAGAGCTTGCTACACCGCGGCTTAGGTATTGGCGCCAGACACCCGAACGACGAGGACAAATACAAATATATTGCGACCAGAGCCAGGACGCACCGCATCGCCCATCTCGGGTACCACAATGCTGACCTGGCCTTCCTTGTCGGCGATGAGGAGGGCAACATCATCGTCTGGTACCCGGGTATAGAAGGAGACGGACCCCATCAGGTGATAGTTGACCACCGCTACCTCATTGGGGATACCTTCAAATACACCAACAACTGGCTGAGCCGAAAGACTGCCCTCCGGGGACCCCGTGGAAGAAGCCCTGCCAGAATTATGACCAAGAGCAAAGAGACTTCGTCAAAGCCGCTCTGGATGGGAGAAGAATGCCCGGCCCAATTCCAGGCTCAATCGTCAACGTCGCAGGCGACACTGCTGTCGCCGTTGTGGGTTCGAACATTGTCCAGACGCACAATCTGGATACTTCCGTTTTCAAAACGGTGTATTACTTCGGCGATTACACCCTCCCCGATGGGGTAATGGAAGTGCTGCGGCGTGTCCGAGACCTTTGCTCCAAGACGGACATACTGCCAATGTCCCTGTTGAAACTCGGGTTGCTGAATTGGTTGAAGCGCGGCAGAGACTCACAGGGGAAGGCTAATGACGGGGATCAGGATGGGTACCCGCTCTTGTGCCTAGAGGAATACCTCGTGTACTTCGTTGCCAACATCTTACGCACATGCGTCGACGGCAAAGCGGCCTTCTTTGACACGGACAAGTTCGGTGACGCCTGCGCCTCGCTCGACTATTCGTTATGGGGCGTAGACGAAGCTGTAGTTCCACCCTGCGAGGATGGACCCGAAGAGGCCGGCTCAGCGGAGGCCAAGCCCCCCTTTGATGATGAGGTCAAGACCGCCCTTGATGAGCTCGATGCCAAACCGATTGGCTACCTGCTACCCTGCCACCTCCAGGGCTCGGGTCAACTGCGGACATTGGTGCTCGACGAGGAGTCTACGGAGGAGCATGAGAACGCCCTGGAGCTCACACGGGGCCTCATTGGCGACGTTCGAGGATTGGTTCTCTCGGATTACCTTGTCGACGACGCTATCAAGGCAGAGTGGAGGGACGTACACTCAGAAGCACGATGCAGAACCTTGGTGCACCGGGACTTCAGTGGTATTGGTCCGGGTGCGGTGCTCATGCAAGGTGGATACGGTGACCTGACATATCATGCGAAGATCAAGGCAGACATCAAAGGCGAACCCCCTGCCTACAGGGTCGGCTTCCCTTTCCGCGACGGGGAGTTCTGGCTAGTGGGTCAGTACAAGGTCCGCAGCGACGGCAGCTTTGCCCCGGCCGCCCCAGGTCATACCTCCCATGAATTGAGGGCCCGAATTTCCACCCTGAAGAAGGAGTGGAAAGCCCATCACGACCAGATAAGGGAGCTGAACAAAGAGGGGGAAGATGCCACCGACAAGCATCTCCATGAAGAGAGTCACACCGCAGAAACCCTCTTTGAGAAGGACGAGGTCGATCAAGGACTAATACTCGAGCAAACCTTGAATCAGATCGAGATCAAAAAGCTGTCTATTCAACTCAAAATCGATGGCATCAAGGCGAGTATCAGGGTATTGCAGGCCAAGATGAGAGAGGCGGAGAGGATGGAGAAGCAACAGCTTGGCTCGGCCGGTATGGTCTCGATCGCCAAGCCCAAGCGGCACAGGGGCGTAGCCTCGGAGTCGAACTGGGAGCCTGCCCCAAAACGGCTACGCCGACTCGCTCTGGACCAAAACGCTACTGATGTCGATGAGTTGGGCTTACTGAGGTGGTTAGTCACCAAGATCGATCCGTATTTGGACCTCAATATCCGCGTGGAGGGACCTCACAATCTGTCGATTGCCGGCATCGACGAGGAATCCCCCTGCAAATCGGAAAGGTTGTTCGCAGGGGCCGGCGACGCCCGCGATGCTGTAGTCATGGCACAGCGGTACATGGAGACGCTGAGCCCGGCCTTGAAATACTTCCGACACCTAACCCCAACCGAGTGGCCACTGGACGCCGCCGCTGGGAAGACGACCAATCTGGACTTTGGAGCCTACATCTACAAGTTCATAAACAGCGCAGGGAGGCTATACACAGATACCAAAGCCCTATTGCATAACATATGCGCCAAGCTCGAGGACTGGTCCAATAGCGACAGCTTCCAGACGGGCAACCGAGATGCAAAGTTCGTGGTTGAATGCTTCGAATTCGCCTGCGGCGTAGAGGTTGTATACGAAAAGGTGCAAGCTGTCACGGGGATCCAGAACCACGACAAAACCCCCGCCAAACGATTTCTTGTCTCTTTATTGACAGGCAAGGTGGAAGGTCTACAGCCAGAGGATGCTTGGTTTTCAATGGCCGTTGCTTGGGGTTGCCTTTACCACATCTCATTGGCCATGGCACGTTCTAGCCTTTTTGTGAGTATCCTCGGGCAAGGCGTGCTTGTGGCCTGTGGCTGTGTGGACCCCAACGAGCCGGACGATGCCTGGACCTACCAGGGTATCAGCTGCAAGGACATTGCGTCGCTATACAAGGGTACCGACAGACTCCTTGGCGCGCTCGAGGGTAAGTTGGAGGATACCTCGGAGAGCCCGCTCAAGTTCACGCTAGATATGAAATGCCTTCAAGACGACAAGCTCATGCAGCTGATCGACCCCGTCGTCCAGGCATGCCGTAAGAGGGACCAACTGCATGAATTCAAGGTGAACCACGTCGTCGACCCCGATTGCGCGTACTTCAAACAGCGCCGCAACCACGAGGAACCACCCTTCTCCAGTAGCTAGGTGACAACGTTGGCTTGAGATATTCACATGCAGCATAGTTAAGAGAATAGACTACATATTTGGCCTTAAACTAGTTCGTATGCCTTGGTCTTTGCGTAGAGTACGTACAGCGCATCCATGGTGTGGTAGCATCTTTTTTTAAAACGTTAAGAAACCTAGAAATAGTGTATATGACAATATTACATACGAACTTTGATATCACCCTTCCCGATTCTAGGGTAACTGACAAACTAGCAAGCCGTTTGTCTCAGGCTTCAACACCACTGATCTCGCTCCGATTATTCTTCTGTCATTCGCCACCCGTCAGGAGGGCGCAAGACCCCTATTCCGGCCAAATCATCGCAGTTTCCGAACCAATCGGGCGTTGGCACCAGCAGACCCCATTCATCCGCCACCCAGTCCTCACTCGGCTCGGTCCTCGCTTGTCGACGCAGGCGTTGTCAATAGGCTTCTGGCCCATCAGATAATCTACAGGAATGCCAGGCACGGCTGCGATGGCGTTGGCGAGCTCAGGACGTGTGCCCAATGGCGCCCAGTCCACGTCGTAGAACCCCACACGGCGGGTTGCAAGCAACTTTTGCGGCGTCGATCCTCGAGAAACCATACCGAGGGCTTGTTGTTACAATATATGCATCTAGACACTTCCGGAGTGTCCTTGTCACCTTCCGCAGACGGCAATGCTTTGCCCCCATTTCTCGGGCCGTGGAGATACGAGGTACACAGCTTGGCGTTGCTGTACCACTTGAACATGGAATTGGTAGACTCGTTTTTCTGGATAGAAAGCAGCTGAAAATGCCACGATGTGAACAATCCGGGAGTCAGAGCTACAGGTAAGTGCTGAATTGTAGAAGATGGAAAAGGATGGGGAAAAGAGAAGCCCTATACGGATCCGACTCACGGAGTAAATGCCACATCAACGGGTTGGGGAAAGCCGTTCGGATACGATGAGTTTCGATTCTATATTTTGTTTCATCCGACTCACCAACTACGCCACATATCCGAGACTCCCCCTAGACAGTTGACTGAAGCCACTCTCGAGGAGGGAGGCAAGTAGAGATATTTTCTATCATAGGGGCTCCTTTAACATGTATGCCCAGCTGGTCGGGTACCTCTGTAGACCCTTGCAGAGTATGACGCTGTCGCATATCGGTTCGTTGAATTGGATATCCAACGCGAGCAGGGAGACTCCCTACAAGTCATGACCTGGTAGATTAGTTGAGACTAGTTATTACATGGCGACCCAATATTTTCACAAGCAAGAGCAGGAATGATTAAACATATTGTTTACCTGTTCCATAGGTAGGAAATTCGATTGTGAAGCTCATGTTGCAAAAGTCGGCACCTTTAACGCGCTAGTGATGATGCTTGTGTCTTTTACGTGACGCTAGGCTGAGCAGCTCGTACTTCGTAAGCTGGTTCCCTGTTATTGATGTACATGCATTCAGATGCCCTCTTACACAGGGTGGCTTGCCGCCTGTCCTTTTCTCTCTTTTTCTCTCTTTGATGTCGCTGGCACATCAACGCTTCAGGCCTCCTCAAGCAACTTGATCAATTTCCTTACGAGGTCTTTTCAAGTGCCCCAAAACTTCACACTGCAATCAAGTACTCACACCATAACACAACGCGACTTGCACCATGGCCTCTGTCTTGATGATATGCCCCGAAACGCCCGATGAGCCTCCTGTAAAGGCGCTCGATGACGATGGGGATCTTCTACTGAGAGTTGGTACTACGCAGTGTACTTCTTCGAAAGTCTGCTCAGATGGCACCCACGACCACGATGTCGCCCTTACCTTTCGCGTGTGCTCTCGAACTATGGCCCGCGCTTCTTTGGTTTGGAAGAAGATGCTATTCAGCGGTTTCGCTGAATCCAAGCCGAAAGACGGCGACTGGATAGTCAGCCTACCTGAGGACTCTCCCGAGGCCATGTCGACATTGCTTGGCATAATTCATGCCAAGTTCGACGGTGTGCCAATGCTTAATCATATCATCACCACACAGCACCTCTTCGAAGTCACTGTCCTAACCGACAAATATGACTTGACCCACATCCTGAGACCGTGGTCGAGATACTGGCTCGACTGCGTGTGGGACGATGCCAGCTACAACTTCATCTCCAACTTGGAGCTGTTATGGATCACCTGGGAACTGGGCGATCAGGCGCGTTTCGCGTCAACAGCAAGCTTTTTGGCACAGCATATCAAGATAGAAGAAACCGTGAAGAATTCCCTCACGCCCCCCGAAGTCCCTGGTAAGTTTCAACCAACACCCAAATCATGTACGGCGGAGTGAAGAAGGGAAATGAACTCATTGTCTTGGCTAAAGGCTTTTACACTGACGCCCGATCCAACAGACATCATTCTGAAACTGCACTACGATACCGTTGAGAGCCTTCTCCGCCCGTTTGAGCGGCTCCTGCGTCTTCTGCCCGACGAGCCATCTGGGATCGCGCTGTATGGAGAGACTGTATACCATTGCAGCGCTCGACACCCCCTTCCCGTCCACCATAACGCCAGCGGCGGTAACAGTAAACAATGCAACTTGGTCATGCTGGAATACTTCACGCATGCTCTCCAAACGGCTCGTCTCTGCTACATGCTCATGGGGCGGGATCTCGGTATGTGTTCGGTGTCGTCGATTGTGATGGATCTAAAAGATATCATCGCAAATGTTCCACATCTTAAAGGCCATAGGAAGTGCTTTCCTGTCAGAGCTGTCACTGCAAAGATCGATTCGATTGTGGAAGAAGCGGTGTTTACCCCAACAAAGCTTCACATTGAGCATTTGCAGGCACAGGCGATCAAGTCCGGACTCTCCCGGCAGTGACCGATTTGCCACTCAAACGCATGGTACGACTTAGACAGTGTGCGCTGCTGCATACTTATCAAGAAGACTTGGCAACAGGTTCGACATCATGGTCACTGGCAAGCGCCCAATGAAGTGAATAAATAGAAGGATATGGAAAACAGGCAGCGACTCCATGTAATGGTTACTTGGCAGCGCAAAGCATCATGGTACACTAGCTAGTAATACTCATTCATTCCCATCCCCCTTGGTCCCTCACGATGCCAGTCATCGTCCTGCTGTGGACTGGACAAGACAAGGAAGAATAATGGCCACCAAGGGCACTGACGCGAACCTCCAACACAAGGTACAGAACCGGCTCAGTCGGAGCACGTTACGTCAGTACCAATTAGCCATAGGAACCAAGATCTTGCATCTGAACGCAATATGGCGTGGATAACAGGCATGATGTTGCTGCACAGGCACCAAAAGGCATTCACGGCCAGTCGGGTGCGCTTCGGTCGCGTCCATGTTACCGTGTAGGGGGAAATCGGCAGCGCGCGTTGAAGTAGCCGCGCGGAAGTAGTCGTCCCGGAATATCACAGAGTGTTTAATTGATGCATGATACTCGAGCTTGCAGGTTTGAGAAGAAACACAGACAGAAACACATTGCGACGGGTAGGGGGCTAACAGGTGTCTTCAGAGATTCACAAATTGATATTGATGGAAGAAGGCGACGTCTTGAATAACCAAGCCAATGACTGTTAACTGCTGCTAACAATGCACCCTTTCTGGGGTGAACCGCGAAAGGTTTCAAGTACCGTAGCCGCTTCCAGTAAAGAGTTGTAGTCGCAGTCGAAATAGCCCTCGGGCCGCTGAAGTTGGGAGTTTGGTTGAAGTGGATCTGACATCTCGACCACCAGACCGGGTCCTTCTGAGCTTCAGCCTTCAACGGTGAAATGATGGGTGATGTCCCTTACAATTTGTCACAGGTAGGAGCTCGAATTGCTAGAACTGCGCTGCGCTGCTGCCACACTAAATTGGTCAAGGCTGCTCTACCATTACCGCCAGGATGCAAGGATAACATGATCAGAACTCATTCATGAGCGCGTTCACATCATACTACAAGGCTAGGAATAAAACTAATGAATATCTTCACCATGTTAGGTCTGACTACTCCGCAGGGAATAGGCAATTGGAAGATGATCCAAGATCAGTTTCAGGGTATCTGACTTAGGTAGCCCAAGAGTTAGGTGGGGTACGTGGGGTCGAAAATAAAAAAATACAGCACTTCAGGCAGTCTTCCAAATTTGCGACACACGAACACGGCGTCGGGCCAGCAAATTTGACATCCTACCTATACGACCTATCCTCCCACAGAATGGCGACAGCACAGGTGCCTGCGGGCTCAAATGACGCCCTCAACAAGATTGTGCAGACGACAAGTGCGCTCATCTCCCAATTCGAACCCGTCCTGCACGCGGCCGCGACCGACAAAACTTCTTCAGCAACTACCCCGCCATCATCGTCATCCACCCCGCAGTCGCAGACCATCGACGCCCTGTCTCTGGCCCACGACTCGGCCAGCCTCATCAGAGCCCACAGCACCAAGATCTCCCTGCTGATCATCAACGAGCCCTTCACACCCTCGGCCGTCGTCAAGGTGCTCAAGGAGCTAGTCGCCGGTCCCATCCCGGGGATCGCGTCGGCGGTTCAGGCATGCGACGTCGACAGGTACACGGCGGTTGCGCGGCAGGATCTGGCTTGGAGGTGCTACCGGGTCCTGAAAGAACTGAAGACTCTGATTGAAGCGATACCGCTGAACGGAAAGGTTATACCGCCAGAGAAGAAGAATGGCATCACCGGTGGTTTGGGCAGCATGACAGTCACCGGTGTCATTTGGGCAGCATGTGACGACGTGATACTCTTGAAGAAGCTTGGTATTGCAGGCCTGCTGGTGAAGAAAGTGGAGCAGTACCGGGACACACTGAAAGACGTTCTTGATGAACTGAAAGAATGGAAAGAGGAGGGCGAAGAAGCCGAGGACGAGGAAGAAGACGAGGTTGAGTACGTCGCTCACCAACTCGATGCGACAAGCCTATCTGTGCAGGATACCCAGGATGCCCTAGACGACCTCATGAACACAAGGCATATCCCACGGGATGATCCGGACAAATTGGGCGAACGTTTGGATTCATGCCTCAAGAGGCTCCGACTTACGACTTTGTTGTATTCTGCGGTGGTCAAGCGAAGGCTCAAGACCCTGCCGTCTCTGCCCGCGGATCCCGGCAGCGCAGTCGTGCGCCGGCTGGACGAGGTTTTCCCGCTTCTCAGAGGACTTCCCAACCGCTTCAACGAGCTGGCCTGCGCATTCTACGAGTTGGAGCCCGGCCCGATTGACGATGCCATGGATGCCTGTTTCTTTGATGCCTTTGCCGCATCTGAGATGTTGATGAAGTCCTGGGCTGGCCAAAAAGACGAGTTCACAGAATGGGCCGAGAAGTACCAGGTCAGCATCAAGAAGCCGGACGAGACTGAAGGATAAACCGGTTGCAGTACTACCTAGCAATCACAATTGACCCTAACTTGTCCCACGAATCTGAACGTCCTCGCACAACCCGAAACCCCGTAAACCCGCTCGATGAGGGCGGACAGTTTGCTCCCTTCCATCGGACCAGCTGTGGTTGATATTGTCTGAGAACACTCATGTTGGCGGACGATGGACGCATGAGAGCCTCATACCCGCCGCGATCTTCTGTGTGGTTCGGTCGCGGTTTGGCCACCGTTAGCCCCGGTGGAAGGTGCTCCGGGCGAAACAACAGTGGCATGGTTAAATCATACCACCCCGCCCCGTCGCGAGATCTTCCACAACTGGCAATGGCGCGGGGGATGTGCTGCTGGCGCATAGCCCAGCTAGCCATTCTCATTCACTCACCCCGATAACTCGACCAGAATTCGACAGCCTCTTCGCCAATTCCCATCAATCATGTCATCATTAAATCTAGCCAAGGCCAGATTTATCTGGTTTATCTGCAATGCAACTCACGCTAGATGATCTCGTAGCTTGACCTCCTTGACCTGGCGATTCGACCGACTCGCACTGGCCTTCCGTTTCCTTTTTTGGCAAATTGCCCATATGCCTGCCAGCCCAGGGGTGCCAGCACAGCCCATGCGCTCTCCACCAACGTGCAATGATTCCGCCAATCAGTGCAGCATCCTCTAATTAGCACGCATCGGCACCTGGCCTCCTGCATCACGGCCGATGCTGGGGCCATGTGCCTGCAATTCTCAGCAAGTGGGACAAGATGCAAGTCGTCGGTATTTGGCCTTTTATAAGTCGACAAGAGCGCGCGCGCAGAGCAGTAATGTGATGACCTCGTTCTGGCTCACTACCCTTCGCTCATTTTCGGGAACCCTTGTCGCAGACTTGTTGTGACCATGCTTCTCCAGGTGCCTTTCTTGGCGGCTGTTGGCTTTGCCTCAACTGCCTTCGCCGCCTTTGGCTTCACGAAATCCGGCAACAACTATGTTGTGGATGCAGGCTCGGATAACCCCCTAATCTTCACGGTTAACGGCGGAAGCTGCGACATCACGTCCATCAAGTACCGCGGGGTTGAACTGCAGGATCGCCAAGGCAGTCATATCTCTTCAGGCCTGGGATCTGCCACTGTCAGTGCCACCACCATCAACAACCAGTATGTCAAGATCACCTGCCAGACGTCGACCTTGACGCATTACCTGGTGGCGAGGGCCGGGGACAGCACGATCCACATGGCCACTTACATCTCTGCTGAGCCCTCAATCGGCGAGCTTCGATTCATTGCACGACTCAACTCGGCACAGTTGCCCAACGAGCATCCCTATGGCGCTGTATCTACCACCTCCGGCAGTTCGTCCACCGTGGAGGGTTCCGACGTCTTTGTCGTCAATGGCCAAACTCGGTCCAAGTTCTACTCCAGCACCCGTTTCATCGATAAGGACGCCCAGTGTGTCTTTGGCGGCTCGGACCTGATGCACGTGTGCATGCTCACCCCGCAGCCGGAGTCATCTTCTGGCGGCCCGTTCTTCCGAGATATCGAGTCGAACAACGCCGGAGCTGCGACCAACCTCTACAACTACATGAACAGCGGTCATGTCCAGACCGAGGCCTGGCGCACCAACGTCCTGCACGGACCTTACTTGATGACCTTTTCCCGCTCGGGTATCCCCTCCAGCAAAGGATTCGACGACTCGTTCTGGGGCCAGCTTAGCGTCCAGGGCTATGTTCCCAAGGCCTCTCGAGGTTACGTCTCGGGTACTGCCTCCGGCGTCGCCAGCAACTTTGAGACTGTCATCCATTGGTACAATGCCGCCGCTCAGTACTGGACCAAGGCTTCTTCGAATGGCGCCTTCACTTCGCCGGCCATGAAGCCGGGCACCTACACCATGGTCCTGTACCAGACGGAGTACAAGGTCGCGTCGGCCAGCGTCGTCGTGGCCGCCGGGCAGACGAAGAACCAGAACATCGCCAGCACGCTCCCCGCCCGCAAGATGCTGTGGAGCATCGGCGACCTCGACGGCCAGCCCACCGGCTTCCTCAACGCTGACAAGCAGCAGCGCATGCACCCCTCGGACTCGCGCATGGCCGCCTGGAAGCCCGTGACCTACACCGTCGGCACCTCGAGCGTCGGCCAGTTCCCCATGGCGCTGTTCAAGAGCGTCAACGACCCGGCCACCATCAAGTTCAACCTCGACGCCGCGCCCGCCGGCGCCGCCACGCTGCGCATCGCCACGACCCTCTCGTTCGCCGGCGCGCGCCCGGGCGCCAAGGTCAACAACTGGAGCGCCACCACGCCTGCGGCGCCGCCCAAGATCGACAGCCGTGGTGTCACTCGCGGGGCCTACCACGGTAACAATGAGGTCTACGACTTCAGCATCCCCGCCGGCACCCTTGTGGCAGGGGCCAACACCATCGTTATCAATGCTGTGTCTGGGAGCAGTGGGGCTACCTTCCTCTCGCCCAACTTCGTAAGTTCATCCTCAGTCACCATATCCTCTCTTCTCTTCCCCTTCCCCCTCTTCTTCCGAGCGCCCCTCCCCTTCCCCCTCTTCTTCCGAGTGGAGCCGCTCGGTTCCCTTTTCTTTGACATTCTTCCATTAACACGTTAGGGTTGCGTCAACAGATCTTTGATGCCGTCGAGCTCTTCACAAACTAGACTTGGTGATGTGGAGAATTGACACTGCCGTGCCTCTGTAGATCTTCGATAGCGTCGAGCTCTTCACGGCCGGTTCGGGCAACGGTGACGGTGACGGAAATGGAGGGGGTGATAACTCGCCCCCTCCCACGACGACTACAGCCCAGGCCCCGCCTGCGACCACCACTGCGACAGCCCCGGGCTCGCAGCAGACTCAGTTTGGTCAATGCGGAGGTATCGGGTACACTGGACCAACTGTGGTAAGTTTGAGTGCTCGGGAAGCCGCGGCAATCGTGGGTGTTGTATGCTGACTTGAGGTTCCTGCCGGTAGTGCGTCAGCCCGTTCAAGTGCACCGTTTCTAACGACTGTAAGTTCGATCCCTAACCCAAGAGGCTTGTGGACCGTGTAGGACCGAAACTGACCGAGGTCTAGGGTACTCACAATGTCTATGAGGGACAGAGTCGGCTCTCGGCAGGGCGCCGAGTTTCTAATGCAGGATGCTGTCAATCATGCACGGAGTCGATCCCCCAAGGACCTACATACATACATACTTAATCAATATTATCATTTGTTCCGAACGTTGCAAAGTTCCTCCATTGAGATTCCGGCAGTGGAAAAGGGTCCAGACAAGTGGGTTTATACGCCGATTGATGCCCGTTTGGTAATATACTGAGTGCCGCTCAAACGAGGGACACCTTGCTCCCCAAGTCCGACTACCTTGTTCGGCAGTGGGCGGTGGGGAGAAGAGTACTTAGTTGCTTGTTTCCAGGGTGAGAGGTCAAAGCGGCTTCCTCTAAGAGATACTCAGCAGGATGAGTTCGGATGAGTTCTCTCCCAGGCAGGCCCCTTGACTCAACAATGGAGATCACGTCAAGTTTCCGGTCTAGACCCCAACCTCTGACTAGGTAGTCCACACCAACTTGGGTTGTGGGGGTACGGCTAATCATACCTATGTTCACAACGATGTGTGCTTTGGATATAGCAGCTGTGGCCCCTGCAGTATGGTCAATCTCGTCAATGGCTGCATGCCACAACCCGGTGATTGCAGATGAGGGATACTGCTTATGCTTGGCATAATGCATTCCGAAGTCGCCCAGATGAGCCTAATGCAGGTATCGGGGTGTTGTGGCAAGTACATGCATCGATTATCTCGCCCGTTACTATTCCGAGCAAACCCCGGCACTAACCGGGTGAGAGAGCAGCTTGACAGATGCCAGGCTAGAAGCGGGCGCTTAAATCAAGGTTTTGACTTCCCGCAATCGCCCAGAAACTGGTCGTCGTAAGAAGGGATGATTGACATCAATATTGGCCGAGTGTTGTGATTAGAGTTGGCCTAGTCCCGACCAGCAAGCGCTCAGCCTTGGATCGAGAAGAAGTTTATTTGTGTGTGTGTGAAAAGCACCTTTGCCTGCTCAGTGCTGCCTCTCTGTTTTTTTCAACTTGGACAAACGGTGGGCAGATCTCTCATCTCATATTTGATGAGAAGGCCCCGACGACCCCCGCCCGTTCATGGAGGGCTGGCAAGGGGGACGCTCAATCAGCAGCTCAATTACCTGTTTGAGGCGAGCAACTCGGCCGCGGCACGTGGCTGGTGACCCCTACACCTTGCTGAAACAGCGTCTTCCGCAAGCATCATCCTGACCCTCATTCGGCAAGTTTTGCAGCGTTCGCGCTTGAAAGGGAAGGCCGGTGGGGTCGGTGAGGTTCGTTTTGTGGGTATTCCAGTAGCCCGTTTTCATTCCGCGTTCCCGGGCGATATTCTCCTGCCTGTCTGCCACTGTCTTGCCTGCTTCAGCAGCAGTCTCTGCTGTAGCGTGCATTGATGATTACGACAACTTGGATAACATATGTCCCCTTCATTTTATTTCTTGCTCTTTCTCGTCTCTCGCCTAAGCACTTCCACCCAGCCGGGGCATGGATTTGATTATTTGTGCTAACCTAGGCCGGCAATCTCTGATGGGAGTTCTTCATGACCGAGCAACCTCTCCGGGGCCCTTCATCGCTCCGGGAGCGGAGCTGCGCCATAGCCCTATGTGACGAGCACCCACAGCTTTATGCACGATGCATCAGCATCCCCCGCAGCGTACTTTTCGAATTTGAACCACTGATAGAGCTTTCATGGTTGCCCCTAACGGTATCTTTTAGTGCAAGAACAGGCTTGGCTTGAGAGAGAGGGAAACGGATGTGATTTTGTATGGGGGAGTACTATGGGCGTGCATACTGCAGTTGTTTCAAAACAGGACGTCTCGGAGGAGTTGCGATGCTTAGCTTGCAGCCTTGATAGGCTGTAACGCTCCACGCTTATCTGCAATAGGGAAGATTGCCGAAGCAGCTCGGGCCTCAACCAAACTTGGACGGCATCCTTCAACCATCTGCCGTCTCCACCACCCAAATCCCTCCAAGGCAGTCTCGCAGTCTGCCAATAGTGTGTGGTGCTAGTGATGCGCAGCCAAGCATTTCAACGGTTCGGTCCATCGCCTTTCTATCTCGGGATGTATCATTATATGCCCGAGAGGCAACGCAAATCGCCCGCGGATGCAACCGGCCGTCACATTGCATCAGCTTCGACGTCGCATCGATCTGCGCGCCAGCCTTCAACTTCACACTTGATATCTGCTGCAACTCAACAACTCGTCGCCGCCGCCGCCGCCATCGTCATCGGCATCGGCATCGGCAGCCTTGTCCCACACATCACCATCATCATCGTTCACCGCTGACCTTGGCGGACGCGAATCTTTCCATCTCCGGGTTCCCTCAGACAATTTCTTCTCCGTCTCATGCACCCCAGGAAGCCTCGTCACTGTCGGAGAAATATCTTGTCATTTGCCCCTCGAGAGACTCCGCGATGTCTGCTCTAGGCAGTCGTTGGAGCGCGGTTGCCTCTCTGTAATGTCGGCCGACATATCTGTGCTGGGACTAGTGCAGATCCATCTGCAATATTCTTTTTTGGTGGTCCCGGTGGGGGGTCTGACAATCTCAACAGGGCCTAGACGGGATCAAAGCGGCATCAAACCTGCATTGAACTCGCATGGCGGCCATCGATGATCCTCCTCCCCCAGCCTGTCTCCCATGCCTATATTACCATTCCAATCGCAGCATATCAACAGCTGGAATGATGGAATTGGAGGTTTGTTGCTGGTCTGATCTGGAGCCTTTCTCACTTTTCTTCTTCTTTCCATATATTGCGAAAGAGTGGCTGGTTCCCCTCCTTCTTGCCGGCAAGCGAACTAGACGGCTTTCAGACCCTCTGCTGCAATTGACGGTTATGACTGGCCAGTTGCCACATGGAGCAGAAGGCCCGGCCGCCTTGTCCTTGATATTTGCTTTCGCCAGCCTGGCTTGCTCGGCCACCTTGATATGGCTTGCCTCTTCTCACAACGCACGGTTCTCGTGTAAGTGTGTTGTGTTCTCTTGTGCACCCATCCTTTCAACTGACAACTGACTCGTCAACATAGACATCGCTTGCCTCGCGATATGCACCCTCATCAGCACGGTATTCTCCATCATCCAGCAAATTCACGTGATAGGCTGGTACCGGGATGTAGCGATACAACAGTTCGAGGCCAAGCAGGCGAACCCCACAAGCCCAGACAACGCCATTGCCAATGGCTCAACTGGCATGGACTTGGTGTTCTTTACATCCGTATGTATCTACCCATTCTCTGTCTTTCTGGCTCATCAAGCTTACCATAACCTTAGAGTTTTACTGCTACAATGTCGAGTCCATGTTCGTCTTGTTCTGGTATGCACTTCCCCCCAGTGGCAATGATTCCTTGCAGTTCCTAGTCCGGGTCACTGACTTTTCTTTTCTTCCAGGCGGCTGAACTGGGAGTCGGTTTATGGTTTGACTCAGAAATATCACTGGGTGAACAAGCTGAGATATTTTAATTACGTGGCCAAGGCGATCTCAGTCCTGTTGCCGCTATTGTTCGTGTCGCTACTGAGAGCGCCAGCTGTTCAGAATAACACGTCCGCCTTCATTGCCCTGGCCAATCTGCCATGTAAGTATTGTCACCACTATACATACTCGGGTTGAATATATCTAATGCGGGACATAGTGTGGCTATGCATTGGACTCGGGGGTATCATCATGCTCGCCATCTTGGGTCGCTATATCTACACCCAGCGCGTACTGCTGCGTTTCGATCCCGGGGTCCGCTTCCGCGGATCCCTACTCAACGCCAAGAAGCGGGCGAACGCGATATTCTCGCGCTTGTGGTGCAAATACATTTATGACCGTTGGCTCATGACGCGCTTCTTCATCGCCTTTGTCAGACTCGCGTGAGTAAACCTCTGAACTGATGCATGGTAATCTTGCACTAACGACTCTGCAATTTGTAGTATCTTCCAGGTGACCGTCACCGTCTTCCAACAGTTCGCCACAAGCGGAACCAAAGGAATCAGCAACAAATTGGCGGCGGCGTGGACTCCCGCCGACGCCCCAGACCTGAGCGTCGAGCGCGCCAGGATGGCCATGTATCTCTTCATCCCGGGCAACACCCCGGGCGCCCTCATGCTCATCTTTGGCACCACGGTGACCTTCCGCCATCACATGTACAAGGCGTTCGTCCCCAAGCGGTTCCAAAAGGGCTGTGGATCAACACAATGCCGTGGCACGCCGGCGACGCGAACAACAACCAGCCAGAATACCCGCTGGAACCTGACGCTGCTTACTATTCGGCAATGAAGAAGCCGGTACCGCGCAACAACATGGCGACGCCAGAACCTTCGTGTCCAAGGGGCGCTTCTCAAGCAGGTGTCTTTCCGTCAGATTCGGCCATGTCGACGATAGATTCGCCTACATCTATACATTCGCCCACAACTATTCATTCGCCTATGTCTATACTGTCGCCGACGCCGCTCATGCGGTCTAGCAGCACCAAGTCATGCATGCGCCGGACTGCCCCGACGCCACCGCTCCGAGCAAAGTCGGTGTCATTCCGATCCGACACCCCCCACCATCATCGCCCATGCACTCGCCCTGCACTCGCCATGGAATCTCCCATGCACTCGCCCTTACCGCTTACAGCGGTCGCAATCCGCCAGCCTCCCAGGCGAACACATCCCCCGCCCGTCACTCGGTTCCGGTCCAACACGGCCATGTCCTCGCACAACCACAGCCGGCTGACGCCGACGCCGAAGCCCGACCTCATGAAGACGCTACCCGAGCGGCCGTCGCCGGCGGCGTACCCTATGTCGAATCCGATCGAAGGTCTGGCCATGGGACCCGGTGTTGAGACGGAGTGGCACGAAGACAGTGCCGCGTTCATCATTCGGCGGATCGAGCAGCGACACGGCGTCCAGATAGATTCTGGATCTTCAGGGGGGCTTATCTGATGAATCATACGACAGTAAACGAAAATGTGTGTGAAGCTCGACAAGAGTTTGTGAGACAGCGCGGAGCGTACCCGGATTCTTTTTCTCTTCTTCTTCTTCGCGCTTGGATAGTTTGTTCCTTGTTGATTTGAACTTTCAAGCGAACGACCCAAGTTGCTCTTATTATAACCTAGATACCCCTTGATGCAATGAACAAGAATTCCAACATATAAACCAGCATTCTTAAAAACGGCTCGATTAATCATCTCAGTGCCTTGGAACACTTTACCCCCTGATTAACCAAGGGCATATCTGACTAACTTGTGCACTTGTTTCACGTCCCCCAGAGACGTGCTCTCTTCCACCTGGCGCCGATATAACCATCCGGCCGGATCAGAATGGCACCGGTATTACCAACCCCAAATGCTCTTCGAAAGCCCCTTGGTCAACCTCCTCCACATTGGAGCCCTCCCTTTCAAGCCAGATGTGCGGTGCCCTTGTCCCCGGCTGCCCCCTCCACTCCGCCGGCGTCTTCGCCAAAGTCAGCTCACGCCCGTCGTCCTCTCCCACCATCACCGCCTCAGAATTGTAAACCTGCCCCCAACCGCCACGTCTCCCAACACCTCAATATCCCCCTCCCCCCTCCGGCGTCGCCTCCAGCCACGCCGAGCCCGCCACGTACTCCCGGTAATCCGCCCGCGCGAAGATCTGGTCGTGTCGGACCAACGCCACGGGCCGCCGCTCCGCCTCGTACGTCCTGAGTAGTGTCGCGTCCGCACGCCCCGCCAGCACCGCCGCCAGCTTCCAGGCCAGGTTGTGCGCGTCGGCCACGCCCGTGTTGGCGCCGTAGCCGCCGCGGTTGGGGGAGGGCGTGGGCCGCGTCGCCGGCGAGGAAGACGCGGTGGCGCTTGTCGGTGAAGGCGTCGGCGATGGCGCCGCGGAGGGCCAGGTCCCGCGCGCGAGGATCTCGATCTCGATTTCGTCGTCGCCTTTGTCGTTGCTTTTGTCACTGCCAATGGCTTGCCGAATCAGCGTCTTTCGTTCGTCGTCGTTGAGCGATTCGTCGGGCGGGGTTGGACGTCATGAGGGCCCAGCGGCCTTCTTGGTAGGTCACGAGGAAGGCTTCGAGGTCGGCGTTCTTGATGCTCCACTGCGATACGCCGCTGTCGAGATGGTGCTCGATGCTTGGGCAGCGGAACAGGGTGCTGTACATGGTGCGCAGGTGACCCACACCGCTCGTGCCGATGCCGAGGTCGGCGCGGATGCGGCTGTTGGCGCCGTCGCAGGCGATGAGGTAAGAACCGTCACTTGTAGCTTCTCGCCGGTGGCGGAGTCTGTTGCGGTCAGGGACACGCTGTTGTTGTCGTTGCTGTCGTTGAGGCTCCAGTCGGTCATGGTGTAACCGAGACGGAGATCGGCGCCGAGCTCGATGGCCTTGGCGCGGAGTATGGGCTCGAGCTTGTCTTGCGCGATTCCCAGCGCTTCGACGGGCGTGGCGAAGCTGAAGTCGGCAGGCGCGAGCCCTTTACCCGCGGGGGCGCCTTTCGGTCCGGCGCCCTGCTTGTTGGTGGTGGTCCAGTGAGATTCGTCGTCCCACTTTCAAGGTCCTCGTCGTGACCCGGCGCGGCTTGCCGCCAGCTCGACTGGGAAAGACCTTCAGCTCCGCCTCGAGACCGTCCACCGTGCGGAACAGTTCCATTGTGCGGTGCGTCCAGCCCATGGCCCGCGGATGGGGCGAGCTGCCGGGGTGCCGTTCGATCAAGATACAGCGGACCCCGCGTTGAGCAAGGAACAGGGCATTGGATAGGCCGACTATGCTGCCGCCTAGTATTATAACTGATGTGTTTAACGATTCTGCCATCGTGTTGATATTCAGGGGTAAATATCTAGGCCAAGGATGTAGTGGTATAATACCCAATCTTGAAATCGAGTAAGGATGGAATTACATGAAGAAAAATAACGATAGCATGCGCTCTTTTATGAGTAATTCTTTTCCGGACTTTGTTATTGTCCACGGTCTTCGGGTGTTGAGCAGCTGGCTGTTCGACTGGGCCGGTGCCAAGCCCGGAGCCGAAGCAAAAGGCCTAGACCCGGGGTTCGGGTTTTGGGGTTGGGCCGTTCATTTTGGGGCCACTACGCAAGTTAAGCCACTCGACTAGTGAGAGGTGGCGTATGCTAGAAGAGAGTCTCTTGACAAATCAACCCAAGGCACTCGAATAGCAGTCGTTATTCAAAGGAATCAATATATCCAAATAGTAAACGAGATTTCATTTGTATCTGGGTCAGGGGTTTGAGCCCTGGTGACTTGATCAATCATAATCCGAATCATTCTTGCGCCATGGGTCGTCCCGTCTCTCGTAGTAGTCCTCAAGCCATTGCACCTTTTCTCTTTGTGTCTCCCGTTGGCATTCCTCCTGCAGGAGCATTCGCTCGTATCTCTCAAGGGTTTTTCGACAGTGAAACACGCATCGACCATCACTGCTGTACAAGGCTGGTTTCTCCGCCTGTGACATCGTTATGGCCCAACCAAAGCCTAGTGACTGTGCCATATTCGAAACATAGTCTCGGCGTGCCCTGGGGGGGGGGGGGTTGCTGTTGTCGCCGCTTTCCCAATTTCATCCTCGCCTCTTGAAGGGGGGCGCGAGTGATGGAAATCCTTGGAGGCATAGTGCGAGTGCCTGGAAGTGATCGTGTGTGTTTGGTGACCAGGCACTGGTAGGCAGGAAGTCGGAGACGGGATATGCATCGTCCAGAAGAAATTCTAGGGTTCTGATGCAGGGACCATGGGTCCGGATTGCTTCCAACTCAAGCGTGTCCGCCTCGTTCAACGACAAGGCACTGTCGGGGAAGTGGACGCGATGTTGAAGGTGGAAAGCCTTAGAGATATGAAACGGATGAGATGGGCTTGGCTTCCAAGACGCGCTAAAAAGGGCGCAACTCTGGGCTTCGTCAAAGTCCCTTGTTGATACCAGTCATAGTCAAATTCAAATTCCTCTATGAATTGTAATTTGTTGTTGGAGTAAAGACAGGGCTGGCCTCACGAAAGATCTGCTTGCAAGTGCGCAATTTTCGGAGCACAATGCTCCATAGAAACATATCGGCTCCTGTGCAATCAGCAGAAAGGTGTACATATTGAGGCGGATCTCGGTTGGCAGATCGAGGAAGTTCATTTTCAAAGGTGGGATAATCAGATGCTAGATTGCTTCAATGAAGAGATGGAGGGGAGGAGCAATTGGAGTTTGGTGATTGACAGCGTATGCGGCGAGAGGTTGCTGCACATATATGAAGACTTCGCACGTGAGTTGCAGCTAACAAAGCCTATCATTTCTTGCCTTTGATGCATGCAGAGGGATTTGGTGGGCGTGGAAGATTTTAGAAACAGACCAATTTTTAGTGACCACTCAACTAATGCCGCCTTGGGAAGCTTCGCAGTGCCATAAACTTTTGGCGTCGAGATTCAGGAGGCCCATCAATTACCCCCCCCCAGGAGCGTAAGTGAAGGGTGAGGCTTGATATCCCCTTTCACAACAACAAGCAGTCCCCATCATGTCCATAAGAATCAATGTAATCTTCGCAAACGTTGTGACCACGCCAGGATCCCAAGAATGAAATGCTCCCTACAGACATGCATCCTTCCTATTATTAATTAATGCGGATTTGATACTGAGACGGATTCTGAGATACTCACGAGATTGTGACCCAAACTGATGTAAGCCAAGCATACAACAGTAATGAATACAAATCTTGAACACACGGCGAATCATGTAAGGCCACGTGCATGAATCCCAGTTAGCTGGCCCTTAAAACCAGAAGCAGGAGTGGATGATGGTTGGACTTCAGGTACAGACTACCGGGTTCGGAGTTGATTCATATGCTCAGAATTCAAAGGGTAGGGGCACTTTATGTCACTTTTACTATAACAGTAGGTGGATGGAAGTAACATTCTTCTATTATTAACTGTACTATCTTAATTGAGCACTGCAGTGTCATTACTGAT
Organism: Arthrinium phaeospermum; assembly: GCA_006503535.1. NCBI lineage: Eukaryota > Fungi > Ascomycota > Sordariomycetes > Amphisphaeriales > Apiosporaceae > Arthrinium > Arthrinium phaeospermum. The sequence continues at coordinate 2,294,385 of QYRS01000001.1, read as the reverse complement.
TCTAGACGCGGCGGGTGCACAGTTCTTGCGAGGGGAAACATCAAATCCGGTATCAGTAAGCCAGGGAGTACACAGAAGCAAACATGCATGCATATAAACTCATAATGACAAAGGCGATTGTTCATATCAACGCAGTAGGTGTGAGTAGGGGTCGGTGAGGCATGTCTGGATACCGGCTGAGCTTGGATGTTTGCTGGTCGCGTCCGCTCAACTCTAAAAATTAAGGCAATACCAGATCCAGAGAGAAGAGATTGCTCATGAAGATAACTACCAAAAGATGTTCCCAGGGAAGTAATTATCATATCGTGGATCACGAGGCTTCTGGAGCGCATCTTTGCGTTGGTGGGTGCCCTCACTGTGCTGCGAAATAGGGGCATTTCAACGCTGAACAATCTGTCAACATATCCCTTCCCAGCTCAACATGGCGGAATATCTATGACGAACTTAGTGGCGTCTCAGTAGTTGATCCCTTCTCCCTCATCATATAACCCGAAGTGCATCGCCGATGTTTCAATAGTGATCCCACGACGCAGTGGTTCAATACTCAGTCCTACCATCTTGAAGAAGATGATATTCCTGTCCTCAACGTTATAGTGCCAGAAGTATTTGCACAACAACGGAGCATCATGATCCCTTGCCCCAACCCTAGAGTCGAAATACAAGGCAGGTAGGTTTCAACAGCTATCCCCCGAGTTGGTGATTCAGAAGTTGAGATCACCACACTGAACGCGTTGCTATTACTGTCCCTAACCACTGAATGCCAAAAGGTGATTGTCTATATTGATGTGGCAACAGCAGTCCCTTGTTCTCAACCTGATTGCTTGAACCAGATCGCTAGTATCTTCGTCGGGATCCCACGGGTTGATGGTGCAGGCTAATCCCTTGTACCCGTCCCTATAATACCCTGTACGTCACTGATATTTTACTGTTCAGTGGCTAGTCGCTTATCCCTGACCTTGCAGTGTGCAGTAAGTCGCTGATACTTCAATGTTCAGCCGTCAATGCCTTGCCACCGACCTTGTAATGCCCTGTAGGTCACTGGTACTTCAATGCTGTGGTCAATCCCTTGTCCCCGACCTTATAGTGCGCGGTGCATCGCCGACACTTCAATTTCAGTGGTCAATGCTTTGACGCCGACCTTATAATACACAACACGTCGCCGATACTTCAACAGCGATCCCAAGAGTTGGTGGTTCAGTGGTCTAACGCACCACACTGAATCAGAATGCTAACATACCGGTCAGGTGTTCGAACCCGGCCCCGAGCATCACCGAACCGACAAGCCCCACCTTCCGCTCGCTCCCGGCGCTTGCCCTGGCTCCTAGCTACCTTGCCTCTGGCTTAGTGCTCCTCGCTCACTACGATGTGTGCTCTTGCCCAGTTGCTCTGGCTCTCTCCCACTGACCAGAAAAGCAGAAAAAAATGTGAAAACCCAGAAAACCACAAAAACGCTCGCTCCGGCTTGCCCTGGCTCCTAGCTACCTTGCCTGGCTTAGTGCTCCTCGCTCACTACGATGTGTGCTCTTGCCCAGTTGCTCGGGCTCTCTCCCCACTGACCAGAAAAGCAGAAAAAAATGTGAAAACCCAGAAACCACAAAAAAAACACCGCATACAGGAAGCAAGTAAGTACCAACCACCTCTCCACCACACCAACTCTGGGATCGCTCGTTTTTTTATCTTTTTCCTCCTCCAACGAAGCACGAACGCCATCTACCCTGAAGAATATCTATTAAAAATTTGAAAGATATGCTCAACACCTGTTATATTTCCATGGGCTTGAAAACATGCCGCGTGCGCCCAAGTTGGTATCGCCGACCTGCATTGTTATATGTGAACTGTAGCACATGACTTCCGCAAACCAAAGGGACAATAATGGGAACTGCCACTTCAAGACCAATCTCTCGCATTTTCCTTTAAGTTGATCGAATTACTTTTTCAACACCACTGTAATGTCTAACGGCCTACCCAGTGATCAGACCCACATTTAGCCCCTATCTACGAAAAGCGACCATGCAAGTGCGCACACTGCTATGATGACAAGATACAGCCACCACACCAGACCAACAACCCCCTCCTCGACACCTAATGCGAAGACCCAACCCCCAAGGGCCGGCCCGACTGCCCGAGCAAAACTGGCCAACATGTTGCCCGCCCCGTGGATGGTGCCCAAAACCGACTTATCAGGCGCCGACTCGGTCAGCAGGATGACGGTGCTGGGAATGGCCATCGTCCTTGCCATGATCTGGGCGCAGACCACCAGCCCCAGCAGCCCGTAGCGCCCCGCCCCGTCGCCGGCCACGAGCGAGAGATACGGGGCCGCGCGTAGGTGGCGGGAAAGAGGACGAGCGCGATGCGGAAGACGCCGCGGGTGCCGAGCCGGGCCTGGATCCGCGGGTAGATGAAGAGCTGCAGCAGGATGCCGCAGACCCCGAAGCCGGACAGCCAGAGGCCGATGGACGCGGACCGCAGGCCGAGGCCGCCCGTGAAGGCGAAGAGGGGGCTTCCGTGTTGTCGGCCGGCGGGCTGCTGAGGTAGACGGGGAAGATGTGCATGAAGGCCGAGTTGTGCAGGGGGAGGAGGCCGAAGGAGACTAGGGAGGCTAGCACCTCGCGGGTCCATATCTGTCGGAATGGTTTTGGCTCTGCCTTTCTAGTTGGTACCGTATCGGCGGCATCGGTGGTTTCTCGTCAGGCTCTGCTCCTTCAACCAGGAGCTCGCTATCTTGGCTTCCGACCGTCGCGTACCCTCTGCCCCGTCTAGGGTAGATGTAGGTCCGGAACCACATAGTCAGCGAGCGTCCCGCCCGTAGCCCGTAGTCCTCGGTCGCCTCTTTGCCAGGCAGAGTTTCGCGAAGTCCCAAAACTGCGAGAACCAAGGTCCCAGCCAGAGTCATGGCATTCATCAAGGCAGGCAGCGCGTAAGGATAGTCTAGGGCCCACCGGACGCCTTCCGGATTGCTATGGACATTGAACGCGCCGTGGGGACCAAACAGCCAAGGTAGGCTGCTGACCGGCTCCGCCAGCCACCCCCCTAGGGCAAGACTGGCCACCATGCCCGAGTTAAAGACCAGCGGCAGCAGCAAGAAGGCCTTGGTCTGGAACCGGCGCTCCCGCACAATCTCCGCGGTGACGGTGCGCATGATGCCCACATTGCCGTTGCCCAATCCGGCAAAGATGCGCCAGAAGAGCAGCGCGCCCAGCGACCGACAGACCCGAACCCGATGTTGGCCAGTACGGAGACAGCAAGTCCCGTCAGGATCGAGACGCGCCGCCCGTGCCGGTCCGAGAGCCAGCCCCAGGGCAGGCTCACGAAGAACTGGGCTAGTGGGAACGCGGCGACCAAGATGCCCGAATAAGTGGAGACGCGCGCGGCTTCTGCGTCGGGATCCGAGCCTGGCTCATTGTCATTCGCCGGCGGCAGCACCGAGCGCACGAGGTAGAAGATGTACGGCAGCAGACAGACATTCGAAAGGGTTCTGACAATCGACAAAAGCTAGGATGAATAATTGGTCTTTATTGGGCAGGTCTCTCCAGCGCACTGCTTTTGATGGTGGTGGTGACGAAGACGCCGACGGTGGTGGTGGTGGTACAGCATCAATTTCAGCGCTGGCCGCTGTATGCGGGCGCTGTCGCGCGCCCCCGCATTGGCTGCTGCTGCTTGCCGTGGGCTCTGCTACTGGACCTGATCTGTGGTCAGCAAGAACAACTCAGGGTCTTGGCACCCGGCAATTGAGATTGGCAATGGTGTTCGGCAGGATACTTACCAATGAGCATGGCGCTTTATTGACAATTGGATGTCGCCACGCTTGGGCCAGCTGAGAATGGACTGCTGGGTTTATATTTTGCTGCCGACATGTGTAACGACTTTACCAGTTCTAGCGAGTCGCAGCTAAGTGAAACTTGGTGAGAGTTGAGCTAAACATTGGAGCTGCCCAACCCTCCAGCGCCCAATCTCGGGGATGGCCACCTGGATATATGCATTTCCATCCCTGAAAGATACGCGTCCCAATATGTCGCGTGCAATTCATTCCGATCGCCTCGTTTCTCTGGGCATGACGTGAAGATGGAGATTTTGCCAAATGCGTGCTTTAATATCAACAGTCTCCCCCTGACTCGCCTGGCGGCTTGGCTCCGTCCGACGGATAAGCTGCCTTGGGAAGTAACCCCGCTTCACACCCTCCGAAGCCACCCTGCAACCACCTTGTCCGCGCATCTCAGAAGGAGGGGACGGCATATCTGGGCAGCAAATAGCGGGGTTTCGGGGCCCCGGGACGCCCATCAAGCGATCTGCTGTTCTGGGCAATCCCGCACCATGACTTGCCCCCCAAGCTGCCAACGCGCAGCCAGTGAAACAGAAGAGATGGTGTCTGGTTGGGTTTATGTGCATGAGAGCTGGTGCAGATCCCCCATCGATATGGATAACTGGAGCTTTGAGTCCTTTGATAAATGGTGGTAGCCGATGACCCTTCCCAAATGCCTCCCTCGACTGAATCATCGGCTTCGTCGCGGCCATGGGCCAGCTGACGGCGGCGCGCAAGGGCGTCATCACGGCCATCTACTACCTCGGCACATGGGTCAGCTACATCTTCATCTCCCACCCGGTCAGCGACTACCTGGGCCGCCGGTACGCGGCGCTCATCGGCACCACCGTCCTGGCCGTGGGCACGGGGTTCGAGGCCGGCGCGACGGCGCCCAGGGCCTATGCTATGATGATTGTCGGGCGCATCATCTGCGGGCTCGGCGTCGCGATGGTGTCGACCTCGGTACCCCTTTATCAGGCGTGAGTCGACCCTGTGCAAGTGTGACGAGGTGTATTGGGTGCGCTCTAACTCAAGTACAGTGAAATAGCGCCGGCTGGGCAGCGAGGCAAGTATGTCGTGCTGAACCACGTCGGGTTCGTCGCGGGTCTTGCTAGTGGCTTTTGGTAAGTGTAATCATGCCATTATTCAAGAGTGTTTGCTGATAGTTGCCCATCAGGGTCGGCTACGCCGTCACGTTCTGGGAATCGACGCCCCACCAGGTCTACGTCTCCTGGAGGTTCTCCTCCGCCGTCGTCCTCATTCCCGCTCTGATCTTCGCCGCGGGACTCCCCTTCCTCCCCGAGACACCCCGGTGGCTCATCGAGCACGGCCGCTTCAACGAGGCCCAACGGTCGCTGCACTGGTTGCGCGAGGGCAGCTTCTCCAACGCCGAGATCGACCACGAGCTCACCGAGATCCAGGACTCGGTGGAGTCCTATCGGATGTCGGGCCTGAACTGGCTTTCGCTGTTCCGAGAACGCCATCTTTTTGATCGCCTCTGGCGGGCGTCGCTGCTCCAGTTCATGGCCCAGATGTGTGGTGCGACCGCGATGAAGTACTACCTGCCCACTTTGTTCCTAAAGCTGGGCTTGGGGACACGAGTGTCGCTACTCGCCGGCGGCATTGAGTCGACCCTGAAGATCGTCATGACGGTTATCGAGATGTTGCTGATTGACAGGCTTGGCCGCCGGACGACGTTGGTTGCTGGGTGTGTGGCTATGAGCTCGGGCTTGCTCATCAACGGTGTGCTGGGCCAGGTCTATCCCAATAACCAAAACAGGGCATCCGACATCGTCTGCGTCGTCTTCATCTTCGTCTACGCCATCGGGTACAGTCTTGGATTTGGACCGACTGCGTGGGTCTACGGGTCCGAGGTAAGTACAAGTGGGTCACGGGCGTTTGGTCTCACAGAAACACTGACTCCCGGGTAGATCTTCCCCACGGCTATACGTGCTCGCGGTCTGAACTTCTCGGCCTCGGGAGGTTCTATCGGTTCTATCGTGGTAGCTCAGGTTTGGCCTGTAGGTATCGACACGATTGGATCCAATATCTACTTCTTTTTCTTCGCAGTCACTGTCGTCTGCATCCCTGTAAGTCTGAGCACACGCAATGTACATTCTGGTTATTGCTAACACTGGTTCAAGATCATATACATTTTCTACCCGGAGACCAAAGGCCGTACTTTGGAGGAAATGGATGAACTTTTCCATGCAAGTCTTGGCCGAAGGCACGTAGAGCCCGTCGACGGGGACACAGACACGGTGCTGCCGAAGAACGTACCCTAACTTGCCCGTCAGTCTTGAAATCCTATGTGAGGACTACAAACATCGCATTGATGAATGACGATCTCTGTCAGGATTTCTAAACAGAGCCTGTCAAATGAAACTCAAGCTATTATATTTCATTAGATTATAACAACATTTTATCCATCAAGAGCTTTAAACGATGCATAAACCTGAAGCGCCCCCTCCACGCTCTGAATCAACCCAAACGCAATGGTGAGGACCAGGACGAGCACCGCGACCCAGAATGTATACCATTGCACGCCGTTCCTGCGATCGTGCCACCATTGCGTCAAGGTCCTTGGCTGAGCTTCATCGTACGCCTGCTTCAACATGACCAACCGGTCCCGCCAGAAGTGGAACCTTTCGATCTGGCGCAGCTCCGTCTTCAGACGGCCGCAATGAGCCAGCCGCTGGTCTATCGAAGGGCCCCGCGCCAGCCAACGCCTCGTCTCGCGATCCGTACTGGGACATAGCAGCGCGAGCGTCTGCAGCGTTTCCGCAGCCAGTCCGTCTGGCAACAGGCTTTCCGGGCTTTGGTATAGGACCGTCAGTGACAGCTTTTCTTCTTGGGTTATCAAGGCTCATTGCTCACCTCTGTCTCTGGTATTCGAGGAACGAGGCATGATGAAAGATGTGAACCTTGGTATCGTCGTCGCTCAAGCGAAGGTGGTCGACCAGGTCCTCTGTCCAGATGATCTCGATCCCCCCTATCTTTCGCATGCTTCTCGCCAGAAACGTCTTCTCAAGTTTCATGCCTTCGTGGGATAAGATAGGCGGTTCGCTGAAGTAGTCTGCCATGAACTTCTGCAAGGTCCCCTGCGTCCACCTCAGCTCTGTCCGACCAGAGAAGCTGAGCGACGTGGCGCCAAAATCGCACATGAGAAGCAGGCCGGCGGCCAGATCAATCGCGTTGTCCAACAACTCGTATTCGTTCTCATGAGTCTTGGTTAGCTTGGACCGGAGAGCGGTGCGGATCTCCTCCCGGACCATGCCCGACTTCAACATTCGTACCACTCCGATAATATCAGCGTGAGAGCGAACGGCGATGTGACGGCCGCCATCGTGCAATGCTTGGCGGCAAGTCCTGCTATAGTGTTTCCAGAAAGGTGACAAGTCAATGCTGACGTTGGCTAGTCGCGAGTTCTCGCATTTTCCCCATAATTCAGTCGCGACAGAAGTTCTATCTAATTGGTTGGGCGCGTCCAGAAGATTTGATTCCAGTGTACTGGCCATGATGCACCCCCTTATAAGGAGGTTTGATTCCAGAGGGTCAAAGATTGTGGGTCATTGAAGCAGCAGATATCTGCCCTGTTTTCTACGTTTTATTCTAAGGGGCTGGTTTAAAATAGAATCGGAAAGGCTGAGGGACAGGTCCGCGTCACTCGAGTAAGGCCGCGCAAGTCATGTAATCATAGCCCCGGCCAATAATGCATCGTGCATGGCTGAGCACACAGCTGAGAGCCAATCAATCGTGTAACGATCGGCCAGGCTAACTGTGGAACGTACAGGCTGACTAGAATCCTACAGCCTGACTTCGGTCACACTCCTCCATAAAATCCCAAGACGTATGTTTTTCAACTCCGCGGGGTTTTTTTTCTTAACCATGATATCTAATATTACGATGAACTTAATTCACGGGTCTCGTGAGACGACGACGGTGATTGAGCCTCCGCGAACAAGATTGAAATTCCGTCGCAATACCCTTTCCTCGCTACTCAATCTACGACGAGATTCAGGCAAACAGCTGTCTTGGCCAGACCCCGAACAAAGTGCCGGTCGTTTCATCTGCAGATCAGGCAGAAACTCTATCTGGGAAGCCTGCGGTCCCGCCCGCAATGCATTCAGCAAGATCGCGCCGGAAATCAAGGGATACCTCGACGATTACCTTGAGCCTATTCCGAGCTGGGTTACATGGTCCATGTACATGATCGGTAACGCCAAGTCCAATGCGAGTCCGACGGTGCTCTTCTGCTGCGACGTCGTCTCGCACCGTCGGGAAGTCCGAGATACCATCAAACGGAGCGGCATCCTGGACGGTTATCCTGGAATCAAGACGGGGCATATGGCCAAACCACCTGGGTTCGAAGAACTTGTCGCATTGGCTGGAGGTACTACTTCAGAGACACCAACCTTTTCTCTTATGGTCGACACTCTCCAAAGGCGTCTAGCCATCAGTGAAGACTCATTTGCCGACCCCAAAGTTCTACACCACACGGCCACACTTGGAGGCATAATCCAGATCAGAGACAGATTCTTCTTTACGACTGCCGAACATCCATTCTGCAAGTCTTCGGGGTCGTCTCTTTTGGATACAGATAGTGTTCCTCAAAACACGAAGGCGGACGACGCTCTCAGCTTAGACGGGGACTCCGATCTCGAATCTGATGAATACAGCACATGGGTTCCCCTCGTCACAGAGGCTTTAGACTACGGCGACTTTCACATTCTGGATGCACCGACGCCTCAACAGAAAGGGAAGAATGTGGAGGTGAGAGGCCACCCTTGGAATCAAGCTAGCCAAGAATCCCCCTGCGTACGATGTGTGGCGCGACCCCTGAGTCACCTGGGAGCATCAAGAACACCCATTCTGGGAGAGTTGGGTAACTTGTTCGTGCCCGGTACGGCTGGGTTGGCTACCGAGCTAGATTATGCTCTCATTGAGGTCAAGGGCGATGGCGACGTGGCTAAGAATACGTTCAATGACCCGCGAACCCCAGGCCGGTGTGTCTCCGTCAAGGAGCTCTGGCAAGATACTGTCATTAGCACCACAATCATGATTGTCAGTTCTCGAGGCCCACTCCTGGGTTTTGTTTCCGGTACTCCATCCTACGCACGTAGCCCCGGTGGCTTCAAGTTCCAAAGGATGACTAGAGCCTTTGTCGATGGCCAGCTGGAAAAAGGCGACTGCGGCTCATGGGCGGTGGATGCAGACACAGGAAACCTTCATGGCCATATTGTTGCAGGATCAGTTGGCTCTGGCGCTGCTTTAATATCACCATTTCATGACATCTTTGAGGATATTTCACGTCGCGTTGGATCGGCACCAGGTTTTCCTGCAGTTGGCGGAGATTCCAATACCAACGCAAGCGTACAGGCATCTGTAGAAGGAGCTAACAACGCTCAAGAAGCTCCTCATCTTTCTTCATATTATACAAGCGGTAATCCTCGCACTGCTGGTCAGAATACAGGAAGCCCCCAGGTAGCCCAACTTGGGCACCTCATGCGCTCTCACACCGCCGGAGATGAGGGTGCCAGGATTAGCAACGAATATCACGCCATCTCTGACATCGACGACGAAATATCGCGTCTCGAAGGCCTGCTTCACAGTGGGGTGTTGGATTTCAGGGAAGAGAGAAAGACAACCATCGAAGTCTCCAGCCTACGTAAAAACGTACAGATCTCGGTGCCACACTTGAAATCACACCTACGTTGAGGCAAATGTCCAGTCAGCAAGGTCTCCCCGATATATCAACCCACTCAATCGCCGAGGGGGTTGCACAGACGCGTCAGGAGGGCTTAAAGGAAGCGGAACCTGGCGAAGCAAGCGTTTCCATGGATGTGTTGTCCAGTTTTGCATCGGACAGCAACATTGAAAAGTCGGCAAGTAGAGTTAGGGTCGATGCTATTTGTGATACAACGGATGCACACTCAAATTCCACTACAAACACAGGGTCTCTCAGTCCAGAGGAAAGACAGTCGAAGAGGTTCCGGTCACTTCTAATCGGCCTTTCGGAATTCCCCTTGAAGTGGGAAAATGCAGGGCTCTTAGATGAGGCTCTTCAGCTGGTCCCTTTGAACAAGATTTACCATGACGCAGAACAGGAAGCAACCAAGTTCAAGGCGCAGGCCCAACTTACGCCAGAGGGCACTGCACCAATGAAGCCTGAATGGGGCTACCAGGATTGCGTGATTCGAGCACTCCTTCGGTGGTTCAAGCGAAGTTTCTTTACTTGGGTCGACAACCCCGAATGCCCGACGTGCCATTGCAGTACGCTCAGCCGTGGCTGGTCGCAGCCTACGCCCGAAGAGAAAGCTTGTGGCGCCACGCGGACTGAGATCTATCAATGCAGTGACCATCTTTGCTCGACTTATGAGCGGTTTCCTCGCTACTCGGACGTGTGGAAGCTGCTCGAGACGCGGCGAGGACGCATTGGTGAATGGACCAACTGTTTCGGCATGCTGAGCCGCGCTTTAGGCTCGCGCGTCCGCTGGATCTGGAACAGCGAGGATCATGCCTGGGTCGAGGTGTACTCGGAATTCAGACAGCGATGGATCCATGTTGACGCTTGCGAGGGGGCATGGGACAAGCCGACGCTGTACGCCGAGGATTGGGGCAAGAAGATGGCGTATTGCATTGCTCTACTGAGGGGGCGACTGACGTGACGAGGCGATACGTCAGACTCCCAGAGCACCAAAAGGAGCGCACGAGGTGTCCCGAGCCTGTACTTGTCGGTATCTTCAAGGAAATCAGGCAGCTTCGTCGTTCTGGGCTAAGCGAGGAGCGGAGAGTTGACTTGGAACGCGAAGATGCCCGCGAAGAAATAGAGCTACGGAGTTACGATCTAGCGGGCATTGTTAAGGAGCTGGGCTCATTGATAATCCGGAAATCCTTGGACGCTCCATCAGCGCCCTCGTCGTCCTTCAAGCGTCACGATAGCTCCCCGACCAAGGAATCAGGCGACAAGCTTAAGAACGAAGACTTGAAGCAGTATCAAGCTGATACTGCAGGGTTGAGCAGACAGGAAGAAGAGCAGATATATGATTAAGTTTTAATGTACTCAGGCTTGATCTTTTCCAAACTTGTTTATTCGCATATGTGGCATTTTCAAGTCCTTACTATCATTGACAGCGATAATGTGCAACTACACATGTTTCTGTCAGTATATGAAATACCTCAGACTGTGGATAGCCAACTAACCGCCCCAGCTACTAAGTTTCAACTCGGATGTCCTCCCTAGCAATTCAGACGTGGACTGGTATAGTAGTAAGATGTCCTTTGTTTTCTAGTCCAATCCAAACAAATGAAAAGATTCAATACATCAAATAGTAGAAGAGATATGGAGATTTCGCTAAACCGTTTCCCCCTTCATCAATTCCCCCTGACTCCTACTTTCCCTATGTTTGCCCTTTCCTCTTCTCCAGAATCAAGAGCTGGCTAATCCCTCCGGTTTCGTTCCTTAACCCCGAATGCCATAGTTTATGGCAGCAGATCGAGAAGCGGTGAGGGTCGGACTGATCTCAACCCAGAAGCCCTTCTGCCCGGCTTTTGCCTGTCCAGCCTGACTTCATGTACTCTCCGCATATGTCGTATCCAGTTGTCTCGACGCGCAGAGGTGTAGTTGCAAGAGGGATGAGTACAGTTGTAGCTTGTCTGCGCTACAGGTAGGCCCACGCCAACGACGGGATGATTGGTGTGTTTCTTGGTCTGCATGTGACGCGTGATGTCTCTTCGATTGCTAGCAGTGTAATCACATTGCTCGTGTACACAGGCGAAAATCTTGACTATTGTAGGTGACCTAGATGTTGAATTAGCCAGATATTTCGAACAGGTAAGTGATGAGTGGTGTCACCAACCTGTTGTTCCTCGTAATCGGGACACTCAATGAGTCTTCATCTTCTTCCAGACTGATGGGAGATAGGGCGGCTTCGGGGCTCGTTTCCAGTGTAGTACTTTGAGTGCCATGGCAACCGTTTGATCCTGCTTGTTCTCGTAGGACTATGGGGGCAAATGAAGTCGTCGAGTTGACTGATGTAGTCGGCGCGGCAGTTATCGATAATGAGCTGGCATCCTGACTCTCAATGCTTCCAATAGCAGTGAACTGTAGATTTTCCACTGGATCAAGAACTGCCAACTCGCCCCAGTTGCTGGTCATAAACTCCTGCAAATTGCTCAGACCAATTTGCGTATTTGCTGGGTACCTGATATTGTCCATCCAGTTCATTATACGCGGGGGTGTCAGAGCTAAGTCGCATTCCCAAATCGTTGCGGCTCCATGACATTGGTAATGTATCTGTCTCGGGTGTCATTATCTCTGCACCCGCAATGCTAGAGATTGGATAGTCGACTCTTAAGAGGCTGTCGGTCACTGGTGCAATTGGCGCAAAATGATCCAACAAATATCCACTAGACGTATTCTTGAAACTTTATATTAGAGACTAACTAGATACATATGAATAGTATGGGGGGTCAACACTTACCAGGCCCTGGAGGACGTCGGCGTTCTGATGAACGTCTCGTCTCAGGGCCTGGTTTGTGCCACCGCTATGTCCAGGACAAACCCCATCATCATAACCAAATAGATCATCATGATGGGGGTTCCCAAGCAATCCGCCAGAGGGCGAAGCTGACATAGCATCAGAAGAACAAACCAGGCTACCTGAAGACGAGAAAGAAGTTCTACATGGCAGAGCACCGTGGACGCCGTGGCCGACAGAACTACATCCATTCGCATCAGAGACATTCGAGACACTGGCTCCCCCAAACCAGTGTCCCTCAGTCTCGTCATACGAATTTCTGTAGTCTGTCTGACCAGTGGCAATCCACGGAACTCTACCATGCAAAGCATCTTCCTTCATCGTCATAGGTAGCCTGGGCATGTTCTGCTTCAGCGAGCAGCGACAGCCTTGACAGTGTGCACTCATTGAGTGAAGAGTTGTGTAGTTGAGATGGCGTCGGTAAGTCGTTAGCAAGTCGTTCGTAAGTTGTTGAGGTCGGCAAAGATCGAATTTCAAAGGCGGTTTGATTGCTGGTGAATTCGGTCGCTCTCCTTAGTCGATACTACGAAGTCCACAAGAGTGACTGGTTTGATCAGACGTGGCGTTACTCCCGGGGAAAGGAGTTGTCGAGGCCAGCGCACGCTGAATCGGGTTCATGTTCTTCTCCCAGTGGACCCTTGGTAATTCCACTGTTAACATCAACGCTGATGTTATAGCATTTATTATTGAGATCGAATTTGTAGAGTTGTTTGTTGATGTGACGATGGACTTGGAGGGTACTAAGACTTTAATACTCCACAAGGTTGAAGTGAAGGCTGATCAATATGCCGGGGGCTGGCCCAAAAGGCTCGTGAGGCCAATTTCGCAGTGCTGCAAGGTGTCGTCATCCCCGAAATCCCCAGAAGCCATTACACCAGCCGGGCGTAGCCAACTAATACACCAATTGGCCTCACGAGGATTTAGCCCAAGTCATGGGCCTCATGCAGCGCAAGGGTTCCCTGTAAAGACTGACGTGTACGTACGTCCACGCCAGTGAGGCAGCCAAGTCGGCAATCTGCCTTGGCTGGGGTCGAAATCTGAAAGGGTACCTACCTATCGGTCGCCTTTCCGGCAAGTACCATGCTTCTAGCTGAGAGATTCCCATTCACCCTTCACCGAATTGAGGCCAATAAGTTCCATCTGCCTCCTCCGTGGAGCGATGTAATTGGCCAAGGCACACCGTTTGCATCGGGCATTCATCATGCCTTTACCCGAAGCCCCTCATCCGCCTTTTACAATGATGAGACGAAGAAACAAGGCAAATTCTATATATCACCAGGTAAAAAAAAAGAAAGTTGAAAGACAAAGGCTGCAGATGAGGCCCAGATAAACCTCACACCTGCTGACCTGCATGAAAGCTGCGAGATGTCAGCATTATGTGCTCACACAATCTACAGACAAGTACTATGTATCACCTTCAGGGGATATGTCAAATGTTGGCAACCATCTAAAACTTTTAGTAGAGGTACCTATTGGTCTACTTCTAGCTTGATCTAATATGATTTGATCCTAGACACCTACCTCATCGTAGCAATAGACTCACCCTCCTCCCCTGTACTTACCTTCCCCCGCCGTGTGTGCGCCATCATTCCCCTTCCCAGGCCCTCCCACCCCCTAGGGCGAAGGCGGATCATCAGCCGAACCCTCCGAAGGCGCCCCACCCGGGTTCGACTCGGCGCCCGACCCCCGATCGTGTGCAAGCACGACATGTAGAACTTGATGTCCGCGACCTCGCTCCGGTTCGACCTCTCCACGTCGCTGAGGGTGTAGTACCGTGCCCGCTGGCCCATGTTCCACGACAGGAGGAGGTCGAACGGCGCCGCGGGGCGGTCCCGGCCGTGCCGCGCCATCCAGGCCTCGGGGATGGACTGCGGCCAGTCCTCGCGGACCAGGGTGCACCACTCCTCGGCCAGCAGGAAGAAGTTCTCGGTGCCGAGCAGGAGGCAGACGGCCGTCAGGACCTGCTCGTGCACGTTGGCGCCGCGGCCGGTCAGGACGGCAGGATCGGGCTGCCAGAGGCCGGCGCGGGCCTCGCGCACGAGCTGGGTCCGGGGCTTGGCCATGCCGAAGTTCTCGAGCTGGGGGCTCCACTTGACCTCCCAGCTCTGGGCCTCGGGCCGGTACGGTTGGAACCAGTCGAAACCGTCGACGTCGTCGGACTGTCGCACCTGGTACTCCCGGCCGGGCCGGAAGAAGGCCAGTCCAAGCCGGACGAGGCGGTACGTGTTGTTGTTGTGGTCGGCGTCGATGTCCAGCCGGCCGCCCTGCGCGAGGAATTGGTAGACGAGGCGGCAAAAGGGGAGCGCGCGCCGCAGCAGCCGCTGCTCCAGGTGGAGCGGCCGGCGCTCGAAGTCCAGGGGCATGTACCGATCGTGCGGCTCGAGGCACTGCGTCATGGCGAGCTCTAGGATGGATCGGGGCTGCGTGACGTGAAATTGTGGCATCCGCAGCAATGTGTTGGTGACTATGCGCGGATTCAGGCCATCCCCCACGGAAGATAGGCCGCCCGGCGAGTCTGCCGTGGGATCAGGTAGAGCCCGTTGTACACCATCAAATCAATCAGGCCGCTCAGCTCCTCGGCGCCGTTCAAGAAGTCCTGGAAGTATATGGCGAGCGAGAGCACGTGTCGAACGTGGTCCTCGTCTGGGACCGCGCCGCTCTCAAGGAGGTATTTGGCGCAGTCCAGGTAGAAGGTCGCCTTCTCAAAGGACGCGTTGTGCGGGTAGGGGACCTCGATGTCACGCACGGCAGTACCGGCGGCTATGGCGAGACTGAGCATGCGGCTCGGGATGTCTGGCACATGATCCTCGACATGTGGGCCGGTGGCGTCCGGTGGTGGCCGGTTATTGGCCTTGTCTGCGTCGTATATCGCCTGCATCCAGGAGGTGTGCCGGGGATGCAGCTGTCGGATGAAGTCCAGCCAGGCGGCATCTTGCCCGCATCGTGACAGGGATTCCTGTAGGATTTGTAGGATGCTATTCTGGGTGAGGCCCGAGATGCCATAGTTAACCATCTTGCGCAGGATATGGAAGGCATTGCGTGGAGAGTTGTGCCTGACGGCCGCGAGAAGGTTCCGGCGGCCGATGACGAAGTTCTGCTGGCCAAGCACTCTCTCGCGCTCGCCATTGATGAGCTCCAATACCTCGGAGTGATCATCCTCGGTCCGCCGCCTCTGGCCGCTCAGGCGCTGGGGCATGGGCAGGTGCCGGGTCCCTTCGGCGGCCACCCCGTACAGCACATTCAACCACTCCTCGGGCCCGGCGAGCCCGGCCCGCTGGGCCCAGGTATTGACGCCCCAGCCGAGGAGGTGGCCGAGCAGCTGCGGCATGTTGAGCCGGGCGGCCATGAAACACAGCCCCCCAAAGACGCCCATGTTCACATTGTCACCTTGGGTAATGAACTTCGTGTACAAGTCGAAATGCTGGACCAGCAAGCTCGCCGTCTGCTCCGACGCCCCGTAAAATGCATGCATGAGCACGCCCGGAACATATTGGATCATTTCGTTGATCGAGGGCAGAAGCACTATGTCTCCCAGCGAGTTCCGGGCCGGCTCCCAGAGACCTTCTCCACAGATAATCAGGTCATGCCACCGTTGCCGGTTCGCCATGGTCGTATCAAGACTAATTCCGTTCTGGGCCATGTATTGGATAATATCGAGGCGGCCGTGCTGCGCCGCCACGAAAGCCGGCGCAACCAGTTCTTCGTCTTCGCTGCCCCAGCGCCCGTCCATGCAATCGGGGAACGAGTCATGGAAGACGGTGCAAGCCAACTCGACGATCGGTAGGCTGGACCCATTGCGGATCACAACAAGCAGCAGCGGGGCTGGCATTTGCTCGTGGCGCTCTCCCTCCCCCATCACCACCATGGCAGCCTCCGCTCGCTGCTGGAGCGCGTCGTGTTGGAGCATGTTTTGTATACCGCCAAGGTCTTTATACAGGGCCTTGCACGTGTAGGTCATGGTGAAAATGTCCTCCCGTGTAAGCAACATTCCGTGGATACTGCGCAGCAGCTCCAGGGGAAGATCCATCAGGGTCGGCATGACGGCGTCTGGATGGACCAATGGCTCCCAAGAGACTTATGATGGCACAGACAAAATATAGATATCTGGTATGTATCTGGTATAAGTGACAACTGGAGCGTGGTCAACTCTGGGTTTCAACCTGGAAAGGCTTTCATGGGATGAGCCTCAAGCTATATACGAGACTAACCACGTAGTTCCAGTGAGTGGCCGCTGACCAGCACATAGGGTAGATACAAAGCCATGTTTACACAAGCCGCTTTATCGTGGTGTTGGACGTGAATAGTATTGTTTACCCGAGTGTACCCTATACAATGAGGCTGGCGTTCAAGGTACTTCAAAAGATGCCGAGAAACGCCTTTGTCTATAGCCACCACTCTACAGGCTGTACCTTGGAACAAGGCGAAACAAAGGACCAATGTCGTTGCGAACCGTACGCGATGCACCGTTTCCTTCCCTGTGGCGGGCTTCTCCCCTGGCCCGATCCTGAATTCCTGACGTCACCTGTCCCTTTCGGTTCCGCCATTGCCGTCCTCGTCCTCGGCTCCGTCGCTATGCTCTGTTTGTCAGCAACAACTCTGTCCAGCGCTCCCACTGGGGCGTCTTTGTTGTCTACTTGATAAGTCTTAGCGTTGAATATAGTCATGGCAATGGTGGAAAGTTGAAGCTCCTGAGACCAAGATTGTTTGGTACGGTATACAAAGGATGGATGTGTCATGAGAGTTAGAAAGCTCCAAGTCATGAATCAGTCTGGCCTATAAGCATCAGAAGGTTGTACATCATGCCCCAGGCCGCCAGGTGGTCCACCAGCCTTTTCAGCACACCTATGTATAGTACATACCAGAAGAACCGCCCATGTTGCGTCGCACACTGGCACATGGCATTCGCTCTGCTATACAGACGGCCGGATGTCACACTTCAGCGTCAGGGGTAAGGCAATCTGATGCCAGTCGAATTAGTCAGTCTCTCAATGTCAACTGCAACTCTTGGTTTATTCTTTTCCCCAGTCAGTATTTACCAACCACTATGCTGACTCGTTGCTCGCTAAAATTGCTAAAACATGCCTTTTCTCCTGTAATACAATATAAATATCAGTGCTAGAATCTCTTCCATTTAGTTCTACGCAGCCGGAGGACCACTTATGAAACAGGTTTTGTTGCCGGCGAAGTTCAACCTACTGTCATCATGATGGCTTCCAAAAGGGGCTACCCCTTAATGCGTGAGGTGCATTTTGCGAATTGGACCAACGAAACAAGAGAAGAGTATCCTTGGCAGTCAGTATCAGCCCTCAGAATAGAAACGGAAATATTATAGTTGAATAAATACTACAAGTCCATAAATAACATCTCTTTAAGAGAAGCAAAGTCAGAAGGACGACCCCGAGTGGTATCTCCCTAGGAACGCCTGCCTATGCATCCGGACCTGGCCTGACCTGACCTGACCTAACCGACCCGACCCGTTCCCACAATCTCATGATTCCGTAATTACATATAATTGGCCATCCAGGCATTATACGGCGAGCCAATACTGCTAGCCTCGCGGAACCGTTGTAAACCCCGAATCTCGTAACGCCCCTTTAACCCTTCTTCTTACAGTCTGACTTTGGCGTTGGAGTGTTCCCGATGCGAAACCCCCTTTCAAAGTTGTAGGTCGGGTGTGCCCCCTACCATCATTCGAGCCCCATGGACACTTCATCCCCAAACCCCCAGCTGGCTTGCTCTTTACGGGACCCTTGGATCTCCAGTTCCAGGGCCGGTGTCAGGGAGCCCGCATCGTTCTCGTGAGAACTGTTCACCGAGTCGCTGGTTCGTCGGCTCCGCTTCGAGCCGTCCTTCTTTCTACTGCTACGGATCGACGGGGGGTTGCTGTGACTGTGGGCGTAGGGGTTTATGCCGAAGCCCGGCCACTTGAAGCCGCGGGCGGACTTGGACGAGGTGGAGAGTACGGAAGCGGTGTCGGTCTCGTCGTTGTCTTTCTCGTGCTCGTTGCTAGTTTGCGAGTGGCCGGGGTCCGAGCTCGCACTCTGTACCGATGATGAGAGCAGGGTCTTGGGTTCGTTTATGGTTACGTCGTGGCGGGGTGGAGCTGGGCGTGCTGGAAGCTCCGGTGGCGGGGGTGATACTGTTGGTTCTGCTGGTGTTGATGACCCGGACAGCTCCTCTACTTCGGGGTTGACTTCGACGAGCTCGGCATCACGATACCACTTTCGACGCCGGGTCCAGCGCCCCCAGCCATCCGCACCTCGGCGTCCATTGTTCCACTGATACGACAATACGTTAGCAATCTCACTTTCATCCCATGTTCCCCCACGAGGATATGCGCTTACCTTGTTGTCGTAGTAAATCCAGCCATTCTTGCCAGCTTCCGAATCATAGTCGTGCTCGTCTTGAATGTCGGGTGCTCCGTCCACACGCCACTTGCTCCCCTTCACCCAGCGCCATTTGGCATGCCCATCCTCGACCTCGGGCAACTCGAACTCGTCCTTTGGCGGAACCGCATTGTTGTGTTCATCAGTCCATGCCGACCTCTCGTAGGCGAATAGGTTATTGGTCCAGCCTAGCCCAACCCACCTCCGCTGATTCTCGTAAAGTATAAAGGTAAAGCGTACGCCCGTCTCCTTGGCAGAAAATCCTGATCTCGATCGCTGCAGTAGGGTGGTCAGCGCCGAGGTGGACTGCGACTTCTTTGTTCCATTCGACTTCGCGGCCAGCTTCTCGTCGACGACGTCCTTCTCCTTGGTAGGCTTCTTGGGCCCTTCGAACTCGAGCCCGGTGACCCATCTGGCAATTCGGCGGACCGTCGCGCTCCGCCACAGCAGTGTCCTCGACACCTTGCAGATTCTGCTATGCCAGCTGAGCACCAGCGTGCCGAAAAGCATGATGACTCTCTTGGTCGTAATTATGCGTAGAGGGGGTAGGGTCAAGATGACCCATACAGGCGTCACAGCCAGGATCCTCACGAACATGGCCGTGAGCGCCGGTCTCGTGGTAGCACTGGTGGCTGTGCGCTGCGTGCTCAGGAAATCCGTCATAAGGAGCAGGGGCTCCAAGAGGATGTTGCACCGTGTCGTGAAGACCTTTAAGGTATCCACTATCTCGTCAAGTGTCTTCTGGTGGCGTGTATTTGTAGACTCGCTCGTATTGCGTTGATGCTCGCTCTTCTTGCCGCTCGCCCCGCCGGCAGCAGAACTCTCAGCCGCGTTGCTCTTCTTGTTGGACTTGCTCGAAGACGACGACGCCCACGAAGGATGTTCTCCCCAGCCGCTGCTGCTTAAGGGGCTATACCGGCGACCGTACATGCCTGCGATGATGCCCACGACGACCACGATGGGGCCCGCAAAGCGAACCAAGAAGTCGCCGTACTGCACTGTCGCCCAAAAGACGACGAGTAGCAGGAAGCTCTCCCACGCGTCGCCCGTCGTCCAACTCAGCAGGCCTGCGAGCTTATTGAGGGGTAGCAGAAACGGGTGGCTGTAGGCAAGAGCTCGGGTGACTTGCGGCGGGGTGGCGAGCAGCAAAGGCGACTTTTGATGCACGAGGATGGTCGACCGTCGCGCGGCGGCCGTGGCAGTCGTAGAGGAGAGGTTCGAAGAACTAAATGCGGCGTATGTGGGAGGAACAGCGCCGTAGGGGTTCTCGATGATGGGCGACGAGACGGAACCGTCGACGTCGCCGTCGCCGCGGGGTTTGGATGGGGTCGACATTTGGGTGAGGAGCCAAGGAGTGTCCTGGGACGGAAAAGGGTGGTTAGAAATCAGCCAACATAATCACTTCGCGGGGCAGATCAGGTGCGCAAACGCGAGGCTGCTAAAATGAAAGATGAAGAGAGACGCGTCTGAAGAGGAGATGTGTCGTGGTCGGGTTCCTCGGCGTGCATAACTGGGGAATCGGATTGATTGTGGTGAGATGCAAACCCGGAATGGGAGAGAGGGAGAGACAGTGCCCGCGATAAAAACGATGTCGTCACCCCCAACCAGGCAGGCACTACCAGTACCTAGGCTAAGAGGGTGCCTAAGCTCCGGCCGCTTGGGGGTCCGGGGAGAAATACAGGCAGCGAACCTATTGGAGGGAAACAGCAGAGTGGTCTTGAAGCGAGTGTTGCGGGAAGTCCAAAAACAAATAAAAATAATAAATATAACAGCGGCATCGAGTCGACTTACCAGGGCAGCCATGAAGAAGAATTGCGACGCGGCACACTCGGTTGGTGGCCCACGTTGGCGATATGCGATGCGATGCGATGCGATGGAGCCACGGCGGGAGTTAGTAGCAGCAACAGTGGGTGCGCTCCCTGCAACCTCTCACAAGCAACCCACCCTGATGCACGGCGTGCATGCTCCCCGCTCTCTCTCTGGGCTTCTCCCTCTCCAAGGCGAATGTCAGAACCAGACAACTGTAAAGGGGGAAAACACCTTTATGTCCCACAATCGCTCGTGTTCGTCTCCGTCGTAAGCTAGAGGGCGCCTTGGAGTCAATTAGTTCGGCATCGACGCGAGCCTCTTCTTGCTGGCAAGGGTGTGGGAAATGCCGTGTGCCAGACAGAATGCAGCGCTCAAGGTTCGATGATGAGACGTCCGGTCTCGACGATGCCGAGGATATTTGACCTGCCGGGCCAGCAGCGAGCGCAATGGTCGTGGGGAAAGGGACGACTTTTCAGGTCAGGGCCAACAAAGATGAAATGAATAATAAGAATGGACGGTAGGTTGGCTGCTGTCGTAGTTGCACACGGAAATTCAACCCAACTCTTTGCGTTCCTGGCAGACAGACGAGTCAGCCGACAGGGCGCTGTCAGCGCCAACGCGGGGCGGGCGCCCGGCTTTCGGTTCAGCTTTCACATGCCAAACGCCAAGCCAGGCAAACCAAACCATTCATCTATCCCACCTCCAGCTTCACTGCATATCCAGCACTTGGCAACATTAGTTACTAGTCACACTGCATTGCTGGGAAATCGTTTGATTTGTATTTATTGCAACACTTGGACTCGCTGTACCAGTCCCTCCGGTCAAAAATGTACATAGCTCTGTAATCCCTTGATTGGACATCATCCGGGTGATGTCATCCGTCCAGTACCTTACTGGCTGGCAAAACTCGCTAAACCTCCCTGCCTCCCCATCAAACCGCTGCACGCTTAGGTAGGGTATCATTCGCAGACGTGAAGTAAAGCAACCATTCCACCCTCTCAAATCACTGAACCTCCCTTATCATATATATCTCAACAATGGCCAAACAGAACGGCAATGGCCACAGAGGCACGTGCACTCCCAGAGAAACATGATCCTTGCTTGCTCTTAAGACTTCATGTTCGGGTTTTGTGACCAAAGCCATCGAGCGAAATAACGTGCTCGCTTGCTGCCCATTTCTCCGTCCTCATCATCGCTCCGATCGAAAGTCATCTTGATGGATGCCTCCCCCGAAACTAGATGCAGAGTCACATAGCCTATCCCGTGCTCGTTGATGAGGCCATCATCGCCAACGGGTGTCTTGAGTCTCACTTGCCGGCACTCATGTGGGCTTATCGTGAGGTTGAACGGTCCTCCTTGAGCCTGTGCGGTTCGTCCGTCGGAGCTGATAACGAGTTGAACGCAGGGCTCGCTTCGACTGCCCCTTTGCCATATAATCTGACTTCGAACCTCATCACCTTCAGTGATCAGCCGCTCAAATGAGGCGATCTCGTAAATACCAGCGGGAAAGGCTTGAGTACCGCCAATAGTTGCCATTTGCGCCTGTGGAGTTGGAGTCTGGGGGGTTGGCATTTGGGGCGACGCAGTTGATACCGGAGGTACTATCACCGGCGGGGCTAGTACCGGCGGAGCTGCCGGCGCTGCTAGGGCCGGCGCTTCTGATACCGGTGCTGATAATACCGGAGGCACTGCTACCGGAGGCGCTGAACTGTGAGTCGTAGATATCGAGGGCTCCGGGTTTCGATCCGGGGCCAGACCGGGCGTAGAATTCGCAGATCGACCACCCTCAGGGATACGACTTCTTAGAATGGGTTTTGCTTCCGGCTTCTCCCGGTCTTTGATGTCTGACGTCCACGAGGTCTGAAACGCGGCTGGATTCGCTGCCAATTTCTCGAGGGTCTCCTCGAATGAAAAGATGTGCACGGAGTTGCTGGTGTTCTTGGACGGGTTCCCCTTTTCTGTAGAGTTCGTGTCACGCTCCAGCGCTGTTATCATCTCGCTGGGATTCGAAACAGAGCTTTCACTGTTATCACGAGACTGTGGCGCTCTGTACTGGGGGCCACCAGACCGTATCGTATCTGGGGACTTCGGTTGGGGACCCGCCGAGTCTTTAACACGCAGGCCTTTCCTGTTGGCGCTGAGCTCCTCCCAATTCTTGCTTCCCCATCTTTGAGCTACCCAGTCTCGCGCATCGTTGAAGGATCCTTCCGGGTAGCCTTTTTCTTCGGGGCGTTAGCCCGAGTTAGATCAAAGTGAGACAGGTCCTTAGCCGGCACCCAGCCATAATTCTTCTCATCATCGAAGTACATGACCGGAAACTCTCTTTTCTCGACAGACTTCCCGCCGTCCACGTAGTTTGGTTTCCACCCAACGATCTTCTTGAACCCATCGAAGACGTAACAACGGGGCGGGTCGTGCTTGATGAGTTCTGATGCCGCTAATGTTGGGTGTCGACATCCCTCCGGGAGCTTGTCCCAACCTAGGATCACGACAGCCCAGTACTGGCCTTCGTATTTTGCGTAGTATATCTCGGATGCCTCCGGATGGGTAATGATGCTTGACCCTTGGCTGGCCGGCGGCTGATTAGACTTCTGTTGGGATCGTCCAGAGGCTGGGGTGGGTGGACCCTTAGCTTTAGCCGCGCGTTTGTAATCATTGCGTGGAATATACCCTGATGTATACTTAGCATTGACTTCTGCATTGTGCGAATCGCGAAGTTTTTCGGTGCAATCCGGGATGTAATAACCCAGATGAACAATGGCCGGCCTCCTATCTCTAGTGGGAAGCCCATGCAAACTTCCGACGAGATGCTTGGCTGCAGCATTGTCTGCCATCTGTTTGAAGTGGTGTCCGTGTTCCTCGCAAAATAGGACCCAGAACTGCTTGGACTGTTCAGGCCACTCGATGATTGTGTCCCAGTCGTTACCATCGACAGCGTTCTTACGGACGTCCGCGAACATGAGCGTTTTTATTGGGTCCGGCTTGTCCGACCCCGGTGTTATGAACGCCGATTCTGTAGTTCGTTGCCTTTTTGGATCTGGATAAGGGATGTTATCTCCATCGGCCTTCCGCTTAGAGATTAAGGTCCCGGAGTCACCCGCCGAGAATTTCGAGACCGGAGTATGAAGGGGTGAGGAGCGAACAGTGGTGCCGTCAAGCTCCCAACGGCGGGGACCCTCGGTAGCCTTGGACCCATTCTCGGCGCTCACTGCGCCGAAGCGCTGACTGATCATCGATTTGGCCTCGCTCCCGTCTCTTGACCCATCCGGGACCGGCGGGTCTGCAATGGGCGGTTGCTGTTGGCCGTTTTGAGGCGCGGGGCGGGCTAATGTGCGAAGATAATCCTGGGCTTCTTGGCGATGACGAGCTTCTAGGTCGTCTACAGACCTTTTGTGGTTGATCGTGACTCTTTCCATCTCGAGTTTGCGTTGCTCATCTGACAGCCGAAGCGACGCTCCAGATAGGGCTGAAAGTTCGCTGTTCTTCCTCGAGTCCAGTATGGCACGCTCTTTACGATATCGTTCCTCCATGGCCGCACAGTGCTCCTTCCATTCCTGGCGAGCGCTAACCAATGTCAACCTCTGTGACCCTGGCTGCAGCGGCATTCTTTTGGTACAGGAAAGAAAGGATCAAAGTGGCAAGCTTACAAATGGGCAAGTATGGTGAGAACTCAGTATTATGACCCGGTGTGCTTGAAGCGACGTAACGCGTCAATGAGAACCATATTATGGCGTTGGAGGGCGCAGTCAAGGATGTGATGTGTGGGGAGGGAATTGGTGCATGCCACAATATCTGCCTGATGTTAGAAATGTTGTGAAATGCTGTGTGATGAGGCTTTGGATGATAAGAGGATTGAAGAAAAGAGGTATTGGATCAAGCATCATCTTACAGGGTTGTCACGACCGACGTGGGAAATCCAGCGGTGAGTATGTGAGTGCTCTGTTTGGGCTCGTATGAGACAGTGATTTTGTTTGGCTTGGCGGTCGAGTAGGTGGCCGCGTTGCGTGGATGTGAAGCTGTGGTGTGGCGGGGAGATGTGATAGGGAAACGAACCAGAAAGCGTGCCACGAATCGCCTGGCACAGCAACACGTGCTGGTAATGCTTCATCCACCAATTGATGCAAAAGCAGCTCCCTCAAGGTGTCTATGCGAACAGAGGGTAGGGAGGCTTCACTCCACCTCATGAAGCAAGCACAAAGCGTAGCGATTCAGCTTCGAACCGAAAAGTGCCACCAGACGAGGAAAGAAGGACGCAGTTGATGACAGAAGACGGCGGCCCACCAATCAATCTCATAAACAAAAGGGGGGCGGGGCTGAGTTGGCTCGTGCGCAGTGTTTAGGCGAGAAGTAAAGTGGAAGTTAGGCAGGGAAGGAGAGAGCCAGGCAGTCAGAGGGCGAATAGAATTCGGTCCAGTCAGCCAAGTCGGAAATGCCCTTCCACGCTGGCTGGGGGGGAGTCGGTCGTTAAGTCTCGAGGCACGAGGTAGGCGGCATTTAAAAACAAAAGAAACCGACTAACCTATGCGCTTTCCCCCATTTGGATTTATAACTACTTAGGGCGTTTAACCCCTGCAAGTAGAAACGCACTACGGAATTTACCTGTCCGTGAGTATTTCCTAGCTCTTATTACCCGGCTTGACGATCATATGTTTTACATCGCCATGGGAACAAGCCACAGGTTTGTTGTCATTATATCTCATCCCGGAGCTGTAGCAGCTAAGGGCCCGAATGCAACGCAAGGAGCTACCCTCCTATCTACAAACAACCTTATGGGAGGAGCTGATTTTAATTTGCAAAATAGTGCCCGCCTATATTTGTGAGATGTACTTTAACTGCCATGAGATACGAGTCGTGGTTGCACATACCGTTCAGTATTCGGTTCTGTTTCAGGACAGAGAAAGAAAGCAAGGAGGATCCTGGTAAGGTAGCAGCCCCAGCTGCGATGTTGTTACATTGATACAGCCAAGAAAGCCCGAGCTACGTGTATGGAGGAGCACAGGCAATATCGACTCTAACATTAGGTACTCAAGTAGCTCGACTGAACAACAGGTGAACATTAGTATCCCGACTAGACCAGGCGAAATATGCACGATACAAGATCAGAATGCTCTCCTCCTGCCTGGGCGGGGCGAGACCAACCACGCAGCTCACAAATAGGCTGCTAACCACTGGCCGAGTCGCACTGCATATCGCAGAAACACGCCCCGATGACGTTGACACGAGATATAAATAGCATCAAAAGAAACTACACTACATGCAGGTAGGTAAGCCACATCTCTACCACCAGCCAGTCGTACCCCCCTCCTACTATCACTTCGTAGAAAACCCAGAAAAGAAAAGGTAAACCCGCTACTGCACTACCACGTGTAAGGAGAACCAAAGTCATCGCTATCACAACTGTCGTCGAGAGCCCGACCCCGACCCCCATTGCCCCCGCCGCCGCCGCCGCCGCCGCCGCTCGCGGCCCGCCGCCAGCCGAGCCCCTTGGCCGCAAAATCGCTCATCTCGAGCTGGCTCATGAAGGACTCACGGGCCAAGCAGCACTTCCGGCACTCCTCGCCCCGAAACTCCTCCTCGGCGCGGCGGAGGCCGGCGGTGCAGCGCCCCAGGGTGCCCCGGCGCCGCGCGTCCCGGCACCACTGGGTGTTGGTATTCTCCCCGATGCGGTCGTTGCAAGTGGCACAGACCGCCTTGGTTTTGACCTTGCGACACATGTTGACGATTGGTTCCCTTTTCTTTCTCTTCTGTAGCAGCCTAATGATACCCGAGACATTGTTGTAAACAAGGGCGTACAGTTTTATTGGGAAAGGAATTCGTTGAAGTAGGGGGCGTGAGGGGGCAGGTCGCCTTCGGCTGAGGTAAAATACCCAGACAGGAGGGAAAGAGGGGATCGGAGTTGAGGAAATGCATCGCGAACCTGAAGTTGTTCTACCTGAACACAGGCGGGACGCTGGGTGGGGGGCGAAGAAGAATGGCGTGAGAACCCCACGAGATCGTGTACTGGAGAGCCGGTCAGTCAAATTCAGGGACTGCAGTCGTGGCTGAGTGCATTGAGTTACCTGGACACAGCGCCCGCGTGTTTAAGACAAGGAAACCAAGGCAGTGGCTACGTACGTATATTGGGCGTCGCGTGTTTGCGTGCGTCAGCAGTGTGTCGGGCAGCAAGGGCTGGATGAGAGCCGAGGTTGCTCCCGCTTGTCAAAGATTTAGGATAAAGGCGTCGCGTCCCCCCAGACTTCCCGTTGTGGAGGCCCCGGTGGGTTGACCATTATATATACGACTTGCAGCCCCAACTTATCGTCTCTCGTCTCCTAACATGTCCGCTTTCGATCAACTGTGCATCTGGGTCACGGTTACGATCCATCTGTGTGCTGGTTTTCGTCGAGAGAACCGGCCAGGCCTACCTGAACTGTGCAACCTCAACCCATAATGGATAGTTACACCGCAGAACACACCTTCGTCATAGGCTCGAGGCCCTCACAGCGCTCCCCTATGGAAGCACCGGCGATGCGTGTCGGGTTGGAAGAGAAGCCGGCAGTTGACTAACTTGTCAGTTGGTGACCTGCATCACGATACAGCTTTGCTGTCCACATTTTTGGGCAGAACATGGCCTCAGAGAAACGGAAGTTATGATACTCTTCAGCACTTGTTTGTTCGCTTCGGGTCGGGAGTGGCGGAGATACGAGTTTGGGCAAGGTTTCATTTGGAAACTCGCAGCAAGTCGGTTGCTGCATTAAGCTCGTTCGGGCAATCATTGCACAAATCTCTCCCGCCTGGTGTCACAGCAACGCAGCTCGCCAGAGTGGGCCAAAAGGAATGGTTCTTCCGAATGCTCAAGTCCTCACTCGAGAACCAGGTAGTCGGACAGGTGCACGATGAGAGGCTGATCTGGATTCCTCACGATATGAGGTCAAGGCCAAAAGCCAGGCACCAGCAAGGGCGACGTGCTGCATTGGGCATTCCGGGCAGCTTGCGCGACTGGAACGGCCATGGATGCATGTTACTTCTGCAACACGTACCGTGTGAGGTGGGAAGAAAAGGGAAATGTGACTTGCCAGCGAACACTGGCAAAATGCTCCATGGCTGTGTGCGGTCCGATCGTGGTCCGAAGCGGCACTTGCCGTATTCATGCAGGTAGGCGAGTTCCCGCTTCCCTGATTCCATTCAGATACGGAATTGTTGATATGCAGGTAGAAGCTGACAACGGGCCTGAAAAGATTACAGACGGCAACCAGATTCGAAAATGGAGGTTGAAAAGACACAACTTCATTCCCGCACAAGGCAAGAAATCATCATTTGCCTAGTGGCCATGATGGAACCTTGGTGTGGCCCAGATCGACCCTTCGTACGAGATTCTTGGCGATCGAAGTACGCCATTGTGATTCTCAGTCGCCTCAGGAGCATTGAGCCTCTCCCAGACCGTCCCAGAACATGGGCCGCTGGAATCTGGTCTCCAGGTGCCAACATAACACGACAGAAACGACATGAATCACAAAACAACGCAGGACCAAGCAACTTCCAGCAGTGCCGAACCAATGCAACCCTAGTCAGCCCACGGAGAGCGATAGGGAAGGGCTAGATCGTGATTAGATAGCCGCCCTGTCGCAGCAGCAGCCTGCCGGAGAATTTATGGATATTCGAGCAAACGAAGAGTGTTATGTCTTTATATCTGACTTGCCAGAATAGCCCAGGTTTCGGAGTCCATGGTAGCCCCTCAATACCACCAAGGACCAACTCCCGCGTGATGACTGACATAATTGCCCACTGGTCACCAGGGAACACGATTTCACCATGCATAAGGCAACTTGGATTGATGGAACGGAATCGGCGTGTACCATCAGATCTGAGCTTACTGGTGGACCCCAGCTGAATGTGTATGTCTGTGTCTTGGTGTACATGTAGACAGGCCCTTGGGTGAGTAAGCCTTTACTTTCCAGCGAGTCCAGACTTTTCTCCTACCGATCGCCACAAAGCGTGAGCTTTGACTTCCCCAATGGCTATTCTTGAAGTTAACTGCGTTCATTTTTGAGGATGGACATTGGAGGATCCTCGTTGGTTGTCAGATAAAACCCCTGATACAGGGGCATAGAGGTGATACAGCCACTGGCCCCTATCCCCTATCTGCCCTGGAGAAAAGTATTGAGATTTTACCTCGTGTTGAAACCCCTTTATGAGAGCAAAAACACATTACACAATGTAAAAGATGCAAAGGTGACTAGAAGTCAAGAACACAAGCAATAAAACGCAAGGTAAGGTCAACACAATCAAGAAGTGTCCACTATGTGAGGTGCTTTATACTCATACATACAAACATCGCCACGGACCGATCGACTATCATCTCGTGGGAAAAGAAAGAGCACGCAGAAACAGTAGGAGCCATAGATGTGGTCGGTCCCAAACCTTCTTCGTAAAAAGCAGATCGCCTTTCGTTGCAGGAATCAAGAAAAAGAACTCCTCCCCTAGTATAGAAAAACAGAACATATACACACACAAGTTGCAGAAATTCCGCCCCACCCCTTCCCTTCTTGCCAAACTCCGGAATGCTATCGCGACGAAATATTGTGATGTGATCCTCCCCAACGCCACACAACGTCATCATGGCCCCAAGCCGTGGGGTACGCCGATTTCGGAAGGGTACGCCAGTAGCGCTATGCAATGGAGCGAGAAAGCAAGAACACACATTCCTCCCCCTTTCTTTACCAGAAAGGACACCATCCGATGTAGTGCTGGCAGAGGTTCTCCAGTCTGGTGGCCTGGATGATGAGCTTGTTGACCTGCGTGACCGGTTCAAGCTCCTCTTCGGGCTTGAAATCACGACCGTTAAGTTTCTGGCTAACACGACCCAGCACCTCCACGGCCCTGGCATTGCGGGCTTCCGTCTCGATGTTCTCGGTATGGCCGTTGACTGCGCTCGAATTGGTTCTAGCACGAGGTCGAACACCCGGCGGACCACCCGTGACAGATCCATCAATCTGCCCGGCAAGGAACTCGGACGGTGGCTGGTTGGCTGCCAGGATCGACGGACGTCTGGCTCTGGGGGCGCCAGGGTTGGCCTCCATGGCATGCTCGCGGTCTGCGTTGCGGAAGTCGGGACCCGTGGGAGACGCAACATTAGTGAGACCCCAACTAAGGAGGGGATCGTGAATGAACTGGTCGCAATACAGATTAGCATAGCACATACAAACGGTGGCGGCACAATACTCACAGCCTCGAGAACAGCCATGACGCTCTCCTTGTTATCTCTCAATACCCGCATCACCTGTTCGCACGTAATGCGGAAACTGCCCTCGATGTTGCTAACTTCCATGGCATATGTGAGCATGCGCGTCAATCGGAACGGTACCTGCTCGGGGTACTTGTCTCGCTTGCAGGCCACCTCGAAGCAGTCGCCAAAATCGATATGGATGATCTTGCCGGTGACACGATCAAGCATGAAGTTGCTAGGATGACGATCGCCAAGGCCGAGAATGTAGCCCACTATGCTCATCACACCCAGCGATCGTGTGTAGTTGGTTCGTCGCTCCAGCCAAGCCTCGGATGACTTGCTCTTCAGCCAGAGGACACGGTACAAGTCCTGGCCAGTAGTGTTGTCCAGCGCGTAGCCGAACACTTCCACTTTCTGCATGAGGGTGAGAGTCTCGTAGTCGGGAGCCATTTGCACCATGATGCGGTGCTCGATGTTAGTCAAGATCTTGCGTGTATCGCGGTACTCGCGGATGAGAACGTGCAAAGTGTCGCTGTTAGGGACCCAACCCAGTAGACCCGAGTTCTGGCTGAGAGGGATAGCTGGGTAACGCTGGATGCCGAGATGTCTCTTATAGCATTCGGAATCGTGGGCTAGTAGGGTGTTGCACAAGCCGAAGAGCTGCATACAACGCTCATCTTGACGGATATCTTCGTGTCCCTTGAGGACAAAGGCATAGGCGCTACCATCGCTCCCGTTCATGATCAACTTCCTAGGTCGCTGCTTGGAATTGATGACGCTAACAGTCGGCTCGAATGAGATGATTCGGACGATAGGCTGCCCACTCTTGTAGGTGCCAGGCACCGCTAGATCGAGGTCCTTGGATGCCAATAACTGAGGGGAACAATAAGCCAACTCCAGAGATGTCATCTGTGGCAGCTGGCGTCCGATACGACGGAAGACGTGGTAGTACAGCTCCCACGCTTGATTGATGTCGTTGACGTCTTGGCTCGACTCGTAATGGCGGCACCATTCTCGCGCTTCGGATAGGTCGCGGCCAAAGGTCTGCGCGAAGCTTATTTCGCGAAGAGTTTGCGGGCCCCTTTCGAGCTGATCGTGTAGCGGGCCCAGAGTGCTGAACATGCCCTCGACGTTCTGGTCGCCAAAGTACAGTCGCGACGCCTCCTCAAGTGCCTCATACCATTGCTCATGCCAAAGAACAGCAACACGGATCAACTCGTGACTAACAGAATCGGCTTGCTCGACCAGATTGGGGCTGTGCGCACGCATGCTGTCCATGATTTGGGCGGCCGATCGTGACCTGCGCGTGCTCTGCGACGACTTCATTGCCACCGTGAGGGGGTAAACAAGGGCTTGAGGGTGGGTTCGACCGACGTCCGACAGCAGGTTATGGATTGACTGTCGCACCCGGCTGTTTGGCTGATTGATGCGGGCAATGAGCTGCGGGATCACTTCGAGCCATGTGTCTACACTGACAGTGCCAAAGCCTTGCACGACAGCCGTATTGACTTCGCTACTACCGCCATGGGCGAACCAGAGCGTGAGGAGCCGAAGAGTGTCCTGGAGCGAACTGCCGGATGAAAGGGCAATAGACTTGAAGAATCCTTGTACGGCTTGAACAACATGACCGACGACGACGGCGGGGTCCATCCGTGAGATTGCCCCATTGACGGATGGTAAGCCGATGGCCTGGACGATCTCAAAGTTCGCCAGTGCCCAAGCATGCCATGCCTTGTACCACTTGGGATTGTATTGAGTCGCCTTGGAGTACGAAGTGAGGATGTCCTGCACGTTGTGGTATTGCCAATCATCCTTGTTGAGGGCAACTTGCCATTCACCTTGTCGTAGGTAGCACTTGGCCAAGAGATGGGTGTACTCGTTCAACTCATCAATGGATCGCATGTTGATGCGTTGTGCTTGCGTCTGCGGATTAGAGGCGGGGTATCCGAAGTCATTAATAGGTCCCATTACACCAAGGTCATTAGGTATCTGGGGCTGCATGTTGCTCCGAACAACATCAAACTGGCGGCTGATGTCGGCTGTGAAAGCACGTAGGCAGGCCAATGTCTTCTCGGGATATTCTTTCTTGCGCAGTTCGGTCGTTTGGCCGTATTCCCACTGATACTTCAAGATCGCGTACATGATGGGCGGCGGGGACGTCATATTTCTCCTAGTGGAGTTTTGCGACAAGACTACTTCATTGTTCCAGTATGGAATAACCGACTCCAAGGGAGCCTCGGTACCAATGAGCTGCTTGAGCCACTTCTCGGCAAGACCCATGCGCTGCGACTTTCTGCATAGGTTGCAGAACTTGATCCACATGTGCATGTTCTCATGGGGTGCGAGTACCAGTCCACGCAGACGCAGCATCCTCGACCAGGTCTCGACGTTCCGCTGGCAACCTTGAAGACGCACTTCCCATGTTCGACGCAATGTTGCCTTCTTCTTGTCGTCGGCTTGCTTGTACACGATCAACTCCTCAAGCTCCGCAAGCATTTGGACTCTAACCACGACTTGGTACGCTCGGTTGTACGATTCACTAACAAGCGCACTAAGCTCCGTATCAAGGCCCTCACGGGTCTGTTGGATGCAGGCGGCTGCCTCTCGGAACTGGTTGCGGTGAAGAGCAAGGATGGCGCCGAAGAAGGACCTGTCTGGAGAATGGCGCTTAAGAGACTGCAGGTAGTTATCCATGGCATCCCATTTGCCCAAGCCCCATGCGGCGGCAGTAGCGAGAGGGGCAATCAGTCGTTGGATCTCGGGAGCTGAGTTGGACCAAGTGTTGCCCGCCAAGCCTGCCAGGGCATCCCACTCGCCCAAGGCATGGAAACATCGCATCTTGCCCATAACAATGTCGATAGGGATTGCTTGGTCGGCGGGAACATTCGCCTCGCGTTTGTTATACGATTCTAGAGCCTCGTCCCATCGCTCCAGCTTCTCGAACCATGTCTCTCTCAGGCGGATACCATCTTTATAGAGCTGGGCCTTGCGGAGAATGCCGATTGCTGCATCGTACTGTTGTAGCTGGTTGTTGATGTCGATCAATGCTTCGACAGCCGGGCCGCTCTGATCTTGCAAGAACTCGAGTTCCTTATAGTGAAGTGCCTTGGCGTAAGCGTGGCAGCGGGCTGCTTCTCTTCCAAGAATCCTAATATCGATCGGAAGAGCCTTGTCGTCGTGCTCCATGAATTCGGCCAGGTTGAGCAGAAGACCCAGCAGATCCGGCGGAACATGCTCACACTTAATGGCTTGTTCAATATTCACAATCAGCTCGTCCTGGTAGTTCTCATAAAGCTCGCTCCAGCAGGAAACAAAGGCAGAGTTGAACAGCTCGCGTGCGAGTGGCAGGTGCATACTAGCCAGAACCGCACAGGCCCGCAGAGCATGGTTAGGGGATTCGGTGAGCAGTGTTGTGCTGAACCTCCGCAGCCACTCCTGCCAATCCTCTTTGGTCGACTTTCCCTTGGTATCCCAGGCGGTTTTGAGATGGATAGCGTTCATCTCGAGCTTCTTGGACCCGAGCTCAGCAAAGATGGGCTCGTCCTGCTGGTCGACAAACTGCGTCTCGGAACTCAGATCTTGGGGCAATACTTCGCCCTTCTGTAACTTGCTGACAAGGAGTTCGTAGTTCTGATGCTGAATGGGATATGCCTGCAGAACCTTATTCACGGTACCCATGAAGTGCAAGTAGTCCTTGCCAAGTTGCTGGATGAGGGCACATAGAGTATCGAGAGCAGCATGCCTCAAAGACATGTCCGCCGGGGTACCCAGGAGACGAGCTAGCGGGTGAATGATTTTGGCTGCGTAATCATTGAGGTTGACTTGGCGAGAGATTTTGCCAATAGTTTCGACCGCCGACTTGCGCAAGAATGTAGGCTGACCGAGCTTCTCGAAAGTCTGAACGACCACCGGGATGATAAGATGCATGTACTCTTCAGCGCTCGCTCCGAAGACGAGGAAGGCATGCAAGACTTTCTCGGAAGGGATGCGCTTTGGCGACGAGTCCTTATCAAGCACACTAAGCATCATCGGTAGCAGGCGCGCCAGGTAGATCTTGAACTCCCCTTCAAGAGATCGGGATATCGCCTCGATCAAAGATAATATCGTTGATTGAAGGGGGCCAGAGGACTTGGGCCAGAAGTCTTGCAGCGTATCTACGATCTCTGGTAGAAAGTTGCGAATGTGCTGTCTCACGATGTTGACCAAGCCAGCTAGTTGACTAAAGTAGGGCTCCTTCTTCGTGTCTGGACAGGTCCTGATCGTGGAAATGAAAGCGGGAACGATGCGATCAAGGAACGGGACACATTCGAGACCAAGAGTGCGGAAGATGTTCATGATGGCCTCGACAACTGCAGCATGGTGTGTCTGGAGGGACTGGTCCTTCAGAATGTTAAGTAGAGCATTGATGACCACCGTAGGGTAATACTCTTTAGCCGACGGCGTCAACCCTGTCATCATGAGCGAAATATCCGTCATGCGTGTGGCTTCGACGTTTTGTTTGGCGTCGGGGATGCGCTCTTCGACTTGCTGTATCTTTTTGTTAGCCAACTCCCAATCTTTCTCGGGGTCTTTCTCGAATGCATATATGTAATCATTCGGTCTTTTAGGCTTGTACTCATATCTCCACTTGTCGATAGTACAAACGCTGTTGAGTTCGTCAAAGAAGCGGGTAAATACCTGATGGCGATATGGATCCAATGCACCCAGAATACCCATCAATTTGATCGTTTCCTGTCGAAGAGGACCGCGCTGTGGTTCGGACCGAATGATCGCTTGGAGGATCTCGAGGAGTTCGGGGTATTCGAGGTAGGGGTCAATCACGTAGCCACTGTTGCTAGCAAGCTGGCCAAGTGTGTGTAGGGCCGCCTCGCGCTTTGCAGTCGAGCTTTGATCCTGTAGTGCGTCAATAATGATGGGCATGAGCTTCTCCTTGTGAACGAGCATGTCTTCTCCGCCAACTGTGCAGAGCTCTCCAATAGCTTTGAGGATAGTAGCCGCCACAGCTGGGCTTGTGTCTCGCGCTTTGGGGAGAAGAACGGCCATCATGGGCTCAACATAGGGCTTGACAAGGCCTTGCGCATTCTGGACGAGAAGGCTGAGTAGTTTGGCACTCTCCTCCTTGTTGCGCGCCACATCAGTGTATTCCAGTTCTGTGAGCATCTGTATAAGGGTCTTTCGTAATGATGGAATGACATAGGCGGGGTTGTAGCGGGCCAGGCGGCCTATGATGGAAATAGACACTTCTCTGATGGAGAAGTCCTCGTCATTCAGGGCGTAGAAGAGGGTACGGATATTCTCGGCTTTGGCCAGGTGAGGGTCGAAGCGCTCGTCAAGTGCGGCGAGGACTGTACGTCGGATGCCGGCTTCGGGGTCGGCCACTCCTACAGTCAGTAGTTTCTCTATAACATCGCCGACTACCTGGAGAGCGTGGTAACTAGTCTGATTGACGATGGGGTCGCGAACGTAAAGCTGGCAGCAAGTAAGGGCAGCCGCTTCACGGATTTGTGCATCGTCATCTTCGACATACTTGATAGCCACATCCCGGACGAATTCGTTGAGGACATGTCCTAGCACTTGGGTTAGCACCACCGTCACTTCCACTACCACCAGCAACCATGTCATGGCCCACCAAGCGTCCCGTATTGCGAGATCGTAAGGAGTACTCACCTGAGAAATCAAAGCTGCCCAATGTATTGAGGGCAAGCTTTACTTCCGCCTTCCTGTGCTCATATGCATGAGGATCCTTGGGATCCTTTGGTATCACCGGCACGGACGCCAGTGTATTAGGTGTGGGGGCACCCAGGGGTTTGAAAGGCTCTCCGCAGAGTACCTTGCTCAGCATGTCCAGCAGACGTTCTTGGATGGTTGCCTTGACAGGTGGGATGTAGAATGCCATGTCCACAAGAGCTTGAGTCAGCTTTGGTGTCAGCTCACAGGCGAAGATGGGATCCAGCAAGGCCTCCATGTACTTGCTCAGGGTCTGACCAACAGCAACGGCAAGTCTGCTAATACAGTCGAAGACTGGGTCGACCGAGCCCCGCTTCCGAGATTGGATACTGAGACCTTCTCTGACGTAGATCAATACTCCGTCTAGGTAGGGGGCAATCGCGCTCTTAACGGAGTTGGCGATGTTGCCGATGGCCAGGAAGGCGTCGTTACGCTCCTTGTCTTTCTTCAACATGCCGGAAAGGTAAACCATAAACTTGTGGAGATATTGGTGTGAGAACTCAGAGGGAGCGTAGTTAGCCAGATCCGGCGTGAGTACTACCACCGTCTTTCGGATGATGGGATCTCGATGGTCGCGATGCCGATAGACAATTTCGCAAGCATCCATGTAATGGTCCTGCATGAACATGCCGCCCTGCTCGAGTAGCTCCTTGAGAACCAATAGTGATCCATGGACAGACTCAATCGTGTTAATCTTGAGGCCAGAGATCATCTCATTGTACATCTTGTACATCCAGCCACTCTTCATCTCTTGGTCTCGCTCGCGGATGATTCGGAAGCAAGCGCATACTGTCTCGCCAGAGGCCACACGAATGAGTTGTCGAGGATCACGCAGGCCTACCCAGACGAGCTCGAAGATCAAGCCGACATATTGGTACATGAGGGTGGGCGAGTTGCGGGCCAGTTCTCGCAGCACCAGGACAGCGCTATACCGCTTCTCCTCGACACGGTCTGATTGAAGCCATTCCAATGAGGTCTTTACTTCGGATTCGACAAGTTCGGAAATAAGAGAGCCACCGGGACGGCAAAGCTTGCCAAGGGCAATGGCAGCAGGCTGCATAGGCACTGTGTCTTGACCACGGAGAATCGTTTTCAAGTTGTTCATGAAACGCGTGTATTTGATAGTGGCATCCACTGCGTCGAAATCTGCGAGGGCATCCATTGCGTAAACGCCGCCCAAGCGATCTGCCGGAACGCTGCTGTGAATCAGTTGTGTAATCTTCTGGTTGACGTTGTTGTAGAAGTAGCCGAACGAATCGGTTCCCAAGTCTGATATCACGTTTTGGTTAGCAAATCAAACCAGGGTGCTCAAGAGTTGGTAGGATTTCCTGTGATGACCAATTTTGCCAATGAAAGGTGTTGTCAATGGTAGGTGAGCATGAGCGTAGATTGAGGAAGCTTTGATGTTTGGCTTTTTCCAGATGCAGAGCTCTTAGGAATTTGGGTCAAGCTTATCCGTGCTGCAAGACCAAACAGCTTGAACCAAGAGCAGGTTTGCACAATGCCGCGACCTTCAGCATGGCCGCCCGGGAGGCAGGGCTTCCAGAAATCTGCCCAGGCAACAATCTTGCACCAAACAATATGGCCGCAAGCAAGCCGAAACAGGGTGCTTGTTTCCATGGCTCTTTCACAGCTCCGGCTCATGCTCACCACCAAGCACATTTTTTGCATCAATATCGCCGGGCTTCCCCTCCAAGGAACTTACCTTTGGACTTGGACACCACCATTTCTCGCAAACGCAATGCCGCATGTTTGCGTGTTTCGTCGCTCGCCCTGTCCGAAGCCGGATGTCTGTCAGTATTGAGCAAGGTCTTATGAGAGTAGTACGAGTAGTGGCTCTCAAGTGCTACACTATAGCGCGCCGAACTACAGCGGAGAGACGTGCTACGTCGGACTGATCGATACAAGAATGGGCTCGGGTATTCTGACTTCGCTTTGAGGTCCTTCACGATGTCATCCAACGTATTATTCAGTGCTTGCTGGGCAGCAGCAGTGGGGTTATTGACCGGAACCGACATGTCGCCGACAGGTTGTTGCGAAGCGCGTGCGTGGGAATACTGAAGACAAGAAAGTCGGAATTATATGAGAGGCTGGCTCTCGAAAGTCGTATGGTCGCGGACAAAACGATCGTCAATTATCGTCGCTGGTTCGAGGTGCCAGTAAGGAGATCGACTCGGTCGTATCAACAGTCGAAGTGTTAGACGACAGCGTGGACGGTTGGTAGTCAAGCGTGGGTGGTTCGTTGGACCTGTCCCTGGATGATCAACCACTGAGCCGTCTGCGCCCTCGGCCGTGTCTGCTACAACTTCAGCAGAGGGCGACAGACACCATTGAGGTTGCGCTGCTTCATGCGACACGCGCTCTGTTATGCCGACAAGGCCGATGACGGGGGAGAGAAGCAGTCGATCCTTTTCCGACAACTCGAGGGTGCGATGTCGAAATCGGTATTAACGGGAGGTTTCGCTGGTGGGAATGAGATGGGTTTGAGGTGTTGAACTGTGTACAGCTCCCACCTTGATGATGGAACTGCAACTGGATTAAGCTGCTCAGAGGTGCACGCCGCTGCACACGGCCCGACCGACAGACGCAACAGCCTATGTCTGATTGGACGGGATGCTGCTGCTGACTCCAGTCAAGTACTTCAACGATGCTGAAGTACTCAAGGATGTGTGCGAAGCCCACTTGAGACTGTGAGACGTGGGCGAGAGAAGTGGGCGAGGACAGTGTGAAAGCTCGAGTTGAGGGAGAATGAGCTGTCAGAGGTACAGACTGACTGGGGCAGTCCTGCGCTAATCCCACCTCCCGCGCGCTAACGACTTTGGGGCACGAACCGAGGAAGCGAGCTGGCAAGCTGCCCACGTCGATGGAAACTGTAATGAGGATGATCACTTCGAAGTGATGGAAAAGGGGAAACAGGGGGTTATACGTGGAGGTTGAAGGATATATAACTGCGAGGACCTGAGGAGCTCAGTCCTTGAAACTGCACAATACCATTCGGAGAAAGCCTGTTATTGTTGGAACTATTTTGGGAACCAGTTCAAGCAATGGGAAGGAAGCTGCCAAACGCCTATCGAGAGACCCACGCTAGTGACGCGCTAGCGCGATAACGCTAGTGCTTATCGTTATCGATACGGCTTTCTTGGTGGGCGTGGTTGCCTCATGAAAGAGGTAACATTCGTGCGACTTCGCATCCATCCCGGTCATGTCCTGTGGCCAAGACAACTTCGTGCATACATCCTACCTAAACCCAACCAAATGGACAGCTGACAAGTGAATTCGTCCCCAAAACTCATTGACATCGTATAGTTCCTACCTACCTCTTGGCCTGTGTAGGTATCTACCTGCCTTCTTTCTCACATCCAATCCGCCAAGGCTATCGGAGTTCAAGAGTTTCCCGCGGCGGTACATCCCACATAGCGACAGGAATCACGCCGTCGCAGACTTCCTGGGCAACCACGGAAGGAACCAGCATCGTCGCTTCCGAACCCCTATATTCTGACCAACAAGCACACCCAGCCAGCCGCCCCAACCAGCCAGCACGATGGGTAACGACGGCGGCTCCATTCCCAAGCGCCGCGAACTGGTCAAGAACGCCGCCCGCCTCCCGACCGCGACCGAGCTCAAAGAGACGCTGCACGAGTCCCTGACCCACGCCTGGACGACGTGCCCCCTGTCCTCGAACCCGCTGGACCTCAACAGCAAGGACATGGTCGTGTCCGACTGGCGCGGCATCCTGTACAACTACGAGTCGATCCTGCAGTGCCTCCTGCCCTCGGACGACGCCGCCGTGCCCGAGGCGCAGCAGGAGGCCTTCCGCGGCACCGACATCAAGGGCGTCAAGGACGTCGTCAAGCTGCGATTCACCGTGCGCAAGGACGAGAAGGGCCGCGAGTTCCGCGCCTGCCCCGTCAGCCTCAAGGAG
Organism: Arthrinium phaeospermum; assembly: GCA_006503535.1. Taxonomy (NCBI): domain Eukaryota; kingdom Fungi; phylum Ascomycota; class Sordariomycetes; order Amphisphaeriales; family Apiosporaceae; genus Arthrinium; species Arthrinium phaeospermum. Next base: position 2,254,997 of record QYRS01000001.1, on the reverse strand, counting down.
CTCGGCGGCGCCGCCACCAAGGCCATCTACATCGTCCCCTGCGGTCATGTTTTCGCCGAGGCCGCCATGAAGGAGCTGCAGGCGACGGAGGGCAACGGCAAGAGCAGCAGCAATGGCAGCGAGGAGGCAAAGAAGGAGCAAGAACAGCAGCAACAACATTGCCCGGAGTGCAGTGAGCCGTTCGAGGCAAGCAACGTCATCCCGATCCTACCGACTTCGGACGCCGAGATGGAGAAGCTGAAGACGAGAATCGAGGACCTCAAATCGAAAGGTCTATCGCACAGCCTAAAGAAGGATAAGAGCGGCGGTAAGAAGAAGCGCAAGGCCGAGGAAGCCGCAAACGGCGAAAAGGAGAACGGCACCAAGAAAGAAAGAAGGAGAAAGACGGGCATCGAAAGTCGCATCAACAACTCCATGACCGCTTCGCTTACCGCAAGGGTGTTGGCAGAACAAGAGGAAAACAACAAGCGGCGGAAGATTGCAGAAAGCGGCAGGCGCAGCGAAAAGGTGCGGTAACCCGATGAGACAACGAGATTGGATCTCAAGACGTTGTCACACCAAATATTTGTATATAAGATGATGCTCAATGATACCACGATTCATGATTTCAAATCCTTCGATCAAGATTTTAGATCTTGTGTGATTCAATAGGCTAAAAACAAATTTTGTTACCCCTCGCTTGCAAAAAGTCATCAGCCATCGTCTAGCCACTGTCTAACCAGTGTGTGTATGTAAGATTTGTGTAGCTTCTTCGTCTGTACGCTTACAACTCATCCTTCTCTCTTACGTTGCCGGGTTCCACAACCTCCTCGCAGGCGGCAGGGGTACCGACCTCCATGCGGTAAACGCACTTTTCCTGCTCGGCAATCCGCCAAAGCTCTTCGGTCTCGGCACAAGCCAGCCAAACATCGGTTCGGCGGTTCGGACCGTTCCAGCAGCCCTGCCCATTCTCGTACCGCAGCACCATGCGCTTGCCCCGGCCCAGACCCTTGCCGTCGTGACGTTCCTCCTCGTCACTTTCTTCCCAGTCAATACGATCAAAGTTGCCCATAGTCGTGTGGCCATGACCCTTCTTGGACTTCTGGGAGGTGCGCGACAGCCAGCAAAGCTCGTAGGTGTACTCTCCGGCGTCGGTAGAGATGCAGGTATCCTTGAGGGTGCGGAAGATATCGTCGGCGCCGTAATCCTTCTGGAGATCCTCCTGCTGGCTGGACAGATCACGTTCCTTGGTACTGATGTCACCCTCAACAGCCTGGTAGGCCTCACGAGCGGCAATAACAAGGCGAGACTCTCCAGAGCTTGTTGGGTTGTCGGCAAGAATGCCGTTCTCGATCATCCAGACGCGAACGACGTTCAACTTGGCGTGGACGAAGTCACGGGCAAAATCGGGCAGATAAGCCTCCAGACTGTAGACTGCAAACTGTTAGAATTTCGGAATAAAGAGCCAGATGAGATCTCGCAACTTACTGATATCGGTATCGGTCATCTCACCCTCTTCATACTCCTTCCAGTTGATGCCATTGGAGTCGGTATCTTCCTTCAGCACTTCCTGGATGTCGTCTTCATGCAGGGTTTCGGCCGCGGTCTCGCCCAGCTTGCCAACGTAGTCCTCATATGCACGCACGGCCTTCTTGACACCTTCATCGTTGAAGTTGGGGTTGTACTCTTCCTTGAATGCGGACAAGATGGCTTGCAGCTCTTCAACCTTGCTCTTGAGATCGTCTCGCTGCCCGACGACAACTCGTAGGGCGTCTCGGAGCTCATTGACGCGGTTGCGGGCCACCAACCAGAACGCCCAACTTGCCAGTCCCTTCGGTCTTGACAACCTTGCCACGTTCGGATCGTTCAACTTCGTCGTACTTTTGCTTCAGCTCGTCACGCTTGAGCTCCAGTCCCTTGATATCGGCTTGCAGGGTCGTGATCTTAGCCTCGACCCGGCGTCGGAGCTCTCTAGATTCCTTGGCCATGGTGCGGCGCTTCTTGTTGGCCCGTTCCAGGTTGTCCTTGCGCTCCTTCTCGACCCTACGCCATTCCTTTCCGATAGCGGCACATCGGTTCTCGCACTTAACACCACCAATGCCACGGTACTCTTCGCTGCCGTCACAGCAGAGTTGGTAATCGCAAACGCCATCATTCACGTACATGAACGGGACGTAGGCGCCAATGTGGCCTTCGTTGGCGCACCAGAAACCGGGCAGGGCATTGCTGGTATTGGTGGTGCCGGAGAAGGAGGCAGGCAATGGCTGAGGGGGCGAGCGAGGGTCCAGGTAGGCACATGCTGCAGTGCCAGGCTCGTCAGAGCCATCGGGGCAGTCGCAGCTGTTGTCGTTTACTTTGGACGCAGGGATGGAAACGGTAGGGTGGCCGATACAAGTGAATGTGTCCTTGAGCTCGTAGAACTTGACAACTGTAGCACCAGTGGTTAGTCAGTGCTTGCCATACTACGAACAAAGAACGTGGCCAGTCGCAATCTTCAAGGAGTACTAGGACAGGCAGGAATTGGAGGATGACGTACATTCAGGACCGACACCTCGTGGTAATGAGCCAGCAGCCACGATGCCACTGTGGGCAACAGCTGTGCCCAATAGCACAAATGCCCTTGATTGCCGCATGTTTTCTGGTGTTGTTGGGACAGAACCCTTTCCTCGAACAGAAGAGTAATCTGGTGGTAAGTGAACTGAACACGAAACACATCAGAGGAGGAGCTCCCGAACAGCTAACGCCGCAGCTCCCCTGCGCTGGCCAGCTGGCTTTAGCCACTCTGTGTGGGGTGGATGTGGCGTGCGGGGGATTCAATTCAGGGATGGACCCCTCGATCAATTGACCAACTCCCGTCCCCAGCTCCCAAATTGACGACAAGATCCAGGGGTATGATTGAATGTTCCTCTGTTAAGATTCAAACCTTTGGTTTGATGGCTCTTCCAAAGAAAGGAATCCATAGCATCATTTGTTAGTCACAGGTTCGTATTTCATTTATCTTACAAGTTCTTATGGGCTTGCTGTATAGCTCAATTGAAGAGTACAATTGACTCGCGCAATCACCCAGTTCCCAATGCCGTCATTCATGTGCTACATTGGATGTAGACGCAGGTGGTTTGGGAACTTCGGATGTTCTCGGCCATTGCCAACCAAACCAACATAGCTTAACCCGACGCCATCACTGATTACACACATACATGTAGACGCATTTGAGGCGTGCACGATTGATCTTATAGAAACTTGATTCTCTGTACCGACACAACAATGCATCCATTAATATTAAGCTACGTATGGCAACCGCCCAGAACCCCCCAATTATTTCCCATTCGACTACATACCAGCCTCAACCGAATCAAGATCTGCCACCAGTGACATATCCATCATCCTCTCATCCAAAGTATGGCAGCTCGGGCTTGGGTGCCAAGGGCAGGACCAGGCTGTACTTCAGCTTCCAGTTGCCGTCGGCAGGGTCGATGACAAAGTAGTCGTCGCACCTCTCGTACAGGCGGAACGTCTTCTTCACGTCATTGAGTGCCGCCTCGTCCCAGCGGGAGTAGACAATGCTGCGTGTGGCGATGTCCTCGGTCAGCTCTGCTTGTTCTCACCCCTCGGGCATGTTCTTTTCCACATAGACACGCAGGATAGACAGAGAGAGCGGGGGGATAATCGACATGGAGAAGGATAGAAGAGGAGAAGAAGAAGAAGAAGAAGAAGAAGAGCATAACCTACTAGGTCGTCACATTCGCCGCGTTCCCGGCCTTGTTCGGCACAATGATGGCGTTGGAGACGTGGTGGGCGACCTTGGCGTCCCCAAAGGCCGCGCGAATGTTGTCGGTGACCTGCTCCAGCCCAGTGGAAAGGCCACCGTAGTCGGCACCCAGCGGCCGGCTGTCGTAGACGACGTCCTGGGTCATGGACTCGCCAAGCTTGGCGTAGTCCTTGGTGTCCAGGGTGTAGGCAAGGATGTTCTCGCGCTGGTGGATGGCCTCGTAGAGACCCGGCGCCGTGCCGCAACCGGCCGCCGCGGCCGCCAGCGACAGCGGGGCGGCGGCGGCGGCGAGGAAGGCGGCGGTGAACTGCATTGCGTTGTGAGAGAAGGGTGTGTTGTTGTTTGTTAATTGGGGCAGATTTGGAAGGGAGAATTGTTGTTTAGAACTTCTTGATGCATTCGATGTGCTGCAGATACCAACTATACTTATACTACTTCACCAAGAGAGCCGGCTCGCATGATGGTAGGAGCATTTCGACGGCATCTAACATAGAAAACCCAATTTCAGGTAACCACTGAGCCTCAATGTCGGATATCCTTGCCGCTGGCTCGTTGTCTCTCGTGGAAGTGTCGTTTGGGTAACCAGTAGACTTTCGGTAGCTTTGACGTCGGTGCACATTATCAGCCTGCAGGAAGGCTCTAGTTGCCGTTGGCCGGATCAGAGTCGGGTTTTAGGACTCCTGTCTTGATCATACAGTTCGTAAAGACTCCCTCAGGTAGGCAAGATCATGGTGTGAATGGCGTAGAGTAGTGAAATTGCCTTGGTCTTGGTCTAGAAAGGTCCCCCGGATTGTGTGGATTAGCTTCAAGATCCAAGCGCATTATTGTGTGCAAGTCTAGGAATCCAGAGCCGAGCCTTAAACGCCACATCCGTGATCTTGGAGCGCACAGGGCCCGTAGCCAAATTCCGATCGAAAAAGGAGTGAGACCGTTCTAGATCTGACGTAGTCACCTGCGGGAAGAACCTTGTATGATGATGTTCTGGTTCCTTGGAAAAGCAGAATATCCCTTTCGATTTCACTGAATATGATGATATGTTTTTAGGGCTGGAGAGATCCCCCCACTGCTGTGCTGGCAGTAAAAATTCCTATATTCATTCGATATATATTTGCAAGCACCAAGTGCAGCTGACGCAAGTGGTAAAGAGCAAATAGAAGATCCTCAAATTGGCAGTGACCCCGTGCTAAGACAGTAATATCAATATAATGTGGCTAAAGCTTGGTAAATTCAGGGTCTGCCCATCGCCGCTCGGATGTCATAGCGTGAGATTTAGACCAACGGCTTTCCCGTGTCCGAGAGGATCCCTCAAAACTCCTGCCAGCACTTAAACTCACTGTACCCGCAACGTGGTTTTAGTTTTAGTTCTTCCACAGGATCTGGATTAGAGCTTCTAGATCAGCAGCAGATCAGGACTGGTCCCACTTCAGCTTGGTTGGCAACATTGGTGTCCCATAATACCCAATCAGTGAATGTGTCTCCTTTCGACTCGACAGCTACATCATCTGTGATATCGACTGTAGCTGTATTTCTCGCATAACACATATCAACGCTCTCGGATAAGCATTCATCCATTTTCCATAAACCATACAGCCGAAACCCCAACCGTCTCCTAAGTCAGTGAGCTTGGGCTAATATCGACACGGGGCCTGAGACTGCTACGGGGCCTGAGACTCAACGGGGCGCCTTAAAACTGTCAGATTTATTCGATCAAAGACAACATACGTATAACTGTATCTTCTTGGTCAGATTAGCAGATGTATGCAACTTAGGTTTGTTAATACTTCTCAGTGTTGTAAGCTCATAAGTAGAGATGAAGTTTACTTTCTTCGCCAAGTTCTATAAACCCCTGAGATGTCAAGGTGCCCAGAGCAAGCACGCATCAGGGTACGCAGTGAACATCTTTGACAAAAGACCCATTCATCAGTGAAATTGTGACCAAGATACTCCCAGTTATCCTTCCAGTCCATATACGTTACCTCTCTTGTCGCACAGCCAGTTATCCCGAAGAAAGTAAAATGCCATAAAGACCCCAATTTATGAGTTGGTTCCCCGAAGAGGTACAAGAAGCAAAATTCCCACCCATGAAATGTGTATACCTTATATGTATACCAGAAAACCACCGCCCACGCCAAACAGAAATAGTAGAGAGGAGAACAAAAGGAAGAAAAAAGCCCCTGTCTTAGATCAAGTCCTGGGCAATGTTGGCATACTTGCTGTCCGGGTACTTGAGGTTGTTCTGCGCACCTTGAGCTCCCCCAACGCCGCAGCACTGACGCCGATCAAGGAGTCCGCCCCCGTTGTCACCAGACGCCTCCCAGAACATGGAGCCGCCGAGCCCCTTGGCGGCGGCGTAGGCGATCTTGGCGCGAACCATGCCGGGGGTGTCGTACGAGATGAACTCCTTCTTGCCGGCGTCGTACGAGTAGCTGGCGCCGACCTTGTCTGCACGACCTCGGCCCCGGCCTTGGGCAGCACCTTGTAGTCCCAGATGCCCTGCTCCCAGGAGCCCTCGCCGATGCCGCTGTAGGGCTGCCCGGCGCCCTCGGTCGCCTCGAACGCGCGCCCGTACAGCGGCATGCCCATGACGATCTTGGCGGCCGGCACGCCCGCGGCGAGGTAGTCGGTGACGGCGCGGTCGGTGCTGAAGGGCGTGGCGTTCTCGTTGGCGGGGTCGGGGTAGAGGTTGGCCTGGTGGCCGGTGGCGTTGCTGAAGCTGCCGGCGTAGTCGTAGGCCATGAGGTTGAAGGTGTCGAGGTACTTGTCCATGTCGGCCAGGCGCATGTTGTTGTAGTTCTGGGGCCCCGCGGGCACCGCCGCCGTCAGCAGGAAGTGGTAGCCGCCGAGGTCGTTGCGCGCCGAGTAGTCGTCCAGCTCGGCCCGGACCGCGGCCAGCAGCGAGACCAGGTCCTGCGCCTCCTGGTCGTTGGCCGGGTACTCCCAGTCGATGTCGACGCCGTCGAAGCCCCAGTCCTTCATCAGCGCCACCGACGACTTGGCGAATGCTGGCGCTTGGCGTCCGAGTTGACGGCCCGCGCAAACCGCCCATTCAGGCTGTAGGTCCAGCCGCCGATCGACAGCAGGACCTTCATGTTGCGGTTGGCCTTCTTCAGCTTGAAGAGCTGCTTCACGCAGCCATAAGCATAGCCCGACGGGTCATTCCAGGCTAGATGACGAAGGTCAGTGATCGCCTCATGTGAACGGGAAATCACAATGGTTGTATCTTAGCTAAAAGAGCTAGCTTGGTAAGAAAAAAAAAGGACCTTGACTTACAATCGCCTTCCCAGTGTATCTCAACGTCAGACCACGAATCGGAAGGAACACTGCCAACAGCCGTCAGTCTTCATCTGGTGATTTTGTTCCAGGTTATGTACTTACACTGTCCCGTCATCCTGGAAATTAGCGAATGCATAGAGAACGTTTGTAATCTGGTCGGCTGGCAAGTCCTGGGGCTTGTAGTTTCGGGCATAGATGCCCCTATATAGCGGCACAAGAGTCAGCGTGTTTATTCCATAGTACTCCCAAAAAGCAGGAATAAGATCCTACAACTTACCAGTTCACAAAGTAGGCCGAGTTCTCGTACCCGCCAGCGCGTTTGTCGACACTGTTGGCGATAGGAGAAGCCTGACTAACCGATGCGTAGAGGGAGAGGCATGTAGTTGCCACCAACGGAATGTTTTGGACAACATGTTGACTATATCCGTAAGTGCCGAACACGAAAGGAGTGATCGTGGTATATATGCAAGAAAGGCAACAGAAGGCAATAATGAATCAAGCAAGAAGTCGACGTCAAATGTCTGACTCTGGAAGCTTAAGTTGGCGTGTTAAGGTGAGGATTCCAAAGGAACGAACGCTGGGTAGGACACCTTTATACTGCGAGAGGGCCAGAGACACGCAATACCCCCGTTTGCCCGTTCCCCGGTAGGTGGTCAACACGCGTCGAGAGACAAGTTGCCATCGTGCTGCAGCCGCAGTGTCTCTTGGTTGGTACCCAGGTCAGCTAGCCGGTGCGTGAACAGGAAGGGCGCCGTTGAAAGAGCTGACTTGACCCACCACACCTTCTACTGTCTAGATCATCGTTCCTCAGCGCCGGGTAACATGAGCTGTTCTTGGCCAGTCCTCCATGATCGAGGAAGTGGGAGAAGAAGACGAGGTGTGCCAGATGTAACGACACCATGAGAAGGCCACAGGTGTCCAAGTGTCCAACACTCCTTGAGGGGGTCCTTATCCGGGATTAGCAATCTCCGTATGGGAGTCGACGAAGCGAAGGCCGTCTGTGACCAGCACATACTACAGCACAGCACACCTGCAAGACAGATAGCTAATCCTCCCGAATGGGCGGCAACGTTGCCATGTGGGTCGAAACAGCCTCACAGCTCGAGAGACGACCAAGTCGTGTGCAGCTGTCAGAAGGGTGGGAGGCCATAGTCAAATGATGGGTGTCGTCAATCAGGGGTAACATGGCATTCGGGGACCCAGGAAGAGTGACAGGAGGTCTAAGTTCTACGCCGCAACAGGAAGGTGGAGCGACCAGGATGTTTCTGATTAGCCGACGGATCTGATCTGGGTTGTCTCGGTATGCTCTTGACCAGAGGTCGTCCTGGTCCTGTCCTTCTGTATGAAGTACACATGGACAGGGGAACTAATGCGCGTCTATAAAAGTGCCTAATCCTGTCTCTGTGATTCGGGGAATACTGCTCGAGGGGATGAGAGGATGGTCGTCTTATCGCAGGGTCACATCCTCATCTCAATTGCGCGATTAGGAAACCCGATCTCTGAAGTATTCCAACGAATGAGGACCCCAGGCTGCACGTCAGGTTGGGCTCGTCACGGTTCGCATGGGCAGACTACGTGACGGCAAGTTTAAGACATGCATTGGATGGCAGATGCCAGGAGAACTCCCGGAGTACATTTTTGCCTCGTTCATCCTTACGGTGTATCGTTCAAGTTAGGGCTGCCCACAGCTCAGCTTGCGTATAAATAGCAACGAGCTGCACGTTTGCAATGATATCAAACATGTTTCTGGTCACTCGTCAGGGTCGCACGTATTTGAGTTAGAGACGATCGGCGCAGAAGTTCGGTAGCATCCGGACTCATACAACCTACCGTACATGGGAGGGACGGAGCCAAGGAAAATGTGTTCATGGGGATCAGGGACCACCTGAAAGCAGCTATGGGATTTGGAGGTTGCGGCGGGGAGGAAAGCCATCAGAGGATCAGATAGAGTGGGGGAGATTGGCGGGTCGGGCCCTGCATCTGCTTTCGGAAGCATGTGCGAAAGGATGTGGTTATCGCGTGCGGTGGTTGGACCAGTCAGCTTCGCCCAGGCCATTTCACCACCACGACGCTGCACCCCGCCAAATTCATCACACTGCCTCCGAGTCCACGTTTATCTAGCCCATCGCCTGGGCAAATGCTGGCATGATGGGTTGCAGTTTGACCGCTAGCGATTTACTTTGTAACGTTACCAAGTTGACGGCCAGAACCATCGTAGGGGTATTGACTACCTGGGTCTATCCTTGGCCGTTTCGGCCGGCCGTTCCCATGCCCGAGCAGGAGCGGAAGCAGGCTCCACCCAGGTGCTGAAGCAGGCGTAAAAAGGAGATCGCGTTGTGTAAAGCAATTTAACGCGAGGCTCGCATGGCGGATGCGAGGGTGACGGGCCAGACACGTGGTGATTAGAGTGCAATCTAAGACATTGCGCATGGAGAGCTGGCTGAGAACCATTTCATCCGAGGAACTTGCCGAAGTGTACCGAACGCCCATGTCGGCATGGCCGCCGTACGTCGGGGTTGTGGTACAAACTTGAAGAAAATCAATTCCGGGCAGATAAACGGATAAAGGAGTGTGAAACGAAACACCGATCATACTAAGGGATGAAAGGCGCGTACAGAAGAAAGCCACATAGCTTTATCTCCAGTTACTAAACCAGTGATGACTTGCATATGCCTCCCCCTTAGTCCCAACGTAAAGGATAGCTTGTGAGACAATGTCAGGCAGACAGGTGACATCATCATGTCACAATAAGGACCCAGCTGATATCATGACAAGGGCAAGAGCGACTGGCGACGTATGTAATACCAGAAATAAAGTAATATATATATATCATATAGCAGGGGGGTCATGATCGTTTACACAATAATGTGTGTGGTACGAGGACGACAAGGTGATCGACTGTTTGCATGATGGAGAAGCGTGAGGCTACTGACGCCATATGCAAGCACCTAGTGTCCATATGCCTGGCCTAACCAGCCTCCAAGTAAACGTATATCAGGAAGCTTCTGATGTAAGCAGAAATGCTCGAATCCTGCCTCACGCTATTCGGACTCGATTCCTTGCCAAGCCAAAAAGCGTTGGGAGTGAGGACATTAGAGATGCTTCGAGGCATTATGGAAGTTGAATATGCCCTCTTGTTGAAACTAAGACAGGTTCATTCAGTCATTCTTCAGCGGGGAGACCCCGCCTAAGCTAGCCTGAAGGGCCGCGCCGACAGAGCGACATGGCCCCGAAATGGCCTAGCCCGCGAGTCCACCAGGGTGCCAAATGCTAAATTTGGCGGTTCAACCCCCCCAGCCCGCAGAACCCGGCTGAACATGGCTGGCAAGCTGGGATCCACTACTTTTTTTGATGATGGGAGGATTATTCTCTCATCAACTATTCTTGGCCCTGCTTTCTACGACCGCTGGGTCGATTGCCTCTTCGTGTCAATCTCGTATTCACTCCCTTTGGGTTTCACAGAACCATCAGACGAAACGATAAACCTCGGAGGCGACAAACCTCCTATTTCGCGACTTCACCCGCCATCGATCGAGTCCCGCCACCTCACAATTGAGACTCCTTACCAAATATACGAGGTCACGACATAGATCTCTGTGTCGCCTTGACCGATGCGGACGAGACAGCGTACTTGCACATGACCCTAGGCGTCGGCCCGATACTTAGACAACCCCCCTTGCGCTACGAACGATGCGACAACCCGGCTCTCTGAGCGAACGACAGCCCTTCGTCGACCCCCAGAGGCCCTCTCGCCCGCCTCGTCCACGACCCTCGGCGATTTCGACTATGCCGACGATGTAGAAAAGGACTCGTGGGCGGACCGGCTATCGAACAGTGGCGGCCAGTCTTGGAATAGCTGGATCAGATCAAGACAGCGGGGCTTCCGGCGCATACTCAGGAGGCATCCTGGACATCCCCTCTTTACCGTATTGAAATACGCTGTCCTACAATATGCATACTTCTCGTCGGAACGCCGATCTTCGCGCCCTCGTATTCCCGGCAGCCCAAGCACTACCGCGACTTGGCCGCGCGATGCGATGGCCCCTCGGCCGAGCCGGGTTGCGCCAACCCGTTCAAAGAGAAGGTCTTCATAAGCGTCAGTCTGTACGACAAGGATGGCCACCTGGCCGCTGGGAGCTGGGGCAGGACGCTGCTCGAGCTCGTCCATCTGATTGGCGAGGATAACGTCTTCGTCAGCATCTACGAGAACGACAGCGGGGAGGCGGGCGAGAAGGCGCTCAACGCGCTGAAGAGCCAGCTGCGCTGCCGGCACAAGGTCGTGTACGACCCGCACGTCTCCCTGGCCGACTTCCCGACGATCCGCATGCCGGACGGGACGGACCACACCAAGCGGCTGGCCTACCTGTCCGAGATGCGCAATCGGCCGCTGCGGCCGCTGGACCAGTTCGACGAGAAGGAGGGCGGCGTGGTGGAATACGATAAGATCCTGTTCCTCAACGACGTCGCCTTCCATCCGATCGACGCGGCGCAGCTGCTCTTCAGCACCAACCTGGGCCCCGACGGGCGCACGCGCTATCTGTCCACCTGTGGCATGGACTTCGACAACCCCCTGCTGTTCTACGACCTGTACGCCCAGCGCGACGCCGAGGGCTTTAGCAACGGCCTGCCCATCTTCCCCTTCTTCAGCAACGCCGGCGCGGGCCTCTCCCGCGCCGCCGTCCTGCGCCAGGCCGACGCCGTCCCCGTTACCGCCTGCTGGGGCGGCATCGTCGCCATGCAGGCCCGCTACGTCCAGAACCTGAACGCGTCCCTCCCGGACCCCAATTTCCAGGACATCGGCCACCACGTCATCGACCGGCCAAGCGACCAACGTGACAAGCCCCGTGCGCTTCCGGTACGAGCCCGAGGTCTTCTACGACGCCTGCGAGTGCTGCCTGTTTTTGGCCGACGTGACCCAGGTCGCGCGCAAGGCCGCCGGCGGCGACAAGGAGCCCCTGGGCACGTACGTGAACCCGTACGTCCGCGTCGCGTACTCGCGCGAGACGCTCGCGTGGATCCCCTGGGTCCGCCGCTGGGAGCGCCTCCTGAGCGTGCCCCAGCGGATCCTGACCCCGATCCTCCGCCTCCCCACCCACAACCCCCACCGCGCCGTCCGCGAGGGCGAGGGGTTCATGGAGGAGGTCTGGCGCAACCGCGAGGACGGCGCCCCCGGCGGCGGCTGGCAGCTCGTCCAGCGCGCGGCGCGCAACGGGCTGCAGTGCGGCGTTCGGGAGATGCAGCTCGTTCAGCAAGGTATGTTTTTTCTTCCTGTCGTCCAATTATTTCTCTCTTTACTTTTTGAAACGAGTGCTCATAGATGGCTTGTAGGGGAACGCACAAACGATGTCAACTGGCAGAACACCAAGATGCCCCCGGGACAGACTCTTCATTTCCCGACTTGATCCACGATGCTTTCTGAACTCGCGACTACGATTTAACGAAAAAAGCTTACTACTTGTGTGCATATTGGTGTTGTCGCTATACAGGGTACGATCGATGTACATGTACCCGCACATTGGCTTGTATATGTTTTTCTTGGCACATGACTTTGGATATCATGACATTATTTTGGACCACTGGCATAGAAAAGAAGCCAGTGGCATCTATAAATCTCATCATAAGAGAGGATATTATGACCTGGGTTTGGATGTACGGACTCATTCACGGGTACATATTTACATTACCTATATCAGCATATATCGATCGCTATGAAATGAATACACTCGAGAGACACACCGCATCTCATATCAAGACGATTTCAATTCTTGATCTGCTTTTACTTTCGTGAGTGAATTGTATCTGTGGCCGTCAAGTGTTGTTTGTAGAAGGCCATAAGATTGCAGTAAACGCAAATGGGTTAAGGTCGAGCGCAGAGCGAGTTCCCGAAAAAAGTCAAGTTTCTTTCCATGAAATTGAAGACGAACATAGGTTGCTACAGACACTGAGGTATACATGTCAAAATGAAGCTCAGACGAATGTCGTATGTGTATAACGCAAGTAAGGTATATTTGTCCCTGAGAACTCCTCCTACGCCGGCTAGGTTTGATATCGACACAAAAACCAACATTTACCCCATATCGGGTAGGCAGACCGCTGCACCGCTCCCTGAGAGGGATCCAGATGTCTAACCCACCAGACCCATCAAGCCAATGCCCATCCAGGTATCTCACCGCCCGCACCGCCCCAAGAGAGAAGAAACCAGGCTATCCCAAAAATTCGCAAAATAGGTATCCGAATAAACAAAGAGCAGACTGGAGGGCCAAATCTACAGTGCCTCCTCAAGATTGGGGCGATGCGCCCTCTAAATCTTCTCCGTGGCTTGCTTTGCCCCCATGCTTCGCACACAGCATTGCCATAGCCATTCACCGTCGCCTATTGCGTAGCCTCAAACGGAGCATCTTGGCCTTGCCCAGCTGTTGGCGCGCGCTTCGTTTTCCAATCGCGGCCCAGCGGGAAGCTTTCGTTTTGGCTTGTTTATGCATCCTTTTACAGCAGCCCAAAACCTACTTGGCTGCCGTCTTGGGCTTGGAAGCAGTTGCCTTCTTTGCCTTGACCTCATCGGTCTTGGCTTCGCCCTTGGCCTTGCCAGCGGCCTTGCTTACTGCTGCCTTGACCTGTATGCGAGTTAGTCACCTAATTGTCGCGAGTAGATTTGAAGAACCATGACAAGGATAGAATGAAGGAGTGGGGCGGAGTGCGGTGTGTTGGCAGGTATAGTGTGCAGGTCTGCATTCGCAATTCCAACGTGTAATGTCGCGGGCAATTCGCAGTCTCGGAGAATACAGTAGTCAAACCGACCTCGAGAAGCAACATAGTGAATGTGGGAGGACATGTCTGCATGGGAAAGCTGAGTTCTGACTAACCTTGGCGGCGACACCGTTCTTCTTCGCGGGCGCCTTCTTAGTGACGCCGGCGGGCTTGCTGGCAGCAGCAGTAGACTCAGTCGCGGGCTTCTTAGTGACCTTGGGCTTGGTAGTGCGCTTGATGGCAGGCGCGGTGTCAACGGTCTCGAAGACGCGCGGCTTGGAGTTGCCGGTCGCAGAGCGTGTTCCTTCGCGAGCCATTTCGACGTGTGATATTGGGGTAAGTTTAGAAAATTGGTAAAGAGTATTCTATATGTACAGTTAGCATGCGACGTAATCGAAGACGCGACGCATCGCATCGCATCCCGCGACGTTGTGCGAAGATGCGCGGGTGAATGCGACAACTGCGCAAAGTTGGATGGGCGGCGGATGGGTTGACTTACGAAACGGGCGATAAGCTTGTCGCAAAGATTGCGGCTGGAAGTTGGAGACTTGGAAAGGGATTGGTAAAAAGTAGAAATATGTTTCAATTACAATCTCGTACAGCTTCAGGTGATAGTTTGAGGAAAGAAGAGTGTGGTGAGGGAAGAGAAGAGAGAAAAGGAGGAGGGCAGAGGCAGAAAAGAGATGGGATGGGGATGGGGATGGGGAGCTGTTGTGTGGTCCGGCTGCGAGCGTGTGTTGTGTGCGTGTGTGTTGCCGTCGCGCTCTAATCCCAACACACCCCAGCTCAGATCCAGGGCCCAGATCGAGACGAGACAAGCGAGTAGCACGTCGCAGCAGCACCAAGCAGCCGCAGCAAGAGCAATAATGCCACGAGAGCGAGCGAAAAGACGGGAGCTAGACGAACTAACCTACTTCTTACTGTACCTAATGCCTAACCTACCTGGTCACCTGGACTGAAAGCCAGAGAGGCTGGGCCGGCATGGGGGAGAAACCCATCCATCCATTGATAGCCATTTGATAAATGGGCAGGCAATATCACTTGGACCAGGCAAATGACACGCGGATAGTAGGCAGTGCCTTCCCCTCTTCTTCGAATCCTCTCGGTGCTGAGGCGGGATCGGAAATGGGGACCATGTCAAATTATGTAGAGGTGACGGGCGTGTTGGTCGAGAAGTCACGGTGTTTCCTTCCGTAGCCCATGGATGGACGTGTTGTTGCCTGCCCCCCCTCCAACATCGATAGAGAAAGAGGAGGGTGGTGGACACATGGTTCATCTCATTCGATGAATAGGAGCCCATTTCTGCATGTCGGATCAAGCCTAACGTTTAATGATTTCTTCCCTCCCACCACCGTTGGCTGCCGCGCGCCTCGGATTTTGTTATTGTCATTTCTCATTCATGATGATGGCTCTCATCTAGACGAGAGAGCATTTCGGTCATTGGTCGAGAACTTTCCCGATCTCTTCCCGATTTCTCACTTGAGAAGTATCCAGGAACATAGCTCAAGGAGGAGGGATGGACTCGAGACTCGAAACGAAGGAATACAGCAGCAGAGAGCTGCTGCAATAGACACGCGATGCGTTGGCCAGTCCCACGTCCAAGGCCCAATGATTGGCTCAATCGTGCATGGCCTGTTTGTATCAATCATGCCCACGATCAACGGCGAGCTGGGATGTTCGCATTGGTGTTTCATCAGTTGATTGAGTTAGAGATGGCTGCGGAAAGAGGGGAGCAAGAAGGAGAATTGGAGGAGGGGAAATCTAGGAGAAGCCACCACACTTTGCACATCAGCTGCCGCCCCTCCCGCCCAGTTTCCCCCGCATTGGATTCATTGGGGCAATTCCATCGCGCCTTCCCTACCCACAATGAAGGCATCCGCATCGATGTCGTCGCCATTCTCCTTCTTCACAGAAATTGGGGGGATTTCATGTTTGTAGAAGCCATGAGATTGATGCTAACGCCCGATTGAAATTCGAACATGTGAAATATGTAGTTAAACCTGGTTTGCGACGCGCACCTTGTCGGAGGTTGGTCCCCTTTTTCCTTCGCTATCTCAGAAGGCTTAGTTAGGCAAGGATTTTCTCGGATTTCTCAATCCTCTTCTCACAGATCAAGAACGGTATCTTGAATTACCGACGCATTGAGTATATGGATATTCGAGAAGAGTGCATCCAAGCTTTTCCGTCTCAAGTCGCGCAACCCCCCTGACGCGCCTAGACCACGTCAAACTCAGGCGCCTCCCCGTACATCTCGAGCCCCCATCTCCGGTGCCCCTCGACCAAGCGGACCGCGAACTCTTCGTCGTACCTCTTCGCATCCTCCGCCCACGACGGCCTCCCCGCACGCCACGTAACCCAGCCCTCGGCCCGGACCCCCTTGGGCGCGCGCAGCAGGCCCATGGCGACGTTGAGGACGGCCTGGCCCGCGGTCGGCGCGCGATGCCTCGTCGCGCCGAAGACAGTGGCGCCACAGACGCCGCAGAACCCGCGCGTGGTCGGCTCGGAGGACTGGTACGTCTTCAGGGTGCCGTACGGTTGCTGTGGTCCGACGACAAGGTCGGTTGGTACGGGGGGCTCGATGGCCGCCCGCGGCACCAGCATCCACGGCATGACGATGGCGCCCGAGTGGCGGCCGCAGTCGCGGCAGAGGTCGAGTAGAGCCTTCCACTTTGTCGGGTCCAGGGGCGAGACGTAGCGGCGCAGGTACTCGTCGTCGAGAATGGCCTGGGACGGCCGGGAGATCGTGAACGACACGCCTCCGCAGTGGCACTCGGCCCGGAGGCGCTCTGTCCCGTCCGCCGCGCGTTCTGCCTCCGCGGCTATGAAGAAATCGCTCTCGTCTGGGCTATACCAAAGGGTCTCCTCTCCCTGTGCGCCGGCAGCAGCAGCAGCGCCCGGATACAGCAGCCAGTCTAGTATCCCCCCGCCGGGGACGGACTTGGGAAAGGCGTGGGCGCAATGATGCCAGAATTTGTCGTCAAACAGCGAGATCATTATACACCACTGGCCCTTCACCTCGACACCGCCCGTCGTTGCGCCGTCCTCTCCAACACCACCAATTGTGGAGCCGCACGTAGAACAGAACAGCCGGGTTGAAGGGCGACCCGGTATCTTGTATCCTGCTACCTCCTTGCTCATCGTACCGCCCCTCCACTCCGGTTCGATACCGGGCGGTAAGACGACGCCGTTACGGGCGTATGTTCCTTGGGTGTATCGACAGATGCTGCAATGGCAGAAATAGCTCCGCAGCGGCAGGCTCGCGACGGGCAGGCTGACACTGAACTGAACGGCGCCACAGTGGCAACGGCCAGCAAACTTTTTGGTCTTATGCGGGCCAGAAGGTGCCACTTTGTCGTGGTTGAAGGCCTTGGCCAGCGAAGCAGGAGTCGACTGCGATATGCCTGCAACCAACTTGGACATCGTTGCTAACGTGTAGTTTACTTATGCGTATACGTATTTGCGAATACTAGTACAGTCGTTCAGCGTCGAATGGACACATAGAAACTTTCAAGTATTGGTTCATGTTTCGGGGGCTTTGGAAAATAAGAGTTCACTGGCGGCTGGTTGCTTTATACGGTGAGAGTCAGATGATGGTTAATAGGCATGATGACTGTCTGTTTCACTTCCAATAACTGCTGTCGTAGCTGTGTACTTGTGCCCAAGAGGATAAAGTACTTGACGCTAATGCAAGCCATTCCGCCGACGTTCAATGTCAAAAGTGCAGATTCACCCGAAGTTAGGTTCCTGACGCCATGCTACCGGTGAGATGGCTTGCAACGCAGTAGCTGCCTAGCTGTGCCGCGGATGCACATCCTACTTCGTTGATACATAACAGCGCCCACTGCCATAGCCCGGCAACCACAATGTGCCACCGATGGAGGGATACAGATATTCTACGCCCTTCCAGAATAAACGTTATGGCCTTATTTCCCCGTCTTCCCCGTAGACGCGTAGCGCTGGCCCGGCTGTGTTGCCCCTTTTCATTGTCACTGCCCGCCACTCGGACTCGACAAGACCAGTCAGAGAAACAGTGGTACGCAACCAAAATTCGGCGTGGTAACGAGTTGTTGAAAATCGATCGGGTATTACCGCATCGGGTGTCAATACGACCATCCCAAATCCCAGGTGCTTGGGAGAATGTATGCAACTTGGTCCCAGAATGAATCCCTGAAGTGGTAAAAGTCCCGTTGAGCTCCATAAAAGTCCACCATAGCTACATGTACCCCAGGTTTCCCAATGCTCGGGACGCTCTTCAATGAGATCGTGCGTCAAGAGCTGTGTGATGCTGGCGTTGAGTCTTGCCTACACGCGATAACATAACGAAGGCGACCAGCATGGGCATTAGTGTTGTTCACCACACCTCAACATCTATAGATCCAGAATTTGATGTACCACATTTTTGTACATTTGACATGGATTACTTATTCTATCGAATGTCGCTCTCTGGGTATCAGATTAAAAGTAGGAGCCGAAGGGCGACCGAGAAATGATGTGATAATACACGACTCTCAGATACCGCTCATTACAGGTTGGCGATGTCCAAGCCATCGACCTTGCCCAGGAAGTCGCCCTTAGCCCCCTTCAACAGCTCGTCCATATCCACCAGGCCCGTGGCGAGGTACTTTGTGCTGACTCCGGTGTTGATCCGCTCGGCCATGAGCTCCCTCAGCTCGGCCTTGAGGGCGCCCATTTCCTGCTTGCTCATGTCCCTGCCTTCCTTTTGCCTCTCCTTTCGCTGGCTGCCTCGTCCTCCCCACTTGCCCGCCTTCTCCAACTCCTCACTGTCGTATTCAACTCCCAACTCTTCCGCGGCCTTGCGCATCCAATCTTCATCCTTGTTTCCCTTCTCCTTGGCTTGCGAGGCGTCGGCGATCTTCTTGGCCAGCGTGAGACGCGGCTTGAGACGGCTGGCGAGCTTCCGGTCCACATCTAAAGTCTGGACAAAGGCGTTCTTGCCCGCCCCTGGTCCTCTTCCCTCGGCGTGGACCTTGGCAATAAGACGTCGTGTAGAAGTGACTTCTTCCGGCGCGCAGAGCAGGATACTGACACCAGTCTGCTGGGCACGAGCTGTTCGTCCAGATCGATGGACATAACCATCAGCTGCACGTGGCACATGATAATGAATCACCATCTCGACTCCCGGAATATCGAGACCTCGAGCGGCGACGTCGGTAGCTACCAGGACCGATTGTTGCCCCTTGGGAGCGCTCGTGAACCTCTCGACGCTGCGGAGACGAGCTTTCTACAAGATCATCGGCGTTAGTACATTTCAGATGGAGAATTTGAATATCTTGTCTTAGGTGGAAATGAGGTAGCGCGGCAATGAAGCGCATCCTCAACCGTCCCAAGACCCGCTGAAATAGGAAAGGACGGGAATTGAATAACATACCTGTGCCATCTGGGAGTGAAGCGGGTTTGCGGCAAGGTTCAACATCTGCAGCATTGGCGTTATCCGACGTGCGGAACTGATCGAGTTTGTGAAAACCAATGTACGAGCGTTAGGGTATAACACCAGCAGCATGTAGAGGTAGAGATCCTTCTCCATTGCTCCGCACTCCACAAGACCCTCCTTGAGACCCTCAGCCATTTGCGCAATCGGGTTGACATCGACATATTTTGGCTGCTCCTCGCGGAAGTTGAGTTTCTTCAGAAGGTACTCCATCGAGTCTGCCTGGTTCATCAAGCCAGACTTGCCTTTGCCCGCCAGTTTCTGCTGTAGGCCCTTGTGGAAGGTGGCCGAGAATACCAGGGTCTGGCGCGGAGAAGGCTTGTGTGCCTCTTCGTCTTCGTTGGCCGTGTATCGATCGAGAGCATTGAGAATGCTCTCGGCTTCCTTGAAGGAGCCCTCGCTGAGGAGGCGATCGGCTTCGTCAACAACGAGGTACTTGATGCTCTTGAACTTGTTCATGAGATCCGAACTCGAGCTCAAGACTTCCCACAAGCGACCAGGCGTGCCGATGACGATATCAGCTTTGGCCAACTGGCGCTGCTGCTTCTGCACGGAGAGACCTCCGGTGACTGAGCAGATAAAGGGTGAGCTAGGCATCCCACTGCAAAGGTTCTTGATGTGTTCTGTAAGTTGGTGGGCCAGCTCTCGGGTGGGCGATAGTATAAGAGCGATAGGATCCCTCGATTCGGGTTCAAAGGCTTCTTCGACCGACTCGGATATCTCTAGCCATCGCTCGACAATGGGAATGCCAAAGGCCAACGTCTTTCCGGAACCCGTGGAGGCCTTTCCGATAACATCGTGACCGGCTAGGATGTGCGGTATCGCGGCCTTCTGGATCTTGGTTGGTTTGCTGAACTTCAGCTTGGCCAGACCCGACACCAGCTGTGGTGACAGATCCAAGCGAACCCAGGCCGAAACGTCAACCTCGTCTTCTGCCGCCTCCATCTTATCCAGCGCGTTGAAGGCATTGCCCATTAACTCGGGGTCTTCTTGAGCCTTCTCGGCTTTCTTCGCTGATTGCTGTTCCTTCTTCTCTTTCTTCTTTTCGGCCTTGGTCTTCTTCTCCTTCTTCGCTTTCTCTTTCGGTTCCTTGGCGTTCTCGGCAGGAGCTTCAGCAGGAGTCGCTACTTCTTCTTCGGCTTTGTCTTGGGTCTCGGTGGCATCAGCTTCCACCGGGTCATCACCAAAGCCTTCAAATTCGTCGTCGTCGCCCTCGCCATTGTCCTCGGTCTGCTCGTCGTCGTCGACGTTCGCGGCGGTAGTCCGGAACTCGACCGAGTTGTCGGGCCTTTTGATGACCTCCACATCATCGATCTCCTCGAGGCCGAAGAAACCCTCGGCATCGTTCAGCATGTCGGGAAGTTCGGCGGTCTTCCATTTGAGCGCGTCGGCGGCGGCCAACCGGTTGGGCCTCTTGACGGGCTTCTTAGACTTAGGTTTGGGTTGGGTTTTTTGCTTCTTGGACGCCGGCTGGGCACCGCCACCAGCGGCAGCCGCTGCTAATTGCAGCTTCCTCTTCTTATAATCGACCATGGTGCGGTTGAGAATGTCGCAAAAAGGTTGCGATATGGTGGGGCTTCCAATGGACGGAATGATGCTGAAGCTTCAAGACTTTGAGATTTCTTAATTTTTTTGAAAAGATCGGCATCTTTTGGCACCGACATTGCCCACAAAACTGCCCACCAGCACCATCCTAGCACTGACCATACCTTAAATCCGCATTGTATCGCAGCACCTGATTCGCTGGAAAAAATAATTGGAAATCTCCAGAATGAACCACCCCGCCAACGATTAAGAGAAAAAGAGCAAGGACAATAGACAGTCGGTTTTCTATATGTCGTCGTTTTTGAGCACTTGCTGAGAAGGAGTCAAGTACTTATATACGAAATGGGAAAATCTTCAAAGGACAAGCGCGATGCTTACTACCGCCTGGCCAAGGAGCAGGGTTGGCGCGCAAGAAGTGCTTTCAAGTTGCTGCAGTTGGATGAAGGTCCGTTTCCGATGTAGAACCCCGCCATCCGATGAAAATCCTTGAACTCATTCAACCCCTAGAATTCGATCTGTTCGCCGATGTCACCAGGGTCGTAGACTTGTGCGCTGCGCCCGGTAGTTGGTCGCAAGTCCTCTCACGTGTACTCATCAAGGGCGAGAAATTCGGACGTGCAGCATGGCAGAATCGCGAGGCCAAGTTCCGTCAGCAGATGCTGGGGGTCTTTGGCCCGGTAAAGGAGGCCCCTGCAGAGCAGGTTGTTGAGGTAGACCCCTCCGAGGATGAGTTGAAGCCGAGGAAGGACGTCAAGATCGTCTCAATCGATTTGCAGCCCATCAGCCCTCTGCCGGGTATCATCACTCTACGGGCGGACATCACGCACCCCGCCACAGTCCCTCTTCTGCTTAATGCCTTGGATCCGGACTACGATGCTACGTCAAAGGACCAGAAGGCGGCCCACCCTGTCGACTTGGTCATCAGTGATGGTGCTCCTGATGTCACTGGCTTGCATGATCTGGACATCTACGTGCAGTCGCAACTGCTTTTCGCTGCGTTGAACCTGGCTCTTTGTGTGTTGAAGCCGGGCGGCAAGTTCGTCGCCAAGATCTTCCGAGGGAAGAACGTGGATGTGCTGTATGCTCAATTGAAGATTTTCTTTGAGGAAGTCCACGTTGCCAAGCCCAGGTCATCGCGTGCCAGCAGCGTCGAGGCCTTCATCGTCTGCCTCAACTTCCAGCCGCCCAAGGGATTCTCGGCTAGTCTGGAGGAGCCGCTCGGCGTGGGATACCGCTTAACAGACATGATGGAAGAGAGGAAAAACGCGATTTCGCTTGAGGCACCGACGATTCTTCAGAATCCAGAAACCAGCGCTTGGGACTGTGCCCCAGAGTACACGCGCAGGACCGATGCCGACGGAGTCACGGAAGTGGAGTTTGAAGATTTGCGCGCCCCTGAGAAAGATGACGTGAGATGGATTGCACCCTTTATCGCTTGCGGTGATCTCTCGGCATTTGACTCTGACGCTTCATACCGACTACCTCCCGGCCACGTATCTCTCGACCCCGTACAGCCACCAACCGCGCCCCCTTACAAGCGCGCACTCGAGATGAGGAAATTGGCCGGAGGCGCATATGGAAAGACCGGGACCAAGAGCTGAGGGAGGCGCTTTTATGGCTGCCCATTTGCTATTGACAATTACTGTCCGGGGTGCTGCGCTGCTGGACCTTCTACCAGACCGACCATGATGTCCTTCATACCGCACTCCTCCCATGTCTTGGCACCAAGCGTCTTGCGATACATGTCCATCGCATCACTAGTCAGGAACATGAACCGCCTGAGATGCGGCCAACCCTTGATAACCTCGCCGAGGCACTCGAGCATCCACCGGCCATTCCCTTTCCCTTGATGTTCTGGCAGAACGTAAACATCCGTCAAGTAGGCAAAAGTTACATCATCCGTGATGACTCTCAAGAGGCCGACTTGTTTTGGGTTGCTGAGGCCTACAGTCAATCAACTCATAGATTAGCTGGACGGTTTCGCTCGTGTAACTCAGGGAAAGAGGAGAGACAACGACTCCAAAACCTTTACAGACCTACCTGCAATTTCAGCTGTAGACTGCGGAAGGGCGTAAAGGCCGAAGCAGAGCGAATTGTGCAGGGCCTTCTTCATCTGATCTCTAGGTAGACCTTGCGCCCACCACATTAAGTCGGACCCAAGTACTGCATTGACCTCGTCCACCTGGATAAGCAGTGGTTCGGTCGAAATCATGTAGTCATCTCGATACCAGTTCTTGGCTTCAGTGTTCAACATAATTGCTGTGGAATAAATGCAAATAAAAGATAGGAATTGCCACCCACACAATAATAGATTTCATTCAAGTTGATCGTTGGCCTCTGTTTCCTATCAGCCCCTCATTCACTGCAAGCAGGATTGACTTTCAGCTGCGCCTACCTCATTCGTCATGACTCACGTGACCTCCGCAACGTACATCTTGCCTCTGAAGGCAATAACTTGCATGAGACACCTCATTCTTGACGCCGAAAACAAGCGACAAGGTGTACATGGCAGATACGAATAAGTCTGCTTTTATATGTCTCACATGGCGGTCTTCTGTTGACTCCCAGACAGCATGTGCAATCCAGCTTGGTGCGGATGGTACCACCAGAACTATGATATATCCAGCATCGTTAATTCCGGCGAGCAAAACACAAAAGGGACATATGCTAAACCAATGGACTGTATTTCAATCAATTTTGACGGGACATATGAACATCGAATCGATTCAAGTTTCTTTGCCGGAAAGAAAGATGGCAGGTAGCGACTGCACGGCAATTCATTGCCGGATCCCCCACAGGTGAAGTCTAAGTGAAATCACACTCGCCAATATCAAAGCAACGGCCCTGGGTTTCGAGCTTTCTTCATTTGTTCTGCCTTGAAAATTTGTACTCAATCTCGGTTTTGTTCCTTAAAAGAGCCCTGTTTTTCTTCCTCCAATATTGGGAAGCCCACAGCTTTACCACGTCTTACAAATACACACATTCAAATCGTGTCTGCCCATAAGAATCTGGGTACTTACCACTTGTTGAGCCGTTCTGGGTTGTCCAACTTTAAAAACTTTTGCAGCTGCCATATCTGTGCAAACAATACCATCCCTTCACTGTCGGAGACGACAACCACAACATCACACAGTCATGGCCGGGCTTTCGCCCAACGTCAATCACGACGAGAGGTATGTGTTTGCAATATTTGCGTGAGTTTCTGGTGCTGATTCGTGCTTCCCTCGCATCCATCCAGACTCTTTCGCACCGGCGAGGATTCCGATGTGCTGGTCAGATGCGGTGACCAAAGCTGGCCACTTCACAAGGTGATACTCTCGTCACGATGCTTGTTTTTCCGATCCGGTCTCAAGGACAGCTGGGTAATATTCCAAATCTCACTCACACTGGTGTGTGCCCAAGCTTGCTTTGACTAAAATATTTTCGCAGGTGCTCGGAAACCCGCTGTATTACTACATTGACGAGCAGGATGTCCAGGCGGTCCATTGGATCATTCTCTGGATTTACACAGCATGTGAGTACATCACAAGATGGTCAAATCTGTGAAGGGCTCCCCTAGCTAACCAGAATCGTACAAAGGTCTCCCCCAGGATCTCTCCCCACAAGACAGCGGCACCTTCACTACAGGCTTACGACTGCTCCGATGCTCGCGGGTATTCATGCTGCCCGAGTTGACTGCCCAGGCCCAGCACCACCTCTACCGCATCTCGCACAACATGATCATTGAGGCTCAGACTGCCTTCTACGTGGCCGAGGATAGTGACGAGCAATTCGAGGTCTCAGATCTGGATGGTTTCTTTGACGGCGTCAAGATGGTCTACGAAGACGATCAACTGAAGGACGAGAGGCAGTATTTTACTGGCGTTGTCAAGGGCGCTCACTTCTGGCCCCTCCTGGACACCAACTTCAAGAACAAGGCCGAAGCCCACCAGGCCTTCTGGATAGACGCCATGTCGCTGCAGCAGGAGGCTATCACCGACGGAGCTTACTGGCCCTACATCAAGCCGGAGAAGTGCCACAAATGCGAGCACAGTCCATGGCCCTTTAAGGAACATCAGCGCTCGACTCACTGGGCCACCTTGAAGCTCGTCAAGGGCAAGTGCCAGGCCACTTGCAGCCACTGCGTCAGCGAGCAAGGAGTCGACCACCATGTAAGCGAAGACGAAGTTGATCACTGTGTAAACGAGAAAGAAACCCGAAAGGCGTGGTCTGAGCTATGGAAGGAGGAGGAGGAGGAACGCAAACTCCCCCCGTGGTGCAGGACTCAAAAGAAGAAGAGGAAGAGGAAGAAGCTTCCAGTTCCAGCAACAGTGGGGGTGCTTAGGATGGCAAACTCACGAGTGCTCGAAAAGTCTGCGACGAGGCGCAAGAGAAGGATAGGAAGAAGCTGGAATGGCTGTTGAAAGTAGGCGGAGCAGCAATCCCATCTGAGACGCGGAAGGCACTCTGGGGAAAAGTTGATGAACTGAGGCAAGCAGCCCAGGGATGCGATTGAATGTGGGATAGAATGGTTCGGATTTGCTGCCGTACTTGTGGAAATCGTTGACTAGGAAACAAATCGGAATTAGACACTAGGGATAGAATATGAAAGCCTTTGGGGGCAAAATTATTGCTTGAAGTCAATGTAATCTCATCTGGTGTCAGATGTCTTTTTACATATAGATCTTCATGGTCATGAGATGCTATCGATGTGTGAGGTATCACGAATTACAATATCCAAAAGTGCCTCTATCCAAATTGGAGCACTAAAATCATCTTCCTTGTCTAAGCTGCACAAGATCCTCCAACCGCAACATACCAAAACCAAACGCTGCGTAGCCAAGCCCGCTTAATCCGAAGGCGAATCATCCTCCGAGTAATCAGGGGGCACGTACTCGGAACCCTCATCACTCTCCTCATCGACCTCGACCTGTTTCGTCTTGGTAGGCTTAGCAGTCTTCCTATTGCCAGTCTTCATATCCGCAATCGTTTTCCTCACAATCCTAGACTTTCGCTTCCTCTTCTTCGACGCCCCGTCCGCCGAGTCCGGCCCCGACCCATCACTCAAATCCGCCAGCTCCGACTTGGTGGGCGCGAAATCGGGATCATCGCCGTCGCGCTCGGCCTGGGTCGCGTTCTCCTCGCGCCCCTTGATGCTGCGCGCGTGCCCCGACACGTCCTCGTACCAGTCGAGGACGTTCGGGGACACCGCGAAGTAGCGGTCGTACCCGGGGACCAGCACGTCCCGGTACTCGCCGTACGGTAGGGCCGCGTTGTTCTCGGGGCGGCCGGCGGCCGGGATGTCCTCCTCGTAGTCGCGGGGCCGCAGGAGGGGGCCCGCCCGGTTGGCGTTGGAGTCGAGGTCGACCACGAGCCGGACGTCGACGCGGCGGTGCTGGTAGAGCGGGGGGCTGGCGAGGCGGCGCAGCTCGCCCAGAACCTCGTGGAAGAAGCGGTCGTACGTGTCAAAGGGGAGTTCGGTCGTCCCCGACGGTCCGGGCAACGGGGTGGGGTTGGGCTGGTGCGAGGGGTGAAACACCTTGAGGGGGAAGTCGATGGGCCACTGGTAGCCGCCGGAGGCCACGAAGGCCGTGTAGTCACTGAAACCAAAGGCGTCCCGGGGCTGCGCCCTGGCTAGATCGCGCAATTGGGTGCGGGTGGTAATCAGGGCCGTCGAGGCGGAGATGTCCCGGCGTTTGATCCGGCTGTATGGGACTCCAAAGGGGACGCTGAAAAGGCGACCAACGACGAGGCGGATCGTTTCCAGACGGGGAAGATCACGCAGCACGAGCGAAAGACCCTCTAAGAGCCACGGGCTGTGTGCAGATTGAAGGGACGGATCGTGTGTCTGCCGCTTGTCCGCACCCGGCCAATGGACAATGTCAAAAAGCGGCAGGGCGAGGTGCCGAAGGCTCTGGCCAAGCTGAGTGTTCTCTTTCAGGGGCATCCTCAGAGCCTCGATGGAATGGCCCAGGTTCATGAAATAGAACATGTCCTTACGGGTGTCCACTCCCACTACTACCGGCTCATCAACCCCCTGATGAGCGATAGAAATCTTTTGAAAGTCCTTCTGATGGCGGTCCACGACCCTTCGGGCTTCTTGATTTACAAGGCGCAATTTCATCTCTGACTTGAACCAAGGCTCTGGTGATATGTACTTCAGTTCTGACTGACAGTATCTGTGGTCAGAGTAAA
The DNA here is from genome assembly GCA_006503535.1 of Arthrinium phaeospermum. Taxonomy (NCBI): domain Eukaryota; kingdom Fungi; phylum Ascomycota; class Sordariomycetes; order Amphisphaeriales; family Apiosporaceae; genus Arthrinium; species Arthrinium phaeospermum. The sequence goes on along the minus strand of QYRS01000001.1, from coordinate 2,228,061 downwards.
ATTTGATAGCAGCCGGGCGACTTCCTGGGCGCGTTGCCACGACCTTCGAGCAGAACGCATGTAGGCATGGTGCATCGCCCAGTGCTTCCTCCCACTAAAAATAGCGATGTTAGTTTAAGTATTTCGAGTTTTGTGGCAAAGAAACCATAAGGATCCCGCTTACGATTTGCTGTCGAAGCTCTGGTGACAGCTTGTTGAAGGCATCAAATTCTTTAGGCGCCATGTCGCGAAGAGTCTAGTGTGTTGGGTTTTGATAAATATTCCCTGTTGATAATATCAAGGAACGGTGTAATGACGATAGTTTCAGTTCTGCTTCTCATCCGGAAAGACTGGTACGAAGATGTATATATATGTCTCCAGATTGTAGGGTATAGGAGTCTGAGGCATAGCCAGGAGCGCCTTGACGAAGATCCTTCTTGATTCTAGATCGAGGTCCAACAGAATCTCATAACAAGTGAAACAAGACCCAGCTGAGTCCTTGTATGTCTTGATCATTGCCGAATGTTCTGGTGTAAGTCGTAGTGAGACGTCCTTTGACTTGACTACAGACGCTAGAGGTACAATGCCCAGGTACTGAGGACCGAAGGACTTCCGTAGTGAAACCTAGTCAACAAAGCAGTCATGCCCAATGTCAATCACCGCGCCCTTTCCAGCACCCTACCAACACCCCAACTTCGAGCACCGAGGCACACCCTCACCAACCCGCCACTACTGACTCCCTCCTCGTGACCATGCGCTTGACCCGAATAGCCGCCGACCCCAAGGTCCTGCGCTCCTCTGACGGGACAGGACTATTACTGACGCCGATCTCCGTGCTGACGCGGGACTCCAGCAGCCAGTTACCATTACTCCCGCCGCGGAAGTAGCTTCCCTGATTGTTGTTGTTCCTGTGTACGTAGTAGTTACCTCCTTGTTGCTGGTGTGGAGCCGGGGAGGAGATCGAAGAGGACAAAGGCGCGGGCATGGCCGCAAACCGCACCACGGAGCTGGTCTCGGCCGTCGAGGAGCGCCGGCTGTTGCTGCTACCACCACCGCCGCCCAGCGGCCGCATGATGGACATGCACATTGGCGGCGGGGAAGGCGTCGCCGAGGTCGACACGGGCACGGCGTTCCGCGCCGTCTCGAGCCCGTAGATGAAATCGGAGTCGGAGCCGCTGGCAGAGGAGCGCGGAAGCGACGCAGACGGCCTCCGCGACGACGAAGCGGAAGTGGCAGTCGTGCTGCTATTGTAGTAACAAGAGGCGCCTGCGCGTCGTCCACCGCCTCGGCCCCTGGAACGAGCGCAGGGCGGGGGCCGCCTGGGGTCTGTTACGGCCTTCTCGACGTCGCCGCCGGGGTTGTTATTGTTATCGACGGGCGATCGGTTCGTCGTGGATCGGTTGCCGCCCTTGGCGTTGGACGCGATGGATGCGGCGGTGCTGGTAAGCGACGGAGGCAGCCAGCGAGCGACCAGCGGCCGCAGCGTCGGGAGACAGAGGCAGATGGTTCCGGAACACAGCTCCGTGAGCGACAGGATAGACGGGACCACATGGTCCCAGGTCGGGTCGGTGTATTCGCGAAAGTACTTGATGCGAACGGCGGCTACTGCGCAGGTACTACAAAAGGGGGTCAGCCCTCTGACATCCATTGAGATATGAGCGTACTTACAGGAACCCGAGACAGAAGATGGCAATCAGCAGACACTTCTGTGCGCGCGGCAAGCGCAGATTACCGAGGGCGGGGAGCGGCAGGACCAGGACAGCGACGTAGGTGGCGATGTTACCCGCAGCGTTCTGGTAGGCCAGCGGGAGTACGGGAATGCACCTGATCTTCGCCGCCGCCATATCCGCATCCTTGCCGGGGCCGGCCAGACTCAGATCCTTGTCCCAGTACGCCTGAATGGGAAAGCAGGTGAAGATGCTGAGCATGACTTGGCACAAGCCCCAGATGCCGATGACGACCATGAGCGCGACGCAAGCCCGGCGCACGCTCCGTATGGGCAGCACGCGGTAGTATTGCGCAAGCAGCGCCAGTTTGGTCGACGTGATTGCCGTGTTGTACCACAGGATTGAGAACCAGAGGTGCTGGGTGTAGGTCTTGAGCTCTTCGGGCTGCTGGAGCGTGTCGACGTGGCGTCCCAGGCCATGTTCCGTCACTGCAGAGATCGCGGGTCAGCATGCGCAGTTCTGATCACTTTGGGGGCAGACTGCCTTACTCCAGCACTGAGTGACGCCTGTAGCTAGAACAAACATCTGGTAGATGAACCCAAGGTTAGTCTCCAATGTGTCGTCTGAAGAAGTCGCACAGAAAAGGGGCCCCACGAATGCCACGAGGGCTAACCAGTCGTCGTACCCCAATCGGTTCAAGACGACATAGCGCGTATAAAACCTCGAGAGAATGAAGGCGGTCGCCATCACCATGAGCCCGATGTTGACGTCCAAGGCCACGGGTGCTCGCGACTCGGAAGCAGCTGCTGGCGGCAGCCTGGGATCACCAGCCATGTGGTCGCTCAATTTCATCGTTGAATATAAGGATTCCTAGCCCGAGCAGAGGGAATCGGCTGTATTGACTTAAATCCCAGCACGGTGAGAATAAATGGTCATGAGCGTCTTCGCATCACGACCTCGGGGGGTCGGTAGGAGAGCGATCCCTCCATGGCATTTAAATGCATGTCCCTTCCCGTCTCCGTTCACGCCACCCAGCAACTCGAAGGTGCAATGAAATGCCGACCAGACTCATGATCTGAGAGCCCTCAATTCGCATGCCGGCTGAAATCTGGGGTGCGTATGCGCAGACAAGATCACCATTAACAGGTGGTGGATGGTGGTAATCTGTCCCGCGAAAACGTGCGCTCCGGGGTGCGCGTGGCCAATGAGCGGCGAGGGTAGGTGATTATCTATCGATCGGAAGATGGAGGAGGTGTCACAAGAACGGGCTGCCATCTGATAGCCGTTGGGGAGAGCGTGGCACATGGCTGGCTGGCTGGCGTTCTCGATTGCTGCACGGACCGGGCTGCATGAGAAGGTGGTGGTGCCCTCGGTCGCTCACTCATTCCCCAATTGCCATCAGTGAACGTCATCGCGTAAACGTGCCGCCATATCGTGGTCGTCTGTGCGGAATATATCCCCTTTAAGCGACAAATGCCTATGCTTTTGGTGAACGAGAAGAGCATAGTGTGCCTGTGCCTTTTTGATGCCAAGCACGAACCTCTCCATCTCCATATCAGCCGAGCCGGCGGTCATTGCTCAAACCCACCCAACTCACCAAACCAGTTTGCCGAATCGTCAAAGCCACTGTTCCAGGGTTATCGCCGTCATACCACGGAGACCTCGGTGGAAGATGGCGTATGTCGGAAATGCGACCAATTGCTGGTCGCATTGGAAAAACCCCGGTTTCCCGGGGAATGAATGGTCACTGGAGAGGAAAGGAAGTAGATGCTTTGTGAAGTATTAAAATTGTGGTATCTTGTGCGCCATGTAAAATCATGACGGGCTCAATCGCTAAAAAAAAAAAGCATGCGACGCCGCGGCTAATACATGAACAAATCCCTCTAGGGTATATATATGTATAGAAGCATGAAATGACCATTGCCCCCCAAGGCTCGATGCCAATTGGGGGGCATCGCGGCTCGGGGTATCATGCAGGCTGAAAATCAGTGACGCCCAGTGAATCTATGCTGCGAAATGCGCGAACATCAGTTTAACCCCGTCATAAAATTGGTGACCTGTGCAAATGATCCGCACTCCCCCGGCTGCTCCCTCCAAGGCTCAAAACGTCCTTGCAGCATTCCCAAACTCTCTTTTTTTGAAAGCCCCTGCCATGTACCCAACCATCCTGCGCCGGAAAGCATTCCTTGTGTCGTGTGTCCTCCATATGGAGTAGAGAGGGGTGTGGTTGTCGAGATTAATTGTAGTCATAAGTCGTCAGATATTTATTGCCCGTAGCCCCTGGGCTGGAACACGGGTGCGCCGTAGCCCTGAGGCTGCCAACTGGGTGTGGGGTGGCCAGCGCCCAGAAGTTGCTCGAAAGCTTGCAGGCGTCGCGTCAGCTCGTCATTCTTGTGAGCCATGTTGCGATTGCGTCGCTCCAATTGGTGGATGTATTCGGTCGCCTTGGTCAGGATGGTACCCTATTGCAGAATGTTAGTACGAGGAAAGGAAGAAGACGGGGGTATCGTTTGTGAACTGACCTTGCTGACCTTGGGCGCCTTCGATGCGGGAACTGGGGAGTCATCGTCATCCTCGGGTATCGACCGGAGAGATGGGATGGCTTCGCGCAGATCGGCAATCCTGTCCTTCAGGTTTGTGCGGTACTTGCGCTCAATGTCGTTGTGGGCTGCCCGATCGCTGTTCCTGGGCTTGTCCTTGCGATCGCCAATCTCGGCGGGAGTGGTCTGGCCAGAGCGCATCGGTCTTGCCACCGAGGATGTCCTCCGCTTCATCTCCGGAGGCGGGTCACTGGTGGTCTCAGACGTGGTGCTGGGGCTTCGTTGCTTCTCAAAGTTGAAGTAGTCGACGGGCGCACCAGCTCGGGTGGTGGTGTTGATCGGGGGAAGGCCAGTTCCCATGGCGATGGCAAGGAGTCGTTGGCGCTCAGGGTCATTGAATACGGGGCTGTTGTATGACGACTCCATGCGCAGGCCAGGTTGCGGGGGTTCCCAGCTGAGAGGGGTAGAGTAGAGTCTCTCGGGAATGACATCGAGGGGCGTCTCGTCGCCCCTCCTTGTGTAATCATCATCCAGAGCCATTGCGAAAGCTTCCTCCTCCGACGAAAGTGCGTGGTCAAGCGCGCTGTCCGAATCGACCAGGTCGTTGATCATTGACGGGAAATCAGGCTTCACGCTGTCGAACGATGTGACCCGTGATGACCGTGCTGACGGGTGGATGAAGTCGAAGGGTCTGATCTACAGTTCAGTAGGGTATTCAGCTTTATTTGACTACGACATAGAATGCATAGCCAACTGGGATGTTCTGGGAACTCACCGGCGGGTTTGGTTGTCGAATTCTGATTTGTCGAGGCTCTCGTCGTCGCTATCGAAACGAAGCCAGTAGTCTGTGCAGTCGAGCGCTGAGTAGTCTTGCTTGCGCTTCAACGACTTCTTCTGTTGACCCTTGGATCCTGACTTTGAGATTCTGGAAGACTTGGATAGGATCTCCTTCTTCGCGAGAGGCGGGCTTAATGAACCGTTTCTCGTCTTGGGCTCTGTGACGGGGGGTGATAGGGGGTGGTTGACGTTTTGTTGTTGGGGCAGGCCGTTGTCAAAGTTGTCCCAGAATGATATCGAGGACAGTTGACGAAGACAGTTTGAGGAGTTGTCAATGAAGGACTATTTGACCAACCGGTTAGCCTTGTTCTCAAGATGACGAATGGCACAGAAAAGAGTACACTTGTACCCAGTCAGCAGGGGCTCCGAAATTACCTTGCTGTTGGCCGCCGGGAACAGGTCAATGTTCTGTAGAACTTCACTGTCCATGACGACGGAATTGGAAATTTAATGTAGCTCGGATGCTACGTACAATCTGCTCTCTACCTCTAGATGATAGGTACCCCGGGCGAGTGGAGTATCAAGTCGCGAGACGGAGAAATCAGAATGGCGAGGTTGGATACGCGCGAGGCAGAGTCGAAATCTTTCGATGCCTTGCTGAGGGGACGATGAATGTCGTGATAGTAGACCAACAAATACACTGTATCGGTCGAGTCGGCGCTGGACTAGTCGTGGAGTGGGCTGACTCGGGTCTCGATGATGTATGGGGTTGGTGTTGCGATGGGTATGGTGGTTGTGGGAGTATGGTTTGTTTGGGTTGGTTGGCAAAACGGTCTAGAATTGGAAACCGTGGAGCGGATGGAAGGAAGATGTAGTTACTACTTGTAACTGTTGATTGTATTTGCTTGATGATGATGGGAAACGACGAAACGAACATGAGATGGAGGGCGGCGATATGCCAATTCTAATAATAAGCCGCGAACATGGGATAGTGGGGAATGGGAATCAGGGTGTCTGGCGGTGGATCAAGAGAAAAAAAAAAAGGCGCCAAGATGAGAGTCAGAACGAGACAGATGGCCAAGAGCAGTCACACACAGAGCCAGATCAGGTTTGGGTGGTAATGACGGCCGGTCCCAGGAGTCGAGGGATGCTCAACAACGGCAGCGGTACAGGCGGAGACCGGCCCCGAGAACTGCCACATGCTGAAGGGCTCTGGGCAAATGGTCTGACTTTCAGGCGCTACGAAAATGCAACGGTTTCGGGCGGCCAGATTGTGGGAAGCCTGTACGTGGCCGAGCGTACAGTACAGTACTTCTCGCGTAATTCCTCCAGAGCCAGGTTCGTTGGTGTACAACTGCTACCTACTGCACGCACTGCTTGCCTGGAGACGCAGGGTACGGTCGGTACGTGTTACCGGGTGTGGGGCGTAATGGTCCATTGCTGCAGTCTCCCCTTTTTCCCATTTTTGGTCCATTATGTAGGGTGTCGGGGAAAATAATGCCCAAAGCTGTGCACAAATCTCTTGGTCAGGTCGCCGTCAGGGCCGACGGGGTACTTTGCTCGCGCAGGATCGCAGGCCAGAGTTGGCGGGCGAGCGACATGCAGGCCATGTAGATCCGGGATAAGCGGAGCCTTGGATAAAAGCCCAGGCGTCAGAGACACGTGAGCTTGGCACAGAATGGCCTGACTTTTCCCCGTTGTCTTCCTACCTTTTTGGGACCTGGGGGGGCAAGGGTTTCAACGAGCGAGAGGGACAGAGTATGCGAACCTCGTGCAAAAGAAAGACGCGGGAGAGACAGTCAGAGGGCCCAGAACTTTAGGCTTGTCTGGCAAAGTGGGGGTGGAAATCAGCCCATTCACAAGGCTGAGGGCAGGAAAATCGTATGAGAAGCGGGGCCGGCGGCAGGGCTCCCAAGCGTCGCTTCTAGGGATTTATTGGCCGGGCCAGCCCTCAGTCCGTTGGCCGCCGTCGGCATGCGCTTAAACTCTGCGTCAAGCTCGACTCAGCCTTGCAGCGAGCCCGGCTTTACCCTGGTCTGGTCGCAGCGTTTGCAGTTACAGTCGGGTCGGGGGTGTGGCAATCATTCACACCTTCGAAATGCGTCTGCGTGCGTTCTCGACCCCCCTCGACCCCTGCCCGCCCCTGCCCCCCCTGCTCTCAATTACCGTGGGAACGTTATCCGTCACTTATCACATACTGCATTCAGCACGGAGCAGAGGAGGATTGCGCTTTTGGAGGTCATGGCAAATTTCGAGTTTCCGCGGTCGAGGATGGGATCTACCCTACATGGGCAGCATGGGGTTTTCCAAAAAGTGAGGTTCCAGATTGCTAGATCGTCGAACGTCCTGTCAGATTTCGGTTTGGGCAACTCCCCAAAAAGCACCAGATATCCAGACTGCAGAGATAAGACTATCGACGATAATGCCAATCCCAATCCCCAACTCCCAGCTCCAATCCCAATCGCAATCGCAAGCCCAAGCCATCCGTCGTCTCGGAAGAGTCATGCGCTTGCATCATCTACGGCTCCCAGTTGAATCCATTTCTTGAGCAGTCAGACGGACAATTGCATTTTTTGCAATGCGCCCGGTGTCCACAACGGGCATGTCCATGCTGGAGTCAAAAGAGGGCATCGGGCATTTCACCATTGGAAACTTGCTCACTTCGGGGACCCTGATATTACATCAATGATTGCCATACGAATGCAGTACGGTAGTAGCCTCAAGACCGGAGTTTTGGACTATTGCCGCCTATTGGCAATGGCATTGGTACGTATGTAGTCGTAGTAAGGCGCACGCGGGCGGCGGCTGGCGAATGGTTGGCCGTCACGGCCGACGGGCGAAAGAAAGAGTCGCAGGAAAGAATGCTGTAGCCTGCATCCACTTTGGCCAGTCCCGAGTCCCGCGGTCTCTCGCTCTTGGGGCTCTTGGGACGGCGCAGCCAATCACGGGACGGCCAATTCTGATTGTAATCAGCTCATCGTACCACTTCTGACCTGATGTTTACATTTGGTCTGCAACACATATCTACCGCTTCGTCGCACGCAACTCCCCAGCGTTTTTTTCGCTGGTCGGAAACACTTCTTGTTTTCTCCCCATGCGCTTACACCACTCCGTATGCGCCCTACTTTCCCCGGACTCCTGCGATCTCCTGCGGTCAATCCCCCTCCACGAGCTGGGGCCCTCCTCCAATTCCTTCCGTAACGTGACCCTGCTGCACCCGAGTACGTGTACAGTACTGTACAACTCTAGCACTCTAACTCGGACACTTGCAGCTTGCCTCTCGTAGCAGTAATTCCCTAATTGAGGCTTGGGGGCCCCTCCCTGTAGTAACCTTCTCCTCCACCCAAAGTAAAATAGCCGCAGGCCAATGTAAGTGGCATCCCGCCCGCCTACCGCGTGGCAGGTGCCCCCTTTCGGCCGCTGCCGCCTCTAAGCAAAATTAAGTAGTTGTACCCTGGATGCAGGAATAGCTTCCTAGCCTCTAGCTTCGAGACGAGACACCAACAACCACCAGGAAACAAAACGACAGGCGACCATTGCATAGCGATCTGTACGAGACTATGCAAAGGCCCGACTTCTCACCGTCCTTCTCGTCAATTCTGATCCGGCAAGTACCGCTCCGGATAGTCGGTATCGTTCAGGGCACATGATCCCTTCTAGACGCCTTCTGCTCTGCTGAATCACATCTTCATCAAATCGGAACATGAACCCAATCTCGGTACGTACATAATGGGCAATTTGCCAAGATCTTATCAGATGGGCTTTGCCCCCGGCCTTCCGCGGCCGTCCGGGAGGGCTGGCCCTCGGCAGAGTCCACCGGTGGTGGGTGGGATCCAGTGACTCAGCTCGAATTCGTATTCCCTTCCCAACACTTCCTCCCGCAACCCGAGGCTGGACGAACTGGTGGATGGTTGACGAACATCCTCTGGCCGTTGTCGGGTCCACGTAAGCTGTTCTTGACTAATCTAAATCTGCATCACCACTCGATCCCTCTCACCTTGCGCTCCTTCTGTCTCACATACAACGCCAGCAGGCCTGGTCACTGGTAAGACTGGTAAGTCGGCTGCACGAAGGATTTCCAGGGGCTCGGGGCAGTAACGTGCTTTTTCACATGTCTCATCGCCACCTCGGCGGTCGACGAACCAAACATTTTGCCCGCGACGATCAACTGCAAGTTACTCTCGGTACTCGAACGTTTCTTCTGCTTCTTGTTGACGCAGGGTCTCGAGATAAGTCTCAAGCGTATCATGCAGCCCAGCGGTAAGCTCTCCTCTCCTTGTTCTGTCTGGACCCTTAAGGGTTTGATCCTCCTTTGATGCCGTTAGATAAGATTGCCCACCAGCCAAATCTTGGAACCTTGGCCAGTTGGCCAGGGGTGGGGATATTTGGTGGCAAAAAAGCACGATGATCCCTTGGCCAGAGATTCTGGCCCAGACCTACCTTCCTACCTAGACAGGATGGAAACCTGGAAACCTACCAGTCTACCGCCGTGTCGGAATAGGCGCTTATCCTCCTCGGACTTTTCGTTCTAGGCGAGTCGCCATCGATAGCCATTGGACTCCGTTTTCCTTCCTGCTGTATGGCAAATTTCGTCTCGCCGTGTGACGAGCTGTGAATATTGACCAACGCAGGATACCCAATGGTCCTTAACCTCTGGGTGTGATATCCCCACTTCATACATTTGCTACGTACAACTATTATTACTACCCCCCTCACGGGCCCTGCCCTTTCTCTTTTTGTCGTTCCCACTACCAGAGCGTAGCTGCGATGTTGCTGAAAGTTCAGTGTTCCTCCCTTGCCATGAATACTGGTCTTGAAAAGGGGACGAGTGAGGCCATCTCGCCCTCCTGCCAGCCATCGTATCCCCTCTCCTGCATATGGCGACGTCTAGACCGCGCTCGAGACTCTACTAGCCACGGCAAAGGGTGGAGATGGACAGCCATCCGGGCCCCATCTGGCTGCAGGCGCGCGGGACTCAGAGTGGTCGGTGTTGGCGTCGATGCTTAGTACAGTAGTCTCGCCTTCTCTATCCTCCGGCGAGAATGCGAACTGCGCAACTGCGGTACTGCGGGCGGATCATACCCACTGCACGCAAACATGAATCAGGTGCATGCAGAGAGCCTCCATACGGCGATCTCGATGGGATCAAATTGGCCGATTGGTGGGCCTCGTCGTTTGCCCTGCATACTTGACCTGCCTGCCTACTTCTACGTACACGTTACTGTCATTGGCCTCCCGACGGCTTTTCGGCTGCTTTTGATGTCCTTCCTTGGCCAGCATGTTGTTTGCGTGTGCATTGTCGCATCGTCAAGTATTTCCAAGTTTTGGCCGTTTCGTTCCTCGGCCTACGGTGGGTCTCTTTCTGGCTTCCCTTGCCTAGGAGTCTATTATCACTGAAGCTACTGGCTACTGACGCAAGGCTCGACAAGAGAATTGATTAACTGCATCATGCTGCTCATCCTAATTATATCATGGTGCTTAAGCGTGATGGCTCTGCTTCCGGTGCACCTGCAGTCGGCCATCAACCATCTGGCCACACTGCGGCACGGAGATATTACATAAGATTTACCTATACGAAGCCCACTCCATCTTGAGAATGTCTTACATAGTGGTTATATAGAAGACTTTCATCTCAAGCTTTGCTGCGTCCGTCTCATCCGAGATGCCGCTTCTCCATCTTTCGGAGACTTTAGACGGCGTAATCCACCCCTTTTTCATCTGGTCTCCTCAATTTCATGCCATGCTCTCGTAAGGCCGGCGACCAGCGAACCAATCAGACCCTTCGTTTTGCCCACCGCTACCGATATAGGTCTGACGTTGGAAGCTATGCGTTAGCACTCGGCTTTATTACTACGCAATAGTAATAGTCTGTCTGGTCACCTTACTTAGATGCATTAAGAACGGGACGAACCTTGCTGACGTTACTCTGATGATGATAGCAGATTATGCTAGTCGACACCCATGCTTGTTTGCTACCAGGTAGCATCTTGGACAATATCCATTTCGCGCAGTACGCGGAAAGAGGGAAATCGAAGCGGCGCCACGAAGCCTCTGTTGCCAAGATATATCTGGCCATGAAACATCTAATTACCCCATCTGTGAACGTAGTATAGTCCTCCTATAGACCCGGCATGTCTTGCATGTAGTGTAACGCCGGTACGGCACGTACGGCACGTACTACTAGTTCGAAATGTGTCCTGCAGAAGAGGCTGGACCGGTCTCCTAGATCTAACCATCACAATCTCCGCACATAGGTTGCAATATTGGAAATCGACCGCATAGGCCAAGATGAAATCTGCGTGCGCTTTCACACATCGTAGATCTCCAGACAAGTCCGCGGCCGCGGGAATGAGGCGCCGGTGATGGTGGTACCTTATCGGACTTGCGGATGCGACATTCCGATGAACACGCGACTTTCAGATATGCCCCAACACCTTCGGCTCCGGTTGGGCAATATCTCGCTTGAAAGATGCGGATGAAGTAATCAATACTTCAAGTGATATCCCCCGGATGCGGGCTTCGCCCCCACCTGCCCTGCCTCGGCTCAACTGACGGCCGTACTCGGGGACACTAACGAAATATCCACGGATATCTCGCCTGCTAAGGGCTCCCTACCGACCTCCCAGATCTAATCAGCGAATGCCGCGTATGACGCCACATGTCCCAAAAGAGTAGCAATATCCTATGCGACAGCGACAAGTAGCTAGAACTTGGGTGGCCGGGAAAGAAGCAACAACTTTTGCAGACGGTTCGCGCCAAGCATGGGCAGCCTGCAGTGATTAGCTGATTCTTGCAGGAGAGACGTCCCTTCGGCTTAAGGCTATCTGTAGCGTATTGCTTTCAATCAGCCGTTCGGCCGGATGTACTTGCCTAATTCGCTGATTGCTCCGATGCAGCCCGGGGATAGGCTATGGTGTGAGAAGGTTTTCCTGGTTTGTCTCTGAACCTCCTGTCGACACCAAATCTCAATTATCACACTTTGATCAAGAGGCTTCCTCATCTCATCATGGGCGGGTGTGAAGTGCTAGTTCTCTGTCCCGGCGTTGGAGTGGTCACCATATGCCGCAGCCAGGGGACATAGAATAAAGCCTTAGTATCGTAATGATGATGGAAATATCGGATTTCAATATCAATATTCTATCAATCAAAGGTGCTAAAATACTGCAATATCGAGGCTCCGCAGGGCTGCGAGGTGCCATGATCGCGGCCCGTATGGATACCGGAGTGTAATTTGCGCGCCATATGCGGCAGTCGTGCAATAAATATTCAAAGAAAAGAGAGATGGTGCACGAATGGAAGCTCCTCACAGGGCCAGTGCAATGATTCGACTAAGCAGTCGTCCCTTGGCTTCGAGAGGAACTGTGCCAGGGGTCGAGGTCTTGGGACCGGGCCAGCTGGGAAGGGGGTTCGGGCGTGACCCCTGCTGTCGTCTCTATGAGTTTTGAACCCAATGAATTTGTTGGAAGGACCCTCACTGTGATAATCGACCAATACTCTTAAGCCCAATAAGCTTTTTGAAGGAGGGAGAACCAAGCCTTGAACACGTTTTCACACCTCACTAGAGCCCTAAGGGGTATTATTACTGAATCTAAACAATCAATATCAAAGCTTAGAAGATCTGTAGTTGATTTTGATGTTGTTGCAATATTCACTCGGGTAATATATTCCTGGTTTCCTGGCAGGCCGGCAATCACCTCTTGACTGACTCCTGGGTAACCCCCTTTTAATAGCAGATACCGAAGTAACCATTCATTATATGCTTTCATAATGTAAATTGCTATACTAGATCAATCAATCTAGATACTAGTCTGATTAAAAGAGCGACATTGTCTTCTGATTACCCAGCGTGAGCACGCATCACTAAGTGTGCTGGCTCGCAGTCCCGTATCCCCTCTCACCCACCACAGTCCCTTGTCTTCGACTCAATCACCTCCTTCCTGTCCTTGACAGTCAAGGATGAAGTGGATAGAGGAGCTGCCTAGTTGCAACGGAGGGAGCTCACTGTTGGGAAAAAGACAACAGTTAGCTCTCTGTGGACTGAAGTGGTCCTCTGGTCATACGTACTGATATCGTTGAAGTTCCAGTCGGCCAGATTGTAGATGCCGGGATTGACGATGTTGCCCAAAGAACGGCCCGAGCAGCCTGCGTCTCTGTAGGGAGGGTAATTTTGTTAGTAGTCTTCAGGATGCAATACGCGTCGTGAGCAACTTACTGCCAGATGGTGCACGTAGTTCCCTTGTCGGGGCCCAGAGAAGTGACCGCGTCATTCCAGTTGCCAAGAAGGTTGTCTGTGAGAAAAGGAAAAGGGGGTCAGTATCCCAATCGCCAACCTTTCGCGCATTTCCAAAACAGCTTCTTGGCAGAGGTTTGGATTTTGGAAACTCACAGCAACCACCAGTGTTCACTTCCAAGTTGGTGCAGGCGCCCTTGAAGTCGCTGTTGATGCAGATGTAGAGGTGGGTGATGGCCCCTGTCTGCACGTCCGGGGTGCCTGGGGCGTTGGGCACGGCCACAATGGCGGGCTCGTCGTCGCGGGGGATGGCCTTCGCGACGGCGGCACCAGCCAGGGCGAGGATGGCAAGCGATAACTGCATGTTGATGTTGGGACAGAAAGGTAGGCACGTGAAGCAGGCAGGGTACTTGTAAGGGGGCTGGGGACTGTGTTGCTTGAGGGCAGGTAGTCAAGAAACTTTCAGACAGAGATCATAGCGGCCTTTATATGCTGTATTCACGTGCTTACCGGGTCGTCTCTCTCATTCTTTTTTTCTTTCGATTCATACCACGTCGTCTTTTTTTCACCGAGCCCGTATGATTCAACACCATAGATGGATAACCTGCACAAGCTTCAAGGCTGGTGTATATCTCTGCATTCTGATTATTCAGTCATTTCTGCACGTTGGCATTTGAAAAACCAATATTGCAACACTCGACATCTGCCTATTGGATACACCCAACAACCTCGCAGGCATCTCATGATAGTATTCTCTATACAGTCAGGCCTTGGCAATAGGCTATGTATCTGGTGACAGATTTCAGCCAATTATCGAGGCTTTTTTTAGTTTTAGTATGCACCGTAAACTCCTAGTCTCACGCCGCATATATGAATCGGTCGTTCTGGCCGCTGTCAGACCCTCCTGTCTTACACACCTGTCAGACGCCATACGAGCTTGTCATACACACCTGTCAGCCACATCTGTCAGACACATGGTTAGTTATGGGTTTTCTCCGGCTGTACCAGCACACATTCGCATCAGCGTGGAGATTCAGACCGAATTCTCTTTGGCCAAGGCTCTGACCGACTCGATGCCCGCAATCTCTTGTGGATCTGGAAGGAGCGCGTTCCTTTTAAAAGGGTGATGGCTCAGTAATAAGCCTGCCATCTGGCGTGGGAATATTAACTTACAATGAGAAAGTGGGAGATGATCACATATTGTACTATGAGTCACTGGCTGGAATGGTAAGCCCAGTCAGAGGCTATGGCCGGGCCAGTCTTAGACAATAGGAAGGTAGAGATGGACATACAGAGGCCAGCACGACGTACCATCAAAATTCGATTATGCCAAAGCATCCCCCCTGCCATGACGGAGCGGCACGGGCTGGGCTATCCTGAATGTAGTCACGTGCAACGAATCCCTTTTCATACGGGTGTAAGAGACCTCGTTTCCAGACAGCCTCGAGATTAGACAAGCCTGTAGCCCCGCACACATCCCCTGTGAGTATCGTTATGAGCGTGCCCGAGTCCGTTCAAATTACCCCTAGGCTTGGCGCAAGGTATTGGACCGGAGGATCTGTAGAAAGGACCCTCAAACCCTCATCTAGAGGTTGAGAAGACATGATTTATACGTAATAGTTATTTATAGGCTATCTAATTACAATATTGGTTGTATCAAGCTGGGCCTCGCCTCCAACATAAGGACTTCAGCTACACAGATTCGAGGGATATCCCCCTCTCTAACTGATCTAATTATTTGGGTAACGCGCCCGCACCTGTAAGCTCCTTCTCCGTCCACTCCCAGAGCCGCTCCGCAAGACCCTCATCCTTGGCCACCGCCGCCTCTTTATCCGGGACCCCCACGGGCTCGTAGTACTTCCCCGAGACCACATCCGGGCTAGTAGCCGCCCACAGGTGGTTCTTGACCCCCGCCGCCACCGGGACGCAGATAAGCGGCGCGAGCGGGGCCGTTATACGCACCAAGAGGCTCTCTTGTCTAAGCGACTCGGCCATGCCCGTGAGGACTCTGCCCGGGTGCACGGCCGCGACTCGCAGCTGCGGATACCGACGCGCGAGCTGCTTGGCGAGCCCGATGAGGGCGACCTTGCTCTGGCCGTACCGTTGGGTGTAGGACTAGTTCAGTGGGCGTGAGCAACATATCTTCAAGAACTTGCAAGGGAACCACCTACCATTTGGGCACATGTGCCCTTCACCGCCTCAAACTGGATCCCGCCCTTGGGAGCCATGGCGTGCCCCTCGCTCGACACCACCACGACCCGCACGTCCGACCGAGGCTCCTCCGCGGTGCGGACCAGCGTCGGGACCAACAGCCGCGCCAGCAGCGCGTGCCCGAGGTAGTTGATGCCAAAGTGGTTCTCGTAGCCCTCGGCCGTGGTCCCGGGGGCGACGCGGATGATGCCGGCGTTGAGGACCAAGATGTCGAGCCTCTCCTCGCGGGCCAGGAAGTCGGCGACGCACGCCTCCACGCTCGTGAAGGAACCGAGGTCCAGGTCCAGGAACCGGAACTCGGTGCGCGTCGTCGCGGCGGCCTCGTCGTCGCCCGCCTCGCGCTCCATCCCGCGGAGAAGCTCTTTCCGCTTGGCGGCGTCGTAGTGGGGGAGGTCTGCCACGTAGATGCGGGCGGGCTTCCCGTAGCGGGCGAGCTGGACGGCGGTGGTCCTGCCGAGATCGCCGGCGGCGCCGGTGACCAGGATGACCTTGCCGGCCAGCGACGGGATGTCCCGCGCAGGGTCGAACGTCGTCGCTCCCTTGCTGCCCGGGGCGTCGTTGCGCGACCCGAAGAGGGTGACGCGCATCATCTCCACCAGCTGGGCCATCGCGATAGTGGCGATGATGATAGTGTTGCCGACGCTGAAGCTAGAAGAATGAAGGGATGTCTAGGAGCTATCTAGAAGCCAAGTTTTCCCGGAGACGAATGGGATTGGGAATAACCACAGATACGAGAACCGTCGGCTTCGCCCCCAAGTGCCATGGAGGGTTCCGAGCTATGGGCGGAGCCAAGTGGTCTGGACGCGAGTGGACGCTAAAAAGAGAATCACGCTAGACTTGAGGCAGCGCAGACTAGGTGGTGTAGTAAGCACCTAGAATTGGCTGATTGTACGGGTCCACGTATTGCTGGGTGTCAAGAAATAATATTTATGCTAAATGAGTTTTCATGCAAGGGGTTGAACACGGGAGCTTTTGCTGCCCCTTTTGGTTGTGACCAGGGGTAAAAAGTAGTACTAGCAAATGCAACAAGCAGCGGATACCCGTGAACTTGATGATTTCATAACCAAACATAAAGATACCAGTACAAATAGCGTGCTGTGCAGTTGCTTGGTACTGAACATAAGACAGGGGTCTGGTTCAGGGACTTGCTTTCTCCACTTACACCCGCTGTCTTGGAACCCCTCTGGCCCCAAGGTTTGACATGTATGCCATTCCAATAAGCTGCTAATACAACATGTTGAATAATGACAACTGCTATAGTGCCCATGCATCTCGAGTTTGCCATGCCTGCCATAGATTCCGTAACGAGCTACTTTCGAAGCCTTACGTGTACAGGCATGCCATCCTTGGGGTGCACCAGTCCGGTTCCAACCCGATACAATCGTTGCCCATCCACAGTATGCGAAGGCGTTGCCTGGTTTCCCCTAAAGTCATGTTAGCCGAATCTTATACAGTCGAAGTAGCATGTTTTCCAAATTCTCTTGAGTATGGTGAGTATGGTGAGTATAGTGAGACCGGTACTTACTTCAAAGCATCCCACTCACCCCACGCCTCCCCAATCTCCAGCGTGCGCGCCGTCAGCACCAAGACGAGCCGGAGCTCCACAGACGCGAGCTCCATCCCGATGCAGTTCCGCGGCCCCTGGGAGAAGGGAAGCCACGTGTTGGGGGTAGACGGATACAGCGGATCGCCCTCGGCCACCGTCCAGCGTTCGGGAATGAATTCGTTTGGCCTCGGCCAGTACTTGGGGTGGCGTTGGATCAGGGGAGCCGACGCCCACATCCCGAAGCCTTCCATGGGGTACTGGACCGTCGAGTCCGCGCCGGTCAGGCGGTACCCGGGATACGACTTGCGTACGGTGGCGGCCAGGGGGTAGAGCCGCAGCGTCTCCTTGATGACGCCCAACGTGTACTGGAGCGAGTGGAGGAGGTGGGGTGATGCGATCAAGACTGCAGCCGCTTGGGCCGGATTCGGACCTAGTACCGCGTTGTGCTCCGCTCGGAGTTTGTCGAGACAGTCGGGGTGGTCCTGCAACAACTTGGTCATGAAGCACATGGTGGCCGCCGTAGTGTCGTGACCGGCCAAGAGGAAGACCTTTAGGTTCGAAATGAGCCGCTCTATGAAGTCCTTGGTGGGCTCCTCTTTCGTTGCCCCGACCGCGGCGCCGTCCGCGTCGATATGTTTGAGGGCGAGATCCAGGACGGTGGCTGTTCGCGGACTGGCGTCGGACTCGGAGCGTAGCTTCCTCTGTATCTGTGGGAAGAGGATATCGTGCATTGCCCTGTTGTTGCGGGCTATCATCCTGTCATGCCATGGCCAACGGCCTATCAACCTACCTTGCCCGACATTCTGGAACATGTCCATCAGCCGGATCTGATCCACCAAGATGCTCCTCAGACTTCTATCCGACTGTTCGGACTGTGAGTGGAGCCGCATGTCCCTAAAGAGAGGTGAGCGTTGGCAGGCGAGGATAGAAATCTGCGATTGGCAACTCACAAGGCGGCTCGGCCGATGACATCAAACGTCAGATCTATAGCCCTCTCCTGCAACTGAAAGACCGGCCCCCAGCCATCATCCTCGCCTCGAGAAGCCCCTTGTTTCAGCCGCTCCACGAAGACGGAGACCTCCTCGACGATCTCGGGCACGAGCGCCGTCAAGTTCCGCTGGCTGAAGCCCGGGTTGAACCGGGAGCGCCAGGTCTTCCACAAGCGGCCCTCGCTCGTGAGTATGTCGAGGCCCGAAGTCAAGGGGCGGAAGAAGGTCGTGACGAGGTCTATCTTGGGCTCGCTCTTGGCGATGGTGAACTGTATATCTAGGTAGACCACGGACGGAGGAAATTCATGGCCCGGAAAATAGGTCTCGAGGTTCTCCACGAGCCAGGTATGGAAGGTGTAGATGTTGACATCGGGGGGATGCGACTGGCTGAACTTGGCGAAGATGGGCAAGTGTCCGAAGAGAAACGAATGGGGCATCAATGGCTGTACGTGGGTTATGTCAAATCCAGCCGCCACTTGCGTATCGACGAGAGTCTCGGAATCCACTTACTAGTCCCCGGGCTGTCAGCGACCTCACTGCCCTTCGATGCAGATAGCCTCGGTACAGAAACCTCGCCAACAAAGTCGCTAGGACGACCGCGACGCCCTCGAGGAAGAGAGGTAGCATTGAGATAACCGCCATGTCTGGTTTATCCCAAACCTCCTGTTCACTGACTTGAGTGTGTGGAAATGGTGAGAGCGCGTGTCTGCAAATTTGGCACGATCGAAGTGGCGAGAGTGTTGGCGGTCAGTTTGTCGCCACGTCGAGTTTCTATTGGGCCGGTGCAGGATTGTGACACAGCATAATCCCTCCGGCCCAGTCCCTCCGCCAGACAGGGATCACCACGGCCGCTCACAAATGCGGTTGGCATCCATGCCGTCGCAGATTATATCAATCTTGGCGTTATACTAGCTGGTGCAGTTCTCCTATAAGAACTAGTCTTCCCAGTCGACGGGTGTGATCAAATTCAGCAGCACTAATCGATCGACTTTTTTTGCAGCTGGATTTGCTATTAGAGGGGATTTTGAAGAAGATGCAGCCACCCGTAGAGCAGACGGACTAACACACCATCCATGACAACATTACAGTGTACTATCTGTTCTCACCACAGCTATTGTTTGCTGTGATGTGTTTGATGTTAATTAATTGACAGGTCGTATTTGCACATCCCCCACAAATTTGCGGTGTGTCAAAGTACTTATTTCCTACATGCACGTAAGAATGCACGTAGAGTTTAGAGCCCGTCCAAATGGTATACCAAAAGGGGGAATCCAGACCTCATTGCTAGCACTTCCTTGCATGAGCAGGGTCCCGTGCCGTCCGTCGAGGTCGGGTCCCTGAAATCTATGTTTGCAAAGCCAGGAGGTCAAGGCAAGGAGCCGAACAGCAAACTAAGGAGACATCCATTTTACATAGATATAAGCCCCTGAGTAGTCTGGGAACCCTGACTCGTCGTTTTTGAGGTTCAAGTTGCCGTCCTAGACACGAAGTGAGGCCAATATCCACCAGTATATGTCATCACACAAGACATCATTAACCCTTGTTGTACTTGGACTCTCTCCTCCACGACCAGACCCCGCCTGGAGAAAGTAAACAGTCGTTCAAATGTCTTCTCCGAATAATGTTACCAAGACCATTGATAAGTCGACCGATTTATTTATCTCAGAGCATGCATTCAGGGTATGTCATGTTCTTGTGATATCTGGCGACAAATTGACTCTAGCTTCTTGTTCGTACTGACGCCTCTGCTCGTTTCTCCCCAGATCGTACTATGGACCGGCACCAGCGTCTGTGTCGCCGTCTGTGCCCTGCGCTTCAGCATCCGCACCCTCACCTTCCGACGCCTATTCCCCGAAGACTACCTGATTCTGGCCTCCCTATTCCTCCTCATCGCCCTCGCCGCCTCCCTGCAACACTATCTGGATGACTTCTACCTGGTCCTCGCCATCATGAACCGGCGGGCGTTGCCGGGCCTCGACTTCCCCACGCGCATGGAGTCGGCGATGCGGGGCACCGGCATCGCCTTGGTCCTGAGCACGGTGGGCATCTGGGCCATCAAGCTCAACTTCCTGACCTTCTTCCGCCGCTTCGGGGCCCAGATCCGGGCCTACATGGTCGCCTGGTGGGTCGCCTGTCTCCTGGTCGTGGCCAGCGCGGTGGCGCAGATCGGCATCATCCCCTACAGCTGTCTGTTCACCAGCTGGACCAGCCTCCTCACGAGGTGCGAGACGGATGCGAGTCTTACGCGCATCTATGACTCCTACAAGGCCAGTATCGCGTTGGATGTGATCTCGGATGTCGTCAGTAAGTCTTTTGTTTGGTCATGATGCATCGAGACTCCCCGCAATGGCACCTTGTTCTTGACTAATCTCGAAATGGGTATATCCAGTCGTTTGCTTTCCAATCCTCATCGCTTGGCGGACCAAGATCACCATGCGCCAGAAGCTTTTTCTCACAGGGATATTCTTGCTCATGGGATTGACTATCGCGGTCACCATTACCCGTGGTTTTATCTTCGAAGATGCGTACAAGTCCGTCAACGACTTTGACCGCAAGGTGATCAACATGGCCTGGATGCTGTTCTGGTTCATGATCCAATACTTTGTATGTAAGTCATTCAACTGAGACTCTCCTCTCTCGTTAGTGGGGGAGAGTAAGAGGTCGATGAATGCTGACGAGAAACGCCAACAGCTGTCGTCATTGCTTGCATCATCTCTTTTCGTTCACTTTGGGTGAGGAAGCGAGAGAATACAAACAGGAAGGAGGACGAGCTCGCGAGGCGTCAGCGCGCCGCCCAGGGTAGCCCCGTGGCGGTGGTCAAGAGGCAGTGCCGAAACCGCTGGTCTAGACTGCATGACAGCGTGCTACAGACGTTGGCGGACCTGGAGGCCAAAGATCTTGAGCCGGATTGCAGCCAGCTACTCCATCACCAGCCACCGCCCGGAACCTTCACTGTCGAGTTCTCGAGGTGGTCCGCCACAGACACGTATAAGGGATCTTTCTCACACCACGAAACTCTGCACAGTTTGCACTCGGCGAACAGCTCGTCCTTGTGATAACTTCATGAGTCTAGTAGTGATCAAGGGTAAACACGGGTGGACATCTCTACGGGGTAACTTATGAAGATGGGATTGTGGCTTGGATAATTTGTATGCATGGCAACTGTTTGCTTCAATGTGCCAGGAAAAAATATTCGGTGTATCCTAAACTCTGACTGGCTCAGTCAACACGCTTCCCCATTGGCCCTGAATAGTACTCCGGGTACGACGACCGGTATCCCAGCAAGAACTCCCCAATCCACCTGCCCGTGACGACCATGAACCCCCGACTAATCCACCAATTCAACCAATTGGGGATCCCAGGCACAGGAATAGCGAGCGGCCCATCTACACTCCAAAGAAACAACTCGAGCTGAAACAAGCTTGGCTCCGTCCCCTGAACCCGACAGTCCTCAAGATACCCGAAAAAGTTGCGAAAGAACCGATGCTCCATCTCGGCGTCCTGCGACTCGGGGTCGAGTCCGATATCCACCACCAGATCCTCGTCGGCGCTGGCGTTCTCGAAGCGGTGGAACAGCCCCGCCTGCAGAGTGATGTGCGGGTCGCCGCCGCGCATGACGACGCGGCGCTTGGCCGGGTCCGGGTGCGTCGGCTGGTACCAGACGCCCGTGCCGGACACGCACCGAAACCGCTCCGTCTGGAACAGGTGTAGGTGCAGCGGCGGGCTGAACATGGAGCCCGGGGGGAAGCTGTGCCGCACGAAGTACTCGGAGCCGGACGGGGAGAACTCCTGCCAGGACTTGCCGTCCTCGTAGTAGATGCGGGCCTGCGACGCCGTGTCGCGGCGGGGCGGGTTGCTGCCGCGGAGGAAGGACAGCATGGTTGATTGGCTTGGGTCAGTAGCCTGGGTGGCTTGATTGATTTGGGTCTGATGAGTGATTGAATGTTCGAATGGATATAGACTTGTGAGATATATTCTGTATCGGTAAAGAAATGCAGGTTGACTAAAAGAAAAGAAAGCCCTCGTGCTTTTAGACGGGCGGGCAGGAAACACAGCCGAACTTGGAACGGTCGGCTGTTAGGGGACCTGTTGGAGTCCCAAGCCTAAAGTGGGCCGGCGTCGTCTCGGCTTACTGGGCGAGCACATGGCTTTTGGTGCTGCTCAGCCATTACTTACTGTTTGCTCAGCCGCACAGAATTAGACGAAATGCGCAGCAAGCTGAACAGCACATTCAGTCCGGAGAATGTCGAAAATCAGCCCATTGATCAGAAGTAAGCGCTTTATCTCGTGTGTCTCGTAGTGTTGACCAGTAAACCGCTGCCACGGTCGGAAAATGGCTTTGTTGGGTGTCGGCCTGTACGTTTGGGGGGTTTGAACGACCTCAATCATGCTAGACTTGTCATGTCACATCATGGCTCCTTTTAGAGGATCAACTGAGATATTACCAAAATTGGATAATATGCGGATATGCCGATCCTCTTCGCCTGCATACGGAACGTTGTCACAATTCACGCAATTGAGTGCATGAAACCTGAATCGTGGTTCAGCGGTTCCAAGTGGATCCCGGTCATGATGGCCACACCCCCGAAGTCAGACACGGAGCCCGAAGATTCCAATGAGCTGAGTAATTAGGCCTAGGTTTAGCTTACCATGTCGGCAGGATCTGGTAGTCCCTCCATTTTCCCGTATCCGCATCCCGGAACGTATCCATGGTACCCTCTATCCCCTGGGCTCCCACGGGCCAAACCCCACGCTCGACTAACGTGCGCCAGTGCTCCAACAGACGCTCCAGCCGCTGGGGCCGTCCGCACTTACCACCGAAGGGCTTGTATCCATGTTGGAACAGCTCGTCCACCGTGCCCTGGCCGACCGGCGACCCGTCGCTCTTGCGCGCGCCGGCGGCGTCTCGTTCTGCTTGTTCGCCGGGGCCCAGGTTCTCCCCGCCGTCCAAGCGGTACGGCAACAACAGCCGAAAACCTTCTTCGGCAAGGTCATCGACGGCCTCGGTTCTCTTGACCGGCTCGCTGTAGACCCCGGCGGGCACGATCCACGACGGCGGGTCCTCGGCAAGGACATCGCGGCAGCCGTAGTAGAACCCATTCGCTGTTTCCTTCGTGACCTCGACCACGCGGGGCCCGTCATCACCATCGCCGCCTCTCCTCGGGGCGGCGGGGAAGAGACACACGGGCGGTACAGCGTGCGCGGACTCCCTAGCCAGTCTGGTAAGGGGCTGCGATGCCACGAAATCCTGCCCGTCTGCCGGAGGCAGAAGAAGGCCTGGAGCGATGCACTGAAATTGGGGACGGCGGGCGCGAGTCAGAAACTCGCGCACGAAGCACCGTTCGGGCACCAAAGCCACGTCCAGGGCCGATGGCGTGAGCAGTGACTCTTGCGCGACCGTGCGGCTGCTGGCCGTGGAGACGGTGCTACTGGGTGTCGCCACTGACGACGGCGAGGCGGCGGCTTCGGACGCTGTTTTCGACGATGGCATGCGTGTCTCGATGGCGTCACACAGCCGGTCCCATGCGTCGACGCAAGTTGCCACCTGGCCCTCGCCATAGGACCGCCACCTCCAGAGTCCATCGCCCTTGCCAAGCAGGGGGTCGGGCGCGTGACCCGGCAGAGCAGCGACCTTGCCGATGCGGATGAGCTCGATCCAGTGAGAGAGGACAGTCTCGAGCGGGTGCCAGAGCTCGGGATGCGCAGCGACGGGCATCGCGTAGTCATGATCCCACATGTCGAGGAACACGGCGGCGCGGTGGCAGCCCTGGTGGTAATACAAGCCGCCGCCGGGCCCGCCGCCCTCGTTGAACCCATACAGGCACACCAGACTGTCGGGGTCCTCGTCGTGCAGATCGGCGTCCTCCTTGGCGAAGAACTCCTCCGGGTCCTCGTTGATCCCCGAGGCCCAGAAGAAGATGGATTCGGGCCCCACACCTTCGTGGCCGTCGGACCAGTTCTCGTTGACGGGACGGAGCAGAGCCGTGTCGAGGAAGGCGGCGAGCGAGGGGTGAAGCCGTGGGCGCAGGGCCCCGGCTCGCCACCCGCGGGCGTTGTTGAAGAAGGTCTTGCCGGCGTCGTACAATTGGGCGGGCGGGCGACCTTCGGCAACCCAGGCGTAGTGCACGAGATAATTATGGAGAGCCGCGCATCGTGCGTGATCCATCCCCGGCAGGTCCTCGCGCGCCGGATTCTGCGCCGTGACCAGCAGCCCGTCCACATCGGGGAGTTGTGGAAGGCCCACGACTGGCTGCTCTCCCGCCTGCATCAGTGGTGGCTGGCGCATTGGAGGGGCTTCGGCGATCCCCGCACCTCCAAAGGCGGGTTCGTCATCTTCAGTAGTACACGATCTGTAATGAAGAGCTATCTGATATGCCGCCACAGGGACTTTGTAAGCAAAGCTACGATGTTGGTGACAAGACCACCGACATCTGTAGCCAATTGGTAATGTATAGATGACAAATCAGGAATCCAAGTCGGACAGAGCTTCGACGGCTGTCGCACCTTTCGAAACCGACTACCCCACTGTCGGCAGTCGCCTGTAGACGAACGCCGGGGAAGCTCGACCAAGCGCTACGACATTGCGCTATCCCACCGGTAGCTCAAACCTCAGCACGTAACAACAATAAGTACTGTACAAATTCACATCAATATCCAACTCTTGACCAAGACTCAATATCTTCTCCTATTATCATTTGAACAGTATCTGATACTGCCATACACACCCACGTTACAACATGTCCATGATCCCCACCTACCCCAGCCCATTAGCAGGCTACGCCGACGCACCGGCCCTGCCCGACGAGCGGACCGAGGACGGCAAGAGCTACAAGAACCCGCCGCGCGAGGGCCTTAGCGAAGCCTACGACCGCTTCGTAGAGCCTCTGGACAACGGGCGACGGGGCGGCTTGTAAGTAGTTGTCTTGCCTGTGCTCTTCTCTTTCCAATGATGTCATGTCTAACCCAACACGCTTGGTATCAGCGACGTCCACATCTACTATTTCCAAAACAACAAGGACCAAACCACATACGCACACCAACTTTGGGAGCGCATCCGCCGAGAATGTAAGACCCGTCCCCCCTTTTCCACGACTTCTCCCGCCTTTTCTCCCTCTGTTTATTCCCTTGACCAACAAACCCCCAGTCCCCGAACTCCGCATCTACACCTTCTGGGACCGCCCCATAGGCCCCCACCCCGTCGCCATGTTCGAGGTCAACCTCTTCACCCCCGCGCAGTTCGGCGCCTTCGTCGCCTGGCTGGCCGTCTGGCGGGGGCCCCTCTCGGCGCTGATCCACCCGAACACCGTCCTCACCGCCGACGAGCAGGCCGCTGGCGTCGACCAGATGGAGGTGGAGAGGCGCGACCACGCGGAACGGGCCATCTGGATGGGCGAGCGTATCCCGCTCGACTTCGCCCTCTTCGACAACGCCATCGCGAGGAATCGGCGGAGCCAGCAGCAGCAGCAGTAACGCTACCGATATCAGACAAGGAAAGGTAATCAGGCGTCTTGGTGATTGGTTCCTCGTAGTTTCGGACATGGATGGAGCCCATCGATCACCTGGAACAAGCAGTATAGTTTGATTCATCATTACTTTACTTTATTGCTTATGATAGTGTGTATGTATGATATGATTGATGCCTGCCAATCCCCTTCGGAGTCTCATGAGAGGCGGGCTAACCGTCTAATATGTACTGTACTCGTCCCGTCTATGTCTAAATCAATGTCGCGTGTAGCCTGCCCAGCAGGCAGATACGTGCAAGCGTTACCACATGTAATAAAATGCCTAGATTGGTAGTAATAAAAAGATACTTTTAGAACGGAAAATGGTAGATTGAAATGGCCGAAGTCTGAGCCGCTCAAGGTGGAGCTCGGGCGTGTGACCGCGTCCAAATCATGGAATGAAGTGGTGAATCATCGCTTATCGGCGGTTGTAGTTAAGGAATCGAGTCTGCGTAGGTAGTCATTGTTAGCAAAAGGGCCATCGCATCTTAGCATACGTGTAAAAGGGGGGGACTTACTCCGAGGAGAATGATGATGACGTTAGAGGCCACGAAAGCGATGAAGATGCCCAGGTCCCTCCAGTGATTGGAGAAGCTGAAGCCGAGCGGCTCGTAAAACTCGTTGCCAATCTTGTAGGCGCAGTACTCGCAGGCGCTGGTGGCATTGTCGACAATGTAGCCAACGCCGGTCGGGCTGTCGAAATAGCTCTTCATGTATTCGCCGCAGCTCATCCCCTCGGGCGCATTGAACGTGTTCAGCTCCGAGGGGGCGCACTTGACGGGCAGACCCTCGAGCGCGGTCGTGGCCATGCCGCCGATGAGACGGGTGAAGGGGTCGAGTTGGTACAGCCAGACGCGCCAGCCGTAGGGCATCTGAGGCGCGGGGATGGTGACACCACAGAAGAGCGCAAATGTGATAATGACGAAGGGATCGAACTGACTCGAGATGAAAGCCGACGGGGTGAGCGCGGCAAGAAGCTGGCCCAAAGTCACGGCAAAGAACTCGGTGATCAGAACCATGAAGAACTGGTAGCCAGCGCGGCTCGATTCCATGGGGAAACCAGGCATGTAGTAGATTGGAAGGAAGAAGCAGACGGCGCAGAGGATCGAGTAGGGTACTTCGGCTAGGATCATGCTCACAGTAAAGGTGAAGGCGCTGTACAATTTGGAGGACTGCTCGCGGAAGAAGATGGCCCGCTTGATGTGGTACATGACCTCAACTTGCGACATGACCAGCGCGGGCAGGACGGTGACCTGGAAGATGACGAAGACCTTGTACTGCAGAGAAGAACGGGAGTCGTCGAGGTTCAAGAAGACGAGACCGGTCAAGACAGCAATAGCGACATGGTTGAAGAGGCGAGTAAACAGGTAGTTGGGAGAGCGCCAGAAGGAGAGGTTGGTGCGGCGGATGACGACCTTCAGCTGGTGAGACAGAGGCGAGGCGTACTCGCGCTGCATGGCAGGGTCAATTTCCTGGCCCTTGCGCTCTTCCTTCAACTGCGAGATGGTGTCCTTGACATTGGCAAGTTCAGGGCTATCTCGCCAGATATCCGCCCAGTCACGGTCGCCAATACGAGGAGCACTTCCAGCACCAACAGCCTCGAGCATGAACTCGGCGACATTGTCAGTATCCTTGGCGATGGCTCCATGGCGCTTCAGGTAGTCGCGCAGAACAATAGCATCCTTGCCAATGTCTCCGAAGTACACAGTCTGGCCACCTCTCTGCAGTAAAAGAAGCCTGTCGAAGTTTTCGAACAATGCCGCATTTGGCTGGTGGATAGTGCAGAGAATAGCCTGGCCAGCTCGGGCGAGCTTCTTCAAGAATCGCACAATGTTGAAGGCACTCTGACTGTCAAGACCACTGGTAGGCTCGTCCAAGAACAGGAGAAGCTGAGGCTTGGCAGCCAGCTCGACACCAATGGTGACACGCTTTGCCTGCTCTACGGTGAGACCGAATTCGGGGGTTCCAATGATAGCATCGGCCATATCCTCCATCTCCAGTAATGCGATGATTTCCTCGACATAGGCGTATTTCTCCTCCTGGGGGGTTTCAATCGGCTGACGGAGATCGGCAGAGAATCGCAGAGCTTCTCTGACAGTCTGGGAGGGATCGTGCATATCGAGCTGTTCGGCGTAGGAGGTGCAACGCTGGAATTCCTTCCCGGGTTTAGCTCCATCGACCAAGATATCGCCGGAAATGACACCGATGTTCTTGCGAGCGGCCAGCACGTCGAGCAGTGTAGTTTTACCCGCGCCTGACGCACCCATCAATGCTGTGAGCTGACCGGGCTTGCAATATCCATAGACGCTGTTGAGAAGCCGGCGCTGGCCGCCAGGGACGGGGACGTCATAGTTCAGATCCTCCCAGGTAAGCACACTCTTCGATTCGATGTTCAAGTTGTTCTCTTCTTCGTCTTTGCCCTTCTGGCGTTCAGAGCGCTTGTTCGCTAGCGCTTCGTTGAGACGCTTTCGCTCAGCGTTGGGCTTCTGGAAGATCTTGGCGGTGTTGCCACCCATTCCGTACTTGATGAACTCGCCGAGAACGACGTTCATGATTAAGAAGAAGAAAATAATTCCGGCGATGATACCGAAGTTGCGCCACAGATCCGTCACTTGGTAACTGAAGCCCTGTGAGATATAGGCAGCGCCGCTCACCTGGTCAGTACCGGCCTGGGAACCAGCCAACGTACAGACCTGGTTATCGATGTTGTCGTAACCAGGACCAGATGGAATCAGTTGGGAGCCGCTGCATGTTAACTGACTATCCTTGAACTCGTTCGCCATCATACTACTGAAGGCAAGTCCTATTGAGATCGGCGTCAGTATTGGTTTCCAGGAAGTCCGTATGACTCGCGAGGGAATAAGTGTGACTCGAGGATGGCATTTGCATCCATTCCTTCAGGGCCAACGGAAAGAAAGGAGAAATTACCCAAAGGATTGATGTAGAATATCCACCTTATCCAAACAGGCTGCGACTGGTACTGAATGAGATAACCTATTCATTCTCGGCGTCAGTAATAAAGTCCAAACGAATAAACGGGAAATCCATGGACGGAATGCGGGCAACTGTGGAGTAACAAGTGCATCCATAACTCCCGAGGTACCGGAGCAACGAAAATAAATCGGAATAACCGCTGGAATAAGAAGTATTGAACCCTGAAAGTCGCTTACCGGACGTGAGAATGAAGAGCGTTATGATGATAACCGCAAATTTGATAGCGTAGTCGAAATCCGGAGATACACACCCTACGATTCTGAAGAAGAGCGTCATTGCCTTTGAAAATAGTCAGTAAACCCCATATATACTAGTGTAGAAGTACAACAGGACTTGACTTACTATATTTCCTACCATGATGAGGAGATAGTATGTAAAAAAGCCTCCCGCGGACGCCTGTAACCCTGTCATCCAATAGGTGATGATAGCGAACAGCATAACTCGTGCTGCCGAGAAGGCCATGTCGACGAATATCTGAGCGATCCAGAGCGCAGAGGGGCGATGAAAGGCGAATGCCTTGTGCTTGTTGACGATAGCGCGGCCGAGCATGGTACTAGCTAACTCCGCGAAGGCCTCAAAAGCGTTGAAGCTTTCCCCTTTATGTTAGTTATACTCTTCTCGAAGTGGATAGGATGTCTCAAGATGAAAGAATGGAAATTTTCCGAAAGTAACTTACAGCAAGGCAACGAAGAGGAGACCTCCTTTGGAGAACGCGCTGGCGGAGGTCTGGCCGAGCTGGTAGTACAGAGTTCCGAGTACAATGGCGATGACGGTCGTGCGGATCCACCCGATGATCATGGCGGTCCTGTCCTGCAGCTTGAGCGCAAACTGCCGCTTCATCAGAGCCCAGACCTGGAGGTGGAAGCCGACGCTGTAGACGGAGTGCTTGGCGCCGCTGCGCTTGCTCTCGACGACGGCGACCTTGAAGTCGTCGTGCTTGTCCGTCTCGTGCTGGAGGCTGGCCTTGTAGGCTTCCATCTCCTCCTTGAGCCGGGCGGCATGGGCGGACTTGTTAAACGCGTCGCGAAGCGTCTCGGCATCGTGAGGCGCATTGGCGGGAGAGTACCCCTCGGCGTAATCCCTCTCCCATTCGTCGGTGCAGCCGGTCACATAATCGGGCGACGTCTGTCGGGGCTTGGGCTTAAAGCCGAGGCTTTCAAAGTAGGAACGGGCCTCGTTGGCAGGGCCGAAATAGACTTGCTTGCCCTGGTCGATGACGAGAACCTTGTCGAACTCCCGGTAGATGTTTTCGGAGGCTTGGTAGAGCGAGACGAAGGTCGAGGTCTTGTACAGATTGGTCTGAATGCGCAGCGACTTGGCGAAGTCGAGAGCGGTGGATGCATCCAGACCTCGGGTGCTGTTATCCCACGATAGGACACAGGCGTTGGTGATCATCATCTCCGCGATACTCACACGCTCTGCGAAGAAAGGCGGGGTCAGCCAATGCTCTTCTTACAAATTGGCCAATGATGTCGGTGGCGCAAGGGAGTAGGGAGAACGGGGGTTGGGTACTTACTGCGTTCACCACCGGAAACGCCACGGATGAGAGCATTGCCCACAACGGTGTGCCGGGTATGCTCAATGTTGAACATCTTTAGCAACATGGTGATGACATCCTCCTTGAACTTGGCCTTGTTCACACCAGCCGGCAGCTTCTTCGGGGTCTTGACGTCAATAGCGAATCCCAGGGTTTGCTCCACGGTCAAAGTCGCGTGATGGACCTCGTCTTCCTGGCAGTAGACGGACTCGCCACGGTACTTGTCGAACTCCTCGGCAGTGAAAGGGCCATAGAGAACCTCGCCGTCGACGGCCGTGTAGCCGTAGCGCTGGTTCGTAATGGACTTGAGGAAGGTGGTGCAACCGGAGCCGGGCTTACCGAGCACCAGCACCATCTCACCGGGCTTGACGAGGCCGCGGAAGTCGTCGAGGATGGTGACCTCGTTTCCTTTCGGGCCAAGGCCGAGGAGTGACTTCAAGGGATGCCAGTAGTCGATGAAGTTCTTGAAGGCATCCGGGAAAGTCTGCACAAAGTTCTCGAAGCCACCCATTCCTTTGACCGTGAGGCCATCCCAGAGGACACCGATGTGCTTAGGCTTGATGCCGGCCTCGCGCTCGGCCTCCAGTCCGCCGTGCAGAACTGTCTCCAGGTCGAACATGTCCTCGGTGGAGTTGGAGACCGGCGAGTCGGTCAGCGAGCCTACCGCCGTCTCGGGTCCGCCCTTCTCGATATCGGTAACTGTTCCTCGTCGGCTGGCATGGCTCTGGTGGCTGTGCGTGCGACTGGCCCGGGACAGGCCAGACAGCGAGCGCTGCAGCTCGGCGAAGTCGGCCTGGGCCTGCTCGACCGAGACGCCATTGTGGGCATCCGACGTTCCATGGGGGTTGTTTTGGCGGGCTCGTTCGCGCTGCTCCTCGAGATCTGTCGTTGCGGTTGCTCCAGTCGATGGTCTCGTTTCCTTCTCATGTGACTGCGTGGCAGCGGCGGTATTGGCGTCGCCAGTGATACCGGCGCGCTGCTCCTTCTCAGTTGCGTTCCCCTCCATCTCAGGAGTGGTGTCGCGCCTGCGATGCGCTCCAGACTATGGTGTCGAATTGTCTGCCGTGATGCCGTATTTGTTCAAATTCCTGACTGGTTGGCAAGGATACCGCTGGTATGGCACGTGGAATGCGGCAACTACGGAGCCTCCCTCTTTGCGGCGCTCTGGGATAAATTGACAAGGCAGTCCTGGATGTTGAAGTGGTAGTAAGGAGAGTAGGTTAAGTTCAAAAGCGGGAGGTCAATTTGGGACAATTACGGAAGGAATGACGGGTAAAAGTCCAACACCAGGCGCGCTCACTCACACAGTTACATGCGGGACGGTCCAGGTCTTTAAGGAAGCAACGACTTGGGTGTACCGTAAAGTGGGAAGAGCTTCCGAGTTATCATGCATTTGGTCGGACGGACTCCCAAACCGAAAGCGGGATTACCAATCACTGGCTGCCGCCCTAGTGCTGTTTGGATCGTAACGGCAACGGCAGGTAATATTGGCCCTGCAATCTGATGGGGAAAAAAGAAGAACCCTTGTTCGCATTTTTTTCGCTCTTTTTCCTTTGGCCACTCATCGAAACGTGGGTTTTCTGGGTAGGGGACTGGGAACTGCTGGGACGGTAGCCCACACTACCCCACCAAATACGGAGCTATGAGCCTAACACCGCTGGCCACCCGGCATTAGCGAGAGTGAGCGTAGGCATCTCGGTGGAGCAGTCTCCTCCCACCGGGCGAATTCCATTAATTCCAATGATTCCAATGCTTCTCTGCCGCGCACCGCTTTGCCTCTGGTGTCTGGGGAGAATGGCATCTAACAACCAACAGCCCAGCGCTGTCGATGGCGACTACCTGGACCGGTTTGCCCAGCTTGGCAATCCTTTGCTCCGTCTCCGATGGGGTCCCACAGCAAACTGGCGCCGTGCTTGTAAGACTATGCCGGTAGGCAGTAGGGTAGGTGCATCTGACATGCTGTACATGGCATGGAGAAGGGACGACCTGAACAACTAGAGGCGGGAATGTCATGACTTCATGACTGCCGTTTACCGACTTTTGGATGGCCAGTCGTCGAGCCGTCGCATGTATGCAACATTGCTGTCAGATGGGGCATAGTCTCGTATCGTGGGATCGGCACCACAGAAGCTCAGAAGCCTGCGGAACAATTTGGTCCAGACAGGGGTGTTCCGGGTTGTGGAGGGGAAGCTGGATGCGGCCGCCTTGGACCCTTGGCCGGCGAATGAGTAAGAGTGATTCATTCCGTTACCAGCTCAATGGATTAGAAATCGAGCAACCGATCAACACGGTCAACGTCCGGTCCGGCTCTGGCTTGCCCCAAGCGACGGGAGTGTGATGTCTGCATATACATGCCATACCTGCTATGGGCGTAGTAGTATGCACAGTATGTGGCTGCAGTGCATCAAATCACACACATAAGCGTTCAAAGCACATCACCCTGCATGCAGTGCGTACAACATGATTCCGAACGTCAACGGTTGTCTCTCCCCATGCATGTTTCGTTTTGACGCTGGCTGCCAAGAACGGACACAGAGCCCGAGGAGCCATTGATCGGTGGAGAAAAAGAAATGTTAATATACGTGGCTGTCGTGACACTGTCCTGTTGGTCAGTTGCGACACCGCGAATATGCGTACGATGAATTGTGAGAGAGCGAGAGAAAGGAAGCAAACGGCAGTAACGATTGAGTGTTTATCTCCGCCTCACTGCACACCTGCGTGCTGCTTGCTGCTTGCTGATGGACTCAAAAAGTGATCCCCGGACGGGAGGCAAAATGCGCGACCAATCCGAGGGAAAAGCACGCAAGACGTTTCGGGAAGCCAAGCCGCATGCATACGCGTCGGACGGAGCCGCGGAGCCGCGGGCACAATCTAGCATGTGGTTCAGATGGATGCTTCCTCAGATTAGACGATCAGATAAGCGTTAGGTGCCTCCCGAGGTGGGGAGAAGGCAAACAAGTGGAAGGCCGATTGTCCAGTGATCACTGTTGACTGGTGAGAGGGAAAAATAAATGGTGGAGAAGTATTGGAAGCAGCGCTGGAGCGCGCGCCCAGCTTCCAAATATGTAAGTACTTTGGGATTATTCAGCTTTGGCGGTGTCACGGATAGTTTCAAGGCCCCGATCCCCGAGTCTGGAACGTCTCTCTGGCTTCGAAAACACCCGTTGATCAACCGAGACAGATGCAGTGTAATACGTGCTGGTGACTGCCGGTAACGTCTTGCGATGCATAAGGGATATTGTTGATGTCGAACGGCTTGGGGTATTGCCAGGATGCCTAGCTCAAATCCACACCGGGTGACTCGAAAGAGCCAGCGGCCAGACTCAACTAGGTATTTTAGTCGTTCCAGTAGGTACCGAGCCATACGTGCATTCGCTAGGGAATGTAGCCTGCTTAAGGTAGTATTCACCACCGCGGCAGGCATGTCTGCGCATCTAGAAACGTTGGCGACCAGAGTTGGGCATTGACACATGACCGATTTTCTATGTTGCACGCTCGCACCGTTGGATACAGTATCCTGTCCTGAATGTGCATTCTGCGCTGACAGCCAGAAGCTGACGGATTGCCGGGAGGCGGTTCCACCTCGACCTGGAAGACACGAGTCATGTCGCCTTGCCAAACCCAGATTACCGTGTCATGAACCGGGCATAGTTCCGTATCACCGCTGCTCAATGGACCCCATCTGGGACGCGCCTTATCTTTGTGGGAAATTATTGATTCTTAAAATGGGCTTCCTTCTTGCAAGGCGACAAGTCTGATTCTCCCCCGGATGAGGAATTCTGCCCGCGAGGTATCCTACAAGTCACTAGCCAGCTCGTACATGCACACAGCACGTACGTCGCAAGCTCTGTGTGGCACCTTTCTGGGCACCTCTCCTTCCCCTGTACAAACCCGGCACGCCTATCTTGCAGCAAACATCAAAACATACGTATTAATTCAGGGGAGATGTAAATATAAATGCGTTTGCGCAGGTGGCATGCATGAGACGAAATACACACAGCATTACCACCATACATCGGCTCTTGACTAACGATGCGAGAAGAAGAGATAGATTATAGTGAACAAACGCTATCTATGATTACGGTTTGCCTTTGGGCGGTTTCTGCGAAAAGCAACTGCCATCTTGTGCTCTCAACTGCGTTTGTTATTCAACTGTGTTTTACGCCTTGACCCCGTTCCGACACCATCAACAGAATTCTAACCAGACTCTCGAGGTGGACGCCGACCTCGCCAAAAGACATTTCTCAAACCCTTATAACACCACTGATGCGGGAGAAGTCTAGGTCGCCTTGGCATGGCGGGGAGAATGCGCTGTGTGTGCTTGTGTATTTGTGTATGTGGGCGTTTTGTGCCGATCCATTGTCAAGGCCCCGGGGCCCGGATCATTGTGCCCATCGGCACCAGAGCTGATCGGGATGCGAGGAGAAAGTGCTGTGGTCAAGTAGAGTCGGCATTCGTACTTCGTCGTTGTAGCTCCTGGCATGGAGGACTCGGGAAAGTCTGCTGGCTGGGAACCAGCATAGAGCGATTAGGGATATATGTGGTTCGTGGTTTGAGTCAAAAACTGCCCCAGCGATCTTATCACAGTTCCGACTCTACCCCGTTTTGCTCGACCGTCATGGGGCTTCCGTTCTGGCCACCTTGGCCTTGTCGTCTGCGTGCTCGTAGCCGCCGTATGGGCCTCCCGTTTAGGTTCATACTGGCATCGTCTTCGTCCTCGCTGTCGGGGTTATCTTCCACGTAACGGCGGGCCTCGTCCAATTCGGACATATCGTCAGGCTTGTCTCGCAGCCATTGCATACGTGGGCCTGAGCGCGCAACCTCGGAGACACGGAAGCCGTAGATGCGGGGCTGGTAAATCTTGCTGGCGCCGAGACCAGGGGCTATGTTGCAGATGTACATGCCGTTCAGCATATCCTTGTCGTCCTCGGTGACGCGGGTACCGGCAAGTACGTCTGCGCCGCGCTTGGTAAGATCGTATTCGGGGAACGTAAGCAGGAAGAGCGCGCCAAAGGTGCGGCCGAAGAAGGCGCCATCGACGGTTTGGAATCGGCTGTTAGGCGGAACATAAACATCCAGGCAGGAAGGACAGAAGAGCTTGACGGTATCCTCGCCCGGAATGTCCGACAAGCCGACGGGTAGAGTGCGGGCCTGCTCGCAGTTGCTGCGCGGGCATATGCCGAAATGACCCAGCTCGTACTTCTCTGACATCTGCTGAATGCCAGCGCGGGAGCAGATGAATCGTTGGTGGATCAATCCGTAGAGCATCTCGGCTGAGGATTCGATGACGGAGAGGTCACTGGCGATGCGACTATGGTTCCTCCGCTCGCCTTGCCTCATTCGGTTGTCGCCTCCTTCTATCGATTCGTCTTCTTCCTCCTCCTCTTCTTCCTCTTCGTCCTCGTCGTCTTCGGGTTCGACATCGAGAATCATCTACGCACAGCGGCGGTCAGCATGCGACAACGGGTTCTCGGGTCGGGAAATTGTAATATACCTCCAGGGCCTCCTTGTACATGGCCACTTGGGTTTGCAACCCAGTCAGGTTGAAGTCATCCTCGATGAACTCTTCAGAGACTTCAGCGAAATATTCGTGGCCCAGAAGAGAGCAGAAGGAGGAGATCCAGGACTCGGGGGTTCCTGAAGAGGTCGACATGATGGTCGAGGTGGACCAAGCAGGGCTCAGCCTTCCTGGGAATGCCAGTGTGGTTTCTTGGAGGGGTCTTCTCGAAGGGTCGTGTCGTTGCGATAGGATGGGCAACCCCGCGTCGGTAGGCTGCGATAAGGGTGTTTGGGAGAGAGGGAGGGAATTGGAGTTGGGGAGCTATGATGTGCGCATGACGCAGAAGAACGTCGGGCTGGCCTGGGACTATTGACCTGGTAGCGACAATGGCGTCTATTGATGCCTGGGCTCGCAGATGAAGATATGGATGGGTATTAAGCAGATGTGATGTTGTGGTGGATGTAATTGCTTGGCGGACTGTCCCAGTAATTTTCGCCGTTGGGCTGCGAATCAGGTTGCGTCCAGCCGCCCCAGCTGCTGCTGTGGTTTTCGCGTGGCCGGTGCTTGCAGACTTCGAATGTTCAGGACCAAGGTCGTCTCATCTTAAGCCTGCCAGCTGGCATCAAAGCTAGCACCTGCCGCGGGCCTCTTATCGGCCAATCGTAGCTTATCGGGGCTCCCTGAAGCATGTAATGATCATTCCCATGGCTTCTTGCATTCACTGAGATCACCGATGGCTCGCGTCAAACGACGTGTTACATGCAATTAAACAAATTGCATTCAAAAACCAGGTGGAAATTGTATGTAGACATCGTACTGCACATTGCTATTTCCCTGTCTCGACATTTCATTTACAGCTGAACCTCATCAGAGACCCTCCCCTCACAGGTGTCAATTGGCAGTAACTGGTGTCTTCAACACCGGTATGAGGTATATGGTGACACCGAGGCCGTCCCAAGCATGGCGTACATACGGTCACGTCGGCCGCTCTTTACATGTACGCGCCCCACGCTTCATAACAGCCTCGGCAAGAGCCCCCCATGCAAGGCCGATTGGCACTATTCGGTCAGTCGACAACACCATCGACGAAGCTGCCTTCTATGACCAAGCCTATATCGTTCAAGAGCCCTTAGTCATTCGTGACTATGTGAAGCTCCCTGTTTCGACATGGTTTCGCCACAATGAGCATGGCGATGTCACTCTTGACCCGAAACTCACCGGGGATTCAAACACCCCTGAGATGCCATATGAGTATGTAAGAACAAGCATCGACGACGATGTGGCACTTACCAACTTCACTAAGTGGATTCGAGGGGACATGGCATCAAATTCTTCCCCGGAAACTCGAAGTACCGACAACCAGACTCGCTTCAGCCAGTTTACTGCGCCCATTGGACTGCTATCGAAGGCCATGGAGTTCAATGCTCAACAGCAAAACACCAGGATGCGCTACAAGCGCTTATACATCGCTCAAATGCCGATCAACGAGCTCTCCTCCGATCTTCAACTCGATCTCGAGGCCCCCAAGCTCCTTCAGTGTTCTGACAGACCTTGCGATGTTTACAATACCAGTATCTGGTTGGGCTTGGAGCCAACCTACACACCGTTCCACAGAGATCCGAACCCGAACTTTTTCATGCAATTGGTCGGCCAAAAGACCCTGCGGTTGCTCCCTCCTGGCCAGGGCGGGCAAGTGTTCACGCAGGTCCAGAACGCTATCGGGTCTGCCAGCAACTCGAGAATCCGGGGAGCCGAGATGATGGAAGGGCCCGAGCGAGGTGCACTTCACGATGCTGTATGGGGTGCTGATGCCCCTCAAGAGGTTGTAGAGACTACGCTAGGACCTCGTGATTGTCTGTTTATCCCGAAGGGGTGGTGGCATAGCGTCAAGAGTGTGCGTGGGGACGGTCACTTAAACGCTTCCGTAAACTGGTGGTTCAGATATAGACGAGATAAAGGTGCTTCTACTGGAAAATGATCAACTGCCGGCGAATGTTCACTCTTCGTCATAATGGCTTTGTGTAGAGAATTATCGATCAAATTTGTTGAGCCCCTACATGCACCGCCACACATATGCTTCCGGCACTTAGCTATGCCGCGATGGCTCCTTTTCGGTGTCATCATTCAATCGAGATGATACTCTTGGATGTTATGTTATCACAATCGAAGTAATAAGTGGTATGAATATCCTGATAGTCGTCATCGAAATGAAACTTACGATTGCTTCTTAATTTAGTCGAGATGGACTAGGTAGTCGCTTACAGCGGCACTGACTTTCTTATCACCAAGGACGACACCATCGAGATATCCATCGAATGCGCTGGAAAAATTTAGCGATACATCATCGACACGCCTACCATTGACCGCTGCTGGGTCAACCTCCCGGGGTTTGACGTTGTGGTTAATACCGGTAACCATACCCATTTCAGCCTACACAACGGCGACCTCCCACCTGCTGGTTATGGCGCAGCGACTCTACAGGACCCTGATGTCCAGCAAGCGATGCTGAACCTATCTAGCGAGTTCAAGAAGCGACGCGGCCAGAACACCAAGGAGCCGGTAGATTTCAGTGTACCGGATAAGCGACTGGCAGAGGCCTACTTCAACAGCAAGCTAGTTCGGACCAGCCTGGAGCTGGGGCAGAAGTCACGATTTGCCGACGGTAAATCGTCAGACTGGGACTGCCGCCCTGTAGGCCACCGCACAAGGTCGAAATGCCAACCTTACGATAACTTGGGCCTGGTGGCTGCCAACCGCCCTTGCTATACCGAGCCAGAGGAAGACGATATCTGGCCAATGGATGTCGACGATTAGATACGATATTATGCCTGTGAGAAGGATTTTTATGGGATAAGTTTGACTAGGATGCACACAAAGGATACAAGAAGGGATAGTAAGGTGTTAAGGGATTTTGTTACAGCGTACCTAAGGGTTATAATAAACGGTAAACATAGCTTAGGGACCAGATGAGACTCGATAATATAAAACAGAGCTATTGCAGCGCTGTTAAACGCAGGTATATATCTAGTAACGAATTAGGGGTAGATACTACCCATGTATGAAGAAGTAAAAGCCGGGCCGGACCCGGCAATTGACGCGACAAAGCAAACCCGCTGCCAAGCAACACAGCGATTACGCCACTAACACTTAACGCTACATCGCTGCCGCCGCGACTACCACCGCCCCGAATACCATCGCCACGACAACCATCGCCCCAAATACAACCGCCGCTACTGAGCAGCACCAAAAAGTAGAGATCAGGCCCTAATCATCTCCATCGTCAATCGCACGTGCAACTTCCTTCCCTTTACCCTTTCCCTTGGCCGAACCCTTGTCCTTGGCGGGAGTCTTGCCCTTGGCGGGAGCCTTTCCCTTGCCCTTCGCTGACAAGGAGCTGCCACGACAAAATGGATCAGACGAGGGATCTCGGAGACCGCCGTGAATACCAACAGAGCCGCCCTCTGCCATGGGTTTATTGATGGCTGATGAGGGGCGGCGACGTGGGTATACCACCTGCGCCTTGGAGTATTCTTTGTGGATATGGCGAAACCTGGAGCTTAGATAGTCGATGCGACCCTCAGGAGTAGAGCAATTCATTGTGGTTTCGCTGCAACTGTAACACAAACGACCCTGATCCTTTAGCTCCGAGGTTTCCGTATCGGGCCACCAGGTGTGTCCGCGTATACCACAGAGGTCACAGGCACAATCACCTCTAATTCCGGGTAGAGTAATGCGAAGCTTGGCCGAGTCGGGCGTCTGCTTCAAACATTTGTCGGCAAGAAACTCGGCCCAGTCCCATGTGGCGGGCTGGCGACCTGTCCACTGGGTTCTCCCAGTGGCATAGGGCAAAACCATAGATTGCTGGAAACTGTAGCACTCCCAGCAAGTAACGTCGCCGTCAGA
Organism: Arthrinium phaeospermum; assembly: GCA_006503535.1. Lineage (NCBI taxonomy): Eukaryota > Fungi > Ascomycota > Sordariomycetes > Amphisphaeriales > Apiosporaceae > Arthrinium > Arthrinium phaeospermum. The sequence goes on along the minus strand of QYRS01000001.1, from coordinate 2,188,686 downwards.
TTGGCTGTCGTCGACGAGGTGCCAGTTGCGGTACCCAGTAGAGCCGCACTTGGAGTATGTAGGGGTATGTGAAGTTGAATAAACCTAGTGAATATAGCGGACAGGATCAGTAACATTAGTAATTGAATGATTACAATTATCACAGATTATTTGATCTTTATGCAGTCGCTTATGAGTATATTGCCAAGTGGCGTCTATATCATTATTATCTTGACCACAGATAAGACAGATGCGCTTATCGACGTCGATGGTAATGCGGTCATTTTGATTGATGGTATTGCGTCGTTTATTAGGTTGATCTAAAAGGTCATGTGGTGGCAGAATTCTGCCCTCTGCGAAAAAGAACCGCGCGCAGCTATCGCAAAAATACACGGGCTCTAATGGGTAGTGCTTCGCAGTCTCGTCAAGAGCATGACCACAGTAGACACAAGCATCTCAATTATGCTTAGCTTAGCAAGTCTGGTAGATGGGCCACGAGGTGCTTAGCCCGGCGGAAGCAAGGTCAGGCAGGTCGAGGCTATCTCGCATCTGCTTCATGAAAGTGACAAGATGGGAGGGGGAAAATTAGGTTACAGAGGAGTCTTTACCACAGAGGTTAAGATACAAGGTATTGACCCCTTCGACAACGCGGACAAGATTTTCGTCGTCTGGACAAGCGGCTAGGGCAGCCGACGTAATCTCGCCGCTGGGGTTGGGGGCAACGTTGATGAGTCTAAAGTTGTAGACTGCGCCGGGAGAACGAGCCGTGTTGTAATGCACCGAATTGACCTGGGAGCTACGTTGAGTTATTTGCGAAATGTGACTCTTGATATGGTAATGTCCACCATGTGTATCACAGCTGGAGCCACCTCAGTCCAGTCTACGTCACCTTTCACGCCAAGCTTCTACGCCGTCTCATTTGCCTCATCGCGTAAGTTTGAACTCTATAATCCAATCCATTGAATATTCTACTTACATACTATCCATAAGATGCAGCAAAGCACGCTTTCATTCGCGCCTGTCTCCCGAGGTTCCGATTCGACATACAGTGCCCAAAGCGGTACCCATGGCGTCGGTGGCCCGGGCCAGTCGACAAATTCGCGTGAGGTGATTGATATTTCCTCTGATAGCGACGACGACGCCAATCATCAGCGCCCTCCAGTCAACCAGGGCCCTCCTTCAAGTCCCTTGTTTTGTCCATCTATCGAGATGCAAGACTCGGACCACGCGGGCCCGCCGGACTTCTCAGATTCCCCTTACCATATCGGTTCCCCCATTGGCCCACCCAGCCTACCCTCTGGCGACCTCCTCATACCAGGCCCATCTCAGCCTGACCACCGCCTGCCGTCGGACCCAGCGTCGGACTCAGAGTCGGACTAGGAGTCGGACTAGGAGTCGGACCCGGAGTCAGATTCAGATACCCAGTCCAATGTCGGCGAAGGTCCCGACGTGGACTCCGGCCTGGAGTTAACCTCCACCCATTTGGCAGACCCTTCCATCCCACCCGAATCCCGTCCCAACAGCCATTACAATGAGAAGTTCCCTTCCCAGCGCCGGCAGACCGCGCAGCAGTGCTTGGCACAAATTAATATCATGTATCCTGTCCCCGCTAATGACGAGGACATGGCCCGTTGCCGTCGCCAGATTTCCGTACTTGTGTCTCGTCTAATAGCATATGTCCACGATATGTCCGAAGAGGAATTTCACATTCAGTTACTGGATGGTTCAAAGCCTCACACGATCAGCTTCTCTGTCTTGTGGTACTTCAAGTTCGCAGTTCAGGATCCCGAGCAGTTCATCATCCGTCTGCTCGCATCGATCCCCCACAAGACACAGCAAGTTCTTGGCAAGGAGTGCCTTCGGGATATCGATTTACTCGACCTACCAACTCCCCCAATGAAGACTCACCTCTGGTTCAACTACCTTGACGTCGTCACTGTCTTGCCCGAGCACAAGACACGCCGCATCCGCATCCCCAAGTCACAAGGCGGCAGGAAAACTGTCTGCGCAGATGGGTTTAGCATTCTTGATGCAACTAGCATCTCCCTCTATGGCGGTTCCAGTACGGAGAAAGTAGGCGGCCCGGCTCGCATCCAAAGTCACACTGCCATGATCCACAACCCAGGATCAAATAAAGCATCTGATCATAAACGCGTGGCTTCCGGTCCAGGCGCTATCTACAATTTTCGCCTTATAAACATCATTCCCAACCCGGCCCATCATCCAGGCCCTGCCGCTCAGGGCGCCCTTCCCGATGAGAAATCCTTTGCCGTCGTCGTCGAGGGGGTTATAATTCTTTACCTCAATTTGTGTGGCATATTTCGCCCATCTTCGCAGATGAACAGTCAACAAACTATTGAGTTAATGGATCGATTGCGGAGTGGTTTAAATCTTCCTGACTTCAGTACCCAAGGGCTGAACCGTGTTTGGCCAACACACCAGGCCCGTATTGCTACACGAAACGGTCCTTGTGATCACTGTGGTTGGAATGAGAACCCGTTGTACCCTTATCCCGATCCAACCAAATACGCACGCTCCCTTTGCAGATCCTGCTCCAGATTCTTTCTTACATCTAATGGCCAACTCCACCTCAAGCAACCTTGGATCGACTTGCCGAACGACAGGAAGCGCAGCAGCAAAATGATCGTGTCAAGGTTCCTGAGGCCGAGCGGATTTGCCTCCACTGTGGTTTGGGAGGGTCCGATGAATGGAGCCATGTTGATCCGGCTTGGCGTGAAGATCGCATGATCTGCTCGCGCTGCTGGCTTCCCTTGTTGAAAGAATACTCCAGCTATCGCTACGTTCACTGGAGCTTTATTTCTCTCCACACCCCGCCTTGTGCCAAGTGTCGCTTGACTGGGTACCGGAATTGGTATGTCGATGAAGCCACCAACACAGTTCTTTGTTGGGAGTGTTACTGTTACCAACAAGACATGGTCTTGCCTCGCAAACCAACCCGAAGAAATCCAAACCCCAAGCCTCACGGGGAACCCACGGAGCTCGAGTGGTCAGAGTTTCTCGCTGCAAAAGCAGCTAAGCAGACGCCAGACGCATACAAACTTTTCCTCACCGCGGTATATGTTGATAAGACACATATCTGTCGAGTTTGTGGAATGCGTGGTCTCTATTGTTGGTCTCGGAAGAAACAGGATCCGAACCATCCTGGTAAGCTTTGCTTGAGTTGTGGTCAATCTACAATGAAGTTACCAGAGACTCCATCCGAGCGCGACGCGTTTTTTCGCCAAAAATTCACTTACGCCGCCGGGACCTTCTCTCGGTTGCCGCTAGTATACCCACCCAACATGTCGCCTCCCCAGGGCGAGGCCCAGGAGCAGAACTCAGCCTTGATGCAGAATTCACCCAGCACAACCCCCAGCCGCGACATACCGTCCAACGGTGACACTGGCGGCGAGATCTCGGACTCGCCCGGTAGGCCTGGCACACCTGAGCGGTCCGTTAAGGGGAAGAGAGCCACTAGCGGCCAGGGTAGGCTTCCAAACCAGATCAGTATTTCGGAGGCCAACGGTCGGGGCGAGGGAGGCAACATCAAGCGGCGCAAGCGTGGTGGCAAGGCATAGGAGCTTGCCGTCATTGATTTAGTACCAGGTCTGGAGGTTATCCCTTAGTCGTGGCCTCGCAATAGCAAAATCTGGGGCATGTGGTTCAATGAGATGGTTCGTGGCTCACCTCGTATTTCCCAGACTTGCCTTTTGTTTGGTGGTATTCAAATCTCACGGGTCTGACCTGGATTTTAGTAGATGGCCAAGTCTACCGTCATAACCACTTTACATTATCGCCATAATTACCAATTTTATTGCCCACCTTCTGTTCACAACCCTCCTCGTAATCTGGAGCATTAGTATTGACTTGTGCGGGACGTATCGAAAAGAGTGTACCTACTGACTTCCAAATCGCCTGTTATCCAAGGATGCATCGTATAACTTGTATAACAGGGTAAGTTACTAAAAGCATGGGCTTGAAGCGGATAATGGAGAAGAGTCATCATAACCAAGCTCTCACATGTGTTTTAGGGGTAGGAGGGAGGAATACGGACGCGACCAAACTTCCGTAGTGTCAGATTGTATATATGCCTCATAATTGGTTCCATGAATTGGTTTGATCAAAACAATGACCTGTCGCCAATGTCTTCAGCCAATGTCTTCAGAAGGAAGGAGGTACGGAGATAAACGTCCGTCAGGAGCTTGTCAGAAATCTGGCGGCTGGCAGCAGCTGGCAGATCTGGTGCAAGGAACATTTCTTCAAATCCATCCATGCATCAATCATGCAGTCGTTCATAACGCATTTGTAAGTCGTCCTCCATCAAACAGTCGCCCTATGGCGTCCCCGTGGCTCCGACATCGGAAGCTTGGCTCTATAGCGGTGCGAGCGACACTTCGAGCTCAGACGCCGCCGCCGCCGCCGTTTTGCAGGCAAATTTTGGTGCAGCAGCAGCTTCGCAAATCCTCCTCGGCCGCTGCTGGCCCCACCGCGGCGCATCCTGCCAGCGCTAGCGAACCGGGAAAGCCCCTTACTCCTGCGCATCGCCAATCCAAATCACGAAGACCTCCGAGGTCTCTTGGCGCACGCGACGGCCACGCTGATGAAAGCGCGCGCCCGAAACATGCGCCTGATGCGGCGGGCAAGGCCACGGCACCGGCATCGGCATCACCCGCATTAAAACCTCTCCCTGGCCAAATAGCCAGGTTACTCAACCTTGTCGACATGAAGAGGTCGCCACTCATCTCCTTCCTTCCCGACGCGAAGGCTTTTGTTCGCCCTCTGGACAAGCCCACGGGCGAGTGTTTTGAGTACCGCAAGACGATTAGCCCTGACCCCAACCATAAGTACAAGATCAAGCTCTACCACCAGCTCCGCTCCGCCCTCGTGAATAATCTGAGCGTTTTCCAGAGACGCTTCCGAGGCGCCCTCCAGTCCGGCCAGCATCGCATGTTTGGCGTAAACAAGGCCATCACCGAGATCCATGGAGCCCTGGGCTTGGCGAGGGACTGGGCGTTGGACGAATGGCGTCTGGTCAGCAATGTGCTACGCTCCCAGCCTTTCGATAGGGACAACACCGATGCCACCATGGAGACACTGCCCGACGGCCGGGCTGGCCTCCTCTGGGTAAACATTGTCCCTCAGCGTTGCTCGCACGCTGACCGCGCGGCGACGGAGACTGCTTCCACGCACTTTCGATGGGCGAGTGACTGGGACAACCTCCCCTGGAACACCCTCAAGAACGTCTTGGAAACGGCCCCGAACGGCACCCTCAAGGTCCCTACCACAGGCCCAGCCTCAGGAGCCTACGAAGTCTGGACCGAAAAGAAACCTGGTCTCCCCAGCGGCATGCAAGTGGCCGACAAGGTCATCTTCATGCATGTCATGCCTCTTTTCATGAAGACCTATGGTCTGGGTGGTCATAAGGCCTGGAGGTTGTGGGGGAAGGACCGGCATAACGAAAACCTCCCCGTCGTCTTCTCCTGGCAGGAAAAGTATGTGTGGTGCATATGGCGGAACGGCCCCCATGGCCCGTTGGAAATGCAGCAGACGGGCTGCTGGGTACCCGAAGTCGCCCCTGGCACCCAATACTATAAAACTGAACGGGACTTACTGGAATCTATTCAATGGGATTGGGTCACGATGGAGGACAAGGCCTCGGGCGACTCGACCAAACCGAGGAAGCCAAAATGATAGAGAAGGGAACAGAAAAGGAAATGGTTTCCAGGTCCGCTTGGGGTGTTGTACTATTATTCAAAAGATCAAGGCATAATCGATAAATCCCACAGCTCACGTTACACCGACCCGGCTTACTACGGCCTCCAATCCAAATCACTCGCCCGTCAAACCAAAATAGTCACCACGGGAAACTTGATCCCCAAGGAAATGATGCTTTGATGAGGATATGGCCAAAGTATGTATGGTAGAAGGTATGCGGAGGCCCACGGTGCACCGGGGAAAGGCCGATTTGACCCAACAACGTTCAACACAGTCTGTTTGCTGTGCTCAAAACCGCTGTTTGCAACCACCAGGCTTATGATACCACACCCAAGAACACGTATCCCCTCCCAAACGAAGCATGTGCTCGCGATTGGCCAGTGGGCATCCCTGAAGCACGCAGTGTAACATGGCCGTTTTCTGTTTTGCGTATCGAAGTAAGACATAAGACACTGTTCAATGAGGTCCGACTGATTTCGTACGAGCCGTGTTAGCCTATTCTTCCGCGTAAACGGTGTGGTGGAGGCGGAGTTGTGGGCTTCTTGGAGCATGCTCGACTGCCTCATCGTAACAGCTCAAAGAGTCTACGTAAACATTACTTGCGTTTATCTAGATGTATTTTCGTGGCGATCACTCATTCTTTGACCTCGACGAACAGCGATCGGCTACCCGCAGATGGGATGTGCGGGAAAGAGCCCACGGCCGAAGGCAAGTAGTTATACAAGGACAGACAGAGACGGAATAGTAGGTATATATCCGTATTTGAGAAACTCAAGTCCTCCTGTCTTACTCTTCCCAGTCCGTCAAGCAAATGGCAAGAAAGAGAGAACACAAGAAGAAAAGACCAAGCACCCAGGAAACACTCCCTGGCTTTTACCCAAGCTGCATCGCCGCCTCAGAGACTTTCCATCTGACCGGCATACATCCCAACTCAACAGCACGCCAATTCTGCCACTGCATTGACGACACGTAAGATCATGGTCAAGAGAAAGCCTACCCCGAAACAGCTGGCGAAGATGACCTCGGGCGGAGGCGGAGGCCAAGATCTGCCATCCATCAAGGAGGTCCTGGCATGTGACCATGGCTTCGGCACCTACCGCGGAAAGGAGAACAGTATTGCTACCGTAGGTCTCGAGCTACCGGTGCTCAGAATCGGAAGGAACCCCCCGGGTTATTATACTTCGAATGTAGAAGAGATGCACGACAGCGAAGAGACCACCCCCGGGAAGAACAAGAAGAGAAAGAGGGACCCCCAAGAGGAAGTCAGGGCAAGTAAGAAACGCTGCCAGTTCATTGGCGACGACGTGGGGGAGGGTAAGGCATCGAAATGAAAGACCATTTGTCTCTGGACAAGTGAGCTTCGACACATAAGGTTGGTTTGGTTAGAGAGATGACCTGGTGGCCACAGATGCTGGCCACCATGATCTACCGAGGACACTAATGCCCCCGGACCCGGCTGCCGAGATCTCGGCACGCATCACAGTGGAGCGTGGGGCTGTCAAATCTCAGCGCCAATCATGCAGATCCGCATATGCCCTAACTGTTGATTATGATGATGATGATGCTGTTTCTGGCGATCTGCAACTGAGCAGTAATATGGAACCCGAAATGGGACCTTGATGGTTTTCCCGGTGGCAACGGAAGGCGATGGATAGATCTCTACCCCTACTCTTATCATAGTTTCCATTCCACTACTTCAGGATACTATGGTCGATAGATATCTTCTCTCAGCTAGGGGTGTTGATGTATTTGAAACCAAGCCACACCATGCATTGTTCCCTGCTGTGATTATGCCGTTATAATCATTACTCGGTGACTGAGTAGTCCGACTTTATAAGATTAACCCCCCCCTTACGCACCACCCCGGTCACGCACCGGCTATCACCACTAAAAACACCCGATTTCAACCACGTATATCTCAATACTTTTATATTAAGATATTATATTAAAAAATATTATTAAATTAAGAAAAATTCGGAGATTAAGACGTAAGTTTTAAAAATATTCTAAAAAATCGGGATCCATTTTAAATTTTAATTTAAAATTTCTCCCGCAAAATTTCGCATTTTCTATTTTAATAGATATAAATATTTTTAAAAATTAAAAATTATAAAAAAATAAAGAAAAAATTAAGGAATATTATATTTAAACCCCGAGTTTAGAATATTAACGTAATATTTTATATTTAAGTTTAAAATATTTTCTATAGAAAAATATTCTTTACTTTTCGTTTTTCTTAAATAACTTAACGAATAAATTTTTTAAAGAAAACGGGTTATACGTTTAAGTCCGAATTAAAAATTAGAATATTAAAGATATATAGTTTAGTTAAATATTTAAATAATTACCATTATTTTTAAAGATTTATTTTTATTAATATTTCCGGTATATTTTAAAATTTTAAAATCTTACGTTGAAATTCTTTACTTTATAATTTTCTTAATTTTTTAAAAATTAAATTCCCTCAACGAATGTAAATCGCATTTTTAAAATATCTCGTATTTTATTTTTATCATTTTATTTCGATTTTCTACGAGTAGGCTGAAAATGCTATTTTTAGTGGTGATGGCCGGTGCGTGACCGGGGTGGTGCGCAGTAGGGGGGTTAATCTTAAGGTGTTGCTTAGTGACATATTATTTAGTTTAATATTCACCAGTAAATAGTAATTCGACTAGTTAATTAGGCATTAGCGAAGCCGACACTTAAAGAATTCGATATAGGCGTCGGATAAACAGATCCAAAGCCCGAGGAGGATTCCAATATTTCGTTATATGATTATCCGTTAGGATGAAGCGTACACCCGTCTGATCAACTATTCGCTTTGAAATTGATCGCTTGGCGATGATACATGTCAGGAAGAGAGAATGACAGACGAACCCCGACCCAAGCGATCGCAGGACTTGATCGGCTTGGGTGACGTCGGGAAGAAGGCCGTTAACACCCAAGATCTCTCGGCTACGCGTCATCGAGGCGACTACTGGGGAGCTTGCGACTATGCGTTGGCGCCGACGACAAGCCTTGGCCGACTCGGTGTCGTTCGTGGCTTACCCGATGGCGAATACCAAGTGGAAGCCAAACCTCGGATGTTTACTAGTGTCTGTTAGCCTACCTATCCAGTCGGTAATGCGTTTAGTAATTTCAATTTTGCCCTCATGTTAACATACCGTGGTTTAGTTTCTGCTTTCGTGAGGCGGTAACAACGGGAATTTCAACGACCGACGTACGACGTTGGCTTTCGACTGAGTCGGCAATCGTGTTGACAGGGATCACCTGGCCGGGATCGGACGGATGAAACTGTCAGTTGTTAGATGGCCTACCACGTAATTACCGGTGTCGCGGTAATGGAATATTACAGGCCTATAATATGTCAATTATGCCTGGACTGTGTGCACCGAGCTGTTCTAGAGCGTCATCTCATGCGGTGGTCGATTGAGAGGCTGACACCAGAGTGTCTCGAAGTTGGGACGCCCAGCGAATTCCCATCACCAATTCGGCACGTAGCCTATTGGTGCAACTCCCACACCTTTCTAGAACCAACATCCAACGCAGTAAAAGAAAAAGGTGGGTCTCCCCGCCAAGATGTATAGAAGCATAAGGAGACTCAAGAATTGAAATCCTTGGGGATCACCAGATCGCCATTGATCCGATCTCCACGCCAAGATATATAGAAGCAGATGGAGACACAAGAAATGAAATCCTTGGAGATCGCCGCTGATCCGATTTTTGCACCATGCCCCGGGAGCTCTTTATCAGGAGTCGGGAGGACCCTACTCTTTCCAACAATTCCTATGGATCAGCCTGCTTGTTGTTCTCGTTGCGTGGGTACATTTAATTCTATCCTAAAAGCCGGTCTTTTCCTTTCTTTTTCTTTTTCTTTTTTCCCTGTCATTCTTTTCTTCCGTGGAGCCTAGGAGCTCTCGAACCGACGCAAAGATGCCGATTCTTGATGTGAGCGAATTGAACATTGTCCTAAGCGTGCTTGGTGAGCTACCTTGAATCTTACCTATACGAAAGCCTTCGTGTCCACTGACTTGAGAGAGCAGGCGGCTATATCACTTTATATGGACTCTTCTCAGTTATCATTAAGAACAGGGCCCTCCTTGGCGAAGCTTGTAGGTCGTCCCCACAACCCGTCCTACTTCGCGGGGAAGCGCATCCACTTCGATCCACCCCAGCTTTTTTGACAGACGACACACACTAACGCATGACAGTACCCGCCGTGTGCATCGGCATCGTGTTCGGCCCCCTCGCGGCCAACTTCCTCAACGCCACGCGCTGGGCGACCGGCGACCTGACGGAGGACCAGAAGTCGTACATCACGCTCGGCTTCATGCGCGTCATGATGGGCGTGCAGCTGCTCATCGCGGGCTACCAGCTGCCGGCCAAGTACATCGTGTCCAACTGGTACAACATGGCGCTGCTGCTGGTGCCCATCACGGCGATCCGCTGGCTGTTCACCATGGGCTGCCTGCTGGCCACGATCCCCAAGATCACGCTGCTGGCGTCGCTGACCATCAGCGCCTGCGTCACCTCCATCGACCCCGTCCTCAGCCAGTCCATCGCCAAGGGGCCCTTTGCCGACATGTACGTCGCCCGCCCCCTGCGCGAGATCATCTCGGCCGAGGCCGGCGCCAACGACGGCTTCGGCTTCCCCTTCCTCATGCTCGCCATCACCCTCATGCGGCATACCGAGCTGCCCGGCGTCGTCACAAGTCACGGCGCCGACCACAAGCGTACCCTGGTGGACGCGGCAGGTGAGCTGGTGGCGAGGGCGGGCGAGGTCGGTCGCCTCGACGGCGGGATCGGCAAGGCCATGGTCGAGTGGCTGGTGGAGACGTGGTTGTATGTCGTGCTCATGGCCATACCGTACGGCGCACTGGTGGGCTTCAGCGCGGGCAAGGCCATCAACTTCTTCCTGAAGCGCCGCTGGATCGACTCGGAGAGCTATCTCTTGTTCCCCGTCGCGCTTGCTGTAAGTAATACCACTCTGCCGGCAATTGACGATCAGCAACTGACCTTCCAACTCTCAGCTCTTCATCATTGGCACCTGCGGCTGCATCGGCACCAATGACCTCCTGGCCTGCTTCGCGGCGGGCGTCGCCCTCAACTGGGACGGCGTGTACCTCCAGGAGACCCTCGAGCGGCACGACGAGGTCAACGGCAGCATCGACGTGCTGCTCAACTTTTTCGGCTTCATGTACGTCGGCATCATCATGCCGTGGGGCAAGTTCCACGACCCCGACGGCACCGGCATCACCGTGCCGCGCCTGTTCGGGCTGGGCTTCCTGGTCCTGGTCTTCCGCCGCATCCCGGCCATGTTGATGACGTACAAGACGATGCCGTCGTGCATCAAGAACTGGAAGGAGGCCTTCTTCATGGGCTACTTTGGCCCCATCGGGGTCGGCGCCATCTTCTACTGCGAGCATACCAAGCACCTGTTCCCCAAGCTCAAGTCGGCCGACGAGGGCGAGGCCAACCTGCTCAAGGCGCTGGAGCCGTGCGTGTACTTCCTGGTCATCTTCAGCGTCGTCATACACGGGCTCAGCATCCCGGCGTTGTCCGCGCTGTACCGGTTCTACAAGGTGCCGCCGATCGTCGACGACGCGGTCCAGGTGCACCGCAAGACCGTCTACGTGCCGGCGCCCGCCAACGCGCGCCCGGACTCGGCCGACGAGGACTACTTCGTCGCCTACAACCGCTTCAGCCGGCCCGTGGCCAACCACCGCCGCACCGTCCTGTTCAACGGCCAGGTCGTCGGGCGGCTGCCCCTGGTCCGCGAGGACGACGCCCGCACCCTCAGCACCATTAGCAGTGGCGAGGAAAGCAGCGATGCGGACTCGCTGGACGATATGGACGAGGAGAAGCTCCAGGCCAAGATGCGGCAGGCGAGTCTGCAGAAGCTGGGGTAGCGACAGTCCACCCGGCAACCCACGGGTTGTGTGAGTGCCAAGGAAAAGCCAAATATAACAATTAGACCCTGTCTTTACCGATGCATGTACTTCAGCAGCACATAGTTTTTGAGGTCTAAATAAAAAAATTGTATATACATTAAACATCATGTTCACATCGACCTGAACGACGCTAAGTGAGCTAGGAAAGTTGACGGCGCCATATATCAATGAAAGCACTATCTAGGACATAGACAAAGAACACTTGATCAAATAGGAAAAGGAGTAGACGGATGAAATCAGTTCCCAAAAACAGTAGCATGAAACCTATCGATCAGCCCCCCGCCCCAACCCTTCCCAGGCATCCAGACAAGCATCTTGCTGGCCTGGTTTCTTGCAATTGGTTCACAACCCCCACTCAGTCACTCAGCGCGATATGCTGCGCATCCTCGACCAAAGTCTTCGCACAGATGAGCGTCCATGTGATTCCTCCAATTCCACATCTTGGTTTGCCTGGGGTAAGCTGTCAAAGCTTGTGAACTGTGAGCGCCCATTATTCACACTTGTCTGGCCTGAAGCTGTGCTGTCGATGGCATCGTACTGCTCCACAAATATTTGCGGCGTGGCACTCGACTGAATGTTATGCGATGACGAGGTTCCGGATTGGACAGGCATGGAAGAGGGAATGGGATTTCCGGCTTCATGAGGTGCGACCCCTCTTGCTTTCAGCAGGCGAGCCAGTTCGAAATGATTGTATCGAATCGCAAGGTCGTACGCAGAGTGACCCATGTGGTCTCTTCGTCCCAATTCAATCCCTCCCGCGTCCAGTGCCAGGAAGATGAGCTCCTTATGACCCATAGCTGCCAGTACGTGAATAATGGTCCTGCCGTTTTGAAGTTCGCTGTTAAGATCTGCACCTGCCTGGAGGAGGATGCGAAACACCTTAAACATGACGCTCAGGTTCGAATATTCCAGGCAATTCTGCAATACCGTAACGCCCTGTGAGGATCGGAGGTGGACATTGGCGCCGTGCCGCAACAGGGTCCGGACGCATTCCACCCCGTTAACCGTGTTCATCGCGAAATGAAGCATAGGCCTTTGTTCCCCTTGAATAGAAAACGGGCTCACGATCCGGTTGCTGCCGCCGTTATCCACCCGGAACCCCATAGAGTTTGTCGAACGCGGCCTCTCATCTATTACACGTATTTCTGTTCCAATGCTATTGTCCAGCACCTTGACAGGCAGATTCTCCAGTGTCGATCGTGACGAATCCTGACCATTCTGGCCATCCTTCATCTGATCAGGATCGGCGCCCCTCCTTAACAACTCATCCATCATCGAGGAGTTGCCAAGCCGAGCAGCTAACCACAAGGCAGTCTTCCCGTTTTCATTCGGGGTATCAATTGAGAATCCCATATCAGCAATTAGAGTGATGAATTCGATATGGTTGAATTCCACTCCCAGCATGATACAATTCCTCTCAGGTGTTGACAGTGTAGGTATAAGATCAAATATTTGGGCCTTGCTGGGCTCGAAAAGGGCTACCATCTCGGAAAGACCCATAGCGAAAACAGCCGCCAAAGGTGAAACAGAGACCATTGTTGCGTAGCATGCATCAATCGCATTGAGCCCTCCCTTAGTTTCGTTGTTCAACTTCTTCCAATCCCGGAACAGCTTCCTCCATTGCAGGAATGCGCCTGATAGGCTACTACCCGACTTTTTCGAACTTACACGATGTTTGGGGAACAGAAATCTGTCCAGTAGGGGTCGAATTGAAACGCGGTCGTGTATGCTGGTAGTATTCAGATGATTCCCCAAGTAAACTGTGTAGAAGCCGAGGCACGGAAAGGGTTGTTCCGCATGGGAGAACGTTGCGGATAAGCAGATACGCGCCGCCTCCACGCTGCATGTCCCATGACCGAAGTCAGAGCGAGTGACCAGGTATTCACGTACAGACTGATGCGTAAAGCGAGGATACTCCAAGCTTCCCTCATCCAAGAAATTGCATGTGATGTCAAGGAGATGCTCTCTCTGGAGATCGCGGATCCCCTCATGGGAAACCCGAATTAGGTAGACGAACTCGAACCACTTGATCGGCTCAGCGGCCACAAGCAATAACTTAAGAGCGCTCTTGGCCAACTGTTGGCTAGAAGGGCCCAGCTGGTTGATTTGCTCAAAGGCAATGTGGTACAGTTCGTGTAGCGATGCGGGAAGATGGTCGAGTTCGTAGAGAATGTCCTCTTCGAGTTTCATTCTTTGGGGGTCACATAAGTTTTGGATCTGTAGACTCACCCAGCGGAACCTAAACCATATTATTAGTTTAATTTTGAACAGCCCGTCTGTGGTCATAACCACTCACATTCCCCTGGCGTTACGATTGAGTGTATGAACGATATGCTGGTGAAGTTCAGTTGAGACCCTCCCGTGGAGAAGCCTCCCACGTCGAATCGCGGCATCCAGTTCGACCTGAATGAATCGTTCAATATCTTGCTGGTTATCCTGGGCACTGACGTGAATATTGGGAGTGGAGCTGAGCTGGCAGACGATATCACCATCGTTTCGGCTTGTGAGGAATATTTTCACCAAATTTGGTGAGTCCTTGACAATTTGATCCAGGCAATCAAATACTTGGTGTCGGCTATCTGCACGGAGCTCATCAAGTGCGTCAATGACAATAGTCGCCGGGTTGTCTGCCAGGAATCCCAAAATCAGCTGCGTAGCTTGCCCGCTGTTCATCTTGTCTTGGTTGGCCTCGGGCTTTCCTGCGTTCTCATAGTCGTGCTTCAAATCTATATTGATCGGGTCTTCCGGGTCGCTGTGCCAGAGCTGCCGCGCAATACAACGCAGGACCTCAGCTGGGTCTGACCGCCCGGTCTCAGCACTATTGCGGGAACAGTAGAAGTAGGCCGTTGGTGCCGCCTCGACGCTCTGTGCAGCCCCTCTTTCCAAATGGAAGTCGATGACTGCAGAGCTTCATTCGTAATCCCAAATTAGTGGCCATTTTAGCTCAAAGATGGTGGTGGAAAGCGCACTTACGCGAGTTTGGTCTTTCCGCAACCTGGCCTGCCATGAAGCCACAGAGTACCCGATATACTTGAATTGGTCCATCTAAGGAACTCGTCCCGCTGCAATAGCCAGTGCCCTGAATCATTCAGTCTGCCTTGCTTTTCCGTTGCATGATGCGCTTCATAGCGAGTCGAGGAGAGCCAATCCAGCACCTTGACTCGCTCGTTTAGAACAAGGTCGTCCTTCACCAATGGTAAGACTCGTACGATGCGCTGCTTTGGTCCCATGATGGAAGCTATTGCCACATGTGCGGCCTGGCTGCCTTCAAGCGATTTCCTTGTAGCTACTTGTAGCTGCAAAGCCAAGCTACCCACCAGATCCGTGAGCTCTTGCATACGCGATGAGTTATGGCGTTGTACCTCCATGCTTGCAATGTGTGCGGTGCGTTCGACTTCCGCCTGTTTGGTCTCGACCTTCTTAAGTGCGGTCTCGATATCTTTGACCAAGGCAGCCATGGATTTGCCGAATCGCTTCGCGGTGCTTGCTGCGAAATACGAGTAACACAACCCCAGAAACTCCAAGACTGCGGCATAAAGAGATACCAAAGCGCTGCTTAAATGGGAAATGACTGGTGTGGACTGTTGCAGATACACCGTCTCGAAGATGGAGCATCGCGCAATGGTATTGGTTATGTTCTCGATCCCGTCCACCATGGCTGAGAAGGCTTCCGAGTCGTTGATGGTCGTTTGGAGAAGCACGTTAATCACGGCCCACGGCACCGTGGCGTAGCCGGGCGCCAGTTCGGCGAGGGAATTGCCCAGTTCCTTGAATCGACTGACACATTGAATGATTTTCTCGAAGACGTCGCGGAGAATGATGACGTCGCCGTTCCTCTTTTTTACCCTCCATTGTTGCCGTACACAGATGTCCCGCTTCTTCTGTGCGGCATGCAGCACCACCTCCAGAATGACACGCCTGTTGGCCTGATCAGGGTCAAACAGCTCACGAACCTCTGGCTTCAGCGAAGTCACGGCTTTGGACCAGAGGTCCTCTGATTGGCTGCTCGCGAGCCGGTTAGCATTTGTCAAATAGGGACACACAATCTAAGGGCTGCTCTATAGACGCATACTTGTACTGACCTAGTGATATTAGGTGTTGTGAGTGAGAGCATCGCGACGTCCTGCAACATTGTACGGAGCAGAATTACAGTTGTCAAGATCAAAATTTTCTTTGATTTCAGCTCAGCCTGATCCCGTCTGACAAGACACACATCGGTAGGTCCGATTTGTGGCGTCGGAGGAGCCAATCCGGCGACTTCTCTAACCGCCTAGCCAGGCCGTGGACGTTGGTATGTCCAGAACGTGTCAGCATTCTTTTCTTTTTCTTTTGCTTTCTTTTTGACTGCTACCAAGGCTCCCCGGTATAATATCTACCGTGGAAAGGTAACTCTAGAAGATGCGTTGTCAAATCCCCGCGGAACATGGCGTTGACGCATCTCGCCCGTTCCGCCGCAAATGGCTCCCTTGGGCAAAGGACGCGGCTGGATTTGACAAGGGAAACAGCACTGGGGAACATCAGTTTCCTTATCTCAGAGCATCAAATGGCACTGTTGAGTCCGGCTTCCTCTTGACTTGAGTCGGCCAGATCTGTTCTTGCGACGTGAGTTATCTCGTTGCGCCCACCACTGATTGACCCCCTCTTCCCCACCACATGATCTGCAGTTCAGATTTGCGCCTTGATGCAATCTTCCACATTCACAGCTTCATCATATTTCTCAGCCGTGCACAGGGACGCACCGTATCCCGACTCCGAATATGAGTAGATCGTCACGCAGAGGCGGGCCCCCGGATCGAGTATGCCGCCAGAATGCTTGGGCGTGTTCCTGCCGTCACTTAATCTGGATCTCGGCTCCGTCCTTGGCATGGGGCTTTGCCCCTTATGTGCGCAATTTGTCCGTCCCCACGAGCAGTCTATCTGTCGCAAAGCGGCCGATCATAGCCTAATCCGATCGGGAAAGCACCCTCCGGATCTCAACCTCATACCGTGGCATTTCGTCAGGTCACCACCATTTACCTATATAGGTGCGCGGGATGCCGCGTCCAAGGCCGCGACAAGCACTGGGCAGCGGGTCTGGCTTTCGGTTGGCCTCCCGAGGTTGCGACGCTGTTGTCGATTCCGTGTTGCATTACACGATTGATTGAGGGACGCTGGAGATGGTGTGCATAGCTGATTGATATA
This sequence comes from Arthrinium phaeospermum, assembly GCA_006503535.1. NCBI lineage: Eukaryota > Fungi > Ascomycota > Sordariomycetes > Amphisphaeriales > Apiosporaceae > Arthrinium > Arthrinium phaeospermum. The sequence goes on along the minus strand of QYRS01000001.1, from coordinate 2,171,860 downwards.
AGATGGGGTTATGCGATGACTCTCTTGATCGCTTGCTGGTCTCCCCGTCGCGCTCGTCTCACCAACCGTTTGTCGTCTACTTCAACTCTGTGTAGTTTCATCTGAAATACTCTCCATTCTTCCAAGTCAATCTTGCACATACACCCGCCAAAATGCGCGCAGCCGACGTACTCTTGGCACTGACAGCCGCGGCATCGGTCACCGCGAAGCCCCTCCGCTTCAGCCAGCCGGCCGCCTCGGCCTCCCGCCCCCACTACGCGAAGCGCCAGGACGTGAACCCGTTCGAGGGCAAGAAGCTGTTCGCGAACCCGGAGTGGGCCGCGAAGCTGGACGAGACGTACGACGCCTTCGCGAGCCGGGGCGACACGGCCAACGCCGACAAGGTGCGCGCCATCCAGGACATCGGCACCTTCGTCTGGGTGTCCAACATCGCGAGCCTGCCCAACATCGACGCGGCCATCGCGTCGGCGCGCGCCGTCCAGGAGGAGACGGGCACGCCCCAGATCGTGGGGCTGGTCCTCTACAACCTGCCGGACCGCGACTGCAGCGCGGGCGAGAGCGCGGGCGAGCTCGACAGCGAGGACGGCGGGCTCGAGCGCTACGAGAAGGAGTACCTCGCCCCCTGGGCCGAGAAGCTCAGCGCCGCGACCGACCTCACCTTCGCCGTGGTGCTGGAGCCCGACTCCCTCGCCAACCTCGTCACCAACTTGGAGATCGAGCTGTGCAACAAGGCGCAGGATGTCTACAAGCAGGGCATCGCGACCGCGATCCGCAGCCTGCAGTTTTCCAACGTGAACCTCTACATCGACGCCGCCCACGGTGGCTGGCTCGGCTGGGATGACAACTTGGAGCCTAGTAAGTAATCATCAACCGCTCCCCTCCCATAACGCAGCGCCCACTCTTTTGCCCATTATCGCGAGAGAGCTCGACTGACATATAGAAACAGCCGCCAAGGTCTTCGGCGAAGTCCTCCGCCTCGCCGGCAACGGCACCAAGATCCGCGGCTTCTCGACCAACGTGTCCAACTACAACCCCTTCGTCGCCAGCGAGCGCGAGAACTTCACCGAGTGGAGCAACTCGTGGGACGAGTCGCACTACGCCGACTCTTTGGCGCCCTTCCTCGAGGCCGAGGGCCTGCCCGCGCGCTTCATCATCGACCAGGGCCGCGTCGCGCTGCCGGGCGCCCGCGAGGAGTGGGGCGACTGGTGCAACGTGTCGCCCGCCGGGTTCGGGATCCGGCCGGGCACCGCCGTCGACAACGCGCACGTCGACAGCATCGTCTGGATCAAGCCCGGGGGCGAGAGCGATGGGGAGTGCGGCTACGAGGGGGCGCCGCGCGCGGGGGTTTGGTTTGATGAGTATGTGCAGATGTTGGTGGAGAATGCGGATCCGTCGGTCTAGACTGGGAAACGCAGAGGGGTGGTGTATATAGGCTTGATGCTAGATCATAGATAGGTTGGTTTCCTAAGGATATCCCTTCTTCTGAGAGGAAGGGACCACGTACATATCAATTCACTCACACACTTTGACCAAGTATCGAGATGATCTTACACCATATCACTATAATATCTTACATAATGTTGATATGGTCTTGAATATATATCATAATATACTAGTAAGCTGCCTGAAGAAGTAGACTATGTCGATGGGCGTTACGATGATATTGGCAGGGGGACTTACTGGTCAGTTCCGGTGAGCTCCGACTGGTCTCATTTCAACGTGAGATTCGTAATAAAAGACCCGTTTTTCTTACACATATGGTCTGGACAAACTGATATTGCCAGAGTTTTATGCTACAGATAGGCATATATACAACATAAAGATAGCGAAAGACACCCCAAAACTCGTCCAACCACCTGTGTGCGAAAGCCCACTCCGTCCCCTACCCAACATTCAAATATCTATATACAGATCGAAGAGAACAAATTCCACTACGACAGCTACGACAGCTGTCTCGAACCACCGTTCTAGCCTGGTCTAGAACTTGGGGTCGGCGTTCTTGAGGAGCATCTCGAAGTACTCCTGGTTCCACTGACCAGCCTCGGGAGAAGGCTTGAAGGCGTCGGACTTGCCGCAGAAGGAGTCGTAGCGCGTGGCCGAGGAGTCGCTGGTGCCGTCGGACTCGCCGCCGGGCTTGCCCCAGACGAAGGCGTCGACGAGCTCGGACCCGGTGTCGGCGGTAGGGCGGACGCCGAAGCCGGCGCCGTTGACGTTGCACCAGTTGCCCCATTCCTCACGGAGGCCGGTGACGGCGTTGCTGTGATAGAGCACATTAGCCTCTGCATCTCTTGAGAGTACGCGACCAGCGGGAAAGACTGCGTGAGACTTACCGGCCAGTGTCAACAATGGCATGGTTGGGCATGCCGGCACTCTCCAGCTCGGCACCGAACATCTCAGTGTACAGCTTCTCGTTCTGGGCCTTGTTCCACTGGGCGTCGGAGGCATCAGAGAACTCGCCCGGTGTCTCGTCCCTGGCGCTTTGTTAGCTACGTTTGAGTGACAAGATCAACTTTCTTTTCAGTAAACTCACCAAGCGTTCCACCCGGCGATGTTGGTGGAAATACCACGGACCTGGCTCGGGGAGCCAGCGGCCTTGTAGACCTTGGCAAGCCCCTCGGCGCCAGGCTTGAGGTTGTCGTTCCAGCCCAGCCAGCCGCCGTGGCCGGCGTCGATGTACATGACGACGTTGTCCAAGTTGAGCTCCTTCAAGGCGTACGCGACGCCCTCTTCGTACCCGGCCTCGGAGTCCTGGCAAGCCTTGAGATCAATGTTGGTCACCAAGTTGGGCAGGGAGTCGGGCTCGATGATGAGAGCAAAGGCTTGGTTGGGGTGCTCCTTGAGGATCCCAACGATGACTGACACATTGCGTTAGCTACGAGAGCCGGACTTGCGCGTTTTAGAGACATACCGTCGATGTACTCGGTCTTGTATCGGTCGAGCTCGCCGACGGCCAGTTCTCCGTTGGAGGCCTTGGCTGCGCAGTCACGACCGGGAAGATCGTAGATGACGAGACCGAAGATGTTATCGCACGGGATATCGGTGGCGAGCTCCGTGGTCAGCTTCTCGATGTTCGCGATGGTGTCGCTGGATTCCATTGTCAGCAAACGCAAGGGGTTTTCCAGATTTTCCAGGGGTCGGTGCTGTAGTTTCAACGTACAGCCAGAGGAACGAGCCAACATCGCCGACCTTCTTGGCCGCATCGGCCAAGCTGCTGTCCTTGAGGTTCGCAATCGCAGCATCGACCTCGCCTCGGTAGAAGGAGTTGGCGTGCAGGTTGTACTCCTGGAAGACGTTGCTGCCCGCATCGAGTTTGACGGCGGCATCGCAGGCACGCTTGTGGACCTGCGATGGCAGCGCAGCGGCGGCCGTGGCCAGAGCCAAGAGCGAAGGTGTGGTTGTCTTCATATTGAGAGGGCGGATGCTATTTCTATACGTAGACAGGAACCTGGGTATGGCGGTGGTGTACTGCCTGGGTGGTGAAACATGGGGAGACTTGGCTGTCTTATATAACCACCCAGGGGCACCAAATCGAGGCTCTTTCCGAGTCCTGGACGAAAAGGATCTTTCCGATCTTCAGTTGCCACGCCATCGTATTCACATCGGCAAGGGGCATGTGCTTCCGTTCTTTTGGTCCTGGGACGACACATGCTCTAAACTCCAACCCATTCGTGCCGAATCCCGGTGCATATCTCTTGGGACTATGGGGTAATCGATCTTCTAAACCTTGTCCCTGGCGGGTAATCTTCCAGGAGCCCGTATGATGGCGGGGTGCTGTAGATCTTGGGTCACATGTATATCACGGCTGGCGGCCCGTTTCTACGTCGTGGGCTGTTGTAGACTGTATTATCCAGGAGAAGGGGCATAGGAGGGCGGTGATAATAATAAGGCCTTCAATGCCATGGAATGCCATGGGCGGCTGGTTGATTGTAATGTAGTAGCCAAGCCCCAGGCCGGGCGCCGGGGCCGGTGGTGAACCAAACTTGGTGGTGGTTTATCATGTACAGGCGTGGTGATCTTTTCCACAGCAAACCGTGGTCGCGCGCCTGATCGGTGTTCTTGGCGGCCGTTTCAGTCAAAGATGTGTTGATCTTGACCCGTTGCAAGGCGAACCAAGCTTCCGCGTCCTGAACGGGCAAGCGATGTCAATGCACATTTAACCGCATGGCGACGCGGCGGCACGGGTAAAAGCTCCTCTCAAGCAATATCGGTAAAGTGGCCAAGCCGTCAATCAATGTCTCGGCGATGTCATGAGTAGACTCGAGCACGCTCTGCGGCCTCCACTAATTAAATCTCCGGCGATTCTGGGGTGGCCAAGCCGATCGTGTCTGGATGGTACCGGCAGCCGGCTTAGGGAGGATGAGCCCGGGGATTAATGACTCTGGCGTGACGAAAGCCAGACAGCCAGACTGCTGCACTCCCTGGGTCCAGGGACAGACAAGCTTCCTTCCAAGCTAGTCGATCTGAAGGCCACGACAAAACTTCCACGACAGGTCATGAAGTCCTCTTGCTCGAATTACAGTATCGAATGAGACATGTTGAATGTTCTGGTCTTATAGCTCATATTGAGAGAATACCATGTATGATGATCCTTGCAACCAACAGAGTCATCGAAGACGGCAGCAGATACTTCATATCAATGTAGCGACCGGGTCGTGGAGGGGCATGCTTGATGGAGCTCTGCAAGAAGCTCGAAGTCCAGCCAGTTGGGAGCTGTGGGTGTGGCTTGAGTACCCCGCACTAGCCGCCCCCTGAGAGGTACGTTCCTTGGAAAAATGGTGGCTGGCAACCGAGTAACCTGGCTGGTTGCTGGTCGGTTTCTCTGTGGGCCGAGAGATTTTCCGATTTACGATGGTCATCCCACCAAAAGATGGCGCGAACCAGGAACTCCCAGAACCCTGCAGCTGCACGATCCCTGTTACGGATCCCCCCAATTCAATTCAGTCCAATCAAGTCACAACGGTGTGAACACTTGTGAATTTCGAGGGGCGCCCGTATTGAAGGTCAACATTGCATTTTCGGCGACAACAGGGGAACGTCGAGTTCACAGCATCACCAGTCCCATCCCTCGAGTGAATCAGCAACCCACAAACAGCATGAGTCTCCAAGTCCCCATGCGCGAAAAGGCCGGCGGTGCCGGTAAGGACACCAAGGCCGTCATCCTGGTGAGTCTGCGATCCCATTGTTACTGGTTCTGCCCCACCTGGCAACAGAGATACTGACCGCATTTCACTCAACGCTTAGGTCGGCGGTCCTTCCAGAGGCACCCGATTTCGACCTCTGTCCCTCGACGTCCCGAAGGTTAGTACTACGAATTGACGATGCCTGTCTAGCCTACCATGCGATTGCGGTCCAAAATCTAAATATTCGAGCATAAATAGCCCCTCTTCGATGTCGCGGGCCACCCCATCATTTGGCACTGCCTTACGGCGATCGCCAAAGTTCCCTCCATCCAGGAGGTTGTCATGATCGGCTACTACGACGAGTCCGTCTTCCGCGACTTCATCAAAGACGCCAGCCACGAGTTCCCCAACCTGCCCATCAAGTACCTTCGAGAGTACGAGGCCCTCGGCACTGCTGGCGGTCTCTACCACTTCCGAGATGCCATCCTCAAGGGCCGCCCCGAGCGCATCTTCGTCCTCAACTCCGATGTCTGCTGCTCCTTCCCTCTGAACGAGATGGCCGAGCTCTTCGACAACAAGGACGCCGAGGCCGTCATTCTGGGTACCCGAGTCAGCGACGACGCTGCCACCAACTTCGGTTGCATTGTCAGCGACTCGCACTCCCGCCGCGTCCTCCATTACGTCGAGAAGCCCGAGGGCCACATCTCCAACCTGATCAACTGTGGTGTCTACCTGTTCAGCGTCGATGCCATCTTCCCCAGCATCAAGACCGCCATCAAGCGCCGCACCGACCGACCCCGTCTCGTGTCGTACCCCTCCTCCGAGAACCTCGAGTCCAGCTTCATGGCGGACGATGACGATGAGAAGAAGGAGGTGCTGCGCCTGGAACAGGATATCCTCAGTGACCTGGCCGACAGCAAGCAGTTCTTCGTTTACGAGACCAAGGACTTCTGGCGCCAGATCAAGACTGCAGGATCAGCTGTCCCTGCCAATGCGCTCTACCTCCAGAAGGCCGGGCAGAACGGTAGCGAGGAGCTGGCCAAACCCTCGCCGAACCTGATTGCTCCCGTTTTCATCCACCCCACTGCCACGGTTGACCCCACCGCCAAGCTTGGCCCCAACGTCTCTATCGGTCCCCGCGCTGTCATTGGCGCCGGTGCCCGTGTCAAGGAGACCATTGTCCTCGAGGACAGCCACATCAAGCACGATGCCTGCGTGCTCTACAGCATTGTCGGCTGGAACAGCACCGTAGGTGCTTGGGCCCGTGTTGAAGGTACCCCCACCCCGGTCACGTCGCACACCACCAGCATCATCAAGAACGGCGTCAAGGTCCAGAGCATCACCATCCTGGGCAAGGAGACCAAGGTCAATGACGAGGTTCGCGTGCAGAACTGTGTCTGCCTGCCCTTCAAGGAGCTCAAGAGGGTAAGAAGCACTCTCCCATCCTATGCGTATGCGCTTGATGCTAACACATTCACAGGATGTCTCGAACGAAGTTATCATGTAGAGGACCCAGGATAATCAAAAGCATCAGCGTTGGTGTCTAGGGAGACGTATGTGATTTGGCGACATGATCTTCCTTTGGTTTCGTAATAAAGCCGGAGGGTTTCCCCCCACAAAGTGTAGCCGGCGTAGGCGCTAGACTAATATACCAAATGTTACGAGGTTGACGACAACTGAAGTGACCAGTTAGTTCATCATCATAGTATGACCTACATGGAATCGAATTCCCTCGCGGCTCTTTGTGGTGCATGTGTGATATTTTTAAACTGTATATTACTGTCTCTGCATCCCCTTCTTCTAGTCTTTCAAGGGCAGCGAGGCCCATACTTGAGAGGAAAAGGGGGTAGGTAAGCTTGGGTGAACCAGGGACGTACAAACCTTCCACCCACAATCGAACGCAACTTTTGGGATGTTGTGGATGTCTGTTCCCACAACCACTTCATTATACTTTTTGTCCTTTTGTCTCCGAGTTCAAACCTTGCCAATATATGCCCTGTTAGCTTAGAGGATCAGTACCCGGTGTCACCCAGATTGGATGTCATGCTGTTAGATGGTCGAGTGGTAAAACACTCGACGCCGAGCGGCTGCTTCAAATCTATTTTTGCCCTTTTCCGTCACCGACATTAAATAAGGTTGCGCACCTTAAGTCCAAGACCAGCTGTTCGAGTCTTGTGAGGAGCAGTTTTGGTCTTGAGAGTCTTTTTTCTTTTTCTTTTTCTTTTTTGTCTCTTTTTTTCTTTCTCCTCGCCCTCTCTCCTTTTGTGGGTGAGTCAAGTCCTTCCCCTAAATTAGCTCAGATGTGCCTGGGTAAGGTTAAGTAGCCAAATAATGGCTGATTTTGACAGCGAAGTAGCTGATTGACTATCATTAATTGACTTACGGATGTGGTGATTCACTCCCTTCGCTTTTTGGGGTCCCAACTTCGAAGTCTTGTCAGGCTTTTTTTTTTCCTTTCCTCGCAGACTTATTTTGTCTTTTGCCAGTCTCCAGGATATGAACGTCTGTTACGGATTGCAATCAAATTCTAAGGTAACCCGACCGATACCCTTACTTTCCAAGTGCTTTAATCATTTATTAGCCAAGATCTTGCTCCAACGACTTGGGGTGCGCGTCTACGGCATGCCCAGTACAATTGGCCCTGTCGCAACCAACGTCTTACCGAGGTGGCTCAATAAACACATGATAGTGGAGTTGCATCAATCCTATTTTTCAACTATCTAACCTATCTATGAACTGGGCTTGGTTCTCGATAGCTCCCAAAGTAGTCTGCGCCATTCATCAAACGCTGGCTCCAGCTCTTGTAATAACGGCTGATTATTCAACACGTCTGTGACTGTCTGGGTGTCCTTCACCATGCGCTCCGACTTCGTAGTGCCATTGAGTACCTGGATGCCCCCAAGGCTAAGGATCAAGATATAGAAGGCAAGCTCCCGCTCGATATTGAGCCTTTTAGATACCGAAATCAGTGGACCAGAGTTGAGAATCTCAGGGTTATGTCTCAGTATTGAAAAGGCCTGATAGGTGATGTTGTGGTCCTTGCAGAAGGCCCTCAGCTCTATATCATATGCCGTCTCCCTTACGAATCGGTTCTGCACTACCACGGGCTTGACCGAAGCACTGCAATAGATTCTTTGGAGCTGATGTAGTGACATGTTTGAGACCCCGAGAAATCGGATCTTGTGCGGGACATAAGTTTCGAAGACCTTCCAAGCCACAATATTATCCGTTTCATCCTCAAATGGGGCATGCAGAAGTAAAGCATCGATGTAGTCTACCTTCAAATGCACAAGGCTTTGCTGTATTGACTCCTTGATCTGGCCCTCAAGACTCTGGTCTGGGTTGAAGGGGATCTTGGTCTGATCGTGCGCCCATAGGGGGGTGAACTTGGTTTGGATCTTGCGTGTGTGTTAGTAATGGGACATCCCACCAGGATGGAAGAGGATAAACATGGTTTATCGTCACTACCCACAAATAGCTCTTGTCGTTGAACTCCCGCTTTCAGGGCCATTGCAATGCCCTGTCCCGTCAACTCTTCATCGTAGGCCGTGGGGTAGTTCGCAGTGTCAATTCCAATGAAGCGGCGAGTCAATGCAGTCCCCACAAGCTCCGTGGTATGCTCCCCCTTCCAGGCTGTGCCGTACAGCATGGCTGGAACCTTGAAAGCATCATTTCGGTCTGAGTTAGCTCTAGGATACATTGAACAGAGTGCTCAAGTCTCTGGTTTCCAGCTGTATTCGACCCTTCACTTTGGGTTGACAGTAGCCTGGCTTCAGTGGTAATATTATGCTATGATACGCTGTGCCAACCCATTCGGTGTAGCCTGTTCAAGGTTCATGGAAGATTGAGATCGAAGTAAGGCAGTGATGCGTGTGACTCGCTACGTTAGGGCAATGTTGCCCAAAACTAGGCGGTGCCAACCCAATGGAAGTCTGGCGAGCTGTCTGTGGCATTGATTTGTTTGCTACCTGTCGGCTGGCAAGCCACCATGCAGGCTATGTATTTTCAGGTCTCTTGAAGTCGATATACTTGGGCATTTGGGCACAAGGGCATGCATACATATCACAAGAAAACGGGGGGTTATCCGCCTTGCTCAACTTGAGGCTCTTTCGGGGGTCTGGCGAAGACCCGCTTCCCAGACCACCTTGTGTTTGTTCTACTGCTCTCTCTTAAGGGGTCTCTACTGCAAAGGCTGGTAGCCTCCGGCACTTATCATTCTGCAATGAAGGCAGCATGCGTTACTGCTTGGCAAATGAGGGAAGTACGCTTCACACACGGCAAGTCATTGTTGGAATTTGGCACTACTGCATGCAATTACTCGAGTATCTATTCGGATAGCTAGGTGAATGCCTGGAAGCGTTCATTGATCAAGTACGTAACTATTTTCTTTTTTTTGCTCTAAGCGAGATGCTAACTGAACTGCTCTACCTTTCGCATGGTAGCTGATACGATGATCCAATAACCCAACTAATAGAGTCAGAAAGAACAAAGTTGGGCCTTTGCTGGGGTATCTTACTGTAGGTCGGACTGAAGTGTCTGAATTCATACCGCCGTGACAGCCTGAGTAAGATTGATGCAATGCTGCGGCTTATGGTCGTTGGGATGCGTCTGTTCTGTATCAAGCTCGTCGGGGCTATACCACTGCTTCCATGGCTGCTGTTGTCCTGGAAGAGTTGGCGGAGCCACACTGCTGAATGAGTCCTGCGGATTCGGGGGCTGTTGTGTCTTGGTGTGCTGGGTCTTTGCCTTCGGGGAGTTCGGATCCTGAACTTGTGGTTGCTGGGCCTGTAGTTTCTGGGCCTGTAATTGCTGGGCCTGTTGAAGTTGAGTCTGGGTCTGTGGCAGCTGAGTTTGTGATGTCTGGGTCTGTGACTGCTGACTCTGTGACTGTTGTTGTATCTGTGACTGTTGCTGGTTCTGCGACAGCCTGTGAATCTGTGGCTGCTGCTGAGTCTGTAGCTGCTGGTTCTGTGGCTGTTGGGATTGGGGCTGTTGGATCTGGGTGTGTGATTGCGTTTGAACTTGTGGCTGCTGGTCTTGTTGCTGGGCCTGTAGCTGCTGGGACTGTGGGCCCTCGGCTTTTGGCTCTTGGGACTGTGGCTGCTGGGTCTCTAGTCGCTGGGTCTGCGGCTGCTTGGGGTTGGGTTGCATATTGTCACAAGACTTCAGATTTTCTCATGCGACTGGTCAAGTGTGTAGGAGGTAGCCAGATATGGGATATGAGGATGAAAGTATGCTAGTGTAATACTGATGCCAGACAATTTACTCAATTATATATTCATCCGGGCAAGTGGTATGAATGGCAGGTATGCCACCCTCCACATAATGCAGATCCATTATAGATACACTTAGATACATGTCAATACCAGTAATACTTGCAATGCAAGGCATAATAGCGTTTTATAGGTCTAGCCTTGCATTAATCACGCTACTTGGCTCAAACTCGAACGATGTCGACTTTTTTGAAGACTTCCACAAGGCGCAGACCGCCACGCAGAGAGGACGTGTTGATACTCTATAGGCTAAGGTACACATGCATGTTAATGCACTTGTATGCATATCAGACCAGGCTCTCAAGCTTGTAATTCTGGGATCCTTGTCAGTCTGCGTACCCCGCCCGCCACTAGCATCATACCAAGGCAGTGCGAAGACCAGGATGCTGTTGTATTGAGTCCAGCCTGATGACTCACTGCCTGGCTCAATGGAGACCTAACGGAGGGAACACTGAGCCGCATGGTGCTCACTCACTTTGGCGTCCCTCAAGTTCGATTCAACACAAGACTTGTTTGTGCAGCACATCTGGATTGCTCAACAGGCAGGTTGTCCAGCCATGGCACCCGCATCTGCAGATATCAACTTCTTGAAGCCGATAGATCTTTATAAGACGGAGAAGCCATTCTGGCTTTTCATTGGAAAGCCCGAAGATGCTAAGACTACCAACGTAGTGGTCGAGAATGTACAGAACATACCTGTTCAAGACGTGAGAGGGCGTGAAGGCGAGTTTAGCCTTGAAGAACAGGGCTTCAAATTTGTCACTCATCATCAGTCGTTCCGATCCTTTGATGATGAAAGCCGCATTGTCAAGGATTACCTGCCACAAGTCGAGGATGTTATTCGAGAACACCTACCATACGCCAACAGAGTCATGATATATGATTGGAGGGTTCGTTTACGGTAATCCCGATAGTGTCGGTCACTTACTAACATATGCTTCTTAGATTAGAAGAGAGTTGACGGATGAGGACCCTGAAAAGGTTTCTCCATCCCAGGTTCAAGATCGCAAATTCTTCTTGGCACCGTCGATCATCGCACATGTCGGTATGCTCAGCAGTCAAAGCCCTTTATTTGCCAGCAACTAACTGAATAGACACGACTGAGTTCACGTTACTAAAAAGAGTGAAGGCGGAGCTACCTCAGGATGCAGAGAAGCTCATGCAAGGAAGGATTCAAATGATCAAGTAAGTTATAGGATCAATGCCAAGTTGATGTGTTTTTGACAAGCGAGGACAGTTTCTGGAGACCAATGTATGACGATGTGCAGAATTGGCCGCTCATCCTTTGCGATGCTCGTACAGTGAAGGCAGACCAATTGGTTGCTGTCGATCAGGTATCCCGTCGTTTTGTCGGAGACGTCTACTATGCAGCCTACAATCCAGCCAACAAATGGTACTACCAGAGCACTATGAACAGCCACGAGGGAGTTCTTTTCAAAAGTTGGGACACTGCTCGTGATGAAAGTTCTAAAGGTAAGAGCCAGGCTGTTTTTACGATGACAAGGGGCTGACAGAACTTATCAAGCCTGTATCCACTCCTCTTCGGATATCCGGCAGAAGAACCTGCCGGAGAACTATCGACTGAGACGGAGTATCGAGTGTAGAGCGTTGGTATTCTCATAGGGCTTCGCATAGTCTGCCATTGAAGTAGTTCTGCTATCTATTATAGAATGAAACCAGGGTATCATATGTCTCCATGCAGTCGTTATTTCCATCGACATCTCCAGTCAGTAAAATTCGGAAGCTTCTCGCACACTGAAGACTTCTTAGAGACTCTTCTTTCCTTCCCATCTCATGAAGAATGAGACTCTTCCTGAAATGTGACCTGGCAACCCGGTCTTCTGCGCCCATGATTTTGGTGAATATTCGGATTGCTTGGTCGATATGTTCCCTGTTGAAGCGTCAGCAGGCTTCTATGGCTTGTAGAGGGTAAGGTACTGTGTTTTTCGGTATAGAAGAAGATCTTTCGGTATAGGATAAGATCTGCGAAGGGGAAAAGTGGAATGAAATGTGTGGCTTACAAAGCATCAGCCAATAACTTCATAAGGTGAAAGACACAGCTCAAGCCATAGTAGCTCACTCCTGTGTGGTTGTTATCATCACCTTGTGTCCTTCTGCGGATGGCCAATGTCTCAAGGTGCATCTTCAGGCCTTCCTCCAGTTTTCCACAGCTTACATGAAGGTCAGCGCATGTGAACCGGAACTGGTTTGTTCTGAAATCATCCGGACCATTGGAGGCTTCTGTCAGCTCGAGGGCCTTTTTGGAGTTCCTTAATGCTTCGTTGAGTAATCCTTTACCAGCTTGAACCCGACATATGTTGTAAAAGCTCAGGCTGAAGTCGTATGGCATTGTTTTTTCATTTCCCAATTTTTGTTTGATCTCGAGGGAAGCTTGAAACAGATTGTATGCCTTATCCCATTTATGGAATAGCAGCTTGCCAGCACCCGTGTTGTTGTACAGATTGGCAAGCATGCGTTGGTCGTTGCTCGAAGGATTCGGATCAGCCCTCATATGCTTTTGCCATATTTCAAGAGCTTGCCGGAATAGGGACTTAGCTTTGGACCTAGTTTGAAACGCAGGAAGGTTCAAGGCACCGTAAACAGTGAGAATATCGGAACAGAGTCGATCAGAGGCCCTGCCCTTGAGGATCGTGAAACATACTTTCACAGCATATTCACAAACCTCCATCGCTTGTTCTATATCACGTTCCCACATGTACCAGGCACAGTCACACAGAACCTCGCCGTATGAATCGGGGTAATCCTTGTGCTTCAGGTTCAAGGTGCTCTCGACTGCTTTAAGTGCAAGCACATGTGGAAGCCATTCATCGCCTTTTACCCAAGACTTCGACATGGTCCCACCATCTGTGGGTCTTGGGGGGAAAACGTGACTCAACAGAGTGACGGCATCGCGGAAGGCTCTCATAGAAGACGAAGTGGCATTGGAAGCCATGTGGAGAACATGTCGCTTGATGACCCGGTGCATTCGGAGCACTCGTCCCGAATCAGTTGTCCTGAAGCTGATAAGGTCATGTGTTCCAAGTGTCCGGACCTGTTTATTCCATTCCAAATCATCCTCCAGATGCGCCAAGGCAGGAATTGTTGAACAGCCTTGTAAAATGAGACTCTCATGCATTTCGTCGGTTTGGAAGAACGCAATGATGCTCAGGAGATATCTGTCGTCCGGGGAGAGAAGGCCAATAGAAAGATCGCAACACTTCGACAGTGTCCACGAGTATCCAAACTTCTTAATGCTCTGCTTGTCTGAGTAGAGCTGCTCAGATCGTTCTGAGCGTAAAGTATACAAGACATGCTCCAAGCTGTCACACGTCTGTGCCATGTAACTTGCTATTTGGCGTATTGCCAAAGGCATTCCGCCCAACTCGCGGACAAGTTCAGCAATGAGACTAGGGTCACTCTTCTCAGCACCTGTCCGGTTCCACAGGTCAATGGCGATGTCATGCGGAAATCCCTCCAATGGAATTGTACGATCACAAAGGTTTTCGGCAACATTTCTGTCTCGTGTTGTCACAATGACTGACTCGTGTCCGCCGGTAGGCCAATAGTCGCCAATGCTTTCCACTCCATCAACATTGTCGAATATAAGAAGGACTTTCTCTTCTATATAGAGTTAGTAAAAGGATAGATGTGGTCATATAACAGGTACGTACCAGTACTCGAGAGCCATTCCTTGGCAGCCTGTACAAGTGACTTGATATCTCCCGCTTTGTCGACATTTCCTACATTGAGATCCCTACCAATCTGCGCGAAGTCTTGCTGCATGACTGCAGTATCTTCAGCTCTGACCCAGAAGACACCTTGGTACAAGTCTCTGCATTGAAAGGCATATTGAAGCGCGATCTGTGTCTTCCCCATTCCACCAAGCCCTTGAATTGCTATAGTTCTGTGGCCCATCGACGTTGACGTGGTCAAATGATTGTGTATCTTGTCGAGTTCTCTAGTGCGTCCAGTGAAGAGTCTGTCGCAGTTCCGTGGTACACGAAATGTCTTCTTGGCTAGGCACACGGTCTGAGGGGCAATAGGGGGAACGCATAGCTCTTCACGTTTTCTCTTTCCTCCGATTCTTGCTGTTGCACGACTTGGGTTGGTGCCTAGAGTTCGACATGATGTATCTTAGCGAATGTTGTTCCTCATCATCACTCAAATGATCGTTTGTCTCACCGCTATTTGAAAACAGGTGATTGTGTACCAATAACAGTTCCGAAAGGTCCCTATTTGCAGATATTTGAGTAACTTCTGTGCCTCGAATGGGTCCCATGTTAGTTACAAAGTTGATGATCAGACATTTGGCTTGGTTATGTAACGGTAGGATGTCACACACCTTGGTAAGATGAAGGTCCCCACTGGGTAAGAAAGGCCTTCATACAAGCTGCCGCAGTAGCTGCCGCATATCGCTGCCATGACTTGTCCTTATGTTGGTCCGCATAATCGCAGGCGCCCTTGATCACAACACATGGCAAAACATCCCACACCCCAGCACTCTCCATCTTGAAAGCAATAATACCCTCCTGTCGTGCAATCTTGTCCCGTTCCTCAGTCGACATCATCACAGTGTCCCCAGAAGCAATCATCCCAAAATGGACACTCGGCAGTGGTTCTGAAAAGGAGTCTGCACCCTTCGCTACAACAAGTGTGTCTTGCTTAGCATCAGGGTACCCAGCCCGTAGCTCTGGATCCTTCTGGAGTAAATCGAGGTATGTTGCCATATTATGCTGAAGCTCTCTGCGATGACGAAGCCCCTCCAGTTTGCGTAGCAGTGAGCGTATTTCTGAATCTGGGCGACCAAGCGTGGAAAGCAATGACTCCTTGCGTGTAAAGTTCTCGGGGAGTCTTCGCCCAAGGTCATACTGAACAACTGCTTTGCCGATGATGACATCGCCGAGGGCGATACTGTGCTCTTCTTGGTCGGCATCAACCCAACGAGGGATGACACCACAGACACCAACAACAAGCCCTAGGCTCACATTGGGAAAGCTCTTCATGCAATCTTTAGCAACCATTGCAGCGCTGGACTTTCCCGCATCTGGCATCCAGGCAAGCACCACTCTATGACAACCGATCGCACCAACTGAGTAAGCATTCTTATCGTTTGGCGCTTTCCCGTAGTACGGCGCAACCCAATGCTCGTCGAATAGAGCTTCAACCGCATCCGCTTCCTTTCTGAGAGCACATATAATGGCAATGTTGAAGTCATTCCGGGTTCCTGGTGGATCTGGGACGGCCTGCATGAGTTGAGGCCCTGTCACTTCTGCCCGACAAGAAGACATCCCAACACACAAATGACATTCCTGCGTTTAAGAGACTGGTTCCGTTCAGGTGTAAGACGTGTAAAGCGGTGTCGTATGTTTCATAATCCTACTGGAAACTTGAGGATGTCGATTCGAAGTAATTTGGGCACAGAAGACGTCATAGGAAGGTTTGGGGGAGATAAGGGGGACAAGAAAAGGGGTGGGAAGGATTCGTACAATCCAAAGAACTAAGCTTAGTGAAGCTGTCCCATCACTTCAATGAATTCAGTTCGATCAGACTGTGCCAGTGGATGCCAGCACGGAAAGGGGATTGGAGTTCTCCACGACCAAGATTGGTTTTGTCATTTTGTATTTTGGGTGATGTAGCAGGATGTACACCAGCTGCGCTGACCGTTTAGGCATCGTGGCAGCAATGAAAAGAATGGCAAGGCGTCACCGTTCAGGCTTTCGGTTCCCTATTAAATCCTTTCCTAGCATGTTCACCGAACATATTGATGCAATGGCGTCTGTTTTGTACCCAACGTGGTTAGGTACCCAGCCAGTGGATGAGGCATCATCTATTCCATTGGAAATGCGTGGCATTAGGTGAGAAGTACTAGAAAGGCGTTTTGCACCAGCATGCCTTTCATCACATTCGACTTCGTTGGAGGCGCATATGACAATTCCATACACTGTCAATGTGCCCGACTGGAAGCTGAAACTATACCAGACCTGTAAAGGCGTCAAATGGGCGACTCTGATCATAACTCACTTGCCATGGTGGTGGCGTTCATCAGAAAGATCTGTGATCTGTTCGAAGAAGGCTCCGATGGGCTGACTCTGCTGGACGCAGAAAATGACCACACATTGGACGGCCTCCTGGCTTGGTCTGAAAGACCACTGCCACGTAGCACGTACTGGAATTGAGACAGAGTCGGAGGGAAGAAAAGTGACTATCATCCCTTGAATCGAGCCACACCGAGTTGAAAAAGTCCATGCACCATGCAGGCTGGTAATCTGCTTTGTGGTTCCCTTATTTCGGTTCAAATTGTCGAATCTTGTCTACCTTTGATCCGAAATATGATCTGCAATGAACCTGGCGGCCATTCGACACAAATTGCATGAGCAGTGAGAGCGGCGTGATTTGGCAGCCTTGCGTTAGGCATCAATCCAAGGTAAAGTTAGGGCACACTTACATATCTAGTCGGCACTGTCGGGCGAAAGTCTGCATATTATAGCCAAAGCCTGTTGTAGTGCATCAGAATCATGCACAATGCATGCATGCGCCTCCTTCTTATCCCGGCCCATGTACACAAGTTGCATCAAGGCCTGGTTTAACTGAACATGAGCTGCGCACAACAGGCGGCTCTTCGGGATCATCCCGGGCGCTATCATGCACCAACTGCCAACTGCCACAATTTGTGCAGGGCACCCTTGTAGCAGTTTCAACCAAGCTTTCGCGATATCGAAAGGGATTCAATCCATCTTGCATTTGGTTTGAGAAACAAGTCCGCCCTGAACCGTAATCTATCTCAAGTACAATCGTGATTTAAATAACTGTTTCATACACATATTACGTTCAAAAACAGGCTAGGGTAAGTCCAGATTCACGTGACCTTCGGGGAGGGGGCTTGTGACTGCTGTCCTCAGAGCCTTGTGCCATCGTGCTGACCAACGAATACAGTCTTCTTCCATCTCGATACAACAAAACCCATCGCATGCTGGCAACTCAAGGGGTCAATAGCAGGCACGCGATCATGGAATTGCATCTTCTTCTGCTGCTATGCACCAGCGCTAGCGTCCTTGGGCATTGGAATTATCAAGCCCCTCTGTATTCTCAACAGGCGGCAACACGCGGCCCAGAACTTCGCCGCAAACTAAACGCTGTTGTCCCCCAAATCGAGACCCTAATGGGAATCTCCGGGACAGCCGGCATGTCTATTGGCGTCATGAGCAATGACGAAGTGGTGTTCAATCGCTCCTTTGGTTTTGCAGACGTAGAGCAGCGTCTGGTAGCCAACGCCAGCTCGCGCTATCCTCTTGCCTCGCTTACCAAAGCCTTCACCGCCGTCATGATTGCACAGCTCGCCAATGAAGGACTCCTGAAATGGGATGAACCTCTCACCACTTACATCCCTGAGCTTGATTTCCAATCCGACACTTCACTCACAAGCAAAATTCGATTGACGGATCTTCTATCTCATCAGACGGGTCTTATACGACTAGATGCACTTTGGCTTGGAGCGAATTCGCGCGTTGTTATTCCCAAAGAGCGAACCGTCGCGGCTTGCAACCATTTGAAGCCGATTTATCCCCTCCGAACAGAGTGGATGTACAACAATTGGATGTACGCCCTTGCAGGGGAAATTACCGAGCGAGTGACCAACATGTCTTGGGGTAACGCTTTGGCCGCCCAAATCCTCAACAAACTGTCCCTCAATGAAACTACCGCTATCGACGCCGAGATACCTCCAGACTCGACGGCGCTACCATACATGATCCTTGAAGACAAGACACCAGTGCGCGTCAACGACTCCCAACTCAGGGATGGGGAGCTGATGGTATCTGCCGGTGGTATTAGAAGCACTGTTCACGATCTGCTTTCATGGGGTCGCACACTTCTCTCTGTATTCGGTCCTGAGGTACCTCCGCTGGAGGGACTGGATACCATCCTAACGGGCCACGCCATCATGAATAAGACGCGCACACTGGACGAGCTTTATGCATTTGGATTTGCAAAAGTAACCACCCCTTCACAGCTTGGGAAGATAGGCTTCAATCCGCTTCTACTCAATGCCATGCCGATTGTGGGTGAGCCTACATCTGATGTAGTGTATTATCACAATGGAGGTGGCACCGGTTACAACCACTGCTACATGCTTGTCCCCCGACACGAAACTGTTATCGTGGTCCTTACAAACTCCATCGCGCAGGGAGATACGGCCGACTGGGTCGCTCAGACACTCCTCCAGGAGATCCTGGGTGTGGAGACTCCAGTCGACATGGTGCCGTTTGCGGAGCAGGCTGCCAAAGAATGGAGGAGCTCATATTCCAAGATCAAGAAAACCCTCGAGGATGGCCGTAAGCAGGGTACGCGCGAGCCTCTGTATCAGGACCTGGTTGGGACGTACTGGCATGCAAGTAGGGCACTGTATCTCAAAGTATACGAGGCCGACGGTGTGTTACGGTTCAATATTGCTGGCTTTTCAGATCAGGAGCATGTGCTTTCACATTACCACTATGATACCTTTATCTTCTTGCCGTCAGCCGAAGAACGTACACGGCGTGGGTTATTTCATTACATTGCTGCCGCGTGGTTGCTTCGTTTCGAGAGAGATTCTACAGGACTGGTGAAGCATATTATCTGGAACTTAGATGAAACATCTGTTGATGGCGAGATATTCGCCAGGGATGCATAAGTGTGTGCTATATGAGGTTTGTTGGAAGGAATCTGTGTATACTGTATACTGGGGGCTTTTTTTCTTCTTTTTTTTCACCCTTAGTTTATGTCAGGTCAGAACAGCAAAACTTGTTTGGTGCCACTTGCGTACTTTCAGCTAGCAGCACAATGGCGTACTTACTTTATCCCCGCCCCTGAAACGATATGATCCCGTCCCATTGCCCCTTGTGCCATTATCGTCAACTATTCCCATACACCATCTTTCCAAACCTAGTAGAATGGATAATTCTAAGCCTGTACTAGTCTTACACTATCCAGACTGCTCCTGGATCTGCTGAATTCTCACCCATGAGAGAAATTACGGAGTTTGACCAGATGCTCATATCTCTTGTGCAGTACCCTCATGACCAATATATCACTCGCTGGTCGCTCCCCATAATCGGGGTCAAGAACAGCCTCAATGAATACTGTTCGTAGACCATACCAGTTGAGCGTTCGACGCCAGTGCTCCTCGGAGTCGTCAGGGTTCGCGACCCGATAAACTGTGCTGGGGTAGGAGAACACAGTTTTGGATGAAATTGCTCCGAGGGCGAAGACGAGGAACGAATTAACATAGAGGGTGTCGTCGTCACCAACCTGGACCAGGGGGTGTTGTTGGTGGTCATGGAGAAGCCACCGGGCCCAAAGCAGTTCTGCGGTCGGCTCGGAGAAGCCGATGAAGACCAACGTAGCACGGGATACCAGCGATGCCGGGATCAGATCGAAGGCGGTGGACGGATCGGAATATTCGGAACCGTCGAAGTACAGGCCAAATGCTTCGTCGAGAGGCCCCTTGTGGATTCGAAGAAACCCATTTTCGTCAGGCCCTGAAAGATTTCCTCGGTCGCGCAAATACTTTGCATCTCTGGGATGGATGATGGGGGAAGCGGACGTGCTGGCAGCCATTTGGATAGGGGCGGTGAAACTTCGCCAGGCGAGTATACAATAGAGTACGCAGTGATTTTGGAATTGAATACGGTAAAGTCTTGG
Organism: Arthrinium phaeospermum; assembly: GCA_006503535.1. Taxonomy (NCBI): domain Eukaryota; kingdom Fungi; phylum Ascomycota; class Sordariomycetes; order Amphisphaeriales; family Apiosporaceae; genus Arthrinium; species Arthrinium phaeospermum. The sequence continues at coordinate 2,151,789 of QYRS01000001.1, read as the reverse complement.
GTAATAAGTCTGCAGTCTCGTTGACACGGAGCTATACATACCCTAAATGCCTTGTTCTGGTCACCTTTCTCCGATATAATACGATGGGGCATCTTGAATTGACTTCTTGAAGTTATGGTTAACTACTTTATATTCACTTTTCGGTACGTCTGGGACTGTTTACCGTTCTATGCAAATACTTAAAAACAACAGCGCTGATAGGCATTCCTTAGGTTTGAAGTCCTTCACTATTCGCCTCGACTCTATCAATCTTGTCTGGATTGCGTCAACAAAGCTTGATCTCACAGTAGTTATAGTATAAGCAGACACCAACATACCCCAGTCTCTGACTAAAACATTTGAGTAGTTCAGTTCATTAAACCAGATTAAATGAACCATTCATTCCACCCTTACCCAACGAATACGCTGTGTTCTTGATTCATCCCCAGTCACCTTGAACAGACACGATATAGAGATTGTGACATTAAATCATTCTACCTATGCATGCCTCTTGTATTCACCACAGCCACGACATCTATAAAACTACCAACTGCAGCTCGCTTGACTTTTCCTTCACATCAGCCAAACAGGCTTGCTCCGGATTCCTCACATCTCAAAACAATATTTCCCAAGCCATCTCCCCACAGAAACCAACCAACGCAATCAAAGGAAAACCACCATCAAGATGCACACCTTTACTTTCCTCGCGGCCTTGCTGTCCTCAGCAGGCCATACTCGAGGCGTCTCAATCCCCTCAAATACCCTTCGGGTTGACAACAACGAGACTGTAATCCCCGATGTCACCGTCAGACTCGTGGCGGCCAATGGCACTATAATTGATGCTACAGCTGGTGCCAAATCCCCTGAGTCCACCTTTGTTCCTACCCCCAATTCCCAGTCTATCTGTGACCGTATCCCTCAACGTAAGTGCCTAATACCCGCCCTATTAGTATTCAGCTTGATCTATACATTTTCCAGCACTTGACGACGCGTCACCTTCATCTGAGCAGTCAAGAAACTTGGTGAATTCTTTTGTTGGCCCTTATACAGCCATTGCTGAGATAGATTATTCTAGCGGGCGCATATACTGGCCACTTCGCTCGCAGCAAGGACTGCAGCGTGCTTGCGGACTATCTCAAGACCTTACAGCTGGGTTATTGGGATACGTGGGACTATGACAGCTACGCTCTGGGTATTGCCTCTTACAAAACCTGCGTCTTCTACATCTCTGGCGTTGAAACCTTCAATGGACACGTCTGGTGAGTTACTGCATGCTCTCTCCTAGTATCAATCATTATTCTCGTGCGTTTCTGTACCCAATGCTGGGCGTTGAGATTAACCAACAATACTCTTGTCGCAGGATCGGAAACCAAGATGCCGCAGACGCGATAAATTATGTCGTCTCTCGATACACTCACGACGGCCTTGTCGCGGCTGCTGGACAGTTCAACTGCAACTATCCTGACGGCGTGAGCAAGCTTGACTGGTCTGTCCAGGATAGCGGCAAGTCGTAGATAATCGTGTAAATAAGGACTAGAGTCGATGGAAACTAGACCTCATCCTCTTGTCTGGTCATGGAGTGCGTCAAACTTTGGTAGAACTTATCATAGCGGGCAAACAGAGTCATCAATTGTCGCTGCTGCGGACCAGATTAGCATTAATACTTTAACTCCAGTTCCGAAATTACATATGCTGTTGACATCGAGACAGTGTAGCGCAGTGATATGGGTCGACGTACACTGTTTTAGGCACATCCGGTCAAATGCTTCATACCCAACACGGATTGATATGCGCTACGTCAACACCCAATGCGCATTGGAATACTTCATAAGAAGGCAAGCAATATCGATATGTGGCGAATATTGGCTTGTGGCATAAATGCACCGGCAAGGCTGGGTATTTGGTATGACAAGCTCGCACGACCTTCAGGCATGATTCTCGAGTAACTTGTGCGCAATCTCAAGTTCATCAGTCAATTGGAAGCTTAAATCATTCATATCTCCATCATCTCATTGTCACGATTGATGATTTTTTATACCTATAGGTATAAGCCTGGTATTATTTCCTGAGGCATGTAAGCACGATTTGAAGTGTTGGACAAGGTGGTGGTGCGGTTGCACAGGACAGCAGCTTTGAACCAGCAAACCTTGGCAGCTAACCTTGGACTTACAGTAGAGCTACAGGCTCGAAGATCGGGTCAGTTACCCCCACTCTTGTCATTTCACCACTTCAGCAGCACCACAGTCTCCCGATAACTCGAACACAACCAGACGACCTCTTGAGCCTACCATACTTTCTCGTGAGTATATACACTTATTCCGCTGAAGATCAACGATTCATTCATTTTCGCGGCTCGCGGAGTAAGGGCGGAAGGAAGTAACCGTCCGCTTTATAATGCAGCAACCGTTACGGTCGAAGACCTGGCAAGTTTCACGAGCCTGGGAGAGGCGTTCGAAGAAGATGTGAATGGGAACATTGTTTCCAAGTCAACAAGTGCACCAAGTTTTTGTTAGTTGATAAGTCGTCCCATAAGGCTTGGTTCGGCACCGTCAACATCCCCAAGGAGCAGGTCTCGGTAGAGCAAGCCGCAGCTTGCCTTCGCCCTATATCGGATACCCACATCTACCCGGCCGCGGCTGCTTGGGGAAAGACGGTCGAGTTGTCGGAATCTTGTTGAATCGTTACATAACCCAGATTTTGGGCATCTTGCAAGTCAAAACCAAGAACTGGATCCGTCACCAAAAGCCGAACCAAGTAAGTGGTCATTTCTCTTTGCGACTGGCCATTGCTCTGCATATGTAGATTAGCCGGTCGCATTTGACTTGTTGCAATGGGGCAACCGCAAACATGAGTCTCATAACCCGATGCTGTCTGTCTTTGTACAGCTAGACAGAGCTAGGGCCCGACCACCGGATAGCGTACCACGTACAGCGGGTGGTAGAAAAAGCACAATGCTGACATGGCTCATTAGCGGGGAAATGAACCCGCGGGTTTCTTAGTTGCTGCGCCGTACCCTGCAAATTTGGTTCAGAATCTGACATGCATCGCCAGCTCAAATGCGAGAATAATACCTGATGGATGCTAGAGACGATCGAATGATCATTATCAAATTTGTGGCTTGTTATTCATACTTGAGTACTCATGCTCGAAATGTGTGGAGGGCGGGGATTTGTCCCGTTGCAGACGGACAGAGCATTTCGCCTTCGTTGCACGCTCGCTTCCAGGCTGATGGTTCCATATCTGATAGGTACGCCTACCTCCCATGTGTGCGCGAACGCTTTGGGCTCCAGCGTCTCTACCTAGCACGTATTTACACCCAGATTGCCATCGATGTCCATCCACCCAGCCCTATATTTGCCTAGTGAGCCTTGCGCCGCATACGCGCCGGTGCCAGACGGGGGGCGGGAATAGTTTTACAGTGGACTGAAGCCGACCGGTCGCACCCCGCCTGGACGATCTGGCTCATCCAAGATGTTTTGGCCTGATGAGATGGAAAGGCGTAGTGGGAACGGATCGAAAAGTGGATTCAGTGCTTACTGCGAGACTGCTCCGTACCTAGCCTCTTGGGAAAACAAGCAATTGAGCCAAGTTAAACATCCGTGCAAACCATTCATATCCACGATGCCAGGGTGGTGTCTGCTGCGCCTGGCTGCTTCTTGGAAAATGGAGGAGGGGAAAAAAAGACGAAAAAAGATAACATCCAATGCTGTGAGGTCTATCATGCCATGCACCACGCAAGAGCATGGACATATCACTATTAATGGAGAACACCTGAAATTAGGCGAGGGGCCCTCCCTGCCTGCTGTCGGCTCCAGACTCTAGGCCCCTGGCCCCAGCGCCTGGCAACCACACATTCCGTACCACTGAGTGCTACATGTATGCAATTCACTGCATACATTCGATATTTCAGAGCCGCCGAGGCCATAAGTTTAACCTTGGGACTTGGCAACATCTCGACATTCGTTTTCTCAAATATAATCCTCTGTCGCTGTCGGCAAATGGCGCGTGGCGGAGGTTCATGTGAAGCTCGTGGCTTGGTGGAACCGACGGCTGGCTGACGCCACCTACCTAACCTACTACCGTCTGGTGTAATACTTAGCTGAAAGAGATCCTTGACCACGATAGGCCCCTTGGTATTAGTGCTGATGCGGACCTGGGCGCACCGCAGCCTATTACATACGAGCAGCGCATACAATTGTGGCCAGACTATACCAAAATAGCAACCGCTAAGAGGATCTGATTCGGTCCCTGATTTGCTTTTTACTGGTGTTGTCTCGCCAAGTTTGCAGAACCGAGGGGGGTGGTACAGATTCCAAACTTCCTATCTACTTACCATTATACTTGCGACAGGCGGTCGTCAACTCTTTGAGGACATGTCTACTAACTACCAGCCAGTCGACGACTATTCGTCGAATCGCATTCATGCGCAAGGCGACGAGCAGCTCCATGAGTCACACATGACCGACAATCATGCAGCACAGAAACCGACCATGTCGGCCAGCTACTGGCCAGTTGACGGCCAGGAATCAGCATATCAGTATCCTCACGACCCCAACCAGCCCAAAAATGCAGTTTATACCGACAATCTCCCACTACATGATCTACCTGGTTATGACCAGTTTGGAGATACGAGGTCCAACCCAGTTCCCAATGGTGAGAACCCGGGAGATGACAGGAAGCTGCGGGCACCCAAAGGCACGAGGATCCCGAGTCTCTGGATGTGGGAGCTGATGGCCTCGGCTTTTAGCCTTGTATGCTTAGCCGTCATCGTGATCGTGCTGCTCAACGAGGACGGCAAGCGCCTGGACGGCTGGGCTCTCATGATCTCCCCCAACGCCGTCATCTCCTTCATCACGACACTGGCCAAGTCGTCGTGCCTCCTGGTGCTCGCCGAGGTCATCGGGCAGCTTCGATGGGTGCATTTCGCCACGGCGCCCCGGACCCTGAGCGATATCCAGGTAAGTGGCTTGTGCTTCATCACGCCGGTCGGGAACTAGCACAGCTTAGCAGCATCACTAACTCGCCCGCAGTTGTTTGATGCCGGATCCAGGGGCCCGTGGGGCGCGCTGCAGCTGATGTTCCGGATGAAGACCGCAGCGCTCCTGGCTTCGTCGGCTTCGCTGTTGACCATTGCCGCGCTCGTGATCGACCCGTTCGCACAGTTGGTCTTCACCTTCCCTACCCAGGCGACGCCGTCATTGCATGGCCCGGCTGCTTCGATCAATCTGGCACATTTCTATGAGGTTGGCACGTCGATCACCCAAAACCATGGTCCCCCATATCCCGTCGGTAGGTTTGAAGGCTGCCTTGTAACTTGGTTCATGGACTGACCATCGAGCCGCAGCCCAGAACGCGCCATTTCAATTGCAGAGTGCTGTCATCTCTGCCGCATTTGGTGTTGCCCCTAGATTTGACCTCACTTGCCCTACTTCGAACTGTACCTTCCCGCCCGTTAGTACACTTGGCATCTGCAGCACGTGTGAGGTAAGCGACTTGATCAACTGTGGTGCCAGTAGGAGAGCTGTCTATAGGCCGAGGCGCCTAAAGCTACCTCTGAGCACCTTACATGTGGACATTCCTGGAACAAGACACTGACTCGAAATGGATCCCAGGACGTGGTAGACAGAACCAACACAACCTGCCGCCAGGATAAGAAATCGGGCGCCACCGTCTGCAATACGACTGTTCCGCGTCAACTCCTGCCGCCGAGCAACTTCACTTGGAGCGTTTCCAGCGATGCGGCTGGGTCGTACGCCGACGTATGGAACTCTTCGAGCGGGCCCGCCACACCCAGCATGGTCACCCAGGTGACAGGGTATGGCGAACCTGCGGTCCTCGCGGCCTTCACGGCGCTCAAGCTGGACAAGAGCCTCTTTAAAGGTAACAATGCCAGACCCACGAAACCATCCCATGTCAACCAGTGCATGCTGGCCTACTGTATGAAAACATACAACAACATCACAGTGCACAACAGCAAGACAGACATCGGGGCCGTGGATGAAGCCATCATGCACATCTCCAGCCACCAGTTCTTCCTCGACCCCCCGCAAAGCAGCCACTTCCTCTTCACCATGCAGGCGTACGCCGACGGCCAGACCTTCGGGCCCAACTACACGATGAACTGGTTCGACCACCTGAACCTCGGCATGTACATGAGGGACATCCTCAACAGCACCGTGGTCCTGAACGTCGGGACCTACCAGCCGGGCTACGGCGGGAGGATGGCGCCTTCGTTCGGCCTGGCCATGTACAATGCGGACAACCTGACGACCATGGTGGGGCAGATCGCGGACAGCATGACCAACTCGATGCGCAACGACCAGAATAACATCACCACCCTCGAGGGGACCACGTTCGTCAACGAGACGTATATTCATATAGAGTGGAAATGGCTGGCGCTGCCCATCGCGGTCTCGGTCCTTTCCCTGGTGCTGCTGATCACCGTCATGATCAACTCCAAGTCCCACGGTGTGCAAGGTAAGCCTGCCCTGCTTCTCCCTACCGAAAGAATCTCAGTTGTTGACCGTATACTCCTCATAGTCTGGAAATCTTCCAGTTTGCCGCTCCTGTTCTACGGTCTGGAGGGCTGGACCAATGAGCACACTCACGGGTTTCAAAGCCCCCACGACTTGCATCAGAGGTCGAGGGCTATGAAAGGACAGGTCACTTTGGACAGTAACCACCCGGTCTTCCTGAAAGATGGCTTGTATCGTACAGACGATTCTACTCAGTAGGAGGGACCCTATGTTATTGTACGACGCCATTTTCACTCCTGTAATTGGCATACAAAACGACAGGACTCCGTATATAGCACCTTGAGATAATAAACATACTAGTCAGTAGCAGATGCCATGCTTTGTCATCCGTTCGCTAGGTGTCCCTTTGTCATTCGGCAATCGTGGCTTGTCTTCATTAAGCAGTGGCGTCCACTGATCTTAGCAGATCTCTGAGACGGAGAATAAGCGGACATACTGAACGAATTTGGTTTTATTCCATACTTCGTGGCATGGGAGTTCTGCTAACTGTGGCCCACCCAGTGTTGTGTACCTATGTGGCCAGAGAATGGGTCCAGAAACCACAAATTCGGCGTTTGCTACACCTATCGCGAGCCGTCATGAAAATGCTGGGAAACAGGTGCCGAGAAATCGGTGGGGAGCTTTACGCGAAACCCTTCACAAGTGGGTAACATTACCCGATGTACTCGACCTTTTGTCATTTACTTCTGCCGACCACGGGTACTCGGGCAGCTGGATGACAATTCTAGCTTCCAAGGTCGTTTTCACCAACAGATGCGCCAGGGTTACACGACATCTGGTCGCATACAGGTCGGATGTTACAGCCGGACCTTTAGCCAAGATTACATGCCCATTCTCCAATCGCTACCCCTGTCGTCCATGCAGATATCCGGGGAAGATGTGGAGGAGTGTCCAATTGTGCACCACCTGGAAGCGCAGTGGCTTGAGGTGATATCTGATAACGCATCATCCACTCGCCCGCGACCCTATGAGATCCCGGGGAAAATATGCAACTAGAAGCTCCCACGCTTTACGCTCCCGACGGGTTCGGTGTTTTTCATTATCTGTTTCATTTCCACTGCGAAATGGGACCGGGTTCCTCTCACATCTTGATGCACCGAGCCGATGCCGAAGACAATAAGAACCGCAGATGCGCCCGGATTGAAATTGCAGTTGAAGCCACAACATGATTACTTGAGTAACGCCAGATCATGGAAGTTTGATGTTTGCTCCCACTGCTGGCCATGGTTGATGGGTCGCCTCACAGCCTAGATAGACCAATATAACTGATTGCGCTCTCCCAATTTGAAGTTTCCAACATGCTGAGTGCCAACTTTGGACTGTGATTTCAGTTGACCAAATCCTGGGCTGAATGTTCAACAAACGGATTTCTTGGGCTTCAATGGATTTTTCCTCAATCTCGGCGGACCATGGCTTTGATACCTGATGGCCATCTGACGACCGAGTCCACGGACCTCTCGACCTATCCAACGACCGCATTGCAGCAGATTGGGTTCTTCGTGGTCTTCTTCTTTCCAGCACTCTCGCTTGCAGTGGTCTCTCTTCGAGTATACAGTCGTTTCTCTGCTAGGACGTTTGGATGGGATGATGGATTCATTGTTGCAGCCATGGTACGTGTTCCCACGACGAGACTAACAGTCTCAACGGCAGTATTTCTATCATGTCTGACCCTTTATCAGACAACGGCTGTGGCCGAAGCCGGCTGCAACTACGTCATGATGAAAATGAACTACATCGGCGTCCACACCTGGCAGATGCCTCTCCAGCCCATGGACCGCCCCTGGAGCCAAATCTGGGCCTACGTGGTCATCATGCTGTACAATCCGCAGCTCGGCCTCGTCAAATCTTCCGTACTGTTCTTCCTGCTGCGACTCGGGGGACACAAGCCCGGCATCCGGTGGTCCATCCACCTGCTGAACATCTCCAACATCCTGCTCATGGTGTCCGTATTCATGGTCTCGGTGTTGACGTGCGTGCCGGTGCGCAAATACTGGCATCGCGATGTCTCGGGTCACTGCAACAACGAAGGCCTGCAGTACATCATCACCTCGTCCATCACTGTGCTGACCGACATCCTCGTGGTGATGTTGCCGATCAAGATCGTCGTCGGGCTGCAGATGCCCAGGCGACTGAAGATGGGTCTAACGTTGGTTCTTACGCTCGGCATCATGTGAGCTACCCTCATCCAGCCCGGGGGCGAAAGCCAAACCCTAGTAGGAGATAACGCTAACATGACTCCCCCACTGTGCATCAGTGTCAGCATCGTCAGCATCTTGCGCCTGTTCTGGCTCATCGAGTACCACTACGGCGGCCTGTTCCAGAAGCCCGACTTCTCGTACGACATCCGCTTCGTCTACTCGACCGTCGAGTGCAACCTGGCCATCATCTGCGCCTCCATCCCCGCGCTGTCGTCGCTGCTGAAGAAGTGGTTCCCAAACTTCTTCGCGAAGCTCACGAGCAGCAGCAGCAGTGGCCGGAAGCACCAAAGCCCCCTTTTCTTCCGGCGCGGGGACGTCAAAAGCCTGGCTAGCAGTAAGCCGACTTCGTCGCACGTCATCCGGACATTCGGCGGCGGCACGATCATCCTCAAGGACCTGCCGGCCAGTCCCCAGGCTAGCTATCCGTGTTCTCCCCTGTATTCCAAGGGGGTTGGTGGTGGTGGTGGTGGCGATAGTGACGACGAGGGGGCATTGTTTGAGGGCTACAATATATGGAAGACGACAAAGGTGGACGTGAGCTATAATGATGCCGGGTCTGTCAGATCGGGGGATCTGGCAAGATCTGCTTCAAAGTTTCGGTATCAGCAGAGCATGCGGGCATTTTCGAATCAGTAAGCAGTTTGACTGGGTGAGCACGGTCAGTGTTAGCTGCTGGGCTCCAAGGGCGAGAAACACTTCTATGGTTGCAGCAGAGTATCACGAGGTTGTATAGTTTACTGGGTTGATGGCTCCTGGTTTTGAGCCGTGGTGAGCAAGGAGCCGGTCTTGACCAATGAGAATAATCACCCCCTTATGTTATGCAGTCATTTAGTGAGGTCATTGTTCGTCATCATTCAGTCAGCATGCGGTGGCGCTTCCACGCAAGCCCATTAAGGCTCTAGGCGAATGCAAGAAGCAATATTTCCCGGAGTGGTTGCATCCCGGTCCAGATTGGACATTGCACTGCAACATTCGTGCATGAGGGCGCTGACCACATGAAAGGTGAATCACCACCTCCTCATTACAGCGGCCCGTGTACCGTATTACACCGTCTGGAGCATGAATCCCCAATTCCCGCTCTGCTATTTTGGAGTCTCCCTTGCGTCCCTTGAAACGCGACGAAGCAGAGATTTTGAATCGGGCCACGCTGCATACTATGACTAAGAAATCTTGATATGGGGTTATTTATGGTGCTATGGCAATCTGTATCGGTACCCTGCGCGGAGATCTGACCGGTGATTGGCCAATTGGACAGGTATCCCTTTGGTGACCCCAGCCATGCCTGACAGCCGAGCCAAGGGATTCGCTTAAGGGGTAAAGGTGCCGACCATTGCAGGATGATTTTCTATCCGCTGGTGCATGGTAACGTCAACACGTGGGTGGCGTAGACTCAATGGCACATGGAACACTCGACTTTGGTTCTCCTGAATATGGGCACTTGTATAGGCAAGGTGAGTGAGACATGGTGTGCTCGAGGGACTGCCTCGCCTATGCACCATGCGGATACTTAAGAGCCCGGACCGCGCAAGGACAGCGTCCCATTGTGCCTAAGCTCTATTTCTCGTGTATAGCCTGCAACAGATTCGAATCAAATCAACATGATGCTTTTCAGTCTCCGTAATCTGCTTTTGCTAACTTCGTCTACTCTGTTTGGGTACGTTGATGGTCATCCTCATACCCGCAAAGGTAACGAGACCACTGGCAGCCCTGGTACCTATGACTACATCGTCGTCGGCAGCGGGCCCGGCGGGGGCGTGGTCGCGAGCAACTTGGCCCTGGCAGGTCACAGCGTGATGCTGATCGAAGCCGGCCGCGACGCCAGCGACGACCTCTCGACCACCATCGCGGCGCTGTCGTACCCGGCTACCGACGCGCTCAGGTGGCACTTCTTCGTCCAGCATTTCGGCGACGACCGGGAACAGGAGCTTCAGAACAACCATCTGACCTGGACCTTGCCCAACGGGTCGTACTGGGTCGGTAGCGGGGCCCGGGCGCCCAAAGATGCCAAGTTGAATGGGGTGTACTACCCTCGCGGCGCCACGTTGGGAGGCAGTGCCGTTGTCAACGCCATGGGGACGTTTCTGCCCAACGATGCGGACTGGGACTACGTGGCGGATGTCACTGGTGATGATTCATGGTCGTGAGTAGAAACAATGCAGCTGCTTGGATGACACTCCATCTGACAGACCGCATAGCTCAGGAAATATGAGAACAATCTTTGAGAAAGTGGAGAGAAATCATTACTTACCGCGTGGCACACAGGGGCACGGCTTTGATGGCTTCATGGACACCCAACTAGGGTCGCCGAGTTACTATAAGAGGAGTCCCGGAGCGCTGTCATTTCTGGGATCATTGGCAAGTGATCTGCTCGGACGTGCTGACAGTCCAATCGGCGGGAAAGAGTTGCTGCCACTCCTGGGTAAAGACCCGAACTTCGAAAGCCCCAGGAGAGACTTCTCCACTGGCTCTTTTGGGCTGCCCATCCACACCACGGAACATGGAAAGCGTTGGTCGCCTCGAGACTTGATCTTGTCCACCTTGAACGCCAAAAGGAAAGACGGTTCAAGTCGATACCGTCTCAAGCTTCAGCTGGAGTCCCTTGCCACTCGTGTTCTCTTTGGCAATGATGGGAGGGATCACAAGTCGCGAGCTATCGGCGTCGAGTTTCTCGAGGGCGCTATGGTCTACGGCGCTTCTTGGGACCATGATGCGAAGAACCCACCCAAGGGCACCTTGAAGCGTGCCTACGCGCGCAAAGAAGTCATCATATCGGGCGGTGCCTTCAACTCGCCCCAGCTGTTGCAACTGAGCGGCATCGGCGACCGCCAACACCTGAGCTCCCTCGGCATCCCAGTCGTAGCCCACGTCCCGGGCGTCGGGCGCAACCTGCAAGACAACCAAGAACTCCCCGTCGTCGGCCACGGCCCCGCCAACTTCACCACGGCCCCGGACCCCGCCGCAGCAAACTGCACCTTCGGCCTCCCCGCCGACCCCTGCGTCGCCGCCTGGCGGCGCGGCGAGGGCCCCTACGCGGGCCCCCAGGGAAACAGCGAGTGCGCCCTGCTCCGGACCCCGCACAGCCCCGACGGCCGCCGCGACATGCTGACCTTCTCGCCCCCGACCACCTTCCGCGGCTTCTGGCCGCGCACGAACCAGACCGACCCCGGCCTGTTCACGGACCCGCCCAACGCCGTCTCGCGCAGCATGGTGCGCATGTCGCCCCGGCCGCCCTCGGATAAAGCGGGCGTGCGCATCACGAGCCGCGACCCGACGGTGCCGCCGGCTATCAACTTCGAGCACTTCCCCGGCGGCCTCGACGATGACGCGGACGTGGGGGCCATGCTGGACACCGTCGCCTTCGTCCGGCGGGTCTTCGCAGCCGTGCCCCCTCCCTTTGGGCCGGTGACGCCGGTCGAGCCGCCTTGTCCGGCGGGGGTGCTGCGGAGTGGGTATTGCCGCGTGCGGGAGCAGGATGCGACTTGGGTGCGGGCCCAGGCTTTTGGGCACCACGCCGTGGGGACTTGTCGCATTGGCGCTGGGGATTTTGGCGTGGATGGGGACGAGGACGAGGTAGATCCGCGCGCGGTGCTGGATTCGCGGTTCCGGGTGCGCGGGGTCCGGGGGCTGCGGGTGGTGGATGCGAGTGTGTTTCCCAGGCAGCCGGGGGCGTTTCCGGTGTTGGCGACGGTTATGGTGGGGCAGAAGGCTTCGGAGGTGATTCTAGAGGATGCTTGACGGGGGAGACCAAGTGAGTTGCTGTAGAGCTGTGTGCGATTTCTTTTTGGAAGTTTGCGTGGTGTGCTGGACAGGAGAAAGATCATCACTGAAGTAGATAGGTAAATGAACTATGCTGTCCAAGTCGGTCTTGACACATGAAACCTGAGCCAAGGTTCAATTAATACCTCCAACCTCTTGGGTCTACTAGTCTCGTATCCCCCTGATGGCGAGAACGCTGCTCCCACCAGATTATGCTGTACTGTACATAGCAGGGATCAATTGGTGCTATTGGCATAACGTTTATTCCGTTGAATGGAATACCCGATTGGATAAACTGGCCTATCAATTATCCAAGGGGAGTACTGTACGAAAAGCAGCGTTCTCGCCATCAAGGGGATAGATGTGACATAAGCTCCGTCGGATCCCAGAGGGTTGATGCAGGGGGCTGTTGTTTTCCTTTACTCTTGGCTAGGGGTAACTGAGTCTAATTCTCTTACTGGTAGAAATCAATCCTGACAGCGGATCTAGTGGTATTATAGAGATACGAGTGCATCGTCTCAGACAATCAACCCTGCCTGGTGTAGTGACCTACGAGCAATAGTGAGACACAAACTGCAACTCTACCGGGATCAATATCATGAAGACAATCAGTTCGATTTTTTCTACCGTAAAATGACAGGGCCTTTTCTCTCGAAGACTCTCCCAGCCACTTCAATCAAAGTCTCTAGATAACAACATGCAGTCGGACGCGGTACTCCTATTTCCTCGGCAGCCCAACCGAAGTCAAGAAAGCGGAGCCCGGCTGATCCACCAGGCGACCCTAGCGGACGAGTCAATTCCCGGTTTTAGAATATCGCAAGGCCACAACCTTAATCCGACGCCAGGGTGGAGCAGATGAATGACTCGTGGTTTGGGTACCTGGGCTATTCCTTGCCATAGCTTACGCTTGCACACCAAAGACCCCCTCTTCCCAACCTCGACAGATCACCATGGCTGCAGCGACCGCCACAGTTGACGGCGACGTCAAAGCTGATGCCGGACTTCAGGTAGGTTCAAATACTGTGCCCTTTTTTGAATAGAAGATTAACATTTGATAGGAGAACCGAAAAGTCGTCGACGCCGAGTTCAACCGTTGGCGGCCAAAGTATCACCTGATCGGTCCCAGGGGCTGGGTTAATGACCCATGCGCGCCAGGGTATGATCCCGTGAACGAGGTCTACCACGTCGGTTTCCAATGGGTCCCGACCGGTGTCGAGTGGAACAACAGCATCTCCTGGGGCTCGGCCGTTTCGCCCGACCTCGTCTCGTGGACGGTCCGAGGGGAAACGTCGCTGGAGCCTACCCCGGACGCCGATAAGCTTGGCGTTTTCACAGGGTGCCTGTCCCCCGTGACTGCAAAACCCGGCACCATCACGTCGTTTTACACTTCGGTCACGCTGTCGCCGATTCATCACGCCTCGCCTTACTCGTATGGCCAGGAGCTTCTTCACGCCGCCACGTCGTCCGATGCGGGCAAGACGTGGACTCGATACGAGAAGAACCCGGTTCTGCCGGGGCCGCCTGCCAACCTGGAAGCGACTGGATGGCGAGACCCCTTCATCGCCCCGTGGATGTCCATGGCCAGAGTGCTCGATGATCCGCCGGCAACACTGTACGCTCTCATCTCAGGGGGCACGAGAAACAGCGGCCCAACGTCCTTCTTGTATAGGATTTCCCCTGAGGCGCTGTACGACTGGGCATTTGTCTCCACCCTGGGCAAGATGCCCAAGAGCTCCTCTACATCTGGCGACCGATATGACTTCGGATCGAACTGGGAAGTTACCAACTTCATCTCCTTCCCCGATCCCGACTTGACCGCAGCGGAGGGCTCTCAACTCGACTTCCTGATCATGAGCGTGGAAGGGATGGCGGAGACGGGCGTGTTGTCGGGCCACACGGAGTTCCGAAGGGACCATAAGCAGATGTGGCTCTGTGGCAAACTGGAGCCGGGGCAGGATAAGGCCGTCGAGATGACGTACCGCTACGGTGGCTTCCTGGACCATGGCTGTTACTACGCCGGCAACTCTTTCTGCGAGCCCAAGTCGCAGCGGCATATCATCTTGGGCTGGCTCGTCGAGGAGGATCTGCCGTTGCAGAGGCGGCAGGCTCAGGGATGGAGCGGGATGCTGTCTTTGCCGAGGATGCTGAAGCTGCAGAGGCTGGAGAACGTCTTTGAGCCGAGTGATTCCAAGATGGAGAGTCTCAAGTCATTTGGCGTCAAGAAGGTAGCGCCGCAAACATACAACCTCACGACGCTATGCGCAGTACCAGCCGGTAGGTTGCAGCAGCTCCGACGGAGCCACCAGTCCCTGGACCCACGAACGCTGTCGCCTCAGACTGGCACCGGTGGACTCGATCTGGCCCCTGGAAACTGCTGGGAGTTGAAGGCGTCGTTCGGGCTCACCCCTGAGACCGAAGCCGTCGGTCTTGTCCTTCGCCACTCGAAAGATGACCCGGCTATCCGCACAATCATTACGTACCGGCCCTCGACCGAGACTCTCACCATCACCCGCCGCCACTCCACCGTCCACAGCGACGTCAACACGAGCGAAGAGACGGCGCCGCATACTCTTTTCAAGTTCCTGGATCCTTCTGCCTCCTCGTCTGGCGCCGGTGGTTCTACGACGGCACCGGCACCGCGTACAGAGCACCTCACGCTTAGGGTGTTCTTCGACGTCAGCGCACTCGAACTATTCGCCAACGAGCGGACGGCCATCTCGGCCCGGATCTACCCCGAGTCGGGTGCTTGCTGCGGAATCTCTCCTTTTGTGGAAGGGGGCGGGTGCGAGATGTCGCAGTTCGACTTCTGGGAGATGGCACCCAATGTTCGCATGGAGGAATGATTAGTGTGTGGGTATAAAACTGGCGGCATAGATAGAGATGTTATACACCTACCGTGTCTGACAGTCCTTACACCTACCGTGGCCCGTCAGCAGCTAGCAATGCACGGGCTCATGCTACACCTGTTTTTAGGTGCGTATTTGAAGATTATCGGTACATCGGGCTTGCCAATTACCGGCCACGGCCTACGCCGGCGCACTACCGGTCGATTTAACACCGGCCGATATAGTGCACACATCAACACCAAAGAACATCACGACCTTTACCGGTAGCTACAACAACACCGGCCGATGTGGTGCATCAACACCCGACGTCTACGGCCCGGCCGATACGGTATATCAACACTGGCCGATGGGATACATCAACACCGGCATCAACGCCGGCATCAACACCGGCATCAACACCGGTCGATGCGGATGTAACGGGCCTCATAATATTTGAGGCGGTTGTCAGTGCCGGCAAGCCTGAAGTACCCCAAATCTTCAAGTACGCACATAAAATAGGTATAGCGTGAGGCCCGTGCCTCATAACTGCTTACAGGTGCTGACGGCCCACGGTAGGTGTAAGGACTGTCAGACACGGTAGGTGTATAACATCTCCATAGATATGCTGCTGTAGACGCACGCCTCAATGAGGTTAACTACCTAGATTGAAAAATTGTGTCACAACCTTAAGAATGCCATCATCGGAATCGTCAATGCAGCTACACCTCTTCACCCTTCGCCTCCTCAGTCTCCTCTTCCCCTCCCAGGCAAAAGGGACTCCCCAAAATCACCATCTCCTCGTGCCCCTGCGGAATGGGCCTTTCGAGCCTGTCGATCTCGTCCTCGGGCTCCCCCTCCTTCTTCTCGGGCGACGCGATGTAGTAACCCTGGTGAACCAGGCAGAGGCGATAACCGTTCTGGGGCCCGTGCCTCCCGGTCTGGTAGATGGCGAAGAGGATGGATCGCTGCGTCTGGCCCGTCTCCTTGTTCCGCATGGCGTGGGAGAAGATGTGGTGGCGGACGCCGTTCGGGAAGTTGGAGATCTCGTCCACGGCGCTCGAGTTGGCCAGCTCGCGCAGCATGGGGGTGGGGAGGGGGGCGGCGTCGGTCAGGATGTGGGAAGACATTTTGGCGATGAGGATGGGGATGGGTAAGACGCCGACTGTGTAGAAAAACGAGAAGCAGGTCGGCTCTAGCTTGGGACGATTAATCAGTCTCCTGTTGAACCTTGTAATTGCTATAATAAAGGATGATACCAATGTTTTAGAGTCCCATTATCGTGTCAAGTATTGTTGTCAAAAGAGGGTTCCTCGGCGCAATTGTAGAGGCCTTGTTCAATAGGAAGGCTTTCAAGATGCGAATGAGTACTATTTAATCAGTTGCTATGACATCAGGAGTAATCTGAACCGTTCTGATGAGGATGCAATTTAAGGCCCGCCGTCACTCGCCGTGAACTTGACCGGGTGAGTCATTATTAGGGTGGTTCCTCCGCGGTAGATCATGAAGATGGGCTATGTTCCCATGAGGCTGAGAACCCTATTTGAGGCCTTCAAGGTGGTTCCCATACTCGAATAGGGCCAGCAGTGAACATTGTATGAAGAAAATGAATAGTTCACATTGCTTGGTCCAATCCCACTGATGCGCCGACGATATGCGCCACCTCCTTTACCCCTGACCTACGATGCACCGCCACAAAAACATCCAATTAGCCTCATCCTTAAGTCGCCTAGCGCCAACAAAAGCAAAAGAACACAGAATCATTACAGCCAAAAATTGCTGGGCTGATGGCTGAAACAACTACCATGAAGACTGCATCAATTTAAGTGCTGGTCTAATTGGATGGAGGATGACTGTCACATTACTGCTAGCTCGGCTGACTCTAGGCAGCAGCAGCTGCTAGGGCTTCCACTACCGATTGAGACGCGCTCAAGAATGCAATGCATCAGCTCTAACGGATTGGATTGCCATTCTGCTAATCTCATTGAAGTAACTCACCACGTATCGCTGTCTGAAAGCCACCGCTACCATGCCGCAGCCATGCCAGCACAAGACGTTGCAGCTCGAGCCCAGCGCGTATGCCCGTGAGGTGGGCTTCGAGTGGGCATCGCCAGCGCAGCGCCTTGCTGCAGCCACCAGGTCGGGACGCGTCCCGGTGCTTCCTGATGCATCAGACAGCTCGACTGGGGGTGGCCGCCGCAGGGCTGATGTACGCGCCGACAAGGTCGCGCGGGATCTGCTCGCGTCCTTCCCGGGCCCCTTGGTGCTGCCTACGGACGACCTGGCATGGGACCCGGAGTACGAAAGACAGAGCTTCCAGTCCTGGTGCGACGACGAGACGCGTAACCGGCCGACGCGTGCGCGCAAGACGCTGTACGTGGCGGCGGTGCCCGAGATCACCGATGAAGTAGGCTTCATGAGGGAGTGGTTGCGAGCAAAGCCTAAAGCTGGTGCATCGTCATCGTCGTCGTCGACGACGACGTTTCCTGAGCTGAAAACGCCAGATCTCGATGACTACGTCGCGTACCTGAGCGCCTTCTACCACGGATTCGCGGTCAAGCCGTTTCCCCAGAAGCTGCGATTCGTGGCGTGGGAGCAGAAGAATCGATCGAAAAAGTACCAATACATCGGTCTGGCCAACGAAGCCGGGACGTGCACCCGCATCCGAGCGCGGGTCTCTCCCGATGGCGTGTTCAGCAAGCAGCTCAATCTCGAAGACGTGCTTGACGCAGAGATTTCCCTGCTGCCGCACGACGCGTACGCAATGGCCCTGCTGGTGGATCACGACCTGTACGAGGACGACGAGGACGACTTTTGCTGCGGGCGGGCGTACGGATTGAATCGGGTCTGTGTCGTGTCCACGGCCAGGTACCATCCGATTCTCGATGAGGAGGGCGCAGGCCAAGAAAACACGCCGCTGGACCTGGCACTGGACTGCGAACACCAGCAGCAGCCGCAGGAACAGCAGCACTGGTGGCCCGCTTCGCACTGCAGGGCGTTCGTCGAGGCGCAGGTTGCCGCGGCCGACGTTCACCGCGGTACGCGCATTATTAATAGCAGGACAGTGTCGGTCAGCAGAGCGCCGATGCGCGCGGCGATCCAGGCGGCCAGGCGGGTGGGGCCCGACGACACTGACACGTCCCCCCAACCCTCGAACAGTGCGGAGCCGCGCCGGACCCTCTGGCTGGCGCGCTTGGTTCGCACGGTGTCCCACGAGCTGGGGCACACCCTTTTTCTGGACCACTGCGTGTACTACGCGTGCATGATGCAGAGCACCACCGCCATGGCCGAGGACCTGCGGCAGCCGCCTTATCTCTGCCCCGTCTGCCTCGCCAAGCTCAGTCACAAGGTCGCCGTCGAGCTGCAGGGCGGCTCCGAGGCCGCCAGAGCCGCCTGGGTGCTCGAGCGATACGAGGCGCTGGCCCAGGTGTGCGACCGGTGGAAGGAGGTCGGGCTCTTTGCCGGGTTCCAGGCGTGGCTGAGGGCGCGGATTGAGGTCATTCGCGATGAACAAAAGCAGCTCGATTGATTTGAGGGGACGTTCCCCTGTAGCTACTCTGCTGTAACTATCCTATTATACATGTAATTTACTAGCTCTAGCTACTGGATATAGAAGTCCGTTAAAACGTAACGGAGGAAAGCAGCAAACGATATTGAGATTGGCACCCGCCATTGTAGACCGTGCCCAGAACAGAAGAAAGGTAGCTATCAAGCAGAAGCGATCTCCACCACGCTCTCCGCATCGCTGGGCACATTGTTGTCGTTGATGCCAGCAGCAGGCCGGCTCCGGCTCCGGCGACCTGTGCCTCTTCTTCTGTCTCTCTCCTCCTGCAACGCCGCCGCCTCGGCCTCCAACGCCGCCCGCCGGGCCTCAGCCTCGTCCTTCTGCTTCTGCGCATTCATCGCCCGCTTCTCGAGCCTCGCCTTGCGGACCCCGAGCTTCATGCGCTTGATCCCCTCCTTGGCCGCCTGCTTGGCGACTTTGGCATACGCGTCCCGGCGCCGGGCCCGGTCGGTCGCGTCGCGCACGGCGGCGTGGCGGCGGTCGACCTGCTGCCGGCGCTCGCGGGCGCGGCGCTCGCGGTACTGCGGATAGGTCTCGTGCGTGCCGCCCCCGGGGCTGCAGCAAGGGCCATGGCTTGGTCCAGCTCGGCTTCGTTCAGGCGGTCCTCGTCTCCCAGCACGTGCTCGATGGCCTTGCGGCACGCGCGTCGCTGCTGCTCCAGGCGCTCCAGGCGCTCGCCGCGGCGCTTGCGGCCGGCGGGGTCCTTGCAGTTCATCAGGCGCTCGGTTTGGAGTTCGATTTTGTCGGAGATGACGATGTGGTCGTGGATGGCTTTGTAGAAGTTGCGGCGGGTCTTGTCCTCGGCTAAACGGAGGAAGGGAATCGCGAAGAGTTAGCAAAGTTGTCATGTAGGGTCCAATTTGGCTTTTCAGAGTAGAAAGGACCGTAGTATCATGGGTAGGAATGTAATGGAAAACAGGGAAAACAGTCAAAAGGATAGAAAACTGGACAGAGAGAAAGCCGGTGCTTACCGTGGTCATCTTGGTTGATGGATCCTCGGGCTTGGAAGACATTGCGCGACAGTCTGCGTCTCTTCCGAGCAGGCTGCGCCCCGTCAGAGGAAATCTCGCGATCGGAATCGTCGAGGGAGGAAACTTCGGAGTCCGTGTCAGAGTCATCGTCACCGCCACCATGGTAAACTGTGTCTGCGTCCTCATCGTGGAACTCGCTTCTGTGGTTGCTAACGCTGCTGCCGGAATCGTCGATATCGATAACCATGGCATCGTCGTCGCTGCCGGTCAAATCGTAGACCTCGGGGTGAGAAGGCGAGGGATTGGCAGGGACGGCCGGAGGGGCGGAAGGAGCGGAAAGAGCGGCAGGGGCGAGCGGGATGTCGTACAGAGAGACTTCGGCCTTTAGGGCAGGCGAAGAGACAAATTTTTTGTCGCCGAGGGAGGGTTTGGCCTCTTGGGCAGCCTCGGTCTTTACGCCGTTGTGATTGTCGGGCTTCGCTTCCTCCTTCTTGACGGGAATCGCGGGAGACTTTGGTATCACCAGTTAGCAAACAAAATTGTGGAGGGGACAAGGATTTGTAGATCGGACGGATGTGAAGAAAACAAAAACAAAACAAAACTCACCTGGTCGCCGCCGACAGCGTCGCCAACAGCGTCTCTGGCACCTTCAACGTTACCTCTTAGGCCCTCCGGCAAGGTTCTGAAGTGCTCAAGCACAGCCTGGCGGGCCATTTTATTTTCCATGCAAAGGCCTCGCAAGACATCGTGAAGAAAGGCCCGGTCACTACCTGCGAGGATATTCTCAACGGCAGGATCCATGGTTGCGCGCAAGTTACGAGAAGCGAGGAAATAATTGTTGGTAGTAGTAACGGGAGAAGCTGGGGCGGAAAGTTGACTGAGAGGTCGAGACAAACGTTGGAGTCGGAATCAGACGGGTGGTTGATGATGAGGTCGGACTGGGTGTTGAAGGCAAGGTGCGAGGAAAAGTTGATCTAGTTGGTTGATCGTAAGGTCGACGGGAATGACCGTTGTGAGGTCGGAAGGAACAGTAGTTGCTTGATATCTGGTTCCCAGTAGAAGGTTGCGTGATGTGACGAACAGCTTGGCCAGTTCTTGGTCAAAAGTCGCAAGATCTGGTTACTGGAGTCGGCAAATTCTTTGCATCAAGATCACCAGACGAGTTGAGCAGGGACACAAATGTTGAGCTGGGTCAAGTTACGATTTCTGAGCTGGAGCTGGTTCCGTTTCGTTGAAAGTCGAGGAGGGCAACCAAGCTCAGGTGTGACAGAAAGAATGCCAGAAATTGAACGCAAGGTCTTAATTAAAGACATCAGGGTCCGGTGAGGGCTGGTTTACTAAGAAGGGTCGTCAATGAAGGCAAGATGGCACGGAGATCGGGTAATCTTGCACAAGCAGTAAAAGAAGAGCGAGGGCCAAGTTACAACAGTCACAGTGTTGCAACTAAATAAATTGAATGCAAGGTCTTAATTCAAGGGTTTGTCGTCAGCTATGGGCTATTGCGAGAAAATTATCTGGCGATGAATACTGAGGCGGCAAAGAAATTGGGTGATCCTGTACGAACAGCAAAAGAAGACCCCAAATAAAGCTCTTATGAAGAAAACTTTCCAAACTGAATGCAGTGGCTTCATGAAGTTCACCTCGATTGTTGGTGGGTTAAAATGGGAGAGAAGGTTGACGACAATGGCCGCTATGATGCAGAATTGTTACTGTGGTAAGCAAGTTTGTGATCATGTTACGTTGTAGTTGCTTCAGGAAGGATCGGCTGTCCGAGCTCTGCTCTTCTCAATAGACATGGAACATTGATTTCAAGATTGAATATAAGTAAAAGAAAAGGGTTCGCCAATGAGCACGTTGTTTCTAAGAGGCTGGCTCGGTCTTTGACTGCATGTTGAAAAAAGAACATATATTAGAGCCAACGGGGGCAAGCACGATAAGATAAGTGTATGTGAACTCCAACCGATTTCATGCTATTATAACTCGTATTATGTCAGGGAATACAATGAAGTTGATACTCTGTGTATGTTCTGCTATGGTTTGCTTCAAAAAGGGTACCGCTAACTGCACAACTAGAAAGTATAATAGCTGCTATGAACCGAGATAACAGAACTAGAATCATGAATCACATAGGTAAATAAAGAAAGAACCGAGCTGTAAACTTATATGGTGGCCTTGGAAGAGAATTGACTAAAGTTATCCATCTTAACAAACTTTCTCGATGATTCCCTTTTAGAAGAGGTCAGGAATCAAGGACGAGTTCTCTATGCTATAACCACTTCGAGGTATAGAAAGCTAATAGGTGCTGCCTTTTCTGCCCCGAGCCTCCATACTTCAGGAGTTGTCCTGGAGGCTCTGATCTTAAGGGCTATCTTGCATAGTTCTGTGAGGTCCTTCCTCCGATCGTCAAACCATCCCCACTCAACATGTTCATGCATTTGAACGGCGTAGCCGGCGAGCCGAGAGCCACCCTTATAATGGTGCAGATCACAGTGTAAAAAAGCCCTTTTGGGTAGCAAATAAAGTTATTCTCCGGTGCTTGCAGGAACCAACGGGGTGGAAAGATGGCCTGGAATGTTCTCCTCCGTCAGGATTTTTGACTGACCACGTGCAGATGCTCAAGTGGCTCTCGAAAGGTGGATGCGGTCCTAGTTCCTGCTTTTTGCTGTACTACGCCGACTACACCTACCACACCTTCGGGCAAGCACGATTTTACTATCCACTTGAGTTATCTAGTGTCGAGGAAGGCGAGAGATGCATTGCGAGAGTCTTGTATCACAGGGGTTTGCTAGAAAAAGTGTGTTGATAATTACATGTCTTTAAAGAGGTCATAAATGCAGTAATTTACAAGGCTTAGACAATTACCTCTACAAAGGATCCAATGACATCTGCTTAAAGTGTGAGTCACAATATGTTGTATCGCCTTGCTACGTCGAATCTGCAGTGACCAAGATTATGTGTGAGTGCTGCCCTTCCTTGATATGATTGGAGGATCGTCTCATACCACTCCACATATCCAACTCTGGAGTGAAAGGTGAGCACCGATGTGGACGAGAAACAAAGTTGCTGGCCATCAGAGTGAGAAGACGAGTTAGATGATGAGTGGTCATCGTCTGGAATGTCCCCCATCTGACTCAATCTATGAGCGCCTTCAACCACCACAAGTCCGCACCAGAAGTCCGCACTGCGGACTTTCTTACCACTAATCATCAGCAAGCGGCAGACAGCCTGGCGGGATAGATGTACGTAAGAAATAAAAATAGCAAAGTAGGTAGAAAACTCTGTCGGCGTATTATCGCAGACGATAATGGCGCCCTCTGGGGTCAACCATAGATTACTAACGTACGAGTTCAAGGTGAAAACTCTACTCGGCCAAAATCTACCTCCATTCCCCAGTTCGGCAAACGGCAAGCAATCCAGGCAGTCTCGATGAAAAATTTACTAAACTTGTTTTTGAGGAGAAAACCACCGATGGCCCAATCGACGTTTGAAGAGGTGGCAACGCCCGGGGCTGGCCAACGCGAGATCTGAGCCAATGAGCCACCCTCTGCTTGAATTGAGGCCCAAATCTGACTCGAGAGTACCTGGAGAAAGTCTCATGCAACACAGCCAAAGCTGCCCAAGTCACACACCTGCCATGCCCACTGTGATTGTGATCAATCAATCTCTCCAAAGCCAGACCCCCGTAATGTTCTGAGACTGGCAGCAGGCAGAGATTTGCTCAACCACCGCGCATAACGCGGAAGAAGACTGCCGACCGTAAAAAACAACGTGATTCATGCATCGTTTCTCCAGGCTGCTGGCAGAGCAACTGGGAGAGAAATGGTTCCTCGGAGAAGGTCACCAGTCTTTTTAGGAGCCGCATGGGGAGCAGAAGGAGCAAGCCTAGCTGAATGAGGTCGTATCACCGCAACTGCTCCTACGACCGCTATCTCCGATGGGGTCTTTGGCATTATCCACAAGTCCCATCGCTATCCATTGATAAAAATACGGTAGATAACGAGCGACCACTCACTCCGCGTCTGACGCGTTCCTTGGCTGCTTTATGGGCTTATTCCTACATAATATTGACCGAAATCTGGTAATCGGGAATGTGGACAGCAATCTCAACGCTGCTGCATACACATGACATGTCTCCCACACCGAAAACGAATTTTGGCCGGGTTTGGGTAAATCTGTGCGTACCTACATACACGACAGACAGAACAGACAGCTGCTTGGACCAAGGACCCGGCAGATGGCTGGAGCCCCTGCAAGCTACATCCCGGCAGGCCTTCCCCATACCCACCTCGAGCGAAACGAGCGACGCCAAGGTGGACCCGGCAGCCCACCGGCTTACTGCAGGGCTAGCAATAGTCGACGGGGCAGAGGGACCTTTTCTAGAAACCCACCTGCAGTGTTTTCTTTCGGTCTAGACTGGATGGACTATTGAGGGCAGGCGCCGTAGTAAGTCGAGAAGGGCAAAAACACCTAGGTCACCCACGCACACCGTGCACCGTGCTGCCAAGCTCGCCAGGCCGAGCACCGGGCAGCCGGGGAACACGTTGGTGAGCGTCGAGATGGAGATGGAGCGACCCCCTGCATCCCGATTGGCCGGGGTGGAGCCGCCGGAGAAGAAAAGTCGTGGCTGGATTCCTGCTATTCGCTGGCAGCGGGCCGGCCGGTGGATGGCGCTGGAATCCAAGATGGAGAATTCCCCATTACCTACGAGTCTACCTAGGCAATTTTGCTTTTCTGTCCCGTCCGTCCCTTCTGCCTCAGGTCAGGTAGCGAGCGCGGTTTCTACGGGCGTTGCTTTTCCTGCCTCTCTACAGTAGTTTGAACCCTGTTTTCTGTCAGACGGTTGAAAAAGCAGTTGCGGGAAAGCAATAATACTTGCTGTATAATGACGGAATGACGCATGTGAACCAAACCAACGTCAATGCAGAATGAGGGGGAAGGGCGAGGAAGGAAGGAAGGAATCACACTTCGTTGTCAAGCACGGACACAAGCGAGCCTATTCCATTCGTATTCTGCTGCTGCTTGGGCGTAGGTAGGGTGCTGGGTGCTGTTGGATTCTACTTGTACCACCACTTCACAAGCCACGTAGGCTGGCCGGCTTACCACACCACGGTGCACACAGCCTCTTTCGGTCGAGGCCTGATGTGGCATGAATGGCATGAATGGCTTCCGTGCCTCTAGAGCCCGGCAGCATACTCGCGGCTCCTCAGCCCGTGGAGTCGGCGGTGGCAAGCGGGCCACTCACGGCGTCTAGATCTTCGCGCAAGACTGGCCCGGCTCCAGAAAAAGAGGAAACATCAGATTGTCGTAATGCGCAGTTTTCTTGCTCTCGTTCGTTCGGTCGCGACCGAGGGAGGAGGAGAGACGACGACGCGCAGTTTCGCATTGACACGACGTTTCGTTGGTTGGGCTTGGGGGGGCCCGGTGGTTTCGTGGCCCAAGATGTAGTCAATAGGAGGGCATGTGAGGTCTCATTGGACGGACGAGGGTCAACATTCCAGATCGAAGTCGGTTTGGTCAGCGGGGTCTCCCTCGTGCCAAGGGTATCCCTCCCAGCCTCAGGGCGATCGTCACTGCAACAGTGCATGAGAACAGACGGAGAGAGAGCACATCAGAGGTGATTTACTTTGAACCCCAGGAGGGTGAGCCAGTGATGGCGCCGTGCATGGTACATGTCAGGTGTCGAGACTGAATACAGCTCGCTGCAGACGGGCGTCCATGCGAGGCGAGGCGAGGCGAGGCACCGGTAAGCAATCTACGTGTGTGTGTGTATGTATATGTATGTATGTATGTACAGTTTGAAAAGTGACAGCCGGATTCCGTTCCGGCAATTTAGCCCTGCATCTCGTCGCCCCAAGTCACCCGTCACGGTATCACGACAGCTCCGTCTTGGAGCAGGTTTGTTCTGCCGAACCGAGGAGCAAAGCAGGTGATGGGTGTGACAAACAGATAACTGCCGTGGTTGATCAGCCTCACCACTCGGCCACACTTTACATCGGAGAAAATGGGACATATGATGCAAGCAAGCAGCTGCAAGTTTGGCAATCAATCTCAATCACGACCTGTCGGAGATATCAGCGCCTCAATTGCTGCCTCACACTCGTCGCTTTGTGGTCGCACCTGAGACCAAAGCGTAGGTACAGCAAAAAAGCGTAGCAGCAAACCCGCAATCAAATACATATGTAGATGACTTACATTAGGCCAATACATACAGTGCCGTCAAAAAAGACTGACTGACTGACCGAACAAAGAAAGAGCAGCAAAAGGACCAAAGGGAGCAAATAGCAAAAAAGTCCCGCAGAAACCAGAGGATGAGAGACACCATGTGGCCTCCACGGCTCGTCGCTGATTGTCGCAAAAACCCAAGTCACGTCGTCGTCTAAGTTTATACACCCCCCTGTCGCTGGACGACCAGCCTCCCATGCGAGCAGCCGATTGGCCGCGGGGAGAGGAAGGTGGTGGCGATTTTTGGGTTGACCATTTGGTGCCCAACTGGTGCCAACACGGCTTACCTTGAGCACCTCACCCCTGCTCCTGCTCACTGGACCCCTGCTCCACCCGCTACCATTGGCCCCAAGTGGGCATTTTTCAAGGCGGTTGAACCCGCTATGCCCGCCAGACCAGGGGGCACTTTACTTTTAGGTGCTTTTTGGCTGCTCTTCCAGTCGCGACAAGTGGGACTACGGGGTCCAAGGGGGGCCGTTGGGCCACGTTGGTTGTCTTGATTGAGCGCCCGATTCTAGTGAGTCAGGCACAGCGACGACCAGTCTCGCGCAAGGTCTACTTAGCAAGTCTCGACGTGCCCAGCCCAGCCAAATATGGCATTTTGACTGCGCACAACCGAAAAATGCGTCATCGCCATTTGCATCCCCCCCGTCCATTCGCATTTGGCCCAGCCGAATGTGCTGTTTGGGCCACGACGGCGGCTGGGCTGGGCTAGCAAACTCTAGGGCAACACCCCCCTCTAATCCGGGGGATGCTTGCTTGGCCACCAGCAATCGTCCGTCGTCTCGTCTTATTTCACTGCCCGTGTCACCTTACTTCCTGCTTTAGGCTGCCCGATGTACCTTTTGGCTCCTCTCCCCGTTCTCCTATCCACCTGCATCACCCGCCTCGGAATCCCAGAACCCAGAACAAACAAACCCTCCCAGCGATCATCGGGCTAGTATTAACACCGGCTCATCCCCCCCAATCCCGTTTTCAATCGCAATATGCTCATTTACATCAACCACATCTACTCACCATTCAGCCTCATCGCGGCCATCGCACCATACCAACAACGACCAAGACTAATCCCCATCCAACCGCCAAAGGACACTGCCCACGACACATAAGAAAGCCACAACCCCCCCGCCGGCAAGATGGAACGCACGGCGACTCGACCAACGGTCGAAATCAGGAACGACATGGCAAACACATCCTTCTCCAGACTCCCTCAACGGCCAAAGTTTCCCAGCAGGGGCAACTCAAGCGCCTCGTCCCCGAGAACGTCCGGGACAGACATCAGTTCATCATCAAGTGGATATACCACCAGCAGCACAGGCAACTATGCCCCGCAAACACCAAGCCCAGCGCCTTTGAGTGCCACGCAGCAAAGGCTCGCCGACCGCTTCTCCCGGGTGCCCCGGCCGGAACAGCAGCTCCAGATGCCGCCGCAGCCCCAGCACCTCCAGAGCTTGCAGCAGCTCCAACAATCACAGCAACACCAGGCCGGCCCGCCACTCGCCTCCTCGCCAATTGACAACAACTTCTACAACTTCGACACCGACACGGAGTCGGGCTCGGCATCGTCTGAGCTCTCAGTCAACACCCAAGCCACCAGTGTTGCATCTGATATCACCACCTCGAGCAAGGAGACCAGGGCCCCCACCCAGCAATTCAAGCAAGTCCGCCATTCAGCTTCCATGAGCAAGGTCCGCATGCCATCGCGCCGGACATCGGCCCTCCCATCACCCACCAAGGCGCTCCCCTCCACCACCACAGCAGCTTCCCGTCCCACACAGAAGAGCGGCAGGACAGTGAACATCCAAATCCTACCGCCGCCTGCCGCCCCCGCCCCCGCCCCTGCGCCCCCGTCCAAGGACCTCCAGCTCTCAGGTAGGCGGCTTGGCTCTGCCAACAATGCCAACAAAGACAAGGAACTGCTCCAGAAGATCGAGCAGCTCGAGCGCGAGGCGCAGGACCTCCAGGCCTCCAACAGCCGCCTGAACCGACAGCTGGCCGACACCACGGAGCAGCTGTCGACGCACGGCTACGACCACCGCGAGGCCGAGCGGTCCATCAAGCAGGAGCGCATGGCCCGGGAGCTCGCCGCCCGTGACCTGCAGGAGCAGCGCCAGCGCTTCGATGAGTACCGCTCCAACTTCGACCTGCAGCGGGCCATGCTCGAGACGGCCGAGTCCGAGCGCGACGCCATGCGCCGGGCCGGCGCCGAGACCCGGATGGAGCTCGTCAGGCTGACCCAGGACCTCGAGCAGCGCAGCCAGATGCAGAAGGACCAGGAGGAACTCCTCCTGCGCCAGATCGCGGCCTTTGAGAAGGCCGCCGAAGCCCTCGAGAAGCGCATCGCGTCCCAAGACCAGGAGGTCAAGGACCTGACGAGCGAGCGCAATATCCTCCGGAGCGACGTCCAGAAGTACGAAGCCGAGGCCGAGGCCTTCATCAATGAGAAGAAGGCTCTCGCCGAGGAGAAGAAGACCTTTGCCGAGGCCCAAGCCGCGTCCCAGGAGGAGCGGGAGACCATGAAGGCGGAGCAGGAGAAGCTTCAGGTCCGCATCAAGGAGGTCGAGGGCCAGAACATCGACCTTCAGAATGAGATTGAGAACCTCGAGCAGAAGATCGGCACCCTGCAGACGCAGATTGACGCCTTCGGCCCCGAGAAGGAGGAGCTCACCAAGCGCCTGACCGACGAGAAGGAGGCCCTTGAGAAGGAGCTCGTCAAGGAGATGGACCAGCTCGAGAGGGAGTTGACACAAGAGATGGGCGACCTCGCGAGGAGACTCGAGGGCGAGAAGCAGGCCGTCGAGGCGACGCTCCTGGCAGAAAAAGACGCCATGGAGAAGCAGCTCCTAGACGAGAAGAGGGATGTCCAGATCTATCTCGAGTGCGAGAAGGCAGACCTCCGCAAGCAGCTCGAAGATGAGAAGGCCGCCATCCAGGCGCAGCTCGAGGAAGAGAAGACCACCGTCCAGACAACACTTGAAGAGGAGAAGGCCGCCATCCAGAAGCAGCTGGACGAGGAGAAGGCCGACTTGCTGGCACAGATCGACTCCCTCGAGACCAACATCTCCGGCT
Source organism: Arthrinium phaeospermum (assembly GCA_006503535.1). Taxonomy (NCBI): domain Eukaryota; kingdom Fungi; phylum Ascomycota; class Sordariomycetes; order Amphisphaeriales; family Apiosporaceae; genus Arthrinium; species Arthrinium phaeospermum. The sequence goes on along the minus strand of QYRS01000001.1, from coordinate 2,122,671 downwards.
CCAAGATGGCCAACATCGCCCTGGCGGACGAGAAGCTGGTCCTCGACAAGAAGCTGACGGAGGCCCGTGAGCACTTCAACGAGGCCACGGAGAACCTCGACAAGCTGCGCACCGAGATCACCGCCTTCCAGGCCAACATCCAGACCCTTGAGGCCGACAAGGAGCAGGCCGCCAAGGACCTCGAAGCCGCCCGCGAGGAGCACACCAAGGGACTCGAGACCGTAAAGGAAGAGCACACCAAGGAGCTCGAGGCGGCCAAGGAGGGACACGCCAAGGAGCTCGAGGCTGAAAAGGCCAAGGCGCTCGAGGCGGACATCAACGGCCTGGACCCGGACAGCCTTGTTGCTAAGAACAAGGAACTCAGCATGGAGAAGGCCGGCCTCGAGGTCCGCATTTCGGTGCTGCAGGCCCAGCTGGACACCAAGATCCCAGCGTTGGAGGCCGAGGCCATCAAGGTGCCCGGTCTCGCCGAGCAGGCCGGAAGAGTGCCCGGCCTGGAGGACCAGAACAACCAGCTCGCGAGCCAGATCGCGGGCCTGATGCAGGAGCTCAACGAGGCGCGCACGATCCACGCCATCGTCGCGATGAAGGCGCACGAGCTCGAGCTCCGGCTCAAGGCCGAGAGCAAGCCGCGCCGGTCCAACGGCAGCAGCTCGCGCAGCTCGTCGCGCTCGTCGAGCAAGGACGGCAGCCACAGCGACAAGAAGTCGTCTTCGGGCTCGTCGTCGGGCTCTTCGTCGGCGTCCAAGAAGCACGCGCGCACGTCGTCGTCGGGCATGGTGTTCGTGCGCAACACGGGCGACCGCGCGGGCACGGTGTGCATCATGCGCCGCGAGGAGCTGTAAAGGAAAGACATGAAAGAGAAGGAAGCATGCTCATATCAGAGTGTGACGTAATGAGGGGGACAGACTCATGTTGTACGACTAATGAAATGAGGTCGAACGGTCATGACTGATTGATTCAATCAGATTGGTTTGGACGGAAGATTGTAATGCGGAGGCGGATTCGATGGATTGGATATCCGGGACTGCTCGTTCAGCCTGTTATTTCTTTTGTCGCGCGCGTCTTCTCCTTTTGGGGCGTTTTTGCATTGGCGAAAAGTTTCCTTTTGTCTGTCTTGGGATGCATTTTCAGGTAATTTTACACACACAGCGGAAGGACGGATGGGATTTCAGTTGTCAAGATAAGTCGAACCTAATCATGTATGTACGAAAGATGTACGGGGATGGATTCGGATGGGCATATGGATTTTGGATTGGCATTTGGGAACAAAAACCGAGAAAACGGGAGATGGATGGATGGAATGGATTTGGGCAACCTGTCTCGGCGGTCGGCACATCATCATGGAAATGGACATGCTGCGACCGGGGCAAACTGGAAATCATGTAGGATGGTCGTGGAGATTTGCACTTGGGGCCCCGCGGCACACCAACAGTTTTTGTTCTTCTTGTAATGGCGGGAATCGTCAATTGGAGATCATTGTCGAGAAAAGAAAATAGTTAGCAGCAACTCTTCGCCCGAATGAATTGACCGTGTCCCGCTTGTTGACATGCACAGCCACTACAAATACGCGTAGCAACGGATTAACTCGTCAATATTCTTGGCCCAGACTCAGTATTCATTGCACGATGAATTGCCAGTAATTGCAAAACTCAATCATCTATCGTAATTTGCATCACAATCTACAGAGATGTAAAAATGACACTCTCGTAAGAGCTAGGTAGGTAAAGTCGACTGGTAGAGTGCTTGGTGCGCAATTGGGGAAGAATGGAAAGTGCACCGCCACAGTGTGGCGGCTCTCTCAGGTCATCAAGCCTCTGAACCCCCTTTTGTACCATGATTGAAGCAGCGATTTTGGTCCAACAGTGAGAGATTTTTACACTTAAAAATACACAAGCCAAACCATTTCAATCCAAATCCGCCGATCGTACTGTGGCGCACGCGAGACCACAGGGGACGGGTAACAACGGACACTTTTGATTTTGCAATGTTGCCGAAAGGGATGAGGCCCGCAGCATGGTTGCTTCCAGCTGTTACGCTGAGACCGGGTTCGGTGGGGCCGAACCGAATGTATCGATCACACCGGATGAGCCGAATCCCCACATTCAGATTCGGGGGGCAGGTGCAGCCATTCGGAGTTGAGAGCTCAGGCAATAGCAATTTGGGTAGTGCAGGAGGCATCGATCTGTTTCAGCAGTTGCGACGGACACTGGGTTGGCATCTTCCCGAGGAGCCCCTACTACCCACTTTTTCCTTGGGGGCCAGAGACGAGGACAAGCTGGTTGTTGTGCTGATACTGCCCAATTGCCTTTTCGTCTTGAAAGACACCAAACTGTTGTTGGCGGCGTTGCCTGCCCCTTTGCATGTCGTTTCTTCCACCTCTGACCGATACCAAGAAAACGAATCCACACAAGCAGATACGGACCTCAGTCACGCGTCCCTACCACCGCATGAAAAATGACCAGCGTCCGGCAGATGGCCCCGAAACGCGGCTGGCGTTTCTGGGCCATTTTCTCGGGGCTCTGTCTGTCTGCGCTATAAGTGCTTGGAAGGCGCCATCGTCTCAACAGCCTGCCAACCATATCGTCGGAGCTCCAGAGTGGTGCGAACTATGTCTGGGTGATCAACGTTTATTTCCTGACATGGTAAGTTCGTCCTGGTCTCTGAAGCAGACGTTACGACAGCCTTGAAATTCTCGAAGCTAACAGCTCGGGTTTACTACCCACCGTAGTGCAATTGTCCAGCCTCTGCGGCCAGCTCGCCGACCTTTGGGGCAGACAGTGGATCATGATGGGGTCTGTCCTGCTGTTCATGGCGGCAAGTGCCATATGCGGCGCCGCCCAGGACACGGCGACCCTCATCGTGGGCCGCGCGATCAAGGGCTTGCGGTGGTGGCATAAACATGCTGGTAGACGTCATCATCTGCGACCTCGTGCCGCTGGTGGACCGAGGCAGTATAATAGGATGCTGTTCGCCCTCATCTCCATGATTTCGTCGTTCGGGCCTTTGCCTTCCTCAAGGTCTCGCATCGGGGCGGTCTCGGCTGGAAGCCCGCGCGATCCAAGGCTTGGCGGTGGTGGCATAAACATGCTGGTAGACGTCATCATCTGCGACCTCGTGCCGCTGGGGACCGAGGCAGTATAATAGGATTGCTGTTCGCCCTCATCTCCATGATTTCGTCGTTCGGGCCGCTGATTGGCGGCGCCTTGACGAGTGCAGGTCAATGGCGCTGGATCTTCTACATCAACCTCCCCTTGGGCGCCATCGCTTTCGCCATCCTCTTTGCCTTCCTCAAGGTCTCGCATCGGGGCGGTCTCGGCTGGAAGCAAAGAATGCGCCGTATCGACCTGGTCGGCAATTCCATCCTGGTGACCTCCACCGTCCTGATACTGTACGCCCTCACTTATGGCGGATCTCGATAAGCGACTTTCGGTGTTTATTCCTTCCTGTTCTAGTTTTTATTACACGTTAATTCAGTGTCTCACGAAAAATAGAATAACCGCTTATTCCAAAGACTTCCAATATTCCCTCTCGGGACATTCTATTACCCCAAGAAGAGTAAATGCTGACACCGAGAGTCGATAGGTACCCCTGGTCAAATCCTCAGATCATCGCCTTGCTGGTGGGGCTTGTCTTGATAATCGTCTTTTCTTCTACGAGCGGTCGCCCTGGTGCGTGTTCCCGGTCGCGCCCAAGATCCTCTTCTCGAACCGAACGTCCGTCGTCGCCTTCTTCATCACCTTCAACCACGGCATGTTGATTTACTGGGCGACCTACTTCTTCCCGCTGTACTTCCAGTCGGTCCGCGGCGCCTCTCCCGAGCAATCTGGCTTGAACCTGCTGGTGTTGGCCTTCATCTTCCCTTCTTCACCGCCGTCTGCGGTGGGATCCTGGCCAAGACGAGCGAGTACAAGATACTGCACATCGCCGGCCTCGGCGTAATCGTGATCGGGTTCGGCGTCTGCTCCTTGCTGGACCAACACTCGTCGACGGGATTGTGGGTCGGACTGCAGCTGCTCGTGGCAGCCGGGCTGGGCATCGTCATGCCGGCGCTCCTTCCCGCCGTGCAGGCGGAGCTGTCGGATGAGCAGTCGGCCTCGAGCACGGGCACGTGGGCCTTTGTACGCAGCCTGGGCTCCATCTGGGGCGTCACGGTGCCGGCGGCCGTCTTCAGCAACCGCGCCTCGCAGCTGGCAGATACGGTGCAGGACCCTTTCGCCCGTGAAGCCCTCATGGGCGGGCATGCTTACGAGCATGGGACTGCGGCGTTCCTGGACCTGTTCTGGGGACACCCGAGAGCAGATTATGACCGTCTTTGCCAGCTCGTTGCGGCTCTCGTGGCAGGTGGGAATCGCGTTCGCCGGGGTCTCTCCTAGCGGCGCTGTTCGAGCGGAGAGTGAAGCTCCGGCAGAACCTCGAGTCGGATTTCGGGCTGCAACAGGACCGACAGGAACCGAATATGGAGATGAACCAGGGAGCCGGGACTCATGCTAGGGAGGGATAGACATGTATACATACATGCTACAGTTTACTTCGCCTTTTAAAAGCAAGAGAAGTGGCTTGGGCCTTTCTGGTGTAGTAATATCAAGTCTTAGAATGTATCAATTGCCGAATTCCTCGTTCCAATATGATATGAATCTTGTTACTTCTGCAAAGCCTGAACTCAAGAAATAGTCCCCCTCAAATGGGAGCAAAGTTAACACATCAAAACTCGGCGTCGCGGGTCGAGACAGACGAGCAGGGGCTGACGTGACCGAGGAACCTGAACGTGCTGGCGCCGCCCCAGCCCTGCACCGACCAGGCTGCCGTGTGGTCGGCGAAGAGCCCGACGAACTCGGCCTGCGCCCGCGGGCGGCACGCCGTGGCCCCCAAACAGCGCGAAACCGCCGGCCGGACTAACCGAGGGTGACGAGCCGCCGACGAGGGTGGCGTCGTGCTCGTGGGCGACGGCGTAGGCCTCGGTGGAGCTGACGGCGGCGCCCGGCACGACGGCGCGCACGGGACGGTCGCGTGTCCTCGCCGGCACGAACTCGGGCAGATAGCACATCCCTTGAGGATGCGGGCCCAGAACGCCAGGGAGCTCTTCAGGCTGCTGCGGGCCATGTAGTCGTGTCCCGGCGCCTTGGTTGAAACGGAGGGAGGCGCCGGGCGAAACTGAGGCCCTTCTGCACGTCCTTTGGGCAGCCAAAACCCACGCAATAAGGGGACACGAGACCTTTTTGGCCATCACCTCTTTGCACGCCGCGGCGGCCTTGGAACAGGGCTTGCCGTCGCCAAAGGCCGCCCCGGACGGAGGTTGGGACCCAGGTCCTGCGCTGAGGAGTTCCAATCTGTGCCATTGGGAAGGGCACACGCGAGGGCGACAAGGGTGCAAACGATGCGAGCGACATGGTACCTAGAAGTATGATACATGGTGGTAGGATAAGAAATATAGTCAAGCCCCTCGATTCTCCATGACGACCAGACTCGATAGTTCCAAATCTGGGTGTTGCGTATGGTGGGGTTTAAAGCCACAGAGACATATCCTTTATATACCCTTGTGATAACCCCTGAAGAGCCCCCATTCGGCCCATCTTGATCCTTCTAGTAGACGATATATGAAAAGGGCTGACGTGGCTGTTCATGTCCTCACCCGGCGCGAATCAGTTGAGCCCCATGCATCAGATTGGCCAGGCCTCCAATCTTCTGTAATCTGACCCACAGGGTATAGCCCGCGCCATTGGCCAAACCCGAAAGGTCATCCAATTGCCCCTCAGATGCTTGCCAGTTTGGAGGAACCAGGAACATGTTGATCTAAGTCGTCCAGGATGTCCTTCCAGGTCTGCTCGACGAAGGAATCATCTTCCAGAAGCTCGTTCACTCTAATTGAATTCGTCAGCGAACACCGTACAACCTGTTCAGGACTCTCGAGAGCGAAAATAGAAAAGAAAAGAAAAGAAAAGAAAAAGAAAGAAAGAAGGAAGGAAGAACCTACAAGTACAAGCAGTCGTGGCTCCAGAACCCCCCGTGACTCTCCGGACCCAGCGCCGTGGCCCCAACAAGAGTGCGCGACCCTCTTCGGCCGTTCGCGCGAACATGGCTTGGAACGGTACCATCATTACCTTGGCCACGAAGCCGAAGTCGCGCCCGATTTCGGTTTTGCACATGGACGGGCAGGAAGCGTTGACGATGATCTGCCCCCCGGCGCCGGGGCAGTGTCGCGTAGGCCGCGGGGCGCGAGGGCGGCGAGTGCGGCGAGGGCCTTCATGACGACCATGCCGAGCAGCTTGACGCGCATGTAGCTGTCTGGTCGGTCCAGCCGGCCATCGTTGGCGGCCCGCAGCAGCGTCGAGCCCTGCCACTCGGCGGCCTGGGCGTTGACGTGGCCGATGCTGTTGGTGAAGGAGACGTGGACGGTGCGCCCCGCGGCGGCCGTCGCGCGCAGCTTCGGGAGCAGCAGCAGGGCCATGAGCGCCGTGGACATGACGTTGACCTGGACGGCCAGCTCGTAGCCCTCGGGCGAGTCTTGTAGGTCGGCGACGCGAGGCCGGCGTTGAGGAGCACGACGTCGAGGTGGTCGAGGGTCTGGTTGACCTCGTCGACGAACTTCTGCACGCTGCTGAACCGGAGCAGGTCGACGAGCAGGACGGACACGGAGTCGCCGCGGGGCCCGTCTGCTCTACGATGCGAGCCTTGGCGGCGAGGCCTTTGTCCTTGGAGCGGACGCCGAGAAGCAGGCGGGAAGCGCCCAGCTTGGCGTACTTTACGGCGGCTTCGAAACCGAGACCGGCGTTGGCACCCGTCACCAGGACCGTCCGGCCAGCAAGGAGACTTGGGGATCTGTTGGGGGTGGCGTGCAGACCACCAGAGAATCTTTGGAGTCGGCGGTCCGACAGGGACGCTGCCGTCATTCTCACGAGCGACAATGGAAGTCGGTAAGGACGATGTCATTATGGTCGAGTTGGTGCTCGGAGGTTGCATTGATTTGGTCGTGATGATCGGGAAACTGCAGGTATTACTATAGAAAAGGGAGCTGGTGATTGGATCTTGTGTAGCTGTGGTATAGCAGGTTTATGCTGTCATCAATGAGTACAAAAGATGGCGTGCTTATGTAATGGGAAACAAAGGGAGGGTGTCGCGACAGAAATGTCGACGAGATTCATCCGTCTCCGGGAAATAGTCGCACATTGAATTGGTCCACCCCAGTTGGGCCAATCAGAGTACATCGGGGCTGCCGAACCGCCCCTTTGTAGTCCGCCGAACTCCCTTTGTCAGCGCGGCATAGAAACGCCGAGTGACACGATCCCCTTCGAAAAAGTCTCCTACGGCTCCCGCGACGAGTTTCATCCGACGATACACGGAAAGGGTGCCGCTCAGCTAGCAGCATGAGGTCTCAAAAGGTGGACAGATAGTCGCATTCGGTGGCGTCTCCTACGCGCATCTCCCCATCCATTTCCCCTTCTTGATACGGGTCAACGAGAGAAGCCCCTAGACGAACGCGGACAATATGAACAGCATGCACCAATAGTTCCCCGGCGAGGTTTTCAACTTTGAGACGATCCGCATCCTGGGCACCGCGCCCTACAGCTGCGCGGACGTGGCCAAGGTGCTCGAGGCCGTAGGCCAGATCAACGCGCGCCGTGGTCATGGCCGAGGAGGCCTGCCGCACGAGCAATGCAGCCTGCGCGCCAATGGCTACGTGCTGACCGGCGACGAACCCAACCGCCCAAACCCCAAGCTGACCGCGGTGACGCAAAAGGTCGCGACATTGGATAGGTAGCTATCACCGAACAAACTACTATCTATGACGGTATCCGCTGACCGTCATAAGATAAAGCATCTAATCGGCCGACGTGTAGGCGCGAACAGCCCATTTTATCTTCTTGATAAGCGGTAAGAGGGAGCCGACGCCGAAACTATCGCTCCTCACACTCGAACCCCTCGTGAGCAAGTAGGCTTTGCAGAGTCAAGGTAGTCAATTCTGGCCCGCTCGAATGCCTGGTGCCAGCGTTACGCTGTCCTCGCTGCAGCGCCATGGCCCAGGCATCGTCAAATTGCTCAAGCCTACGTGAAGTGCATTAGTGCTGCTGCCTATTGACACACCGGCTTCGTCGACTGATCGTCTCCGACTCACATGTGCATCAAAACCTCGAGACGGATGCGAATCTTGAGTACGTCAGGCTTTGTGAGTCTTGTCGTGGGTTTAGCGTTGAAACGGCGTGGAGCTCGATGAAGCCCGGGGGGGTTGTTCCCTTCGGTCAAGTCCACTACATCCGGCCGAGTATATTGCGATATATTGTCAGCAGGCTCACGTAACAAACGAGCAGCGACAACCTAGCCGGAGATGCCAGGTCAGGGTATTGTAGCGTTTCCTCGGACTCGTGTCGCGGCCTCCCTCTGGCGAGGATCGACGGAGGCATTACGACTTTTCGTCCCATGATTCGGGGGCTAGGGACGTAGAGACTCTAATTCCTCATTCTGCAGGCGTGCAGAATATGATAATGAATTACTGTTTCGACGTGGTACATCCGTCGGTAGCGTCGAAATCACAGGCTGGGTTTGTCTCGGAACGGCCGCACCCCGCGAGTAGCTCTAACAGCTTTTCAGACGCGCAGACAACTTTGTCGGTGACAGTGTCTTGAGCAGAAGCAGTGATTGAACCTGACAGAGAAGTCGCGTCTCCTGTCCGAGACGTTGGGTCCAATGATCGGAACTCTTGAAATATGTATGTGTGAAGACGGGCGAGCGAGTCCAATGTCTGCTCGAACTTGTTCAAATGAGATGGCACTTCACTATCGAAGTCTGCACTCGTGTTGCCGTTAGGGCGACTGTGGGTCGACACGGGCGTCAAGTTGGAAAATGGCTGCGATTGTGATGCTGCGAGTACGCCGCTTGCGGTCGATGTATGGATCCCACTCCCGGAACCCTGCTCTCCACTTGCTGCTACCTGCGGTGTGGGGATGTTCAGGTCTTGAACGCTGTGGGGGATTTGCATTTCGGCAGCCTGGATACTAGCGTTCCGGCTGGGGTCGAATTCTAGGTCAAATGTGTACGACGTCAAGTCCAAGAAACAGTCTTGGAAGGCAAAGTCGGTGTTGGAGGAAGTCGATTCGGTCGTAGGTGGAACCGTCGTCGTCGTCGTCGTCGTCTTCGATACATGTATCATGGTATCTTGATCTTGATCTTGCCGCTCCAGCGCCTCGGCTTCGGTCTCGGTCCCAATCTCGCCTCCTGGTTCTGTCGCGACTTCCTGTTCTTGAAGTACTGGCAATGGGTGGCCATTGGATGCGGAGGTAACGGTGACGCCGCTGTTGGCCCTCGTAGTGCAGTCTGTGCCGATGCGGCGGCATCTCTTGCAGGGGCCTATGGGCAGCGAAAAGCCGTCCGATGTAAGGACGGATTCCTTTCGCACTTCAACTTTTGGTGATGGCATCGGTCGCAAGCGAAACGTCTCGTCTGTAGGCCAATGGCGAGGGTTTCGTCAATGGTGGACATGGCTGGGTTGTAATTTGATCGGGTCGGTCGAGCAAAGTGGAGGGGCTTGCTTTACTGCTTAAACCTTCAGCTCTCTACCGCAGCACATCGTTCCCTCAACCTACCACGCCAGTAGGAAGAAAGGTGTAGATGGAGAGAAGTATGAATGATGTGCACCGGAGGAATGATCGTTCTTTGCTTCGCCGCACTTGATTTCTGGTTTCTTGCTGGCGGCCGCTGCGGCTCGGGGTTTGCCAGCTGGTTGAACCGGACAGTCGGGTGCACCCCTTACACCCCGCATTTGTACAGGTACCTCTGGTGATGTGAGGCTGAACAGTACCTAAGAAGTGACAGGGGGTATGCACTGGCCAATGTCTATCGATCCATGCATCGCCCGGAAGGACGGTACCGCGTCAACACACATCCTCATCGGAATTTAATGCAGTCATATTGAATCTCTCTTACTCTTGATTGAAAGCTCCACGAGGTAAGCAAGTAAAATAGACACGCTTGGAGCTACTGTTCATTGACACGCTAGACCTCGGAGGCTCGCTTATATGTAAGTGAACTGCAGGAGGTATAGATGGCGTGAGAGAGCGGGACGTGGACTCGGCAATATGCCTGGCAACACGTCTGGTCCAACTGAACCGAGGCTCTAGGCGCCTTTATTAGACTAGCCCTCAAGTTAGATGTTTCACCCTTCGCAGCAGAACCCCTTCGGACGCGACCACCAACCCAAAAAGAAAATGCATTTCCATCTAATATATCATTCGGCAGCAGCTGACGGAATTACGATGAGGCAATATCTAGAGCATTTGTTTCCACTGTATGATTCTACTGAGCCTCTTGTTTTGCTCCGAAACGGGGTCAGTAGAGTTATAGCCATGCGCCAATTCCTCATCGCCGCCGCCGTCCTTGTGGCTCCTGATGCATTCGGTACGTATTATCGGGAGACACTATGCATGTACCAACCTACTAACCCGGGTAGTCCTGTCCAAGAACGGTGCCCCGCAGGGCTGGATCTGCTCGGCGGTAAGTGCTCCAATTCGCGCAGTCTCGTTCGAGAGAGGATGACGTGACTAAAGTCGTGCAGTATATTTAAAGATGGAATGCAGTGTATGTTATTAATTTTGGGCAGTGGCGTGGGAGCGATCACTACACCATTAGCGATAGTGTCGCATTCTACAACGCGGCCGACCCCGGTCCCTGCCAGCCGGCATGAGCAGGGCGGGCACGGCGGGACTGTGGCTTGGGAACCTTGGGACCATTTTGGACTAGTAGGATTCTTGTATGATTACATAACGTAGAAAATCTACGATACAGCTGCATGTGTAGAACGTTTCATGATAACGCCTCTAAACGCCACTCCTCTATCTCCCTCCTATCCGAGGCTACTAAGCTGGACAGAAGGAAAGCTGTTGGCATTTCAGATGCCAGCTAGCTTTAAGGTCCCTGGAACATATTTTCCTGAATGCCCCAACACACCCCTCCAAGTATCGCTAACTAAGTTTTTATCTCTGCGAAATAGTGGAAGAGATCTGTCCGTTCCCGAGCAGTGGTAGTTGCTTGGCCTACCTCGGCTTGGCAAATGAATCGGAATCAGGGCAGCCGAATGAACCCCTAGATTCAATTTGGGGAGTCGGGAGCTGGCCACTTTCAGCCAAAGTTCCATGCTCACTTTGTAGGTGTGGCGTGGGTTCCATCGAGCCCATCGTCCTGGGAAGGTATACTTCAAGGCAGGTACTCCAATTATCAATGCAATATTCTAGGGCACATGTTTCTTCCCTGCGCCAAGACCTATTGCCAAGTGACTTTTTGTCCGGTTTCGGCAACGCCTTGAAATATTCGCACGGGTCCTCCACCCTTCGAGCTTCGACGTCGAACGAACGACAGGCAGGGTAGGCATTTGGGGGTGGCACATATTGTTCTGTATTCCAAAGCCAAACTTTGCGTAGGACCCGGACGTGGTTGTTCCAGCTCTTTCCGTTGGCGCACGCCTTGTCGGGGCACCAGGTTATATGGCGGAGCTCCTTGTCTTCAGGGAGCCCGTGATGGAGCCGGCAGCATCTGCGTCCAGTCGTCGTAGTCGCGGGGAGAATACCACTTGAGGTTTGGTATGAACAGATGCATCGATCTTTGCAGACAGGCCGCCGTCCTCGTAGTCTCTCAGTACCCAATGCCAACGGGGGTGATTCCCCCAAGTGGAGCAGAATGGATTGCACTGTAGGCACGGCACTCAGCAACTTTTCGTCTCCTCCGATGCGCATCGCGAGCTTCTCGTCGCCTCGGAAGCGCACCGCGAGCTTCTCGATTCGTCGGAAAGCCCCCGGGTGGTCTTTCGCTAGCGAGAGCCTTTCGATAAGGTCTTCTGTTCTGAGTCGATGAACAGAAATGGGAATTTCATCGGTTTATACGGGTAAGCGATTTGAACGCCCAGAACGCGTTCTTCGTCGAAGGATCGATGCGGACACAGAAAACCGTTGTGCTCTTTAGCTGCTTTCGCCAAAGCCTTTCGGACAACTCTGACAGCGTCTACTCCATACAAGCCACGCGTCATTCTGCCTTTGACGTAGAAGAGCTCTTTCTTGTCCAACCGGAGTGGAATTTCCCACAAAATTTCAACTCGACCATAGGTGCCGGGCCATGTCACCGGCCTCCAGTTGCAGAAGGTCGTGTTATCGAGCCACTCATATCGCTGAAGCACTTATCACACTTCAGAATACAGCGCTTTCCCCGACTCGAACAGATCCTATTCGCTCCATAATGTCCGGTATAGAGAAGGAAGTGTGTGGGCAGACCGTAATGCGGCCCTGGCTGAGGATGCCCTTGCATGTTTATCCCATATGTTCCTCTGGGAGTGTGGAAACATAATCAGTGTGGGGGACACGACAGGAAGCACAGAATCTGACGTCGTTCACCATCCGCGACATGACCTGATCGTAGGTTGACTGACGTCCAGGCGACTTGGTGATCCGGACATCGGTGCATGACGAGCAGCATCGGCCCCGACGAAGGCGCTCCCGGACGTCTCCCCAGTCCGTCGGAAGCTTGGGAAGGTTGAAAAACCGTATGGATTTCGCTTCAGTCTGTACTTCTTCCTAGCTTCCCACGTGATAAATTCCCGCGAGGAAAGGATGCGCCGAAAAATGCGACAAGTCTGGCGCATATACACATCGGAGCCTTCGAGCAACTTGCACACCTCAAGAGCGAGTTCTTCGGGTATCTGGTAGAGGCGGCATGCGATAGTTGTCGGTGCGATCGGGGGGTACCACTGGCGAAGCCATTGGTAGTAGCCGTTTAACAGTAGGGCGTATGAAGTTGACAATTGAGTTGTGGAAGAGGTAAAGAAGAGAGTGATGGAAAGTAGTTTTGAGGTTGGAAAATTTATTGTTATTTGATTTTTTCTTTTTCTTGCGGGTCAAGGATGACAACAGCAGCACCTTCGAAATGTGTGGGACTCTTCTGTAAATATACTTTGAATTTAGACTGGGTAGGGGGATTTCTAATGCGATGCAAATTGGTCTAAGTTATATAGTTCACACCTAGATAGGAAAAGGGGAATCCTAATGTTGGTAACATGCGCATAAGCGGTGTTTAATTTGCCATACCATGGTAACGATAGTCATCATCAGACTTCTTATCTCTTGAGATCGTTTCGCACCACCGTGATCTCGGGAAGTCCTTCTTGGCCATGCTGCAAGAGATCCGGGATGCGTTCTTCCCAAAGACGAAGTCGCAGAAGGCAATAAGCACGCTTTGACCACCACGTCCATTCTCCCCAGAGACACTGCCAGCAACCTGATCCGCCGTCGGCTTTGGGAGGTCCAAGACGTCGACATGACAGGGAAGTCCGTAAACGAGGCGTGTATAGTTCCTGCAACCGCCATGTCGCGTGGCCCCCGGAGGCGTTCATAGGGCCGACCAAGTGGGATCCTCGCTGCCGTGGTCAGAGCGGCCGAGGAGCAGAAAGGGGCGATCCAGTCCGTTCAGCGCAGGATTGAAGACCTGCCATCCATGTCCACGCCGCCCAGGATGCGCGTCTGAATGCATGACCGTCGCCGCCGTGGCTCCGCCGAGCGAATGGCCGTACATGACGATGCGGTCAAAGTCATGGCGACCTTGTCTGGTCGAGGGCACGGCGGAAGACGGCAGAGTCTTTGAGCTGATCGATGACGAAAGATACGTCGGCGGAACGCACCTATAGAGATTGAGCTGGTATTAGCGGTTGGCTTTGGCATGGTGACGATCGAAACTACCCACCTTAATGACTTGCTCAAGCGCGCGTCGTCGTCGGTTGAGATGTTCGCGTTTCTCACGAAGGACCCGTCGGGGAACTCGATCGATGCGTCGTAGGGTGATCGATGGTGACCACGGCGTAGCCCTCGCTTGCCATGGACCGGGCCATGGTCCCGTACAACAGACGCGATTGGCCGAACCCGGTGAAATATGATCAGAGGAAGTCTGGGCCGTCGAACTGTAAACGTGCTGCGGCTTTTGTTGCGGCATCGACCTCCCAAAACATGGGTTGTGTTGACCTCAAACGAGGCGAAGGTGCTGTTGGGCAGTCCAATGGTTGTTGCCAGAAGGCCATAGTCTTCCGCAACGAGAGGTGTCATATAGGCACGCGGACTTCGGAACGGACGGCGTCGAGTTGACGGCAGAAAGAGGGAAGTCACGACCTTCGCTGGTGTGGGCTGCCGCTGGGGCATAGGGATCGAGCCGGCTCTTGTCAGTGAGCTTTCGACTACCACGGAGACTGGGTAGGGCCCAGTGGGATTTGGCAGCATCAGAGCTCCGGCGAGGGAGATGAAAGGCAGGATAAGATTAATGCATGAGTAGGGTAATATGATGTTTGAGGTGATCTACAGGTACGGAATTATCTTCCATGATCGAAAGGCAGTATGGCATGTCATTCCCCCCTTCTATATAGAACTCTCAGTATTGTGGCATCCTATACACAGCAAGATTGCTATGGTAAGCGGCCAATCATCTGGTAAGTATCGATCTTTCCCTTTTCAGTAATAATCAGGCGAGTAAGTATGGTATGGCCCAGTCGTAACGGCTGCGATGCCTCTAGTCCGTTTTTGGTAGCAACCGGGCGAGGATCCACTCCTTTGCATCTGCCGCTGTGCAGGTTCGTTTCTTTCTTCCAGGCCTGGCACTAATAGAAGTGCCAAAGTGCGTTTATCACTCCCTGAAGTTCCCTAGCGTGGACCGCAATGCACTTGGAGGAACTCAGCCCCAAGCTATCTCGCCCGACTGGTACCCAATAGAGTCTAGCTCGGCCGTGCTGTCTAGTCCCCAAATACTCACTGCCCCTATGTATTTTGATTACACGCCAGCCCCTTTTCTCGGGCCCCAACAGCCCATCACCCGAACATGAATCTCACGGGGTACATACACTCAGATTCTATACCTGACTCTTCCTTTCCCAGAGAGAAGGTTACTGCGCACCAATTGGCGCAGCACGTCAGCACCGTCAAGTTTGAGCGCTTGGGCAACTGCCAAGATCTTGGCAGCTGAACAGGCATGGCGCCAGGTCCCTTTGACTCCCGGGTCAAGCGATCTCGCTGCACAGCTTGCTCCACCACCACTTGAAGGTGAATCATCGCTTTGGCTGATCATAAGAGAGGAAAAGTGTGTGCTAATAGGATGGAAGTGCGACAATGGACAACCGTGCAGCCATTGCGAGAGGGGGTTCGCAGTGTGTATCCACCGTCGACGAGACCCAGTATCAGAATCGATCAGGGGAAGCACAAGACCCCGGCAAGCTTTCCAAGAAAGCGTGACGTTATCCTATCCCAGCGTGGTGTCTTCAAGGAGCGACCACCGCTCAAGGCTTCACTCTCTTCTGGCCCATCGGCTCGCTACTTCTACTATTTTGACGTGTTCGTGCAAAAGAACGTGTTTGCGCCCAACACGCCCGCATATAACTTCGATATACAAAGGGTGCTGGGAACAGGGTCTGAAGAGATCTTGCATCATGCAGTTGTGGCGTTGGGTGCACTCCAAGCGTCCCGGACCGGTACGCACAGTCAAGCAGATCGCAAGAAACATGAACTTGCGGCATTAGAGGCCTATTCGACCTCCCTGCTGTCTTTGCGGTCTACAATGGCGAATTACCCAACGCCACCGCGTTTAGTTGTATTCTGGACTACGCTGCTTCTCGGGATCTTTGAGGTGAGTCCCACGTTTTCGGATTGCAGGATGGGATATCATTTGTACCGTGGGACCCAGGTCCCAAGTCACCGCTGACGCGTGGTAGCTGATGAATGGTGAAACCGGAGATGGTTGGCTCATGCATATGGTTCACGGCACCTCCAATGCTCTACAGGCGGCTGGGCCACCGGCATGCCGATCCGGTTTAGGGTTGTCATTCTTCCTTCAGGCCCGAATCTTCGAAGCGTCCAGAGCGTTGTTGCTCGGCGAGCACACTTTCTTGTCGAATCCAGAGTGGAATTTCTTGACAAGAAGCAACCAAGGTTCCGATGGGTCGTTCGAAAGGTCATGCCTCGAGGATATGCTGGGAATCATAGTCCAGTGCTCCAAACTTCGATCACAGTACGTATTATATAAACCCATCAGTTGAGTCGTGAAAGGGGCCGAGTGGCTTTAGCATAGCAGCATCTGGCTCTTTGCAGTCTGTACGCTAACATACGAAAAGGGTTGTGCAGCTGCTTGAGCGTGATGGGCCACTACACGTCAGCCAAAGACCAAGCGATGCTCCCGACCTTGCTGCAGAAGGCTTCCGCCTTCGTCTACTGCTCGAGCTATGGAGGGCAAGATACCCCTATGTTCCACCTCTAGACTCACCTCACCCTTATCAGCCGGCGAAGCTCGGCCTATCGCTCGAGAGCCTACTGTCCAACGTCTTCGCAGCCATCAGTATATATCTGTCCGGGATCTTCGATTACGAGATGCTTTACTGGCAACAATGGAATACGCAAGTACCGACTATCACCGAGATTGACGTTCAGGGGCATCTTGGCCTGATATTGTCGCTCTCGAGTGTCGCGTTACATGAGACCAATTTATCGCCGTTGCTGTTTTTGTTCCCGCTCCGGATAGCGGGGGCAAGGTGTTGCGAGAAGTGGCAAATGGATTGCGTACAGGTCCTGCTAACGCGGATATCACGAGACTATGCTGTCGCCAGCATCTTCAGGGCGGAGCTGAATGGAATATGGTGGCAGAAGAACCAAAAGTGACGCTCCAAATGTGATTTGAATAACGCATCATGTTTTTTGAAGCTTCTATTTAGCTCGTAACATTGAAATACTGGGAAGGAGACATCGTTAGAGAGATATAGACTAGTGACACTCCCACAAGCTTTTTTCCAACATGCCATTCATCACTCTTCGTGTCTTCTCCCGGTTCCTCCATATTATGATACCAATGACGACCCCGATCAACGCCAACGAGAACAGACAGCAAAAGATCGTCTTTTGCGTACCGAGATCGGCCTGGATCAACCCGGCCACCAGAGTCGGTATCGCAAAATATTTGACCTAGGCTTCGCGTAAGCAGAATGATCATTGTTCAGCTCGTTCATGACTCTGTACTTACATATTGAAAGTTTGTTGGGAAATCAGGATACAAGGCGTAGTTACTTGAGACCGAGAGATTGAGGTTCACCTGAATACAACTGTTAGCGATGCACCACAAAGCGATCTGTTTTGAAACTTACCTTGTCTGCAAAACTGCTAGCGGACTGATACATGCCGTGAAGCCTGTCGCTGAAATGCTGTAAATCCAGAACGCAATCCCTCACCCCGTGCAGGGCATTTGTTGTAGTCTCGGATGATTCTGGTCCTCGAAAGACGAGCAATCCCGATTTCTCGAATTCATGCCAAGCATTCGTGATTTTGTTTAAGCTGCGGTTAGTCTCTTCAATAAGGAGAGTACGTCAAAAGTCCATAAATAACGTGACTGGGCAGCCTCGAGCGAGGTAGGCTCGGTATCATTTGGAACGAGATGGGTTCCCACCTGATGTAAACACAGTTAGCTGCTTGGGTTTTCGTCGCGTTGTGTGAAATATGTTTTGTGACTACACATGCGTCACTAACGAGTAGAAAAGGTTCTGCCTGAGCACTCACCTTGATACCTAGTTCAGACAGAATATGTCCCCACTCAGATTTGATTTTCTCCATCCTCCGAAGCAGTACGTGTACGAAATACTCTCTGGGGTCCAATGATGTCTGCTTCTTGCATAGGGCCTCGTCCGGGCCCGGAGTGTGGACTTCAGCATACTCATCAGTCATGCTTAGTTCTCCATTCTGGTCGTAATCCGCGTTCTCGTCTGGGTGGAAATATGTATCGGAGAAAGAGATCGCCGTCCAGTAATGATTGTTGTAGGCTGTTACTATGCAACTCGTCTGAGCTTCATAGAGATAATTCGACAGGTTGCGCTTTGTATCTGGAGGAGTATGTTTGTCCATGAAGGATAAATCCATGGTTTGGCGTAAATGCATCCCGTTTGATGTTCTTCTTGGATCGTGCTTGCATTCTGATGGGGATGACTGCCTCCAAACAAAATATGGTAAATGAAACTCCATCCGAAGCAGACCGGATCGATGTATCTATTGGAATCAGCAAGTTTTAATTCCCATGGGACATGTCAACACGTACATCAATGTTGCCTTCTACAAGTCCATTTGCGCGAACATGGGCTGCAAGGAAATTTCGAAACTCTCGTCTCTGTATTTCGGGTACCCCTGTCACAAGAGTACTGACAGTTAGGGGGTCCGGGTGTGTGATGTGACTTTATCTGATCAGCTAAGGCTTTGTACGATGGAGTGACGAAGGAAGATGAAATTTACATTTTCCTTACGCAGGCATCTGGGAAGTTGGCATCACCGCATCGCTTTATCGTCGTTAGTATCTAACTGTTATTGTAATTGAAGTTCGGTTGCTATTACCTTAGACTTGAGTAGTTTGCACCACAAATCGACCGTCAGTGGTCCGTTATATCCCCTGGGGCCGTCAATTGGGTTCATATCATTCATCCAAATCAACGGCTGGGAACCCTGAGGTTGCTGTGCGTTTTCATGCCCTCGCAACGAATCATTTGTGAGCAACGGGAAAAGGAGGTCTGCGTCATGGCGATCAAGGTAGGTGGCAGTGGCTTGCGTATGTTGATGTGGAGGGTTCCCGTATAGAAGACCTTGCTCTTTATGGAAGAGAACATTAGGAGAGTTGAATCTCGCAGGCGCAATATCGACCGAATCTATATGAGGGTGACAGGATTTGATGTTCGCGATTGCCTGCTCCGCAGACATCATGTATGCAGAGGAGTCGTCCTTCGAGGCGGCAATGACTACACCGTGGAGCAGGGAGCCTTTGACAACCCATGACCCCGACACCCCATTGGCTGATATTCTCAAATAGTTAGGTAATCCTGTGTCAAACCAACCTTGAAACGCGGATGTACATACCGGACGCTGCCTTCAGTTTAATCTTACGTAGTTTGAACAACTGGCCATGCAAATATAGGCCGCAGGAATTCGCAAGCAACTCGCCACCAAATGTCTCAGAATCAAGAGACCCAGCAAGAATCCGGACTGGTCCTTCGGTGATATCTCGTTCCTTGACAAAATTGGTGACAATAGTGGGTTGGCTCTGAAAGCTCTGATTCTTTGTTGAGTATGAATTGGCATATAGAAGCTCAGAATCGGTGTTCGGACTCGATAAGCTGAACAGGCAGTGATCTGTGTCACTTGAACCCGTATCCTTGGTTTGAAGTATGCTGGCTTCTGTTGAACCTGGAGAGGTCACGATGCCAAACGATGCCCCGAGAAAGGAAACCATGCCTTCTTTAGTCATGTTCTGCCATGTGGAAACTGAGTTGATGGAACGTTCCCCCAACAAATTTGAAGGTGGGTTCGGAGCAGGAAGAACCCTGCAGTAATCATCTGTATCATCCTCATCGCTGAGAACGGACTCGCAGTCGTTGAGGTCTTCAATCGACAGATTCTCAATGGGGTCCATGTGGTTTGCCATGAGCTTCTCTTGCCACCAAGTATGGCTCATTAGACCATGCGCAGTTGTTGTGGCGACGTATTGTGACATCGAAGATTGGTTTAATGTAAGGACGCCGCCAATACGACTGATTTGGTGGGAGTAGTGGTCGTTACTTCTGATGGTAAAGCAACAGAGGCGCCCACAAAAGGACAGAGACTGGCATTGCTCGACGTTGATGTACATTACCGTATCAGGGCCTAATTGCACTCCTTCTGACAAGTCCAATTGTTTGGGGTCTATGTCGTCCTCAAACGAACACCATGTTGGGACCTCTCCTGGATGGATCTCAGCCGGCAAAGTCAGCCAGGTCAGCGTTTCCATGGCCTTTCGTATGTCTTTGCATGCCCACGCGCTCCCGCACGTCACCCATACACTGGGCTCAAGCGTTACAGAGTCCGCTTCAGGGCTTGTCCGTCCCGACATGCGAATTGAAAAAGCAAAATCCGAAGATCGGGACAACGGGGTCACAGAGCTCTTGGAAAGCTTTGCGTCTTTGATGATTCCTTTTCTTTTGATCTTTTCGAGAGTATCCTCAAGGTCAGTTGTAAGTCGGTGCAGATCCATTTGGTTCCAGTTTTCTTGTACCAGTGTTGGTAGCTTGATGTCATCATCATTGGCAACGTAAATACAATAGTCTTTGCTACGTTTGGCAAGGTGTATTCTCGAGTCGTTGACATGGAGCTTGACACCATGGTTCAAAGAAGGAAGAGTTAAAGAGGTAGATCCAGTAGCACGACTGAAGATTGTGCTGGATCGCCTGCTGCGATTTGACTGAGACCAAGGGGTTACAGAAGCAGAGCGACTAGAGCCAATGATAGACGATACTGAGTCGTCTTGATGCAAAACTCCCGACGGGACCGCCAGCGAATTTTCGCATGTAGTTGTATCTTCGCTAACAGCGCTGGGTTCTGGGGGTGGAGGTGTTATGTTCTCGGTTAATGATGGCAATGGTTTTAGTCTCTGTGCCCGGAGCCATCGTGGTGGTCGGAGCTTTCTGAAGAAAGCCTTGCGGCTGATTTGAAGCGGGGAAGGTACTACCGAAGATAGAGAGCCAGTAGGAGTTTGGGCATCGTTCTCCATTTCCGACAGTGTAGACCTATACAGATAGGAATGCAATCGACTAAGAAGGTGGTAAAAAGCAGACGTAGAGTCTAATCAGTCAAATACTTTTGGGGAGGGAAACAGCACCAGCTCAAGAGCTTCAAGATACTTTTGGAAGTTACATCGGGTTGTAAGTGTCTTGAAGACAGTTTGAAATGGGGCGGGACAGGGCTCTCGGTAGTTTCGAATTTAACACGCGTATCCGGGCGAGTGGCTTTGACAGATGGCCTGCTCTGACATGCAGCTCTCCTGCATACTGCCTCCAACTAAAACAAGTTTTCTAGCATAAGCATGAGGCCATGGACAATCAACTCTTTTCTCATTTGATGTGCTGCGATATTAGTGGTCGTTAGGCTCTCTTTAGCATCTTTTTTCTTTTTTTCTTTTTTTTTTTTCGATTCGTACTAAGGTTTCCCGGTAGAAATAAAAGACTTATAAAGAGTAGGTTACTTTAAAAATAATAAACTTAAAAATAAGGTATTATATTTAATACTTTTAAAACTCTTAAAAATTTTAATAATTATAACTTTTATAAATCGATAAAAGCTTAATAACGGCTAATATATCGGTAATTATAAAATTCTTTTTTTAATTTCGGTTTTATTTCCGGTCGTAATAACTTAATAAATTGCGTATAAAAAGCTATCTTTACTTCCTCTATTAATTATTTAAAAGTTTTTTATTTAATATAACTATATATTATTTACTATATAGCTGTTTAATATTAAAAAGTATTTATTATACTTATTTATTATAGCGACGAAGATTTCTAAGATTAATCGGCGTTAAATATATTATAAATTATTTAAAAAAATAGAGGATAATTAATACGAAATTATTTATTTTAATATTATAAAACTTTAAAAGTAAAATTAAAAAAAGAGTTTTAAAAAGATATAAAATATATTAAGCGTAAGGTTATAATAAAGCTTATATTTAAATTAGTTTTTTATAATATATATTATCGATTATAAATAATATATAGGTTTAAGTATATAGGTTAAAATAGGTAAATTAGGAAGGATAAATATCCTAGAATATATTAAAGCTATATTAACACTTTAAAAATATTAATGTACTTATTTATTAATAAGCTTATTAATAAGGTTCGTATATTAACCCCTTATTAAGTAACGTATTAAATTGTCGAGGTAAAAAAAAACGTTATTACCTTTAATAATTATTAATTTATAATTTATATAATTCTTATTTATATTTTATAAATTAAAATACTCGTCTTATTATTTATTATATTTATTATAATTAATTATTTTATCGTATTTAATTAATAGGCGTTTTATGAAATTTTTCGCGTTTTCGTTTAAATAATACCTTTTAAGAAACGGCTTTAACCTAGCTTAATAAAGGGTATTTTCGAAACCTTTTTTACTTACGTTTAAATAATTTAATAATTTTATTATCGTTATTAAAAAATTCTTTTTATTATTTATTAATAATTCTTTATTATTATTTATTTTTATTAATTTAAATATATAAGGGTTGTTTAGTGTAGTTTAGGTATCGAGTCTATCGTTAGGTAGTTGTATAAGATAAAGCTTACGCTTATCCTTTTTCAATTAAGAGGGGCAGGCTGCTGGTACTATATAGCCCTAAAGGGGCCCTGAAGACCCCTCGAGCCTAGGCCTATTCTAGCACTGTGACAAAATATTATAATATATTTTATATTTAATTATTTAAAATAATTTTTTTATTTAAAGGCTTTTTTTTATATTTATTTTAATATTTATCGATTAATTTTTCAAAGTTAAATAATAAATATTCGGCTTTTTATAAATTATATTTATAATTATAACTTTTCTATTTAATTAAATATTAAAATTTATTTTTTTAAATGCGATATTAAAAGATTATTTTTATTTTATATATTTTTATAACTCTCGATATTTTAATTAACTTTAATTAGTTTAAAAGGGGGAATTTTATAATAAAAAAAATCCTCGTTATTATTAAATATTAAAATAAATAAGCGATAAAAATTATTA
Source organism: Arthrinium phaeospermum (assembly GCA_006503535.1). Taxonomy (NCBI): domain Eukaryota; kingdom Fungi; phylum Ascomycota; class Sordariomycetes; order Amphisphaeriales; family Apiosporaceae; genus Arthrinium; species Arthrinium phaeospermum. The sequence continues at coordinate 2,100,097 of QYRS01000001.1, read as the reverse complement.
AATAAATTCGGGAATTATTAAATAAATTTAATTGATAAATTAATTTTTTAATATATTTAAATACTTTTTAAAAACTTAAACGTTATTATAAATACTTTTTTAAAGGTTTATTTAATAAATAATATTTATAATAAAGTTATAAATATATATTATTTAATAATAAACTTTATTAATTAATAAGTTTAATTATATTTAATTTTTATTTTAAAAAAAATAAAGGATATTATAAATTTTACGTCTTTTTATAAAAAACTTTTTATAAAGCGAATTTTTTTATAAAAACGCGGATTTTTTATAATATTTATTAAAAACTTTTATAAATTAAAGAGTTTATAATTAAATAATATTTTATAAAAACTTATATAAATCGTTTTTATAAAAATAAAGTTTAAATTTTATTATAAAAATAATATTATATTAACTTAAAATTTATTTAAATATATAAAATTATATAATATTTAATTATAATCTTAATTATTTAATTTTTATATTTAAATAAATTATTGATTTAAAAATAATAAGCGTTAATTATTAAAAAATAAATATTAAACGTTTTTTAAAAATTAATTTAAAAATTTAATATAAATTTAAAGTTTTTATCGAAAATTATATTTTTAAGAATTCCTTAATTAATTAAAAAAAAAACGAATAATAACTTTTTTTAATTTTTTATAATATATTTTTATTATTAAGGATTAATTTAGTTCGTTTAAATATAAAATATAAAATAATAAATAATTAAATAAAGTAATTTTTTTTTTTAATTTATTAAAATATTTTAATTATAAATATATAAAATAAATTAATAATAAAATCGATTATAATTATTTATATTAATAATAAATTTTTATAAACTATTAATTTATACTTTTTATACGGTTTTTAATGAAATATTTAATTTAAATTATACGTTATATAATATTTTAATATTTCTTTATTTAATATTTTTTATTAAATTATTAAATTATTTAAATTTTTAAATATTTTAATTTTTTTAAAATAAATTTATTATTATAAATTATTATAATATAATATTCGATAAATTTTTACGGAATATAAAATCATTGTTTTTTATTTTAATTTATATAATATAATAAATTATTATAAAATTTAAATAAAATACTTTATTTAAAAAAAATTTTAATATTTTTTTATAATATTTAACGGTTATAATTCTTTTAATAATTAACGTATAATATTTATGTTTTTAATATATTATTTAAACTTTTATTTTATTTTAAAAGCTATAAAAGCTTTAAAGCGTATATAATATATATAAATTTTTATATTTAATTAAATCGTATTAAAAATAATAAATTTATCGTTTTAATTAATATTATAAAAAATTTATAATCGATTTAAAATATTTAAAATAAAGTTTAATTTATTAAATAAATAATAAATTTAAAAATTATATTATAATAAATAAATCAATATATTTATTAAACGTTTATTAATTTTATTTATATTTAATATTTAAATTAATTTTTTAATAATTCTTTTAATAATTATATAATTAATTAATAATAATTTAATATTAAAATAAATTATTATATAAAATGTTTTTATAACGAATATTAAATATTATTTTTTATTTTAAAAAATTATATTTTATTTCTATATTAAATAAATATCGATTAATAAAATTAATAAGAAAAATTTATATTAATAATATAATTCTTTCCGTTTATTTATAACTAGGTTTAAAATAAAAAAACATAACTTCGAATCCTTGCTTAAAATATTTATCGATTTAAAAAAATAATAATTTTTTTAAATTATAATATATATAGTTTTAAAATATATAATATTTTAAATAACGATAAAGGAATTAAATTTTTTTAAATCGAATTATAATATATTAATTTAATAAATATTATACGTTTATTAATATTATTATTAATTATTTTATTTATTTTATAATTTTTTATAAATAATATTATTTTATATTTATATAAAAATTTAAATATTTAAGTATAATACGGAATTAAATATTATAAAAAATTATTAATTTTTAAATATTATTTTAATAATCGAAATTATTTTAAAAAAAAGAGTTATTAAAAAATAACGATACGATCTTTTATAAAAGCTATATTAAATTTATTAATAAAAAATTTAAAAAACTTAATTAAAAAATAATTTAAAAATAACTTTTTAAATAAAATAATAATCCGTTCTATAGAGGACGTTAATTTATTATTTATATTAAAAAGAAAATTTATATAAAATTTATTACTTTTTATATAATAAATTAAATCGAGTAAATATATAAATTAATTAATTATATAATAATCGATTAATAATAAATCGATAATAATATTTATTAAAAAATTATTCGTTAATTTTAATTTTTTTATTTCCCGTTTATCGATATTTTAATATTATTTATTTTATTATTTCGTTACGGCGAATTTTTAAATAACGATTAAGGATTAACGCGGCTTTTTTTTTATATTTATATAACTTTTTTTTAATTTTATAAAAACGTAATATTTATTATTAAAATCGTAAAAGAATTAATCGTTATTTTTTTCGATTTCTTTTTTCGTTTTTATTTTTTATTAAACGATAAAAAAGGAATATAAATATAAAATTATTTTTTATTTCGGTTTTAAAAATATTATATTATTAACGATTTTAACGATATTAGGATATTTTAATTTTAACGGGTTAATAAATTTAACGAAATATTTTAATTTTAAAATATTATAACGTATAATTAATAAAATAGCTTTTTTGGAGTTATTAAAAGCGTCTTTTATAAACGTGTACAATATAATATCGTTATTAATATTAATATTTATTATATATATAAATAAATATTAAAATTTAAATAATATATATATATTTAATAATATATAAAAGATTAAAATAATAAATAATAATATATATATATATAATAAAAAAAAGAGATAAATTATAAATTTTAAGGAGCGTTTATTGCGAGAATTTATATTTACTTTTAAAAACTTTTTTTAAAAATTTATATAGAATCGATATTTATATATATTAATTTTAAAAATTTTATTATTTAATATAAATAATTTTTAATAAATTTTAAGTTTATATAATACGAATAAGTAATTCTTTTTTCAATAATTAAATATAATATTATCGTAAACTCCGGGTTTATTTTAAACTAATAAATAATTATAAACGAAAGTTATAATAAAAAAGGGTTTAAAAATTATTTAAAAAAGTTTAATTTAATTATTATTTAAAATATTTAAAATATTTATTTATTTATTATTATTAATTTATATTTTATTTATTTTTTATTATTTATATATTATATATAATATATTAAAAAAAATTAATAAAAAAAATAATAATATTTTTTTAATAAAAAACGAAAAAATAACGTTAAAATAACGTAAATAATTTTTAAAAGTATTAAAAAAAAAAAAATATTATTAATAAAGGTTTTATAAATACGGCGAATTTTTTTAATAATTTTTAAATCTTTATATATAAATTAAAATATTATAAAATTTTATTATTATAATAAATTATTTTAAATTTTTAATATTTATTATTATAATTCGAACCGTGGCACTACGCTTTCTAGCAATCCGACTCTGCACGAAGCTTCTTGGCATACGGTCCCACTTTCATCCACCTTGTTCCTTCGTATGTATCCTATGTACTGCTCAATTTACCTTTTCCCACCCGCACTATGTGTCTGTTCTCCCACGTCGACCTGCTGCCAGCAGCTTGCCAGCTGATCCAATATGCTGTCTGTCCAAATGAATTCCAACGCCTCCCAATCCAGGTGCCCACTTGAGATATCCACACTTGGTCAGACTACACCAAGCTCGCCAATTCTTCTACCGCCTCCCTCATCGTGATGCGACGTGCCGGATCCTCTTCAAGCATATCCAACACGACCCCACGCAGCTGCTGTTCATCTTCAGACAGTCCCGTTGTCTGCATCATCTGGTTCTTGATACCATTCACTTTCTTCAGCCAGTCTTTCATTCTGTAAAGCCTCGTTTTGTAGACCCTTCTTTTTATCCTCATCTTTTTTATCTTTTCTCATCTCTGCGACCGACCAGGATGCAAGTCCGTCGGCCCGCAACTCCGGCAACTCCATCTCGCCGAGGACGTACAGCAAGGTGATACCCAAGGCCCAGACGTCCAGGGCGCCACTTGCCTTCTCATCGTTATCTCCGTCCCGGAGTTCAAAGGCGAGGTACCCTGACGTTCCACAGTTTCCCCATTCCACCCCAGACTTGCAGGCGATGCCAAAGTCGCAGACCACAGCGCGCGTCCCGTCCCACAGGATATTCGCCGGCTTGATGTCGTTGTGGCGGTATCCCTGCTCGTGGATGTACAGCAGTGCCGCAGCGCAGTCATGGGCAATGCGAAACGCATCTTCGGGACGGCCTACGAATTGCGCGTTGCTGTTCATTCCGGAAAGGTCTGTTCCAGCGACGTGCTCCATATACAGCGACAGGAATCGTCCGTCGCCACCGTAGAGTCGCACAATAGACGGCTGCCAGGCGTCAAAACCAGTGGAAAGCTGACGACAGAGAATGGTTAATGAGACGTGATACTCACATGATCCAAAGCCTTGTGGATACCAAACTCTTTCTGCCAGTCTTCAGCAGCTTTACGGACGCCGGAAGCATCATCTTCCCTAGCTTTCAAGACCTTTACCACGATGAGTTCGGGCACGACCTCCTGTTTCCGGCGCTGGCCTGATAAGGGCAGCCCCATCTGCAGGGCGGCAAAGACCTGCGCCGCGCTCTGGTCGGCAATAGCATGCTGCTTCGTCAGGACGTACTTCTCCACGCCACCTGAGCCAATACTCATCGCCTGTCGAAGAGGGAGGTGGAGAAGGGCATTGCCCGGAGCCGTTGCTTGAATCTCGTCGCTCGTCGCGGGAGCCAAGGTATCTGTAGCCGGGTTCTCTATCGCCGGACCGGCTGTCGATGCAACAGGGCTGTGATCCTGCAACATCGCTGCGACTCGGAAAGGTCCCTCTGGCATGCAGCTGTCTTCGGCCGTCCGCATCTTTTTGGCGTCCACCAAGGCGCCGACATTGGCGTGGTCGTCCGGGGCCTCGCGCTTCAGTGCTCCTGCGCCCGAGGAAGGGGCACCGAGTGCTTGTGCAGGGCGTAGCGAGGCACGAAAAGTGCGGGGTCGCCAGTGGAAGTCCAGACGCCTCTGCTGTTGATGGTCTAGGAGTCGCCACGCGCCAGGTGGTAGGATGGCATACTCTCTAGGTAGAATAGGGGTTTGCTCCTCGCATGCCTCCAGGGGTGCAAGTGCCTGGATGTAGAACAAGTCGTGCCTATCCCTGTTCCGGAGGATCAGCTCGTCACTTTCTGGGTTGAAAATGACGGCCAGCGGGAGGTTCGAGATATTCAAGTTGCAATCCGCACGAGCGTGCGTTTGGGGGATTTTGTACAGGTTGCCGGAAGGGCCTCTGGTTATGGTGCGGTCGTGCGACACACCCACCAGTCTGTCATCAGGGCCCAGGCTCAGGGTTTCGAGAGCAGGCAACTCGTCGTAAACCGCCCTCGTTGTGTTCAATCGATCCCCGACATCATTCTCGGAGAATGAAGCGGTGGTCTCGCTTCGCACATCGCAGGTTTCAACGGTTGGTCGCGGGTTGGATGACATAGTGCTAGGCATGAGGGAACAGCAGTGAATGGTGAAAGGGGAGAAGTCTGCGCAATTGCACGCTCGAGGAGAGGGGGCTGCTGCCTGTTTTATGCATTGCTCGAGTCGAACGCCGTGTTACACAAGGCTGGCTGCATATCCCTGAGCTTGGCTTTCGATGCGCTGTGATGAGCGCACGGACCCGCCTGGGCTGTTCAAGTACAAGACCTCCCCCGCCCACCTCGCTTCTTCCTCAATTCACGACCTCTCACTGCACACAACCAGTCCATCAATGCTCCTTACCATTCCAGAGAAGCATCAATAGCGACACATCCACACGTGGAGCATCATGTCTTACCGCTGCCGCTATTACCACCGCTCCGAACGACCTAAATACGACCCCTCGTTCCCGTGGAACAAGTGGCCTTCCCATAAATTTGGCATGGATGAGCAGGACGGCTTCCACGAACTTTGGGACAAGTACAATACCCAAACCGTACAGATCCAAGATGTCGATGCATTCCTACTTGACCTCAAGGACTTGGCCAATGAATCGGATACGCGCCAAGAGTTCGAGTTCAAGTTCGAACAACGTCGCAAGAAGCGTCTTTTCGAGATCTACGAATGTATCGAACAAACCAGGACATATTTTCAGCGTTGGTACGGCCCGGAATGGCCTCCGTCCCAGCTAGAAGAAGTTCTCGAGAGGCCCTTTGGTCAAGACGCGCTCGCCGCCGATGGCTGGGACCCGAAGTCGACCCTGAATCGGCCGAAACCAAACCCATGGGGCGAATCATTGAGGCGCTTTTTCCGTGAGCTGGACATGAGCTCTTTGGCGTTGTTCTTTGGCGATATCATGGGCGCCGCGGTCAAGACAAAAGAACAAGTAGAGAGGGAAGAGAATGATCGCATATGGTTCGAACGGTCAAGGAAACGGAGGATCGAGCGATTCCTGAGACACAGGGCAAGTGAGAACGCAAAGAAGGAGAAAGAGAAGGCACAACGGCAGGAAGAGATTCAGAAGCAGCAGGAGATGGAGGCGCAGGAAGAACTCCAGAAGCAACAGGACCTGGAGGCGCAGAAACGCGAGGAGGCAGCGCGAGACGCAGACGTGGTGCTCCCGCCCACGCCTCCTGCGAGCAGTCTGCGATGCGATACGCCAGAGCTACGGCATTCTGATAATTTGGCAATCCCTAGCACCACGGTTTCTCTCTCTCCACCGGTCGAGAATGACCATGGCGATGATGGATGTGGCGACGATATGCGTGAGCGCGACTGTGGTTCGGCTAGCCGCAAGCGTGGTCGCTCTGACGACGACGACGACGTGACGACATCGAAACGACAGTGCTCTGGCCAGGGGGACACGGCTAGAACAGATCGGCAACCCGCATTCGCAGAAGGCCATGATGCTAACGCAGCGCCGGCCCCAAGGGCGGAGGGTCACTCTGTCGTCGATCCTCTTCCTGACATCGCCTATAGAGACTTTCTATATTATTACCCAGGTCCGCACGTTCATAACATAGTTGACTTCAGCACCCTTGATAACACTACTACATGGAAACGGCGTCGCCCTGGACACTACACTGCTATACCAGATCGACGATCCGCTTTCCCAGAAGGTCATCCTGTCCAAGTAGCGCCGGCTGAAAGGATCGAGGATCTCTCTGACGTTGAGCCTTGGTTCACAACCGCATTTGATGAGTATGATCTCCGACGCCGCCTCCGCAAGCCTACGGTGCCTGGTAAGACGGTTGATTACAGTACTGTAGATGGTACTGCAGCGAGGGCGCCGGCTGCTACAGCGTCAATTGCCGAAAGCTCCGGCGCTGTGAAGAGGGAGTAGCCGTTGGCAGGAACTTGGTGTTAGGTGTCAGCCAGCTAGATCTTTGCTTGTATCGCGCTGGTCGCTATGCGCAGCTCTCCTATTCTGTATTTGGCTTTGCGGATTCCGAGTGGACTTGGAGTCTCCTTGGTTTCTAGGGCGGAAGGATTGGTGTTTACTTACTCACGATGATTATGGAGGACGGGAAAAGAGCACAATTTGTATCAGATGAGATAGGGTAAATTATAAATATTCGGTGCCCCCTTTTTCAAATCGGCAAGACGAACGGGGTGCAGCCGGAAGAGCAAAGCTCGTCCGCATCCGGGCCACTAACGCAGAATGCACAGAGACCGGTCCCGTCGCCGCGCATATATCCCGTCCCGGAAAGCTCCGCGTGACAGCTGCTGCACCATACCGGATATTCCTCGTCTTGCTCGACGGTAGCCACCTTCGTAGGAGGATCTGTCGTGATGGTTAGCTTGAACCACCTCGCATCCTCGCAGTAGACTTTGCCCTCCGTACCCCTTTTGGTACTGCGCAGCCACCAGACAAGCTCCTCCTTCTCCACTTCCATGAATCGCGGACTTGTTAACGATGCGATATCCTCGCCAAAGACGTCCACCGCCACGTCCCCGCGGGGAAGCTTCGCGCCGGGGATATCGTAGCCCATGTCGTACGGACCCAGCGTCATGCTAGGCTTGTTGTAGAGCTCCACGTGGAGTTCTGGAAGTGGAACAAGGAAGGGAGCCCCCTCGGCGTAGTGTGGATCGCATATGAGACGTAGCAGGAACTGCCCCCGAAACTGGCCTGTATTAAGCTGGATGATCTGCCGCTCATCGCGTCCCTGTACCCAGGTCAGTCGGGGTGGAGTCAGCAACGGGCTTATTTAAGTTATACGTACCACGCAAAACAAGGCGGAGGCAGTCAGGTCGCCCGACCAATTTCTCTTCTTTTGCTTAGAGACGGCTTGGAGCCCGACACCCGCACCGCGCAGCACCTGTGCGGGGGGAGGCATGTTGTCCGACTGGAGGCAGAGAGCGCCTCCAATGGCGACAGCAGAGGAGCTATGGGACGTTAGTGATGGAGGCCGGTGCGGCATGCCGTGCACATACATACCTATGGTTGTCAATATCGTGCAGATAGAACCACCGTACGTCGTTCCCCCTTTTCTTCGCCTCCCGCACGGTTCTATCCATGATTTTCTGGATCCTCTTTTGGACACCCGGGCTCTTGTAGCTGCCACCCGTGAAGGCGACCACGAAGTCGGTGTTGAGTTCTAAATGGTTGCGCAGATGCTCCCGCATGCTTGCGATGCCACGGTCGAAGGCCGCCTTGCTGGCGGCGACAAGCTGTTTCCGGTGGACCAGGAGGTTTGCTCCGTTTTGGCGTTTTAAGTAGATGCCATTCTGCGAGCCGTCCATGGGATCCAGGCTACACTTTTGCTGCTCGTAGTCGGCAATGAGGCTGGCGATCTCGCGATTGAACTCGTCCTCGGGCAACGCGTTACGCAGGAAGTCCTCGATCTCGCAATTGGAGGTGTAACTACCGCCCTGGCTCCCTGGCTTCCAGTGCGCCGCCCAGAGTGGCTGGACCAGCGAGACGCGCCCCTCCTTGTCGATCACGGTAACGACGCTCTGTGCATTCTGATTCAGTCAGCGACGGCCTGTGACTGGCTCCGCAATCCGGCTACTCACCAAACTACTTCCTCCGTGGTCGAAGATCAGCATGGGCCGGCCCTTTTGGAGGTCCAGGCCCTCGAGGTACTTCTCTAGTTCGGCGCGTCGCAGCGAGGATTGCGAGTCTTTCCATCGACTATACACATAAAAGATGGCGGCCTGTCCTTCGCTGATCTTGTAGATCCGGGTGTCCGGCCACAGCTTCGCCATGATGTCAGTGTAATAGGCTATGAACATGCTGAAGTCCTCGTCGTCCTCGTGAGAGCAGAGCCAGTTCGGGTAAGTAATACCGACCGTTCGAACTTCGTAGCCAAGCGAGGCCGTGTAGCGGAGCGTCTCGTCGCGCAACTTGGTGCAGTGCGCCATCACGCACTCCTGGGCCGCGAGCTGGCTAATCGCGCCGCTTTGGAACGCGCGGTTCAGGTGCATCCCTCCGGGTACCCGTCGCATTTTTGCGGGGTTCTTGATTCCCGCGGCCCGCAGCATCAGGGATTTGATCGAGAAGTTGTTCGTCTGGCGTCGCGCCCGCTTTCCGGGTATGAGTTGGCCGTCTACCAGAGCGGCCGTTGCGGGGAACTCGTACATGTGATTGCTGTCGGTCGCCGTCGATACGCTCTCCGTGTCTCTGGTGTTGGCCGGGCGTGGGACCCTGCCAGCCTTGGGAATTTTGTTGGGGCGGCGCACCGAGACGCCGACCTTGGAGCCCCATGAGCCAATGTCCTGGCAGACTGTGCACGGGGTGGCCGCAGGCGCAGCCATCCCGGGGACCGGGTCGGGGGCAGGCGCAGAAGTCGGATCTTGCATGACAGGCGGGCGTAGATGACTCGAGAGAATGCAAAGCGCCATAGCAAAATGGGGGTGCTGTGGCTCGGGGGTCGGCCTCGGGTAGCTGCATGGTCTGGCACACTTCGCCCCAAAGACTCGAGCGAGGCGCGTCTTCTCCCACATAAACAATGCGTTGTCCATTGTTCTCGTCCTTTTCGCGAGTGAAAGCCCTTTTCGCATCGCAACCCATCCTTCCTTCGGCCATGGCGTCTTCCCACACGGAGGGCGCGGCGACCGGCGAGACCACGTCCGAGCGATTGTCCTCCGCCCTCCGACCCCACGGCACTTCCCCTGTCCCCCACAGGAAGCCCAACGAGGCCGCCCCCGCGGCGCCCGAGAAAGAATCCTGGGCTGGCCCGCGATCCGACGTCAAATCATTGGCCACCGAATTCACGATCACTCGCCGGGATATCATGACCGCTCGTTACCAATGGGTGCACAAGTATGAGAAGGCCATTACGCAAGATTGGCGAGACGACTGGATCAAAGGCTTCCATGAATGGAGAAGATTGAGCAAGCGCGTCGAGGCCGCCGTGACCGACCTCCGGGACAAAGGTCATACCATGGATGCGATCTGGTTGGAGAACGAGCTTCGCGAGGAGTACAGTTTTAACAAAATCGAGGTCTACATCGGGAGCACGAAAGAGCTTGTCACGTTCGTTCCGTACGACTATCGGGTTGCCTTCGAAAAAATGCTTCAGGACGAAGGTGCGGCGGCGGCAGAGCACGAACCGGCTGGTCTCGTCGTTGAGGCATCTCGTATCCAGCCTAGTCCCGCTGCGCCAGCTGCTCCCGCTGAGCAGGCAGGTCCAGGGACCGGTGCTGACCCAACCGACAAACAGCCAATGCAGAACGAGGTGATCGTAGCGAGCGAGGAGGAACCGGGCGTCGCAGCGGCCGATGCCCACCACGCAGCGGACCGCCCGATGGCCCCAGCTGCCGTGGAGACGTCGGTGGCCGCTCCCGGCGAAACAGGCGTGGTGGTGGCTCCGGCGATGAACGTCGCTGGCCTCTTCGAGTTGGAGCCTCGGGTGGCACGACCCAGTGAGCCGCATGGTGGCACGGCATCGGAGATGATACCGGACCCTCGCACGACAGGTAGCAGCCGAAGTATCACCAACATCGAGTCGGGATTCGAGCGGGTCCTTTCGTGGGCGACGCCGGCTCCTCTCCAGGTCCAGGCAGGCATGCTCCGCCTGGAGCCGCTGCTCCACTCGGTGGCGCAGCGAGAGAAGCGGTGGATCTGCTGCACGCCGCAGTTTGCCTTCTGCATCGAGTGCCCTTGCATTGCGGCGCCCATGGCGATGCCCGCCCTCCGACTGGGCCCGCAGCCGACGCATGACGTCGTTCCGCGGACCTATCGCGTGGACCCTTTGGGCGAAAACGCCCATGCGATTATCCACTTTGGGCTGTTCCACCAAGAATTGTTCCGCCGCGTGGAGGACATGGTGACCAAGTACGGACGGCAAGGTAAGAAGTCCCAATGGATCGTGCTGCGAGGGACACGGCTGACGCAGATAAGTGGTCACCCCCGAGTTGGGTTCGCCCGATCGGTTCGCCATTGCCATGAACAACATCGCGGCCCAGCAGTGCCACGACAAGGCGGAGCTGGACTGGGAGAACCTCCGGCGGCAGATCAAGTTCGACGCGGGCCAACGGCCCCCGCCCGGCACCCGAAGCGTGCTGGCCAGCAGCGTCCCGGGCATTGGAAGCTTCAAGGCGGGCGGGAAACGGATGACCATCATCTGCCCCGATCCGAACTGTACCCGTCCTGTTCTACCGGTGTCCTTTTCGGCCACTAGTAAAAAACAATGCCTCCTGGTTATCAGCCACTTTGTAGCACACGGCCTTCCGGTGCTGGGTCTGGGCGACTTGCTCGCCTGGTTTGGCTTTGAAGGTGAGGTGCCCTCCCTGGCTGGAGGAGACTCGGCGCTAACCGTGCTAGTCATTCACGATGGCATACCCGGCGTTCCCGGCGTGGTCGTCGCGCCCGTTGCGCCCGTTGCGCCCGTTGCGCCCGTTGCGCCCGTCGCGCCCGAACAGCGGCCAGCCAACCTGCGCCCCGCACGCTCCAAGCCCAAACCCTCGGCCCCCGAGGCGGAGGTGTCTGAGTCCATGCCGGCTCTCAAAGAGTTGAACCTATCTAAGTTGGACCTCTATACAGCAAAGGTCCTGCGGGATCTCTGCGTCGAGCACGGGATCCCATGCCCACCGAAAATCAACAAGTCTCAGGCCGCATGGAAGCTCCAGAAGTTCCTGGCTGGAGTACCCCAGGAGGATGAGGACAGGAACGGAGAAGGCCGGAGAAAAGAGGGGCTCCCGCCCGCCGAGCATGTTTCTTCGACCGCCCAGCCGCCACGGAAGAAGCGCAAAACCTTGATGTCCGAGCTGTCTTTGGCTCCGGAAGAAATGGGGGATGTTGATCCGCTGGCGGACGTGGCCCCGCTCGAGCCCGACGGAGGCAGCACCCCGTAAGATGTGTGGACGCATTCGCGCGTGGATTACATTATGGTGGCTAGATGCTTTAGGTTGCGTGGCGTGTTCGTATCAGTCTAGCTGCAGGCAACAGAAGTAAGACTGCGATAGAGACTGACAGGGTGAAAAGTGTATTTCCATGTTTTGTGCCGGCTTGCTGGCGAAGAATCTATAGTTTCACGTGAAGTAGCTGCGACTCCTACGTTTGGCCCGAGTTTTTCTTGATGCACCCCTTCGTAGCACAGAGTTTCATTGATAAGTACGACCATGTTCTTTGTTACTATTATACGGTGATTCTAACTGGTTATATCAATTCGGATGCTTTTATATGTGCGGCCATTTGTGTCGGCTAGGCAAGGGGTTAGAGATGGATGCAGTGGTTGCAGTGGTGCAGTGGTCCGTGGTCGAGTGTTGAGTGTGGTGGTTCAGTGCAGTGGCTACGTGCAGTGGTTGAATGCAGTCTCAAGCGCAGTGGTTGGTTGTAGTGGGGAGCAGGCAGGAGACGGCAAAGTTTAACTGTTGCATGCGTTGCCGTGCAACTGGGCTGTCAATTTGCCCGTCTATCATTGCTGGGGATGATCGTCCTGCCCAATGTTCATAGATATATCCAGCATAATGGAAATCTAGCAAGGGGCCAGATTAAGTGCCGTGCTTAGCTAAGGATCTTTTCTGCTCCGAGGTCTTCTGTTCAGGAGCCTCATTCAGCCTGTTCGGCCGAGCGCTTTCAAACTTGGCCGACCAAGGTGCATGCAGTAGCTGCAGTTGGTGCGTCCCGCTGCCAAAGTCTAATGACCCCTGACCACCTTGCCAGATAGCGAATTCCAAACGAGACAGCTACAGAAGACACGGGCTGCATAAGTACCGGCATTGACGAGATGTATGATTTCAGCGGTGCATTGTGTTGCTGGTGTCATTGGTCAATTGTGATGGTTGGTGAGTTGGTGGCCTGTTGAAATGCTGAAGTAAAACGCTGTCTGGAGCTGTCAGCGTTGCACTTGCCTCGTGGATTTTGACTCGCTTGCATGGTCAGAACGTGGATGCAGGCTGCGTGTCACTCGAGCTGCTTGTGCAGCTAGTGATTTGCATATTTGTGCTGCTTGACTTCTGCTTGTGCTGCTTGGCCTCTGCTGCTTGTGCTGCTTGACTGCTACTTGGCTGCCTGTGCTTGGCACGCTTGGGCTGGCTGCCAAACTGTTGTACTCCCCGAAGACTACTTCCAGGGCAGCAGAGCAATGCTAGACAGGTACTTGACGCCGACCAGCAACCTGGGAAAGGTACAAAGACACGCCCGCTGCTCTCGGGCAGACAGGGACCCCTGATTGGTTGCGGTCTAGTGCCGGGAGGCTGCGTGCGCCAGTCCCCTTTGGGCACTTGTACGTATTCCGCAGCAGAGTGCAGCATCTCGCATCGAGGGCTGGATACCAGACTCAAGCTTTCGGACTTGCAGCGTTGCAGCAGTGTTGCATCACTGCTGCAGTGCATGGGCGGTGAGCAGAGGGAGTGGCTGTTGGACCGGCTGGGCTGCATCGGCCCCTTTCCGGATCGGATCCAGAGGGCTGTCCAGTCTCTCGCGTGCGTCCTTGGGCGAGAATCGCCGTTTGTCCTGCACACAAAGTACTTGTGCTCGAGACGGGAGCCCATGCAGCCAGTTGTCTGGTCAGCTGATCGTTGCTGGTCGAAGTTCTTTCATTTACGGGCGGGAGCCACCCTTCTCACGAAAGCTTCCCACTCCACTCCAGAAAGTTTCCCACACAACCCGATCGCACAGTTCCCCTTTCCCGCTCGTAGATCCCACGACCTGTACACAGGATGCCTCCACCGAAGAACTCCGTCTTGATTGACTTGACCGAGGACGCCAGTCCGTGTCGCATCGTCTCGGACATTGTGCCGGAGAAGCGCAAGTCTGCGTACGCGGAGTACAAAGACAGCGAGTCCGAGTACTCGGCTTCGTCCAGCGACGACTCGGACGAGGAGCCTGTCCCCGGCGACGTTCGCTCCGATCTGGACGAGCTGAAGGACGACTCCGACCTCGAGAAGGACGGCTCTGACTCCGAGATGGACGACACCCCGCCCGATGTCGGCCACATCGAAGAGGAGTACCGCCGGTTCCAGGTGAGCTCGCACAGCGTCGCCCGCCGGGAGGCGAAAGAGATCGCCGACGCTGTGCACGAGTTTGAGACCGACCCGAACCACTTTGACGTCTCGAAGCTCAATGTGGACTTCACGTCCGACAAGGACCTCTTCAACGGGAACGAGCACCCGCCCGAGTACTACCGTGCCGCCATGGAGTCCCAGGGCGACGAGATCTTCCACAAGAAGGCCTACGCCAAAGCCACCCGTCGCCAGATGAGCAAGGTCCAGCAGGACTGGGTCAAGTACGTCGACGGCCTCGCCTCCCGTTTTCTTGTACTGACGTCCACAGATTCTGCGCGGAGGTGCTCAAGCGCCACTGGCGCGCCTGCCTGAAGGACATCGACGTCAAGATGGTCTACTACTTCTTCAATTGGTACACTAGCGAGAAGCGTGGCGTGGACGGGCGCCGCAAGCGGGCGCTGGCCAAGAAGAGCTCCCTCATCACGCTCTGGTGCACCTTCCGGCTCGTGTACCGCGACAACATGCGCCACAAGATCGACAACAAAGTCGACGCCGTGCAAGTGAACAATGTGAGTACCGCTGCCTGCTGTCGCCCGTGGATCGCGCTAACCGCCCAGGCCCTCATCCACCTCAGCACCGAGAAGAAGTTGACGGACGAGAAGCGGCAGAACCGGCCGATGTCGCTCGACGACCTCAAGCTGATCATCGAGACGACGCTGAGCACGACGGCCAAGCACTTCAAGCTGGGCTCCAGCCGCATCCTGATGATCCTCTTCTTTCTGCTCATGGCGCCGGCCGGCGCGCGCCCGACCTCGCTGCTGCGGCTGCGGTTCGGCGACCTGTCGCTGGCGCTCGTGCGCGACCCCAACGGGGGCCCCCACAATCTCGTGATTTCCTTCACCCTGAAGTTCACCAAGGAGTATCTCGGCAGCAAGGCCGTGTAAGTGCCGTCGCCCGTTTTGGCAGGATCGCGCTAACAGAACAGGAAAACGTTTGTTCTTCCGGAGGTCATCGAGGACCCGTGCCTCCTGCTGAGCCCGCACGCGTACCTGCTGGGTCTGCTGATCTCCCAGAGGGCATTCCGCTCGGACGAGCTGTGCAAGGACCCGCACAGGCTGTATACGCTGACGATGCGCGACGACGAGAAGCAGCTGCCGATTCCGCTGCGCACAAGCCTCGCGGAGACGCAGGTGTTCCGCCGCCCGGAGGAAACCTACATGGGCTTCCGGCTGTCGGAGACGCCCATCTCGCCCGACATCATGGGGAAGTGGGTCAAGCGCATGGGCGAGATTGCGGGCTTCGAGAACAGCACGTATGCCTACACGCTGCGGTACATGGCCGGCAACAACATGGACAAGCACCGTGGGTTTTCTCCTTTCCCGTCCTTTGTCGATTTCTTGCTGACACCCCCCAGAGGACATTAGCTCGGCCTTGCGCAACTCGGTCATGATGCACCAGCCGTACTCCAACACCTTTCAGGAGAACTACCTCAACCGCGTCATCGACTTCGACCTGTCGGCCGTCTTCCGCAAGCTGAAGCCGCAGCAGGAGCTCGTCGCCCAGGTCGCCAGCCACGGGCACTCCGTCAGCAGCTTGCGCCCGGTCGACCTCACCCGGGCCCAGGCGGAGGCGCTGAAGCAGCACCCCCACATCGAGAAGCTGCGCCAGATCATGCAGCAGTCGGACCGGGGCTCGGCCGAGTACCTGGAGGCGCAAGCCGACATGAACGCCTCGCTCACGCGCCTCCGCACCGAGGCCAAGAAGACGGCGCGCGGCTCCGAGTGGCAGGCGCGCCAGGCCGTCCTGGACATCAACAACCAGCTCATCGGTCGGGGCCTGGAGGACGGCCCCGGCACGTTCCGCATCCCGAGCCCCATGTCGCCCGCGCAGCAGAACCTCCATGAGACGGCGATCGCCCCGCTCGTCAAAAGGGACAAGGAGTCGCACGCCAAGAGCATGCGGCGCATCTACCGGCGGCGCGAGGCCTTTGTCAATGCCATCGCCCACTACTGCAACGTCGAGGAGCCCCTGATCCGGCCCATGATTCGCGACCAGACGAAGCCGAAGAAGAGCCTCACGAGGGACTTCGACGCCCGCAACGCCGAGATCTGGGCGTCGGCCAACGTGTCGTACCGCGGGCAGAAGCTGATGACCTGTTTCATCTGCTGCGCGAAGGCGATGCATCTGGCGATCGGCGACCCGCAGAAGGACGCGCTGTGCCACGAGTTCGCCGGCACCTCGGAGATCACCCGGCACCTCCGCAATCTGCATCTCAAGAAGCTGTCGCCCGATGCGCCGATTGATTGTCCCATGTGCCCTTCGACGCAGTTGATGGACCTGGCGCACTTCAAGTGCCACGGCTTCGATGTGCACGGTGTGGTGGGATAGTGGGGAATAGGGGCAATGGCCTACGTTCGTGTGGAATCCGGGGTGATCGTAAAGTTCCGAGTCGGACCAATCAGAATGCTTCCACGTCCGCTACATAGTTCCAATTGATTTCAAGGTTGTCTCAAAGATGCGTTGCGCTAGAGCGGTCCAGTAGGTACCCCGCACCGGGGTGCATGTATTTGTCGGCACCTAGTGGTAGCTTGGATTTTCCTGCCGTGACTCGCCAATTGACTCCAGCCTCAAGGACGTCAGTCAACCACCATCCTGCGATCTGCATCTTCCATCCTGCGCGGTCGCAACCGCCCACGCCAGTCGTCTCATGCACACCAGCCATATGCATGCCATCTGATTGCTCACGTAGACCGCTGCTCGTCCCGGTGCACAGTTTGCTACCGGCGTCTTCCACTTCGGTTGCTGGCCACTCAACCCCTCGCAACAACAGCGCATGCATGCCGATGCGTCTTCCCGCTCTTGCGAGTCGGGACCTGCACCGCTGCCTGATTGCCTCTTCCGCTTAATTGAACGTGCGACTGCCAGCTGTCCTGGCCTTCCCCTCTTTTCACCATGGCGCCCATCTATGTGCAAGTAGTTGGCGACGTCGACAGCGGCCCGATCCTCCCTCCTACGGTTCTCAAGAAGCTACTGGAGCAAGTCCGAGAACAAGAAGCTGGCAAAATCAAGTCTTGGTTAACGTCGGTCTCTTCCGACGACGAGAGCGACGAAACATCCACGAAGCGCCCACGAGAAGCTTCCGACCTCGACGAGTCCTTCCACCCTCCTGCGAAGCGTCCACGGCGAGGTCCAGACGACGAGTCTTCAGCCCCTCCTGCGAAGCGTCCACGGCAAGGTGACGCTCCGGACCTCGTCAGCGAGTCCTTAGAACCCCCTGCGAAGCGTCAACGGCGAGGTGACGACGCAATCGGCGAGATGCCCACCGCTCCCTCGCCTACGAGCGACGAACCGACCTCGTCATCGGATCTTGCTAGCCGGCCCAAGACACCGGACAACCCCTCGAAGAGGAGCAACCAAGAGGCGGGGTTGGACACAACGCCAAAGGCATCCGAACCGAGCAAGAAGGCCATCAAGACCTCCAAGATCGAAGACTATGAAGATCTCGCGGCGCTCGAGAAGCCCTTCTTGGTGAAGGAGCTGAAGAAGATTCGGGCGGCAGCGATTCGGATGCTGCCTAGCGACGTCCGTGCTCTGTGCGAACAGTTGAGCAAGCTCTGGGATAGGCAGGGTGTGATTCCCCATGAGCTTCGTGGCGGCGTCGAAGAGCTCCTGGGACGCACTCTTCCTGACGGTTGGGTTCGCACACCAGACCCCAAATTGACGTCGGCCAGAGCCCAGCGGCTCTTGCACAGCATGGAAACGATCATTCGCGACGCCGGGGACTGCCAGCGACTCCATCGACACGAATGTGGCTGGAATATGGCTGTCCACGCCCCGATCCTCCAACTCGTGTTTGCCTCCACCCACATCAACGGGCCGCCGGTCTTCGCGAATGATCCGGATCTCCCCGTCTCGCCGCTGGCGGCCAGGCTCGAGGCCGCTACGCATGCGACCATTGCGGGCGACTCTGCCGCTGATGAGGGAGATCAACAAGGATGGGGACGTGTTCATGGTCCCGTGTACGGTGTCGGCCGACACCGACTTTCGAGAAGACCAAGAACAGTCCGAGTCGGAGATGTTCTCACGGCTGCCTGGTCTGACGGAGGTGCGCTCCAGTGCGTCCAAGGTGGACTACGTGGTGGTACTCGACTATGGAGAATCCGCCGCGATGAAGAAGACCCTTCAACATCTTCTGCACTTTGACAAAGTCTTCGGCGCCTCCAGCGAGCGTCGTCACATCAACCAAACCCACTACGGGCCGCTCCGGGAGTCACCCATTGCCATCTCCATCGAAACGAAATCGGCCATTCCCTCCTCCGACCCCGTGCTCCAGCTCGGCCTCTGGGCCGCCGCATGGCACAAGCGGATGCTGCATCTTCGCAGCGCCCTGGCGGACAACCTTCTCAAGACCTGCGGAGCCGTTCTGGAGAAGCGGCCTCGGCTTGTGACCATGCCCCTGATCCAGGTTGTCGGACATCATTGGACGCTCCATTTTGCGTGCGATGACATTGACCAAGCGACCATCTACACGGGCACCCCCCTTGGTTCGACAGAGACACTCGAGGATCTGCTGGTGCTGGTGGCCTCGCTCGAGGCTATCAAATCGTGGGTCGAAACGCAGTTCTGCGCCAGTATGGAGTACTGGTTCGGCAACGGCCCTGGCGCGACGGGTGCAGTGGCTCCGGTGGTCCATGCATCATGATGCGGTGATGGCATGAAAAGGAATTGGGGCTTCGGGACTTGGATATGGGATTGGAGTTATTTGAAGCTGGGTAGACCTGCCCCGGAATTGGTCTGGAATTTTGGTAATGCTGCTGGGTAATGTGGGCTTAACGATATTACGATTGCTTTCGGATTCTACGTCTGTTTGGGTGCCTCTAGATATGCACGCTAGTGTAGTGAATTGAGGAGCGTGTTCTTGACGGTTTACGGTGTACAGTTCACGGCATTAGTTGAGGTTTGACACGTTGCCGAGTTGATTTGGGCCTCATCGAGAAGCAATCATCACAGCTTTCCTAGGTACAAAACGTCTTTTTTTTTCTCCTCCGGATATGCATATCAAATCTCCCCTGCAGAGACAAAAGACTCAGAAAGAACTGATTACCGCCAAATATAAACTTAAAAAGAAGACATCATGCCCATGCCTCCAAAACTCTCAAAAGCATTTCAACAAATATGACTCCCGTGAATCGACAAAATATGTTCCTCGGGATCGTTTCCTTCAGAAGTTCAACAGTCGTCGACCTCCCTAAAGCAAATTGATTCAGGTCAATGGGCAGCTTGGACAACGAATGAGTGATGAATTTGCACATTGCCCCTTTTGTCCGTGATTTGTCTCCGAAGAGGTTGCACCCACGTGGCTCGGATATTCTACGGCAGCGGTTTTGGCAGCCACTACAAGGAGGATATGGTCAACTGCCTGTGCATACATCTCCTACTTTTGCATACATGCCCAGATTTCGACTAAATGAAGCCGTCCGAATGGAAGGCTTCCTCGCAGCATGACCATTCCCGAAGTGTAGGGGTTTGGCTGGCGGGCGTCCACTCCTTTTCCAGTGCATACACCACAAATGACTTTTAGTCATGTTCAGCCCGCGACATCATACAGGAAGGTGCTAAGAGTACTTGAATGGACTGGTAGACTTCCCAGGATCGAGAAACCCACCAAAAAGGGGCTTGTCACGTTGTACACGAGCACAGGAGTACTTGCAAACCCACTCAATTATGTGACTACCATACGTATCGAAGTGCAAAACTTTTGGACATCACCCTGCTTCACCGCTGCGTAGCAACCAACCATCAAGACAAATCTCTGACAAACTTTGCATTCATGAACCAGACCCCACAATCTCAGACACCTTGGCAGCAACGACCAGCCTCCTGCTCACCGCTTTCGCAGGCCATGATAGCGGCGCTTATTGGGCGACTCTTTGGGGGCTTCCTGTGTCTCCGTCTCCGGGCGGATCTTCTTGGGCCGGCCACGTCCTCGCTTGGTAGGCGTGGCTGCAGGCGTCGTAAGCGTGGCCTCATGCCGCTTGGGGGTTCAGGAGCAGCCAGGAGAGGAGGCGAGCCAATCGCGGCTTTGCCACGACCCCTGGGAGTAGGGGACCCTGGCGAGACGACGAAATGGCTGTCGACGTGTCGCAAGGGCGAGGAAGAGGGGGTGGGGTGGTCATGCGAGGAGAGAGGCGTGGATGGCCTGATGCCTAGCGCGGCGCCAGCCTGTCGGCGAGATGCATGCAGGCTCCTCGAGCGGTGCGCATGCACGGCAGTGTCGGAGTCACTCGACTCCGGGTCAGCAAACAGGCGTCTGTTCAGGCGATCATTCAGGCTGTCGTCACTGTCGTCGCCCGTGGTGTGACGCACAGGGGGCAGCCGATAGGGGGCTCGCAGGGAGCTGCTGGTGGGCAGCTGCTGCTGGATGCTCTGCGGGCACTCCTCCTCGCTGTCCTCGCCTTTGTCAAAGACTTGGGGATACGCCAGCGGGTGCACCGGCTGGAGCGTTTGAGGCAGCAACTGCTGCGCACTTGCCTGGCCAGGACGCCGCATCTGCTGGGCGGGCATCTGGAAAGGGGCGCCGGAGGGTTGGCCATTGACGTAGGCCTGGTGGGTGGGAACGAAAGCCTGCTGGCCCGGAACGTAGTACTGTTGCGGGGCAGGCATGAGGTGCTCGTTCGGGTCGCGTAGATGGTCAGTGTTGCAGTGCTTCTTGCGACCGCGATCGGCTGGGGGGAGCTCATCGAACTCTCGAGCGGTGTGGATCTCGATAAAGGGGTCGATGCGACGCTAAGCAGTTAGTCAGAGGAGGGCAGCGCAAGGAGGGCAAGGAACGTACAATGAGGCCTGCATGGTCGTAGGGCCACATCATGTTCTCCGAGGGCGTGGAGGCGGTGGTGTAGACGTAGACGCGCCCGTCTGCCTCGAAGAGGAAGTATCCCCGGCCGCCACACTCTTCGAGGAAGGTGTGCACCCGCTGGAAAATGCGATTCTTCTTGCCCCAGAAGGAGTGCAGCAGGTTGCGTCGCATTCGCTCCTCGTCATCCTTGTAAGGGGACTTCTTGGTTGGCTTGGGGGTGGTTTGGGCATTGGCTGGGGTGGAGGGTTGGTTGCTTTCCGGGGCAGGCTCGGTGTTCAAGACCGAGGAAAGGATGGTGGGGAGGTTTTCGATCGCCCCGACCTCCATGATCACAGGTTCCATGGACTGGTCGAGAACCAGGCCCGCGTCACCGCCCAATGGCTGAGCCATTGGTTCCGCGTGTGTGGAAGGGTTTGGGTTGCTGGGCAGATCCGGCATGATGTTGCTGGGCTGGATGTTGTCCATGACTGATGTAAGTGAAGCAGAGGGAGCAAAATGGTATTGTGCAACCGTACAATGGGAAGCTGTGCAACCATACAATGCAGCTGGACAATGCAGCCGGACAGCCGTACAAGATAGAGTTGTACAACAGTATGCAGGTAAGAGGCAAATGAATCTCCCACGTGAGAAGACCAGAGACACGAGGCCGCCAGAGAAAAGAATGCTCCTGGAGAGAAAGAAGCGTGGGAAGCAGGAATGGTGGGCAGCTCATATACAGGAGCCGCGCTCGTTGGCTGCCATGTTTCCTGCCACTCAATTTCCAGGGGCTGGCTTCGTACGGGATGCTGCAGCTGTCCAGACAATGCAATTCTTTCGTTTGCACATCTTGCGTCAGCGAGTGCAGCAGCCTGCGTGCAATCCAGCCACCAAAGTCAGCCGGCCATCCGCGACCCCTGCGATGTGTCCAATTGCAGTCTTCTGCGAGATTCTGCAAGATTGTGTGCGACAAGGCCTCCAGGAGTCGACTGCCGTCCCTGCAGGAGACACCCGGGACTCGGGCTTCGTTTCCAACGCAAGAATGCGATGGAAACTCGAGTGCTTGCTGCTGCGTTGCCACCTGTGACAGACTTCGACCAGAACGCAATATATGGTGTGACTTCTGTGAGGCAAACCTAGTAGGCGTGCGTGGTCACAGATGGCTAACACGAGGATGTACTCGGGTCTTGGCACGGGTAGAGTTGCGTATAGAGTCTTGGCACGAAGGCAAACGACTCAAGCCCCTGAAGTCTTCGTGCACGTGCCACGCTGCTTTCAGCCTCCATGCCAAGAGCCTTCTGCCTTCTGCCTTCCTCCTTCAGCCTGCTGCTACTGCCTTCAGCCTTCTGTCTTCATGCCAAGAGCCTTCTTACCTTCTGCCTTCTGTCTTCTGCCTTCTGTCTTCTGCCTTCTGCCTTCGGCTTTCTGCCTTCTGCCCAGAGCCTTCATGCCAAGAGCCTTCTACCCTTCAAGTTTTTTTCACAAAGGCTTCAGACCTTTGGCCTGCGAAGGCGGCACTACGTTCTGCCGATCACACCAGCAACCCATTTGTACAATTGACTGCCAGACGACTGGCAACCGGACTTGGATCGAATGCGACCGGAAGCACACCATAACCACCCATCAACTTCTGCTCGCATGCGTTGACATTCATTGGTCAGAATGTATGCCAGGAGAGTGTACATTCAGATACTTCGCATCTTTTCCAGACTTCATGTTCTCTGATTTCAGGCAGGACGGGCGCATCTAATTGATCAGATGCATCCGCCTGTACAGTCACGGCTGACTTGCCATAGTTCTTTTGTTGAGACTCACCAAGTCACGTCACATGACTGCGTGAGAACTACATACACCAGATGCACAGCCTGTTGGACAACATCAGTACCACAACTTCTGATGCCTACCGAGATACCTAGCATGAGCTTTCAGCTTTGACATTATATATAAAAGGGCAACGACTAGTTCTGCCAGATACGAGGCTCGAAATAAGAGCTGTAGGTAAAATCGAGCATATGGATATATTTTTAGCTTGTCTTTACGGTACGCGAATTGATCTTGTTCGAGATTGGTGTTGTAGATGACTGATTGGGATCTGGAGTGGAATCGGCAGTTGCAGTAGTAGCATCCACTGAGCTCCATAACCTAAATTCCACCTCAACATTGAACTGCCGAACATCACTTGTAGACATGTCGCATACTACAGCGGATTCGAAGACCAATAGCCAAACACCTCAAGCGCTGGGGTTGCAGTGCGCTCAGCAGTTCAGTTTGCTAGATTGTAGCGACGCCCCTTTAGCGCAATGCTGAATTGCAGCGCATGCAGGAGTCGCTTCGACTGCCGGGTCGGTCCAGGCACCAAAGTCGGGCGCTAGGGGCCTACTCCCCGCACAGTACAGCGTCTTGGCTAGCCCCGCACCCACTTCTAGCTGCCTCTGCATCGCGCGAATGCAGTCTGATTCATCATCTTTCTTGTACCACAACCACAGCGCATTACCCGACAGACCGCCAGAACGCCAGCCACTTCAGACGTAGGCTACCGCGACGTAGAGTCAATCCTGACATCGAACCAACATCGATCCCTCGGTTTCCCATCACTATATCTACTCGCGCCCTCCCTGGTTCTCGTTCATCTCCATCTCGCGACCATGGCTCCCACACCAACGACCAGCTTCAGCAGCGACGAAGGTCAATCTCGCGGGCGCAAACGTCGACGTGGACACACCCTCCCATCCTGCCCTCGCCTGCTCGCGCCTTGCCCTCGCCTGAATCGAAGCCACCCAGTGACGTCGCAGTCGCCCATAACCAACCCGACCGTCACCAGACCGACACTGAGCACAAGCCGAACTTCCCTGCCGAAGACGAGCCCCAAATCCAGGCCGCCTTTAACGCCATTTACGACGTAGCACTAGGCCTAGTATACTCGGGCGACGATCATCCGTTCCTTCATTTCAGCGGTGGTCAGGCATCTTTCGACGAGCTTGAACGTAGATGCGAGAACGACCCCGACGTATTCGGGTATTGGGGAGATAAATTGCGATTTCACTGGAACCCCGAGACTGGTGATCTTTTCCTACGCCTCATGCCTACCTTAGTCCATAACAGCTTCGTCGATCGTTTTGCCGACCTCATTACCGAAGAGTTGTATCAGCTTCGAGCGAAAGTTCCAGAGCTTCGTGATCTCCTCAGTAACCTATTGCCGGCCCCGGCGGGATCTATCCTGCTAAGAAACAAGGAACTGAGGGAGTCAACGAAACCATCCACCACCGTGAAGTACCCAGATTACGCATGGAGATCTAGGAGCAGTGCTCAGCCTCACATTGTTCTCGAGGTCGCCTACAGCGAGGCAGAAAAGAAGTTGAAAAAGAAGGTCCACGAATACTATAAGCGATCCTATAAGCTCCTTGATGCGGTAATGGTTGTCGACATTGCGTATAACGGCAAGAAGGAAGAAGAAAATCCAGATGGAACGCTCACAGTGACGAGGCCAACCCACGATGCATCTGTGTCCATTTGGAGAGCTACAGATCTCGACGATGACGAAGAGAACGACGAGGACGACGAAGACGGCGACGGCGACGGCGACGGCGACGGCGAGGGTAGTGAATACGCCGATAAAGATGGCGAGACCGATGTCGACAGAGAGACCCCTTTTAAGATGGTTTACGAAGAAGTGTTCCGCAAACAGGGCCAGCCTGCCAAAGGCAGCTTGGATATTCCCTTCGATTGCTTTTTCCCTGTTGCCGAGCGCCATAAGATACCCGACTGTGCACCTGCGACTATCTCCATTAGTTTTGCGGATATGGCATCCGCGCTTGAGTCAGCGGAGCAGGATCAGTTAGTGATGGACAACCCACGACTACTACCTAGACCTCCCAAGCGCCGGCGTTCCAACAAGGGGTGGCGCGTAAACCAAATCGATAGCGATGGTCAGTTACTTCATACATATACAGTCACTCGCGAATCTATTGCTAAGCATAGAGCTGAAACACTAGCCCGTCGGAGGACTACCTCACACGACATTGCGATTGCCGATGCCTATCGGCCACAGGAGCACGTCGTCACCAGATCAAGAGCCGCACAAGCCGAGGCAGCACAAGCCGTAGCCGCACGACCAGCACTTCGACCACGACGATCTGGTCGACTGCGGGAACGGTCGGGTGACCACGAGTAGCCATGCCTAGGCTAGTGACGATGATATGGTACCGTGCTGGACACGGTTTAGTTTGGATATGGTATGGTGAGTCAGGACCTCATCTAGGACGGCTTGGAACTGGAATCACCTGGGATGGAATGGCTTGGGGTCTGGGGCTGCTTGAGACATGGAGGTATGCTGGCGTTTGTTTTGTTTTGAGTGTGTACCAAAACTGGCGTGAAGGATATGAGCGTGAGCGCTGCTTTATTTGCATTTGGGTAGATATAGTTGCATGCGTAATATGCAGCAATGATATAACAGTCGCTACTGTTCTCAATTGATACAGTGAATTGGCTATTTTTTCCATGTGGCCAGGCCTGTGACGTAGAAACGATGCTCGGGAGACCTTTGCTACAGCCTGAGGCTATTTAAGCTCTTCGAATCTCCTGCATTAATATCACTGAGGTGGCTTGCTGGTTTTGTTTGGAGTTTTGAGGATCCACGGAGGCTGGACGGAAAGATTATATTTTCATACGGTGGGATGAGTGCTTACTAAGGTATTTTCCGGATCGATTTTATAACACGAACACGTTGGCTCCGTATTGTGTTGAACAGTAATTTCAAACTATACACGTACAGCTACTTCATCCCTTTTCAGACAGAACTAGAAGAGCATATAAAATGACCCCATTAACACGTCCATCACCACTGCTATCAATTACAGAATCCAAGTGCCTCACCCACAAACACCAGATGCGACATAAAAACATCTGTACACCATCTTCAACCACTGATCGGCTTCCACACCTACACACCTCACTCCGGGAGAGGCCGCTTGTACGCTTCCATGTGGATATGGCGCAGTGCGAACATGACGTGGTCATCGCGCAGGTCAGGGTACCGGCTCATCACCGCCTCGCACACTTCCTGGTCCATGTCCACTCCCTTGTCCGGGCATCCCTCCCGGCCTCCCCAGACGTGCAAGTAGAACCACCCGGCCCGGGTGAGCAGTGCCGACCAAGCGTCTCTCGGCTCTGTCCAGCTGTCTGGTACCGGGCAGTGCGCTTCCAGGTAGCCCGCATCACCAGGCTGGGGGGTCCTTTAGCGACCAGAGACGACTGGAAGCCATCGAGCTCCTCCCGAATAGTGAGGGCCATAGACGACTTGAGGCTTTCGAACTCTTGCCGAATATCCCCCATGAACGCCTGCAGTGCACGGCTCAATCCAACAGATTGTTGTTGACTCAACTGGGACAGACTGGCTGTGGAGTGTTGTTCGAAGGCATCCTGTCTGCTGTTGCAGGAGTCCAGCTTGGTAGACACCTCGTCGAGCGTCTGCTTCATCGTGTCGGCGTTCTGGTAGGAGGAATCCAGCTTAGCCGACAAGTCATGGATAGTTCTTTCCATGGCCTTGTGGGAGGCCTCCAACGAATCAGACAAGCCACGGATGGAGTCCTTCAGCGTCACCGCACTCGCGTCCACGAACCGCTTCGTGTCCGCCTCGACGGCACTACGTTCCTCAACCAGTGTGGTCTTCACATCGCCCAGCCACTGCGTCAGGTCCTCCTGTGTACAGTCGCCCAGTCTTCTCATCTTAGCTGGCCGCTCACGCGCGCTGTTCGGGCTCAAAGGGCGCTTGGCGGACTTCTTGCCCGCGAACGCCGGCGTCGCAGGCGGCCCATGCCCGTTCGCCATGGGAGTCGCCACCACAAGTGGTTTGGGCTCCAGCACCGGCACCCCTGGTTTTCTTAGTACCGGCACCTCTGGTCTAACCTCGTGTGTCTTTTCCGGGGACATGCTGGCGGTCAGACGGAGCCCCCGCTTCGTCGGGGACGATGCCCGGGTTCCGGGCCGGGACCCAGGCCGGGGCGATCTCCGTACTGGACTCTCCAACGGTTCGGCGAACCGCACGGCCGTCGGTGTAGCAGGAGCCGCGCACAACTTCGCCTCGAAAGTAGGAGCATAATCGCCAAAGAGCACGCCGAAAATCTCCTTGGCACCCAGCACCGAACTGATGCTTGGATCCAGACCCTCGACGTGGTGATCCGTGCACGTCAGGGGCGAGATCCGTGCTGAAGGAGGCCCTTGCTGGATGTCGTACACGTCCAGGCTCACAAAGGAACGGTACTGCCCTTCAGACATCACACCGCCCGGATCCAACTGCGGGACGACCAGCTGGAGAAGTTGCCACTTCGTGAGGAAGAGGCGCGAGGTCCATAACCGGCTTTGGAGCAGCGCAGAGGTCTTCTTGGGAAGGAGCCCGCATGGCTTTCGCAGACGCTGGACGATCGCCTGGGTGCGCAATCTCTGGAACCGGAAGACCTCACGGAACCATCGGCCGTAGATAGGGTGCGTGGTGACTCGGTTGAAAAGCAGCGGCTGTTGCTCCAATATCCCCGAGATAAGGGTTTCGACACCCTCTTGACCCTTGACGAGCTGCCGAAGCCAATCTTGGACCTTCTGGCAGGTTTGGTATTCGTCATAGCCGCTTACGGAGGACTGCAAACTGCAGTCGAAGATCCAGGGCTCGCCGTCATGCATATCCACGATCATGTACGCCTCCGACAAGACCTTATGGACCGGCGATGTCCAGAGGCGATGCAATCGCCGAAGGCTCTGCAGAAAGAGCGACTGCAGGATCACCTGCTCTTCGAGCGATCCGACGGACCGCATCCGATCCGCCCAGTGGCTGCACCAAGGGAAGAGGATGTCGGTCGAGTCGGCGAAGATGCGGGACAGCCACTCCGCCAGAACCTGCGCCTTCTGAAACACGTCGACTTCGAGGAGATGCTCGAAGGCTCTGGCCTCTTCATCAAAGGGGGGGTCTCCCGGCATGCCGATGCCGCCACCGCGGCCCACTTCTTCCAGGTCGCTGCTGTCGAGTGGGCTACTATTGCCCTCCTCCTGCGCCCAGGCCGGCAGTTTCTGGCGGGGGTTCTGATAATCCTCCCCGAACAGCAGGTCGTACGGGGCCTCGAAGCTGGCGCCCAGGTCCTGGAACTCGCCGGCTACGCTGTCCTCGGGCTCGAACCACGTGTCCAGGTGGCCCGGTTCGAGATCCTTCCAGTAGCCAGTCGTCACTGCTAGAGTGGCCCGCGGCTCCATCATCCATTCGATCCCTAACTGTTGAATCCGGTCCTTGTACAACGTGTCTGGGTACGCCACGACGAGGGTGGCCAGCAGGTACTCGGGAGAGAAGAGGGCTGGCACTTTCCAGGACGTCTTAGAGTTCTTGCCGCGCCCTGAGTTCTCCGCTTTCGCCTTGTTCAGTGCCTCTTTCCATGTTTTACCTTTCTTCATATAGGCCTCGAGCTTGTTGAATCCTCGAGGGCTTTTCGTGTAACGCGGTGGCGGGACGTCGCTTGGTCCATCGGGTTGGTCTGGCACATCAGGAAGTTCATCACTTTGTTGCCTCGGAGGTGGGAAAAGCTCCCGGTCAAGCCGGGCAGATCATGATCGCGCAGGAAAATGTAGAGCTTGGCGACCATCTTCGCCTCTGCCTCCTTGTCCTTCTTCGATTTGACGGCCCAGGCGAATCGCAAGAACAAGTGCCTGGCCATGTGCGCTTTGACGATGCCCATGGTGAGCGACTTCGTGAGGATCGGACATTCCACCAGCGGAAGCCACTCGTCTGGCGGCGTGGACGTGATGCCCGTGGGCCGCATGTTGAACGTCTTGGGCGCGGGAAAGTGAGCAGTGGGAGTCGCAATGATCGTGTCCGACACGTCGCCCGGGGTGGGGGATTTCCTCAGGGTCGAATACGTTTTGCGCGTGCGTCGCTTTGCCATGTTTTGTTTTCAAGTGGTACAAATGCAATCGCCCGCCGGGAGAGCCTCTATTTTATGTCCGAGCTCAAGCCATCCAGCGATCTGCCAGACCTGCCAGACCTGTCAACAAATAAACATGGACAATCAACACGAGCTACGTTCAGTGGCTGCATATATCAAACGTAGACGTGCAGATTGGTGCATAAGCTCAGTCGTGCGCTGTGAGAATGCGGGGGTCTTCGCGTCACTCATGCTTCAAGGATGTCACGAATCGAGGCATCGACAAGACTTGGTGCAGTGGTCTCGGAGCAGGGTTTTGGAAATTGCAGTATGGTCATTATCATTATCTAGCGGACTGTTTGTACCATTGCATGTGGATGGCGCTTTCTGTGCGGCCCATGATCGTCGCTATCTCCGCATTCGTATGATTTTGGTTCTTCAGGGACCGGAGCTGCCTCCTGTCTGCGGCATCCCACGGTTTGCCCTTCCGCGGGGGCTTGGACGGCGCTATATCGGAGTCAGAATCGAGGGCATGAAGGTTAGATGCACTATGACTAAGATTCCGCCTTCGAAGGCGTCGTGGAGGCTCTGGACTGCTAGCCCCGGGAAACGGGGCTGATGCACCTGGCACCCCCGGAAGTGGCACGCCAGCCTGCACAAGATGTTGCATTGCCGTGAACATAGCGTGTATCGCCTCGACTTGCGCGTTAGGTAGAGACATCGTCGTATACCCAGGCTGTCCCGGCTCGATGGCGCGACGCTTGCCATTGCCACTGCGATTTCCACTGCGACTTCCACTGCTTTGGGCCTGATCAAGTTCGATCGTGATATCTGCAGGGTTCGGACTGGACCTCCGAGACCCGACGCTGCGCCTCCGCTTCGCACCAGGGCGTTCCCTTGCGATATGATTTGTGCCCACATACTCAACACGGTCGCTGTCGTTCTTCTCTGAAGCGGCCGCAACTGCCAGCTTCAATCGGTGGCCAAGGGGGTGGAGGCCGGAGCAAGGCCTGCACAGGATGTCAGCGCAGTCTTGACAGCCGTACCGCACGCCGAACTGTAGTTTTTGGCAGATAGAGCACTTCTCTGGCTTTGTTTCCTCCTCTTCCGGTGCAATGCTAGCCACTTCAGGGAAGGGCACGCTGTCGCTTTCGTCATCGTCATCGTCATCGTCGTTATTTAGATCCGGGAACGGCAGTTCGCTGTCGTCACTTAGATCCGGGAATGGCACTTCGTCGTCGCTTAGATCTGGGAACGGCACTTCGTCGTCCGTAGTGGAGGTGTCGTCTGGCGGAGGCTCGCCGAGCCGTGGCCTGCCACCTAGGTCCGATGCGCCGATAGACTGGGACTGGTGTGAAATATTGCTAGGGAGGCTAGGGCCGACGCCGGCGCCGGCACCATCTTCCCCCTCCAGATCAAAGGTGTGGCCCGGGTGAATAGTGGGCGCGTTGAGGATGCACGATAAGCATAGAAGAATCGAGCATTCCCGGCATCGGTGCCGGCGTGTCTGGAGGTCGCGGGCGCAGAAGTTGCACTCGTCTTCGCCGGTATCTTCACTTGCATGTCTCGAGGTCGGAAGGCCGGGCCAAGTGGGGCGCACGATCGGATGTTTTGAAGCTGCTGGAG
Organism: Arthrinium phaeospermum; assembly: GCA_006503535.1. NCBI lineage: Eukaryota > Fungi > Ascomycota > Sordariomycetes > Amphisphaeriales > Apiosporaceae > Arthrinium > Arthrinium phaeospermum. The sequence continues at coordinate 2,069,239 of QYRS01000001.1, read as the reverse complement.
TCGACGTCGGGTGGGAGCCCCTCGCTCGTGGAGAAGGAGGGGAAAGACCGACGTGAGGTGTCGGAGGTGGAGGAACTTGGCCTTTCCCTTTCCGCCTCTGCAAGGGTGTCTTCTGCGACTTCCGCGCGGATTGGCGTGCAAGCCGCGCCGCCATGGAAGCCGGATCTAGATTGGTCGAATCCTTGAAGGTGACCATGACAATTAGCGCATACTTGTCTCTGGTGGTTGTAGTGGAAGTGGAGGTCGAGGGCAGCCATGGCGATTGATGGACGAATGGCAGAGGCACGAGAGCTGAGACGGCGTGGTTGGAGGCGGCGACAGGGATGGGGCGCGTAATTGAACGAATGGACGTACGGTGCGGTACTCCAAAACTCATGCAGCTACTTAAGCGATAGGCTGACAGGGCCATAGCAGGCCCACTATGGGCAGGGGTGATTTTAATGCCAAGCGGTATAAGGAAATTTTCGCCGTCGGTCTTCGAACTTACTATTATAAATAAGTATTAATATTTAAAATAAATTAAAAATTAATAAAAGAAATTTATAATATTTATTTATAATATATATTTTTTTTAATAATTCGATAATAATTTATTAAAACGGTAATAAATAATTATTAAATATTACAACTTTATTTAAAGTTTTAAAATTTATAATTACTCGGCCTTTTTTTTAATCGTATATTTTTATTATATTATAAATAATAAATATATAAGAAAATTAATTTATTAACTTATTTAAATTAATTTTTTTTATATAATTTATTATAAATTTTATTAAAAATTTTTATATTTTAGCGATTTAATAAATAAAATCGATTATTAAATTTTTAATTTTATTATTTTTTAATAAACGGAATTTTATTTATTAATTTTTTAAAATATTAATTAAATTTTTATTAATTTATATTTTAAAATATTTATTAACGATTTTTTAATTTTATTAATAAATATTAAGGATTCGATATAAATATAAACGTTAATAAGAATAACTTTTTTTAATTATAAAATAAATTCTTTAATACTTAATAATAAATAATTAATTATATAAAATTTTAATTTAAATAAATTATTTATAATTAACTTTTATTATTTTTAATAAATAAGTTTAAATTAATTATAAAATTTATAAAAAAAATATTTTTTTATATTTATTAAATTAATTATATTAAAAATTTATTCGTTATAAAAGTATTTAACAAAATATTAAACGAGGTAGAAATTTTTTAAAAAATATATATTATATTTTTAAAATTATATTAAATTTAATATTAATAAATAATATAATTTAAAAAAGTTAAAACGTTATTAATAATAATTTATTTATTATAATTAAGTTTATAATTAATATAATTATATAATTATTATTTATATATTCGGCGGTTATTTTTTTAATTAATATAATAATTATTATTAAGGTTAAAAAAATAATCTTTTAAAATATATTAAAAAAACTATTATTATTTATTTAATTATATATTTTAATTTAATATATTTTAAAATTATAATTATTTAATTTATAATATTAATAATAATTATAACTTTTAATATTTTAATATTAATAAAAGTATATATTATTAATAAATATTTAAAATTAAATATAAAATTTTAATTATTAAAAAAAAAGCGTAATTGATAATAATATATATATTAATTAAGTAATAATATTATTTTTTTTCGATTTATAACCTTTTTAAAATAAAGAATTGCTTATTTTATTATAATAAATAATATTTTAAAATTAAAATCTTAAAAAATAATTTTATAAATAAAGAAATTAATTTTAATAAAAATAAAATTAAATAACTCGTTTATTAATAAAATATTTAATTTAAAATAATTTAATATTATTTATTTTATTTTAATAAACTTTATTAAAATATATTTATTTTAATTATTTTTTTTAAATAAATAAAAAAATTTTTTATTTATTTATAAATTATAATATAATTAATTCCTTTAAAATTTATTTATATTTTAAATTTATATTTTAATTAATTAAAAAAACTTTTTTTAATAAACGTTTATTTCGAGTTAAGATTAATATAAATTTTAATATTTTTCGCGTTAAAAAATATATATATTATTATTCGAAATATATAAAAAAATAATAATTTAAAATAAATTTTATAATATTAAAAAGCTTTTTTTAAAATAAATTTTATAAAATATTTAATATATATAACGTTATTTTTTATATGTTTTTATATAAATTTATATTATTTATAATATTTTTTAAAAATTTTATAATTTAATTATTATTATATTAAAAATCGAATATTAATTTAAATATTTAAATATTTTATTTTTTATAAAAAAATTTTATAATAATATTTATAAATTTAATAAATAAATAAATTATTAAAAATTTTATATAATTTTATTAATTATATATATATAAACGTATAATTAATATATTTATTATAAAATAGAATTATTATTAATATTTATAATAAATTAAAAATAAATTAAAAATTAATTAAATATTATCGATTTTATTACCGTTTTTTAAAAAAAAAAAATTATTTAATATATTTATATTTTTTTATTTATATCAATAAAATAAATAGTTTTTTTTTATTATTTTTATTTTTATTTTTAAAATATTTATATTTTTTTTTTTATCGAATTATTTTTATTTTTAATATTAATTATTATCGCTAATTTTATTATAATTACGATTATATTTATTTTAACGTTAATTTTAATAATTATTTATTTTTTAATAATAAAAATATATATTAAAAAAAAATTTTTACTCTTTTATAATATTTAAATATATAAATTTATATATAAAATATATTAAATATATTAATAATAATAAAATTATTTTTAATTTTTAATAATAAAAATAATTTAATATTATTTTTTTCGTATTAAATTAATAAAAAATTATTTAATAAATAAATTAATATTAATTTATATATATATTATAATATTTTATTAATTTAAACTATTAAATTAAAAAATATTATTAATTTTAATATAATAAATTATTTTAATAAATAATTTATTAATATATTATTTTTAACGATATTTAAAATAATAAATTTAATATAAATATATTTTTAATAATTATAATTATATTATTTAAAATTTAATAATAAAAATATTAAAAACGGCTTTTATACTTAATTAATAAAAAAGTCTTCGTTATTTTATTTATAATTTATTATTTTATTATTAAATAATTAAATCGATAATAAATATTTAAAAAATATTTAAAATTTATTTAATAATATTTATTATTATTATTATTATTAAAAACGTTATAATACGTTTTTTAAAAATATATATTAATAAAAATAAAGTTTTTATTTTTAATAACTGTTTTTAAATTATTAAAATTATTATAATAAAGATCGAAAATATCGATTTTATCGCGTTTAATACGTATATTATTTCTTATAAATAATAAAATTATTTATATTTTATCGATATTAATTTTTATTAAAACTATTAATATTTTTAATATTTAATAATCGCCGTTTATAATTAATATTAAATAAATTATTATTAAAATTTATTAATTTTTCGCTTTTAAAATTATTAAATAAAAGTATAAAAGGGAAAAAATTAAATTAATTATTTAATATAAATATATTAAATTTAATTATAATAATAATAAATTATAATATAAATAGTTATAAATTAAATATAATAAATCGTTAATCGTTTATTAAATTAAATAATTAATTTAAATTTATTCTTATTTAAATTTTTTAAAAATTAAAGAAATTTTAAAAATTATTTAATATAATATTAATATTTATATTAATTAATATTAAATTACTTTTTATTTTATCTTAATTTTTAAAAAAAGCCGTAATAATAATATCGAAATATTTTATTATAATTAAATTATTTTTTAATTTAAAATTAAATAATCATTTGGATATTTAAATTATTAATTTAGTTAATAATATAATAAATTTATCGTATTTATTTTCAGCTATTATTATAACGCTTCGAGTTTATAGTTACTTTAATAATTATTTTAATTCTTTATCTTTATTATTAAAATTAAAATTAATATTAAAAGTTTCTTTTAAATTATTATTCGATAATTTTAAAAATAATTTATTGAAATTAAATAAATTAATAATATTTTAAAAATTAAAATTTAAAAAAGTAATTTATTAAAAGTTATTAAGTATTAATTTTTTAAAAAAATCTTTCGCGTTTAAATTAAATATAATATTATATTTAAATCTCGATTAATAATAATTTTAACGGAATTTATAATTTAATAGTATATAAAAATAAAAAAAAATAACTTTTTTAAAAAAATACGAAAAAAAAGGTTAAATTTTATAAATTAAAATCGCGATATTTAAACGTATAAAATTTAAAAGCTTAATAAACAATTTAATATAATTATTATTTAAAAAAATTAACGTATTTATAATAAAATTTTAAAATAAAAAAAATAATTTTAAATAAAAATTTTATTTAAAAAATAATTATTATAAATATAATTAAATATTTAATAAAAAACGATTCCTTTTTATTAATTTATAATATAAAAAAATATTTCTTTAATTTATTAAAATTATAAATAATAAAAAAAATAAAAAAAAATAAAAAAAAATATCGTATTTATAATTTTAATAATAAAAAAAAAAATATTTTAAAAAAGAAAGAAATATTTACGCGCGATATTAAAACGTTTAATTTTTTAAAAATAATAGCCTTTTCGAAATATTAGTTATTTACGATATATAATAAATATTTCTTCCGGCTTTTAAAGTTTTCGAAATTTAATTTATATAATAAACGAAAAGAATTTATATATTTTTTATTTAATTACTTCGCGATAAGCGATTAATAATATAAAATTAAATTTTTATATAATTATAATATTACGGTATAAAATTTAATTTTTATAATAAATAATTATAAAAAATTATTATTTAATATATAAATTTAAATATATAGGTTAAAATAAATAAATTAAAAAAGATAAATATTTTAAAATATATTAAAGCTATATTAACACTTTAAAAGTATTAATATACTTATTTATTAATAAGCTTATCGATAAGGTTTATATATTAACTCTTTATTAAATAACGTATTAATAAGCTTTTTTAAAAAAATAATCGATAATAATAAAACTTTTTTTATTAAATAAATTAAATTACTTAATAAAATCCGAAATAAAATAAATAAAATTAAAGGCTTAATTTAAATTCCCTTTTTTAATAATATTTAAAAAGACCTTTAATTCCGGGCGTTAATTGAAGGGTTCGACGAAAAGGATAACGAGTAGATCGATCGAGGCGGTAACGAATTAAGCCGGGCTATACGTAGTGGCACTTAAAGGGGGGAGGGAAAAAGGGAGGGAGGGAGAAAAGGCGTTATATAAAATTAATTAGGTAATTTTAAACCTTACTAATCGATAATATTAATATTAATACTTTATATATAAATATAAACTCTTAAACTAGTGCAGTTTAGCCTCTTGCCTAGGAGGAGCTCTCTTTGGCATAATCAGGCGAGTCGTTGGGCATGAACGTTTTCTGAGGAACACAGCCTCGTATTGGTGCCCAAGGCAGACTAGCCCAAGTAATAGTGACAGATGAACTACACTACTTTCATGCAAGTTGATATTGTAAGGCCAGTCAGTTCAACATGCTCATTGATGTCTCTGTCAATCTGTTTCCCCAGGACTACGGATACAACGCGAATGAAAACATGAGCGAAAGAGACCTTATCCAGATATGTCGTTCCATCTGGCCATTTCTGGACCCAAGTGAATTCAATGACTTTGACAAATATGGCAGATTCTGGCACTTTCTGTTCCACACATGTTTGACCTCCCAAGATACCAAAATCGGTCATGTCAACGTTAATCAACTTGCATCTCTCATTAGGCAAATTTTGAGTGACGTGGAATACACTCAGTCAATAGAGAATGCGCTCACGGAAACCAAGGCTTGCCTGAGCAACTCGCTACCTGAGACAGCTCATATCGTGGATTACCTCGACCAGGCTCTTCGCGTGGTGTTAGCCATGGGAATCAAGACCATGTCAGTCCACTCAGGGGTCAGTGGGTATACATCAGCCAGCAACAGCCTAATTTGGGAACCTGGCTCATCGCTTACTAAGGCGATTGAAACATTTTTCCTCGCCCGAAGACCTCTAGAGCACAGCAAAACAGCTTCGAAGATCCCGCCAAGTATGTCAATGGCATATTTGTCTAAGCAGAGGGGGTTCAAGGTGTATTGGACCTCAGACCTGGCTAGCCATCTCACGATAGACTGGAAGTTCAAGACCATCACTATCTACGAACACAAGATATTTCTTTGGAACCACATGCGGAACCCCGGCAACCCACTCATCCCGCGATGGCTACTGGAGGAGGTCATTGACACGCTTAATGTCCTCTTCCCACACGGCGACTACATGACAGAAGAGTTTCTAAAAGGGCATCCGAATCTATCGCAGAGGATCGGCAACTGTGGGCGGTCCCCCAGGGAGTGCTTTGATCTTGCCAAATTCAATGTGTGGAGAGACAGCATGGCCGGGCTGGTAGAGGTGATGAACCAAGAGCCTAGGGGATTTAGGCAGCTGGCCTTGGAAAGAGATGGGAGAAAATTATTGCCTTTTTCCACATTCTGGGTGGCAATCCTTGTTGCAGTGTTGAATATCTTAACCATACCCATTGCAATTGTGTCGATGATATTCACAATCAAGCAATACAATCTAGCGCTAGCACAGGCATGCCCATGAGTCGGGAACAGAGGGCCTTTGACTAAGTACATCAATTGAACAAGCTGCTCTTAAATGAGAAGGAGTTACCGGTTGATCACTTGTGTGCCGCTATTACACTTGCTGTCAGACTACACCCTCAACCTCCGTGTCTCGCCTCTATTACCAGGTCCCGACCACCAAGGCGCCTTGGGCGTATTCTATAATTTGGTCCCAGCTTTCTTTGCCTCTCTGCTTCCACCCTCCCACCGAGAGATACACTATCCGATCTCGCAACATCTCCTGGCGTCCGCCACCCTCAATGCGGTCGGATACCGCTCCTTGCGCAACTCGTCCTTGGTGGACCCCGCCCTCAGCATCGCCTGTTTGATCTTCCGATCGCCATATGCGACTTCTGGTGATTATTCCACGTTATCCCAGTGGCTCGTAATGGAAGGAGCAGGAGTAAACGATAATGCGAAGAGTGGATAGGTGTACTTGTGCATCAGCAGCATAGCCAGTAGTGCCCTCATTGCGCCGTCACCTTCGCCGCCGCGAAACCGCTCAAGGGACTGTTAAAAGACGGCCATGGTCGGTAGGTTCACCACCGATGCTAAGCCGTAAAGGTGGCGACTGTAGCATAAAAAGGGCTTTGGTGATGGCCTCGGAACCACAGCTGTTGTCGTGGGTGGGCGAGCCAGCAGGAAGTGGGATCAGAGGGAGGAGGAAGTCTCAGGCTACTGCTTCTGTGACTGCACCAAGAGACTTTCGAAGGGATGCTTCGTCAATGGTGACAACTCATTTTGGCTTTTGTGTGGCGCTCATGATGGAACGATGCTCTGTTACTATGTTACAGGCCATACAAGAAGCACTCGAGTCTGTGATGTAGTGCAAATGGAGCACAGATACGGGACAGTGGGGTTGAGTACGCGTGGTTCCCTGACTGTGAGCTGGAGAAGCGTTCTTCGTATCTGTACGGACACGACTCGTCATTGTGGGATGCATTGTGCTGTGGCTGACCAAACTCAGATGTGGCGTTCTCGCTGAACGAGACAACACAAATAGAGAGGGTAGAGTTCACGTATGCAGTTGACGTTTGGAGAAGCTGCAGTTCTGACCGACATCGTCGTGTGCAGGGATGATTCAAAACTGTCAATCCGAGATTCTGGTTGGGATAAGTGGATATTCGTGCCGAAGCTCTCGTCCTCCGCCGCCGTATGGCTTGCCGATCAGGGGTGCTGTCAAACGGGTTAGGGTCCACAATAGACTCCCGCAGCTGTCTGTGCTAATCGAGGCACTGCAGCTTGGCTCGTTTCGCCGCTATTCTGGCCCGCCCAGCTTCCACCCCGGCCCGCATAGACTTCCGTCAAAGCTTAATCCGACGTCTGGTTTGCCTTTTCCACTGCGGCGGTAGTCGTCTGCGCGTGTTCGTATCCGCTGTATTCGTATTCAGGGCATGCGGCTACCGGAGGCGTCATGGGTCGGAAAATAGATGGCCAGGAGCCCCTATAAGTCCTCCACGGCTCGCTTTCTCAAGTTACCGAACTGATTCACTGCACAGACAACTCAACCATATTGTTTACATCTCCCCGCACAACAAAAGTTCCAGAACACTATCTATCTACTCAGCATCGAAAATGGGCTGTAAGTCGTTCCCGGCGTGCTTTCCCATAGGCTCCCACTACATTATCCCCCTCGCTTCCCCAATACACATTCCCTGACCTACCACTAATACCGTCAAGTCTTCGAAGGATCGTTCAAGATGACCAAAATCTCCCCCAGCATCTCGACCCGCGGGGGACTGACCCGAGAGGCGGCGATCGAGAAGCTGCACGACCACGCCTTCTTCATCCACTGCGACCCGCACCTCGTGTCCTTCGAGGCCAGCCCCGACCCGGCCTGGGACGCGTACGACGTGCCCAAGGATATCAAGCCGCTGGCGAAGCAGGTCAAGATCTTCGCCGTCAAGGACAAGTACGAGAACCCCATCATGGGCTCCGACATCAACAGCACCTACGAGTTCATCGCCCTCGCCGACGGCTTCTGGGTCCGCGTCCGCAGCCCCATGGGCACCACCATGGAGAGCACCTTCACCGTCCGCGACAAGGTCGACGGCAGCGGCGACCTCGAGGTCGTCCAGGAGCTGGACTGCAAGTGCAACAAGGCGCTGTCGAGCATCGTGAAGAAGGACCTGGACAAGAACTATATCTTGATCCACGAGAATTTGGCGCAGCGGCTGGTCGAGGTGAAGTAGGCAAAGGATCGTTTCAATAACATGGACTTTGTTGATCCCAGATATTCTTGTGATATTGGTGGATACCCATGATACTCCGCGACATATAATGCTTCCCTCTAATTACGACGCATTGGTGACGAGACCATACTTCAAGTTTGATTCAAGTAAACACTACAATATCACGACCGTCTTTATAATCACGCGTACATGGTATGATTGGAGTTTTGTTTAGGAATACTCCAGCTGCAGAGCAACACAGGGGTCGGAAAGGTTAATCGCCAATTCGGCCCTGGCGATGCACTTGGCCACGCTTGTCAAGGATGCAAAGCTAGTGGAAATATATTGTCGTCGCCCGCCGGCGCTATAACAATGTCGCAATGACTGCAATACAATATCCTGGGTCGAGCCGGCCCGTGGAGTGTGGAGTACTGGATGCTGTCGTTCTCGTGGGCTTCCGTGGACGGTCACCATATCCGGTCAGAAAGTACATGTACTTCCATTTCGAAGCTAAGGATGGATAGTGTCATCGAAGATGTGATAGGTGTGTGCAAAAGAAACCACTTAATCCTACGGTCAAAAGTGACAATGAATACACACCGAAAACACCAGATCAACTGTTGATACTCAAGGTACTCGAGGATGATGATCATTTAGTATACACGCTCAAGTTTTGCAGAACCTATCTACCGTTGTATTTGTTACGCTATTATCCCTTAGACTACATTATCACAAACCTCCTTACACTTCCAATGTTCTTTACCACATGTTCTAGATCGAAGTCGAAAGCATGTACAACGAGCATTCCTACCCTTGTCCAGAGCTTAGCCTCCAAATCTAGCTCCAAAATCATTACATAATTTGACATCTGATGAATGCCGATATAGATGCATTGCCATTTCGAACTGTCCTTCAACATCTCAGAGAGTTTAGCATCAGACTGAACATCTCTGGACCATGACAATACTGTTGAATGTTCACCCAAAGACCACTGTTTTCCCGACCTGTTTGTGGGGTGATAGGTGAAATTGCTGAATGGAATGGCTGGTCCTGTTATGTGCAAGACCGTGTGACTGCTCCCTGAGGGTAGATCTTTAAACGCCAGTAATGACCCGCCATCCGGGTATCCAAAGCATATGTCTTGGATGGCACTCTTGAAGCGTATCCTTCGGCCCGTATAAAACTCATGCTTCACTGTCCCTTGCCAGCCGGCCCACGTCCACGAGGGAAAGTTATGTCGACGCCGTGGCTTCTTCATATCCGTGATATGGCTCCATGCCAGTGCATGAACAAAGCAATCCATTCTATGTGTAGTACTCTCTGGGTACGCAATTCCCCATATATGACCAAATGAATGCTTCTCTTTTGCAAAGCGCTCAAGAACGCCTTTGAAAGCATTCAGGGAGTCTTCATCGTATCCTAGATTCCGGGAGCTGTAGTCTTCCACATTGGAGAGATACCGACAGAATGAATCGTTCAGGGATAAGTTTCTGTGAACCAGCTTGCCGAACTCGTGTTCTCGACTTCTGCCGAACATTCCAGATCGGATATCCTCGTAGGTCTTAGACTTGTTTTTGACGTGTAGCTCATCAAGTGGGAAGTGAACACTTTCGAAGCAATTCATAGTTCTGCATTCGAAGTATACCTGGTCATCGGTGAAAACAAGGCGGCGGCAACTCAAAAGTGCTTCCTGGAACGTCCAACCTCGGGTTGACCAATGAGAGGAGGCAATTGCGGCTTGCGGATCCTTAGGGGCCCAGAAAACATTTAGGTCCTGGTATTTGACAACAAGTTGGCGTGCACGGGCTCTTCTACCAACTCCTGGGAGGCCATAAGTCTCGTCCATTCCGGCAGCACTGATGATTGTGAGCGCAGCATTCTGATATATGGAGCCCATCTGTTGAATCTGATCGTGCCTCAGGTCGGCATCATTCTGGTCAATGCAGAACTTGTCAACCCACAAGTACTGATACCCAAGGATCCTCGTAACCTCAATGGCGTCCTGGACAACTGCAGAGAGCTTCGCGGGAAGATATTTCATTCCCCCGTTGTTGCAAACTGTACCGCAGGCGCCTTCCACTTTTGCCCAAACGTAGCTCAATGCAACATAGGCCAAACCTGGTCCCACATCCACAATAGAGAGTGTTGCACAATCGATTACCTGGAGGTTGCGCACTTGCTCGGGCTGTGAGGCACAGAGAAGCTTGTGGTGTTTTGTGCAGTAGCTAATCCATGATATTGTCGTGTTAAGGTCGAATTGTCGAGGTAATACCTGTGGAAAGAAGTCTGTTGGACCAACCGTATCCTTCAACAGGACCACACCACCATTGGTTTTGAACGAGTCCGAAACGTTGAATATAGAAGGATGGTTCTCCAAGCTCAAGGGTGTCAAATAGAGACATATGCCCTTATCGTTTTCCAAAAACTTCCGTTCTCGTTCCAGGCCCGCCCGGTAGAGATATCTTGTCGCCATTACCTGGTATCTTTCTTCTTGACATTTTGTGACTTCGCTCTGGAAACCTTCCTCCGGGATATGGCGAGACGCAACAAGCATCCGACACAATGGGCAATTGGTCGCAAATTCACTCAGAACCCGATATTTCCCCTTGCGTATAACGTCCCGTATTCGATCGAGTTCCTGCGAGATGCCTCGCAAGTCAAGGCTTAGGCATTCGTCACATAACACATCTCCGAAAGGCAATTCGTTGTTGGCTTTTTCAGTAGGCGGTGCGCCTTGCGCAAGATTCTTGGTATGCCTTGGATGTTCTGTATAAGGTTCGGGTTCAAGATCGTCACTCCCCTCTTCAAAGTCCATGTCGAAGAAAGTTCGTTTTCTTGCAGGCTCTACCGGCGCACTTCTTTCTTGTTCGTCTCTACAACTCCCGGGATTCTGATGACAGGAGCTATGACCCAACAAAGTCACCTTTCCCTCTAATTCAGACATCATGCGGTGATTGAAAAGCGGTCAAGACCATGGAGACTGGTTGCAAAATGGTGTTTAGAAAACCTAATTCAGGATGAGATTGGGAAGTAATTAGGCGTGAAAGGTCAGCGCGTGGGTATATGAGGGGGGGTTATTTCCTCTTAGGTAAGAGGCTAAACTATACTAATTTAAGAGTTTATATTTATATATAAAGTATTAATATTAATATTATCGATCGATAAGGTTTAAAACTATTTAATTAGCCTTATATAACGCCTTCCCTCCCTCCTTCCCTTTTTCCTTCCTTCCCCCTTCTAGGTTTATACTATTACGTATAACCCGGCTTAATCTATTCGTTATTTTTTTCGCCGAGCCCTTCGATTAATGCCCGGAATTAGGGGTCTTTTTAAATATCGCGATTGAAGAAGAGGGCTTAAATTAAGTTCTTTTTTTTTTTTTTTATCGTAAAATTTTTAAAATAATTCGATTTATTTAATAAAGAAAACTTCGTTATCGCCGAGATTTTATTCTTTTAAAAAAGCTCGTAATCGATAATATATACTTTATAAAAAGCCGGTTTAAATAAAGGATTCCTTTTAATTTTATATTTAATAATTTTTAAAAACTTTTAAAATCGTTTATATTTTCTTAAAAATTTCGTAATATTAAAATAAATAATTTTATATTAATTATTCGTTATTAATTTCCTTTTTTTATAATATATTAAACGTCGATTAATTTTAGAAATTTTCGTTATTATAATAGATGAGCGTAATAAAGCGGATACGTTATATTTTTTAATAAATCGTAATGAATATATATAATCGTATTAAATAAAAGACTTTTAAGTAATCGATAAAGGAAGTAAAGATAACTTTTTATATATAATCTATTAAGTTATTACGATCGAAAATAAAACCGGAACCGGAGAAGGAATTTTATAATTACCAGCCGTTATTAAATTTTTATCGATTTATAAAAGTTATAATTATTAGAATATTTTTAAAAGTTTCGAAAGTATTAAATATAATATTTTATTTTTAAATTTATTATTTTTAAAGTAACTTACTCTTTATAAGTCTTTTATTTCTATCGGGAAACTTTAATACGAATCGAAAAAAAAAAAGAAAGAAGAAAAAAGAAAAAAAAAGGGGGGGTTATTAATGTATAGCCCGACATTACAGGGCTATGTTGTGGCTCAGCGCTAGCTGCCAAGTTATGTACCTACCAGTTCATCCCCTGCCGATAGGACAGTGTTCCCAGACTACAGTGGAAGTTCCACTTGGCTTCTTCCTTCTATGGGATTGATTGCAGTTTTCCTGCAATGATTACATCCACTTGATGGCGAAGGCGTAGCTCCTCGTATATGACTTCTCGTGAACGATCGGCAAGCCAGTTTATCCAACCAAACAAGCATTACGCCAATATTACGAAGTGATTACTGACATGTACAATAAGACTACAGCATAATCTGGTAGGAGCAAAGCTTGCGCCATCAAGGGAATACGTCAACGGATTGGGAAAGTCTAGATGCATACGCATGTCGTTGCTGTATTCTGGGTTTGGCTTGCATCCCTTCGTCTTTCTCTACCCCCTGTTGCGCACTAATCTGGGGGTTTCAATGCCAAGGCGGCACAGAACACCCAGCACGGCAGGTGACGGGGCACTCCTTCCTGATTCATGCATCACTGCCCGGATTCTGCAAGCATAAAAAGCTTAACATTTTGGTAGGGTAACATACACCGACCGTTCCGACTACCGTATCAAGGTCTTATCAGTTGCAATCAACATGGCAGCTACCTAACGGGGGCGAATGCCGACATTTGGGCGCCGGACTGCCAAATCTGACTTGAAAGGTAGCATCACCATAATAAACATTTGCCTCTTGGCAAACTTGGCCAATCATGCATTGCGATACATAAAAAGGCTAGATTCCTCCATGTCTGGCTTCAGCTGTTCTCCTTTTAGTTGCTAGGCTGCGCAAGGACATCGCTGTCGCTGTCCAACTGCACGATGAAGTCTTGCTCCCTTACGGCACTTGTGGGCCTTCTGGCTTTCAGCGCCACCACATCTGCTTGCCTCTTACCGGAAGAGCGCGAGAACGATGGCCACATGAGGGCTATCCGCGTTCGCCAGTCCCGTAACAATGGGACGCCCATTGGCACCGGAGACCGGTTCAGCGGAGGCAGTGTCGCGCCTCGTGGCCTTGGATCCCAGGGTTCTAGCACGAGCTTCAGCACCATCCTCAACGTCAATGAAGTCGCCAGTGGTCTGAAAGGACTTGCTAGCACTTATGGCATCGAGACCTTCACCACACCCTACAAGACATACCAGGGTGCATCAATTGAAGGTGCTGTGGTTGGTGGGAGCGGAGGCAAATGCAAGGACGCCTACCGCGTGTTTCTCAACGGCAACATCCACGCCCGCGAGCGCGGCTCCGCGGACAATGTCCTTTTCTTCATTTCCGACCTGCTCTACGCGAATAAGACCAATGCGGGTCTAACCTACGGATCCAAGACATACACCGCCGCGCAGGTCAAGACGGCGCTCTCGGCCGGCATCGTCTTCATCCCGCTCAGCAACCCCGACGGCGTGGCCTACGACCAGAGCAGCAACAGCTGCTGGCGCAAGAACCGCAACCCGGCGTCCGGCACGGGCTCCGCGAGCGGCATCGACCTGAACCGCAACTTCGACTTCCTGTGGGACTTCACCAAGAAGTTCGCCTCGAGCGTGCGGTCGAGCGTGGCGTCGACGAACCCGTCGTCCGAGACGTACCACGGCACCAGCGCCTTCAGCGAGCCCGAGACCAATGACATCAAGTGGGTGCTCGACACCTACACGAAAGTGCGCTGGTTCGTCGACCTGCACTCGTACGCCGGCGACGTGCTTTACAGCTGGGGCAGCGACGACAATCAGAGCAAGTACCCTAGCATGAACTTCCGCAACTCTTCTTTCGACTCGGTCCGCGGCATCCTTAGCGACACCCCCGGCACCCGCGGTGGCTACGGCGAGTACATTCCCGCCGCTGAGCTCACGACCCAGACCACGGCTGCCAGCCGCATGGTGTCGGGCCTCACGGCCGGCGGCGGGTCCCGGTACACGGCCATCCAGAGCTCGGACCTGTACCCCACCAGCGGCGCGAGCGACGACTACGCCTACTCACGCCACTTTGCCGACCCGAGCCTGAACCTGGTCCACAGCTACACCATCGAGTTCGGCTTCGGGAACAACGCGGCTAGCTGCCCGTTCTACCCCACCGTGGCCCAGTACAATGCGAATGTCCGGTCTGTGGGCGCGGGGTTCATGGAGCTTCTCCTGGCGGCGGTGGAGTTGGGTCTTGGTGATGAGACCAAATGCTAGGGTGACAAGATAGTCTTGAAGGGGGATCCTAGTTTTCTTAATGGATGAGGTTTCCTGATCAATGTCTGGTTGACGGTCGATAACTGTTACCAATAGTAGTTAGGATAATATCTTAAACAAGAACATGCTAGCAATTTTAGCATGTGAAGATGCGGGTGGCTACAGTAGATGACCTTTCTCTTATGATCTACTTCAAGTGGTCTGTTAATCAGATCTCCGGAAGTTAGATAGTCTCAATCTCGCATCATGACAGCCTCAGCGGAGTTACAGACCTGCGCCGGCTCAGAGTGACAAGGATGAGTCTACGAACAAAGCAACGAGCTACGTGGATCGAGTATGGAGTTTGCCGGGGCTGAAATTTCCACGCTTGGTTTCTTTAGATACAACTTTTGCTTGACGATACCAGCCTGGATGACCTGGTCCATCATGTTGTCCCCAAGCCAGCAGCATCTATCTAGGCCAGTCGTTGAACACAAGCGACGCGGTGCCCAGACCGGACACACCAGGCCTGCTGGGAACCCAAGAAGGTTCTGCAGATACTCGAAAGTACCCAAGTACCCCTAGCTCCCGGCTTCTGCCGATTAAACGGTGAAGAAGTCCAGACAGGAGCTCCATTAGGCACCTACCAGAGCTTTATAGCAAAACAAACGCATAATCTTTCAACTAACAGAAGCAGTACTGTGGTCAATTGGGAAATGTTCGAGACTTGAATTTCATACTAACATCCATTAACAGAGGCCTTGGGTTCGAGCTGTGGATTGAGCAAAGTCCAGGATTCGTCCTGGCACGGACAACCGGCAAAGTCCAGGATTCGTTCTGGCAACACCAAAGCCCAGAATTCGTTCTGGCATGGACAACGGACAACGGACAACGGACAACGGACAACGGACAACAGACAACAGACAACAGACCAGGATTCTTTCTGGCACGGACATAAGTCCAGAATTCGTTCTGGCACGGACAAAAGTCCAGGATTCGTCCTGGCATGGACAACGGACAAAAGTCCAGATTCGTTCTGGCATAAACAAAGTCCAGGCCTATGGCTCTGGCACGGCAAACAGGATACGATCTACAGTTTGAGTAAGTACCACACCCTTCCTTCCCGATTGACCATGGTACTGTTCTGTTCTTTTTTTCTTCCTACCTTTTGAATCCTATCCTATAGCAACTAGGTGTGGTTGGAATTATATATAATGTCACGGGCAAATCCTAGCTTCGACATTCTCAATCAATAATACAGTGGTAGACAATGTGGTGAATGGCAATGATAGCTTGAGCGCAGCGACCACTATGCCTCGCATGGAACTTGCGGCCGCATACTGTTGAGGCGTCAGCGCTGACGTGAAGGGGCATGGAGTAACGCCTCTTGTATGACCTAACCGCGGAGACATCATTCCGCTGGCAAGCAATCTGGATGCAACGCACGCGAGACATTGGGGACGCACCCAATCTGGGATTGTTCCAACTTGGAATGACTTGATGAAACGTACAGATGGCTGGCGTCAACCGGAAGGAGCAAGGTGACCCGAGATGCAGGCCCCTTCTAAGCAGAGGGAAGTGCCAGCTTGTAGGAGGTACACATGCTGGGGTATCGGTGTACTTACCTCAAACTGTGGCTCCCCGCGAGACAGCACCACATAATGTTGGATTGAAGCGATCCCCACTCTGGCAGCCGCTCTTAAATCAAAACAAACGCAAGATATCCCAACGAACAGATACAGCACCGTGGTCAAATTGGAATTGCTTGAGACTTGAACATATGCTAACATCAATACTTACTAGGGCCTGTAGAAGGGGTCTGCAGTTCGAAACTGCGAGAAAGCATGGATATCTGGACAGAATCCAATAATCAGTGCAGGCGATGAGAGGCCTTGCGAAATATCAGGAAAGTGGTGAGATAGGGGAACGAAAGAGGCACGGATTGTGTCGTCCCCTACGAATGTCACCGAACAAAATGGAGACAACAGACTTGTCTCAGAGATCGGAATGATCAAACTTAGTAAGTACCACCCCCTCCACTCATCACCCTCCCCCAATTGACCATGGTGCTGTTCTGTTCCTATCTATTCATGTTCTCAGTTCTTTCCTTAGAATTGTTTCCCTCCTTCTTTTTTTTTTTTTTCTTTTTTTTCCTTTTTTTTCACCCCTATCCCAACTCATAACCGGCAGACTTGAATGATATCTCAGCCACAGCTGGCAATGGACCGCTGCATATAGTCACCTAACACAGGGCCAGTGATGTCCAAGAAATCGGACGTACGCTGCATTGCCCTAGACTGGGATCAATCACCGGTCAGGGATGCTTACTCATTTACCTGGAAGGAGTGGTGTGGCCTTGTCAGCGAATACGAAAAGAAGCAAACCACTGCGGTGGGCAATGACAGCTGAGCTTGAGGCCACCAATAAGCGATGTGCCAGCCCATCCTTCGTGATCCACAGTGGCTTCTTTCGGTGCTGTCAATGCAGGTGTCTCAATCAGCGATGTGCAGCAGGCCCTCTCGGAGCTGAGATATACTCTATCTTCTTCTTTGGGGTCCAAGATGGAATTGTATCCAATTCGGGGGTAAGGTCGATCTCCCCTAAGCTTTCACATAAGTAGTCGCAGATCCCGGGCCACGAGTCATCTATTTTCTTTTCGCCAACAATAACCCGACTGGTTCCTTGTATTCAAGCTCCCGAACACATCACGACCCTGAGCCCGTTTTCCCCTAACCCGTGAAAATGGCCGGAAAGCTAGTCAAGGCCCTGTTGGCCTTCACCCTCGCCTTCGATGCGGCCGCGGCGACACAAAGCTTCGCCAACCGTGGTACCACCTCAGGCTGGGACAGCTTCAACCATGAGAACAAGGGTACCGTGCAGGAGGTGACCAACGTGGTATACCCGGACATCAGCAACCAGGGCACAGCGCTCAAGATGACGCAGATCTACGACCCGAACTGGAGCGGCCGGTACCACTCCGAGGCCGTCAAGTACAGCGTGTACAAGAAGGCGACACGGGCTTCTACGGGTTCGCCTTCCGACTCCAAGACAGCTGGGAGTTCACCTCGAAACTCAGCTTCAACCTAGCCCAGTTCATCGCAGACTTCACCAGCCTGGGCTGCACGGAGACCTACATGCCCAGCACCATGATCTGGCTCGAGGGCGATCAGCTGCAGGCCGCGTCAAGCACGGCGACGTCTGCCCCCAGAGCGCGCAGCAGACCACGCCGTTCCGGAACCTCGCCACCGTGACCCCCGGCGTCTGGCACCGCGTCGAGATCCAGGCCAGCTGGCGCAGCGACAAACCGGCTACTTCAAGCTCTGGTTCGACGGCAACAAGGTCAGCGAGACGTTCGACATCCCACTACCGTCACCGACGGCGCGCGTTCCAGTTCCGCGTCGGGCTGTACGCCAACGGCTGGCACGACAAGGGGTACTCGGGCAACCAGGCCACGGCAGGTTTGGTACGATCAGTGCTGTCCACGATTGCGGATGCCGAAAAGTGGTAGAAGAAGACGACTCACCGTTGAAAAAAGACGTGTTTGTCAAGAAATGGATGAAGGGTCCCACATAACGACATTAAAACAAAGTCGCCATAAGCATGCCATCGCCAGCGTACCCAAAACCGGTACCATCGCTGTCTCTAGCATCGCTGGCCACATAAACCGTCCGATTATTAAATAGACTGATCAGTGGATCCCTCATAATCTTCATTGAAAACAACACCCTGTCGCCATAAGCATGCCATCGCCAGCGTACCCAAACCGGTACCATCGCTGTCTCTAGCATCGCTGGCCACATAAACCGTCCGAAGCGCCTTCTAGGCACCTCTGATCTACCAATAGCCAAGGCCTTACTGGAATAGCAACTCTAGTACAAATTCTTGAGACAGCTGCTCTATCTCATGGGAGTACTCGTGCTCGCTTTGTTCCAACTGCAATGAGAACCTATGCTGCTGCTGCTGCATCTCGAGGCGAAGCGTCTTGACTGCTTACGCGACAGCCGTTCGAAGGGCTTTTCTGCTCAAGTAACTGCTGACGTAACCGGCGTCGCTCCTGGAGCAATAACCCTTTGTATTCCAGATGCTGCCGAAGCAGCTGTTTTGTATCCTGTTGCCGAGGAAGTAATCGCAGTAGGAATCGATTCTGCTGCCGCAAGCTCTGGAGGAATTCTGGCTTTGCTGCTGGAGCGACTGCAGTACAAACTGATGTCTCAGCACCTGGCTCTGGAGAGTCGTGTTGCCGGAGTCAGATCCCGAGGACTCTTCGTATCCGGGCAGATCATCTTGGGCTTCGAGGCTACCTTCAGAAGCGGAGGTTGTTGAGGTGACTTTTTCGCATGATCACCGGTGCGAGAACGAGGGCGACCTCGGAGATGCTTCACGAGAGGGAGATTTCGTACCCAGCTTAGATGCATTTTGTGCTTGTTTCAAGTGAGCTAGAATGGATTCGGATGTTTTTACAATCGGAAAGGATGAGACAATAGCATTCAAGTCCAGTAGCATTGCGATAGCTGAGCGGGGTGCTCAAATAAGTCCTCGTATCCTGCATCTCCGATAGTGGATCGTGGGCGGTTTTGACAATACGCTCAAGTGGACCAAGAAGATAACGGGCTCGACCCAAAGGTAATTCAAAACGCATTATCTATAGCCTTTGTCTCCATGTAGTCCCTCACCTGCTGTGCTTTAGTGATGTTCGGCCAGATAGTAGAAGCGTTGCGAATGGCGTCGGGTGTAGTTGGTCCTGTGCCACGTATAATGTCAGAAATAATGTCCCTCTAATGGAAGTAGAAGACTGTCTCGACAAGCTTACCATATGCCCAGTAGCTTTAGATGGAGTTTTCTTTCGGCGTCCATTCCACCATGACGTCCTGCCGCCGATGGGTTCTCTCCCAAGAGCCCCTCGAAATCCCGGTGCATCAAGCCTTGAACCAAACGCCAATTTTCATCTTTCCATGTGTTGTTCTCCGCCTCCAATCTTGGCTCTCTTCCAGTACCTTCTTTAGGATCGGAATGCTGTCCTCGTCGCTGATCCCAAAGCATCGCGCACGTCGCAGTAGTAAGTGAAGAAATTGCCGTCGGCAGCTACCTCGTCATGTGCCTGGTCTTGCGATATTACCGCAGAAGATCGCTCAACGAGGAGCTCCTCAAGTCCAGTTGCAAGTGCTTGGGCTAAAGCAAAGTCTACATCCTGCTCATAGTTCGGCTGGATCAAGGAGCTGCTGCGTTCTCTGAGTAGTCCTAGCAACCCATAAAGCTTGTCCCTTGGGTCGGTGCAGTTGAGTTTTCCGAATTTGCCCATTATCGGTGTAAAGGATCTGGTATGAGAGACTGGTATGTCGCCGTCACGGAGTGCGATCTTTGCAGAGCCCGGGTCATTTCTTCCAGGGTCCCAATTTCGGTGCCCTGAGCAAGTGGATCGCGGCAGCTCCGTTACCTCCCGTAGTCGATGCGTTATTACCATCTCGGCTGGGCTGATGGACTGCAAACGACTGGTGACTTACCGATGTCGGCCGACCCCTGAAGTCATACATGGTCCTGCTGGCCGTGGCGTCTCGGGAGATGGACGAGCGGAGAATAGAAAGGGGAAGACGAAGCAACCGCACCAAACTACCATGCTTGTCGCGAGGAGCACCTCCTGTATGATCCAGATGCGGCTCCAATATTGGTGGTAGCTTAAATATCGGAGGCCCGCCCACTGCTTGGCTGACCACGAGCTACAGTTCTTGCCCCTGTCAAGGCTCAGACTTCGAATGTTCTCGTATTGTTCTGGATTCAAGGCTCCCAGCCATGCCACTACCATATTCGCATTGCGATAGATGCGAGCCATCTCAGATACTTGTGAGCATCGCTCCTCCTTATTAAGCTGATTGATGCAAATGGCGTCTATGAAGTACAGGCCGTGCTCGCCTTTGATAATGCGGTTTGGAGGAAGTCGTAGAGATTTTGACGGACGCAAAACGGCTGCCCGTCTACAGTGATGGTTTGGACACACTCCAGGCCACCTGCGTGGCCCAAAACGTAAGACAGTGCACGATATTGGATCCGGGGGAGTTCTGTGAACTCCACCGTCAGCAAGCGGCAGGTGATAGTCTCCTCGGGGCTAGTCCGGATGACGTGGAGCAACCTAACATCCCGTGTGATATTGATTCCTGGGTAAGTAAAGGCATTTTCCCGATTGATATTTGTCGAGTTCTGTAGTCATGCTCCCTAAGTTATGAGATAGTTGGAAGAATCGAGGGTTTGCAGATGAACGCGAGCATTTGCGTGGACTTGCTGACCACTCTGATGGGTTTATGTCGCTGGGGGGTGCTTGAGTAGCCATGCACACCTCATGCATGCTTATGCCCCATGCACCAGTAATAACAGGGGACGGCTTGCTGTGCCCCTAGACTACCAACAAGAGCTGCTCCGTTGCGATTCTGCCTGCATTGGGGGGGGCTCCTACATAGCAAAAGGGCTGTGTATTGCATCGCCGTTTGATCGGTTAGTACGTCAATAGACCTACCTGTAGTAAGTATCTTACGTTCAAGACTCCGGGCCTCTGGAACCCAGCAGGAAACAATATTACTTTATTATGCCACGTTGGATATCCAGGTGCTCGAAGCGAAATATCCGATGTCCATTCATGATAATGGGTTATCCCACTGATAGCGAAAGCGCTGCTCCCACTAGATCACGACGTACTGTGATTACTAGGAGGCACTTGGTGCTATTGGCCTAACGTTTAATCCAATCTGATTGAGTAAGATTTCCTGTCAAACCATCCCGAAAAGTATTACTCCAACAGCATCGCTGTCGCCATAAGTCACTGGTTGTTGTTGCTGAGCACCGGCAAGGGAAGTGTCAGTGCAACTGCAGGTGGAGAGCGGAAAGGCCTGGAGAAAGGGTGCTGGCGGGTATCATCGGTCAGCGGGCTAGTGCGTTGCTCCCCGCAAAATGCAGGTGCTCGCAAGGTTGCGACTTGCTCCGTAATTCCGCGAGTACACATCACAGTGGGTATGGCAGGAAACACCACATAATAATAGCCGATGCGGGACATTGCGTCGCGAGAATACCTGCTTCACGAAAACTTCTAATTAGATACATGCCAAATTACACAGCTTCGAACCCGTCAGTATGACTTCATCGTGGGTTCCCAATGTGACACCCGAGACTCCGTTCTCTCTCTCAGCAAACGACCCTGAACGCCTTTGCCGCATTGGGACGGCCCGTCCACCAGCAGGTGCGAGGCGCTGCGAGACCTCCTGACCGCCGGCTCCAGCCACGCTGCCAAATTCCAAGATAATGAGGAGCTCAAGCAGAAGGCCTTGATCCCTCTCACCAGGTCGAGATGCACATGCCCATGGCCATCGGCGACTACACGACTTCTACGCCGGCTACCACCACGCCTACGCCGTCGGCGCCATGTTCCGGGCCCCGCCGCCGCCCTGCAACCCAACTACACACACCTGGTGGGCTACCACGGCCGCGCGTCGAGCATCGTGTTCTCGGGCCGCCGGTGCGGCGGCCGTGGGCCAGATCCTGCTGGACCCGCCGCCGAGCCCAAGCAGCCGACGACGGCCCTGCCGGCGGCTGGACTTCGAGCTGGAGCTGGGCTGCTTCATCTCCAAGGGGAACGAGCAGGGGACCCCCGTCGCGATCGGCGAGGCCGAGGACCACATCTTCGGGTACGTGCTGCTGAACGACTGGAGCGCGCGCGATATCCAGAGCTGGGAGTACGTGCCCCTGGGCCCGTTCAACTCGAAGAACTTCGCGTCGACTATCTCGCCGTGGGTCGTGCTGGCCGACGCGCTGGAGCCGTTTAGGGCGAAGGGTATCGAGAATTCGACGCCGGTGCAGGATTACATGAAGGAGGCCAAGGCGGAGACGGCGATTGACATCAGCTTGGAAGTGGACATTACCAGTAAGTGTACCTCCTCGAATACTATATGGTTAGTTGGGTGCCAAGTCTATCTAGGCTTGATATGAGACGAGATGCGATTCCCTGCGCTGACCCGTTTCCAACAACAGCACCGGAGGGCGATACCACGACCATCACCAGGACCAGCGCCAAGCAACTGATGTGTCGTTCCCACAGATGATCGCGCACCACACCCTGGCGGGTGCAACATGCGGACCGGCGACATGCTCGGCTCCGGCACCATCAGCGGCACCGAGCCGGGCGAGAGGGCAGCCTGCTGGAGATGAGCGAGGGTGGAAAGAAGGACGTGATGCTGTACGGCATGGACATGCGGCGGTTTTTGAAGGACGGCGACTCGATTACGATCCGGGGTGTATGTGGGGACTGGGGAGCGGGTTGGGTTTGGCGAGTGTACTGGCGCATCTACTCCGCGGTTCAGCGATGAGCGAGCCTGGGACGCCGTCTTTTACTTTCGAACATTGACACGGGGCTCGGCGTCGGTGCTGACGCGGTGAGGACTAGAGGGAAAGTGGCTAATATATTGTTTGAAGTTCATGGTCTCATTGCTCTATACTCATAATTATGTATGCGTCGCCCGTGTTGTCTGTCCATATCAGCCAGAACCATACTCGTACCTGCTGGACAGAGCTGGTAAACCACAACCACCTATTGCTACCAACCCGAGTGACTGTCTGCCCATTTCACGCGCGCCAATTACTGTCTTAGCCACTCGAGAATACCGGCGCGAAAAACGACCCAGACGAGGATACACATAGAGAAAGATATGGCGAAAGTTACCAGCATGGCTCTGCGCTAGGCTCGTTGGTCAGTCTGGCCATGGCAGAGCCGCCGCTGCCCACGGCAACCCGCCTGAAGCAAAAAGTTATGCTATTGAAGAAGCGCCACCAGTATTCCTCAAGGCGGTTCCTCATCTTCCGGACCTCGAGCAGGCGTCTTTGGCTCTCCTCGTCCCACTTCTCCTTCTCGTGGGTGCTGGTGAAGATGGGCTCCGGGGCTCGTCGTACGGCTGGCGGAGAAGGCTCCATGGGCTTTGGGGCATGTAGTAGGGGAGGCCGGGACCCTTGCGGTCCATGACCCTGGAGATTTTGGTGAGGGAAGACATGCCGGGCATCTTATCGAGTGTCTTTTGTAACGAAATGATAGTGAATGGGCTTCTCTTGGTCTTGTGGTGGTGGGCTGTGTGGTAGGGGAGTTCGTCCTCTTTCCAGATGGCGAGCCACTCAAGTTTGCTGAGGGAAGACATAGTGGACATTTGTTGTGTTTATCTGGAATGTGTGGTGGCTGTGTGGTAGGGGAGTTCGTCCTCTTTCCAGATGGCGAGCCACTCAAGTTTGCTGAGGGAAGACATAGTGGACATTTGTTGTGTTATCTGGAATGGAGATGAAAGTATTGCTGGCTGATTTTGACTTGAAATGGTTTCGTGGTGTGCAGTAGTTGGGAGTAAGTCAGGAAGCTGGTGGTGATAGCTTTGCTCAAGGGGTTCGACTCTTCTGGGGGACTTTGGTCTCGTTCAGAATTGAGGACGGAATGTATTACTTGGCTGATTTTGACTTGAAATGGTTTCGTGTGGTGTGCAGTAGTTGGGAGTAAGTCAGGAAGCTGGTGGTGATAGCTTTGCTCAAGGGGTTCGACTCTTCTGGGGGACTTTGGTCTCGTTCAGAATTGAGGACGGAATGTATTACTTGACTGTGAAATGCACTGGAATATTGGAATGGTGCCTAGCTTATATGGATTGATCTGAATAACTCGAGTCTTTCTCCGTTACATGGTGGGAGATTGACCCGAACTTCGCGAAGCTTTTGTTCTGCCATGGTCCATTTGGGTTTACTCTTTCCCTTTTCTCGACTTGATGCGCATCCATTCGCGGTTGGGTAGGCGGTGGCAGCGAATACTGGTCAGACGAAAAAAATAGTCAATTGACATGTTATCACTTTCAGCAAGTTTGCAGTAACGACATGGGCATTGACCCAAATTCAAACGAGTTGCAGCTTCAACATCGCAACTTGCGACTGTGATGTCTGTTGAAGAGATCAGCCAGCAACCAGGAGACCACCCACCACCCTACATGGCCCCACTGATGTGAACTCTCTATGTACCTACTTGGCCCTTGGCATTATATTCGGGTGCCTGAGGTATAGCGAAGCGATAGGCCGGCAAACGGCATAACACGTCCAGTCGAGTCGTGGTGCGAGGCTGTTCGACCACTTGCCATCCATCATGTTTAATTCGGAGATAGCTCTGCACCACGGCAAATCCGGAGATGGCGCGCGCTACCTACTTTAACTACCAGGCGCTAGCATGCCAAGGATCGACTACACTGGCCACGTGGAATGGAGCTGATGTGACGATGTCGCCTCGCGTACTAATGAAGTAAGTAGGCAACTAGTCTTAGGCGAAGGGAGCATCTCACCAAAGACCGTTAGTAAGGCGTACAACTGCACATTACTAAACACTGGAGAGATCTGCCGGGGTCTATAAATAAAGTCCGGTTCTGAGACCCGAGGTTGTATTCCAGGTGATGGTCGGACCCGAAGAGCAGCAGGCTCGCAGGCAGCACCGCTCAACAGCGAGCGTTCAGCCGCGACATCGGGACTGGGACAGGACAGTACTGTCTGCAAATCCGATGCGACTACCCATCAGCCTCGGCTTCAGGGAACCACAGCGCACTCAATGTTCCGAGCCTCGAGATCGCCAGCGAAGAACGGCTCTCGGTGGAAGATTGTTTGCAGGTAATCCCATCAGAAGATGCAGCCAAGGTGTTGCTTCAGTCTAGGAGACTCGTGAGATCATCAAGCAGAAGACATAGTTGTCAGGATCGGTAAAGAGGGAAGAAATAGGGGACGGACGGCTCAGCGTCGCCACTATTTTCTGGGCCCGCATTGCCGAACACTGCTAGGCTTGCAGCTAGGGGGACCGCTGCAATACCTGAGTGGCCCCCTCTGGCCCTTCCCTGCGACGGGCGGAAATCACTCCCTCATATGCCCAGAGCCCGTCCTCTCTCCGTCGCGCAAAAAGATTGACGCCATGAAACCGCACAGGCGACGAACGCGACCAAACATCATGAACCCAATTGCTGTGCGATGAAAGGCCAGAGAACGAAGTGAGAACGACGAAGAAAATGGACCAGCTCGAGAACCAAGTCAGCGATCTTCGATACCTCACCCAAAATGGCATCACACCCTTGGCCGAGACCCAAGCGAGCTTTTCCCCTTCAGCCCTGGGCTCTCCCAGTTCCGTCGCCGCCGGCCACAATTCCGCACTCTCGCAACGAGCCGCCTCGACCTCAATGGGCCACACGGATCTCGCCCACCAGACACCATCCTCAGCCGTAGCCGGCAATAGTGGGCATGGAGGCACAAAACGGAAGAGCATCGAGGACTCGCCCGGCAGCGGCAATGGCAACAACAGTAGCAAACAGCAGCGTAGCAAGCGCAATCGCTACATCTCCATTGCTTGGTACGTGTGATACCTACCGCCGTCCCGGCGACCTGTTTCAATGTTGCACCACATGGCATCACTGCACCTTGTCGTCTTTACCCCCTTCCGCCTGTGTCGCAAATCGCAGCAGTTCAGCCTCTTCGTCCTGCAATTCGACGACGCAGCGCATCATGTGTCTCTCGGTTATCGCCAGCGGGCCCTCAGCTAACCATGCCTTCGACCTCCAGTAACGAATGCAAACGTCGGAAGATCAAATGCAACGGCGAGACCCCTTGTCAGCGGTGCGGAAATCTCAACCTGCAATGCTTGTACGCGCCCAATTGCTGCTCGACCAACTTCAAGGACTCGGACGAGTATAAGGACATGGCCACCACCGTCACGCGGTTACAAGAGCAGGTCGAGACCCTCTTCAACAATATGAATACGCTTCGATCCGAGACGCTGCGGCTGGCGCCCATCAACGACCGCATACTACCTGTACCGCCGACCCTAAGCGCCGGCACGCCCTCCGCCTCGTCCCCGTCTTCGCATTCCCTCACAAGAGCCGACCTCTCGCAGCTCCGAGACGCTGGTTTTCGAGGCCCGACGAGTGCCAACTTCAATCTGGACATTGCGAGAACCACCCTCCACAAACTCGGTTACAGTAACATGGACGGCTCGACAGATGGTGGCCATATCGGTCAGGAAGATACCCCAGCGGTCTCACCAGCAGCCGTTGCGCCACGAACCATGGAGTCGCAGTCCAGCTCCTCTCGCCCGATCGACCCGCTCTGGGAATTCGAGAAAGAGGAGATGATCCGGTTGTGCAGAGTACACGAGGAAGAAATAGGGATCATGTATCCCGTCATCCAAATTGAATCAGTTATCAACCATGTCAAATTCCTCTGTTCATGGAAGGACGCCGTCAAGAAGAATTTCGGCCAGCCAACCCAGGGCCAGGGCGACGGTATTGCCGATACCAAGTCACTGTTGCTGAAGATTGTTCTCTGTATTGGCCTGGTGATAGAGGAACATGGAACCAGCGAGCGCGCGACCAGACTGTTCGAGAGTATGCGGCCGAGGCTCGAGAGAATGGTCATTACCGACCCAAGTGACGTGGCGAACCTCCCCATACTAGCCCTCGTCGCCGGTTACCGGTTCTTGACCAACGACGAGATCCTGTCATGGCGCATCATCGGTATGGTCGCGCGGCACTGCATTGAGCTCGGTCTTCATCGACGCGAGACCATTTCGCGGATCAAGGACGAGACTGAACGCAGGGATGCGATCCACACCTTCTGGACAGCCTACATTCTCGATCGCAGGTGGGCCTTTGGTACTGGGCTGCCTTATGTCTTGCAAGACGGCGATATCGATTCACAGCCCGGACCGGTAAGTCTCCAATTGATGTCCTTCATTCTTCTCCCGACTTATCCTGGTGCTAACGGCCTTTAGGATGAGCATCCCTTCTTGCATGCCATGATCAGCTATTCTCGACTCGGCGCCAAAGTGTGGGAATTTGTACGTCACTTTGACCGACCTGTTGACCTACGACCAGACGAGTTGGAACACTTGGACCAAAAGATCAAGCATTGGTATTCCAACGCTCCAGCTGAAGCGCAATTAGAGCTTCCCGATTGGGATTCGATGCCCCGCCTTTCTGTACCGGCGGAGGCGCCTGAACAAGGCTACGACTTGCAGCGGCAACAAATATGGACGTATCTTCGACTAAACCAGATGCGCCTATGGTTATACACTCCAGTCCTCCACACCCACAGCAGCATCATTGAGAATATGAAGCTTGCGGAGCGCGCTGTCAGGCTAGCCAAGAACTGCATCATATACCTAACACATATGCATAACACGACGAGCATGTATCGCAGGTCGCAGGTCTTTTACCATCAGTTCCTCTCTTCAGCTATTGCCGTACTATTCTCGCATCGTGCCATGCCCCGCTGAACTTCAGCTCCAGCTGCCGCGACCAGTTCTACATGGCCTTGGAGCTTGTCAAAGACCTGTCTTCGAAATCCGACGTGTCCAGGAGGTTGTGGCGTACGATCGCCTCGCTCAAAGAAGTGGCACCACGTCTGGGTCTTGCCCAGGACGAAGACCCCCATTCCAGTGCCGCACTTACCATGGCCGGCCTGGCGACGGGACAGCATATCGCATCAGGGCCGGCGCAGTCTCCACACAAGGCAGCAGCAGCAGCGCCGCACCCGTACCCGCGGGCGGCGGCCCCGACACAGCCGCAGCAGGCGCCCTCGGGGACGACGAGTCCGGCCGTGCCGCCCAATGGGTGGCAGATCTCCAGCGAAATGTCCAAGATCTTCGAGGGCTACATGGGTATGAACGGCTTTGATGAACGGGCCACCTCGGCGGGCCCGAACGCGGAAGATGATGGGCCTCCGTCGACGCCTTTTGGTGTCGGCGTGGATAAACCGGGAAGCGTATATCAGCATTTTAGGGACATGTTCTAAGGGGGAAACTGGGCGTTCCACAGGCATGCTTCACGATGGGACGGGACGAGACTCTCGGGGTGGCGTACCATAATGACGCCGCTTTGCTACGATTTCATGCTGTCATGCTTAGCTACTGGGCAGAGGTGATAATACCCCCTTTCAGGTCCTGGCAAGGTGTTTGTATTTATGTTACCCAACGAAGTCACTATATATATATATCCCACATAATCGGAATTATAATCACTTACTCCCCACGCAGGCTGACTAACCCAATCTCGTTTCCCTGACTGCCGGTTCAGTTCCTACATTTAACACTGAGGCTCTCAATCGCGGTATCGGTTCCACGTCTTTACTGCCCATAGAACCGCCCGGGAGCTCAGTGAGCCCTGGAGTATCCGTCGGTCAGTCCATCTCCGCAAAGGGGCTCACGAGCGGGGGTTTACTACTTACATCCCTCGACGTCCTCCTTGACCTCCTTGGGCACGGCGCACTTGTTGGCGGCGGCGAAGGTCTGCGACTTGAGGGCGCGGCAGTTGGCGCCGAAGCAGCCGGCGTCGATGGCGTTCTGCAGCGCGCTGCCCTTCCAGCCGAAGACGTAGTCGCCGTGCTGGCCGTAGCCCGTGTCGTCGCCCTGGCTGAAGACGAAGGGCTGCGAGCCGTCGGCGGGCCAGAGGGACTTGTCGTTGAAGGGGGCCGTGTCCAGATCACCTCGAACATGAGCTGCGGCAGCTTGACCGGGTGCGTCGACGGGCAGGGGCCGTTGGACTCGAAGGTGCCGCTGGACGGGTAGGAGACGTGGGAGGTGTGGTCGGGGCTGTCGAGGTTCTTGCCGTCCCAGCACCTGGATGCACAATGTCAGTATTCTCCATTCACGCTCTGTGTTGTAACTCCCCAACTTGGGTATGTTTGAAGCGGAAAACTCACGTGGGGAACCGGATCGTCGTCCGGATGCCGCCGGGGCACATCTTGTTGGGCAGCGCGACCGAGTCGACCGTGGGGTCAGCGCAGGGGGCGTAGTTGTCTCCGCCGAAGTTCTTGGCGTTGTAGCAGCGGAAGCAGATGGCGTTCCACTTGGTCACGCCGCCCGTGGCGCGCTGCAGAGGGTCGCCGGCCAGCATGCGGAAGCCCTGTGTTTGCGAGTCGAAGACGCCTTTGATTAGCCAGGTACACAACTTTCACGACACACAGCTGGATGTCTGTTTACCCGCTCTTCTCCCCCAGAGGATACTTACAGGCTTGAAGGCGGTGACCTTGGATCCGTCGTAGGGGCCTGTGTAGTATATCGTCATCCCGCCTGTCTCGCCGTTCAGGAATCGGTTTGGGATCTGGCCGACGCGCTTGTACGTCCCGTTGCGCGCCTTGAAGTACATGTTGGCCGTCCAGTAGTTGGACAGGTCCTCGCTGAAGGTGCAGGTAGTGCAGTTGGCCAGCTCCGAGACGTCGGACTGGGGAATCAGCGCTGAAAACGCATTCTAATGGTATCGCGATGGCTTGCTATCAGTTACTGGACGGGGATTACTGGCCTGTCGGGTTGGAAATGGTCAACTTACGCCGCCTACTACCTATGAGGGCGTTAGTATGCAGGTGAAGCATCTGGAAAGGGCTATTTAGGCTTATGCTTGCCTGGTGCACATGTGGCGATGGATTATCACCGGG
Organism: Arthrinium phaeospermum; assembly: GCA_006503535.1. Classification (NCBI taxonomy): domain Eukaryota; kingdom Fungi; phylum Ascomycota; class Sordariomycetes; order Amphisphaeriales; family Apiosporaceae; genus Arthrinium; species Arthrinium phaeospermum. Next base: position 2,038,600 of record QYRS01000001.1, on the reverse strand, counting down.
GTTGACGAGACTGTTCATGAACATCAGCACATATCGTTTTTGGTGATGCAAGCTCGATGTTACGTACGGGTCGAGACGCTCGACGATGATCTGCGAGCATCCGAATCGCAGGACAGCAGCGGCCTGGATGCCTCGCGCCAACAAGGCGACGGTCGATAGCTTACTTAGGAGCATGGTTACTGGTGATGGGAGCAGCAAGTTTGGCTTGGGGTCCTGCAGAGGCGACAGGGTGGCATGCCAAGGGGTCGTGAATAGATGCATACTTATGCATTCCTCTCCCCCATGAGCCGGATCTGACAGCCGGGTGCACGTGCAAAAGCACCCCTCACATATCTACCGGGCTGTCAGTACTTGCAGTGCGGTTGACATCATCTCCATCTAGGAACTTGAGATAACAGGGTTACTTGCGATTTGGTGCTATCCGCTGTGCTCATCTACCGCGTGGGGTCTTGGCAGGGGGTAGTCTTGCGCGAATGTGATTTGCCCATCTCAGCAAGATGGCAAAATTGCCGCGATCAACACATATTGCTCGTATATTACTATGGGGGTGTCTATGGCCAATCAGGAGACTGAGTCAGTAGCCGGAAATCCGAATTGGGAACTGCTCCGCAGGCTTTGTGGTGTGGTCCGGCACCTAGAAAAGGAACTATGGCTCAGGTCAGTTGCTTGCTTCGTAAACATAAAGCCAGATTTGGTTGCGTAGCACACTGCGTTTCATACTCTGATATGGAATGATGACTTCTTGCCTACGATTAAGCCTCGCCCCTTTTATCGGCTACCTTCTCTGACATCTCCACTCTGTATGTCGCCAGCAGAACACGGACATGATTGATTGCCAGGGCAACAACTCCTAACAAAGACACACCAACGACAGCCAAAAATACGACGTCGTCCATTTTGGTTCCCGCCTCCTGACTAGTAGTTTTGATCGTTGAACTCGAATGTGTGTTTGACACATGCGGTAGATTTACAATGCGATAATTATCACAGGAATGAGTTTTCGGGTAATATCTAGCTGTCAGTGCCTTTGAATTGAAAAGTTTATTCGTGAAGTAGGTGGCAGCACTCAGCGTCCATATATTCAAGACATTTAAATACCAGTGTAAGGGTTGCGTTGGTCACGATGACACACCCTTGACATGATGTGTTGCAATGATTTGGTTCAAGCAACGAAAGATCATTTGCATTTCACCTGTCAAGACACGACGTATTGAGTGTCAAGTGGTTATTTTCCATACCAATACTGGAAAACGACCAATTTTGTGTGTTTAAGATCACCTGCAGTCTTTAGTGGTCAGTCATATGTCGAATGCACCTGTGATCATGCAATTCACCTCACCCGAAGACTTCTTTTGGGACTATGGAGTCAATGAGGAGGAGTCTCATCTTTCCAAGCACATTTCTAGACCTACTGCAGTCCAGCCTAGTCGATTCTCAAGCCATGACCCCCTTTTTATTTACCTTTCTTTTCGTTCTCTAGCAACCCCAAGTTCGACAGGCCACGCCTATCATGACAAAGATACTGAGCGTCCCCAGGACCGCAGCCAACGGGACTATGTCTCCTATCCTGGTGCCCTGAACCAGTCAACTGTTTTGACCAGTTAACCCTCTGGCCTGGACTGTAGCTCGGGATGCCGTCTCCGCCGTTTCTGTCGCAGATGGTACCAAAGTGCCACGAGCATAGCCACCAGGACCACGAAACCGGTGAGGGCTCCAAAGATTTCTACCACAAGTAGTGTTTCGTTGATTTTCGACTCTTCCTCCGTACTTTCATTGGGTGAGCTCGACTGTGTGTTCGACATTCTGTCCCGAATCCGCCATGAATCAGCACCCTGCTGAGCTCGACAGGCTTTCTTTTCGTCAACGATATGAAGTAAACGCTGTTTGGTGAACAATATTGGAGCGTGCAGAGGTAACTTTCGTGTGTTCAAAAAGAGATGGTGCTTACATACAACTCGGCCTTTTGCGAAATAGATACGAGGCTGAGTGGGTTAGTAATGAACGTTCATGTGCTTTCACAAGCCGTCTATCATGATGAATTGGTTCGAGTAACAAACAGTCATGCACATTCCAGTTTCACTGGTACCTCGGGCATGTTTGCACGTTGGATGAGATGCACGTCCCAGTGCCAAGGTGGTGGTACCTAACCGACTACCACGCAGTCACGGTGCTGCGTGGTGACCCCAACAATGTCCTCTTAAACGACCACAATCAAGTATTAGAGCGTACTATATGCAATCAGGCCCCGACTTTGGCTTGTGCCTGGTGATGGAGTCTTACATGAAATAACCTGGTAGGACGAAAAGGCAAACGACCCTGCCCAGAATTCATCCACTCTCTTCGCAGCTGTGGTAGGCTGCATGGAACATCGTGCCAGTCGGTTCTTGTGCCCGTGCTGCACCCCTGACACCTGTGCCGCGTGCAAAACTAGATGCCGTTTCCGGGATCCTGACGGTGGAGTTCCTGTTGGGAATGTGCATTTGCAGAACCAACCAAATGCCCAACAACCAACCAATGCACAGCCTCTCCCAACCCTGATCCTACAGTTTTGTCGTGCCAGCTTGTAGGACTTTTTGATGGAATGCGTATTCCAGAAGGCTGCCGCTTTCGTCCCACATCCAGTCCCGAAGCTGCACTTCTCGCCATCCCTTTGCCGTGGACTAACACGTAATACTTCACGGGAATAGATTGTATTATACTTGATCCCCTTTCATATCATAAGTAGTACCATTTCTCATAATCCTTTCTCCATGCCCTCTTTATAATGCACCTTGACCCACCCACTGTTCAATTCCACCCATACCTTTTCTCACACCCCTACTTTTCAAGTGGACATAGTATATTATTCAATTGCACACATTATTCGAGTGGACACATTATTCAAGTGGCATGTCATTCAAGTGGATATTAATGGATGGCTGCCTAAAACTTTCAAACTTTCGATGAGGGAATAGAGGTTTCCATATTTGGACTATCTGCGATTGTAGTGATCTTCCGAGCCAAGCGGCGAAACAGGCGACACGGGTATGCCATTACCAATCTCATGACTGTACGATACTCTGCTAACAGCGCTGACACTGCGTTGAATACCGGCATCAATGCCTAGTCGAACCTGCAGTGCCTGCTTCGGACCTACTCTCGTTGAACAAGTCGAGTTATGCTGGGGCTCATGCATACTACTGCCGAATCGGGTGGCCATTGAGTCTGCTGATACAGTTTGGTAGTTATTTTGATCTCTATCATTCGAATGACCCGTACCAGAAAGCCGTGCCTCAGGGGTTTGATCCCAAGCTGAGAGAGTATATGGCGGTGGATACACAGCTCCAGCATGAAATGATTCCTCCAAAACACTGTTGTGATTTTGGGCGTGGCTCGTGGATTCATCCTGGCAGTCGTCATCACCAACCCTAAAATACGACGGGGGAGATAGTTCTTCTTGGGAAGGATCCGCATTTACTCGAGGTTTGTGACTGTTGCTCAGTGTCGGGGTTCTCGCGTTGTTCATAGCGACTGCATGATCGGGGCTTCTCTGCGATTCCCGAGGCTCGTTTGGGGCGGTTGCGAGGCCGGTCTCGACGTCCGCAGTACTAGAATGACGACCAGTCTCTTCTGGGCACGTTTGGAATTCCGACTGAGTTTGGCCCGGTCTATGTGAGCTAGTTGGTTTACGGCCTTTGGGCTTCCTCCCTGTAATCCTACGCATTTCTTTCTTGCGTCGGTAATGAACGAAATACCAGATCAAGAAACCAAGCGCGATGACGCCAGATACTACCCCAACAGTGGTCCCGACTTTTGGACCATCGTGATCCATACCAGATGTGATACAATTTTAATGCAGCCGAATAGAATCAACTAAAAGAATGAAGAATAATACGTAAAACTATAAAAAGAATGGAAGCAGGAGGCATTGGGGATGATATATTTTGCTTATATAGAAATGTGGGATACGCGCTGTGTGCCCAAGGGCGTATACATCTGAAAGACAATTTCCTTGTTAGCGCTCGTAGGAGACGTATGCTTTGTCGCGAAGCAAACATGAGGACAACCCCATTGAGGGTTGAAGTTGGTTCTGATACACGTCCATGAAAGACGGCATGACGTTCAGTGAAAGAGGGCTCGCCAAACATCCATCATCTGTGACTCGTGACATGGTCACGAAGTATCAATGCATTGTGAGACCGAAGATGGAAAAGATCACCAGTCCCCAAGCAGCAAAAGATAGGGGCACATGACAAAAGATCTACCTTTAAGATCTAACACCATATATCTCATCGCCATACTCGTGTAAAGCATCTGCTTCCCTTCAATTTCTCTGCAATGTAACACTGATATCAAACGAGGTTTTATACTTGTGCATAACCTGGTATTCTGCCGAGAAAATCAAAAAGGGAAAAAGAAACCAAGCTTCAACAGTATTAGACATGTACTTTTTCCCCACTCGGAATTCACCGGGGTTCCGAGGTCCGATACGGGGGATTATGCCAGTCAAGATATCGCATGCTGGCAGCTGGGCTGCATGCGGGGATATCTCAGCAAGGAATGTGCGCCTGTGAGACCAACTGAAATATTTTCTTTCTTTCGATTCCTACCAAGCCACGCCCGCCCAACTGCATGCCTAACAACCAGGATCCAGGCCATTTATTCACCGTCAATATCGCTTGTTACTATGCCAGCATGGTGTTGTGGTCTTATTTTTGTTATACACCTGACATTCCCACCAGGCATACGTCAGGTATCGTAAATCTCAACCTTCGTATCCGTCTTCATCAGATTCCGTATCATTCCCTTCTTCTATTTCCTGAATCCCTGTTTCATCACTCTCTGCAACCCAAAAGTCCTTCGTGGCGTCGGGCCGAATGTCAATCCCCACCTCATCGCCTACAGCTCTTCGAATGTTGTTCTGATCATCGTCGCTCAGAGGGAGATTTGCCACTCTGGCCTTGCCGCTCAGTCTGTAGGTATAAGAGGCGACGCCAAACAACTCTAATCGCCGGAGCCTGGACCATGTGCTCTCTGTGATTGCGGGCAGGATATGTCGGTGGAATCGCGAGTCCATGGGCCGAATCCCATCGGGATGTGGCATTCTAGGCGCACCGCAGCGCCCGGGACGTCGAAAGCCGTGGTAGTAACCGTTCAGGCCTTGTTGGAAGTGCAGCACGCGCAACTGCGATGCTACCGACCTGATGAAGGCCCCAATCTCCTCATACCGCTTCTCTTCGGTCTCCGCCGACGCAATACCCCAGGTACCCGGTGTGGGTTCGCCAACAGTGTCGATCGCCAAAGTGTCCAAGTTTGTCCACTTGCCAATGAAGGGGCGGAGATGAGTCAACATGGGTCCCGCGCGGCTGCTGATTGTGGTGGGGAAGGGTCGTGTTTGCCCCTTTTTCCGTACGGTTATCCCTTCCCGAATACCGTAGAGCTCAGCAAACTCGGTGATGTTGTTGAGGTGGAGTTCTTTCAAGCGCGATGGATCTGTGGATCTCAACAGATTCTTGATCAAGTTCCGCGATGCTATGCCAGTTAACCGAATCGACTGGGCGGATGAGAACAAGCCGGGCGGCGGGGGGTCCGCCTCCCGGGTTTCGCGATTTACGAATGCAATGTCGACATCCTTGATGCGATCCATGAAACCGAATGTTTCCCAAAGGTAGGAGTTGCTTTCATGGAAGTCAAACTCTTTCCGTAACTGATAGTAGAGTCGATTTCGAACCCAGAACCAAGCCCCATCGTAGTCTTCGACGGCGCATGGTCGTAAGTGCGGCTCAAGTTCTTTCTCGGTCGCCACGTAGGATATACACGCGGTGGTCCAGTGCAGTTCTCTTACGTAGCTTCCTAGGTCGGGCTTTGCGTGCAAGGTTCTCAGAAACACCAGCTGTCGCTCATACAGCCGACTATCAACGTCTCCGAAACCCTCGTCCCGATCCACCCAGTCAGATGGATACTCAAACTCTCGTCCGAATCCATCCGTGCCAGCGACAGCATCACGATTGTGGGAGCTCAGATCGACGCTGTGGTATAATATTGGGAGGCAAACGTGGTAGAATCGACGGGATAGTAAGCAGATGGAAAGCAAATCACCACTTGCACAGGTGCCAAGGGCTCGTAGCTGCAGTTCCGGTGGCAATCGATCCAGAATATTCATGATGGAAGTTTTGAATCAACGAGGGTTCAATTGGCAGAATTATTTGGTCTCCTGGGCCAAAGTGGAAGACAAGAGGTTGTCGATTAAGTGAAAGATATGAAAGACCTGTAATACAGCCGATGGGGGGATGAGGGGGATCCCGTGTGGGGACTTGCTTTGACACAAGCACCAACGCCCATGCACTGCCCCATCCAAGCCATGCGCTCGGGGTTACACTACAACCGATAAAAATAGCAACATGTCTCTCCGGGCTTCTTACTGCCCTTTTTGATATGTAGTCCAAGCACTTAGAGTTACCTTTTTCTCGTCCTGTGGCCACACATCGGTGCAGCCGCCATCAGCTTCGGCATTCTTTTCTTTGCTCCAATGGACTCCTTTACAAGCGTCCAGAGCATTCAGAAAAGCGTACACCTACAGCAGGACAGTCAGTCCACGAGAAGGCTGTGGTTCGAGTGATGGAACAGAACACTTACCCCAAACCAAGCATAACTGTCAGGCAACTCAGACGAGCCGACCTTTTTCTCCCCCATGCGGTAAAAGTTCGCCTTCTGTGTGCCTCCCCCGGTCAGTGCATTCTTCGCGGCCCTTTCGTAGCCTACGAGGTCTGCTCCGAGAGGCGGCAAGAGATTCAGTGTGAAGCCGAGATGGGTCATTTCATGAAAAAGTACCCGTGCCGTGGTGTCGTGTTTCAGGGTGCAAACTTCTTCCTTTGTCTTTTTCCCGTCTTTCAGCTGTTGCAGCAGCTGGGACAAGACAGGTAACTCGAAGAAAGGTTTGCAGAGGTTGATAACCCACGCGTTAGGATCCGGTTTGTTTGGACCAGCTGCTTCACGTATCAGTGCATATGCTTCGCTTCTTCATGGGTTCTGGGATGCGTCAAAGGCCACTGACCCGTCTCGAAATCTCGCATTTCCGATGCCCTGTCTGTGAAAGCCTGTGTGCCTCCTTCGCATGGCGTGTCGCCGTTGACGCTCACGGGGTTCTCGTGGCGAGTAATGTATAAAGGATGTTTGTTACGATGCCAGTGTAGCTTGTCTTCGCTTAGATCCGACCAGATCGGACTTCCTATGGCGTCCGGATCGCCAATGTTCTTGAGGAGCTTGTCGAGTCTGTCGTGGATCAACTGCGGCGCACCCCAAGATTGACTAAGCTCGTTATCAGGCACAAGCCCTTGTTCCATGGCTGCTCCGAAAAGTTGTGTGTAAGCTGGAAACTGCTGTGCAATCCATGTGCGGACCTTGGCTTGTACTTGAGGCTTGGTCGGCTTTTTCCCTTTTTTCTTGTCTCGGACTTCCTTGGCTTGCTCCTCCAAGCGGGCCGGGGTCACATCTTTGATACTTTCCTTTGCAGCTTTGGCTAGCTCCATGGCTGTGTGCCACGCGTCGATAACCCTTGTCTTGTGCGGGTACTCATCCCCCGTTACATCTTGGTCCCACTGGTAGCCAGGCAATGGTTGGAAAATAACGTTAGGGAGACCATGGTCGGCTCCATCGTCAGCGCGGATGCTTATATTCTGGCTCAACACCTGGAAAAGAAGCACTATAAGTTTCGTGACATGGCTTGAGGGGGACAGACAGGACTGTATCGGTGCTCACAGCAGGTTCTGGCAAAATGTTCAGTGGAGGCAGAACATAGGGTACAAGTCTGGGAAGCAGCGGAGGTTGGGGACCGGCTGCAGCCACGAGGGTGATGAAGCAAACGTAGTATATGAACTGCATTTTGATGGACAGGGCTAGTTCGTATGCTTAATGTCAAATAAGAGGAGAATCTTCCAGTGTTGTAGTTTATGAAAGGGGGCTTTTTGATGTGGGCTGATTTGGGACACGCAACTCATTACCGCTGAGGACTTGGTCTCGATATATATACTTGTTCATTCCGTAGTCATTTGTTCATAGAATCACTTCAACACACTCATATTCGGGCAACACCTTGCTTCGGGGGCCGCATCTCCCATCGTGCCAGCCAGATGAGCAACGGCAGTCACTGATGCGCCGGAGAATCATTGATATTCCGGAGCTTGTAGCGTATGCAGAAGTCTCGGTCATGTTATCATAATGCAGGATGCCTTGCCAAAGGAACAATTAACTGGCTACATCATAGTTGGAGGAAAACCAACGTCCTGCATCGTGGATGGAGGCGAATAGCCACTTGGCATCTATTGTTGGTTTCTGTGCCGTGTCTTATCAACTGCAATGCATGAGAGGCCAACCTACTCCGGAATCACACAGCGGTATACCCGGTGTCTGTATGACTTGAATCGAAAGGTCTGTCCTCTTTTTTCGGTTCGTTTCAATGATAGCGGCACGGTGCTGATCAATACCCTCTCTCGTGTTCGAAGTCAGTTGCAACCTGGGGGCGAGCCTTGGCAATGGCGCCGCAATATGTTACACCATATCAGGAAGGCTGCATTTAGGAGGAATTGCTTACGTCTCAAGTGTCCAATCACAAATGCAGGCTTTTGGGCTTGAGCGCTTGTTATATGCAAGACATGTTGGCTGCAGAACGGTTTCCCGATGCAGAGTTCCCAAACTCCGTACACATCGTGGTTTCCAAGTCATCATAGACCCCATGTTGGTTGGCCTGGCACTGGTTTTCTTACTTGCAGAAGGATTGATCGGCTGTCATAGCATGTACGGAACTGTCTTGCCAATTGTAGAAGCTCCTACCCGTCGTCGTGCTCAGTTGGTGTTGGAAACATTACAGCAAGCCACCTTGACGGCGCCACTTCGAAGGATTTGTGCATTTCGGTTGGTTCATGGAATCAATGAAATATACTATATTTATCTCAACTATTGAGAAAACCGACGTCATTGGACTCGCAGTGACTGAGAGTGTCAGTGACTCCTCGTAAGATGGCCATGGCTGACCTGGCAGTCCGTCTGGAGATGGTTTCTTGCAGTACCCCTTTTCCATCGATCGATGGAAACTGCGAAATATGCACGAAGTCGTCACCCGAATCGAATCTTGAGAGCCTTGGTCTGATATCAGGCATCCAAGGGGGTAATATCCATACTTTGGTAGACACGGCAAAGATTATAAAGATACCCTGAGATGCAGGCCGTTTCAAATCCTCAGAAGCTCCAACATACAACCCAATACCCCCCACTCCACCTTTCAATATGCTTTCAAATACTCTCAGTAAAACTCTTTGCTGGGTTCTCGGTGCAGGATATGCCACGAAAGCCGTGTCTGCGCAGAACCCTCCGGCCGCAACCATCACTCAGGCGCCTGAGACGGCACCGCTGACCGGTGACTTGGCCACGCAATACAAAACCCTTTCTGGAATAACAGAAAACACCCTGACAACCACCGTAGTCAACGGAACTTCAACAATTCTACCCATCTGGTACTGCGCACCCACCGAATCTGCAGAGGCCTGCAAGAACTGCCCTACCCACACGGCCTCAGCTACAGCAAGCTGCAGTGAAGGGTTCAATGCCCTATTACTTCTTCCTCCCTTGGCACTCGCGGGACTCTGGATTCCTCCCCCTTCTGGCCTTCCAACTCTGACGATCGAGGAAGGCAAAGTCAGCACCCGCAAAAGGGCCAAAACCACCGAGCCGGAATCAACCAGAACCAGAACCACCACGACCGAGGATGAGGACTATACCCTTCCCGTCTCTTGCCTGCTGCCATCTCTCAAGATAGCGGACCATGCTTCTCAACTGCCCGCGACTACATATTTCAAGGACATACCGCCTACCACAACAATCGATTTCCCAGCCCCCATCGACAGAACCAAGAATCCCATGCCGGTGCTCAAGGAAACGGCCGACGCCACCATGGATCCCACCGTCCCCACAAAGCTCGCAGCCTCTCCCTATGCGACGGCCAGGCTGAGCTGTGGGGGCCCAGGAGACCCCTACTTCAGCGACAGAAACTTCTACCAATACGGTAACATGTTTTCGAGGACCGAGGGCCTGAATACCGTCAGCAAGTTCTGCAAGGACTTGGCCAATGAGAACGCCGCGCTGGGGCCCGAGGAGGGGGTCACCCTGTCCATGCTGGACGGCGCCGTGGCGAAGCACGAGGCGATCAAGGTCTACAAGCTGGACAAGGGCGAATCGGGGGAGGAACGGTGTCTCGCTGTGCGCGCCTTCTTCGACTTCGAGAGCCGTATGCAGACCTGCGTCGGGAAGAAAAAGCCGCTGTTCCCCTTCAACACCCCTGAGCAGCAGACGGAGTGCTACAACCACCTGGGGCAGACCATTGATTACTGTAAGTATCATGTGGGATCTTAGAGCCTAATCCCCGCATACTGAGAGTTTCTAGGCAACACGGAACAGAAGAAGCCTTCCACAGATAAGTCGTGGAAGATGGGCGGTACGTTCTACAAAGGCTGTGTGTTCTGGGATACATGGTTGGCTTCCACGTGTGACCCGAGCCGGGTGGATGGCAGGTTTATCGACAATGCCACATTTTACGAAACAAACCCTGGCTGGCAACCGGCCGTTGACAACTGAACACCTAATACTGCTTGAGGATCGGACTGTACCCCAATCCCTTACCTCAGAATCGCTTCCACGGCCAATGGCCGTTCTGTTTTGTTGTTTTCTAGTTCGACATTTAGCATATCTGCTTTTTATCCAAGTCGTAACCTCTTTTAATATCTAATTTATTTATGAATTTCAGGGGGCTCACTGGTGCACCTGGTGATGGACACACCAAAGGCTTCCCTCGAGTTGCAGGCCAATACAGAAGTTTGCTTTCTTAAGTGGAGTAAGTAGTACAGCAAGCATCAAGCCCCTGCGAGAGACACCGGCCAAGTGTCCTCAAGAATAAACAGGTCTATAGAAGACATATCATTCCAGTAGTGTTAGCTTATTCCACTCTTATTCCCTGGAGTAAGTGGAATAATCAAGACGGTTTATTCCTGCAGTCGCTTGGCCTGTGGTCCAGCCCCACAGATGGATTGAAGGCGCGGCATTCCAGCAACGTATCTATCGTCTTCCTTGCCACGGTAGTGTTGTCTGCTTTCCGGCGGTCGGTACCCCGGCACAGTCCGTACGTTAGTCTGCCCCCCGGCGTCACACTAGCTCAGTCGCCAGCGCCGTCAATATGCCCCTGGATGATAATAGTTGATCTCGACGGTCTTTTCGACGACCAAGTCGGACTGTCCACCTTAGGGCCAATGGTAATTTGGAAGGGCCCGTGGATGAAACCAAGTCCCGCGAGTCGGTTCTCCGGGCGTCAGGGCTGCCAGTTAGTTCAGTCGAAATTTTGATATGGGAGAAAGTCGGGAAGCTATGAAACTTTGTTCGGTACTATGGCGCTTCCATTCACGCCACTGCTTTCCACTTCATCAGGGTCCTCGGGTCATGTCGTATGATACGGCACTTATACTCTGTGTGCTCTCAGAGAACCCCGCCCATTCGACGTTGATGCTATTTCAGCCGCTGGGCACTGGAGCCTCGGCCAACAACTTCCGCGTGGCGCCTTTCGGCTCAAGCCGATTGATTTATAGTTTTACTGGCCATGCGTTCTGTGGCATCGCGAGAGTAGCAGTAATGAAGGATGATAAAAGCTCTGGGCAAGTTTCGGCATTTCCCAAGGTTCTTATGTATATTAAGAAGGTCAACTTCACAGCTCTGTTCCAGAACTATGTAGTCCGGACAGCTTATCCCACTCGCCTCTTCTTTCCTAAAATCCGAAGATGCGAGTTCCGTTGCCGTCTCTCCTCCTTTTGCCCCTTGTGTCGGCCAAGACACTGGAACACTACTGGGAATTGTCATGGAAGTTCGTCGCCCCGGATGGCTTCGGCCGGCCGGTTGTCAGCGTCAATGACGAGTGGCCTCCTCCGGCCATTGAGGGTGTGATAGGCGATCGTGTCATAGTGCACGTGATCAACAGCTTGGGGAACGAGTCCTCGGGCATCCACTGGCACGGCATACAGCAGGTCGGCACGAATACGATGGACGGCCCGGTTGGGGTGACCCAATGCCCCATTCCGCCAGGATCCCGGTTCACTTACAATTTCCCGGTATAGAGATCTTCTTTTGGTCCTCCAGGTGGTGTTGGCGCATCTAACTCGAGTTGATGTCTGTTTCCTTTAGATCATGCAAGCTGGGACATACTGGTGGCATGCCCATATCGAGGGCCAGCTGGCCGACGGTCTGAGGGGTCCGATGAACTTCAAAGACCCTGACGCTCCCTACAAGGATCAAATCGATGGGGAGCGCACTATTACGCTCGGCGACTGGTACCACACCCAAGCCCCCTTTCTCATTGAGCAGTACGAGTCAGCAGCGAATGCGGCGGCGGGCGGGCCCGAGCCCATCCCGGACTCGGGCGTCATCAACAGCGGCCAGAACGTCACGGTCCACGTCGAGGAGGGCAAGACCTACCTCCTCCGCGTCGTCAACGTGGGCAGCTTTGTCGGCACCTACTTTGAGGTCGAGGGCCACCAGTTGACCATTGTGGAGGCGGATGGCGTTTACCTGGAGCCCGTCACGGTAGACAGGCTGTACCTCACCGTCGCGCAGCGCTATGCCGTGCTGCTTACGCTAAAGAAGCCGCGCGCCAAGCGGGGGGCGGTCTTGATGAAGGCGCAACTGGACACTTGTAAGTGGCATCCCATTATTCAACTCACTCCCAGTCTCGGGACAAGTCCAGTCCGGTTATGCTAATGCCTCTTTGTCAACGCCAAGCCATGTTCGACTCGATTCCACCCAACTACAATCCCAACTTCTACGGCTACCTCGTGTGCGACGAGCACCAGCCTCTGCCTGCGCAAAATCCCATCACCGACCTGACGGTGAAGGATGACCTCGACTTCATCACTTCGACGTACAACCCCTGGAGCCAACAGGCGGAAGCCTACGAGCACGTTGACCACCAAATCGTGTTTACCATGGACTTTACCACAATTGATGATCAAAATCGGTATTGTTAACTCGTGGAGAGGATCTATGCTCGCATCCACGATTCGCTAACCCAACCGGACAGTGCCATCATCGACAACGTCACCTACGTATCCCAGAAGGTGCCGACGCTCTACACGGCCCTGACGGTGGGCAAGTATGCCGACCAGGCCGCCGTGTATGGGCGGCACTCCAACCCCTTGCTCATCAAGACCGGAGACGTCGTCGAGGTGATCATCAACAACCATGACGTGAGTAGTAAACCCTTCTCCACATCTGCCCCCTTCCTCTTTCTAGCTTTTGCCCAACAACTAAATTTCATTGACCGACCCTTTCATAGAACGGCGGACACCCCTGGCACACGCACGGCTACTCGTTCCAAGTGATCGCGCGGACCCCCACTAATAGCGGCGACTACGCAGGCGGCCCCCTGAAGCCGCCGCACCGCCGCCCGCTGCAGCGCGACACGGTGATGCTCAACGCGGGGGCGTACCTGGCGATCCGGTTCCGGGCCAACAACCCGGGCGTGCACCTGTTCCACTGCCACATCGAGTGGCACGTCGTGTCGGGCCTCGTCGCCACCCTCATCCAGACGCCCACACAGCTCCAGGGCGGGAGGCTCCAGGTGCCCCGCGACCAGCTCGAGGCCTGCCGCCGCTTGGGGATTCCCACGGCCGGCAACGCCGCCGGCAACACGCGCGACCCCCTCGACCTGGCGGGCGCCAACGACCGGCCGCCGCCGCACCCCATGGGCGCCCTGGTCAACCGCTCGGCGCTCGCGGACCCGCACCGGCCGCGCAAGGGGCATCCGGCTTGGCCGTATTGGCCGGAGAAGGGGCACCACCACAAGGCTGGTGGTGGTTATAGAGGATATTATATTTGAGTTTTTCGTATTTTAATATACAATTGTGTACATCTCAAGTAGAGAGGTTTCTCGGATCATCATACTATATACGGGCTAGATAAGGCAGGAGCTCTACAAGGCTCGGCCACGTGGTAAGAGGCAAGTGGAAGCAAGTGATGAAGGTGGCGAAGTATGTGTTCGCAATGACCAGAATCCCGAACGCCTCGTACGATGCAATGGAAAGCAAGTAACTCCGGCTGGTATAAGGCTGTGGTATGCATTCCTGGATGCTGGTGTTGATGCCGCCCTGGCTGATGTGATGTGCCAATTGGCTGGGGCTGTGCCCGTCGTTGTCCTGGGTCTTCTTTGATGACGGTGGCTCTATTAGGTATCGACAGATTTAGTTCCCCGGGGCAATCGGGAACGATGTGCTCTCAAGGCCCTCCAGGGGCTGAGCGAGGATGGTGTGTAGATAGATCCCTCGCGCATTCCTTGCTCTTCTGTATCCGACTTGATTCATCTGACGTGGGAAGGAACAGCTACAAGACCTGATGCGAGACATGTTTGCCCGTGGCGGCATGGGGAAGGAAGGCCTTCCGGGCCCGACCCCCCTAGACGGGATTGTTGTTTTTCTGTTTGGCCTCGTGATTCAGCTGCGTCACGAGCGGGGCGCTCCATCCGGTATGCGATCTCGCAAAGTACCAGACGACCGGGATGGTCGTCGAGAGGCACCAGAAGCCGAACAGACCGACGGTGAACCAGTTCCAGAACCACGTGTTGGCCTGGACCTGCTCGAGGTAGGTCTCCTGGTATCGTTCCTTCCACGCCTCGTCGTCAATGTTGAAGTGTTCGGCCATGGCTGCTGCTGCTGCTGCCCCCGGGCTATGGCTATCGTGGGCCGTCTGTCGTCCGTCGTCCCGTCCTAGTGTCCTGTGGCGTCCCAACCGAGGTTTCGCGTAGGTATTTGGCGCCTGGTGCCCACTTTTGCCGTGTTCGCTCGCCGATATATCCAAATATCCAAATATAGCGTCGTGTTGTAGGAGGTACCGGTCAGGAGGTGGGCGACGTATTACGATGGGGTGTGTGCGGTTTGATGCACGCTCGACGTTTGAGGTGTGATGTATCACAGCAATGGGAAAAAGAACATGTCAAGAGGAACTGACGCAACCAAAACAAGACGGCAATCAACAAACAGGTTTGGCCTTTTCTTCCCATCGTTGCAGGGAAAAGGGGGCTTGCCGGTAATTTAGAAGGCCCATGTGGATCGTGTCGGGTGGACCATACATTGGGATCATCACTGGGGTATTTCTTCATCGCCATGCAGACGCCCCGCCGTGCACTGTCCATATGGCACGACCTGCAGGGGTGGTGACAAAGAAAATCGATTCATGCGATCAGATCCGAGCAGCTGACATGCTACCAAGACCAAAGTCTCGTACGAGGCGGCGAATTGATGGACGGGCGGCAGGTACAGACGCGTCGCGGACTGCCAAAAGGGGATTCGCCGTTCATTCGATTGTGTGGTCTCATTGGCGGTGGGGATCGTTCACCGTACATACTACGCTACCAAAAAAACGATGATGAATCCGCGAAATCTTGCATTAAAGTGGGAACTGACGATGCAACGGGGCTGTGCAATCTTCGAATGCCAAATGCGCGCCTCACCTCGCGATGCCCGGGCTTTCCGCGTCCATGCGTGGTGAAATGTCCGACCTAGCTCGGCCGTTGGGACCCATCCACTATGCATGTCCCAGCGGGCCGCGCCGGCGACAGGGACCCTGCTCGCTGGCCTCTTCCTTGCCGGCAATCCCCCAGCATCCGGCCTCTCGACGCCGCCATCGTCCGCCGGCCCCGGGCCCTGTTTGTTCGTCCGCCTGGTTCATCGTGCCTCTGTCGCACACACGCCGGCAGACGCATGGCTCACTCATGCAGCGCAAGTCTTCACAACCTGCCTCCCTGTTGCTGCTGCTGCTGCTGCCGCCGCCGCCTCCTCTTCTCTGCTAGGTGCTCGGCCTTGATCTGCTCGATGGCCTTCACGTGCGCCGGGTTCTGCACGCCAAGGATCCGCTCGCGCCGCGATCCCGTGACCGCGACGAGGCCGAGGGTGAAGAGCATGGCGAAGACCAGGGGGATTAGGGCCAGGGGCCAGCTGGCCTGGGAGTCGAACCAGGAGAGCGGCGGCAGCTCGAGGTCGACCCGGTGGAAGAAGGACGTCTTGGTCCCGTTCGAGGGGACCGGGGTGTGCGTGGCGCTGGCGATGCTGCTTGGGGTGGCGCCGTCGCGGACGGCTAGCACTGTGGGGGTGGGATGAGCAAAGGCGTATGCGTCAATGGAGAGAGAGTCGGTAAGAGAGAAAGAGATCCGGGGACACGATCGATATTGAGATGTAATACGCGAGAGGTGAAGTAGGGCTTCAGGTCACTTACCGGGGGTTGGGGTGTCTGATACGAAAGACATATTGGGTATCGTCGCGGACGTTACGTGAAATGACATAATCACATTGAATCTTTGGCACCACGAGACTGGCAAATGGGGGCTTGAGGTAGATTACAAGTGTTGAAAGAGCGTACGTAGCATGGCCACAAAGGAGCCCCGAAGTAGGAAATCCATTGTTTGCGACCGTCGCGAATGAGTGTTGGTTCTTCTTGTACCATGGTCTACCATGCCGGCACGAGAGAGGCACACTGCAGACAAAACACTTGAAAGAGGACAAAATGGCCGTAGAAAACCCTTCGAGGAGATTCATAAATAGATTGCGCGCCAAGTCGATCAATCAATTGATAGTGCAAGTGATGTGTATGTCTTTGAGAAGCAATGAACTTAGAAGCAGGCAGGGGCGGGTATCGAGGAATGTAATAACATCGTACAAAGGATCCAACAAGACCAAAGTCCCGGAACCAACACCGGAGAGGGTTCCAAACAATCCCAAATATGACCCCAATGTTGGTATCACGAGAGCTTCTGTGATGTACGCCAGTGTCCCAAACAATCCGATCGCGTCTTGCTCTGTGATATGAACCCCGAGCCTCAACCCGCCAGTTCCAAGTGGCCCTTTCGGTCACCAGCGACAGCGGATATCACGAACGTAAATGTAATGCATGTGTGGGTTCCAGACAGTCCGAGCCTCCGTCCGCGACGAGGACTTTGAGGACTTTGAGCCTCCCTCCCCAACCGCCCTCCCCGAACTGCCCTCTCTTCCACCAGCAGTATCAACCATCATCACCCCTCCTTCGGCCTATCGAAGATGGCGAGCTCCTCCAGAAAGACATCATCGATGAACTCCCTGGTCTGCTGCGACGGCTTGGGTGCAGTGGCCAAGCGATGGGCAATGCGCTGCGCCATCTCCTCCTCGCCCGCATGCTGGCGAAAGCGGTAGACGAAGAGGACCGCCAGCACGACCCAGCCGGTGCCGAGCGCGGCGACGAACGCGGCGAGGATCTGCACCTGAGTCGGGACGGGGAGGAGGCTTTGGCTCGCGGGGATCGCTGGCGGCCGGCTGATGGCTTGCGCGGAGGCGGACATGGTAGTTGGACCCCAGAGGTCGAGACACCGAGGGACAGAAAGCCTTCGGCTTACTCAAAGTTACTCCGATGACAGTGATACAGAACAGAATACGTGCCAGCTGCAACTCGCAAGGTCACACAGGATGATGAAGGGGGCGTCTCTTTGACTCTGGCTGGTTGATCTACTGCCAAAGGTCGTGGTTCTTCTGCTGAACCAGTACTACGTGAAGCACGAATAGCTCCTTCCTCAAAGCCAAGGAAGCAAAGATCTACCGACAAGCATCCGTCCGATTCGTTCTTTCCATCGAGCTTACCTTCCGACGACTCCAGCTCACTCCCCGTTCGATCAATTACAGCTCATGTACATCACTTGTCACACATATCGGACCAGGGGCTGCTACTCGCGTCTAAGTCAAGTGATTCAGATGACAGCCGTACGATGACGGAGGGGGGCCAGCCAGCATTTAGCCGAAAACCTGGGGTAAAGATAGATTGGCGTGGCTGCCACGATAACTGCGTAGATTGACTGCATTGCATCCCAGGTTGGGCGGCATTTGGGCGTGCGACGTTGTCAATCGACCTGATTGAAGCATCGCCGGCAAGTGCGACATAAGAATGCACCGTCGACGAGCGCGCATTCCCGAACTATGTAGACGACAGCACCCTCCCCCCGACTCATTATCAATATACATATCATCACCGATAAGACCGGCGCGTGGCACCTGCAGCTTTGCAGCTCGCCTTCACTTGCTCGCATTCGGGGTGCATCATGCGTAGCGAGGGGAATCGGGCAGTAACCATCGAGACCATGCTGCCATACGACCAAGACATCTCGGCTTCTTCGGACACACTGCAGGCGTCTGGGACATTGAGTTCGCTTGAAGCCAGCCTCACAGAGCCCATGAAAGGCAAACCCGAATAGCATCGGGAGTTGCGGCATCACTCACGCATCCCCGCTTGCGGCATTCAGACCGCACCTTGCCAGCCCCTCGATCTTGATGAAAGTATCGAGTACAGATCTGTCGCCATTGGGATTGAGCACCTGACGCTTGCCGCCCTTGGTGCTGCCTCAAGGTTCGCACATTGAGGGGGCTCTCGCAAAGCACCTTCGTAGCCCAGTCTTGCTTACAACTGCCTGAAAAAGCCAACACCACCAAGCCGGTGCATACAGCTCCATACCCCGGGAGATACGATCGCCCCTAACCACGCAGGCTATCGACCGTTGGCGCAGAGGACGAGAATCGGCAGATGCTGACCAATGGCACGGCGAGCCAGGAGCTTCCTCCGGTTTCGCCCTCACTCGTCAAAGACTGGAAACCCGCCGTGATAAACTCTGCAGCGGCAGCCTGCGTGCAAAGCTCCAGAAACCATGATATCATGGATGTATCCATTTGTTTCCATCCAGAGCCAAGCGACGCCAGACTAATTCAACCTCCTTCCTTCTCCGTCTTCTTCAGATCGTGCCATGAGTCATCGCGTTCGACTGCATGTTCCCGAAACACAGGACTCGAGGTCCCAGTACATTCATTACCTTATTTCCCCCCCCCTCGGCCTAAAACCCCCCACTCATCAGCGCATCTGTCCGGTGGTATGCTTGCAGGGAGCTCCTGGCCAACTTTTCGAGCAGACGAAAAACAAGAACAAGGAGGACCGTTGAAGCGAAGTGCATCTTGGCAACCCGCACCCGAACAATGGGGTCGATGCGAGTGAATGACAAGTGCCCCGTGGGTGTGGGATTATGAATGGACGATGGGGAATCGTCTTGTATCAAGGAGGCCCGACATTGCGCGTCGTCTTGGCTACCGGCGATCTGGGTAAGTAAGTACCCAGTGAGTAACATGTAGACAAGTAAACTTGAAGCATGTTGCGTGATCAATCATCAGTCAGGCAGATCATCAGTCAGACAGGCCATCAGTCAGACACAACCTCCAGGCCGAGCCGAGGTCGAAGGAGCAATCGCGTTTCGCGTTGGTACTTCGCAGGGCCCCGAGAGAAGACGGTTTCGAAATATAACCTGTTTTGGGGCGCTTTTGCCTTTGAGGGGAGTTCTAAACCCACGTGGAGTTGGTGCGCTTATTGCGTAGGCGAAATAAAAAAAATCGGAGAGTATCCCGATGGTTTGGAAATGCCCATGCCATGAGATTGTACTGTAAAAAAGTTTGGCCCGCGCGAACCGCGGCATACGGATGATCCCGTTTCATTCGCCGTACTGTAACGTCGTCGTCAACCGTACGAAAACGGACAGTGGGCGAAAGAGGTTTTGACAGGCAAGGGCAAGGAAGGCCTGTCGAACGGGCGGTCAGTGAACAAAGTTTGGCGCAAAGTTGCAGCCGTCTCCCCGAGGGGACGGGAACGTCTGTTTTTTCGCTCTGGCTTCTTGGCTTCTTGGCTTCTGATACAGGATGGTCCTTGTCAGGAGAAGTTGAAACGCCTTTGTTTGGAGGCCGTGTAACTGTTCCGAAGGCGCCGACGACATGGACGCGAACGTGGACGACGCGTCCAGAGTAGCAATATCATGGGGGGAGATGGCGATCTTGCCGATGATCTCAATACCTGTCGGCCGAGTTTGTTCATGCACTGGCTGAGTGATAAGAATAGGCTTTTTTTAACCTTGGTACGGCAAACGGGTCGTCAGGTGCCTTCAGTCTTCAGCGGTAGAGCGCGGCCGATTCCAGTGAAACGTGGCAGAGCTCCCCCACCAAGTCCACTGAAAATGGGGTGGAGGGGAGCAGTGCGTAATCCAATCTGTCTGCGGCGACAGAAACAACACCATTGACTTTTTGACTCTATTGCGACGTCAAAGCATTGATTGTTGGTTGTTAAATTTCTGGCCAATGCTGTCTGACCAGTTTCGCAACGGGAATAACGTCCCGGAAAATTCTGAGAGATGCTCACTCGTAAGGTACCATGCGACAAGTGACAAGCGTAAAGTGAATGACAACCTGAGTTTTTCAACATCACTCGGAGCATTTCATGCAAAACAAGCTTCATCTAATATCGTAGATTCATATAATCTCTGCGCCGTCTCCTGCTTATTAAGTACATTGTATATAGGTACAAGAGTTGTGAGAAATATTAGGTACGAAGGTAGTAAACTTCCGTGGGAAGGTGTCGCGACCAAGAACAGCGCCCATCACAACTCGCCATGATTTCCTAGCGCCATCGAGACTCGAAGGCGATCGAAGACACAAACACACACCGCAAGTACAGCGGACGACAAGACGTCGCAATAAGATCGCCGCTATATTGCGACGCGCACGTCGTAAGACAGTGGATGGTCGCCTTCGGGATGCCGTGCCGCCGTGACACTGAGGGCTGGTGGAAGGACGCGGGACCTTGCCTGCGGGGTGAGGCAGGCCATGGCGCCCCCGTGGACGGTGACATCGTGGTAGCCCCACCGCTGCCCGGTGGCCCGCAATCCCTATGGAAAGTTGGAAGCGAGAGAAGCTATCCAAGTTTTTGGCCTTCTTTTCACCAGCTCCCCCAGTGAGCGTGAAACCGACACCAAAGTAGTGCCCGTCTCCCGTACGGCCACCAGAAATGACGCGAAACGGGGACGCGGGATGTAACCGGAAACGTCCCATCTTTAAGTTGGTGGCGCCAACGACAAAACAACGAAATTCCTCCAAACGCCTTGATCCGTAGTCGCTGCCGCCCGCCTTGCTGTAAGAAAACAATGTGATTTGTAAATGGATGGTTTTTGGGTGATGTTGTGGTTGTTGTAAATGGGTATTGGTCGTAGTAGGTAGTTGCGTGGAACCGAGAGGTGGTTGGTGGGTATCACATTGTTCTTTCAGTTCCTGCACATGTCAGTCATAAGACACTGTTCTTTCATCTCGACCGGCCGAATAGCGAATGGTAAAAGCCCCACGCCATGTGAAAAAAAGGAGCGTAACAGCAGTGGGTATATGTGTGTGTGTAAATGCGCATTCAGATGACAGTGAGGCAATGCGCGCGCGCCAGACTCCATGGGTATACATGGAAGGTGCAAAACATTTTAGGAATCCCTGTTTCATCCAAAACGGTCAGGAAGACAAGTGTGGATGCAGCTTGGCGACATATCGTGGAAAAACAAGTCAAGGATAGAGGACCTAGACTGGTGGGAATGGGACACCGTAGAGAGGTGTGGAGTTAAAGAGTCAAGGAGAGAGGGGGTTATCACTTACAGCAATGCCAGTGTCAAGTCACCGTGGATTCGCGCCTTAAGCGTGACCTCGACCTCGAGGTTAAGATCTAAGCGGAGGCGGAGAGTGTCGCTCTTGCCGCCGCCGTCGCCGCCGCCGCCACCGCCAGCAGCGCCCGCGACACCGCCGAGGGCACCGGTCGCGCCGTTTACGAGGCCACCAGCAGTCTTGCCGACATCACCGACGGGGAGGGTGTCTTGGATGCCGCCCAGGCCGCCGAGAGGACCACCGCCGCCGCCCTGCTTGCCCTTCTGCTTGGTCTTGGACTTGCGCTTGGGGGGCGGCGGGGGCTCTTCCTCCTCTTCCTCTTCGCTGTAGTCATCCGAGTAGTCATCCGAGTAGTCGTCCTGGTCCTCGGGCTCAGGCGGGGGCTGCTTCTTCTGCTGGCGCTTCTGCGTTCTCTCCTGAGAAGACATGGTGGTGGTGGTGGGTGTGTGTGGTGTGGGTTGGGTGTGAGAATACTTTGGTAGATGGATGGACGTTCAAGAGATGAGAACACGAACGGGTTTTCCTTGAGGAAAGGGAACTATAAAAAGGAGTTTGGATAATCTAGTAGAGAATGGGGGGACTAGGGACGAAGGAAGTCACCGACGTTGGACGGTGCTATTTACATAGAGGCCGTTGAAGACGGTTGATCTGCAAAAAGGGTCGCAAGTAAGCCCACCCCACATACACGACAGGCTGCATGCCCTCATGCCATCTGCCTCTGTGACCCTGGATGGCTGTCGACGTCACCGATCCGTCCGCTGGGCCTGGGCCTGGGGCTTCCTGGAAGGGGGTGAGGAAAGCGAAGGAGGGACCAGGTCAGCAATCTTGTTTTTCCTGCATGCCAAAGCCTATCAGACGGTCGGCTATGCTGAAGTGAAACGGGGCGCGACGATTAGCAAGTACCTGGGCATGCCAGCAGCTCCCGGCACACCATACGAATCGAGATGGAGGCTAGCTGCAACCCCAAGTGTCCATCTAAGACTGGCTGGCCGGCCGGCTCACTGGACAGGCCTCGTAAGTTGATGTGGGGTGGCTTGACTTTGCATCATAAGCCACATGTTCGGGGCTCGCAGCTAGCCATTCAGCGAGTCGACTGGCTCGGGGACTCCACTTATGAGGAATCCAATTAAACTCCCCTGTTTCCGCAAGTCGACGCACAGGGCTGGGGCGCTCGAGAAGAGTCGTGTAGCTCACTTGTACCGTCAAGTCACTCTACAGGGGTTATCAGATGCCAGAACCTCTTTGGATTAGGTGCGAGAAGAAATCGTTTTTGTTTTTTGTTCGTGATCCAATGCCCTCCGTACTCCCCTAGTCGACCCAACCCCAAACGCCAGGCTAAAGACGCAAGCTGGAAAACCTGCCAGCCTGCGCCGGATGAACTGTCACAATCCAATACCCATGCCCGCCTGCCATGCCACCATTTACTCCTTCCCATCCTTCCCCCCGACCATGCGACTGGACACTCCCAGCTGGAGCTCTCTATGTAAGCTGATGACCGCCATTCTGCGCGGCGCCAAAGCCTGTTTCAGGTCCCCAGCCTGGTCGTAGTAGAGTGCCCAGCCCGAGCCGTCCTCTTCCTCCACGGCCAGGAAGTACGGGCAGGCCTCGAGGACCAGCCACTCCTCATCCTCGGACCAGTTCCAGGGGCCTATGATCTGGTCCACCGTATCTTTGCGCGGCCCATGACGTAGCGCCTTGGTCTCCTTGCTGGCATAGATCCAGTGCAGCGCCGGAGGATCATCCGAGGCCATGGACACCAGGCCTTGGTGATTCTCTGGGCCTGGGTACCCGAAATAGAAGCCGTTGAACTTGTATCCCGAGACAGGGTGGGCTGGGTGGTCCAGGTAGAGCTGTTGTTACAGAGAGGTGACGAATCTAGTCAGTGCCGACGATCCTAAAAGGGTGGGTTGGGTAGTGGAGGAGGAGGAGTAGCTTTACCTTGTCGTTGCTGAACACCACAGTCGCTTCTTGAACCGGCGACTTGCCATCTATCGAGAACTTGGCTGTCAGATGGAACTTAATCCTCTCCTTGGCCTGTTGGTTCTGCTTCTTCTGCGCGTCGATAGCTTCCGCAACGCCGATGACCGTAGGTATGGAGCCAATAATCAAAAGGCCAAGGCTAGACAGCGCCATGGTGTAGACGTAATAAGAAAGCGAGTGAGGGAAAGAGAGGGAGAGACGATGGCTGGCAAGAATTGCGGGACGAATGAACGAGCCAAACGAGGGAAGATACTCAGACACCCCTTCGTGTTTGCGTATGCTGGCACTGGGACCGTAAGCGAATGACTGCCGGGAGGGTACGTGTGATGAAGGGAAAACAGGATATGAACCCTGCGAACCTTTCATACGTCAAGACGTCCAGACATACATATCACGGTTTGCCGTGAGTAAACCCACGGAGTTAATACAGGCCAAAACCTGCCTCAGGTCAAGAATTAGACGCGTAAGGTGTGTGCAGCTGCACTGCAACATGCACTCGGGCGCAAAGTGATAGACTAGGGTATGCGACATGATCTCATACCCGGCGGATTCCCGGCGGATACTCTCCAAATTTGGAAATGCCCGGGGTGTGTCAAGATGTGGTGGAGACCATGTACTCGCAAGTCGCTTGACAGTTCTGGGGGGGTAGGTGTACAGCGCAGAACCCCCCCCTGTCGTATGCATGGCCCTGGACCGAATCCATACGACTTTCTGGAGATGATCTAATGCTAGACCTGGCGCATTGCGTCACGGCCGTTGAAGTTGGCAAGAAATGCCATATCTTGAGATTCGGCGTCTGACTTGAATAGAACAAAACCACCACCGCCGCTAGTACAACTGGTACGAGCATTTTCTCACGTTTACCAGTTTTCCAGATCCAATCTTCTTCTCCCTGTACTTGATACCCTTTCAGACTTACACGTAAATCACACCCACTACTTTAATATGGCTTCTCAACAGAACAAGGCCGATACCGAGACTCCCCGTCAGGAGACTGAGGATCAGCAGCAGCAGCAGCAGTACTCAGATGGCGAGGAGCAAGATCAAGAACAAGAACAAGACCAGGAACAAGACAGCGACAATGAGCAGCAACAAGAACAGGACCAGGATGAGAACGAAGAACAGGATGACGGCGAAGGCCAAGAAGAGCAAGACGACGACAACAACGTAGAAAACCAGGACGGCGAGGAGCAGGACGAAGACAACAAGCAGGAAGCCGAGGCTCAAGACGACGGCGAGGGTGAACAGGAAGGGCAAGACGAGCCTGAACCTGAGCCTGAGCAGCAACGATCTAAGAGCCAGAAGCCCAAGCAGAAGCCGGATGAGGCACCTGCGCAAACCGACGACGACGCCAAGACTGCCGTTGGCGACAACCGCTCCCCTTCGCCCAAGAAGGAACAGGAGGTGGCCAAGCGAGAGAAGAAGCGCGACGTGGCTACGGAAGAGAAGCCCAGGCGGCGTCGCAACCAGCCTGCCTACATGGAGTCGGACAGAGAGAACGCCGAAGACAAGCAGGTGGCCCCGCGTCGTCGCAAGCGCAAGGACAACAGCAAGAAGCAACAGCAGATGCAGCAGCAAATGCAACAGTGGCAAATGCAGCAACAGATGCAGCAGCAGCAACAGCAACAGCAGGGCGGAGACGACAAAGGTGGGAAGAACCCGCTGCAGCTCCGCTTGGATCTCAACCTCGAGGTCGAGGTGACTCTGAAGGCCCGTATCCACGGTGATCTTACTCTATCGCTCTTGTACGTATACCCACACTTCTCCTACTTCCCGCTACCCCGTCCTGTCCTGTCCTGCCCTGTTTTGTACGCGCGTTCCAACCCATACTGGTTGGCGCGCACATCCACTTGCGGCCGTTTCTCACCATCAACAACTTTAGTGAGTAAACTGGCCACAACCAACACGACACGAGGCAGACGGGGGTGCCGCGTCGATCGCGACTCGAGAGGAGTAGTCAGAGGGGCACCAGAAGTTGCGTCTGGAAGGCCTTCAATCTCCGCACACACCATACCACACCGTCTTTCAAGGAGGGGCGGTTGCAGCAACAGGGTGGGGATAGACAAGCCCACCGGAAGACGACAATGGAATGCAGGTGACTAACCAGGCACTCGTCATTGCAGTGAAGGCTTGTAGTAAGCCAGCGTTTCCAGCCGCCGGTCACTTAGCAAGGCAATAGCTCGTGCTTGGCCAAGGAAGCAGCGACACGATGGCTCGCAGGGGGGTTGGCTGGCTGAGTGATTCTTCCTAGTTTGACTTATTCGCGGGATGCTATTGGAATATTAGTTTTTAATCTATTGGGAGGAGCAAGGAGTTGGAGTTCAACGCCGGCGCATGTATGAGTAAGGGCATCTTGTACCGTTGTAGATAGAGACGATGGACCTGAACTTACGAAGTGGATTTTCGAAATCTTCCAGTATCAATGAATGCACATACCCAACCTCACAAACTGCCGAGGTGAGACTTTTCGAGTGTGACAGCGCGGAAACGTGCATACAATACCGTTCATTACCGCTGCTAGTGGCTCAAGTGTCGCTTGTCAGCAGCACGGCAATTGTGACATTTGCGACTCCGGCATGACCCAAGACTGGAGGGATGACATGCAGAGGGATTGTGTTGGAAGCTCTGTCAAGTTTCAGAACGGGCCGCTAGTAGGTAGGCCAGAATTGATCACTTAGTGAGCCCACTTCGGCATACAGCAGGGGCATCCCGAGCAACGGTTTTTCCAGCGGTCGCGCTACGACTAGGAAGTAGGAGCGCCTAGAACAAAGAAACCTATCAATGAATACAAGCCAGAGTCGTACATGAGGACTAGACCCCTCGACGCAGCACACTTCGTTGTGGATACTCGTAGCGAGGAATGCATGCGCTACGAGACGAGAAAACGTGCATGGGCAACAAACAAAAGGCACCAGTCAGACTCTGTCATAGTGCGCCCGAGGCATGCAGCGTGGCGTCACTAGCCACTGGACGCCAGGGTGGGTTTTCTTGATTGTTCTCGGTGGCTGGCCAGCCTGAACCTCATTGGCGCCGCATTTTAATTAATCTCCCACAACCCACGATTCCCCTCTTTCTTCGGGATGGCAGAAGAGGGTGACAGGGAGGAGCGAGGTGCCTTGACATCATTGCTTGGGGGGCGTTGGCGAGCGTGGAATATTCGACGGTATGCGAATGGCGCAATTGTTATTGGAATTTGTTAGGTATTCTTTTGACATTGTGTTGTTAGCCAATGCGGTAATTCCACAAAATGCCTGCATGTACTTGCCCTTTGTGATTGATACTACTACTTGTAAACGAGTCAGCATAAGATCCGTTCAATTGGGTCGGATCGCGGAATACCATAGCTTTCGGCCCTTGTTAGGAAATCTCTGTCTGTCCACAGATTTTGAGCAGCCCGTGGCCCCGTCTCAACCAAAGATTGAGACGGTCCAAGATAGAGGGGGCCTATCGGTTTTCGTGGGCTGTCAGTCGCACTGGTACACGATTCACAATCTTATGTGATGCAACGTAGGACCAGCACCGGGAGCCCTCATGGCACTTATTAGATGGGCTGGCGTGCCCATTGTTTCGCGACATCACTGCTACTGCCGAAGTGGTACAAAATTGCGGAACGGCTAGGTACAGCACGGCCATGCACCTGATCTGGTATGACTTGAGTGGTGCAAGTCTCACCAGACATCAATGATGGATTTCCTTTTGCCCGTTGACAGCTACCGGTTTGTCTCTGAAGATTGAATTGAGTTCAACAATCTGCCCATATTTTGGGAATAAGGTTAAAGAATGTTTCGAGCATTGCCTCTTTGGATCTTGAGGGATGCTAACCTGGGATGGATGCATGGATTTGGGTGGGAGGAGCATTGATGCTCAGGCTCCGGGCCGACCGTTGAGATTCGGTTAGAAATGGACTTTACCGTATCGAGGCTCGAGTCGAGCAATTGATTGATTGAGGTTCCTTCTAACGACACACCCAAGCCCCGCTGCGTCACTGCTCCCCCGCCGCATGTACCCAGCTTACCCATGGCGATCATCCGCAGAAGCTCGGACGGGGAACGCTACAGGACAGCTTTCAACCATTCACTGTTGTTACCCGTTACCCTCCTCAGCCACGATTGGTACCATGGGGAAATCGACATATCGATCAAGTTCATGCACAGAAGTGGTCTTCATCTGTGCTATGCTTAGTTGATATCCTCTTTTTCTCGATCTGGTCGGGCGATTCAACTGGTCAAGTGCCAACCGCCATTTGCAGTTATATCTCTTACACACAGGACAAGAGCCAACCCGGACCTCGCATAGCACCCGGCAAAGCGGCATACAGACAATGAAGTCATTGTGAGAAATTGCGTATCAAGAGAGACACTACGAGACTACTATGTCCAGTGTGGACTCCGCAGCGACAGGGTATCCCAGCTTGGCCCGTCTCGAACTGAGGAATCCCGAAGATCCCATTAGCGGCCGGAGCAAAACTACCACGCATACGGTTGGTTCATTCCTCTTGGCCGCTTTACAAAGGAAAAAAAAAAGACGACCTCAGAGCTCCAATGACCAATGGCGATGGCTGTCCGCCTGCACCGGAAGTCGAGTACCTCGTACCGCAGCTCGAGAGAGCTACCCATGAATCAATCTGACGTGTGGCTGACCCCCCCAAGTTAGGCCATCATATCGTATTCCTCCAACAATTAACTTGGTTTTGGGGGCAGGAAAATGCCAATGGCCTAGCATACCCTTGTCCTGCTCCCATCCGCTGAGGCTGGGATCGCGATTAGGGCGAGACGGCTCAGTGAAGGTGAGTCGATAGTATGGGGTGCAGAGCAGATCCAACTATCTGTCCCCCCATCCGATGTCCAATGACGCAGAGAGCCTCGAGCCATGATTCATGGGCTAAGAATAAAACTCCGACTGGAGATCTCCTACCCTGCTGCTGTTTCAACCGTGCACCCTATACATATCGTAGGTATACTTTGTTATTCTGAAAAGTGAGGAGACTCACGACCTTAAAGACTACGTGAATGCTCCCCGAAGTCCCCGACGTCGAACTCCTGTATAAGCTCATCCTCACGCTTTACTCCTTCCTATTCTTCTACCTTAATTTGAACGGGTTCCGTACGTTGGCTCTCAAGATGGCTGACACCATGTCTACCCCACAAACCCCGTCCACAAGGAGAACTCTGTTCAAACCTTCGACCAAGACTCCGCCTGTCAAGAGGTCCAACAAGTCCTCAACGTCGGCTTCCCAGAACACGCATCAGCCCAGCGCCGACGCTCCCAGCAAGCCCGCTGAGGAGTCGGAGCAGGATTCGGCACCCAAGTCACGGTCCGAATCCCCGTCGGCTACCAAGAGCGCGTCCAAGGGCGCAGCCAAACCCTCTTCCAAAGCTCCCAGGACACCATCCAAGAAGCCTGCGCTTGACGATTCGGCCAAATCCGATAAGGCTGATGCTGAGTCGGGTAAGCTGGGTGATGCTGCTGGTTCGGATGCTGCTGGAGTGAAGGACGACGACGTCTCCACTTCCAACGACACAGTCAAGCACAGCACAGACGCCGCCAAGGACACCTCGAAAGATGGCCCCCCTGCCACCCCGACACGCAAGCCACGTCGCGCGCCCGCTCAGAAGAAAGATTCAATTGACGAAGAAGCTGAGGGGCAAGATGAACCCGCATTAGGTTCCACCAGCAAAGATCCAGATCAACCATCTGCACCAAAGAGCACCGCTTCTAAGAAGACCAAAGAGGCACCAAGCACAGACTCTACACAAGATCCTGCGCCCAAAAAGACCACGCCCAAGAAGAAGAAGTCGCCATCATCCACCGTCTCCCAAGACTCCACGCCACCTAAGAAGCAGGGATCCACACCCGACCAAGACGACGACGACGACGACGACGACAGCGAGGAGCAATCGATCTCTGGCGATTCAGGCATTGCCCTCGAGAAGACTTCCAAACCCAAGAAGGCGGCTTCCAAAGACGCAGGCGCTGCCAACACTGCAGAGAAGAAATCTAGCTCCGTGAAGAGCAAGAAGCCTTCCAAAGACGACGCTTCAGAGACTATTGACAAGTCCACCAAAGACTCGGCGCCCAAGAAGCCCACCGAAGATTCCGAGGACGCCAAAGCCCTGCCCAAGAAGAGAAAGTCGAGCACTGCGCCCAAGCAGTCAAAGCATTCCGACAACACTCAGGACGCTGAGCCGAAAGACGCCGCCCCCGCTGAAGACGTCCCCGACGCGAAGAAGACTGCCCAGGACTCTGCGCCCAAGAAGGCACCCAAGCCCGCTTCGAGAAAGGCATCTCAGTCTCTTGACAAGGCCGTAGACTCTGCACCCAAGGAATCCGGCTCCTCTGATATCAAGGACAAGGCGCCCAAGGGCGACGCTGCATCTGCGCCCAAGAAGGCATCCAAGAAGGCCGACAGCACCAAGGACTCTGCATCAAAGACTGCCGACGACGTTCAGGAACCTGTACCCAAGAAACCTTCCAAGTCTGCCGACAGCGCCAAGGAGTCTACACCCAAGAAGGCCTCCAAGACCGCTGACGACGCCAAGGACTCTACATCCAAGAAGGCTTCCAAAACTGCCGACGACACTAAGGACTCTGCACCCAAGAAAGCCTCTAAGGCTGTTGACGGCGCCAAAGACTCTGCATCTAAGGAATCCGATAAATCTGACATCAAGGACGCCGCATCCACCTCCAAGAAGGACTTGAAAGCCACAGACGCTTCCAAGGATCCCTCGCAAAAGGAATCGGCTGCCACTGACAGCGTCGACGGCTCCGCGCCCAAGAAGGAGGCTTCCAAGGCCAAGAAAGCTCTCGAGGCTCCCATCAAGGACGCCGACAAAGCCTCGCAAGACGCTGACCCCAAGGATCTGCCTGCCAAAGACAAGGCGTCCAAGGACCAGAAGTCTGCTGATATCCCCAACGCAGCCAAAGACGCTTCGTCCAAGGCTTCCGAGGTAGCCGATAAGGCGAAGAAGCAAGCTCCCAAGGCCAACGAGAAGACCGACTCTGCCAATAATCTGACCAAGGAGTCCAAGCCGTCAGAGGCCGCCGACGCTTCCAAGGAGCAGGGCGAGGAGGAAATCCCCGAAGCTGCCAAGGATCTTGCGAAGCAGCTCGAGGGTGCCGACGGTGACGATATCGACGATATCGAGAAGCCCAAGGATCTCGTGAAGTACTTCTCGGATCTGGGTCACCCTGAGATGGGAGAGTTCATCAAGGCACTTATCGCTCAAGCTCCCGAAGACCAAGAAGAATCAAAGCCTGATACTAAGCCTCAGTCCGAACTTGACTCCAAGTCCGAGTCCGATTCTGTTGCCAATCACCCTGAGCTGGGAGAGTTCGTCAAGGCACTTATTGGTCAAGCTCCCGAGGACCAAGAAAGATCAAAGCCTGATACTAAGCCACAGTCCGATTCTGGTTCCAAGCCCGAGTCCAAGCCTCAATCTAAGCCTGAATCTAAGCTTGAATCCAAGGTCAAGTCGAAGTCCGAATCTACCATGCAAGACACAAAGGACACTGGTAAGAACACCGCCAGCGGCGCTGGCGCTGGTTCTGTCGATGGTTTCGACGGCATCTCGCGTGATCTGATGCAGGCACTCCCCAAGGACGATGAGCTCGTCGGCGAGACCAACGCCAAGGTGGATGAATCTGCCGACCAGATCAAGTCTAAGACTTCTGACGCCCAGAAGCAGGGACAGGAGGCTGCTGGTGATGTGTCTCAAAGGGTCAATGACAAGGCTGAGGAAGCCAAGTCTAAGGCTTCAGATACTCAAAAGCAGGGCCAAGATACTGCCGGCGACGCAACCCAGAAGGCTGATGGTGTAGCCAAAAATGCGTCGCAAAAGGCACAGGACAGCAAGAAGGCTGCTGAAAGCGAAGCTGGCAACCTCAAGGACAAGTCCAACGACCTTGTGAAGGATGCACAGAACAAAGCTACAGACCAGACTTCTGGTGCCTCTAAGGAGGCCCAGGGACCCAATGGTCAAGAGGACCGGGAAGTTGGTCAGGATCAATTGTACAACTTGAGCAATGGCCAACAACAAAACGGCGAGCAGCAGCAGAATGGCAACAAGGATGGTGGACATACGCAATCGGTTGATAACTATGGCAGGCCAGCACGGATCAACAAACAGGTGAACTTCCCATTGCCTATCCCTGAGAGACCCAATGCTTCAAGGCAGGGCTCCAACACGGGCGCTGACAACGGGGACGGGTCGCAAGACCCGCCCGAGGAGTTCTTGGATCCATTCATTCACTCTCCTCAGGTGTCAACGGCTAACATTGACCCTATTCCTAAGATCCAGAAGATTACCCCCATCGGTAGCCAGCCTCCGGCCAACCTTTCTGACCTGTCCAAGGGACTCGTCGGCATGACCGTCGACGATGTCGCCAACGTTGTTGATGAGTCCGGCAAGGTGCTCGGCCATGCGACTGGTGACTTACCGTCCATGGTCGGGAAGAAGGTGTCAGACAAGGGTGAGATCTACGGGGACAATGGAGAGCTGATTGGCTACGTCACCGAGAACTTCACTGCCGAGGCACCTGAGAAGCCTCAAGAGAAGCCTCAGGCGCCCAAGGAGGAGGATCACCAAGAGCCTCCTCGTCCTTCTGGCACTACGCCACTGCCTGGAAACCTACAGGTGGACATGGAGGGCAATATCATGGACAGCAATGGCAACATCATTGGCAAGCTCAACAACCAGCCTAATGGCATCAGCGGCGCACTCGTTCCTTCGAATGGCAAGAGCCAGGAACAAGGTCCTCGCGAGGAGTCGAAGGAGCAGGGCCAGTCCGATGAGAATAAGCCCAAGGTCGACGAGAACGGCATCCCTGCCGACATCTTCCTTGATGTCAAGTCTACATCGGACGGGATCCAACTGACCATCCGTATCCCTACGGTCTTCAGACAGGAGAAGAAGTTCGAGGTGAACACGGAGGAGCAGAAGCAAACCTCCTAAGTGATTAGGTGCAGCTACACTGGACAATCAGGCACTACGGGGCTTCTAGGCGAAGCGTATTGTAAGCATGGCAGGGATTTTTGGATTTATGGTTTTTGGTTTCTGGTATGCGTCTCATAGTTTTTGGTGGCTGGCAAGTTTGATGGGCGGGCAGGCAATCTCCAGGGTGGTAATTTGCTGCTTGTAAAATAGGACGAAGTCAATTGCGTGTCACGATTTATGAAATCACATCTTCATTATTAATTTAGTAGTGTAGTTAGTTAACAGGTATTTTCATCTCGAGATACGAGACCTTGCGTAGCTATTCCGAGTACGTGAATTCTGGAGATCAGTCTTCGTGGCTTACACGTAGGTAAGGTTTAGGTAGGTGCCAAAGTCAATTGCGCAAGATAGTGCTGAGTTAGTGCCACAGAATGGCTGATAGAGGACGGGCGCTGGGGATGGGGAAAGCCACAGACTGGCGGGAGGTGGCACTGACCTTGTGACTGTGCTAGAAGTTGGAAGAAAAACAAGAACGCGGCAACCCCACTCACGCACGCACTGCACTCGACAGTGATCTTGGGAGAGAGCGACGGAATGCGACGACACCAGCCATTACGCCATGACTAAACCGGATATGACGTGGTATCCCGCCGATCACCCAATTGTCCAATCCTGAATCTGTGGCTTGATGTGACAGCCAGCCAAGAGTCGCAGGCTTGGGTCGAAAAACCGGATTGTCGAGGTCCAGAACAGCCAATGCGTGTGTCAGCCACTTTAGACGTGACGTTAGTCGAGCCCGGAAACTGCGGGGCCACCTCGAGACTCGACAAGGAACAGCCTCAGCAGCGAATGGTAAGCGGCTCTGCAGTCTGCCTCATGTGCCCTCTTGCATCGTGCATCGACTTTTGCCAGCCAACTTGCAAGGTCCGGCACCTCGACAAGGGGTGGAGAAGCCAAAAAGAGGGGCGCCCGTTGTTAGGTGGACTCCCTCTGAGATCACTAACAACATAAATCCGTCTGATGAGAAACGATCGAGAGAAGGGCTCAGGGAACGGGCAGCCATCCATTCCGCACGCCGCTACATCCGCACTAGTCTGACCGGCCGGTCGATCAAACGGTCGCTTGATCCTCCCACACCCCCCACTAGCCAGTTCGGACGGGAAGTACCTGCCACTGCGATGTACCCGCGCAGTCAGTCATGAACACGCCCCTAGGTGTTAGGTTGCCTAGATGGGCAATACCATCGTCTTGGGCCAAGGGGGTGTGGCTCTCTCTAGTGGCTGAATAGATACTAATTTTGTTCGTAGGTTTTGAGCACTACTTCCAAGTTTTTATGTTGGATCCAGACCCTGGACTTCCCGTACGCGCACGCCCCAATATGCTGTGGAAGCCAGGCAGTCACACCAGAGGTTGGGCCTCTCCGGGGAAATGTGTCCGGCTGCTTACAGGCTCATCACATAACTCGATGATAGAATCATACATACAGCGCGGGCAGGCAGGCAGCAGGCAGGCAGCAGGCAGCGAGCATGGGGAGACCCTGGTCTATCTGGAACAGCACAGCTGCCAGAAGCAACCAACATTACTTCATGGGAGCATTCTCGACTGTCTCCTTTTGACGACTTACATGCTGGATGATCGAGATCCACGAGCCCATGCCCCCGATGGCGTCTTGTAAGCCATCCCCATACTCTTGGCCCTCGGCCTCGAAATCTTGTTTTCTGTCCCCGACTCTGAACAATGTCTGCCAATGGAGTTGCACCGTTAGCCCGCCCAACTAGCAGGAGTAGTGTCTGGCCCGTTCGATGACCCACTAACGGGTATTGGGGGTTTTCTTCGAAGAGAGTCGTGACAGCAAGCAAGCAGCAGCCACACCTCAAACCCACCCCCCTGCAATGCAATATCCCCCCTGATACTAAGTGGGATCTGCGAGGAATCCGGTTCCCATCCAGACTCCATCCCGGTAGCCTCAAGTGTGGCTTGATATCATCGCAAGCACGCCGTCTTGCGCCCATGACTCCTTTCTATGGTCCTGCCCTGAGTTTACCGTATTGATGACGTTCGGACGGTTTATGCCAATTTGGGCATGACGTCGAAGTATCAGCCTAAGCCGGTAGGGTCTCTGCGAAACAACCCGACAGGTAGGGATGTCGAGGATAGCTACAGCTCTGCAGTCCATGGAGTATGTTTCCGTCGCGTACCCCAGCCGCGGTAGAGGTTTCCTGTGACGTAAGTTGCCTGGATGCCGGCACCGTCTGCTGCTTGTTGGGGTTCCTGGGACGGCTTCACGGTCGTCATCGTTCCTATGGAGCGAGCAAGCCATATCACATAAATACACATTGCCGCCGTTTCGTTACACCCTCTTCTGTTATTCCTCATGACCATTATTGATAATAATATTACCGTTATACCCCATCATACCCATCATACCCCAATCGAATGAGTAACGAAGCTCATCCGTCTGTACAACACCACCTGAAGCCACATAACTTTGACGATTCCACGAGATATCATCCTGTACAAGTATACCCACTTCCCCACCACAACAACGCATCTTCACACGAATCCCACGACCCCACCACCAACCATCCCGCCACCATGTCTGCAGCAGTAGGAGACGCTACCAGCAAGCTGGACCAGACCAAGAACCAAGTTGGCGACACCGCCGACAAGGCCTCCAAACAGACACAAAAGTCCACCGGCGACGCCAAGGACAACATCTCCAGCAAAAAGCCCGACGTACCTCGGAGCGTCCCAGACACAAATGCCAAGGACGAACTGGACGACAACACTAAGCAGCTCGACGATGATGATGACGAGCTAGACCCCTCAACCCACGAAGGCGACGAGGGCGAGATGGTGCCGGCTGCTGGCCGCATCAACGAGAAGGGCGAGGTCATTGATGACGACGGCAACGCCATTGGTCGTGTAACTGACGGCAACGCCAAGGACTTCGTTGGCTACATTGTCACGCAAGAAGGTGACGTCCTCGACGACGAGGGCGGCATCTGCGGCAAGGCTGAGCCCCTCGAGGACGTCGCCTCGGAGCTGGGCAACTACACAACCCAGTCCAAGGAAGCAACAAAGGAGGCCACCAAGCTTGCCCAGGACAAGACCACTGGGCAAGAAGAGGGCGGCGGCCTGGGCGGCGCGCTGGGCGGCGTCGGCAAGGCCGTCGGAGGTGTCACAGGTGGCGTCGGCAAGGCAGCCAAGGGTGCTACCGGTGCCGTAGGTGACACCGCCAAGGGTGCCACAGACACTGTCGGAAGCGCGACAGGCACCAAGGACGCCACGGACAAGGTCGGTGACACCGTAAAGGGCGCTACCGACACCGCGGGCGATGCAGCTGAGGGCGCTACTGGCGCCGTCGGCGACACGACCGAGGGCGTTACCGACACTGCCCAAGATGCTACCAAGCCCGTCACCGACACCGTAGATGGCGCCACTGGTGGTGCCACCGGCAAGGTTGGCGAGACCGTCGACGAGGCCGGTGAGAAGGTCGGCGAGACCGCCGATGGTGCCGGCGACGCTGCCGAGGGTGTCACAGACGAGGTCGGCGAGAAGGCTGGTGACGTCACTGACAAGGTTGACGAGACTGCCGAAGGCGTCGAGGTGCCTGAGGGTGCTGAAGGCGCCGTCGAAGGTGCGGAGGAACAAGCCGGAGAGCTTGGTGAGAAGGCACCCATCGAGATTCCCGAGTTCGCCCCCTCCGTCGCGGCCAAGGTTGTCGACATGTTCCAAGGCCCCTTCACCGTTTCCGACGACGGTCAAGTCAGGGACCAGAACGGCAACATCCTCGGCAAGCTGGCCAAGGACCAAGACCTTCAAGACCTCGTAGGCAAGGAGATCAAGGCCATCAACGAGAAGGGCGAGCTTCTCGGTGAGGACGACGATGTCCTCGGCCAGGTCGACCTTGTGCCTGAGGGCACTGTCGTTGACCGTATCCGGGAAGAGATTCCTGAGGCCGGCGAGCGCCTCGACGCTCTTGAGGAGGAAGCCCAGCAGAAGCTCCCCAACATCTCCATCCTCGAGGGCCTGTCCATCAACAAGATGGGCAACGTCGTCGACGAGAAGGGCAACCCTCTGGGTCGCGTCAAGTCTGGCGAGCTCAAGAAGATGATCGGCAAGCAGCCCGACGCCGAGGGCAAGGTCTGGGACTCCCGCGGCAACGTTCTCGGTGAGGTTGAGGTCCTGCCCGACGCCATTGAGAACGTCTCGGGTCCTTTCGAGGACTTCCCCGACGCCACCGTCGACAAGAACGGCAAGGTTATCTTCGAAGGCCGCCAGGTCGGTGTTGTCGTCGGCGACGAGTTCCAAGACCTCATTGGCAAGAAGGTCGATGCTGATGGCGACATTGTCGACAAGAACGGCAATGTTATCGGCAAGGCCGAGCGCAAGGAGGAGGAGGAGCCCGAGGCTGAGCCTGAGCCCGAGCCCGAGCAGATTGACTACTCTTCCCTGAAGGACAAGAAGGTCAACAAGTTCGGCAACGTGGTTGATGACAAGGGCGCCGTCTGGGGTCATGTCGTCCAGGGCATCCTGAAGCACCTTGTCGGCAAGAAGATCAGCGAGAATGGTGAGATCTTCAACGACGCCGGCAAGGTCATTGGCAAGGCCGAGCCCATTCCCGACGAAGAGCGTGAGGACGCCAAGGAGGATGGTCCCTTCGCCGACTTCCCCGACGCCGTCGTTGGCGACAAGGGTGCTATCATGTACCAGGGCGAGCGCATCGGTACCCTTGTTGAGGGTGACGAGAAGAAGCTCAAGGGCAAGACCGTTGACGCCGATGGCGATATCCTCGACAAGAACGGCAACCAGCTTGGCCGTGCCGAGCGCTGGGAGGAGGCGGAACCCGAGCCGGAGCCAGAGGTCGACAACTCGGCCCTCGCCGGCAAGCGCATCAACAAGGCCGGTAACGCTGTCGACAGCCACGGTGACATCTACGGCCGCGTGGTTGAGGGTGACATCAAGCGCCTCATAGGCAAGATGTGCGACAAGACCGGCGCCATCCGCAACGAGGGCGGTGATGTTATCGGACGCGCTGAGCTCATTCCCGAGGCTGAGCGTGACGGTATGAAGGAGGGCCCCTTCAGCGACCTGCCCGGTTGCACTGTCAACAAGGAGGGTCATGTTGTCGCCCCCGGCGGTGACATTGTCGGCCGCCTCACGTCAGGCGATGCGACGGTTCTCTTTGGCCGCGCTGTTGACGACGATGGTGACATCCTCGACAAGAACGGCAACCCCCTTGGTCACGCCGAGCGCTGGACCCCAGAGGAGGTGCAGAAGGACGTTAGCCCCATGGCTGGCCGCAAGGTCAACAAGGAGGGTAACGTTGTTGACGAGAACGGTGACCTCATCGGCAAGCTGACTTCCGGCGACCTATCCAAGTGTGCCGGCAAGAAGATTGACGATGATGGCGATGTCGTCGACCAGAAGGGCAGCATCCTGGGTCACGTCTCCCTGCTCGAGGACATCCCCGAGCCCGAGCCTGAGCCCGAGACCGAGGAGGAGTCCGAGGAGGACAAGCAGAAGCGCCTTCGCATGGAGCAAGACCGCGAGATCGCCAAGCGCATCTGTGTCTGCATCGAGCACTCGCTCGACAAGATCCGCCCCATTTGCAAGATGATCACCGAGAACATTGACCGCGCCGAGCGCCAACCCGAAGAGGAGCGCAACGAGGAGGAACTCGTCAAGACCGTCAAGCCTCTGATCGAAGAGGGCGGCAAGATCCTCACCGAGGCCAACGGTGTCATTCGCGGTCTCGACCCCGATGGTCGCATCGCCGGCAACGCCAAGGGTCGCGCTGCTGCCCACGAGGCTAGCCCCGAGGAGTACCACCTCGCGGACCTGCTCAAGGAACTTACCGGCACTGTCACCGAGACCATTGAGAACGCCAAGCGGAAGCTCGAGGACATGAACTACGCCAAGAAGGAGCTGAACCCGCTCTGGGGACTCCTGGCCGAGCCTCTGTTCCAGATCATCGCCGCTGTCGGTCTGCTGCTATCGGGTGTCCTAGGACTCGTCGGCAAGCTGCTGAACGGTCTCGGCCTCGGCGGCCTGGTCAACAACCTGCTCGGCGGCCTGGGTCTCAACAAGGTTCTGGACGGCCTTGGCCTGGGCGGTGTCGTTGGCGCTGTCACTGGACAGGACAAGAAGAAGGGTGGCGGCAAGAAGGGCGGTGGTTTCCTCGGCATCTTGTAAGATGCTTTCTTCTTACTATTATCTTTGGTCATGATCTCTGGTCTTTTCTATTGTCACGACGAGCGATGATTGCATGACTATTTCAATTACGGCTTCCTAATGATGGGGAATTCATAATTTCGTCACGGATGGAAATATTGGGCTTCGTTTTTTTACTTATTTTGCTTTGAGCGTTGTTACAAAAGTTGGCTTTCTGTACTATCAGTGTTCTAGTTTAATTACAAGTTTTTGATATCTCACATCAACATTTCCGTAACTCTGAAATCGTGAAGCTGTGATAACGGTGAACATCTCGAGTTGACTACTCCATCTCAGACAGATTGATGGGCAAGTGGGGGGTTCCGGATGGCTTCAGTCGCCAATAGCTGCTGATCTGCACGATAGCGACCACGCGACGCTGGGAAGACCACTCATTGGTTCCCCGGTAGTTGCTACTTCTAGCGTCCCGGCTCTAAGCCTTTTAGCTGCCACGACCAAGCTTTCTTGATCTTGCATGATAGTAGCTTCGAGGACATGACGTGATGAATGACGTGGTGGCGGCTTCTAGAGGGGGGTGTCCGCCCTCGAGCGCCTTAAGCTCTGCGCCCGACGTTTGGGATTATGCAAGACTATCATACCTGCCGGAAGCCACAACTCCCCAAGCCTTCGTTGCCCAACTTCGCAACTTCCTTGTTTTGGTAGCCCCCGTTCTTGTGGCTAGTGGCGCTGACACATTGACGAGAGTACCCGATAGACAGACTTAAGCCCCCAAAGGTCCAAGGGCATCTGGACCAGTTCTGATCTGCGACATCTCATAATATCAATTATCTCGTTATCCTAGTACCTATCCCCAAACAAGTTACGCATTATTAATCGGTGTTACTATTACCTAAGCTGTCTGCGTGTGTGCCGGTCACAATAGCCTACCTGCCTGTCGCAAGGTTCACCAGCATGTCGCGAACATTGCTGCTTTGCTTCATTCACGGGTTCAAGGTACGTCGTCTGTGTTTTCGTGCCATACGGGGTTGGGTGTAAGTCGAATGGTGGCTGACGTGAGTGAACAGGGAGACGATGATACCTTCCAGAACTTCCCGTTGGACCTGAAGAAGGAAGTGTCCAACAAGCTGCCTGATCACAATGTGGAATCTGTCGTGTTCCCCAAGTATGAAACAAGAGGGGAGCTCAAACAGTCTACCGAGCTGTTCCTTGACTGGTGAATAGACCTGATCGCGTGAGATACATGGTTCGTGAGAGTACTGACAGCATTTTTGCCAGGCTGAAGGAGAGGGTGATGGAAGTGAGGAAAGAACACAGTGAGAAGTCATGGCCGCCGAACGATCGCAGCGTGGGCGTGGTTCTCGTTGCCCATTCCATGGGGTAAGCTTTCTCCCTTGAAGACGACGAGCGCGACATAGTAACTGACCTTATTATCCAGAGGCTTCGTTGCGGCAGACGCGCTGTTCTCGGTATTGAACGATCGTCTTGCCGACGAGAAACATGATGACCACATCTACCCCCCAATCCAGGGGATATTGACCTTTGACACCCCATTCAACGGATTGGCGAGATCCATGTTCGTGTATGGCGCCTTCTCCAATTACCAAAAGGTCAGCAGCGTGTTCAACGTCATGACCGCACTTTCGGCAGCGCCGGCTGGACTCAGCAAGATGGCCATGAGACAGTCACGTGCCGTATTGCCCGCAGCGCGCACGACGCGATCATCATGGAAGGGCTGGCAGCTCATCGCGCTGCGTACCGGTACAGTAGGCGCGATCGCGGCGGGCGGGGTCACGGCCTACATCCACCGCGAGAAGATCATGGAGGGCGTGCGGAACATGCGCAATCTCAACAAGACGTCGATGAAAGAGGGCGTCAAAGGAGGGTACCAGAGCAGCGTCGATGCGCTCAGCCAGGGGCTGGCGTACATCAACCGCGGCAACGTCGGCAAGTCGTTCGAGTACCTGTCGGAGCACTTCACCTTCGTGGGCTCGCTCATGAAGCAGCAAGAACTCAACCGCCGCCTGGAGCGCATGGGCGAGCTGAAGGGCGTTGGTATCCACAACTTCTACTGCTCGCTCGGCGAGAACGGCGTGTGGTCGGGTGGCTATTTCGTGCCCGAGCGCACGTTCTGCGCGGTGCCCGACAAGGACCACCTCGCCAATCCACTGTTCTCGCGCCAGGTCATCAAAGAGGTCGACGACGAGATCCAGGCGCACATGAGCATGTTCCACCCGGAGAAGAACGAGAAGTACCAGTCCATGACCGAGGAGGCCAGCAACTACGTTGTGCGCTGGTTCAACGACGACTCCCCGATCGAGGACGACCCCAAGTTCGCGACCCCGCCACCGCCGGAGCCCATTGAGCAGCCCGTCGAGACGGATGCGGACGGTACGCAGATCCCCAAGACGGAGGAGATCGCCAAGGCGGAGAAGGAGGCGGCACAGGACGAAGAGTCTAAGCACCAGACCAACGAGGACAAAGACGAAGAAGTCCGCAGCGACCTGCCGTCGCCTCTAGACATCGCAGCGGCGGCGTCTATGGTACCCCTGCCGGATGACGACGACACGGCGCCGGCGACGCTGCAGACTGATGGCGGCGATGAGGACGAGCAGAAACGGACCTACATGCGCTACCTCTTTGGCGTCGCGCAATCGGCTGGCACAGGCCTGGCGTCGTACGTGCCACGGGTGCCGAGGCAGATGCCGGATATGCCCCAAATGCCTCAAATGCCCCAAATGCCAGCCGGCCCCAGCTTCAAGTCTTTCATCCCCACTCAGATGCCCAGCATGCCCTCGGTGAACGTGTGGGGCAAGAAGCAGCAGCCGCAGTCGGCCGATGTGTCGCAGGAGACTGCTGCCGAGACGGAGGGTTCGGAAGAGACGCCAGCTGCTGCTCCTGCTACTGCGCTGGAGTCGGAGGCGGCCAAGTAAACGAATTCTGGGATAGATAGGAATGCGCTCGACGACACTTAATGAATTGCGTTGGTTACGCGAGGTTTGGTTTTGTACGTAAGGGTGGGACAATGGCAAGAGTTCATACCTCCAGAGCTGGGTCACTTACATTCGCTGTTCATATTATCTCTTAAACTAGGAATTTGGATACCTTAATGAACGACGTTAGTTGCATCACGGATTTCAGATGCTGTCATATGGCATTCTGCCCCAAGTACAGAGTTGAGAGGTGAGAGAGGATTCTACTGGGCGATCGATCTGTCAGATGTTGCTACCTAAACCGTTTCTCTCCTACATCAATAGCCCATTTCCCTTCTGTTCATTGTGGCGATATATACCACAGTCCTACGCAAGTCGCCTATGCAGCCTACCGCTACGATGTGGCGTTCTTGTTGAAACCATCATCCTTTGCCGGGCGACTGTTGGCATTCTTGTTATTTGATGCTTCTTCGAACCACAACAACACCCGATGAAGTGAGACGGCAAAAAAGAAAGCAATGGCATTGCAATTGGAATTGTGTTATGGCCTAAGTAAGGTGTGGATATTGGAAATCAACATCTAGGGTTATGAGAAGTATACCACTGATGTTCTGACGTCCCGTACCATCTCGTGTGCTTGGGACTTGGGCGGACGCCGCTCCCCCAGCAGCGACCTGATTCTCACGGTAGATACCTGTCAGTCATCGAAGATGCCACGCCCGCCATAACTGGTCCCGATATGCACCCTGGATACCCCGCGGGCGTCCACTGTGTCGGCGGTGTTTGAGCTCTGGTCTGCAAATCCCGCCAGGCCAGTGAAGTTCTTGGCAAATGCGAACTCGTTGCCAATCCGCACGCGCGCCTGGTCTTGGGTACCAACTTGCCCTGCGTGGTTCCTCGCCGCTATCACCGCGGCCTTGTGTTCCGCCGCCTCGGCCAGGATACTGTCAACACTGGTGGCAACATCTTGAATGACCTCCAGAGCCGGCTCGCCATCGACTTCCTCGATCTCGACTTGCACCAATTGACGCCGTGGCGCCTCGGCGGGCCATATCGCCTCGAGGTCGTCCACGAAGCCTGTTATCTGCTCGATCATTTTGTCGAACTGCTTCCCATCGTACAGCGCCCATGCCGCCTTCTTGGCCAGGCTTGTCCGCTTCTGTCTCTGGAGCACAGTCTTTCCGAGCTGTTGATGAAGCTGTTGCCCGACGGGTCTCATGTCCTTGTTCTGCCACACACTAAGTCGTCGGGTTTGGCGCCCAGCTCGTACCGTTGCGACTTCTTTTGGACCGATTGGAACAGTAGGTCGATCTCTTCGAGGACAGATTGGACTTGTCGTGTGGAGCGTCGGCCGGCGTTGTCGTGGCGAAACGAGGATCCTCGTGGATTGCGACCGCCTCACCCAACGGCTCAGACGCGTCTGGGCAATGTCGACCTTGAGTCGGCAGCGCTCGAAATCTTGACCGAAATGGCGGCCCAATTGTACATACTCAAAGCAATCCACGCAGTCGGCAAAGAGAGCGGCCACGCTCAAGGCGCCAGCAACGGTACCGAATACTTCCGCCATTGTTTTGAAGCAAGACAATCTATATGGTTTGGTATGAGTATGACTTTTGATAGTTGTCAGGATGCAGAGAAGCATGTGTTGGAGATATAAGGGGACGCTCTTGATGAAATCATTGGCCCCCAAGCGACCTGCGGCTGGACACAACCAACAGTCTTCCCTTCCCCGCATCCCCCTTGAGACAATGCTGCTCAACCACGACGTTGACGATGATGAGAGATCACCTATGGACAAAATGCTGAACAACTCGGCGGCGTCGTCAGGGCCGACGGTAGTGCGAAGGTGCAAATTGGACACAATTATTCGATCGTCCACAACCACCAGGAGTCGGACCCAAAACTTTGGACTCTCGAGCACGCGCCGACTTCCTCCAACGACTTCAACCATCGCCATACAAGAGCCGAAAGAACAGGAACCCAGCAAGAATACGTGGCACTTGCGAATGGTTCACCACCCACGATCGGTTTCTGAGTTGGCAAAAGGAGACCTCTGCGATCCTTTGGGTCTCTGCAGACCCAGGGTGTGGTAAATCGGTTCTCGCAAGATACTTGGTAGACGAAGTCCTTGCTTCAAGCGCTACCAGAACGTCATGCTATTTCTTCTTCAAGGACGACTTCGATGACCAGAAGTCACTAGAGGCTGCCGTCTGCTGTATCCTGCATCAGCTGTTCGTTCAGAGACCTGCTCTACTCCTGGAAAGATTTCTCGATAAGGTTTCTGACCATGACGATCAGCTCTTCTCATCATTCAACGAGTTGTGGCACATGCTCATCGAGGCAGCTAGTCAGCACGATGATGGCGAGATTGTCATTATCCTTGATGCCTTGGATGAATGCATGGACTATAAACGTTTGACTGCGGCCTTGACCCAGCTCATGACAAGGGAAGAGGGGCCTCCACTCTCAAATTCCTTGTCACCAGTCGACCATACCTCACAATCGGGCGGGAATTCCAACACCTCAAAGAATCGCAGCCTAGCATCCACCTTGGCGGAGAGAACCCAGAATTGGCGAACAGTATTGCTCGAGAGATCAATATTGTCATCAAGCGACGGGTGGGAACTAGGAAAAAGGCACAAGCTTCACCCCGAAGACGTACAGATGTTGGAAGGT
Source organism: Arthrinium phaeospermum (assembly GCA_006503535.1). Taxonomy (NCBI): domain Eukaryota; kingdom Fungi; phylum Ascomycota; class Sordariomycetes; order Amphisphaeriales; family Apiosporaceae; genus Arthrinium; species Arthrinium phaeospermum. Next base: position 1,994,383 of record QYRS01000001.1, on the reverse strand, counting down.
GAAATCACCTCTGTCAAGCAGCGTACATATTTCCGCAGATAGGCCTTTGCGACTCGCAGAGATGGCTGAAGCATTGGCGTTCAAGCAGATCGTCATTTGGACCATACGGAGCTTGCAAGAGACTTGCCGCCTCCAGATCGCCTTCAGGCTGCGATTCGGGATGCCTGTGGTCTTTTCGTCGTCGTTCAAGGTTCGGAGATATTTCTCATCCACCAGACAGCAAGAGAGTTTTGATTCGGTCGCGACCTGCGTCGTCATCGCCGAGAATCAGTCATCTTTGGAATGGAAACATTCCCTTGATCCAACAGAATCACACCATATACTTTCGGAAATGTGCATCAAGTACTTGCTCTTTCCCGATTTCAAAACAACAGGTCGGATGGAAAACCGTGGCCAATATTATCTTCTAGAGTATGCCGCATGCAATTGACGCACCATTACCGACAGGCAAATAATAAGCCTGACGCCGAACTGGAACGGTTGGCTCTACAACTCTGCGAAGCCCGTTCTCCTGCCTGCTTGAACTGGTTGGGAGTGTACGGGCGAAAGCGATGGGATGGCCCAGAGTTTGCTGGCGAAGTCTTCACGTCCTTGCTTATCGTCGCATACTTGGATTAGACAAATTGATCAATCCGGTCCTCCGAGAGAATAAAGCTAAAGCAAGCCTCACTGCGCGCGGACGCTATACTGAGCGAACCGCTTTGTCGTTGGCCAGCGAGAGGGGATTCATCTCAATAGTCGAGCCGCTCCTTGATCAAGTGTCGTCATTCAAGGTGATCTTGAGGGACTGGACCAAAGTCAGCACCAGCATCAATCGAGAGGATCGTTACAAAGAACGCCACTTTCGTATGCTGCAGCGAGTGGATATGAAGAGATTGTGCAGCTGTTGCTCAAGAAAGGCGCGAAAGTTGACATCCGAGACGTGTATGAATTGACGCCATTGTCTTGGGCAGTCTACCACGGCCATAGCGGCGTTGCGCGGATTCTTGACCATGGCGCAGAAAATGATTCCAAAGGTAGCCATCTGGAGACAAAGGGCCGCGGCGGCCGCACCCCTCTGTTGGAAGCTGCCAAGCACGGGGATGAAACTGCCACGAAGATGCTTCTCGATCGAGGCGCTATGGTCGACGCCCGATGCGACCTGGCGCAACGGCCTTGATTTGGGCAGCAGTATCTGGCTACGATAACGTAGTCATCCACTTCTTGACCGAGGTGCTAAAATCGAAGCTACGACGACCGATAGGGAGACGGCCTTGATCATGGCTTCGGCTGAAGGATACGACACCACTGCACGGCTGCTACTAGATCGAGGGTCCGATCCGGAGTTTCTGGGTCCAAAAGAGCGGAACGCCTTGGTGGTTTGCCGCATCCAAGGGCCACATTTCCGTGGTCAAGCTGCTTTTGGATCGAGGAGCTCGTATCACGCCCGGATAACGAAGGCAACACGGCTTTACTGGAGGCCTCGAGGCTAGGACACGTCCCCACAGTGAGGCTGCTTCTGGACCGAGGGGCAAACGTGAACAGAAATAATCTCGTTGACGATTCTGCCTTGACAATGGCTTCAGAAAAGGGCCATGTCGCGATCGCCAGACTGCTCCTAGACCTAGGGGCCGACGTCAACTGCGCTGGTCAATTCGGCACACCTTATGCGTGCTGCCGGGGAGGACATATCGAGGTTGTGGAGCTGCTGCTGGACCGTGGGGCTTCTACCGAAACTGTCATGGGCAAAGATGCTGCGAGAATCGCCGCTACAAATGGTCATGGTGATGTAGCAAGGATGCTGCATGATCGAAGCCGGCAGCGATGGAGTAGACCACGGGCGCTATCGCCGGCACTCCGGCTTCCTCATCTTCTTCTTCCATCATGTTCCGGCCTTCTTCATTTCGTCTTCACTCATGGTCTGAGGTGCATGATGCACCTGTCAGGTAAGTAAGGGTTGGTTAACGCATTGCAGTCGTCTCTATTTTGCTGGGGAACCAGGACGGATGGTGTTAGAGGAGTTTGAGTCGGATTGGAGGGTTTGGCGTCCAATCATGCTGCTTGTATTTCTGTGAAACAATCATGCCTGATCGTCATGTCCAGTTGCTATCGTACGAAACGATGCTTTACATTCATTTAAACGCACTGACTTCTAATCCTCGGATTTTATGAATCAATATACGCTACCTACTTATTACGATCACTTGCCTGTAATTGGATACTACATGGAGGTGAAACAATAGTGAATCAAGGTCCATAAGTCAATACCACGCATCGGAAGTCTGTCTGTCCTTCCCCGCGGACGGCTAGCACCCCCAGACCGAGCTCCAACTACCCCACGTCCCTATTCCGCACTCATCTGGTCGGCTAATACTGGCTATCTTCGGCCCCGCGTTTGAGCTATCCCTGCAGCGTACAAGACATTCCTCCCATCACATGGAGCAACGACAAGCACCGAATGCATTTGAAATCCAATGTAATAACAGCCTCAACTCCATTGATCTCTGATTCTTGCTGGCTCGACCACTATCACCACCATCACCACCTCATTTTGGTTGTCTAATACCTGCTCCCCAAAGACAATGCCTGTCACCAGTTTTGATTGCAACGAGAAGTACCGATATCAGAATGGATTCGATTCGTATATGGAGTAAGTGTGGCCATCATTGCTCTATTGATAATTACATGCTCATTGCCGCGTCCTAGGACGGAATCTGTGAGCGGTGCCCTGCCCATCGGCCAGAACTCCCACAGAAGCCGCCCCATGGCTTGTACGCCGAGAAGCTGTCTGGCACGGCCTTCACGGCGCCTCGGCACGAGAACAAGCAGTCATGGCTGTACCGCATCCCCCCTCGTGCGCACACCCTCCATTCCAGGAGGATACCACGGGACCATTCACATCAGATAAGCCCTACAGCGCCTCCAAACTTCAGTACATCCCCAATCAATTGCGGTGGGACCCGTTTGACCACGACGAGCAGACGGACTTCGTGTCTGGTTTGAGGCTTGTCGCTGGGGCCGGGGATCCGACACTCAAGCAGGGCATCGGCATGTACATCTACGCGGCTGGAAAGTCCATGGATGAGCGGACTGCATTCTACTCGGCTGACGGCGACTTGTTGATCGTCACGCAAGATGGCGTCCTGGACATCCGCACCGAGCTCGGTTGGCTACTAGTGCGGCCCATGGAGATCTGCGTCATCCCGCGCGGCATCAAGTACCAGGTCCATCTCCCGAGCGGGCCAGTTCGCGGATATGCCCTCGAGCTCTACCAGGGCCACTTCACCCTCCCCGAATTGGGCCCCATCGGCTCCAACGGCCTGGCCAACGCCCGCGACTTCCAGGCGCCGGTCGCGTGCTTCAGCGAGGACAGCGGGGCCACGGCGGCCTCGGGCCCCAACACGTACACCATCACGGCCAAGTTCAACAACGGGCTCTTCCGGACGCAGCAGGCGCACACGCCGTTCGACGTGGTGGCGTGGCACGGCAACTACTACCCTACAAGTACGACCTGGGCCGCTTCAACACGATCGGGTCCGTCTCCTTCGACCACCCGGACCCGTCCATCTTCACGGTACTGACGGCGCAGTCGGACCACGCCGGTACCGCCGTCGCCGATTTCGTCATCTTCCCGCCGCGCTGGATGGTGGCCGACGACACGTTCCGGCCGCCCTGGTACCACCGCAACACCATGTCCGAGTTCATGGGCCTGATCACGGGCGTCTACGACGCCAAGAAGGGCGGCCAGGGCGGCTTCATGCCCGGCGGCGCCAGCCTGCACAACGTCATGAGCGGCCATGGGCCCGACGCCGAGAGCTACGAGGGCGCGCGCAACGCGGAGCTGAAGCCGCTGCATTTCGGCAAGGGCAGCTGCGCGTTCATGTTCGAGAGTTGTCTGATGGTCGGCGTCACGGAGTGGGGGCTCAAGACGTGCCAGAAGGTGCAGGATGCTTACAACGACCACAGCTGGGGCGGGGTCAAGGTGCACTGGAAGATGCCGGAGGGGGCGAATACAGAGGGGCATCTCCTGAAATGAGATTGAGCGTAACGTGCGGTTCGAGCAAGTGTGTTATATACATACATGTACTAAATTGATATTGGTAAGAGGGGAAATCGCAGGGTATCTATCATTAAGCAGTCGAAACATGGACTCGTACATTACATTACATGACCACCATCCAGCTCCATCTCATTCTGCCAGCTTGAGCTCGGGGTATTCGGGCAGGGGTATGCCGCCCTTATCCGACGGCATCAAACTAAGAGCGAGCTTATCAATCTTGAGTGTCGTGACGAACTTGCCCAGCGAATGCATGAACCAGATCCCCCAATCCGTCTGCGGCGCGGCCAGGGTCGGCCCCCCCGGTGGCAACCGCTGGACCTCGTCGATGAACGGCCGCAGAACCCGGTCGTAGCCTTCCAGTGCAGCGGCGACGTCGCCCGGGTGCCGCGCAAGCTCGCCCGCCAGCACGTACGCGCCACCAGCGACGCCGTCGTGCCGCAGCCCGTGAGGGGGCTGGGACAGTAGCCCGCGTCGCCCAGCAGCGCCACGCGCCCGCGGGACCACGAGTCCAGCTTGACCTGCCCGGCCTCGTGGGCGTAGAAGTCCTTGGTGTTCTTGAGGCCGTCGAACACGCGGTCGCGGCACCAGGCGTCGCTGTCGTCGAAGAAGTCGCGCCAGATCTGCTTCTGGTCGTCCACCGTTTTGTCCGGGTTGTAGCCCGTCGCGTCCCGCAGCCGCGGACCCTGCGAGGGCTCGTTGCAGAACATGTAGCATTGGGTTTCGGGCCGGCCGTTGGAGCGGAAGGCGATCATGCGACGCCCGGACAGGTGGTGCACGACGGCGATGTCGCTGTCCTCGGCCTCGACGCGCGGGATAGTGAAGTAGGCGCCGTAGCTGTGCAGGGTGTGGAACGCGGCGCGACCGGCCTCTTCGCCCCAGGCTTGACGCCGGGTGCGCGAGCCCTGGCCGTCGGCGCCGACGACCAGGTCGAAGTGCCGCTGTCGGCCGTCGCTCAGCTTCACGTCGACGCCGCCCTCGCCGTCTTCCTTTTGCGAGATGGTCTCGACCGACACCCCGAACTCGTAGACGACGCCGGCGCCGCCCTGCTGCTTGGCCGCGTCCGAGGCCTCGAGGCTGGCGTCGTACAGCACGCGCACGAGGTCTCCGCGCATCAGCTCGTACTCGCTCGTCATCCCTTGCTGGCCCTTGCCCGTGTCGTTGACGCCGAACTGGAACTGGGGCGTGCCGTGCTTGTCGACAAAGGCCATGCCGCGCTCGTGCACGACGATGTCGCGCACCGCGCCCATGAGGCCCAGCTTGCGCATCACGGGGATGCCCTGCGCGCGCAGGTCGATCTGCTGGCCGCCCGTGCGCAGGGACTCGCAGCGCTCCACCACCGTGATGCGGTAGGCCTTGGCGCCCCCGTCGGCGCGCAGGAGCAGCAAGGCCAGGGCGGGCCGCAGATGCCGGCGCCGACGATGAGGATGTCGAGGGGCATGGCGGGCGTTGGGTGGCTTGAGGTTGGGGGTGCACAATGGCTGGCTTCCTTATGTGTGGTTTGGGTCAAATACAGGCGGGCTTGCTGCTGTACCTCGTTACGCAGAAAGACGTTGTTTTAGTGGCTGCTCAGACTCGAAATACTAGTTCGTGGATCTGTTTGTGCTTGCATATAGATGACTCGGTTCATTCAAGGGAAAAGGATGAGAAATCGTAGCCATGTAAATCGTGTTATATATGATCTCTGCCACTTGCCGCGCCAGCCGTGCAATATAAATGACCGAGCGATACTGTAATTCTCGTAACGGACTCGGTGCTGTCCGAATTCCATAGTGAACTCGGTGCCGATGTGCTGGGTTGAGGCACGAGTCAGGGTGTCCGCAGTGAACAGTCTACGACGTCACCACCCAAAGTCGACGAGATGACGGGGCGCTTCGCCTGTTACAGTAGGTAGGTATCTACTTAGCCTGAAGCTAGGGGCCTCTGGGGCTTGCACCCAGCTGCGCCTAGCCGGCTCGGCCCTTGATCTGCATGGGACGCAATCATTGGACCTGGTGCCTGGAGCTCGTAAATCGCAGTCGCAGCTCGGTCAATCCAAGCTCAGTTCGGCAATTGCAACGACCCTCGCTTCGGCCGATCGTGGTTGTGGACTCTCGGGGCTCGCTGTTCAGACAAGTCCGATGTCTCTTTCTGTTCAAAATGTGACTGGTCAGTCACTCCATGTTGAATTGTTACATGAATGATGGGCGCGACTGGCAGTTGTGTCAATTTGGTACCTCGTAGACGTCCCACTTCGGTAGATCGACCACCTGCCACGCCCCGTCGATTCTTTGTGATCGCTCCAGTTTTAGAAATTGGGTTTCTCGCACCTTGAAAACCCAAGTTCCCGGAGCAGACCATCACGGTCACTGTGAGGTCTAAACTCCCCTTTCCTGACATTGTATGCGTCAGGGACCTCGCCATACGAATTCTAGCCCGCCAGAGCGCACTTGGAAGCGAGGACGTCGAGCCTGGGACACTTCTCCCCGCACTAGCAGTCCATTGACGACTCGCTCGGCAGCGTACCTCGCGCTTTCGCAACACCGATAACCAAGAGGATGCGCGGTACTTGTCCGCTAGCGGGCGCCCAAAGGTACACGCCAATGGCGTCCAGGAGCTGCGAAGCCCATACGCTGACCAGGTACTTGTCCATCTCGGGCGACGCGAGCCGCTGCGCACGCCATAAGAGGGTCGAGAGCAGGTCTGTCGCCAACACGAGCTACCACATGCTGCAGTCCTCGAATAACTTGCTTCTGAGCCGGTAGCTACGACTTCCATAGCAGACATGGCGAAGTACTCGGGGCAGGAGTTGACACAAACCATCTACGACGCATGACCAACATGAATCCTGGCCAGGCAAGAAGACTGGCGGACTGGACGAAAGCAAGCAAGCAAAAAAGGAGCGTGATTGTGTGTAACCCCACGTTAACGGCACGTAAGCACTAGATATAGCGACATAGATCCACTTGACACCAACCCGTCGTGTGTCGATTGGTTCTGAGAATCACGAGCCAGCTCCTTTCTCATCTTGAGCCTGACATCCAACCGCCCCCCTGCCTGGGAAACCAGCTGTTAGTGATGCGCCACTGCGACGTCGGGTCCACCAGCTCGACATCGTAGCGGACGACCAGCGTGGCGACCGCCTTGTACGCCTCCAGCAACGCCAGGTTCTTGCCGATGCAGACTCGCGAGCCCGCGCCGAAAGACAGGTCTGCCACGTTCATGGCCGCCAGCCGCGCCTTGTACGCCGCTTCCGGTTCTTCCTTTCCCTGCAACCAACGTTCGGGCCGGAACTCGTCGGCGTCGTCGCCGTACACGGAGAGGTTACGTGCCAGCACGTACGGGTTCAGGCCCACGATGGTGCCGGCGGGGATGAACATTTTATGGTGATCATTGTCATTGTTCTTGTTGCTCGTGGTCCCCCCTACCACGAGCCCACCCTGGGGCACGTACCGCTCGAGGTTCATCGCCACGCCCGGCAGCATACGTATCGCTTCGCGCATGACGGCTTCGAGGTACGGACACGATCGGGCGTCGGTCCAGCTGACGGGCTTGTTCCTGTCCTTGACGATGCTGTCGAGTTCCTTCTGCAGTCGTGACCATACAACGTGGTTCCGCAGGGTGTAATAGAATACGGAACGAAGTGTGATGGCGGTAGTGTCGGATCCTGCGATCAGATTGATCATCAGGTATGAGATGATCATCGAGTCATCAACGGTTTCGGGGTTCGACTGTTTCACTTCGATGAACTTGTCCAGGTAGTCTGGCTGTGCTGGGTCATGGTAGCTGCCATCTGTACCCTGGCAGCGGTCGACGAGGCGCTGTACAGCAATGTTGACAGCCGCTCCAAACGACGGGGGACCGATCCGGTGGACTGGGTTCTTATCCAGCCAATAGTCCAAGAAGGGCATCTGTCCCACGACGGCGAAGTAGTCGGTCGATTTCGCTGCAGCGTGGAGTACCCCATTGAAGTCACATCCCTTCTCTAGGAACCCTATGGGTTGGCTGAAGGTCACAGTCCCCACGACATCCCATGCGACTAACAGAGTCAGGCTTATATTGCGACATGAGAGGTAGACGACCTACAGTAAAGTAGCCACGTATCCAAGCAGCATGCTGAGGCATTGGAGCTGTTGATGTAACGTGATTCTAGCGCTGCACATAACTCGGAGAGAACGTTGTCAATGTGAGACTCGAAAGGTAGGACACCGTTCGTAGAGTAGTGTCTCGATATCGGCTTCCTCCAATGTGCGTGTGTTTCCGGGTCTGTTTGGCTGAAGATGTTATACACAATCTTCCCGTCCACAATTGAGCTCGAGCCATGGTAGAATTCGGTCTGCCCACAATGTTCAATCAATGAGGTCAGGGCTTATAACAAGACGTGGATGCTGAACACGGACCTTTTTCCATTGTGTTTTCGTGTTGTATACTACCTTGATGAAATCGGGAATGTCTAAATCCAATATGTTCGGCCCCAACCGAACGACAGGTCCAAACTTCTTGTGGAGCTCATGGATCACAACATGAGATTGGCCTCGCCAGGTGGTGTACAGGCGCCACAGATTAGTAAATCCTAGGCGGAACTAGCTGTCAGTTCGCGAGCCGGATTAGAGAAGGGGAAGTCAGACTTGCTCGCAAGAAACGGACCCGGATAATGCCTCAATGGATCTCGCTGATGAAGGAAGACACCAAATGACAGGAGTGCAATTACTGGCAACACTATCCACAGGAGACCACAGCCAAGGTCTAATGTTGCTCTTCCGGAGTAATTGATGAGTGTGGTAGCAGAGTCCATGATGAATCGGTGCGGATTGAGCATGTTCAATACAGCAGAACTCCAGATGTTGCCATTGCTATGTGATGGAACATGGGTGTACTTGTAGATCCCAGAGGTCTGAACATGATGTTGTATTCGGCGGAGACCACTGCTGCGGCGCAGAAGCCCAGGCCGTAGGCTAATGCATGTGACATGACATCTCGTGCAGATGGCCGTATTCGTTGATTTCCACCATCTAGCATTGGTGGTTTCTTCGCTGTCAGGGCGTTGGTAGCGAAATATTAAGGGAGCATATGATGCCGTTACCAGGTTATGCGCTGTGCCATCTAGTGAAACAGTACTCTAGTTACCACCGGGGACTCCTCGCCACCTTGGTATAAACCATGCGTTTCGCTGCAAGCCACCAGCCAGGTAGGAGCAAACAATCACACCGCTGGTAGTTGCATCAACTGAGTTGATTGAGCGCGCGTAGAATACGAAGACAAGAAAAAAAAAGCTGTATATATTCGAAAGATTTGCGGTTTTGGCTCGACTATAGCGTCCAAAGGTATGCCTTCTGCGGCGCGCGAGAACTTTTCGAGTCGAGCGCAGTCTTGTTCACGATGTGTGCCGTCGATGGTGAATAGTGTTGTGTCAAGATCAGCCAAAAACTAGCGAGGCTTGGCCACACTTGAGGGCCCACTGTACAGCAAACATGCATACAATCTCGATGCCACCCAAACTTGACAAAGGCTCAGTCCTGATAATGAACGAGTTTTCAATTCGCTCGGGTTACCCCCGGTTCTCTTCAGCCACCAGCCTCTTCCTGTAGCCGGACTGGAGCCTCATTGGGTGTATAGACTCGAGTGAGAATGGCAGATGAAACCTGAGAGAACTTATAAAGTTAGCACACTCATACCAGAAGACCAGGGTCCAATTCTTCGACTTGCCACGTTCCCGGCGTAGTGCAGTGGTTCTTCTCTGCTTGATTAGACACGGCGTCAAACGGATCAATGGGAATCACTCGTGTTGCTGTTAATCGACCCAACGACAAGATGATAGGCGGGCGGGGAGGCGAGACGTTGACTGTGATGTGGACGCTTTCTGGCATCTCACTGATCATGGTTCTTCTTCGGCTATATACCCGTGCTGCTATCGTTCGGTCTGTCAGTGCCGACGACTATGTGTATGCCACAGCTGGTGTAAGTAGCACGGAATCAACGATGACAGGAGGTTGATCATCAATTGCTGACTTTCGCAAAAAGCTGTTCTTGGTCCTGTACACCATATTTACCCACATCTCGGCGCTTTATGGGTTCGGTCAGAACATGTGGGCTCTGAGTCCAGACGACGCAGCCGCGGCTGTCTTTTGGGAAATGATGTGTCAAGCGGCAGCAGTAATGAGCATGGCGCTGGCCAAGATCTCTCTTGCCCTTTTTCTTCTGCGCATTGTGGTGGTTCCGTGGCACAAGGTAGTCATATGGGCGTCGATACTCACCCTTGCCATCATTTCAACTTCGGCGTCTGTGGTGTTGTGGACACAATGCCGACCAGTAAACAAAATTTGGGATAGAGAAAGGGTTGACGGGATATGCGACGTGCCTTTGACTCCAGTGGCAACGACGCTTGGTTGTGAGTTCAACATCATGGCACCAAACGCAACATGCAACTGAATCTCGTATAGCTTGGTGCGTAGTGGTCGACTTCTTCCTGGCCCTCTTCCCCTGGCTCTTCATATGGAATTTGAACATGCCAAGAGGTGAGAAGATCACAATCGCTGGGAGTATGAGTCTTGGGATATTGTGAGTTCATGTCAAGCTCAATTTCAATTATTACCTCGCTGACACCGACAGCGCTGGGGTTGCGGGAATAGTGAGGACGGTGGAAATCGGCGGACTCGATGGCTCGAACTTCACTTGTGAGTTGCCCCAGTTGCGCTGAACCATCACTGGACGTGAAGAGTAACAACCATACCGGAACAGATGAGACGGTGCCGTTGATCATCTGGTCTGCCGTCGAGATAGCGGTCACCATGGTCTGCATCGTTATCCCCGTGATCCGACCTTTATGCAGAAGGATTTGCGAATCCACCAGGTCATTGTCTTCGTACCAGAAGCATGGCACAGGTAGCGATTCATCTCAGCGAAGTTCCTCGATACAACTTCGTACCATTGGGGGCAGCTCGGTGGACGGCGGTGAATATCTGACGCCGAGCGACTTGCTGAAGCGGGATATGAAGCTTGGTCTCCGGACCCTCTCCGTTACGCAGGTCGTCAGCACCCAGGGCAGTCAGGAGGAGATTCTGGGAGAGGAGTATCGAAATAGTGTCAAAATCACGGACGAGGTTTCCGTCTCACGTGAATGACAGACATATTGAAGAACCAGCTATTGTCCCCACCTCACATACGTTACTGATATGCCGAGATTGACTCGCCTGTGGTGTGTTACGTTGATGGGCTGTTACTTGCATCGGGATTCAGGTAATCTCACATTACGACAAGGCCCAGTCAGACGTGCGAAAGCCCGCGTGACCATTTGTTTGGCGGGGCTGCGGGGTTGCTAGAACAGTGAGCAGCAGCTGCCATCTGCCGACAAACAGCAACTGGGGTGATTCTATTGGGAGCACCCAGATTGAATATGGTGATTTCAGAGCCATTTTAGATATCATTGATAGAGAATGATTACTAGATTAAGCCCCTGATTACGTAGAATCAATGCGAATATCCGTGTACGATGCGAATATCCGTGTACGATACAATACCACGCGACCAAAATCCGGCGACCTGATAGCTTGAGCAGTGTTTTGCGGGCCACCATCTTCAAACGGCAATGTTGGAGCTTGAGTGGAGCTTGGGGCAGCTTCTATCCACCTATCACCCCCCAGAGCAAGCTGCAAGCTAAGTGTGTTTGCGCTCCAGGTGTGTCGTAGTATCTGCATCCTCCTATGCGGCCCGGGGATTCTAGGTAGTAATGGCCTGCGAAACCAGGTAATGTCTTTCATCATTGAGATCAGGCAGATTTATACAGTAAGACTGGAGATACGGCTCAGTTGATTAGGTACAGTCCAATTGTGCTGCTGTCGATCCCGACAAAGGGCCTTGATGGATGGGAAAATCAATTCCCAGGGCATCCGAGCCCAATAGCAAGTTGACATCCGAGATTGCCCGATGTCGATCCACCTGTAAGAGGCAGGTAATGCGCCATTTCGAACGTCTTCACGAGCATCCAGATCACTCAGCACCACTTCTATTCTGTCAATTACTGTATCTCAGATCCAAAATAAGGTACAATCAATTGCAACCTTCAGCGGTCTCGAAAGGGGGCTACACCGGACGGGACGGACAGTGGGAAGAAAGGTCCTGCTGAAGCAGGGCAGCTGGTTAGCTCGTAGCTGGCGGGCACTGGACCAGTCCTGACGCAGCGGATGGTGGGACCCCTCTTTAGCCGGGCACTGAAGGTGGGGATACCCCAGAAAATAGGGAATCTGGGGAAGTTGCCAGCCTACCCGGCCGGCATGTTTTCTGGCTGGGCATTGGCGCAGTGCAGGACTGGGCCAAACCGGATGGGGCAAGTATGATGTGAGGATGTTGTCGAACGAGGTCAAACGATGTCCAACAGCTGAGAGGCCGCGCATGTACCTGAAGTTAGCAAATGTCACGCGATCGCACCACCGCCATTGCCCATTCCAACGCCGTTCCCTCTGTTAGCATTCTACTTTCTGTGCCTTCCTCGTCCTACCCCGCCTGACGAAACTGTGCTGATGAGACCACCACGGCCAATCGAAGCTCCAAACGCTAAAGCTGATTGATGGTCAGCTGCCCTCCATCGCTGTTGATCCCACAGCCCACCACTTACATCCGGCCCAAGTACCCTCCCCATACGCCCGGCAAGCGTCAATACCTGCGAACCATGGGCACGCGAGGTATTGCAGCTCTGCATCGCGGGATTTCGTAGCTTCCCTTTGTCATCCCATATGTGTCAAAGGTACCATTCTCCTCCCTTGCACTCCGTCCCTTTTTCCCCTCATCGCAATAATGATAACCCCGTCCTTCCCCGTTTGTTCCTCGATCTTCCCCTCTTAATCCCCATCATCACCCTGTTGTTCAACACCTTTCATCATCACCAACATCAAGTGTCTCGTTGGTACTGCGTCGCAAACACCAATTAGTTAACCAGACAAGCTCCCCAGCCAGTAAACAGCTACGGGTCATTGCCTAGCTCTTTACAACAAACACAAACTCCCTGTGTCAACCAGATATATCCCCAGCTATCCTCTTCTACCCCGCGTAGAAGAAAACCACTTCCCCTCCCACAGTTCCTCTCCAGACAACAACCAGTCATCATGACGGAACCGCTCACCAAGGTCGACTCCGCCGTCCAAGGCCTGGAGAACAAGATCACCTCCCCAGCCAAGGAGAAGCGTAGAGCGAGCTCCTATGCTGAAGGGGTTATGAACATTGAGGAGCTCAGTAAGTGCCTTTCCCCACTGAAAAATTGAAGGTAGCTGAAAATGACTGACCCCTAAACCAGAGGCGAGCCGTACTCCTATCGAGGTTGCCATTGAAACCCAGCGGACAGGATGGTAAGTTCTGTTTTGCCCGGCCATTGCCGATCTCCTTATCACCACCGTGCCACTCCCACATACTTTGTTCAATTACCCCGCACAGGGCTAACAGCGATCGACGCAATAGGAAGATCAACACCTCTTCTTCTACGGTGGAGGAGAAGGAGATCCTGACGAAGCATCTTACCGAGCCGCCGGTCAAGAGAATTGATCTTATGACGTCTCTGGGCATGAAGATCACCGCACGGAGCATGAAGGGCGTCACGATCAAGGACGCCCTGGATGCGATCCACAAGGCAAACAAGAAGAGGGTAAGCATATCTCATAACACTTTTGATTGCATGAGGCTTTGGATTTCGTGGTTAGCTAATTGGTATTCCCACAGAGCGATGACGAGCTTGAGAAGCCTTACCTAGAAGGCTTTGAGTGGGCCGCAGACCACCCCCCGGCGTACTTGACCAAGGAAGAAGACATCGAGAAGTACAAGGATGAAGAGTGGACTGTTCTGCACATTCGTCTGCAATCCACGCCGACCGCATCCAGCTCCAGTGGCGGCGGCAAGAAGAAGAAGAACAAGAACAAGGGTGACGACGCATAGATGCCAGATTTGCACCCGGTGCGATCACATCACTGCGCGTCAGTGAGGCTCGAAGATATTGGAACCTGGGTCAGTGTGTAGGGTTCATCATTCAAACATGTGGCAGTGAATAATATGTTGCCGTCTGTGTGGGGGTCTGCACAGGTAGTCTCACAGTCCAGTCCTACCGAAGACCGTTATGCCATGTGAATTGAAAGTTGTTTCATGCTCGGCCACTTACGTGACGTGTGTACTCCAGGTTCGAGGACGAGTCGGAACCCGAATCCAAAAGGTCAATATCTATTAGATATCAGTGACAGGGGCTCCGACCGCGCGTCGTCTTATCATAGGGGTAAATTGTGTACGGAGAAACCAATTTGTTTTTCCTTGACCCCGTCGATCGCCAATCTTTGGTGACATGGCGCTGAGGTTCACTTGAGCTAAATCCTTGTATTCTCATAAGCGTAATGGATAACACTCGAGATCCGGAATATCTCTTCTTATCAACTCAACCTCAATCGTTCTGCCCGGTCCATTTGCGGCCAAACTGCCTTTCCTAATTGTCATTCAACTGTGCCTCGGTAGAAGATGCCACAACTGACCTCCCTCTCTTCCCATGCATGTCAACCGCCCACCGCTTGACCTGCTCAATGTCCCTGTCGTGCTGCGAGGCGTCCACGTACACCCACTTCTCCTTGCCGGCGATCCAGGTGCGGGTCGGCATGAAGGCCTCCATCATGTAGTAGTTGTCGCGATGGTACGGGAAGTCGATGGTGGGCGGGCCGTTGCGCTCGAGGAAGGCGTCGGTGCCCGCCGCGACGTCGGCCGCCGTCATCTGGAACCGCCGGCGCTTGTTGCCCTTGTTGGCGGCCTGGCGGCGGTTGGCCCGCGTGATGGAGTCGAGGTGCGCCTCGAGGAGGCGGGCGTGCCATAGCCCGCCTACGGCTTTGCTCACGCCTCCTTCTCTTTCGCCGAGATGGGAGCGGTCCACCGATAGAGCTTTGCGCACCACGGCGGCGTTGCGCGCAACCAGCCGCCGGTTCCATTCGGGGACAGGCTCACTTCGCGACCAGGTGGGGAGGGGTTCGCCCTGGTCCAGGTCCGTCTGCCAGTGCGCAAAGTCCACGATCAGGCACAGGGCCGACCAGCGCAGCACGCACGTCAGGCACGTGCACACCTCGGCCGGGTCGGGCGGGGGGACGTGGCTGTAGGGGCGCTTGTGGATGCCCAGCCGGTCCTGGCGCTCGGGGCTCTGCAGGATGGGGAGGATGTCGATGTCGTCTGCTTCTGCCTCTTCTGCATTTTCGCCATTAGTCATGTTGCCATCTTTTTGCTGCTGTCGTTGTTGCCACTGCTGCAGCTGCATGTCGCTGATGAGCACGGGTAGCCGAAAACACTGGGCCAGGCAGCTGTAGCGCCAAGACACGACGTGCTGGGCAATTCGGAGTTCCTCTGACGTAATGAAGGCATTGTATCCTTTGCCCGCGCGCCGCAGGTTGAACAGGTCGCTGGGCCGCAACAGATATAGAATCTCCAGCAGGAGCTCGCAGGGAAGGTCCAACAGGCCGCGCGGGGCGGGTTTGGACTTTTGCTTGGCCGCCAGGAGTTGCTGCTTCTTTTGCGCGCGCTCCGTCTTCTTGGACCTGAGTGTCAGAGCCTCCGTCTTGTCCTCCAGCGGCTCCAACTCGCCCTCCCCGTCAGATGAAGGCGGTTCGGCTCTGCGAAGTTGCGGATGAGGCATTTCAATTGTCGTTAATTACTCGCAAATGGGCATCTTTCAATACATGGTTTGAAGAGCTTATTCGGTGTTGAATTGCCACGGACAAAGAAAGATTTCAGGTGGCTGCCTGCCTGTGGGGAAGATCTAACTTGCTCACACTATCCGGCGCCAGGTCATCTTCGGAGTTTAGGCTCGCTTAACGCCTGTATGCCCTCCCCACTCGACTTCATCTTGACGGGCGTCAGTTGCAAACACTTGCTATATACTTCGTATGCCATACTCGCTACACAGCAAGTTTCCATTTGCAACTTATATGACTGTACAGTATCTTTATAGGTCATATAAGTAATGAGATTACTCCTTTTCTGAACAGGCGAAGCGGTCAGAGACTCCACAGAATTAGATTCTAAAATCTCGATCGCCACATCAGCTCGAACTTCTTTGGTAGGACACTTCCGGATCTCCACGACGGTCAGAAAACCTACCCCCAAGCTGTGGATGAACGCGGCCATGTCAATCGCGTCGCTCACGACGCTGGAGGTTCCGGTCGCCGTGGGCTTGGCGGCGAGAAAGCGCGCCAAGTCGGCGCGACCGTCGTGGCCGGCCGCTTCATTTGCGGGTCCCGCACGTCGACGCCGCCAACGATAGCATGATGAAGAAGTTGATCCCGCGCGGCATCGCTTCATGCAGGTTCCACCTCCCGGAGACCTTCGGACAGATTCGCGCCAGGCGTCAAAGGACATGATCTCAAAGCCGGCGTCGCGCCAGACCATGAACGCTTGAACGCAGCCTTTGATAACGGGCGTGTCTGGAGATACAAAAGAGCAACGACATCATCAGAACAGCTGACATCACAATCTGCGTTTACAGTCTTGACACGCTGGTCACGAAGTTCGGAAACGAGCTCCTGGGCCTGGGGTATTTTAGCACCAACACAGCGCGAGAGGGTGATCAATCCAACAACAAATGCAGAGGTTGCACAAACAAAATTACACTGCATGGTGCCCCCTTGCGTCTTTACTCAGTCCTGAATATTTATTCCCAACACTGAATGAAATTTTCTCATGGAAACCCTCCATCATCCAAGTCGTCAGCTATGGCTACCACTGATGCCCAACCCCGTGCCGGCGGCGGATTGAGCTTCATGCAGAAGCTGTCCCCCGGTGTTTATCTCTTGCGCCCATCAACGCCCGACAACGCAATGACCGCTTCCAAAACCGATGACCCTGCGCTGATCATCATTTTTGGCTGGATGAATGCTGGCGGTGGACCACTCGCCAAATATGTCCGCCAATACCAAGCCCTCTTCCCAACCTCGGCCCTACTCCTTGTCGGCTGCACCTTCGCCGGCATGACCCTCCCGTGGCTGGGCTTACGAGAAGCCCGTATTGCCGCCACCACCGCCCGTGCCATCCTCGAGCAGGATCGGGGCCTAGAACGTCATCACAGCGACGTCGGTGAGCACCCGCGCCTGCTAATCCACGCCTTCTCCAATGCCGGCTCGACCATGCTGTACCACCTCTATACAGTCTTCGCGGCCACCAGCTCTTCTGATACGCCCGAAAATGCCATCCTCCCCTTACATACTACCATCTTCGACTCTACGCCCGCACCCTTCACCTACCAGACCCTCATCCAAGGCATTCTCGACGGCGTCCCATCGGCAGCCGCTCGCATCGTCGTCATGCCCATCGCGTATCTCTACGTTGCCCTCGTATGGGTGGTAGTCACCGTCCTGCGGGTACCCGATCACATCGGCGACCTGGGCCCGCGTGCGCACAACGACCCGGCCCGCGTGAGCGAGGCTCTCCGCGTCTACATCTACGGTCCGGCCGACCGCATCACGCCGGCCGCGGCCGTGGAGCGCCACGCCGACGAGGCCGAGGCACGCAGCTTTCGCGTGCGGCGCGAGGTCTTTGAGGAGGGTCGGGACATGTGGCACATGCGAGGAAGAATGCGGATCGCTACTGGCGCGTCGTTCGACAAACTTGGGAGGCCGGGCTGGGGGCGCGGATGGAGGCGCGGCTTTAGGGGTAATAGGAGGCCCATTCTAGGCTCCTGGCCTCCGGAGCCTTGGGGCGAGGCCAAATTTCACGTACTGGGAAGAACTCAATTAGCCACATGAGGAGGGGAGCTTTACGAGGAGGGACAGTCGGGGATAATTGGCCATCAATAGGAGACCTGACTGATGATAGTTACTTGACGGTGGGAGAGCAAGCTGTTTGATACATGAGACATGATTCAAGAAAATAGCATAAACTTCAATTTCAAAGAGCAAAGAGCCATAAATAAGCAAAGATATCATCCAGTCAAAGTCGTCACAAATGGTATCACAACGCGCCGCTTGCGTATCGCCAGCATCCAAACACACCCAAAACATGACTTTTTCCAACTCCCAACCAGTTAAGCACCCCTAAAATCTGAGGCTTAAGCCTTTTCCCCGACCCGAACCTCATTCTCTTCAGCCCTGGCTATCGAGGACGCTCCCTTCCCTTCACCGACACCAGTGCCAGCGCCAGCGTGAGCGCCAGAGCCAGTATCGCCAGCAACGCCATCCCCACCTACCGGCGCCGTGATCTTGACATGCCCCGCCTCGATATCCTTGGTCAACTGGTCGAGCCGCGAGACCTTCTTGTACGACCTCCAAGCCGGGCGCCCGCTGTCAAAGACCTCGTCCATCTCCTCGAGCGTGAATCCCTTGGTCTCGGGCGCTAGCAGGCTCATGTGGACGAAGGCGGCGCCGTTGAAGGCCGCGAAGATCATGTACATCTTCCAGTTGATGTTCCAGAGCAGGGGCGGGACGGCGAAGGCGAGGATCATGTTCCAGAACCAGTTGGCCGCCGTCGAGAGCGACACGGCCTTGGCCCGCACCTTGGACGGGAAGATCTCGGCCGGGTACGTCCACGACGTTGGGCCCCAGGTCGTCGCAAACGTCGCCACGAAGAGGTACGACATGGCGACGATTCCCGACGAGACGGGCTTGTTGTCCTTGATCAGCCACGTAATGTCCTTGTTGTCGTCGGTCCGGGTCTCGTCCGTGTTCGCTTGGCCGTAGACGGCTTGCAGAGCCCCTGAAAATACGCAACAATGGTTAGCCAATCCAGTCTCCCGTGGATACAGGTATGCATCTGTATAACGGCGTAAATCAGCTGCTTACCTTCAATGAACAGGAAAGTCATCATCAAGAACGCGCCGACGATGAGCGCCGGCCTGCGACCGATCTTGTCCAGATACAAAATCGCCGGGAGAGTCATGGCGACGTTGATGACGTACTGGATCGAAGCAGTCGCCAAGGGCGAAGCAATCTGTGCACCTTTCATGATGTATACGATGTAGTACATCATGATGTTCATTCCTATAACTCAAGTCAGAACGGACACAGCGACGAATCAAGCATGTGGGAATTGGCTTGAACTTACCGCAGAGCTGCGACCACATCTGCACGCTCATCCCAAGCAACACGCGCTTGAATATCCTCGGCCTGACCAACGCGCGAAAGCTCGAGGTAGCCTCCTCGCGCTCGTACCGCAGCGCATCCTCGATCTCCTGGTACTCGGCGAGAACCTTGGGGTGGTTCGGGTCGCCGTCCCCGTGTAAGCGGGCCAGGACCTGGATGGCCTCCTCCCAGCGGTCATTGGTGGCGAGCCAGCGGGGGCTGTAGGGGAAGAAGAAGAGGCCGATTAGCAGGACGAAGGCGGGAACCATCTGGACGCCCCACGGGATGCGGAACGCGGCCTCGGGCTGGTTCGGGTCCTCGGGCCCGCCGCCCACCTGCGCCGCGCCGTACTGGATGAAGTATTGGATCAAGATGCCCCAGGTGATGGCCCACTGCTGCAGCGACACGACACGACCCCGGATCTCCTTGGGCGCGATCTCGGCCTGGTACACGGGCACAACTGACGACGCGATGCCTACGCAGAGGCCTGCAATGACCCGCCCAGCGCACAGCATGCCGACATTTTGGGATGCGCATTGGATACTGAAAAGCAACATCTATGACTTAGTACTCCACGTACGCCATAGAAGAAATTGGTTGAGGTCAGGATGTGTGTCGAAAGGGATGACTTACATGGACCCAATTATCCACAGCACGCAAGAAATCTGCAGGGCTATCTTCCGAGAAAGCTTGTCGGCCAAGAACGAGCTACATAGGGAACCTTTCATAATAGAGAAATGTCAGTCTACTTGTTAGTGAGAAAAGGGACTGCGAGCCATGAGAGCATGATACGCACCGACTAGCGAGCCGGCTGGCATAGAGGCCGTGATCCCGCCCTGAGCGTAGGACACCGGGTTGTTGAAGTAGCGCGTGTAGGCCTTGGTACCTAGGACACCGCTCATGGAGCTAATATCGAAGCCGAACAATCCACCGCCTAATACTCGTGTAAGCGACCGACCGAACATCAATGGTAGGGGAGTTAGTTATCGTATGGGTTACCTACCAATGGCGGCGAACGAGCAGATGAAGTAGACATTGGCAGCTGAAGTTTTCTTGCTCATCTTGTTAGAGAGCTCTGTCTCATGGCACGGGTTGGGGTTTTGAGGGGTCACGAAGGTCCAAGATGGCAAATAATGATATAGATCCGGTCCTGCCACATGCAAACGTGTGGGGAAGTAGTAAAACCGTTAGACTCAACAGGTGAGTGGGAGGCGACCGGTATATACTATCCATCGATGGGTGAACTCAGCATGATGGTTCAGGCATGGTGGCACAACGTGAGGGCGGTGGGTATGGGATAGCAGGAGGTCGGAGTCGAGGCTCGCCCCCTTGAAAACGGGCAAGGATGATGTTCATCTGGCAAGGGCAAGGATATAACCAGATTCAGAAGGCCTATCTTGGGCTTGGAGGGGGGACAAGGAGCCCCTCTCAGGCCAGAACTCAGGCCGGTCCTGTCACCGTCTCGAGGGAGGCCGCAGAATGCATGCAAAACTCCCAATGCAGCCCAGGCCTGCTTTTGGGGTCACTGTCGTTTGCCGATCCCCATTGATTGATTGATTGACGGAAAGACTGACGACTGTCTAATGAAGAAAAGTCCCCCATCCCTGTCAACAGTCCGGACCTGGCCCAAGGGGAAATCGGTCTGCCCAATCAAACCGATCCACCGGAGTGATGTGGACGAGGTTCGATTCCGATGTGTCTGGACCAGGTAGAAGAACGATCGGGCTTGACGGGTGAGGGCTGCCGTAGAGATTTGACAAGATACACCCCGTCTACCTTGATGACAGTTCGGTCGGATGGAGGCAAAGAACAATGTGGTATGTAAGTACATACACGCACGAAGACCCGGCTGAATCAACACACACGCGTATTGGTAGCTACCCTACCCCGGGTCGGGCACATTCTTATAAAGTGGCTGGCCAAAACAGCCAATCGGGAAGTTTTAAGATCACTATTCAAACCAACAACTGTTCCGCCTACCACCGCCAGTGGCTTGAGGGGGGAGGAAGTTGCAAACATGGCGTTTTCTTGATCATGCGACCGTCATGTTAGCTTGATGCCCGCAAGAGCGCAATGCCACAAACAGCCTTGTTGATGGTTCTGTGCATCCCATGAAAATGAATGGATGAATGCTCTGCTGGCTTCGGTCGGTGCAATCAGTCAGATCAGAGGTCTGGTCTACAATGGTAAGAGGGTGTCTCGATCGCAAACCACATCTTACGTCTTAGACACTGGCGCAAACAAGTCGACTCTGCAGCAGCTGAAACACTTCATAAGCTGAAGAAGCCTGGGTGAGAGTAAGCGTCCAAGGTCCATCCGATGCTAGAGATGCTGTATTACTATCACTTGGCCCACACGTGGCCGGCAACAGCAAACAGAGCCGTGGAAGGAGAATCAGAAGCGTCCCGCGATCAGACAGGGTTCAGCAGAGGAGCAATCCATCCACCGGGCCAACAGCTGAGAAGAACTTTTCTGGTCGGTTGCACAAGGTTGCCGTGTTGTATTTTCGTTGCATGAAGGCTGCCTGTCACGGCTGCAGCTGGTCAAAAGAAGAGGGGAACACAACCCAGGGAAAATGGCCGGAAAAGCACCGAATGCTGGAGAAGTTGACCCAAGAAACAAGTCCTCGGCATCATTGGACATGACGCTCGAGTCGCTAGTATCTATCTACAAGGGTTTATGTAAGGGCGATGGGAACCACCAGGCTTGCTGCTTGCTTTGCGGGGGAAGCGGGGCACCCCAACATCATTGCTGCAAGGGGCGGATCAAGACAGAGTGCCAATCCAAGTTGGACTGCCAGCCGCTGGACTGTCAGGTGCATTGTAAGAATGCTTGTTTCTACCACAGTAGATGATCAGAAGATGGGTTGTTGAATTGGATTGAAGAATTATGATTAGTGAATATCGACATGCGTGTCGTGGCAGCTCAACACCTGTCCAACGAAAACCCCTGGGCATAAGAATCAAACGCTGCAGAACCCTTTTTATTGGCGTAGGACAGTTGGGTCACCGCATTTGGAGTAACGCATGGCAATACCCAGAACTGTGTACCAGCTGAAAGGAAAGCAAGGGCCCGCAAGGATGGAGCGCATCACAGGCTTCACTCGCACACTTCATGTTCGATCTCCTCTCCGCATCCAGGAACGAGTCCTAGACTGCAGTGAGAAAATGGAGGCCATTAAACATTCAACCCGGAAGTTGCGAGGTTTCGAAGCCAGGGCCGAACTTGCTCCAGATATTATAATATCAGCAAGGTTCGCCTTCCTACCACAGATTAGCTCGTTCATCCCATCGGGTCAAGTCCACTGAGCCGAGTAGGTATGGATCCTGTGGCATGGGCACGTTAGCATAACAACAAGTTCACGTCAAGGTCACCCCACTGGGGAGACCCTTTGCCAGAAACGGTATCTCAGTAATCGTGTTCATTAATCGCTCTTGCCACTTGGCGGACCATCTTTATGGTAACTCAACGCAATGAAAGAATGCCGTTGGTAGGCCGTGATGATGAAAACACAGCTCAGATCGTCCGCCCCTATATTACATGTGATGCCGGGACCTGGACAGAAACGTTTAGCTCGAGAGAGGTAACCCTTTGGTCATGGCCAGGGCCGGGAAATGCTGGGGGTATCTGCAAAGCAAAGAACAGCCGCAAACCGGTAAACGCCGTGAGTCGTAAAGGTCATACTGTCCGCCCTCCTTCTATCGTATCAAATGCATTCGGTTCCGTAACGCCGGTTCCCCTTCAAGCCTCGAGTCCGAAGAGGGGAACAACTCCAGAGAGATTCGCATGCGACTGTGACAAACGGCCTCTACTATTCAACCTTGTTATAGTCGATGCCGTGGGGACCAATGTTCGGTCGTCGGTTCGACGGAGGAGGAGGTGGAGCATTCATCTCCTGGTCAAGGAGCTGCAGGAAATCGCGTTGTCTCTTGAAGGACGAGTAGTTTCCGGCGAAGATGGGAGCCAGAATGGTGCTGTACCCATGAACTTGAGTCTTGGGGTTATCCTTTGACAACGGCAGTTCATTCATTCGTTCTTGGAGAACCTCATAAGCATCCTTGAAATGACGTCGAATCACGGCGAAGTTGGAGGAACCACCAGAAATATCGTTCGCTGGGTTGTTGGGATCAATAATCGACAGCCGATCCATGTTTCGGTACACAAGATCAGAGACCTCGTTCTGCAAGACTTGTTAGCATTGAAATTTTGACCAAACCACCAGGTGGAAAAATTGTACCTTCGGAACCTCCCGAGGTGGGTTCATGCAGATAGCCGTGACCTCGTAGTTGAATTTGTTGCCGTAGTAATCGAGAAACTCCATCAGACATTCACCCAAGTGATGCTCAGGGATCATGGAGCCGCTTTGCACCTGCGGCATTTGGTTGAGAAGGTGAACGACCATGCAGATGACAGAGAATCCACCAATGCCACCGTTCACTGGCTCGTTCAAACCTCTCATGCAGAGGAACTGCTTGAGCACGGCAACCAAGATGGGCATGGCTGGGTACTTCTCCTTCCAATCTGTGAATGTCTTGATAGCTCGAATACCATCATACTTTTCCATCGAGACATCAATCTTCAGACCACTCCAGCTGTCGCAGTACTTCAGGAGTGGAACCTTGGCGCTGGCAATAACCTCGATATCGTTCATGTAAGCCACTCTGCGTCCCTCTAAAAAGCGAGACATCTGCCACAACTTGTTCTTAGAATTGTACTTGGCGAGTCCAGTCCTCAGGAAGCTATCAGAGCAAATGACGAGATCCATATCGGCTGTGGGCAGATACAGGCCCGACATGAAGGAACCAAAAGCCTTGATGCTTGCGTCACCCCACTTGTACTTGACAAGCTTGTCCAGGCGGTTCACCACTTCCTCACGAACGCGCTGTTCGAAATCACGTGGCTTGACGTATTCGTGGAAGTCGACAAGCTCCTTGTGTAGTCTGCACATAGTTAGAAAATGCCTTCCCAATGGCACAATGAGTGCATGGAGTTACGTACCTGACAGACACGGACGCAGTCTGTGAGTGATCTACCTTGACCCACGGGCAGGCATCCTGTCCGAGAACGGGGTAATACTCGCTTATGATATCGCCGGTCGTCTTCATCTTCGTTACCTTTTTCAAAGGTGCATGTGGACGCTTGATTTGATCATCGAATGTGCGTTTGCGGCTACCCAAAGCGGTGGAAGGAGTGAGATCGACGGGCTTGGCTTGTGCGCTGCGTCTGGGCAGGGCTTGGCCGACTTGGGCGGCAGCTGCAATTGCGTCGTGCTTGGGTGCGTTGTGGTCAACGTAGCCAACGGCAGCGGCCACTGCCTGGGGGTTGTTGCGTAAGTGTGGGGGCAATTGGGCAATTCCAGGATGACTGTGCAAGTGCGTTGGGATTGAAGACATAGCCAAGTTAGCAGGGGAAGCCATATTTTGAGGTTCAGCCACATTGGTGGGGCCGGAGGAGGATGATGCATCCGCATGGTTGTCGGCGCGACGACGCGGCTGTGCGGGGAGGTTCTTGCTAGTGTTTGGTTTTTCATCCTCGCCGTCAGAGAAATCGCAGGATATGAAATCAGCAGCCTCGGAGGGATCGGTCGACTTCTTGGAATCAGCCTCGACACGTGCTTTACGGATGAGCTGAACAACATCCTTCTTTTTGCGGGTTGTCTCGTCCGGCGGTGGAAGGGCCGTGTAGGGATCTGGGTTTGACCATCGAGGTGCGGCGTCTTCGGCAGCGCTCGCGGGGCCCGAGGACACACGGGCGCGTTTTGCGACAGGTTCCTGTGGTTCTGCATCCGAATCATCCGAGATCTCCATGGCAGCCTCGTCACTATCCGACAGCTCATCGACATCGCGATAAGTGGCCCTACCACTAGCATCGCCAAGCATTTCTTCCACATTCTGGTCATGTCTCTGGTTCAATAGCTCCCGATCAGCTGCCTTCTTCGGCGCCCGAGGCTGGTAGCCGCCGCGACCTCGGAAATTGCCACCACGGCCACCTCGGTCGTAACGGGTGCCACCTCGAGGAGCAGGAGGTCTACCTCCATTGCTGATCCCATTGCGCTGAGATCTGTAACCATCGGATGGATATCGGCGATCGTTGCGGTCCGGACGCCCTCCATTGCGACCAGAGTCGTACGAGGGTCTGTAGGATTCAAACGTGTCCTGGACGCCTGAAGGACGGTCTACGCGGAAGTCGAAGTCTCCCTGCGGGGGGCGATAATCGTCGCGCTGATCGCGACGGTAGTCATCCCGAGGATCTCGGCTTCGTGTGTCGCGTCGCAAATCAGAGAAGCCTCCACGAAAGACGCGAGGGTCGGAATTGTGCGAAGGGGCATAACGGTCGCCTCCGTTGGAAGGAGGGGGAGGGGGAGGTTGGCGGTACGAGTGCTGCGACGATGAACCATAACCACCAGCTCCTCCATAGCCATGGCCATCAGGAGGAGGAGGCGGTGGTTGACCTGACGATGGTCGATAACGAGACATATTGGGGCTCGTTGTGGTATCGCGTTGTGGGAGTGTTATTGTTGTGAGAGATGGGGGATTGGGTTGATGGATGGGTGCCACTCTCATTCATGACGCGAAATTAAAAACCAAGGTGGTTTGGGGTTCTGGCGAAAGCGAAGGCGCGACTTCCTCGCTGCACTTGCCTACTTTTTTTTTGCGCAGCTTGCAGGCCGAGGTATCTCCGATGGGCCTATGACGGAAGATAAGGAGCAGCAAAGCCTTATCGCGAAGCTTGATAGATCCGATTAGGCTACATTAAGTCTAGCGTGTCGCAAGACAGACCCATTGCAGCTACTGCTACCACGGAATCTGAATCATCTGTTCTCGAGTCTGGGAAGTCGCGAACCTGCAGTGAGACAACGAACCGAGTTCAATCCCCCCTGTTCATGCTGCATGTCTGGAGACAAACATTCAACTATAGTGAAGCTTCACTGGAGCCTACCTACCTCCATTATGGTGCAAGATTCTGTTTGTGACTGTGCATGAGCTCCTGTAGAGAGGGAAGAGTGCAGCGCCGTCGCCAGCCTCAACGCACACTTCCAACTGCCTCGTTGCTGGCTGACTGGTGAAAGAAGTATAGACTGCATTGCCCTCCAATTCAAAAGGGCAATTGTACAGATCGCAGTCTACTTAAAACTCGCTGCTATACCAGCCGCAGTTCGTGTCAAATGTCTTAGTAACCAATGTGAAGTCATGCCGCCTTTTCAGAGAACTAAAAGGGGGTTGCTGTGCACATAGTTGTTATCATGGCTCATCTAGCACCGCCCAGTCGGATTTCACAGTCCACCTTGTCACGCCATTGAAGGCAGGTGGATACGAGTTGAGATGCATGGCGTACGCGATTCCTACAATCTTGCTATTCTTCATTGATGCAGTGTTCTGCCTGCGGCACATCGAGCATGTGGGTACATGTATATATTACACTGCCAAAGCTGCAGTATATGCTTAGGGACTCTTGTCCTGTGTGCTGCAATGCAGTTCTGACACCACGAACAGTTGATAGGGACATATCAAGCAGCGGTGCCCACGGTCAACAGGTTCATACATGTATGCGACAGATGCTGTAATCCGATTATTGTCTATAGTTGTTCTAGTCGCTCTAATGCAGTTCTCTATTCACACTGTTCATCTTACATGCGCTACTGCTGTCGTTCCCAGCGCTTTGCGCTACCTTAAAAAACTCCTAAGAACTTCCGGCATAGAAGGAAGAAAGCAAGCAACAGCCGAATTTTTGCAAAGGGGAGGGACTGGCTTCATGGCCATACCAAGAGTGCCTTCACAGGGGAGTGAAATCAAGGCGGCAATATTGCCTCAATCAGCACCCTAAATCATGCCGCTGTTCTTGTTCCGTTCGTTGGAAGTGAGGAGAAACATGATTTCTGGGGATTGCGCGAATGATCCATGATCAGTTTTCCCCGTCCCTTCGCCGGTGTCATTTTACGAAGATCAATAAGGCCACGACAGGGCTGGCGAATTCGATCAAAACCCAGTCCAATACCTCCCCGAAGCTTGCGTGGGTGTCAACTTGGCGCTGCTTTCGTCGAAGAAAGCCTTGTGCAGGTTTGAAAGATTCCAGAGGGACTGGCAACCTTATGGGAGTCGATTCGTGTACAGGTCTGCGTATCGGCTCTTCGCTAACCTTGTATCCACCAAGCTCAGCAAACCCAAACGGGGAGGCTTCGAAAACATGTCCGTAGACATGTAATCATAGATGGTGAACACTGATCTCAAGAAGGGCATACCCAATACGCTATCGCCGATCTTAGGGCTCTCCCTACTTCCGATTCCAGCCCGGCAGCTACGCGCAGTCAGTCAATACGTTGTTGGGGTGATGGGACAGATCAGGTAATCTTACATTAATGTTCCATCCTCAGCCGAGTGGCTAGAATGGCTCTCAAGCATATCCAGGGGGTCGACGAGATACCAATGCCCATTGACCTTTAGCTCAAGTGACTGAGGTACTGAGCATTCGAAGTAAACCTCGTCGCCGGTGGACCCTTGACCGGTACTTTGCCGAACTTCCGTCTTGCCTTCAAACTTCTCGACGACTGCTTTAAAGTCTGACGTAGTTAGATAGATATGAGATGCCCTCGAGTCGATCACGGACACGTGCTTCGCATCTGAGCGAAGGCGGCCTGGGCTGACCGGCACCTCGACTCCATTCATTCGGAGGCCTTCCAGACTGACAGCCCATGATGCCGTAGAGAGGCTATCAACGTTATCTGGCGACCTTTTGCGAGTCATCAGTATACGCCAATAAACGGAACTGAGGAGAAATATTCTGTACGGGGGAGGAGCACCCACGAAGAAAACTGCACGACATCGCTATATTTGATGGGCTTCACCATGAACTCCTCCTCGATTTCGCCAAGTGACAGGACTCCAGCCATTGCGTTCGGATCGCCCATTCGAGGAAAGCGCAACGAGAAAAGAGGCTTGGCTAGCTTCCCCTGGGTAATCAACGTGTCGATGAGTGGCAGCTTCTGGAATTGGAGCCATTGGGAAGAAGTTGCTCGCATCCCGAGCCCTAGGATGCCCGCAAAGGATCCGTTTTGGAACAGGCCCGGCATGGCATTGTCGATAAGTGCTATACGGCGTGGTGAGCTTAATATACGGATACTCGGTTCAAGCCATAGTATGAGTTCAATCTACACATACCTGCTGAAACATTTCCTACTTCCAAACCGGAGATGTTGGCTCTCAGGGTGGCCAGTTGACCAGTCGCACGACCAGCACCGAGATCTGCCTCAAACTTCTGGTCATGATGGATCATGGTGTTTTCCTGGACGAATACATTAGTAGTCGCCTGTGAAAAGGTTATAGACTCAATTCACATCAGTGGCGAATGCCGCGTCCAGCGCGTAGCATCCACTCTTCGGATCCGAAACATCGCATTGCCCAGAAGCGACAAACGAGTCGCCCGTCGACGTGTCTATATTCAACGGTACTGATTGACCGTCCAACTTGACGCTCACCTGCATTCGTATGGTCAGCACATGCCGCAGTTGTTGGGAGAACTGGCTGGAAACTTACAACGTGATATGCGTCATCAGTGCTGTTTGGCGGGATATGCACCAATAGCTGCGATGCATGTACGACTTCGTGATCAGAGACGAGATTTTCCACCTGGCTGAGAGTACTCAGAGTCCAAAACAAAGCGAGCGCGAATGAGATATAAAGAGTCGCAGTGCCGAACCAATTCCCAGGCTGCTGCATTGTCTCTACGGGTGGTATTGGGTGATGATGCTGCTGCTGGTTGGCTTCAACGACAAATGGCCAGATCTGAGCTGAGGAACGCATGCGACGCGACGACTGAATCGGTTTCAAGATCCGGTGGGCCTAGCTGGATGCCCCTTCCCCTGGGGTATTAGGGGGCCGCCTCCTGGTCAGCCAAGCCTAAATTTGTGTAAGCAAAACAATTCCTCAATATTTTGCCAGATGTATTTGTGTTAGGTTTGTTTGTCCATCTGCTTCAATTATCATAACAAATTGATTTTATCTTCTTTTAAATACGTTGCCGATAGATGTAGCGTCCCGAGTCAATGAAAAGCTCAAGTTCACATTTTTGAGAAGAATGGTCTCGCCCATTCAAGCTTAGGTAACCTACAAGCTCAGTAGCCCACCTCCATGCTTCAGCTGAGAAGCCCCAAAACACAGCCGCAAGCGGACTCCAAGTGGCCCCAGGCAGCCAGTCCCAGTGGGATGGAACAGGCCTTTAAACCCCACCACCATTGCTTGGAATTCAATTGATAACTTTACCAAGTACCGATCTTCGTTCATACCTTCATGTTGAGACGTTTCTAGCAATTTCTTGCATTGAGTAGATACTCGTACTATTTTATCATATCTCCTGCCATTTGTTCCGATGTATTGTCTCCCAGTAACGGCTATTTCAATGCTGCTTGGCTGGTCGGCCATTCTTCATGCCATGTGTGCATGATATCGGGATGAAGCCCATCAAAACAGCCCAACTAGGTAGATTCGAACGTCACGAAGACATTTTTCAGTATGATCACGCCACTGTACATCCATCTATCAGAAATCGCCCAAAAGCGAGAAGCTCAAGCAAACACATACGATTCAGTGTCATCTCGCCGATCCGATCGGTGTTAATGTTTGGCCCTCTCCGTGTCATTTCAAGGGGCGTTTGGAGGGGCAGGCCAAGCGTAAGAAGACCAGCGGTAGCAGCACCTAGTGTCCCCATGGTTTCCGAACGCTCTCAGGGAAATCAATCCCGTCTTATTACGCGGCAATGTCTTCACGCTCGCGGGTGTCGAAACGGAGCGTGGGATGGGTGCTGCAGACGGACAAGAAGGGCCCTTGGACTTGGATCGGGCGCGTCGGGGTCGAGTATGGCTTGGGTCGAATCGAAGGACTTTCTCAACTTGAATGGCTCAAGCTTCTGAGGGGGCGTGGGTTGCAATCTGTCAAATGCGGTTTTGGTCAGTATGTCGCTCATCTACATGCATCTCGCTCACTCCAGATTCGGGCGCCACCCACGCATTTGGCCACAGCACTGTCAGTCAATACAATATTATCCTTTGCTCCCACGACCACTCGACATTTCTGTCGCCGACTTTTGATTAGGTTGATTCATAACTTCGTATTCATGTTGGATCTGCCTACTACCCAGGGCTTCATGCATATCGTGATGCTTCGTAATCAAATCGTCGAAGCGTAAACCATAACCATCCCCCAAATAGTAAATCAAAACGCGTGTATGCATGCCCTCCTCATGTGTCCCCTAACTCCCTCTTCAACGAATGCCATTTATATCGGAGATCGTAGGAGTAAACAGAGCGTAGTCAGATCTCGTCGAAAGACATACCGTCACGCTGTTCCTCGGCCTTGATCATGGCATCCACGCCGACAGCGTCGTCCTCGAAGGCGGCGCCGTTGGGGTCGGACAGCTTCAGCTGCTGCATGCGCTGCTCCTCTTCCTCGTCGAAGATGGGCTCCATGACGGTCTCCTCGGTCTTGACCGTCTTCTTGGTGCGACCTCCGCCGGGGGTGGTGGCAGCGGCTCCGCGTCGGGCCTTCTTGGGCGGGGCGGGGGTGGGCGAGCCGTTGGCAGCATCCTCGTCCTCATAGTCGTCGTTGCTGTCGGCAGCAGCGGTAGGGGCAGGGGCGACCTTCTTGGTGGTGGTTCGCTTGCGCTTGCTGGAAGCGGCCGCCTTGCCTGCCTTGCCGGTCTTGCCGGCGGGCGTCTCGGGCTGATCCTGCTGGCCCTTGCTCTTGCCGTCCTTATCGACGCCGGCTGCGGCCATGAGACGGATCTTGGTGGTGCGCCAGCACTCTCGGGCGCTGGCCGAGTTCTTGTAGCCGCCAAGAGTGGCGAGCTTGTCGAAATCGATCTGAGTGTTGAAGTAGGCCTGGTTAGCTGTGTTTATTCTCTTGCCTTCTCTCCGTAGCCAGACATCAATTGAGGAAACCAATTTTTTTTTTTTTGAAAATACTAGAAGAGAAGTGGTTGACAAGATGATGTGGAAACATAGGATGAATGATTCAACATTCTTCCGAGTTTGACACCTCACTCAGGATGTTTCTGTGGCTTTCACGGTCGAAGATGCGTGAAGCAGCACTCAGGCAGGAAGATGGTTTGATTAGAGCAAAAGGCATGGCTATGTTTATGCCTATTTGTCGAGGAATTGGAAGGAGGATAGCGGAGTGAAGGTGATAGCATATGAAAGAGGAGGTAGGGACAAGATGGAATTTGTGTGACTCATGAGAACAGTGGTTTGGTCAGACCCAACAGACAGGCGCCATCGTGCCCATTGCCAGACCGACAAAGACAATACGCCACATGGGACGACGCAGTATGAAATGAGGAAATTGAAGCAAAAGAGTGGTATATCCCACACAATACGTACCTTGGCATCGCCAGTGAGGCAGGCCCAAGCCTTGGCGCTGATCTCCATGTCGCGCTGGGTGAACTGGGGTGTCTTGGTCTCAGCCATGGTTGCGGTTGATGATTCAAGTGTGAGAAGCAATTCTGGTTGGTCTGTAGGGAATGAAGAGGTAGTAGTAAGTGAAGGATAGATGTCAATGGTGGGATGGATTAAAGAAGGTGGACAAGGTACTGTTCACTTGTCTTGGGTGAAAGGAGCGGGGGTCTTGACCTGAGGTCGTGGGTGTTGTTGAGATGGTGGGTGCAAGGTCGAGTTGGGAAGTGTGAAGGTGGGTTGTCGGTTTGCCAATCGACTGTGAGTGCAGACACAGGTGCAAGATAAAAGGTGTGATGAAGAAAAGAAGGACTGCAGACAATTCAATTGTCTACGCGTGTTGAGGTGGGTGAATTCGGGTTGGGGAAAACATGTAGGTGGTCAGTTTGGGGGAGCTTTGGGCAGGAAATGGGAGAGATATCTGATTTTGCATGGGCCTGTTCACGAATACTTCACCGCGTGGCATCCACTACGCGACGTAAAGTACCTGTGATACCACTGTGCGAGCCAAACTTGTT
This sequence comes from Arthrinium phaeospermum, assembly GCA_006503535.1. Lineage (NCBI taxonomy): Eukaryota > Fungi > Ascomycota > Sordariomycetes > Amphisphaeriales > Apiosporaceae > Arthrinium > Arthrinium phaeospermum. The sequence continues at coordinate 1,962,358 of QYRS01000001.1, read as the reverse complement.
GTAGCTGGGATCCTGCTGCCTAGGAAACAGGAGGGTTTTGATCGTTATCGTCACCATTTGCACCATTACTTCTTAAGAACTTAAGATATCTTACAACACCACGGCATGGCAATACGCTTACCTGCTGGATATCCTATGCCCTTAGATGAGCCACTGATATTGGCGAAGTATTGTCAGCACGCATTACCAATCTAAAGCAAGCTCATTGATATCGCATCAGGCAAGGTGTTCCACTATCTGCACTGGCCTATACGAGTATGTAGAAGCATTGGCTCGAAAATGTGACACGCACCTGACTGCATGGTAGATTTGACAACCCATTCTGGATTGAACCATGTACTCTTTCTTTACCTATGGGGAAAAGAAGCATGTCCTCCTAGAGCTCGAACTGTTCCTCTAGTCAGACTTCTGTAACTGAACATGTTCCATGTGTAACACAATGGCAAGTAGTCTTAAGATATGTCTAGAATAATGCGCAACAGATATGCAAAATGCATTTTACAACCCAACCTGTTCACACGTGCTTGTCATAGATCGATCTACTCGGCGATGACAGTTGTTCAGTATCTTCTTGGTAACAAAAAGTAACAGTCTCTGCCTATTACATCAGTTGGGTCTCGGCCTTGGTTCAAGAAAAGTTGGAGCCATTGGCTTTATGTACGGCACCATAACGCCTGGCATAGAAATATGGAGGATGGTATCAACCAACCACTCTGCGAAGAGTAACACGCAGGGTGTAGGCCCTTTATGACACGCGTGGTCTAGAATCATCTGACATTGATGATATTACATGTAAGTTTAATATGTCGTTTACTACACAGGGCCCTTGATATGAAAAGGAGTAAAAGCGCAACAGTAACTTAGAAATGGTGCCAGCGTCGGCCGAAACCGAACTTGCTTAGTTCCAAGGCACATACGACCGAGCTTCTGATTTCTAGAGAAAGAGCGCACAGGGTGGAACTGGAGAGAATTTCCATCTATGTTATGTGTTGAGGGATCACAATGAATTAATTACCAAGCCGACAGGCGTCGGGAGTGGCTTAGTATATGCATATCACAGTCGATGGCTGCTGATTGCATCATGAGACATGTAGCTATGTTTCGTGTCTCATGCTCAGCACTCGCCGACGGGACACGAACGGAAATATAGTGGTTGGAAGGACAATGATAATTAGAATCTCTTCGATGACAACGGTCTTTCGCAGCGATCACCAGCATTGTCTCTCAAACCCGAGTCGAAGTAGAAGAAGGTACAGGGGACTTCCAACCAGCCAAAAGACCCCCCTGGCTCTTTTTAGCAGGGATCTCGGTGAGGCTCACACATCGCTTGTTTTCGGCCCCTCTGGAGCCTTGGCTACGGCATCATAGTATTGGTGCAATCTCAAAACCCCGTTTCTCACATCAGCCTCTTGTGGACTCAAATGGATACAATAATCACCGACCCATGATTACCAGTCACTGGTTCGAACCCAGGAGGACGGTTTTCAGCATATGCTGTTCACCAGGGTGAGATTACGGTGGCACGCGTGCTGCTACTACCACGCCTATGCGATAATGCCTGTCACGAGCTCACGTAATCATCACAATCCCTGCGTTTAGATCTTTATTATTCGTAGCAGGGAATCTTCTGAATCACTCATTAGTGCACCCGTGGTGCTCTTTAGGACTGTCGAGCTAGCATGTGGGTGGTGCACGCCGTCATCAGCAAAGTCACACCCTGGCATGGCTGTACAATACCGAACGCCGAAAGAGGGTTAATCGTTGGGGGCAGACATATATAATTCCCGTATCTCTGCATTTGGATTTGTGAAAGACCACCAGAATCTCATCTTAGTATTCCTTTAAACACCTTCTCATCGAGACCGAAGCAGGCATGGGTGACTTTGCCAACGAAAATGCAGTGCCGCAAGCAACCAGCACAATCGAGCCTCATACCAAGAACTTGCGCCAGTACGTGGTGGCTCAGATCCGAGGTTCTCGAGTCAGGTTCCCCGACTTCCAGACTCTCCTTGCCCACTGGCCGCAAGGCACCCACCCTGACCTGGACCGACTTGACCAGGATGTACAAGGAATACTCAAGAGGTGAATGCAAATAGTCTCGCATAACTTCTTTGTCCGCCCCTCCCACAACACCGTTTGACTGAAACACCGAAGCATTTTCCCCAACCCTGAAGATGCTGGTAGACTGCAGCGGACAAAAGCAGCTAAGCTTGGACTCTTCGCGGCATCATGGTGGGCCTACAGCTCCTATGAAGCTTTGAAGACACTCCTAACCCTTAGTATCTGGGTGAGACATTGTTTCCCGTGGCAAACGCAGATATTGACTAACAGAAGTCCTAGCTGTTTGTATGGGATGACGGTAAGTGAATACCTAGGCTTCAGTTGAAAAGTCTCCATGTTTGCTGCGAGTTTGGGCTGACACCAGTGCCTTCTATGATTAGAAACCGACTCGGGGCAGTTCTCATACATGATCAACAGCTTTTCTCAGGCGTCAGAATTCCGACAGGAAACACTTGCCTACTTGAAAGAATCCCTCTCGGATGGTGAGAAACCCGTTTGCTTGGCTATAAGCACCAATCCCATCATCACCGGGTTCGGGTCAGTGGGCCAGAGTATAGCCAGCTGGGGTGATAGGGGTAAGTCTCAATTCCCCAATAGATCTTAATCCTGAATCGTGCACTAACCTGTGTGGAACAGACCAAGTTGAAATGTTCCTGAAAGAACTTGTCTTCTTCATTCAGATGGTTGAAGAGGAGCAGAGGGCGCTGGCCAAGCCGCACCTGCCCACCGTTGACGACTATATGAAACACCGCATGGGCACAAGCGCAGTCAAAGTCTTCTTGGCGATTATGGAGTAAGTTGAAATTCCATGCTTTCTTGCTGATATATCACTCGCCCTCCCGTATCTGCAGCTTTCTGGGGAATGACTGACCATCAATCCAATCCAGATACTCAGTGGGTGCTACACTACCGAAAGACATACTCCACGACAAATCCATGGAGATTATATGGCATGAGACGAACGTGATAGTGTCCATGTTAGTAAATACCAAGAACTACCTAATGTTTAGCATTTTGTGTATCTAACCTGATGTCACCCGCAGAGTGAACGACATGTTGTCCTTGAAGAAAGAGATAGTAAGCCATCCGTTTACCGAAGACAGCCGAATCTTTTATGATGGTTTAGCATTGACAGAACTGGAAAACAGGCACAGTCACAGGTCGATACGTTGATACCTCTGCTATTTCTGGAGTTGGGGTCCATCCAAGCGGCAATCGATCACGGCGCTGAGATGGTGGAAGCCTCGATTGGCCGATTCGAAGCTGCTGAGGAAGACCTCCTGGGTAGGTATCCAGTCAGGCCAGATTCTGGCCGGGCACTGAAGGACTATATCGATGGGTGCAAATACGCATGCACGGCAAATTTGAATTGGAGGCAAGTACATGCACCCCGTATTCGATTGAGATGACGGTTCGACTGACCACTGAAGCAGCCTAGTGTCCGGAAGATACAAGCTTGATGCCAGTATATGGCCAGAGGTCATTCTGTAATCTACTCCACCAGTGCACACCAGATCCAAGTTGTCAGAAGGGTATCGTCCAATGTTTTTCTTTTCTTTTCTTTTCTGCGTAATTGTATTTCAGTTTTGGGAAGACTTCAATATCATGTAAAAGCGTGGCTTTTCGTTCTTCCCTACTAATCAGTATCGACGAATAATGCCTCGAACAATCCTTGGGTGCCTCTAGGAAAAGATTTGTACTCTAACCCTTGTACACTCAGCCCTGAGCGATAATGACGGCCGCCTGCTCAGCCAGTGCATAGACAGCAGCCTGGATGTGAGCACCGATAGCGATGGGGATGACAGACGCATCCACGATGCGCAGATTCTGGACCCCCTTGAACCTCAAGTCGCTGTCCACAACCGATCCCATGGAACAGCTGCCAGCACCATGATACGTAGAGCTAGGGCGAAATACGTTAGCATTATTCATGCGATCCCATCTGGAGTCGTGTAGATCTTCACTTCACTTACATGCCCTGAGCCCGGACCCTCTTGTCCAAGTCCTCGTCACTCGTGTCGGTAGTCAACGGCTCGATCCCGGGATAAGGCGTCTCCGCCTCGACAATATCCCGACCCAGAACCGTGGTATCGCCCGTCATCAAGGCCGCGACCTTGCGAAGCGAGTGCCGCCACACATACTTATCGACCTCGGTGGCGTAGTAGTTCGGGTCCAGCAGGGGCTTGTCGGAGATTTTGTTGGACGCAATGCTCACCGTGCCCCGGGACGTGGGCTTCATCGCCATCATGAAATTGCTAATGTGGATGCCGTCGATGCCGAGGGGAGGCACGGCCAGGTACATTACCATGGTCTCCATCATGGCGAACTCCCGCTTCAGCAGGTAGTGGTCCGGGTCTGCTTCGCCGCCTTCATCGTCCCTGGCCAGGGCCGCCTCGAGGCCCTCGCGGGGCACGGCGGTGGACGCAACGTAGCTGACCGGCGTGCCCGTGGCGAACTGGGACTCGGCGAAGAGCGGGTTCGGGGAGCCGATGGCGTAGCCCTTAGACGGGTCCTTCAGTTTCCAATTCATGCGCACCATGACGTGGTCGGTGAAGTTCCTGCCCACCTCGGGGGCATCGAGGACGGTTCTGATCCCGTGCTTCTCCAGGACCTCCTTGGGACCTAGGCCCGAGAGCATCAGGATCTGCGGGGTCCGGTATGCCCCAGCGGAGACGATGACCTGGCTGCCGCGGATCTCGGTCCCATCGTTCTCCAGACGGACACCAATGGCTTTGGGCTCTCCGCCCTCTCCATCACTCAACAGAACAGCCGCAACCTTGCTGTCGGTCAAGACGGTGACGCCCTCCAAAGAGTACACCAGAGGCGCGACCTGGCGGGCGCCTTGACGCCGATTCTCGTTCAGCTGGCCGACCCCTAGGTTGGTGCCGGCATTCATGTCGTTCCCAGGAAGGGGCTCGCAGCCCATCTCGCGCCACGCCTGCTCGGTGAGGCCGGCCAGCGGATACACGCGGCCCGTCGAAAGCGGCGACTCGATGTGGAACTTGCCGTCGTGGCCGTGCTGGTCCGCCAGCTCGTCGCTGTACCACTTCTCTGTCTTCTTGAAGTAGGGCAGCTGGCCATCATAGCTCCAACGTGGATCGTGGACCAGATCGGCCCAGCTGTCGAAGTCTGCACGAGAGCCTCGAAACCATCCGCCTACGTATTGCGTCGGTCAGTCTGACCAAAACGAGTGAAATGTTTAGGGAAGACTTACACCCGTTGATGATCGAGCCTCCGCCAAGCGCGCGTCCGGCGGGGATGTCAACCTCGCGACCGTCGAAGTGCTTCTGCGGCAGGGTCTTGTAGGCCCAATCATACTTGCCGCCGATGAAATTGAGGGAGTGAAACTGTAGGATATCTTGTTCCTGGCTGACGTCTGGGCCGGCTTCGATGACCAAGATGCGGGCAGATGGCTGGTACTCCTTCAGACGACTCGCCACCACACAGCCTGCCAAGCCACCGCCCACCACGATGTGGTCCCAGCCTTCGGAGGACACCATAGTATTGGATGGTTGGATGTATACGTTGCTTACGGGCCTCAAAGCTGTAAATACTGAGAAATCATGGAAGACGGAAGTTCTGAAGAGCAATTAGATGTAGTTGCGGTGGTTTTGAAAAGAAGTTGAGGAAGAGTATTGATGATGTTGGTTGTTGGTTCCGCTTGAGACCGACCCGGTGGAGCATCAAGCAAGGGATGCAACGAGGGATGTGATAAGAAGGCTCCGGGCGGGCTTCCCCGCGGGCGGAAAATGTCGTTGGTTGGTCTCTGCATATTATGTGGACTATCTCCTGATGATCATCTTGATCGGAAGCCTTTTCGAGCGTGTAGTCTTGGCGAGTTTCTTCAGTTGGGTCTGAGATGACACGCAGGCCCCAAACATGACTTGTTGATGAACTGGACGTCTTTGATCTCTGACCTTCCATGTTGTAAAGACATTCCGTTCCTGGTGCTTCACTGACCCCGACGTCGGATCCGGAAATATTTCGGATGGTCGTTGCAACACTCCATTGGACAAGGGGCAACACAACTGGTAGAGTAGCAACTGCGATCCTGTGAGGTGCAGAGATCACTATCAATTCCTCTTATAAGAATCTACTCTAACCTCCTGAAGCTTCCAAGCACTAGCTAACATCAATTACAAGCAAAAAGGGTGGGTGCAGCATACATAAAGGGGGAAAGAGGTAATAAACATAAGGAAAGGGTAAAGAAACATTATCCCGTCTGCTCCTCGGAAGAAGTAATCTCCACAGCATGCCTTGTCGTTCCCTGAGGTTCCCTCCTTTCTGTTTTGATACACAAATGATTAGGACCAACTATGATTATATGGGACGGTGGGTAGCTGAGCCGAGAAGGAAAAAGGGTTGAATCGAGACAGGTACAATGCAAGTGTAATCATCATACCCCACGCATACTCAGTGATAGTCAGGCACACACAGCCGCTCATGCGACCCGTGACGGTCAGCAAGTGGGTACTCACCGAGTTCCTGGAAGCTCCGCGAGCGCCGGTTCCTGCGTCGCGGCGAAGACAGCGCGCCGTACAGTCCCAAGGTAAGGACATTGAGCACAATCTCGACAGGCAAGGAAGAAGGCGGCGGGTCCCTCCTGTTGTTGTTGGCGTAGTACTTGTCACGAGCGTCGCCGGCAGTTTCGTACGCCATGGGCGGCTGCCGGGCCGAGTCGTAGCCCCCCTCCGAGGGCGAGACGACCACGCCGGCCCTCTCCTTGCGCGAAGGGTGGGGACTACCGTCGTCCCTGCGGAAGGCGACGCACATGGTCAGGACGTGGATGACCTTCTGCCAAGGCTCGCGGTAGTCGTAGGGCTGCGCGACCTCGACCCGGCGGCCGTCGCGCGCGAGGAAGATCTGGACGGTGCGGGGGAGGAAGCGGCCCGGGTGCAAGACGTTCCAGAGGGCCGAGTTGACGAGCATGAGCCCGGCCTCGAAGATGTAGAAGTAGTACTCGTAGCTCAGGAAGGGGTGCACCTTCCTCATGGCCTCGGGGTTGTCGTACTCGATGTGGTTGTCGCCCGTGTGCTCGATGAGGCGGTAGACGCAGCGCACGAGGATGACGACCATGCTGACGTAGAGCGTCAGCAGCATCTGGCGGATGTCGCGACGGTCGCGCGGCGGCACCATGCCCGTCTTCGCCCCCCTGGTCTCGCATCGGTAGTGGAACATTCCGGCCAGCACCAGGAACGTCACGATCACGAGCACCTGCACTGCGTTGGCTGCTAGCATGATGCCGGTGCCGATCGACGTGTTGGTGATCTTGGGGTTCGTGCCCAGCGCCGCGCCGGTGCCGTTAAGGCCTTCCACCACCAACATGATGCCGCCAAAGATGCCCATGACCTGGCGGCCGGGGATGATGGCAAGATATGGCACGTAGTAGAACAGACGGGCCAGGATGTGGTAGTTTGCGAGTTCGAGAAGCGGGCTGTTGGTGGGTTGGAGAAAAGGGACCAAAGTCAGCAGCCGCGATGCTTTAGCCGAGATCACTCCCCAGTCTCTGGGTTGTCTCTGCCACTTCTTCTCCCTTGGAATGCACATCATACTTACGGAGCGCAGTAGATGAGGACTTGGCTAACGATGAATATGCCCAGAGATGCAGGGTTGTTTTTGTCGTAGAGGTAATTCGTACCGGTGGCGGCCCAGGCTCGAGTGGCGTATCCGACAACAAATATTATGCCGCAAAGAGGGTGTAATCCCACCACCCTCCATGCCTTGTACCGGCTAAGACACCATGGAACGTCAGTCTGAATCATTCCGAGGAGTTAATACGTGTGAGTTCGCTCTCGGCCGGGACGTACTGGCATTGCCAAAGATGGAAGATGGCTGAGATTGCGTAGAGAACTGCAAAGATGATGGGCAAAATCTCATTGGGTTTGTAGATATACAAACTCCAGGGGACTGGGAATACCATGTTAGCAACCGTTGGTCGAAAGTCAAAACTCAAAACTCAGGAAACCCTACCAGGATCGCCATATGCCATGTTGAGCTGTGCACTGAATCTTTCGTGGTGTTAATACGGCCGCGGAGTAAGAATGTGAAATGATACTGGCAATGCTATTTCGACAATCAATACCAGAGCAATAGTAGATAGAACAGAAGTGGAATAGATGGAAAAGAAAGCAGTCTCAACAATATCGTCTTTGAAGAAAGAACGTTTGGCGTCTTGCCGTCTCTCAAGTAGTCTGTCGAAGAGAGAGGATGATGACGGAACGAAATATGTTCCAAGACCTGCTTGCCCGTCCAGTCTTATTACTACACATTTCCTCAGCTTATTGATATCCTACATGCATTTGATTGCACCCATTGGCAACAACCTCTCGTATGGTATTGCTTCAGCCCACGCGTCGGGTTGGGTCAGCCCCTGCAGCTTTTGCAGAACAGCTTGGCCCGATTAGGAATATGCGTCCGCCAAGCCGCTAGCGAGATCTTAGCCGCTTTCCCCCCTGTCTGGGGCTTTTTTTGACAGCCCGCCTTCATCTAAACCCTTTCTGTCGATGAAAACCGCCAAGCTATTCCTTTTGCCTACGTCACACTACATGGACAAGGGCCAAACAGATAGGGGACATTGGCGCTGTATGCCTACGCGTACGTAAGCTTTCTGAGTCTTGGCTTGTTCATTGCCCTTTACGGAGGATATGCGAGCCAAGCCATGTCGATATGATGCACACTGCCATGAAAATTCTTGCCTTTAACTACTTGAATCAATTTGCCAAGCAAAGATGTAGAGACCACAGAGAATTGCATAGCCCCTATTCTAACAGCAGCATATTGGTATGTCCCTTCTCAGCTGAGCTTAGTACTATAGAGGTCGGAAAATATAGTCTTTCTTTAGGGTTGAAAACGGTAAGGTAGTATTGTAAATAAACTAATTAACTAAACTAGTTACCGTTAGTTAATTAGCTATACCCTTATAATAAATTTAATATTAATTAGTTAGTTAAATAATTAATATAATTAACTTTAATTAATTAATTAATAATTAATTAATATTTTATAATATTTTTTTAATATTTTAAACGTTAAAAAAGCTTAATATTAAAAATATTATTATATTATTATTATTATTATATTATAATATAGTATATATATTAATTCTAATTAATAATAATATATAATATAGTTTAAATAATTAAAAAAATTAAAAAACAAAATAAAAAAATAATTACGTTAAAATTTAAATTTAAATCTTCTCTTTTTTTTAATTTCTTTAAAATAAATATAATAAGCTTTTAATAATTAAAAAGAAACGTATTATTACTATATTATATAATTTAAAAAAGTAACGATATTATTTAATAATAAGATTTATTTTATTAGGGTATTTAAGTTAATTATATATTAAAATAATTATTATTAATTAAGTAATAAAACTTATTATTAATAAAGGTTATTAATAAGGGTTAATAATATTAAAAAAGTTCGTTATTAATAAAAAAATAACCTTAATAAGGTTTAAATTTATACCTTTTTAAATAAATTAAGTATATTATTATTATATTATAAAGCCTTTTCTTTTATTTAATAAATAATATATAAAGAAACGATATTATTATTATATATATAATAATAAACTTTTTTAATATTAATAAAAAGAAGGGAATTAATTAAGGGTTTAATTAATAGTTTAATATTATTATTATTATTATTTAAGTTTTTTAAATATAATTAATTAATAACTCTCTTTTTAATTTTATTTATTATAAAGTTTTTTATAGTTTATTATTTTAATTCCTTTATAATTAAAAAGAATAAAGGATTAATATTATTAATAATACCGGCTTTATATTAAAATTTTAACGTTAAAAACTTTTTTATAATATTAATATTAAATTTAGAATAAAAATTAATAAATAATTAATTAATTAAAGAAAATAACCTTTTATATTTAATAAATATTAATTAAATAGTAAAGAAATTTAAAGCTATTTATAATAATTTAAGGTATATATTATAATAAATATACTATTATTTAATAAAGTTTTATATATTAATGTTTTTAAGTTTAATATCGTTTAAATATTATTATATATATTCGTTATTATACTTATTATTATAAGTTTAATTAATTAATTAATTACGTTATTATTATAAAAAAGAAATAAAGCTATTTATAAATATAAACGTTAAAAGGATTATTAATATTATTAATTTAAGGTTTAATTTATTTAAATTTTAATATTTAGTTTTTTATATATTTTTAATTATTTATTTAATATTATATACTTAATCGTTATTTATTATTTAAAAGTATTTAAAGAAAAACTTATTAATAAACTAAATAAAATATATAAATAATATAATATATTAATATTAAATAAAGGTTAATATAATAATTATTAACTTTAATTTAAATAATATTAATATTAATATTATATTTTATTAAATTTAAATAATTAATAAAATTATTTTTATATTATTTTAATTTTTATAATATAAACTTTAAGTTTAATAAATAATAATATATATTATTATATAACCTTTTAAAACTATTTAAATATCGTTATATTTAATTATTATTTTTTAATTAAATAAAATAATCTTTAAAGTTTTTTAATATTAATATAATTTTAAAAAGAATAAATTAATTATTATTAATTAATTAATTAATTAAAAAAAGGTAAAGGTATTACTTTTTATAAAAAAAAAGATATTAATTTTAATAAATATATTAAATAATTTATTTATAAAAGTATTTAATATATATTATTTTAATATATTAATATAATTAAAACGTTTAAATAATTATATAATATATATTTAATTAATATATTTAATTATTTTTAATAAATTTAAAAAGCTTTTTTTAAAAAGTAAAATTAACGTAATTAATATTTTAAATTAATAAAAATAAATTATTAATATAATTGTTTTAATTAATAATAATTATAATAATATAAAGTTTATTAATAAACTTTTAATAACGTTAATTTTTATAATCGATATTAATTAAAATATTAAAATTATTAAATTTATAAATATTTTTATTTATTAATTAATTAAAGTCCGTTTTATAAAAAATATTAATTTATTATTTATATTAAAAAAAAATTTATATAAAACTTATTACTTTTTATATAATAAATTAAATTAAATAAATATAAATTAATTAATTATATAATAATTTATTAATAATAAATTAATAATAATATTTATTAAAAAATTATTTATTAATTTTAATTTTTTTATTTCCTATTTATTAACGTTTTAATATTATTTATTTCATTATTTTATTTCGACGAGTTTTTAAATAATAATTAAAAATTAATACGGTTTTTTATTTTATATTCGTATAACCTTTTTTTAATTCTATAAAAACGCGATATTTATTATCGAAATCGTGAAATAATTAATTATTATTTTTTTTAATCTTTTTTTTTATTTTTATTTTTTATTAAATAATAAAAAAGGAATATAAATATAAAATTATTTTTTATTTTAATTTTTAAAATATTATATTATTAACGATTTTAATAATATCGGGATATATTAATTTTAATTAATTAATAAATTTAATGAAATATATTAATTTTAAAGCGTTATAATATATAATTAATAAAATAATTTTTTTAAAGTTATTAAAAACGTTTTTTATAAATATATATAATATAACGTCGTTATTAATATTAATATTCGCTATAATATATATAAATAAATATTAAAATTTAAATAGTTATATATATTTAATAATATATAAAAGATTAAAATTAAATAAAAAATAATAATATATATATATATATATAATAAAAAAAAGAAATAAATTATAAGTTTTAAGTAATATATATCGCGAAAATTTATATTTATTTTTAAAAGTTTTTTTTAAAAACCTATATAAAATCGATATTTATATACGTTAATTTTAAAAATTTTATTATTCGATACGAATAATTTTTAATAAATTTTAAATTATAATATAAATAAATAATTCTTTTTTCGATAATTAAATATAATATTATCGCGAGCTCCGGGTTTATTTTAAATTTTATATTATAAAAGATAATAAATAATTATAATTAAAAATTATAACGAAAAAAAGGCTTAAAACTTATTATTTATTATTATTAAAAGTTTAATTTTTTTAATTTTATTATTTAAAATATTTATTTATTTTAATATAAAGTTATTATTAATTTATATTATTATTTATTTATTCTTTATTATTTATATTAATTATATATAATATATATTAAAATAAAATTTAAATAAATTAATTAAGGTTTAATAAAACTTTAATTATTAAATTTAATATATAATTAAAATAATAACCTCGTTAATAATGTTTTTTAAATTTATAAATATTATCGATAAAATTTATTATTATATTTATATTAATAACGTTATTAAAAATAAAATATTTTATTTTTTATTAATATTATATAAATTAATAAGCTTTATTATTATAATATTAATAATAGCTTTATTATAATTATCTTTTATTTTATATTATATACCTTTTTAAATTAATTAATAATATCGCTTTATTATAATTATCTTTTAATCGTTAAACGTAATATATTTAATTAATATATATTAAAATATTAATAATACGGCAATAATATTTATTAAATTTATTAATAATATATAATTAAATATTATTTTAAAAAAATATTATATTAAGCTTTAATTTTAAAGTTTAAATAATAATAAAAGGTTTAGAATTAATAGGAATTAATAATATAAAAAGGAATAAATTTATTAATAATTTATTTAATTAAAAGGTATTAAAAATGTTATTTATTAAAAGAATTATAGAGTTTATATATAAACCTTATATTATTATTATTAAGGTTTAAGTTTAAAAACGTTATAATAGATTATTATTAAAAAATTTTAATATTATTAATTAATTTTTATTTCGATTTAATTAAATTAATAATAAATATTTTAATATTATAACGTATATATAAATAGCTTATTATATTTAATAAGTTATTATATATAAACTTATTTAATAAAAAGGGTTATTTTATTATATAAAAAGAGTAAATTTAATATTTTTTTTATTTAATTAAAAATCGAGGCTAAATTTTTAAATTTAAATCGATTATACTTTCTTAATAATAATAAGGGTTTAATTATTATATTATATAATAAAAATAATTAAATGTTTATTAATAAAAGAGGGAGGTTAAATTATATTAATAGGTTAATAAATAAATATTATAACGGCGTTATAATAATATTAAATTAAATAAATAATTAATTAATAAAATTAATAAAGAACGTATAAGTTAAATATATTATTTATTATTTAAAATAGTATTAAAAATAACATTTAACGTTAAAATTATTTTTTAATTAATTAAAGTTAAACTATAAGCTAAAAGCCGGCTCTTTAACCCTTATTAATTTTAATTAAAATACTAAAAAAATATCGTGGGATTTATTAATTAAAAGCTTTAAAATATATTAAGAATCGATAATATTTTAACTTAAATTAATTAAAAACTAACTATATTAATTAATTAATAACTAATTTAAGAATTTAATTAATTAATAGTATTTCTTAATATATTAATATTAATTAATTAATTAAAGGGTATTTATTAATTAATTAATATCTAATTAAAAATAATTAGTTTATTTATAACATTATAATAAGGCGGGTATTTAATGTGGTCCCTTTTTAACTTCATTTAAATAAAACGTTTAATATTATATATTTACTTACGATAGCTCGAAACTATTTCCATGCAGTAACTAGAATAATTAAAAAGAGTAAGGAAAGCCACATAGAACTAGGGAAAAACGAGCCGAAAAGTTTAACCTTCGGGAATCGATAAAGGTCACATGCGTGGTTTATACATCTATTAAGACTGCATTGGTGTCATTATGATATCAGTGTTTGAGATTTAGGTGACTACAAGTATGCATCATAGTCTGTTGGTTCAAGTCACCTTTCCCTGTCATTTCCCTATAAAAGGCACCACAACGGCAGGTTCAAACAGCCCTTTTCCCACTCAAGGATATCCAGAAAACACCAAAGAAATCAAAGCTTATTAGGCCACTGAGATCCCAACCAAACACCCACGAAAGCAAAACGTCAATATGTCGGCGCCGGTGAACCAAGGAAGCTGCTGTTCCAAAGACGACAGCAGCAGCTCCGGCAGCAGCACCACCACCTCTACCACTACCACCTCATCTTCATCAACTACCGGGTCCTCAAATTAGGTGAGAAGGGGAAAGATCACATCGGATCTCGTGTTTCTGGTCATCGGAGGACCTGCAGTATTGGCTAAGCAGGTTGATTATACAGAATGGTTATATTTTAGAGCTTTACCACATCCATTTGGTGTAATGCATAGTTCTGAATTAACTTCGTTTGTCCGGGTATATTTCATTGACTTGCTGTGAATTAAGCGTTTACCGGGTGATTGATTCTAGAGATAGAACCGTTGTTTACTAAGGCCCGTTCCCCCTTTTAAGGTTTTCGTTGACCTATAGCCCGAAACGTCAACAGGAAGGTAACCGGAGATAAGGTTGTCACGCATTATATCTACCGGCCCGATTCAGTTTTTTTTTGTCGCATCCCTCTTAATACCGTATCTCATAACTCATCTTCGCACATATCCCTTCTGAGCCTCATCTCTCCCCTGTCCACAATATACCACCCAAGACACCGCCACCATGGGTTGCCTCAGCGCCCTCTTCTCTTGCTTCAAGCCCAACGGCCCCTCCAAGCGCCCCAAGCCCCGCGAAGACCAAACCCGGAACCGCGCCCTCGAAACCCACCGCCGACGCCCCGACATCAAGACCTCGGAGCGCGAGGCCCGCAGCACGACCAAGCAATTCTATCACAACGAGCTCTCCCAGCAACAGAAGCTCGAGTCCAGCCACCAGGCCCGCAACGGCCGGGGCAAATACTCGCTCCGCCAGCAGCCGTGGCAGGCCGAGGAGGCCGCTGTGCTCCGCCAACGGATGCGGGCCGAGCAGATCCAGCAGGCGGAGCGGGCCCGCCGCGGCTGCGCCGTGGTGCCCGAGCACATCCGGATGGGGTCCGCCGCCCCGCCGGCGCCGGCTCGAGAGGGGGAGGCGAGGGGGGCGGGGCCGTCGCATGCTCAGGTGCAGCTGCCGCATCGCCGCAATGTGAGGACGTATCGGACTTCGGAGGATCCTTGGAGGTACCCACCGCCGCCGCGGGGCAGAAATGGCGAGTGTGGTCGTCGATCATCGAGGGCGTGATGGATGTCGCTGGTCTGTTCGTCTGTCCACTGTGGCTCTCGGCACAACACGTTGACTGGGCCCTCAAATTGCAAACTGAACCTGTGAAGGGGCTTCAGGGGTTAATACCACTGGATGGGCCTATTGAGAATGAATCATTTTGAGACACTACAAGCAGTAGTCATCATGGCTGCCTTGATACCTACCTATTGAGCAATATAAGAATCATCACCACATTAAATGTATCATATACGACTTGATTATTACTCTGAAGGGAGATTACTAGAATAGTAAATCCTCTCATTATTACTGTATGTTTAATTATCTCCTTCACACAACACTTGAGTACACCCACAGCGACCTCGCTAACCACCAGGGGATATCATCTTATGCACATCGATCGAAATAAGCAGCGTGAAAGCATACGGCCGGTCAAAGCACGCATCCCACGCCGTCTCCCCGGACCGCCAGAACGCCTCCAACACCCGCTTGGCGGTCAAGGGCACAAAGGTCCCGGAGTGCCGGCTCAGCATCTCCAGCTTCTCGGCCACGAAGGCCCGCACCTCGGCACCATTGTCGCAGCAGCCGGTGGCTTCGACGCCGAGCACGACGAGCGGCCACAGCATGCAATTCCTTAGGCTCGGGGTCTCGGCCGCCTCCGCCAGGCACAGGTGCAGGAACTGGACGTGGGTGGCGCGCTGGGCCGGCGTCGCGATCTCGATGGGGGGCACGCAGATGCTCTGCAGGGACGAGATGCAGTAGAGGGCTACCGAGGCCCAGAAGATGTTTCCCACCAGGGTCCACTTCTCTTGGGATTGGAGCCTGGACTCGGCCCACCGCTCGGGCGAGAAGTCGTATACACGGCCGAGAATCTCGTGTGCATCTCGCCAAAGGTCCAGAGTTGATATGGTCTCCGAGGCGACCGTCCTCCAGCGGAGGTGGTTGATGCGAATCATTGCTGCAATCAGGGGAGCCGCACAAAAGCCAAACGACGTGTTGTTGCTAGAGTACCTTTCCATGACGAATTCGAGTGTCTCAAGATGGATTTCGGTGTTATCCATGCTCGTTGCAGGACAAGTCGTATTGCCCATAACCGCGAGGCTATTTCAAGTCAGCATCTCCCATCATGGTGGTGGTGGTGTAAGCGGATAGCCACGTACTGCCAGAGACAATGAGCAAATTGCTCCAGATGCTCCGAGGCAGCTAGTTTCTCAAACCCGCCGCGAAGGGCTACTAGCTGGTGCATTACTTCAAGATGCATGCGCCAGTTCTGTGATACACCATGGTGGAGCTTGAAAACGTTTCCTATCTTAGTCATCTCCATACGCCGAAAGAGAGCTAGTCACTTACTTCAAGGAGCAGAACCGTCATGATCCCGGCAAGGGTGGCGTCGCCTCGTGGGTTGTTCTCATCTGATAGGTGCTCGCTGAGAGAGCGGATGGCTATACCCCTGTAGTGAAAGAAGCGTTCTTCCAAGTCCGGCATCTGGAGACTCCCGCGTGACCTGTTTATCCGGTGGCTCAGCACCGTGCAGAAGATCCCGTACCGGATGTGGTCGGGCTTCGATACGGCCTCCTGTATGTGCCTCTGTGTGACTCGATACAGATGCGGATTCGGGCCCAGCTGCCGTAGCGGTAGGAGATCCTGTAGTATGCAGGCATTGACTTTGTCAAAGACTGTTAGGGTGATGCTATCATGAAGCATGGGCCAAAGGATGAGTACCCACAGTATTCGACACATTCCACCAAGATACGCAGATTGGAGTCCTGTGCCAAACGAGGTGGTTCCGGCGGTAAAGCCATCGACCTAGCAGCAATCAGGCGCGCATCGCCCTTCTTGCTGCCGGTTTCGGCAGGCACGGCAGCATCGGCTTTGTGTCGCCGCGACTTGACCTTACCCGGCGGGAGCCACTGGATCCTCACCGGCTTGACCTTGCTGTAGCCGGGGCAGTCGACGCCGGATGCAATGCACCTCTTGCATGCCGGTTGGGTGAAGTCGCAGACCAGGCACCGTCTACGGCATTCCCAGCAGTGCCGCTTTGGCGAGGAATCCGATGAGTCTGCCATCAGGGAGGGAATAAAATCAATGCCGGCTAATGCTCGTCATGGGTACGGCTTGGCAAGAAGTAACTATCATTTGGATTTGATCATGGACGAGAGCCGAAGGGGGGCGAAAGGAGCCTGATCTTACATGAACTGCGGTCGGGTTTGACACCGCCGACCGTTACAAATGAACCAATTTGGCCCGTGCATTGATCGATCCAGCCATAGGGATGCAGGGCTGCAGGCTGCAGAGGTGAGTGGTGAGTGGCTCCTGGGTTGTTGGTTAGGGGGGCGCAGGGTTTGACAACAGGGGTCTTCATGCAGGGTGACGACTTTAGCTCGTGATTATCTCAATGTGGTTGATTGCAGCATCCGCCAATATTGCTCCAGTGGAGTGAGCACATATAAGCTTCTATCTGGACTAGCTATTGAACCATCGACAATGACGCCTCATCGGGGTACGAAAGGCACTAACTACCAAAGGAGCACATTTGTTTCTTGTGCCAGCGATATGGCTTGCACCTCCATTGCCTAACTCTCCCACACGAGTTGTCCAAGCAGAGGGAAGCTGACGTGAAAGCAACTCAAGTACCAACTGGTTTCCAGATCCTCCATCCGTTCGGGTCCCTAGGGTGAGCTTCGATCTCCCACTCCCTGAAGGTAAGTGCCTTTGGGCCCTCTTTCAAGATCCAATACACCAAGGCGTCGACCTTGTCATCATCGCAATCAGCATGCTTTAAGTCTTCAAGGGTTCGATATGTGACAGCCGAGGCAGGGCTGCGCATTCGATGGAAGGTACCCGCCATCCAGAGAAGCTCGACTGTCGTGCTTGGGTAGTACAGCTTGCGAGGCCAAGGCTTGAGGTTGATGTCGTACGGAGGCGAGGCCCAGACGACGTTGGCAACGAGGGGCAATGCCCAAGGCGGAAGCTTGGCACTCACGTACCGTTGCGACGCCAGTGGTTTCTTCAAGGCGGCAGGGCCCAGGATGTCGGCAATTGTGGCATTAGCCAGCGCCGTGACGCAGCAGTCATCTGGACCTGACATTACTATTGGGTAGGAGAAGGTCGAGGAGAGGGACGCTTTGCCGCCAGGATGACGCGTAAAGGAAAGCAAGAACTTGTCGCTGCTCGAGCTCAAGTAAATGCAGCCCTTGGGGGTATCGCGAGCGTCATCCCGACCAGCTTGCAACGCCTCCCACATGGCTTGGTGGGTAGTTTGGCGCACATAGTTCTGCCAATCGCGCGGCATGGATACGATATTTCCGTTTCGGACAAAGTAATGACCGTCTCTCGAGTACCACGTCTCGGAGTCCAGTATGGCCATGTTGACAGTGGGCTCAATGACGTCGAGTCGAATATTGTAGTGCTTGAGGGCCACTTCGCGTACCGCGCGACTGACTGCCTTGAGGGGGCTGATCATGAACTTGGAGGGAATGACGCGTAGGCTGTCTCGGTGAACAAGAGCGATACGGTCTTGAGCTTCGTTGTTGAAAACTTCCTTCCACTGTAGATTCATCTAGGTTAGTGAACGCCTCGCATATTGATAGTAAAGTCGTGGAGTGGCGTGGTTATCTCATTGGAGCTGATGATTTTTCGACTGGGAGAGCACCAATTACTTACTACCATGTCTTGCAGCTCGGGAATAAGACGAGCAAGAGGAAACGTCGACATGATTCGCGACTGACCATGGGCTGAGCCGATGCAGCAAGGTTACTCGAGGAGCAGATGAATGAGAGGCCAGGCGTGGTGTGTCTATTATTTGTTGAGAACGAGACAAGCAGGGATGTCCCAAGCCTGTCTGCAATTGTGAATGAGAAATGCCTGAAAACTACAGCTGCAAGAGAAACGTGGGGTGCGAAGAGCCTTCAAAAAAGGCCAGAGGGATGAGGTTTGTGGATAGGTAGGTTACAGCGCTATAGCAACTGCCGCCGAACTATTGAGATCCTCTGTAGGCTCTTATAGCGCCTAGAATTGAATGCTACTTGTCGCTTTCCAATTCAACTGTCATGCTACGCTGCACTGAAGATATCTATGAACTAATCACGGGGATTTCACGCGTCTACGCGTTTCGAAGGTAAGTGACGACAAGAGCGGAATTCTTCACGCCACTTCTTTTTTATTTCTCTTTTTTTCGATTCATACCAAGGCTCTAGAAACAAAAGACTCACAAAGAGCAGGTTACCCCAAAAATAACAAACTCAAAAACATTCTTCACACCACCAAGGCTTATGGGGATTTCTCTAACGTTCGTCTGTATTGTATTATCTCGTGCCATGCAGTGTCTAGAGATATCTGTTGTCGCCCTTGCGATGCCACGTGTGAACACTCCCACCGTCTGCGTGCTTATTCCATCGTCATTGTCCAGGCGGAGGACTGATGATTGTTCCATCATATCATCGTTATGCCGACTTGGGACTGATGGGCTTCCAAACCCTCCATCCATGTTTCTTATCATCCTCTGTCTGCCATTCCTCGATGTTGAAAGCATTCGCTCCCTCATGGAGCACTTTGTGGATGAGAACCGTAGAGGGGTCGTTACCCCGGCTTTGCAAGGTCCAGAACTTGGCATCCGTAGTAAGGTCACTCAACTTTGTGAAACGCTGTGTCATCCACAAGCGCGAAGCGGTACCACTTGGGTAGTAGATCTTGCCTGGCCAGGGCTTGATGTAAGCGTCGTGATGGCCACGTCGATGAACGACGTTGGTGATCTTGCTGCACTGTTCAGGCGAAAGCTTAGGGCCGACATAAGGCTGTTGAAGTTTGTATGCGCGCGTAGAACCCGGGCCTGGGGCGTCAACTTCCTTGGCGAATCGGAAAAGCCTGGTAACGCAATCTCCCTTTGTCTGGGCACGTGGACCTGACAAGATATCTGTAAAGGAAAGCAAGAACTTGTCTGTATCCAAATTCACATAGATGCAGCCCTTGGAGGTGTCGTCGCTCAGACACAACAATCGTTCAGCGCCTGTTTCTGAATAGACACGATCCCATCCCTCCATCTCGTCTGACGGAGCTCCCCAGGGTCCAGAGAACGGGGTCGCAGGGAACGAGGGCGCAGGGAAAATGCCAATGCTCAATTTGACGTTGTAGTGTCTGAGGGCTCGCTCTCGAGACTCTTTGTCGACCGCCATGACTGGGCTAATCAGGCTTTTGGAGGGCAGAACGCGCAATGTGACGCGGTGTACAAGCACGATGCGGTTGTCGGCTTCGTCCTCAAGTACCAGATCCCACTGTGATGACTGGGTTAGCTTACCACCTTTGAGATAGGCAACATGTGTCACAAATGTAGATGGTACTTACTATCATTTGGCGTAGCTCGGGAGGCAGGCTAGAGAACTTGGGAGGCGTCGACATGATGCCCGTGGAATAACACGATCGTTGGTGTTGGATAGATCCAAAGTATTGGGCAAGTAGGTACTGCCGAATAATTCGGTCAGTTGTTTGGGTGTTACGGGAGAAATGGAATAACGGATTGGGCAGAGCCAATGGAATAATGGGTGTTGGGTAGTCAGTCAGTGAGCCGTGGCTGTCGGACGATACTGGCTTGATGAGTGACAGTTGAAGGCGCAATCAGGTGGATATCGGCAGACACAGGCGCTCTCCTCTAGACCTGAAAAATTGTTGTGCAAGTCAAGTGGGTGTGGATGATATGAAAGGAACGGAAAGGACCTGCCTGGACCTTGTAGTCGGAAGGTTGAGCTTGAGGTGGTTGGATAAAATGGTTGTTCTTGCTTTGTACAATCGAACAGAAAGTGAAGGTAGTTTAGATTCTGATTCGTTCTTCACAATGATTACTTGACTTAACCAGAGTCTATGGATTCTCAATCAACTAGGATGTCGGATTATCCGCCATGTGATTCATCTGCTACTGCTCTACAAGCGAGTTCCATGCCGACTGCCAAGTACTTGGCAATAAATGCATCACTGGGGCCAATCAACGAACGATGCAAAGACTCAAAGTGCGCCTGGTTCAGCTGCAACAAGCCGGGCAGCTGCGTAAATCTATCGGCCGCCTTCGGGGTCGTATTCTCCCAGGGCGTGTGCAGGGCCGTCTGGACCGGCGCGTGGGAGGCCCCAAGAAGGCCCATGCCGTCAAAACGGGGAGGGGCCGCTCGCCGCAGTGGGGAGCTTCTGAGCTGCGTGCGGAAGGCCCACCGGCACTTGCCACAGATGACAATGGAGTCCACTTGTTGCATGCCGTTTCACACGCCGTCCCCCACCAGGCAACCGACAGGCAGCATACCATGGGCCAGTTCGGGAGTGGCGCGGGCTTTGGGGACCGGAAGGCCATCATCCAGATGCTGCGGCATAGTGCACGCGGCCTAGCTGAGATTACCACGCGGAGCTCACCAAAATCGAGAAGCACAGGAATTTCTGGTCGCAGAGGAACCGAGATCGGGCATTTCCCTGAAGTGTATCCCATTATCTAGCATTGATGCTGTTACTACTGATGGTAAGACACTTGGCTACCGCTTTGTTGGTCAGGCCCATAACAGCTCTCTTCTGCCGCCATTGGCTCGAGAACTTGGGCTACAAGTTCCTCCTGTGGAGATCCAAGAAACGGGTAGAAGATGCCTGTGAATAAACCATGGTCGATAACATAGTGGTCTACTGGTTGGTAGTGAGCAAAACGCTCGGCTTGTGAGCTAGTATTGGGAAGATCGTGTAGGATGACGGACTTAAGTGTTGGCTAGGTCGTCAGGGTTTTTACACACTGAACAGGAAATATGGTTACTGCCTATAATGAAGCACATTTGTTGTTTTCCTTTGCTCGAAGATGTATTCCGCATTGTGTCAATAAATAATCCTGGGCCCATCTAACAAAACACCCGGTCTAAGGCATCTCTTATTGGTCTTGTCATACAAAGTCACCGACTTGTGGTTGACTGGTTCTAACCACATCCTATAGACCTATGTGGCAAAGCCTCAACCAGAAGAACGAGTCCACAGTGGTCTCCCCTTAGTAGCCAAACCATTGAGATAACCTTGGTTTTATCCCCACAGCCGAGCCTGCTAGATTCCAGATAACATGAGTATCAAAGCAAAGAGGAGAAAATGTAAACGAAATTTCCGGTAACCATTTCAACGTGGGAATATCTTTTACGCTATTCCATAGTATACGATGCCCAGTAAAAAGACAAAGAGGGTTATCTCGGAAATGACACAACACTGGAGAAGACCCCTTTATTGAGGCTGCCCACTTGATGCAGTCTCGGCAATCGGATCTTTTTTCCTACCCTGCGGAGCTTGTCTTGGTGTGTCCCCTTCTCGTCCACTTCTAATTCCCACGACGAAAATAGCAGTTGCAGGTCATGCAAAGACCGACCCATTGTCGAGGCCTAGTACAATTATTCTTTCCGGGACCAGCACCAGATGACGTTAGGTCCCCGGGATGTCGCGACTGGCTGCAAAACATGGCCTGTCACCTCACTACTAAGTATGCACCTACTGTATGTAAATAATGGACAGAAAGACCAACCAGCATCGAAGCAATACGCGCCAGGCCATAAACGGCAACCCGTGCGCGCGCCCATGCTTCTTCGGCGCCGGCAGGGCGAGACACACAGACAGACCCTAGCCCGGCCGTCTGAGAGGCCCATTCCAGAAGCCCTCTGAGCATCACATGACCGAAGCCGCAAGATGAGTAATGTGATGCATTGGCCTATCGGAGGGGCATGGACAGGGGTGGCTCAGGACAGAGTGACGTCCCGAGCATAAAGCCCTCGTTGCGCAAGGAAAGAGGAGAACGCAATTCCTTGATCTGTACGCCATTCGTGCTGTAACCTGGTTATGTGCTCTTCCTGTTGGTCGTTCGGAGATCGAATTAGTAGTAGCACAAGCAGGTTAGTGCCAGGGGACTCTCTGTAGTGGCTGGTTTGTGTGTGTGTGCTCCACTACCGAGCAAACCAAGTGGGTGGGCGGCGCTTATTCCCCAATCCTGGGCACGGCCTATGGGAGCGCAGAGTCGCTGGCTTGGCGGTCGTCTAGTGGCAATACGGGCTGTGATTGGCCCAAAACGATTGCCTGGCAGCCAATCCGCAAAGGCGAATACCCCCCCTGAAGTTCTGCACGCTGCGCTACCTGCGAGTCAATGAGCCAGCCTGCCAGCCAACGTAGATCCATATCCACTTGCATTGGGCGAATCCAGGCTGTGGGTTATGTGTGAATGAGTCTTTTCGTCGCCTGCGGTCGTTATGGACTGCAATTCGTTCGGTGGCGTTATTTTCCTGACCCTTCCCTCTGTTCAGCTCCACGCGTACGGTGGATGTTGGCGGTTATCCATCATGTTATATGACATTATTGATCGTTGCAGTAGGCGAGGAAAAGAAAAGAGGAAAAGTCAATACTACCCCGGAGGAGGGGTCATGGCCCTGCTTTTTCTCTTTTTTTCTTTTTCCTGCAACCAACGATTCTTCGACACGGGTGGCATTCGTTCGAGAAAACTCCATCCAATGCTCTATCCGTTCGACCATATCGCCCGGGCCTGAGCCAACCTTATATCCATCACGCGATCTAGTGTCGCTACCATCCCACTTTCCCACTCCGGCCCGTTTATCTAATTCAGGCAACCTGCGGCCAGTTATCTTGACCGCTGGGGGACCTGACTGGCTGCGGAGATATTGCGTTCGCTTGTTAGCTCTGTTAGTTCGCGGGAGAAGTGGGTGCCCGGGCATGGTTGTGCGCTCTTACTTAGTCCATGTGCGACCCTCCGTGCCGCCCTCACGACACCTTCCCTCGCCCTCTTTGCCAGTTACTTCTTTATACTTGTTACATCTCTAAACTCTGTTACCAAGGTTTCCAAGGCGTCGTCTGTTGCTGTTCCAAGGTTTCGCCCGCATGTGACCGTGAGAACAGGTTTGCACTACCATCTTAGCATCACATCGCAGCCTCACCCTCATGCGCTTGCGCATCTGATACGCCGCCTGGGTGGGCTCGCGATACCAAGATGAATACCGGCCTCGAGCTAGCCATAGCCATGTGGGCGTTGACGGCCTTCTCGCTCACATTGGTCGTGGCTCGCCTTTACACGCGGCGGCATATCGTCAAGTTCGTCGGCATTGAGGACCACATGTACGCATGGACTGGTGTAAGTAGACATTGACTGACTCGGGTCCAATGCTACACCCATCCACTCGCCCGGGGCGAGTGGCATAGGCAATGAATGGATGCTAACACCTCTTTCCACAGGTATTCCTACTTTGCTTCACCGTCTTCATCCAAGTCGCCGTGCATCACGGCCTAGGGAAGAGCTTCTGGGGCCTGAGCATCGCCGAGTCGAGCGATGCCATCTTCTGGACGTACGTGGCCAACAGCTTCGCCATCACGGGCAACGCAATGGCCAAATTGTCGATGGGCCTGTTTCTTTTGAGGGTAGTCCAGGCTCGCTGGCAGCAAATCGCACTATGGGCCGCCATTATCGTCACCTGCGGCACCTCTATCGCCCTCGTCGTCATGCTCTGGAACCAGACCACGCCAATCCGCACCAGCTGGGACCCATTGCGCACCCCGGGCAAGTGGAACATTGAGATCCAGCCCATGAGCGTTATGCTCGGTGGTAAGTTCAGCGGCACGGGGAAAGGGGGGAGTGGAGGCGGGGTATAACATGTTGCTGACTTCTTTATCCAGTTTGGTCTAGTGCCTGCGATTTCTTATTCGCGATATTTCCTTGGTTATTCATCAAGGAGTTGCGCATGCCACAGCGCGAGAAAGTCATGTTGGCCGGCGGCATGAGCTTGGGAGTGATGTAAGTCAAAGTCCAAGTACAGGACGTTGCCCCACCTACCCACGAGCAAAACGCTGACAAGAACCCCTGAACAGTGCCGGAGCCTGCGGAATCGTCAGAACCGTAGTTCTCTCCCGGCTAGATGTCTATAACTACACACGTAAGCACCCAACTACCTCAGCTATCGCAGACCTACTTGTGTCATGTTGCTGACCCTACCCCTTAGTAAACTTCGTCCCCTACTTCGCCTGGGCCGGCGCCGAGATCGCCGTCGCCATGATCTGCATCGGCATCCCGACACTGCGGCCGCTGTACCTAAAGACCCAGCGAGACGTCGCGAGCGCGTACGCCCGATCGCAGCGCAACCGGCAGCACGGACGCCACCCTTCGCGGCATAGCCAGCAGCTGCCGCAATTCGACATGGTGGAGGGCCCTCCCATAGCGGAGGGGGGCGACCACAAGTCAGCGGTGCTGCTGGACGACGACTCCAAGTTCGCGTCGTCGGTGCGCGACAGCGGGCAGGGCCTACTCCAGCACGCCGCCGCCGCGGCGGTGCGGCCGGCGTCGAACTCATCGACGATGCGAACGGATTCGCTCCGGACGACGCGGTCGGTGTCGATCCCGATACAGATGTCGGCGGCGACGCCGAGGCCGGTGTCGAGGCCGCAGCGGGCGTATATGCGCGACTCGCACGCCACCAACACTACGTTTATCGAGGAGGAGGCGCAGCTGCAGCAGGCCGACGGGCCGGACCTGGAGAAGGGGTACCACCACAACAGGACCGGGTCGACGGCGCTGGGAGCATGGCCGGAGGTGGTGGATGCCGACGAGGAGGGGAGACGGCAGGGCGTGATCTGGATCCAGAACGACGTGCAGATCGAACGGAGCTATGCGGACAATTGGCCCTTGAAGCACTGATGGGGGAAAGAAAAGAGCAAGAGAAAAGGATGACAAAATGAAATGAAGACGAGACGGGATGGGGACAACGACGACACGGCAGCAAAACTAACCACAAACAACTTCTCCTTTCCTCATTTTTTCCTTTTAACGACAACAACTAGACTCTCATTACTAGGGTTTCCGACGCAAGTCGAGGTTTACAAACAGCGCCAATGTCTTTTAGCATTTCCATTAGTTAATCACTATACCCATTATACCATCATTATTAACACGCCGCGAGATGCCAATTGAAGTGAATCCGGGGCGGATGATCGGGACGAGCAATGCCAATTAGGTAAAGTTGAGTTCGAGGTGAAAATCAGGAAGCGATCAATGGCTAAGATCACTGGGGAAATCTCTTGGTACCCCGCCAACCCGCGTGAGGTTGCTTCCCGAGTCTTGAAACCACGACAGGATACCGAAGTACGCCTACCTACAGGACATGTTCATTGCACCAAGTACGGGAAGAGGTTCGAACTGATTCCGGTCCTATTTCTGGCCCAAAATGGCTTGGTAGCCACATGCGCAGACAGCTGGGCGATTCGAGCCTCGAACCCCTTGAAACCCAATTCAGTGGGGGCGTAGGCTAGAGGAGCCTCACTAATGTTTAGGCCCCGCATTGTCTCAGACGCCCTCTAGCCGGGGAAACCCGCGTTGAGGCTCTCTGGAGGCTTCAGCTCTTCAGCTCGAGCTCGTCCCCTCTCCATCTGCAAGTCTGATCATAACACGGAATGCATCAAATATGATAAAGAGAAAAATACTCGAAATCTAGATAGAATACCTATTTATTATAGTCGATCCGGATCATAATTCAACGTGAAGTCCATTGCGCGAGAGACTGGCCGATCGCTCTCTTCAAGCCATGCCGCACATCAAACGTGGTTCAGGAAACATGAGACGACGACAGTTGGCACCCATGCAACCCCAACCGGCAGCATCGTGAGTGGACACCGACCTTAAACATGTTGCTTGCCCAGGCGCCGAAACAAGAGAGGCAGAGAAACAGGCAAAAAACGAGATAAGATGTCGTCGGGCCTCCCGTTTCCCTCGCCTGCTCCTTTCTTTTCCTTTCCCTCCGCATCACAACGGCTTTTATGTTTAGTTCGTGATCTCTTGGGCCCTCGACTTGTTTCGCTCCCTCCCCTCTGGTTAGGGTCTATTACTTTCGCTTCGTTTAATTAATTACTCTTATCAACATAGACTGTGTCTTTTTCCCCATTTGTTTGAAGCTGTATTAGTGTGTTGCCGTTACGCTATACTATAGACACAAGTTACTCGCCAGTCTAGACATTACCCGTCTACCACCAAAAGGATCCGAATCATACGAGAGAGAGCCAAAACACTTTTGTATATACACATCCCGCAGCCCCCCGAAACCACCAAGACAATGCGCACCACCACAATCTTCAGCACCGCCATCCTGGCCGCCTCGCTGTCCCTAGCAGCCCCCACGCCCGCCCCGGCGCCAGAGGCCAAGGTCCCCTTCGTGACGGGCAAGCCCGTGATCGAGCTCGCCAACGAGCCCGTCCCGATCACGCACCCATCCTCCAAAACCAAGACCGTCATCGGCAGCAGCCCTGCCACTTCCGCCTCGGTCCAGGCGCGGCAACAAAAAGCCTGCTTCATAGTCGGGACCGAAACCCTCCCCAAAGAAGTCTCCGACGTCGCCGCCACGCTCGCGGGCAGCATCACATGCAACGCCAAAGTCAAGACCCTGTCCGGCGTCCCGGACGTCTCGACCGCCTCGGGCGTGACCTTCAGCTCCGTCGACTTCTCGCAGTCCAAGACGCAGACGCCTCTGGCCTTCGCGCTCGACAAGTTCGCGACGGACCCGACGTCGCTGGCCAAGACGGACCTGAAGCAGTTCCAGGCCATGCTGGACGTCTACACGGCGACCGAGGCCGGGATCCGCAGCGTGGGCGGCAACGTGGCGGCCCTCAAAATTCCCAAGTTCTTCCTCGCCATGCAGGTCAGCCGCATCCAGACGGCGCAGGGGAACCCGCCCAAGGCCGCCGGGCAGCAGGTCGACCACCTGCGCGACAAGGTCACCAAGAACGCGCCCAAGGAGAGCAAGGCGCTCGTCGACCAGGTTGTCCAGCTGGCTACCCAGACCAAGTAGTAGGATACCCAACCAGGAGAATTTGGACGAACAGGCTGATGGCCCAGCAGGCAAGGCGGCGCAGAATCCCATTGGATGAGGCAGGAAAGCGTTACCGATGATATCGTTCGTCGCTTTCGTAATCCGCGTCTTGTATGGATGGTTGGCGATGCAGGCTGTCGACCTTGTGGTATTGTAAAAACAGTGATGGTCATTTCCAGATAAAGCGAGCGAGCTCTGTAGGACAAATAATACACACGATAATACCTTCATGACGATCAAGAGTTGGTTTGTGAGCTGCGTGACTTTGTTTTCCCGTTTCAAGTCTAAAGTATCGTTTATATGCCATACACCGACCCCCAGCCACCCCGAGTTGAAACGCCCAGAATATGCTTGCCAGAAACAAAGCGCCAATGCCGTCCTTACAATATTAACCATATCAGATGTTTGGCGACAGCAGGTCATACTTGACACATTTCTCAACCTAGAACAAAGATGATTAGTAAAAGAACATACAATCACGAAACCAAAAAGAAGGAAAAGAAGGGGGGAAATAAACGTACATCTTCAATGCTGGCCTGCATGAAGCGGCGCGCCTCCAAGCCAACCCAAACCATCAGCATGGAGAAATCGCCTCCCTTCACCATGTCCGCGCCGCCGCGCGCGCCGAGCTGCCGCAAGATGGGTAGACTGCTGCTGAGGATATCGGTATCAGGGTCCAGGTTGCGACCAATGCCCTCCAACAATAAGATGCTGATGACGACGTTGACAAAGTCGCCCTCGAGTCGGACGTGGTGGCCCCGTACCATGCCAAGCACTTCCTGAAGAATGTCGCCAATCTTGACATTGCCCAGCGCCAGCGTGTTGCTCTTGACGTTCAGGACCAGGTGCTGCATTTTCAGAGCGAATATCTCCTTGTCAATGACGGCGTCAGGCTGTCGGCAGCGCTCGCACATCAGATGACCGGCCTTGTACCCGTCGAACTCAGCCACGGCCTTGAAAAGGTCCAGGAAGTTACGGCGGTTCGTGGCATTCAGTTCCGTAACTAGACCGTGTCGATGAAGATCAGCTGCGGGCGGAACCCTTCGGCATCGATCTTCTTCAGCTCGGCGTTCCATGCGGTCGTCCTTGCGCTTGCGGTAGGGGCGCAACCGTGCCAAGACCTCCTCAGTGACGTCGTGTTGATCCTTGGAGTGTCCCTCTTCGTGGCGCTGGAGCTTGGGCAAGTCCGGCTGCTGCGCTTTGTAGAAGCGCACCATGATGTTGCCCGGGTGCAAGTCAGCGTGAACGAAGTTGTCGAGGAGCAGCATACGCAAGAAAGCATCGAGGCCTTCTTGCGCAATGTCCTTCTGGAAGGTGCCGCCACCGTTTTCCAAGAAGTCCGCCAAGGGAATACCTTGCGCGAACTCCTCGATCAGGACGTTGCGAGTCGTGAAGTCAAGATAGGGGTAGGGGAACCACGCCGTGCTTCGGTCTTTGAAGTTCTTGCGGAACTTGGCCAGGTTGGCTGCCTCAATGCGCAGGTCCAACTGCAGCTTCATCATCTCACCGAACTGCACGACCTCGTCGGGGAGCGACAGCCACTCGATGGTCGGAATCATGTTGAGCGCGTTGGCAAAAAAGCCCATGATCCGCAGATCGCGCCGCACCGTCCTTTCCACCCGAGGATGCAGGACTTTAATGGCAACGTAACTGGAGGGGACACGCTGCGGTGTGCTCTTCAGAACCGTGTCCACGTTCTTGCGAACCTTCTGGCGTATCTTGGCCTCCTTGTCTACAACATCGGTGTCGGCAGGCGCGGCCAAGTTTGGCTTCAGCTTCGCCTTGTATACCTGGGCAATAGCACCCACGCCAAGCGGCTTCTCGTCGAATTCCTCGAATATGTCCTCAAAAGCTCGTCCGTTGAACGCAGCCTCGATAGTGCGCCTCGTTTCGCGCATGGGGTGGGCGGGTGCGTTGGAGTGTAGCTTGGACATGATGTCACACATTTCGTCGGGGAAGATATCGGTTCGTGATGCCGCCCATTGGCCGAGCTATTTTTACACACATGTAAGCGTCTTCCCGCTCAAAGGTCGACAGCAGTTGATGGCATACCTTGATAAATGCTGGGCCAGACCATTCCATGGACTGGACCAAAAAGCCGTACCACCAGAGCGTCCCGCTTCGCTCATTGTCGTGGTCTGGCTGTCGCGTACCTATCCATATGGCAGGGACAGCGAGTATTACAGGGACAAAAATGGTAACCAGTTGCAGAAACCGAACGCCGGTACAAAGGGGTTCCCAGAGATATACATCTAGATAATATACAATATTATGCCGGAGCTTGGTAAAGCCATGGCTGGTGTCGTCTTTCTTCTTCTCAATCTCGTCTCTCGAGATCTCGAGCATGCGCCCCTCAGAGGTCTGGTCTTCGTCGCCGGGCTCATTGTCCTTTTCCGATAGCTTGACGAAGGCGGCCGTACCTAGGAGCGTGCCCTGCGCAGCGGCCAGGAGGACTGTAGATTGCGACGGTCGCGCTCGTGATCCCGAGGAAGAGGAGAACCGCTTAAATGCGGACAATGTCGAGTGTTGCGATCGAGGGGAGAAACATCTCGGCAGATTAGGGGCTATCTGGGCTGTACCTCGGCGTGCGCACAGGCGGCCGAAGAGGAGGGCGGTCCTCATTCTCGTCAAGTCGCTGGGGGTTGTTTCCGGCCTGTAGTCGTGGGCATTATGGCAACAAAATGTCTGCCAGCTTGTTCATTTGGCGTCGCCCACAAGTTGGCGAGGTTTGGATCAGGAGGATATAAGCTTTCTGCCCTGGAGAAATGGGTGGACTGTCAGATCGGTAGACAATGGCGCCAGATCGTAGAACTGGACGCGCAGGTACCTCGATGGCCGCATTCCGTAATGGACATTTGCGGTGACGTACATCACCCGCGCCTCTAGCCTGGCGCATGTGCTTTTCGCGGCGTATGAGTGGAGAGCAACAGCGACTTTTTCTGCTTCCCGTCTTTCGCCGCGACCCGCTAAAACTTTTAAGTGCAACTGCCAAAAGTTGCTCGCATGCATTTTATCACAATCTTGACTACCTATCATTGCCCTTCTTGAACCATTGAGTTGCCTACTTCACCATCAACGACGCTTTTCAATTGCTGTACCAACACTTGCTTGATTCCACTACGCCCTCTACTGTTTTCGCATCTCTTCAATTCCTCCTTCGCAAACATGGGTTGGTTCTGGGCAGACGGTCCGCAGACCACACTGGCTGGTACTCCGACCAAGCCTACGCCCCCTCACAAATTCCCTACTGATGGCAGATCACCACCGGTAAGCCGACAACGCCGCTGCTTATCCGGCCAAGCTTCCGGTGTACTAATGTCTCACAGCCGGAGTGTCCTATGCACAAGCACCAAAAGGCTGCAGATGCCATGACGCCTCCAGCCGCCTGCCCCGTAAAACACGATGCGGCCGCTGCCGCGATGACGCCACCCTCGTCCTGCCCCGTCCCCCACGCCGCCAGGTCGTCGGCGCCCGAACCGAAGTCGACGCTTTCGAAGCTCAACCCCTTGAACTACATGTCCCCGACCTGTCGCAGGAGAAGGCGCATCCCAGACCCAGGCTCTGCCCACCGACCGCGAGCCCTCGACGATACCCGGGGCGACGGCACCGGCAACTGGGAGTACCCCTCGCCACAGCAGATGTACAATGCGCTACTCCGCAAGGGCTACTCGGATACCGACGTTACGGCGGTGGAGAGCATGGTGAGCGTGCACAACTTCCTGAATGAGGGCGCGTGGGCCGAGATCATGGAGTGGAGAAGCGCTTCGCCGGTGGCCTCTTCAAGGGCATTCAGATGTGCAGCCAGGGCGAGCAGAACTTCGACCGCATGGCTAGGAAGTACGGTTACGACAAGGAGGTGGAGGAGCTCTCGCCTAGTCTGGTGAGGTTCCAGGGGCGCCCCAAGGATATGACGCCTAAGGCGGCTATGTTCCAGGTCATGGGATGGCTATACCCCGCCAGTTCCAGTAAGTCTTGCCTCGTCACGATTCCTCTGCCCATATGACCATGGGATGAAGAGACACAGTTTGTGTTAACGTGAGAATCTAGGACTGACCACCATTCGACCGTCACGATTGGTGTTTCGCGCGAGACCAATGGTCGCAAGAAGGAAATCCGCTACGTCATCGATTACTATTCCGGCGGAGAGGAGGAGAACGGCGAGCCTGTCTTCTACCTCGACGTCCGACCGGCCGTCACGCCACATCCACAATCGAGCGAGCGGTCCGCTGGGGAGGTGATGTGTGGTGGAAGGCGTCCGGCGGTGATGTACGGGAGCAGGAGAGGCTCGAAAATTTGCGGAAGAATCGATAAACCCCACCTATCCAAAAGAGAGGGGTTCGGACGATCGACGACGACAACAATAACAACAACAACACAACAACATCACCACTTTTCTGCTCCACGGAGTTCGGGTTGCATGACGAGGAAGCTAGGTATGGACTGCCTCCCGGTGTACATAAAAGGGACGCGAAAGCCCGCTGGAGCTGCTAGGCGTTTTAATGTTTCAACGACTCATCCACTTCGCAATGGCACTTGCGCAATACTGGCACTCGCACATAGACAACTTACATAAACATCTGTATACTATACCCATAATGACCAAGTCAAACCCAATCAAGTGTTTACTTACACGTAGACCCCTTGCGGTCGGATGCTTGTGCACGATCCTCGACCCATTTCGCAGACCAGGTCTCCTCATTGTCAACGCTCTTGAGGCCCAACACATCTTCTGACATCCACCCTGTCGAGCAGTCTTGGTACATCTTCATCCACCCCCTGGAAGATGGCTGACAGCGTTTCATGCGGGGGAAACAGGTCCCTGCAGCGATCCCTTTGCCCGGGTAAATTCAAAAAGAGAATAGAAGTGATTACCAGCCATACTCCCATATGAGCAGCAACTGGACAAGTCAATCAGGGCCGGAGCTTATATTGCAAGCTACCACTGTCGGGGTTTTTGTGGTATTGAGTACCACATGGCTAATGCTCTCTGGTTTTCAATCTCCACAACTCCCATCCTGGTGACTGTGCGCCTGGCCTGGACCGTCCGCCGAATCCTTGGTACTTGTTCCCCCAGACTCAGCCGTTACCGCGGGGCGAATACCACACACCACCACCACAACTACAGTGCATTGCTACGCCGAAGCCGAGAATAGAAAAAGCCAATCGATCCTACAGTATGCACCATTTGCCGAAGGACAGCGTGTCTTTGTTTTCTTCAACACAATCCTCGCATCCTTCCTTTGATCCAGTCCCGGTCCTGCTTGACTCGTCCGCATTTTGGCATTTCGAAAGCATAGTTGCATTCCGCATCCCATACACTATTTGCTGCTTCTCCATGGTCTAGAGACGATCCGTCCGTTTTAGATTGAACACCTAAAATCAAGCGGGACGCCAGCACTACGCGCGGAAGGCCGGAAGCCAGCGAGTTTTTTCAACGCTTTAAGCATTAACGAGGACAATCAAAGCAGGCCCCCTCGGGAAACAAAGCAAGACGCAACGCCAATTTGAGATATACGAAACCTTAGGCAAGTAATATTAAAGCGAAGAGGGCAAGGAAAGGCAGAGGCAAAAGAATATGGTATTAGAAGCCTACCTCCCTCATTACGAGTTGCCTGCTGGATCGCATGCTCCTCATCTGGCTTTTCATCGGCTCCGCCTTCGTCGTCGTCTTCCAGGTTTCGCAGTCGTGGATGGAGCCCCGGCCGCGATGGACTGTCATTGACGAGCGATCTAAGTGAGTCCTTCTTTCTCGCTAACCTGTTTCTTTATACTTCCTTGCTATACATATACCTTGCCATTCCTTCTTCTTCTTTTCCTTGATCCTACAGCGGCTATTTTAAGTCCTGTCGAGTCGCCTGACTTGTGGTGTCTCTTACCACCCCCACCATCTGCCATCTGCCTTTGTGTGTGAATGCAAACCGTGTGCATACACAAGCAGACCATTTGTTGAGAGGGGCGCTGTCGCGTGCTTGCCTCTTTTCTTCAATCAGTGTGCCTCTCATCTCCTCTTTGTGTGAACTCCTCTTTCACTCCTCATTTTTTTATGCTCATGTTCGCATGTTGTAAGCCCACCTGAACCCGTAGCAGAATATGGTTATCGCTCCAAGATCCGCATTCCTCCACTCATAGGGCAGCAATACATGAGCTACGCTACTACAAGTAATTGGTGGTTGGTGCTCCCCTTCGCCCCTTCACCGCAACAATAGCATCCCCCATCATACCAGCGGTAACGCGAACCGACCCTTGCCCCTACATACAGGTTTTTTTTTCTTTGGGTATAGCGGTAACGCAAGAGAGAGGAGACGAACAAGAAAGCAGTCGAGCAACGGCAAATTCTTTCTTTCAATTCGGTTTCCAATATATATAAACCCATGATCTATCCCGCCTCACCTGTGAAAGAGACTACTACATCATATTAGCCATACCACTAACAACTTACACCGCTCGTGGTGAGGGGTAACATCACAGACCCTACTGGTATACCTACTACGTCTACCTAGCCTTCCTGCTGGTTCAGATCTCCTACCGACCACTCTATTACAAGATGGAATCCATGCAGCCGCTGCTGAGCATCGGCGGGTTCGAAGTCGCCGCCGCGCCCTCGACGGGGCCTGGATCGGCCTCCTCAGCCTCGAGGCCCTCATGATCGTATTCGTCCTGGGCCTCCAAGTCACACAACTATTCAACAAGGCTTCGCCTGGGTACAAGCTCAAAGAGCTTTGAGAAGTGGGAAAACACAACAACAAGAACGAGAATATGTCCACTTTGGGCTTTTTGGATTGACGGCTCTACGATTTACGGAATGACGGGATGTCCTTGGATAGGACGGGGACACTACATCGCGGGAAGATGACGGGAAAGCGGGCATGCTTGGGACTTTGGATTAAAAAATGTTTGGTGACAATTTTGAAGGAGTTTCGGGAGTTACTTGGAGGGCATTGGAAATTTGGCATTCAATTGAAGCCTTTGAGAGGTTTGAGAGTCGGAACGATATCACATCTTATCTCTTTTGTTGAGAACAGACAGCATTGCATTTGAGCGAGGCATGTGCTTTTTTGGCATTTTACAGAAGTATGTACGGATCACAAACCGACTACAACCTGGTCCGTTCAAACTCCAGATGGGCCACGAATATCAAGCCCACGGATATGATATATGACGGGTGAAGAGGTACTGGCCAGGCGCATGGGAAAATTTGCGATGCCAACTATCCGCATACAGCAGGACATGGCAGAACTACGAATTGCATGTACGGAAGTGGCGGCTACAAAGCAGCTACTTGTAGTACGAACATAACCTAGCTTCACTTGGCAAGCAATTGCACACCCGGTTGCCGATGCCACATCAGTTACCAATTGAATCAATATATGAACTTTTCGCCTTTCTGCATTTGCCATACGCGAGAATCCCTACTCGCTTCCATGCACAGACTGGGATCCACGCTTTAGGGTAGTCGTAGTCGGTGTGGGAGAATCTAGAGCAGGGGGCATGGGGGGCATCTGGTGCCCATAATTCAAACGTGGGAAATACACTAAGTAAATGTATAACAATATGGAAACAAACGACAAGACATCCTGATTTTGATGCAAACAAAGCTTCGAGCCCGCGAAAGCTGCATTCGAGTCCTCTGGATTGCCGGACTACTATCACCACCAAGTGGAATTCTGACCTTCCGTTTCACCTTGCTCTTGACCATCAAACGTGTCGTCTTCATTGACCTTGGCTTTGGTCTTCCGTTTTGACTTCCAACTCACCTGCTTTCTTTTCTTCGTTCCTTTAGACAACCCAAATAAATAGCTTTTGTCGTTATCGGTTTCGAGTTCCAGAGCAGGGACGGGGCCAGTTTCTGGCAATACACTGTTCTCCGACTTCCACTCCTCGTTGACTCTGTCAGAGTCAATCTGGAAATTGGATTGTCGCTTCAACGCGTTCTTCCACTACTTATCGTGCATTTTGAAGTAAGTATTCGGGCCAGACAGGGCTATTGATGCGCATACATACCTCGCTGTTGACCATTGATGGTTCATGTCTCTTCAGTCGCTTCAACTCAGCCATGCCACTTTCCAATACTCGCAGCTTCTCCATCGTGCGGGCTCTTTCGAGTGCGTTCTCTTGGCTTTCGCCTGCAAGACGTCGAACCGTCCCATCGTCCAGGTCATAGACAGTCTCTGGTGAAAGAAGATTGGGGAGCTTCTGTACCAGGCACTGTTCGATGGCCAGGACGCTGACATCGTCAACAAGCTTCTTCAGAGCAACCTGTCATCTGTTAGCAGACTAGCTCAACGAGAACCAACTGAGATGGGTTTGCAAACCTTGTAATACGCTTCCATCATATCAATTGCCGTGGAACAGGATAAGTTATCCATTTCAGGCTCCGAATGAGACACGAGAGTATCCAGTAGGGACTTCAGGTTGAAGTTACGACTGATTTTATAGTCAAAGCAGTGATCTTCGTCATCAGGGTCTTTGAAGAACGCCTTCAATTGGACTTCGAGCGCGCGCCGGTGTCGCGCCGCTTGTGCCTTCTGCACATTCTCGGTCAGGTAGTGGTTGTAGGTGATCGGGTGACCAGAGATGTGTGGCTCCATGATCTCTTCAACCTTCGTGCTCAGGCTCTCGCGTAGCTTCTCCAATGACGGACCGACAACTTCTTGCAGGAGCGACTCGGCCGTATGCTCGTCGACGACGTAGCGAAGGACTGCACTGACCGTCGTAAGACTAGAGGCGAGAATGTGATCCGAGAGATCCATCACCAACCCATTCCAGGGCTTGCACTGCTTGCTGAAAAGCTCGGCAACGATAAGCGGCTGGTAGGTGCCTGGCAACTCTCGTCCTCGGCTCTCCTTCATCAGAACCTTGACCTCGTCAATGTAGTCGGCACGCGAAATGCAATGCTTTCCATCACCGACTTCACCCTCTTGAATCGTGCGGGCATGGCCTTTGGTACGCATCTGATGGGCAAAGCTGGTAGGTGCCTGGCAAACTCTCGTCCTCGGCTCTCCTCAGAACCTTGACCTCGTCAATGTAGTCGGCACGCGAAATGCAATGCTTTCCATCACCGACTTCACCCTCTTGAATCGTGCGGGCATGGCCTTGGTACGCATCTGTGGGCAAAGTCATAGAGGGTGTTCTGCACCACGGCTCTGAGACGCCTTGCGTGAGCTTCTGGGTCCTCAGAACTGGCAAAGAAGACATGCGTGTACACGCCATCGGTAGCAGCCTTCATCAGGTTCAAGAACTCAGTGCTTGCCTTCAGGAGGTATCTTCGTTGATCAGATAGCTCCTGTCTCGCTGCTCCTAGTCTGTGATCTTCTCTCGGCATTGCTGAATCCCGGCGCCAACATCGCTGAGAACGCTGGGAAGCTGTTGGAGGATCTGATCTCGCAGGACGTGACTGAGCCGTATTTTCAGTGCCGCGACGCCTAGCTGTGATGCATTGAGCACAGTCCAAATACCCCGAGAGAAGAACTCCGTCTCAATCCTGTCTCGCTCATGGACACCTCGCGTTCCGCATAGTTTCTGTTGCGGAGCACATGCCATCCCAGCCGGAATTGGACGTCCTTGTTCTGGGCAAGTTCCATGTAGAACCGCTCACTATCGGATCCATCATCCAACGTGTCAGGCTTTGTGATCAGGCCCAGGGTGCGCATGCCATGAGGATCCAGTACTCGGGCGTGGCGAGTAACCTGTTGGAGGGCGAAGTCATTCTTTGCCGACACTACAGCCAGAATGATGCTACGCGGCTTGCTCATACGACAGCACAAGGGACTCGACAAGCTTGGCATCCGCCTCAGACTGATCCTTGTTTCCGGCCAAGAATAGGCCAGGCAGATCGACGATGGTTAGATGAGGCTGGGTTGGTCCAGAAACCTCAACACGAAGGACATCAGTGCTGAGACAGTGTCACCTCCGTCCAGTCCCATCGCCTCTTTGGCTTGTTCAATGGCCTCGCCGATATCTAGATCATCATGCGTATATGCGAACGCCTCAAGTTTCGCTTTTCCCTGGGGGATCGGTCAGGACC
Source organism: Arthrinium phaeospermum (assembly GCA_006503535.1). NCBI lineage: Eukaryota > Fungi > Ascomycota > Sordariomycetes > Amphisphaeriales > Apiosporaceae > Arthrinium > Arthrinium phaeospermum. The sequence goes on along the minus strand of QYRS01000001.1, from coordinate 1,924,264 downwards.
AGGTGAATGCTGACGCTGATGCCGACGGCTGGGTTGCGCCGAAGAATGAGCTCGGTAGCGAATCGAGTGCAGAGTGTATCCTGTACCGGACAGATGACGATTCAGTAAGAGGCTACCAAGTATATAAAAGGCTGTGTATTCACTGTCAACTAACCTTGGTAGGGAATGACATGCCAGATATGGCCTCCAATACAGAGCTCTTGCCCGAGGACTGGTCACCACAGACAATGATCTGTGGCAGGTCCACGAAGCGGCTGAGGCCCTGGGATCGCAGGGTGTCGATGACATCTAGCAAGTCCCTATGATCTTGGGACTGTAACAAAGCGCCAGTGAGTGCAGGTGAATCCATCATGGGCTATGATATTTTGATCTGGGTATTTGTTTGGCAAGTAGGTGTCAGATGGGGAGAGACAGCGATGGATGACGATCGATTTAGCAACGAGGAGGAGAGCGGACACCCTTTGTATTTGAGAACAGTGCGCCGACTCGACGATTCCCGTTGGATTTTCCAACAAACGAAACGTTGCCTGGGCTTATGTCGACAAGTACTATATCAAACACGAACAGACCACGAAAGTGCAAGGGCAGACGGGACCGATTCCCAATGTAGTGAGTGACAACTGGGTTTGATCCATTGTGAAGTGACACAAATTATAGCAACGACCCGTCAACCGTGTGCCGTGGTCCTGGCTGACCTAGAAATGACGGATGTATCCGAAAATACGTAGCCAGTCGCTGGCTGAACGAAAATGGACATGGATACGGAGACATGGCGGTCGAAGATGACGGGGCAGTTGCTCCATGAGAAAGCCGGTTCCCGAGGATCTCCAGCTGTATCCCATGGAAACGTGTAGGCTAACCAATATCAACGACAGGGTAGACAGCAAACCGAGCTATCGTAGGTGTTCAAACGGACGTGGTATAGAGCCACATGATACCCGTCGAAGATTGGGAATTGGTCGGGCAGGTCACGCAGAAAAGACCTGGCTCTCAGCACTGGCAAGTGCTCTGCTTGGATTTCGCCCATTGACATCGAGGCTGGAAGTCAACAACTTCAGGTGAAGACTTTTCGCATTCCCTACTCGAACGCATATCATATCAAGTCGATTGAATAAAAATGTTATTGTCCCTAAAGCATGCCGCAAACGACCAGGGCCTTTCGGCTAGATTCCAGCCCGTGATTGCATTTCAGACGCGTTGACAGGCCCAACAGTCGACCACAAAGCGACTTCCCGCATCAAACGGGCATCGAATTCCATCTATGACTCAACCCAAATCAATACTTGGTTGCTTAGTTTGACGTTGACGGGATGAGACTTGACAACTTCGAGGTGTCGACATGGCAATACAGCAAATGCCACCTTCCGAACCCCCCGCAGACCCCACCTTTCCCGACCAGCATAGGGGCGTCATATGCCGGTAGGTGTTATCAATCGGATACGGGCATATTGGGTCGCCTCATTCTTCATCTTGGCGCGGTCACCGTATGGGCTTGGGTCTGTAGTAAGTGGTAGCCTCTTCAGAGTGAAAACGGAAGCGACGTTTGATGTGTGGTTGGCGCAACGGTAGCATGTGGAGGTGGGGCTATTTCCACATGAGCTACTCGACGCAACGTGCCCCTTCCAAGCTCTTGAAGCTCCAATAAACCATTCGATCCCCTTTATTTCAGCCAATTAACCAGGTCACACTCATCTGACTTGACCTCCCAAGCATTTTATATCATTGCTCTTTTGAGCGATGCGAAGGAAGTATCTTACCACAGACCATATCCCAAATCCATGTGAGGCCTACTTATTGGCCATTGAGGCGCTCGGCGCTGGTCAGGCTTCGAAGGGCAAAACCTGGTGCTTAATTGATTAGCTGGCCGTCTTGGTATCCTTGTGTTTTGTTAGAAGCTGGTTGCGATATTGAGGGTAGGTAGGATATCATATCTGCATGGTATGAGGATTGTCCAATTGGCATGCCCGGTTTTCTGTACATAGAATGTAATGAACTCTACAGCTTGGATCCGGGAGTGCAAGCAGATTGCACGCATGCTTGATTGGGTGGCTTTTGCCCCACAGTGGTTTGGCTCAACAACTTGCATGCATTGGTTTGCGCCATGGAGTCTTGATCGAATTGCCAAATTGCTTTGAGCGATTGGATGGCGCCGCGATACATCTCTGTACTAGAGGAACATAAAACAACCTCTTAGGCGCCGAGTCAGCGAAGCTCTGACGATTCCACCCACGGCAATGGTCGATGAATAAATCATGCGGATTGTAGTGCTTTGCCAGAACTTTTGGCTCAACGGCAAGAAAATGTCGCCGTCCCCCCATAGACTCCTTTCAGTTGAGCTTCCTCTGTCTCGGCATCTTTCAGTCTAGTTTCCAGCTCGTTCATGCGGAACGAGTATTTCGTAATAATGTCGCCCAGCCACTCCCCAAACCAGAGCCCCGCCCTCACCAGGGCCGTGTTGCCGCCATACCAGAACCAATCCGGGCGACCCCAGCCCAGCAGCCCACGTAGCACGACATTGTACTCAGGCTTGAGCGTATCCTGCACCAGGCGCCTCGCAAAAGTCCTCGCATCCATGGCACTGGACCCCTGACTATACCCCAGCCGCCACTGGAACAAATCGCGCCGGACCCAAGTAGATGCTCCCGGGGGGTAGAGTCTGCGGCGCGCCCGTCGTCAATCGTCGTGCGGACGGTGCCCGCCATGACGACGGTCACGCGCACCCGAAGGGCGCGAGCTCCTGGCGCAGCGTGCGCGAGTAGCTGACGACGGCGCCCTTGGACGCGAAGGCGGCGCCGAACACGTAGGGCAACACGGCCGCCAGCGATGCGTTGACGATGAGCCCGCGCGCCGCGACGAGCTGGCCCGCGAAGGCCTGCACCGTGGCCATGAGGCCGAGGACGTGGTCTCGAATAGGCGGCGCACGTTGGGCAGGGGCGACGTCTGTGGCGGGCATGATTTGCGCGAGGCCGCTGTAGTTTGGCTCCCAAGGTCTTGTGTTAGGGTGGTCTTACTTGTAGCGCCATCATTGCGTTGGGCATGAGTCTGCTTTCCGTGCTGTCCCGTTTTTGGGGGCTGCGTTGAGTAGAAAAGGAAGACTTGCGCGTTGTTAACCAGGATATCCAGCTTTCCGCATGTGATGGTGGCGACCTCCTTCTCGCATGCTTCGATGCTGTCTTGGTCGGTGACATCGAGTTGCAGTGCACTCATGCCCATTTCAGCCAGGCCGGCGAGGACTTCGGGCCTGCGCGCAGTTGCAATAACATAGAGACTGCATTTTGTATTTGGTTAGGTTGGTAAATGTTCAACTGGGAAGCCCGGTAGACCCTTCGTTTCCTTATCTAGACATTGCAGATTTTCTTTCCCTTACCTTGGTGATTCTAGACATAGTGCGTGCCCAATGCCGCCTGGAGTACAACTTCCGAGGTAAGGCGGTTAGCGGAGAGGTCCCTGGAGTCAGTGCGCTGAGAGGCCAACTTGCCCTGTAATCAACACCGTTCTCTGTCCAGGTTTTGGTCCTGCCATGTCTGGGAAAAAGCGGCGAATCGGTTCGATTGAGCACTGGAGAATTGGAAAATGAGATATCTATCAATGTAGGTATATATTCTCTTTTTTCTGGGGGGACTGGATCAGATCCTGAATTGCTCTTCCTAGAGGGTAGGCAACTTCATAGCTGTTCCGTCTTTGAGCTTGTGGTTCACGGGTCCGCCGGGTCCCGAGCCAGCGGCAACTGCCTTCTTCAACCTACTTAGGTAAAGTAAAGTAGATAAGTACATAGGTAAGTAAAAGTATATGTACAATACATAAGACTGGGTCATGGGCTGTGATTGCTCATGCCATCAACTCTTTATGTTCAGAGGAAACATGATTACGCTTCCTGTGTGGATTCATTTAGCAAGAAGCGCTACGCAGCTGCTCTACCGATTAGCTGATGGGGTGGCATCCATGAGGAGGGGGAGAATCAACCAACTTGAATCAAACTCTACAGCAGTCCACAAAATAGAGGCTTTTTGACACTAACGAGCGTTAAATACCTATCTCACGTTGCTGCTAGCAAAAGGCCTACTGGTGTTCGTTGGTGTTGCCGTTAGAAGTGTCGAATTTAGACCAGGTCTGGCTGTCATTCATTTTCATCATCCATCAGCCCCTCCATCACTATCTTCATCGTCCTGGCTGTCGTCCCCGGCGTTGCCATCTCCCTCTTCGAGACCCATAGGGTTGAACACCATGGCTCCAGCAACCATATTCCAATGCAGTGCAAAAGCATCCATGTCAAGGTCTTCATCGCTCGGGTTTTCATCGCTCCAGTCATGATCGCTAGTATCACTTGGCCAATAGCGATCGGCGTGTCTGTCGAATGCTTCGCGCACCGACTCAACATCCTCCGCATCCGACTTCATCCCAGGCTGGCGCACGTGGCTTTCAAAGTATTTGCGGACGACGTCCTCGGTGAGGGGCAATTCGTCGGGATACAGCTCTCCGCCACGGCTGCAATAGCAGTTTATCGAGTTTCTCATGTCGCATGGTGCGACTTCAGGTATGCCCAGCTCATAAACCTCCGGCTGGCCAGCCGTTCCATCTTCTTCCTCTGAACAACCCCGGATTGAACCGCATATGCAGGGGTCTTCAAGGCGCAGGCCTTTCCGCATATCGGCCAAAAGCGTTTTCCATGAGCCTTTAGTAAGAACTACTTCCCTCAAACAGAGTCCTCTTAACGTGTCTTTGTGCAACAACAAGAATGCCCACAGCTCAGATCTCTCGCAGTCCACGCAGTCGAGAGTAATGTTGATTAGATTGGACCAGCGATGACCTGCGGGGATAATATGGCTTAGGCTTGCACCACGCTTGACAGGGTCAGTGACGAAGAGCTGAAATGCCAAGTCTTCAAGCCTGGACATGGTCTGTAGAATTTCAGCAATGATTCCAGACTGGAGACATTCTCGACAGCTCTCAGAATCCCCGGTGACATCCTCCAGATCCTCATCAGAATCGATTGTTAGAGAAAGTTCAATGTCAGTGGCATCCGTGAAAGGCTTGAACAGCCGCCTCAGCTCGTCTGGGTCTTTCTGAAAAAACCGCCAGTGCAGCGTTCCTGCGCGCAGCCTCGGTATGCGTAGCTCTTGGTCTGCCAACGCTCTGAGCAAGGCTTCCATGGTAGCAACGCCCTCGGGTTCTCTTTCATCCTTGGGCATCCGGATGCATCCATCGTCGGTAGAGGGAAAGCTCTGTTCACCCTGATAGAATTGAAATAGGGCAGACATGGTGACTTCTCGAAGATTGGTAAGCCTCGGGAGGACCTCTTTCAAACATGTGAAATCGGCATGGCTTTCGAAGAGCGCGTTTTGTGAAACAACCAGTTGCTTGTACCGCTCATATTGCTCCTGGAATTCCGAGTCGGAGATCTGGGGCGGCGATGGTGGGTATTTGTCGGGATTTATCCTTTGTTCATTCCTCAGATGAGACTTGACGTCACGCTTGAATCTCCGGAAAGAAACCGGTGTAGTCTCATAAGTTGATGAGATATAGCCAAGCTGTGTGACATGTCGCGAGAGGGGGGTGATGTGCGATTGATCGTAGGCGCGCCAGTTCCGAGTCAATGAATAGGAAGGTGACTTTAGGAAGTATGTAGGCTGCTGCAATCTCAGAAAATGTCTTGTTGACGAGGCGTAGAGTGCATGCGTCGTCTATAGTAAGTAATGAGACTATAATGTGAAGCAGCTCAGGCGAAAGGCGATCCATTTTACTCCAGTCGTTTTGATGTCTGCGTATTGGTTTGCGGTTGCAAAGAGTGTGGTTGAAGAATCAGCTTGGTTTTACCAGGGACGGAGCTCGAGGCCCGACAGATCCACCCCCACACGTTGGAATTCGCTAGCGAGCGTGAGTTGCCGCAAGGTACGCCCGCCTGCCCGTACTTCATCCTGTCGTGTCTGTGTGTCACTCAACTGCCAGTGCGAAACAACTGCAAATGGCCAATAGACTCAGCCCTATGGTAATAGTGGAATTCAGTTATCATGCTATTTTCTGCTCCGCCAGGTGAATAGCTTTGAAACATGCATCAAGGTGAATTCAGGATTTGGCAGCATCTGGTGAATACTCGATTCCCGGCATCAAACGCACACACTCTAGTTTGACTCATTTCATCGTACTTATATACATACCTTTCATACCAAGTGCCATGGTACGTAAGGCATTTTTGACAGCGAAGGCCCTTTGTACAACTTATCGCCCAAGCGATTGAAGAACTGGCAAAATGCACCTGAGATTTGGACCATGTTATATAAACTTGTAGTGGAGAGCATGATGGAATTAGCAAATAAGTAACAAAGAACGGCACGCGATGAGTGAACTCAGAGACGTCGATCCATGATGAAGTCGGGTGTGTATATCTAATATACATACACATATAGTTTTGATGGGATTGTAGGTACTGCCGCCGGAGGATAAGCCCCGGCGTCCCAAGCTTGGTCTCCTCTCTGGTAGCACGCGTTTTATTGCGCCATGCAGCAATGCGACATCGAAAAGATGTAACCGAATGGACGTCATGTCCCACCAACCCCAGGGGTCGTAACCAATCGCGAGCCGTATGCCGACAGAAAACCTACCGGCCAGAGACGCTGATCTTAATATCGTTATGGCTGAAGTTCACCGTGGAGGTAAATCTCCGAGGGACGTTTGCCGAACGGGAGAACGGCCGTTGTAATTGGGTATACGCTTACAAATACCTAAACACTTAACGGCCAGGATGCCAGGGCCAGGTGTCAGTGAGTCGACTCCGACACAGTCTGGACAATCTCACAATACCGACATGCCTGATGCCTCACAGTGAGATCGATTCTTTGATTAAGATTAGATGTCTATTGAATTCTTCACCCACCTTTTTTACGTAGCGTAACTACCCCATTGGGCACCACGGTACGAGCGAGTTGCTCTTTCTGGCTTGGAATGCGACGGCGGTGCTGCTTCTGGTGACAATTTCGCCGTAGTTGGAGTTTTGCTCAACCGAAATGACGTGAGGCCCCCGAAGACGGGCGGTGGCCATTCGCCGCCGATCGTTGGAAGTCCGCATCTGATGCGTTGGCGACAGCGTTTCGGCGACGGCGCGCGGTTGGGCTTGTATCGAACCGTTTCGGATGCTTTCAAACAGCTGCAAGCCAATTGACCCCATATAGAACCCCATACCCCAGTCTATAGATATTCGCGAAGCTCTCAAAACTCCTATATCACTCTGGCTTAAGTCCAGGTTGTCAGTAGCGAGGCGATGATCCCTAACCCTCTCAACCACATCGAGATCTGATCCTGACATCAACTCGAAAAGTCAGGGCATTATCTTATCCGCGACAATGACGACCGTCTCGCAATGCTCGATCTGTATTCGCCGTTATTGCAACTGTGGAATCTTGATCGGTCTAGCATAGTGACGACACAGCAAGCCTTGCCATCTAGCCAGGGGCAAAACGATGAAGATACAATGTCCCAGTGTTATAAAATATGCTTATACCCTCCGTTTTTCAATGTCTTAAGAAACTGTTATGCTTAGCTATGATCCCTTAGCCCTTTTTGATATCGTGGAGTTCCAGACCCCCTCCCCTTTAGCCTTTACTATCCTAACTATTACCCCTTAATTGGCAAAACGCCCCAACATGGCACCCAACACCTTCACCCACGGCGGCGGGGATCGGGACCGCTTCCCACCCCGGCACCCCGACCTCCCACCACCACCGTCCGTGACTTTCCCATTCCAGTCCCGGGAGGGCGACGTTTCCAACCCGGAGACCCTGCACGAGATCCCCCTGGAGGGCCCCGTCTACAACCACGGCGGCAGCTCCTCCCCGCGGCCGTCCCGGCCCTCCATCGACTCGCTGCCGCCCAACTCCAACACGGCGGCGCGGCTCGCCGAGCTCCGCAACGAGATGAAGGCCAACAAGCAGCAAATCCGGGCGCTCACCGAGGCCTACAGTGCCGTGCAGAGCGCCGCCGCGGACATCTCGTCCACCCAGGAGATGCTCAAGAACTCGAGTAACCCGAGCCAGCGTACGTGTACCACCGCATTACCCGTCAATCGCATGTCACCAAACACCCCATAAAGGCAAACTTAGCCGAGACGTCTCTCTGAAGGCACTACTTATTCTCCTCACTTCGCTTCATAGCTTTACTGTCACTTATGGAACCTAAGCCTAACACCATGTCAATAGCCCTGCTTTCCTCCTACGACGCCCCCCCTGGCCGCGGCAAAAGCACCCGCACGCAGGGAAGCAAGTACCGGGACTACCATAACGACGACATGGACCGGCCTGAGGAGCCCGAGAGGCAGGCCGCCGGCCACGAGAAGCAAGGGTGGGTCGACGACGACTACTACGAGGGCAACCCATGGTACGGGCAGCCGCGCGACAAGCCCGTCTACAGCCTGGGCAAGCCGCTGCCGCACCGGATGCGCGGCTCGTCCGGCAAGAAGAGGGACAAGAAGCAGAAAAAGAGTAAGAGGAGCAGGGACGATGCGTCCGCGGCCGAGGAGGGTCAGGCTGGCCAGCGGCAGCCCCAGAACAAAAACCAGCAACAGAGCAGCGGCCACAATGCTGATGACGCCGACGATCAGCAAAATAATGAAAAGGACAATCACCAGAACCGAGAGGATCGTGGCGGACTCGAGCCTGGCGACAAGTACAAGGTCGACGGGGAGCCGATGGGCGACACGGAGGACAAGTTGGCGAGAGAAGGCAAGAAGGACCCCAACGATCTGCGGAACTGGTGGGCACGTTTTCGGGCCAAGTACCCAGAGCCACTCGCTGAGTTTCTTGCTGTAAGTCCCCGGGCCACTACACCTTCTTCGCGACCAATAACCGACACCGAAACCCCAGACGGGCATGTCCATCTTCCTGGGTATTAGTGCTACCCTGACGGTCAACCTGTCCAAGAACCAAGAGAGCCAGTACGGCACCTACGAGACGTCGTGCTGGGCGTGGGGCTTCGCCTTCATGTTCGGCATCTACATCGGCGGCGGCGTGTCGGGCGCGCACATGAGCCCCGCCATCTCCATCAGCCTGTCGCTGTTCCGCGGCTTCCCCTGGCGCCAGTGCGCCCTCTACATCGTCGTCCAGTTCGCCGCGAGCCTGTGCGCCGCCGCCCTGGCCTACGGCATCTACTACGACGCCCTGCACTACGTCGACCCGGCCATGGAGACGGGCTGGCAGAGCTTCTTCAGCTACCCGCAGGAGTGGGTGTCCAACGAGACGGCCTTCTGCAGCCAGGTCGTCGCGGGCGCCGTCATGATGATCGCCGTCTTCGCGCTGGGCGACGACCAGAACAACCCGCCCGGGATGGGCATGCACGCCTTCATCCTCGGCATGCTGCAGACGACGCTCAAATTCTCGCTGGGCTACAACACCGGCTCGGCCCTGAACCCGGCCTCGGACTTTGGACCCCGCCTCGTCGCCTGGGCCGTCGGCTACCGCACCCCCAAGGCCTTCACCAACGCCTGGTGGATCTACGGGCCCTGGGGCGGCGCCATGGTGGGCTCCATCGCGGGCTGCCTCATCTACGACCTCTTCATCTTCGTCGGGTCCGAGTCGCCCGTCAACTACAAGATGCCCGGCACCATCCGGAAGCGGACCCAGAAGATGTTCAGCCGCAACTAAGAAACAGACGAGAGTACAAGTACACGAGGAGGTGGAGCATAAAAAGGCATAGAGCAATGATAGAACACGAGGTCATCAGGTTGGATAATAGGCTAGCTTCACACTGAACAGGATATGATACAAAGGGTATATGTGCTCTTCCCTCCAAGGTCAAAAATGCGCAGCAGCGACACTGGGTGTGGCGGCGACGTGGGTGGAACACAACTAGCTGTAGGTGCAGGGCCACGAGGAACCGAATAATGCGGTGTAATCTAGCTTTGCTTAGCACATTGGGTGGCTCAGCCGATTCCCAGAACTAATTAGGAGGAGAATTAAATAACGCTCCATGGTCAAATGCCATTAAGTTATCTTCCCAATCATCTCCGTAATAACCGCTTTCAAATGAATCACTCGCCGTAGATTCGAGGTCCGAATCCGAATTCGAAACACTGTCATACCAAGAATCATCGTCGTCTTCAGCAGGGGTCTCCCCGGTGGACTCGATATCTTCAGGAAAGGGGCCGACAGTATGGGCTCTACCACCACCGTCCCTCTCGTTGAGAAGGTCTGCAATTCCAATTTCATCCGGCTCACTCATTCCCTCTTGCGCCTCCCGCTCCCTCCTACAGTCATCCGTACACATGGCCCACCCCATACCCTCTATTTCCTCTCTTCCCTCCGCGTTCAGGAGGGGCGATTCCGGGTGCAACTGGATAATGATCTGCTGCAGGGACGGGAAAGACCGGAAGTGCTCATCGGCCAACGCCAACGCCTCCCGCCTGATTGAGGGCTTCTTCTGCATCACTCGCAGCTCTAGTATGTCGTACGTGCTCGAGTAGTCCGTTGAGATGGTCCGCAGGTTGGGGCAGTAGCGGCGCAGGCTCAGGGCGATGTCGAGGTGAACATAATATACGCTCATCTCGCCCCGCTTCAGGAGCCCCAACCGCGGGAAGGGGATGAGAACGTGTCTGATGTACGCGGCGCTGCTGCCGATCCTCTGGAGGAACTTCTCCACTTTCCCGCAGAGGATGTCCTCGTGGATCTCGAGGCGGTTCTGGCCGTAGAAAACGACGCAGGCTTCAGCGTGCATCGTCTTGCTCGCGCGAAGAAGGCCGACGGCGAACCCGCTGTTCGCTAGCCTGGGCTCGTCCGAGGTCTTCAGAGCTTCCGTGGGGAAAAGACATAGCTTATATATCTGATCCCGAATTTCGCGGGGCAAGGTGAAGAATAGTGTTCTTTCCAAATACTTTAGTGTTTTCCGTTTCATGTTTGTTAGCAGAGGTAGTGACCAATCGCGGTAGAGATATCATTGCTGAGTTGTAGTTTCGGCAACCTGCCCGAATTTCAAGGACATGGGAGCGACCGTCTTTTGTAGGCAGAACGCGCATTTGCAGAAGTCCGAGACTACCTTATGTACGCGGTCCATATGAAACATACAGGGAGTAATATCGAACCACTATTTTGGAGCGCCCTACGGCTGTTTGAAGCACTAACAGCCAAGCCTGCTGCCAACCGTTCGCTCAACCCCGCACGTCGAGTACGTTGTAATTAGCGCTAACCTGGTTGTTTCGTCAACCTACCTAAGGTTGTACGGGGAAAAGCCACGAGCAGCTGCATGGTGATATATTGCAGGGAATCGGTGTGCGGGAGGAGTACTGGAGAGAGGGAAGCGGATTTGTCCAGCCCTCGAGCAACAACTTCTGCGTCGCCCAGGGACAGATTTTGTACACGCCCCCGCTAAACCAAAAGTGCAAACTCAACGTGACTAAGTTGGGGCACCGACGTCGGATTTTCTTAACGGCGTTGGCAGCCTTGCGATTAAAGTTACTCGAAGTACGGCGCTGGATTTCAATACGAATCTCATCAGGGTAGCGGATGATGATATGTCGGATGTAGCTCGCATTGTGACCGATTGACTCGAGAAACCGGTTCAGCCCGGGTGGCGGCTTGGCATGGCGACGGGGACAATGAAGGGCGAATATGTTATGGGCGTAAAGTATCAGGCAGGCTTCGGCATGGATCGCCTTGGACACACGCAAGAGCTCGATGGCGAGTCCAGGTGGCTCTTCGCTCCAAGGGTTCAGCGGTTTCGGGGACACCAGGCACATTGCGTATATTTCATCGCGGAGTTCGCGGGGCAGGTGGTGGAACTTCGATAATTCCATTGCTTGTCCTCTCAATGGCGACTGTCGATGGGCGTGGTGTTGAAAAACAGGCAAAACATCGAGGTTGGAGAAGGAACAAAGGGTTGGGCAGAACCGTACAGCTGGTCTAGGGGCATCAATGATTTACAGCGGACAGCGCATGGGGTTGGTCGAGACGTTCACTTGTAACCCCCACGTCAAAACCCAGCTGCCATCTCTGCTACGGCCCGTGCTGTCTTATCACTTGTGCATACTTCTTAGAATTGGAATTCACGAGCTACAGCAAGCATGAAAGTATTTGTCTACATAGCCACATAAAGACAGCCTCTCGCTTCTAAGTACTGTGAACCTAATCGTATATCATGATTTCCGTTTAATCCCCAGAGCTCTGCCGCTGATACCCAGCAAGCTGGGCCACAATGCGCGCCGCCCCATCGCGCCCTGGGCTAGCTTGCGTGATGCGCCTCAGCTGGCGGATCATTCTGTTAGCATGAATATCATCAATCACTTTGCATATAGCTTTGGCGAAACATCCAGAGTTCCACTCCGGATTGCTGGCTTTGTAATGGTCCGCCCACATGGGGAGTACAAGATGTGGGACACAGGCACTGTAGGGCTTAGCGTTAGAATTAGGCACTGGACCTGCAGGCTAGCCCCCCTAAGAAGAACTGCAGGCCATGGCAGGAAGCAGGAACGATGCGCGCCAACGATCAAAAAGAAAGAAAAAGACTCGCGCAATACCCCCTCGTGGTACGTCCCTGCACTGCCGTGGTGCCAAAACGCTGCGATATGTCCCGTCTCCAACAAGGCGATGGGATCGACGTTGAGACTATTTACTCTGCGGAGCCGGCCGCTCTAGATATGCCTCTGCCCAATCTTTCGGAATGTCTCGTCTTCCGCGTAGTCGGCAATGCCCGCCTTCTGAAACTTATAGAGCGTCTGCAGGCCCGGGCAATCGTCCAGGGGCGAAGATGGTCCATCGGTGATAGCTTCGGCGCGCTGCTTGTCGTAAGTCACGCTCGCGCCGAGATTGACTAGAACGGTACTGGTGTTGTCTTGTTGTGGCCACGCGCCCAGCTCGGGGTCCAGCTCGGCCGCGGGCGGGGTCGCCAAGATGAGGGACCCGACGCACGTTACGTTAAGCGGGATGTATTCGAGGGGAATGCTGGCGCTGGGTAGCGTTTGCGTGATCCAGTGCGTGCTGTCGGGGCCGTGGATGTTATAGAGATCAATCGAGCGGGCAACCCCGGCGTGCTTACGGAGGTAGGCCTTAGGTAGTCGCGCGCAGGTCCGGCGTCCACGAGTACATGTAACGCACCACCATGACGTGCAGCAGGTTGCGTGGGACCGCCGAACATGGCACAGGAAAGGGCAAGTCCGAGCCCGCGGGCGTGAACTTCCAGTAGCCGCCCAGTTGCAGCTGCTGAAAGGCGAAGCTGTCGGCGACCATGTTGGGCGTGATGAAGACCTGAAGCCGATTCCGCGGCAGTGCTGCGTCGATCCCGAGCCACATGAAGTCGATTAAATGTGTCGATAACGACGACGGCCGGCTCGATGCGGCCCATCGCCCCGGCCATCTCGCGCACCATGTCGAGGTACGCCGGCCCAGACCAGGGGCTCATCAAGATCTGTAAGTAGTGGCCGATCCTGAACCACCCAGCCATCGTCGGAGGGGCGATTAGGTCGGTGATGTCGGTTGAGGCCGACCCGAAGTTGGCCTCAAGGTAATCTGGTCTGTGAGCGCAGGGAACCGCGCGGCGGCGGCGGCGCCATCGCTACTATTCTCATCGCCTCGATCGAAGAGGCGCTTGACTTTGGGCTCGATAGTCGCCCATGACATCACGTGGACCTCGATTTGCGGGTGCTTATGGTTAGAGCGACGGACCCAATGCTCCTTAACATTGTCAAAGGAATACTCTGTATGTTCTAGCACGGCAGTGGGTATCATCTACAGGAGCTGGGAACGAGTTATCTAGCACGGCAGTGGGTATCATCTACAGGAGCTGGGAACGAGTTATCTAGCATTGAGCAAGCAAGTTCGTATCAAGCCCAGCAGGTTGTTAGCAATTATCTGAAATCTAAGCCATCCATCTGAGCCTCAATTGGTTTCCTCGCTCCCTAGCCAGTTTCTATGTAGACAGAAATTCTCCGACGGAGGATCCTCCGGTGTCTTGCATATTCAACCCATCAACATGTGGTGCAGCTCCGATAACCATGTCAATCCCTGTATAGCAATTGCGAAGCTAGTGATGCTTATTTACGTCACACGGGTGTGACGCCTTGGCTGCATATTCGCCCGAAACGTGTTGCTAGAGCTCCATGATTACAGCAACTGGTGATGCTGCTGCTGTGTCCGATATTCGGTCACCCCATCCATGTCCAAGAAGCTCTCGGGTCTCATGATGGCCCAAAGTGTCACACCCACAGCCTCCAACCAAGCGTTGCGCTTCGCGGCAGGCTCCCAGTCACCATAGCGGGTGACTTCGTTCTTCTTCAGGAAATGAACTCGGAAGCCTCCGAACGTGTCGCCCCGGAAGAGCGGCACGACGTACAAGCCACGTCCGTTCTCCTTGCTGCGGAAGAGCCTGGCGGCGTTGAGCGAGTCGCGCCAGTTGGCGGGAATCTCTTCCAGGTACATTTGGTACTTTCCCCACAGGACGGTAAGGGTTCTCAGCTTGGGGAAGTACCGGTTCTGTACGTAGAACAAGAAGTTGCCGAGAGTGCGGTGTTTGACCCATTCGGGATCCGGGCGCGGGTTGGTGAACGCGTAATCGGGCACGTGGAAGTTCGCCGGGTCGTCGATAGGTCCATACCCGAATCTAGTAGTCATGGTAAGGTGCTCGAGCCGATCGAAGTGCGCGCGGCTCATGGTGGGGCAGAGAGGCTTATAGCTACAGTTCAGGTGTATCTCGTCGATCTTGGGGTTGATGTAAGCGCGGAAGACGAACACTGGGGAGTTGGGCACTCGGCTGTAGTGTCGCAGCGTTTCTTCTCGGGATTCGTGGTTTACTCGTGCCGAGATAGGTAACGCGGCGATTCCCCCGACACGTAGTTCCATCTCATCTCTGCGTGGACCTGTAATGAGGCCATTGGGCCAGATGACCCGAGGTTCCCAGGTCGCGCGCCACTACCGCATTCGAGGTCAGTTACCGGTCTTGAAATAGCGAACATCGAGCTGTGCCAACGTGAGGGCCATGGGAACATTTCCATAGGGAGGAACAGCCCCGCGTACATGTCACCGAGCGTCAGTGTAGTTTGTGTGTGCGTTTACTTACGACTTTGCAGCGAAGCTCGACCGGAAGCCGAGGGAACGGCGTGAACTCTGCGTTCTTCGCTGCTTCGATTAGGCGGAGGCGTTTCGAGGCGTCCCTGGGATAGAACCTGCCATACTCCATGCTCCACATCTTGACGTGGATGTTTCGGGTTCGTATTTTGCTTTTCGATGTCTTCGGGGGTAGCTCAGGAGGCAGCACGATCAGTGCTAGGAAACGCTGTGACGGAAGCAAGAGTCGCTGACCAGCCCGAGTCGTTCACCACAGGGCACCAGCTATCAAAGATTTGGTAGCGAGAGGAAGCAAGTGTCCGTGGGGAGACTGATACCCTGATAACGGTAAAGCTGTGTAGGATGTTGGTCCAGCAAGAGTTTCACTGATGGGGAATGGTCAGAAATAGGTAGAGCTGGAGTTGTGCAATGCAATGAGAATAAATCGAAGGGAGCCAGTCCTAAGACACTCGATTTTAGCAGAGCAGATCTGAAAAGAAATTGAGCGTGAACAGTGCTGACTGGAAAGCAACTTGACCTAAAGATTACTGATGTAGTAATTGTTTATTAGAGGGTAGAGGATCCAGAAGGCGCTGAAGTAATGAGGAAAGATCGTGCACGAGGTGGTCTTAGGAAGCATTGAATGGAAGAGATTTGGTCATGAACGGAACTCAGAATTGAATGCAACCTATCTAATGAATGAAAACACCATTGAACATCTGACCGTTTATCGCCCGTCCCTTACTGCTATGGCACTCGTACTGTACTGATGCGTTTTTGTAAGACTGGCGATCCGACTGTGCCCGGTGAAGTTTGGTAAACAGACCGTGCTGGCAGAGAGCCGCCCACATTTGGGCAATACGATAGTGATACGACTGTCTTGGTGTCGTCAAACGTGCGTGCGGATCGAAATGTTTTTCAATCCATCATCCATGGTTATCTAGAGCAAGCATATAGCCTGCTTCTCAAGGTATCCGTTGATACCATCTCTGCCAAGGAAGCACTCCGGGGAGAGCGCGTTCCAGAGGGCCAAGCCCACAAATTCGAGCCAGCCCGCATGCTTCGCAGCCGGCTCCTCTTTGCCAAGGAGGCAAGTAGCCTCCCGTGGTCCCAGAAAGAGGATCTCAAAACCCATGAGAAAGCCCAGACTCTCTGGCAGGGGTACAATTTGCAACCCGCCTGTGCCCTCTTCACTGTAGCGAAAGAAAATAGGACGCATTAAGCCTCTCAAATCGTCTAGAGCCGCATCCATAAAGATGGGTTCGGCACGCCATACGATCTTCAGATATCGAATACTCGGCAGGTATTGTTTTTTGACGTAATGAAGGAAGTTTCCCATGGTCTTATACCCATTGATCTCAGACATCTCAGAACTGCTGTAGAGCTCAGAGGAGAAAGTGTCTGCCATGTGGAAATCCTGGGTAACAATATCGTAATTCAAGTAAATTGTCTCAGGGATGTAGTCAGAAGAAGATAGGTCCAGTCTCTCGATCTTAAGGAGGCTTATGTAATCCAAGGCAGAACAGATGGGCGCTGGACAAACCTCGAGGTAACGGTTGTGAGGGTCGAGCTCCTCGAAGTGAAAGGGTTCAGCGTCGAGGTGGAGAATGTCAATCTTTACGTTAAAGTAGGACCGGAAGATGTGTAAACCCATGTGGGAAATCTTTTGGTACATTCGTAATGTTTCATTACGAGACTCGTGGTTGATTCGCGCAGTGACGGGCAAATTGGCTTGGGGTGGAGGATAGTCAGGATCGCCAGGAGCGTATAAAAAATTATGTGACCAGATGGCCTTGGGTTCCCAGTTCGCACGCCACTGGACGTTCCAAAGTCAGCATTTGATTGTGCGATGGCGGTATGGACAGCTACACGATCGTGGGGAATGGGGTTTGAATCTCGTGATTTCAATCAACTTACAATCTTGAGCCGCAGCTCAGTAGGTAAGCGCGAGAATGGCCGGAACTCAGTGCCGTATTCATCCACCTCGGGATCGAAGAACAACGTGAACGATTCCATGAAATCCATGAAGTGGTCCATTTTGCGAATCGGATATCAAACCCTGCATATGCTGTGTTGGTCCAAGAATTGACTCCCGAATGGTGTTAAGTAATTCGGCCAAGTTGGTTTTGGGGAGGTGGAAAGGATGAAGCGGTCCAGGCTTTAACGACCAAGGGCAAATAATTACTGGGGAGTACAAATGCCTAACGAAGGGCCTCTCAATCTCAAATAGTATCAATAGAACCGATTATGACTCATCAGGTCTGATGTTTAGAAATCGGAAAACATTCCTCCTGGGTAAGAAGTTAAACTGTATAAATCTTTTATTTCTATCGACAAACCTTAATATAAATCGAAAAAAAAAGAAGAGAAATCGGAAAACATCTATTGGCATATTACCCACGTTTCACGCATACTTCACCATTATTGCGTGCTACGACAAGCAAGCTATGGCATTCAGGGCAAAGTCTGAGAATCGATTCAACCTTGGGGGGTTACCATTAGATATGCGCAGATACAACTACATCCCCGCCAGCTATTCCAATGCCAGTATGTCGTCTAAGCTCACTCTTACGCTACGTACAAGCGCGAGTACACCATCGTCTATTGACATACGAAATCCCGACGATGATGCCGCAGTAGATCCTGGACTGTCTGATCACCCCACAAGAAGCCCTCAATCGTAAAAATGTGCCAGAGATAGATGCCCAAACCATCCAGAAAGTTGCGGTACATCTTCGGGTCGGTGCTCAATCTATTGGCGTACCGCACAGCTTCCTTCTCCCTCATGAAGAGAACATTGATCGTCTTCCAGTTCCCGCCGCGATGACTGTTGGCTGTCATAGAAATTTGGATACCCCCTCCCCCAACCCTCCGAAGGAACAGAGGCTTCTCGCCAATGGTCCGAGCCACTCCCAGGCAGCTGGCACCGACGATTTTGAATGAAACGTTTTCTCCCAGGTGGAGATCTAAGTCCAGCTCGACCGTGAGCTCGCGCAGGCTGGGGAAAAAGGCCGCCACCACGTAGCTCAGGAAGTTGTTGAAGGGCTCGTGCCCCCCGCCCCCGCCGGTGTAGGTCACCCTCCGGCACGGCAACGTCGCCTCTATCCTTTGAAGCCGCTGGAGGACGACGGGCGGGAACTGCCTGGCGGCAATGCGCCGGAGAGGGCAGCAGTCGATACGGACCGAGTCGATCTCATAGTTCATGACGTCGCTAACATCACAGATCGAGCCCTGGATGGACATAAAGGAAAAGAACGGAGATGATGTAGGAACCTTGCTGTATTTGCGAAGCGTTTCCTGGCGCGACTCGTGGTTGACGCAGGCCGTAACGGGGAGGGGCGCTTTCAGGAGCCTGGGGACGCCGTTCCGGCCGTGACTCATTCGAGAGATTCCGAAGTTATATGGTGAGAACTCTCGAGGGATCCACGAGGACCGCCACTTGTGACGTTCGATATCAGTCTTTGTTTAACTAGGGGTAGGTTGAATCCGAACGACTTACAATCTGACATCGAATCTCGGGGGGTAATCGTGCGAATTGATGAAATTCTGCATCTTGGCTTGATGTGATAAGAGGTCGCGGCTGATCCCATGGAGTATCTGCAAGATATGACATCGAGAGATTTGTTAGGTATTCTTATTGGAGGTTCTTTGCGTGCTAGTGGCGTTGGAGGCCGATTATCAAACTTGGTAGGTGCATACGTTCTGGACAGGTAAGCCGGATAGCTACGTGTAGTAGAGGAAGAAGCCTGGATGTTCGGAAATAAGTTGTGGTAAATTATTTTCATGCAACAATCATTCCAACAACAGACAGCCAGCTAGAATAATACATGAGCTGTACCAGCCATTAAGCTTTGGCATAATCAAGTAACCACCTTTTATGCCATCTTCAGTTTTACTCTTGCCCTATTGACTCCAAACTCTCACGTTTCCAGTCTGGAACAAAAAGAGATATTGACATCTCAAGAATAAGCTTTGTCTAATCCTTGGTACCTTCCCTACTTGCGGCGAAGTGACTACTGTTATGAGATACAATCATAATGATTCACTGGCCTGCTCCTTCACAGCATTGATGATATTTAACTAAGGTCGTCACAGCCTGAACCGCACCATTCATTCTCATTCCTTCCACCAACAAGACGCAGACACCGCCTGGTAAGATGGATGAACTCATGGAATTCATGGACTCTTTGAAGTTGTACTTCGAACCACCTGACAATGGCACCGAATTCAAGCCATTTTCACGTTTACCCATCGAGCTTCGTCAGAAGATTGTGAGTTAACTGCCGAAGCTATTTCTACCTTAGCATTCCCATCAAAACATACCTATCTGACTTGCAAATTCCCAGTGGCGTTCAACCTGGACACCCAAGGAGATATGGGTAAAAGGGGCTTTATTCAAATGCTTCGACGATTGGCACAAGCATCCCTACCCTTTGCCAGATGCAAATCTGCCAGTCACCGCTTGGGTTAATCAGGAATCCCGGAAGGAAACTTTGCGACTCTACCACACGATTCCGGACTCGGAATACTATACCTTTGACTCCTACTTCAACGCGAAGATGGATTCCCTACGGTTGGACGTTTGCGCGAGGTCCCTCTTCCGCTCATTTGACCCTGTACACCTTCTCGGGGTCCAAAGACTGCGGATATCTGCGGGCCTCCACTACTTTGAATGGGCCCACCATTTCAAGGAAGGATGGGATGATGAGTGGTTTGGAGCACCCTATCTTGGTCATGATCAACCCGAGTACCAGACCATCGGATCACTCTTGCATTACGTTAAGCCACGTTATCTATCCAGCCTTGTCCACCTGAAGTTCGATGGGAATCGCAATGTTCAAGTTGACAGATTTCACAAGGACTTTCGCGGCTCGATCCGCTCCCTTTACTTCCGCTACAGAGATGGAACAGGAGGGATTCGAATCGTACCCAAGATGGTGGTGCACAAGCCTGGCTGGGACCCGGAGGACCCGGAAATGGATGGAAAGAAAGAGTTCAGAAGACGCTACGGAGTAAACTCCATACACATTCTGCAGGGCTTCGAGGTCTTCTTTCTGGGACAGCGTGAGGCTGCTTGTATCCAGGGTAAGTATGCATCTTTCAGTAACCATTCATCCCTTCCCTTTCCTAGTGGTTATTCTGCTTGAACCTGCTATCTGTTTTTTGTTATTCCAGTGTCTCAAGGTGAGATGCGTGTGGTGTCTTTTACACCTGCGTTTATTCTACATGGGACATTACGTTTATCACTACAGTAGCAAATACTGACACCATGATTCCACAGATGGGGCCGACCCGGCTCACAATCATCGAGCTTGGTTAGATTTCGTGAGCATCTACATCTGGCACGCGCTCAAACCGGAACGCCTGTTGGACGCAGACGGTGTCACCAGTTATCGTACCGACCCGCAGGATAGCTACTTACTTTAGGCACCGAAAGGGATAGATAATGCAAGCTACGTGCGCTGTTCAAGGCAATCCCAGTCCTCTCCATTCCCGCCTGTGGTCAACTTGACGCTCTATTGTTCCAGTACCATGTGCGAAAAACATAGGTTGCGAGAAAGTCACATGTCAAAGTGTTAGCAGATTGCTTCGAGAGATCATTGTGTGGAATTGCTTAATAGCTCAATCATGCTGACAATCAGGCGTTCGTACCAATTTTGACACAAACGGGAGGCTTAGAGTTGGATATACATATCTCATTGCCGCCCATGTCAGGTATGGCATTGGGCTTTGTGGCGAGCCAGAGATGCTACCAAATGTCAGATCTTCTGGTCAGAAGATGAGAGAAGAGAAGCATGATCCAATTATCTGGGGCTCCGAAAGGAGCCGTCTAGCTAGAGCACTGTTCGGTTGGCGCATGATTCCAAGCCACAAATCGTAACAGAGGCCTCACACAGAGTAGACATCGGTGTGTATTCACTCAGGTCCATTGACCAACTGCTCGATCTCCCGGTCTCCCTTCAAGAAGTCGTCGGGCGCGAAAACGTGCCAGAGGCATAAGCTCAGATACTTCAGGAACATCTGGTGATCTTCAGCGCTTTCAGCATCCTCCCGACCGGCCGCCTCGCGCTTTCCCACAAATCGAATCTTCGTCGAATGCCATCGGTTGGTCTTGATGGATGGCAAGAACTCGACTCCCTGTCCGTCTGAGGTGCGGATGAAGAGAGGACGAAGGGAAAGAGCGATGTCCGGGTCCATAAAATCAAGGCGCGGCACCTGCGGGCTGTCATCCAGTCGAAACTCAATCTCCTGGAGGTTCGTGAAGTATCTCCGCACAACGTAGCGTAGAAAGTTGTCGAATGTCTCGTGGTCAGGCCGATTGGTAGGGAAGTACGCCTCGGTAATCCAGAGGTTGGGTACGACCGTCGGAGTCGGGTGGTGCCAGTCGTGGAACTTGTGCATGAGGGACATCTGAATCTCCATCCGTTCAAACTTCTGGAAGATGTTTTCCGGAAATTCAGTGGCGCGTCCCGTGTAGCGATCGATAAACAGCGTGTCCAGCTCGAAGTTGACACAGGCTCGGAATTCGTATTCGGGCGTGTTCGGAATGATGTAGTACTTCCTCAGCGTCTCTGAGCGCGACTCTTGGTTGACGTGGGCCGAGGCGGGTAGAGGGCGTACTCGGCCATAATTCCAATCGCGGTAAACGGGTCTTCCCGATCCCCATAGATCAATGGTATCAGGGACCCATGTGTTGTGCCACTTCGAACGTTAATTTTTGCTGCAAGATGAGAGACTGCTGGAACACTTACCATTTGACACCGGAGCTCAGCAGGCAGTCTGGGGAAGGGGTGGAATGTGCGACTTTCGGTTGCAGGGGCAGGCTCAGCGTCTTGGTTCAAAGTCATCATATCCAGCGCCTCCCATGGCGCACCCCAGTCTGGATCAGATAGATCCTCCATCTTGAGGACTGGAAGTTGCTCGGGGATGAGTGAAAAGGAAAGAAAGAAATCCGGCAGCTCAGCAGAGGAACTGGTAGCTATTTATCTGCCACAACCGTGGTGAGGTAGCTTCCTTACATTCAATGGTAGATGCCCTACATTCAATCTTTATACATTATATTTTGGTTCTGGCGAGTTTTCTTCCACCAGGTTTAAGAAAACCGATGACTGTCAATCAACTGTTCGGCATCCACATCATCTTTCGACAAGAACTCGGGCTTGAACACATGCCAAATGCATAGACCCATGAGTTTCAAGAATACCCCATGCTCGGAACGGTCTTCATCGCCGCCAAATGGCGCGACCTCGTGCTCCTCGGTGATGAGAATCTTGACCGCATCCCAGCCGCCCCCGTCATTGATGGTCGGCAAGAACTGCAAGTCATGCCCATCTGCCGTCCGGAGGGATACAGGTCGAATAGGGCAGCCCACGGTCCGCTCGCCGCGACACGCGGACAACCAGGACTGCCGTCCAATGTCCATCTCTGACTGAATATTGATATCAAGCTCGCGTAGGCTCGGGAGATACTTTGCGACGATGTACTGTAGGAAGTTGTCGACCGTCATGTAGTCTGCCCGGTGAGGATGGCAGCCGCGTGTCCAGCATCTTGGAACGATGGTGATCCGCTGAAGGTTCTGCAGAAGCGTCGAGGGGAATTTGGAAGCGTTGCAAGCCGAATGGAAACAACTGAAGCGCACAGTGTCTATTTCATAGTTGATGAACCCCATGATGCGCCATGACGGCGTGGTGGAGATTTCGGAATAGGCTCGCAGCGTCTCTGCGCGGGCCTCTCGGTTGACTCGGGCCGTGGCTGGGAGGGGTGAAACCAGGCGGTTATAGCCCCTGCCATTCCACTTCCTGGACGCATCGAATGACGACGACGGGAAAATGCGAGGAGTGTATGCCGCTTTCCACTAGAGAGAGAACTATTAGCCCTTGATACTGAGAGATAATTCCGGGGCAACTTGCAATCTTGCAACGAATCTCGGCTGGGAATCTCGGAAACGGGTTGAACTCGGCGTCTTGACTGACGTCTCCCCGGAACCTTGATAGATCCCAGGGTATCTCAACAAGATTGTCCATTCTGAGGGTGCATGTGTTTGGAGTATGATCCAGCTCGAAATCAAGCCCAGAATGATACCTTCGAAGAGAGGAAGGGCAGGCGCGGCGAGATCAGAATAGTTTCCCCGCAAAGATTAGTAACATCTGGAGATGCCAAGGAATGTTGCCTAAAAGTACGAAGTACATGTATCAAAGCAGGTTCATAATCGACATGATGTTAACCACGTAGACTACACCATTGTAACCGCCAAGTTTCATGGCTATGATTTGAATATGTCAATATAATAGCAACTGCGCAGCCCTTCGGTACCACGCTCAAAGTGCCCAACATATCTTTTCCTTCTGATTTGGCCTCTAAGGAACGTTCTTGACAAAACAGCTGCGGGTGTCTTGTGATTGCCGCTTATAAATCTATCTCAACCATCCGGATCGTCATTACCAAACGGTACAAGATCTGGTACCCCAGGAGTTTCCTGTCTTACCACCGTGACACCTCGGAAGCTGACGCGTCCAGCTCTGGCTTCTGGTATTGCTGCTGTGTCTGCTGCGGTATCTTATCAGGTTCCCCCAGCTCATATCGATTCTCCTCTTTGTACTGTTTCTGTTCGTGTAGATGACTCGCGGAACCCGGCAAGTATTCCGGGCTGTGATGGCTCATGGCCCCTTGCGACTGGGGGGCCGGCGACGTAATACGATCCAGTGCCTTACGGTGGTAGCGGAAAATGAGCCAGCATAACGCGGCGACGAGGGCAACCCCGGCTAGGGCCCCGACTACGATGCCGGCGATGGCGCCACCACCAAGGCCAGAGCTCGTACTCGGCGCGGCAGATGCAGAAGGTGTCGCTTTTGGGATATGATCTGTCGAAGTGGCTGCCGGGCTCTCGGCTGAATCGGTACGGAATGGCAAGTACGTGTAAGTCAGGTAGGTGTAGTTCCCATCCGGTAACCACGACAAGATCGCGGCGGCCACACTCTTCGTTGTGATGGTCGACTCGAGTCCGTTGATGTCCGTAGTTGTGACGAGAGAGGTCTCTACAGACACGGCACTTGTGAAAATACCGGTATGGCTTGTCATCTTTGAGGCGTGTCTCAGTCAGGCTGATATCAAAGGCGGATTATGCAATATGTATGGAAAGGGAACAGAGCAAGCTAGAAATCTGGGAAGTTTGAGAGTCTTTCGAGACTGGCCGCTGCCGGCAACACCCGTATCTTTATGTGGCACACAGAAGCGGGAAGAAATCCTTCCTTGCCTAGTGCTTACATTGGTGAGATTACACTGCTTTGCCGGGCAGGCTGTTGACACAATTGAATATGCAGGGGGTGATGGGCGGCGGCCAAAAAGAAAGGGCAAAGCAAATAAACAGGGGTTAATGAGTTAGATAACTGTCAGAGCGCCACGAATGGCGTGACCAGGTAGCCAATCAAATCAACAGAACCATATTAGAATGCGACTTTGTAGGGCTGAGACTGCTTGGCAAAAGCGCCTCATCAACTTTAATTGTGTAGATACAGCTCGTCAACATGTAACTGCTTCCTATCTGGACAAGGCGCTTGGTACAAAGGCTATAATCATATACTACCAGCACACTCTCGGCAACCCAAATCAAAGTACACCTGTTGAATGATATTTGAGTCTCTTCAAAGCTTTTGGAGATCAGCTTCCACCACCGCAGCAATCTCCAGGTTGTTCGTCTCGAGGAAGAAGAAGTGCCCGTTGCCGGTGATGCCAACATCGCCCAGCTTGGTCCACGCGTACGGCACGCCCGTCTGGTTGAGATATAGCGCGACGCAGTGGTCGTACGTGATGTGAGGACTGGCACTCGCCGTATACATGACGAAGGGCACCTTGGCGACCTGCGGCAGCGTGTGCAGCACCGGCGCCACCGTCCCGTTCGTCGCGGTAGACTGCAAGAAACACGACCGCAGCTCGGGCGTATCGACGCCAACCTCGACGGGCCGCAGCTCGGCGGCGGACGCGATGGGCGGGTCGTAGGTCAGGGGCGTGTTGGTGAACCCGTAGGGCCGCGACGGCAGGCGCCCCTTGTCGGGCCCCGCGGGGTCGCCCAGCATGGACTGGAAGGGCAGGCAGGTCGGCTCGAGGTTGACGCCCGCGCGGATCAGCTCCGGGCACGCGTCGGCCAGCAGCACCGTGTACTGGCACGAGCCCGAGTGGCAGAACGTGACCGACTCGCCGACGACGGACAGCAGCGCGCAGCCGGCGGCCCGCATCGACAGCTCCTGGTTGGTGCTGTTGCCCGTCAGCGGCACGATGGAGGCCTGGAACGCCTCGAAGATCGGGTCGCCGCGCACGCCCCGGCCGGGCCACTTGTCGTGCCCGATGGCTTGGGGGTACGGGTGGGCCGCCAGCTCCGGCGCCGTGAAGCCGTCTTGGGTGACGTTGTCGGTGGAGCCGAACCGCAGCGGGAACGCGGCCACGTCGTTCTGGCCGCTGCGGCCGTTGCCGGTGATGTCGACGATGTACACCTGGTATCCGGCCTCTACGAAGTACGATGCCCAGCCCTTTCTGTTGTCGGGCGTGTTCAGCCAAACCTGTGGATTCGCACGTTTAGTATCTTCCGGCCAGAAGTCAATGAGGGCTTTTCCACAGGGGGTTGCTTACCGTCCCAGAAGGCACGCCGGCAGATACGAATACGAGGGGGTATGTCTGGTTGACTCCAGCGAGAGGCGTCAACTTCTCGACATACATCTGCCCCGTGAAGATGCTCTGCCCAGGGATGGTGGAAGGCACATAGTCACCGCCGACATAGAAGAAGTCGCGAGTGTAGGCCGCCTCAGACGACTTGCACTTGGGGCTGAGCGCGTTGATGCCAGTGCAGTCTATGGCGGCAACACTTGCTGCCAAGGCAAATAGGCCAACGGCCTTGAGGAAGGAAGACATGATGGCGTTGCTACCGCTCTTTTTCGGAGATGTTTGTGTCAAAATCCAGCCTCTGACCACATTGCAGCCACGCTGCAAATTCCTCAACCGCGGCAGACTGCTGCAGCGGGGGCGCATGAATGGGTGGGGCAGGAGAGATTGGCGAACGAGTCTCTACAGTAAGCAGTAAGATCGAAGGTGGTGTCCTTGATCCTAGTATACAAGACTTAGTGGCTTGGCACGTAACAGGGGGAACCCCTGCCAACACGGAAGGAGGAATGCCAAAAGCAGTAATTGCGATTCCGCAAGAGCAGGCTTCTCCTGCCAACCAAGTTGTTATCCCAGACGTATTCCTTTCAATAGCTGACTCAGCGGACTCGGTTTACTGTCTTATGTTACAAGACATTCTATGTAAGGGGAATATAAGAAGTTCGACGACCTTTGACAAAGCGACTACTCGCGACTTCAAGAGTTCACCTCTGCCGTTCTTTTGAAGAGCATCTTTGTATGTTTCGACATTTCGGGAATTTAATCATATGTTCTCGTCTTGTGACGGAATCAGTAGAAAAGAACAGAGCACATGAGACCATGCTGGTACTCGTGAACCTCTTGTCTAGGCTAGATGCCAACGATCAGTGTCATTAGTACATAATGGACGATGATCTAGCCGCTTGTTGTAAGGACTTATCCTCCAATTCAGTAAAAAGGAAGTAAAACTCAGCAAGCAAGAGCAATAAGTTATTGACCACCTCGTTCTTGACAATGGGTGGAAAAGCAGTCGCCGTGATCGGTGCAGGGGTCTCGGGAATCACTGCAGCCAAGTACGTTAAGTATCCCCAATGGAATGCACTATACTAATCATTCATCACTGTATATGACTAGGCGTTTGAGAGCCGAAGGTCTCTCTGTCCGCGTTTTCGAACGAGCACTGGGTCCTGGTGGCGTTTGGTCCTATAACTGCGATGCCAACGCCCTCTTCGCGACCCCTATGTACGACCCATTGGAGACCAACTTCCCGCGCGAGCTCATGGAGTTCGCGGACCAGCCTTGGCCAGACGATACCCCGCTCTACCCGTCGCATCAACAGGTGCTGGAGTATATCTGCGATTATAGCGAAGGGGTCGAAGTGGAATACGGTACGGAGGTTGTGGATGTCTGCAAACGGACCCCCAGGTGGCCGCAGCGATGGAGAGTAACCATCCGGAAACGGGATTCCGAGGAGACGACCCCCTTGGACTTTGATGCTGTTGTGAGCTGCATCGGAACCTTCGACAAGCCTGTCATGCCCGAGCACGACGGTCTGGCCGAGTGGGAAAAGGCCTACCCAGACAGTGTGCTTCATTCAAAGGCGTTCAGAAACGTTGAAAGCTACCGCGCAAAGGCAAGTATCCCAATCCGTCATCCACAATTCATGGCCAGAAGCTGATAGTGAGCCTACAGAACGTCCTTGTCGTTGGTGTTGGACCCTCGGGCAGCGATATCGCGGACAAGCTGTCCAAGGTGGCAAAAACCCTCTGGCAATCCACCAGAGGCGACGTAGAGAGGATCAGAAACCCCCAGATAAAAGCCGTTAGACCCATCAAGAAGCTGAACCACAAGTCTCGATCGGTCGAGCTGGAGGATGGTAAAATCCTCACCAAAGTCGACAAGATCATTTACTGCACCGGCTATCACTACAGCCACTCCTATCTCCGCAGAGGTGTCAGAGCCAAGGAGCCGCTCTACAGCGACGGTCTCCGCATCGATGACCTGTGGGAACAAATGTTCTGGATCGAGGAGCCATCCCTGGTCTTCATCGGCATCACCAAGGACAGCCCAACGTTTCTGATCGCCCAGGCCCAGGCCGCCTGGGCCGCCAGAATTCTAGCGGGCCTCTCGGTCATCCCGCTCACACGGGTCATGAGAAATGAGTTGCGCAAGGACCTGGCGGAACGAGTAAAACTAAACCTCAACATTGAGGAAAAGGCACACAATCTGAGAGGGGAGTGGAGCAGGGAGTACATCGATACCTTACAAGACCGATGCGAGAAGGATGCTGCCGCGTTTAATGGCCATCCGATCACCCCCGGAAACGAGCCGTTTCGGTGGACGAAGAGAATCGATTGGGTCATGAACAACCGCCAAGCGCTGAGAAGAGCATACACCGAGAAAGCTTGTCTGCGCCGGACTTATGCCACACCCGAATCTCTGGGCTTCAAACAGTGCCCCCAGTGCCCCGAGAAGAAGTGATGCGCCATGTCGGGATGTTAGATTTCGGTGGTGATGCGGATGAAGTCTTGAGAAACTCGATTGCAAGACATGTCCGTACTTCTCAGAAGACCGTATTCTATTAGGAGCTAGCTAGCTGTACAGAGATAATTGTCAAAATAACCTAGACAAGAATAGACGAACCCAGAAGATTATTTCCCATTCACCCCGTCCGACCTCACCGCAAACCCCTTGAGCGTCTCGAGCGGGATCCTGTTCAGCACGCTGTCCTCGGTCGCGTCCAGGTCGACCTTGGGCACGCCGTTGGGGCCCAGCTCGCTGTTCTGGTAGGCCTCGAAGGCCTGGAACCAGCGGGCCGTGCAGAGGCACCAGCGGCAGCCGCCCGTGAGGCCCGCGCCCGCGCGCAGGTCGTTGCCCCGCCTGGCCGAGTAGTCCAGGAACTCGTCCGTCACGATGCCCGCGACGCCGTGGTGGCCCGCGTCGTCGGGGCCCGTGCGGCAGTAGCCGTCGCGGTAGAAGCCTGTCATGGGCTGCGTGGAGAAGAGCTTCAGGGGCTTCTTGAAGACTGTGGTTTGGATACGTGGAGGGACTTGTCAGCTGATGCGTGCGTCTCTCCGTCGCGAGTGACGGTGGATGATGGGGCGCGACTTACCGTTGAGAGCGGACGACATGGTGTCTCGGTGATGAAGTGAATCGTGATGATGGGAGTTGGCTATTGCGGAGGAGTCCAACAGGAGAGCTATGACAGTGAATATATTACGAAACATTGTTGGTGAAGGTCCTGAGGACTCTGGATTCGAGATTAAGGTTGAAGGTTAGTGTTCAACTGAGACATGATGTCATGGATAGGGATGGTGGACTTTGTGAGTAGCGCTCAACATGACGTCGAAACAAAGAACATTGGCAGCAGAAAGACCAACCAATCCATGCCTCCGATGGCATTCTTTGGGTTCTATTCTGCTTCCATTGCCATGCTAGGCAATGCACTCTGCAGGGGTGGACCACGACAGAGTTCATCCCATCATGACTAGGCAATATATTGGACTTCAATTGACAATGTCTACTGAAGTGTCAATTGGGAATGCTACAGATATAGAACTATCATACCAGGCCCATACAGCTTGTATCCCAGCGGTGTTGGCGTCTTTGAAGTCGTCGTCGGGCACATTGTAGGTCTAGGTGTAGCTGAAGGCGTCGCTCAAGTGGTTCTACCCCGCTATCCAATTGGTCAAGAACGTTGCGACCTCAGCCAACAGCAATGTGATGCACATGACAACCTTCCGGACCTGAGTTCGCTTCAGTGCCAGGTTAGAATCGGTTCTCTTGTGATAGAGATGCGTACTCTGATGCCGCGTCAGGTCGTCTCATTGCGCGCAGCCACCCAAAGGTTCGCTCTTTTCGCCCTTGCTTCCAATGCGCCCGAGGTGCAGCGTCCTCCAGCGGTCGCCATACTCAACCGCGTCGATGCCAACAGGAAAGTACGGAATGATCGAAGAGGTAAAGAGTCCCAAAAACTATCTTCCGGGTGAATACCATCTGTCGCATCATTGAGGGCGTTGCAGGCGACGGCAAACCTGAACAAAGGCATGGAGTTGCAACAGCCATCACTAAACTGAGTGGAGGCCAAGTCAAGAGAGCGCGGCTCATTTTTATCCGATCGTCGGCAATGTGTTGCTCTCTTTCACGACTGTCGTGGTAAGTAGCAAGGCCAGGAGCGCCAGCCCAAACTGGCCAATGCCCATCCCCGCCTGGACATCCTTGTAGACCGCGGCCCACACGGTCGTCAACAAGAATACCGAGAGGAGACCAGCACCCAGTAGCCACACTACCAGGGCTATGTTGGGTCCTTCTACTATGTAGATGCCCCAGCCGCAGCTCGACGGCATGGAGCCGGTGTGACCATTCATGTGCCCACTGGTGCAGGCCAGTTTTGTTCCAACTTTCTTCGGCAGCTGCTGCACGGCCAAATTGCCGCTGTGGTCACCGGGATTGAGCAATGAATGCATGAACAAGTGTGATTGGATCGGCAGGGAACCGATACGGGGTGGACAGGGAAAGAAGGCATACTCTCCTCCCCTCACTTCCTTCTGTGACGGGATAGAGTTGGTCTCGTAGTTGCCGACACACTCGCCACTCTTATATCGCCGGACCAGGTCAAACTGGATCAGATAGCAGTCAGCATCGTCCCTCTCTGTGTATGCAAGTCAAGGGTTCGTAACCCACCTTGACGTACTCGACCGCCTTCGGCACCACGAACGGGTTCCTCGTCAGGGACCCCCTCGTTTTCCTATAGGCCTCCCGTATGTGGCGGAACAAGACCTCGTCTTGCCCGACGTGGGTGAGCTCGACCTGGTGTAGCTTGATTTGGAACGGGCCGGTGTTGACACACAGCAGTAGGAACAGCTTTTTTCTCGGCTCGATTGGTGGCGCGCCGTTACTACGATTGCACCCTGTGCTGGTTGGGTTGTCCCTAGAGGGGCTGTTGCTCCCTTCGTCATTTGTTATAGGGTGGTCGGGCTGTTCCGGTGACGGTCGCCCGCTCGTGTTTGCCGTGACTGACGAGCTCGGCGTTGTCGCAGAAGAGACGGACACCGACCCCGGCCGCGAGACTTGGTGTACGTAGCTCAGCACATCCCTCTCTTCGCCAGATGGCACATCAATGTACAGGGGCTTCCCGCATTTCTGGTCATCGCGAAACCTCGTTCAGCAAAAGGGACGACTCCAAATAGGGGCAACACTCGGGGGGTCGGGACTCAACATACACAGATCCATGATGTTCTTACGCTCCCAGGCTGTATCCGAGGCCAGGAAAGCATGAGGAACCAGTTGTACCAATCGAATACGATCTTTGAACGATCCAACAGTGACTTGGGACGAAGGTAGGACACCTTTGTTGGTGCAGTAGTACTTGTGGCTTCTGGGCTGACTCGAGTGGGTAATTCTGGGATGGATGGTCCTGGTGGCCGGTTGTTGATTGGGTCGATGTCAGGCTCGAAGCCAGGGCTGATGGGAGCCGTTTTGTCTTTACTGATGACCCCCATGGTCATCTACTCTGGGCATCCCACCCTAACAAGCAGGCAGGATAAAAGATATGGTGTCGTAATGATACCACCCAAAGACGGGTGTATATCGGTTATAACACGGGTGATGAAGTTGGAATATGAAGTTGGAATATGATCAGATCATGCAACCTTCGTATCAGGCTCGAGCTGTCAGATTTTTTCTAGGCAGGAGGGACAAAGCCTCCCAAAGATCCGAATGCGATGCCCCTCGCGAGGCTGGCCAGTAACGCTTGCAGGATGGCAGATGCACGCCAGCCAATGAAGTTAGCCGTGTCACACGCAACTCGTTAGCCACTTTAAGAGTAACAATAACAGGCATCAAGCGCACTTGTGACTGTACCAGATTTCTTAAAGGCCGAGACACGTCTGGGGCAGTTCTAGTCAACATATTACGAGCTTTATCGGGAGCTTCAAAGCGATAATATTAAACTGGTTGTAAGGATAGTGGCGATCAAATAAGGCTGTATCGACGCATCCAGGGCCCGTCTTATTATATTCCACATTGCCGTTTCATCATCCTGTTGTCATTTCAAAAGAATTCCCAGTACCGACTCAAGAGAACCGGTATGTATGTTTCGTCAAAGGTGTGTATTACATTATAGGATTAAGACCTGGGGCAGGATTTACTATAGTACGGTCGACCAGCCTCAGTGAGCCATCGCTATTCACAGAATCTGCAGTGGCATTTCGACGGCGGAGGCTCTCCCCTATTCCTGCTGGTGGGGCATAGTTGTGTCCTTTCGCGAACCCGCAGCTTACGTAAGATGCCATGGTGAGTCAATAACAAAAGCCAAGGCTATAGGATCTGACGTGTGGTGGTCGAAGGTACCGGGCAACGTAGCCAGACCGGAGTATGTTTGATGCACCTATACGGCTGGCGCTTCGTTGGGGTTGCACAGCTATCTCCCAACCGCGGTGGTCTATTACACCAACTGCCGCGACGTTACACAGGATGCAGATAACCGTTGGCCGCAAGGATAAACCTCCCCCCTGTACCCGCATTATGCACTGTATTTTCCCGTTCTGGTCATATGCACTTATCGTAAAACAGTTTTCCCTCCAAGTCGGTCAAGGAACACACCCAGGTAGACTTTCGATGCACATCCGGTGAGCAATCTTGTTTTCCCAAAGCGGCCACTGGCACGAAGCACTGCCGGCTCAGCCCTATCAGCAAGATTTTCTGTTGCAGGATATCTTATCAAAGGGCATTATGCATGCACTAGGATTACAGAGCCACTGAGCCAAATAGATCCTAGAAAGTCTCTGATATTGTCATTTCAACTGCCAGCAAATACCTATCGGGATAGAGGCGCCAAGTGTAAGCATCGGAAGACTGGATATCCGAAGGCAATGAGACACCTGTAGTCCGGATGCATCGGGTGCCTTCTCGGGCAGGCAGATCCCCCAGCCCAAAGCTTTGTTCGTAGCTTCAAGGGCAGAAGATCAAATGCCCAATTCATGGAATCCAGGCTTGCGCGCCAAGTTGAACCCGGGAAGCCTTGACAGGGTGTTAAGAAGCAAAACTGTTATCATGCCACAATCAAAGCTACCAAACCAACAGCTCTTGTCGAAAGTCGGGCTGTTTAGAAGGACGCAGGTTTCGGTAGCAAATATAGGGGAACATCGAATCTCTTCGTAAAGGAAAAGCGAAAAGCAAATTGGTATTGATGCGTTACTCTATAGGGGTAATTGTGGTCTAAATAGCCGTGTCCCATGCAATCGTAGTCGTCCGTCTATTCGTTATTTCCCTGCTCACTGGGTGTTATACATAAATGGGTTGTAGACCATGTCTCTGTCGTAGTCCGTAGTATCTCCGTTATCCAAGTCTCCGGCATTGGCGACGGGCAACGGGGCAACGCCGGCGCCGTAACCATTGTTTCCGCTACCCACAGCCATGGTACCCCCTGAGATATTATCCATCGGGTTTTGGTAGTAGGAGTCGTGTACGGGAGGAGGGGCGTCGTCGGCAGGGTAGTACTGCCCGTCCAGAACCCCTTGGAGACTCGGCGGGACTTGCTGGCTCCACGGCATCATTGCTGGTGGGTCGGAAAACGTGCTCGTCATCGGCGCCGCATAGGACGAGGACCAGCTTGTCAGGGTGTCTTGGGGGGCAGGTTGCCAGTAGTCGGTCGAACCGGTATTCGGTTGGGACGGCCGGATCGAAAAAGATCTCGAATGGCTGTAGTCGACTGCGTACTCGTCTTGGCCCAAGTGAGTCGTCCCTGAGTTCGAGGATGTCGGTCGTGGCGTCACTGTATCTCCAGTATCCATGAAAGTAGTACTGGACTGCGACCCTCCATTGTCCGAGTTACTGGCTCTCCTTGTGATAATGGTGTATCTAGTCCTTGTGAGCTTTAGTCCGTACGTATAAGGGTTGCTTTAAGCTGTTGTACCTATTCTTCAGATCGTTCCTCGATCGAGACTTGTAGTAGCTCTCCTGTATTTGCTTCCACTGCCGGCCGTGCTTCTCGACTGCGCGTAATAGTCGGTCATCCTTTATAAGGTTAGTAAATTCCTTGGAGAACACACAACAAGAGATTTTCTCTCGCAAAGTCATAACCTTGCAGTTTGCATACCTCTTCCTCGGTCCAGTTTCCATGTTTTATGTTGGGATCAAGACTTTGCTGCCATCGTTTGGCGCATTCTACTTTGGCCGTCAGCTTTCCGTTCCGTGCCGAATTGCTATGCCGTTTTAGTTCTTACGGTCAGCTGAGCGGGAAGCCACCTCTTCCGACACTCTGGTCCACCTGTTTCACACGTCAGATGCCTCATTTCCCCCCAACCCACTAGGGAGCTTTCCGGATGGACGTACTTGGACCCGTGAACCTCCATCGCCTTCCGTAAGCGCTGGTCCTCCTCTCGACTCCACGGCCCCTTATTGAGCCCTCCGCAGACTTTGTTGACCCATCGTTTTCGGCAGTCTTTGTTGCTTCTGCCGGGGACTCCTTCGGCAATGCGACTCCAGTCCGTAATCTCGTTCGGGTCGGCTGATTCCGTCGTGCAACGTGAGCAATGGGGGGACACAAGCATAGAGGGGCATGAGTAGTGGCCTTGGACTCACATAGCCTTGTGAACTCGTGGTACAGCAGCGCGTCTTCCTCCTCGGTCCACCGCTTCGGTGACTTGCGGCCTGAGGAAGCCATGACGTGGTTGCTATGAGCATATCTCTGATGAACTGATGATGATGGGACTTCGTTCTACGTTTTGGACATGGTGCTGGGATACCCGCAAGCCTTAAGTATTATCTCTCTGCCTAGAGTTGAGACAATCCCGATAGTCTGGCTCTCCGGACGTGGCATTCTGGCTGCGCCCTGGAACACCAATCCGCATCCTCTGATAGGGCCTTACTGGGACGCTGTAACCAAGCAGAGATTTTCATGGGAGCAGCCCCCAAGCAAGCGGTTCAAAATAAGGCTGACGCGATGCAGGAGAGAGATTAGGAGCGAGGGAACATAGGGGCATTGGGATGACAGGGGTGTTCCATTTGTTGTCCAGACCAGATTTGCATATCTTTTTGTGGTAGCTGATGACAGCCGCTGCTACTGCTGGGTAACCTTAATACCGAACAGGTAGCCTTATTCTCTGTCTGACCAAGACATGGTGTTTCATAACATGTCATCAGCTTGCACCTGCATGTCGGGAGGAGAAACCGAGAACCAGAGAACGAAAGCCCAAGGATGCCCGCCCAAAAAGGGAGGCGCTCAACGGTATTCCACGGACGCTAAAGCTATCAAGATAAGCTGAGAAAAGCCACACTTCCTCTTCCTTGGCCGCCATACAACGGCACTTGGAGCGCAAGGGGCTTTCGGGTATTGGGTTAAGTGTCCATCGACCAGGATAGATACGTAGATACGGCCGCTGAATCCGTCGGTTTGGTACTGTTTGCAGCATCCATCCTCCTGACATGGCAAATGATCCCCGCAATATCCATTGTATGGAGGGCGGTGCATACTCCGGTCCCGCTGACATGGTGGGGTGTCGTGCTGATTTCTGGGATTGCAGGGGGGGGGCCGTTTCTATACTTATACATACGGAGTTTGACGGTAACTCAGCTTACCTAATTTTAGTTTCCTTCCTTTTTTCTGGCTGTGTAATACCGGCCAATCGCAAAGAGTACTGCTTTCGCTTTGTGTCACGTCCCACAGCAAACCTCTCCAATTTTCACACCGCTCTAATCAATCAAACATCTACTCGACTGCATCGTCATCATGTGAGGTTCTATGCAAAGCAACATTACTTGGAAGGGGTAAATCGGTCCCGAGCCTCCGGGAAGGGCTGACCTATTATTCTAAATGCGGGTATTATCAGTTAGTTCATGCTGGCATGCCGCCCCCGAGACCTTGGCCTTCCTCCCGTCCTTCGCGAAAGCCACGTGGCGACGCTGGCCCTCAGCTCCAACGGCTTTTCGTGCGCTTCTAGCTCATAACACGATCCTGGCTTGACGGCAGCCACAGCCGGCGCCAAGGCCGCTTCTAGCTCGAGGATCCCTGTGTCTTCCAGCTGCGGCTTACTATAAGACGCAACTGCTTTTCCCCTGTCGTCCGGCTTTCTTCTTCTGTTGCTGTTTCTGTCTTTCGGGGCTGCTGAACTATCCTTGTCTTCTTTGTCGGCCTTCTCTCGTCTCCGGCGGCGATGGAGTACTACGAACCATCCAACATTCAATGCAATGGCAATTAACGCGGTACTGCCCAACACCATTGCTACTATGTATTGAGTACTTGGGGCAGCCGCGGGCTCCGGTGATGGTGGAGACTGTGTACGCGGCGTTGGTGCGGGCGATGACGACGATATGAGCGCGGACACGGATACGAACGTGGAGGATGATACGAACGTGGACGAGTACAGTAGAGACGAATATGATGAAGACGATGATGATGTCGTGATAACGCTTGTTGTAGACAGATAATCGCCTGATGTCGGGTCATTCTGGCTTGAGGGGATCTGGCTTGCGAGTGATGATGAAGAGGGTTGATCATTGGGCGTTATGGTAGAAGAATCAGAAGGAGTGGAACTGGCTGCTGACGAAGTAGTGTTCAAGGCGATGTTTTGTCTACCTCCTTTGGATGCATTGATCTGGAATGGCTTCATATCATTCATATTTTGGCCGGTCCTTTCGTTCTTGAGGTACATGCAATAACCATCCTGTGGCGGTATGGTACTGTTGATGTTCCAATCGTATGCCCCATTATGGATGGTGACGTTCGCTATGAGTGCAGAGAGTAGATTAGCCACAAGCCTCGAGCTGATTATTGCGAGTTTTTTTATTTTATTCTCCGCCTGCAACTGGTGACCAAGTAGGCAACATCACATCTGAGGCGCAAGCAAGGATCCAAGGCAATAGTCGAAGAAAATAAAACACAAGGCTTACATGCGATGTTCGTCACTTGTCCGTTCTTCGCAAACAATTTGATGGACACAGGAACTTCATCGGCTTCCATTCCTTCCCACTCCACTCTGTACTGGGTGCCAATCCACAGAACTTCACCCAGGCCTGGGTGAATCAAAACGATGTCGGCACTGCCGCGGCGGATGGCCGTAAAGAGGAATACTATTTTCAGCAATAACGCGAGGACAAGTTGTCCCATGGTGCTGCTGACGCCCGCCAAATCGTGAACTGCAGTTCTCCCTGAAGGGATCCCAGGTATCCGTCTCGTTGGTAGAAGCCTGGGAGGATCTTTGCGCTTGAGTCCGATAATTATGTTGGGAAGAAGGATTATGCGCCAACACGTCTTCTAAATCGGTGCCTCGGGAAAAGAGGAGTCACGGCGTCCAACGGAAAAGCAAAAGGTTATACGAGTGGAATGGAATCAATACGCCAGCAAGGCGCCAGCATTACCTTAAATCTATTTATGCCGTTCGGGGGCCGCCTGACATCTCCACAAAAAGGGGCGGAGGCCCGGCCCCCAGCACGGGAGCACCCGCCACGTGGAATTGGCTTTGCACCATATTAATGGGACACAGGCGCGTATTACTATGCCAGTTTAATATGCAGGGGTTTCATATCTGCACACCTCGGCCGTCCTTAAATCTCAAATGCTGCGCGGGAGGCGCCTCGACGAATCAAAGCACAGGAAATTGATCTGCCTGAAGCAACCGACCGCAGGTTGGATGTTCCGTCACAATTGCAGGAGGCTGTTCATATTACCTACCTACTGGCCAGTTTACGCGCTGTAGGGACTTGCGGTGTCCTCCTGTCGAAGACGGTCAGGTTGCCCCCTTTGATACACTCGACTACCTGTAAGGACGTCTTTGTCTTGGGGGAATCATGATTGACATCACATTGTCTTTGTTGCCCTTAAGACCAAGTAACAATGTCTTATAGAAGCATTTTAATATATAAAACGTGCCGTATGATGACCAACACATACCGTGAAACGCATGTTTGCAAAGAGCAACGTTTGCAAGTACAGCCAGTAGCTTGAACAGTATTGGCAGCGGAATCACAAAGCAAAAGTATAGCCCTCCGGTAGAGACCATGGCGCATGTACAGGCCGGGACTTCAGCTGAAGCTGATGCTAGATACCGAAACCAGGCTCAGGCCTACCTAGGCTTCGACCAGGCAGGATCGTCGGCGGGAGCCAACGCGCCGTCACCTAACCCGAACCCTAAGGAATACATCGGGCCCACGCACGTCGGCAGCATGTCGACACCGCCGGCCGCCCAAGGCAGCGCGCCGACACAGTCGAGCGCACCGAGCGCGGGGTCTCGGGGTCTTTTTGCGCCCCAGCCCGTGCTATCCGCTGTAGAGGTCCCGCACACCTCTCTTCCCTTCTCGTACTCCCAAGGCCATATTACGCCAAGTCACCAGAGTATCGGCGTCTCTACTCCAGCGGGTCCCTCAGGTAGCAACAAAATGACGCCGGCACCTGCTGGGGGCTCGGATAACCGAGCCTCGACCCAGGTCACGCATATCTCCGAGACGCAACACGGCTCCAGCGTCATACCGGAGACGCCGCTGGGTCAACAGCCCCATCCGCAGTCGAGCCAGTTCGCGCCGTCGTCAATTTCATCCGTCTCCTTTGGGAGCAGCGCCATTGGTAACTTGAACTCCCCTCGGCCTGTCAACCCGGCAATGGACAATAGACCTCAACTACAGTACTACCCGCCGGATGATCCGGACCAGAATGACTATGAACTACCGCCACCGGGTGGACAGAGGCCACGCGATAGTAGCCAGGTGAGTCAAATCCCTGGAAGCCAACCTAACCCACAGCAGAGCTCCGCAATGCATTTCCCATCCTCTCCCCCACGACTCTCTGGCCCCATGAACCCTTCCTCGTCTCCGCCATACGACGAAGGTTTCCCGTCTTCGAGTCAGCAAACCAACCCTGCCGCAACCCCCATCCCCAACACGTCTAGCCAAGCCAACGGAAGCAACCGACCGGCGCCACCACTCCCCTACTCCTCAGGCCTGTCCGTCCCCGAGCCGAGCCCCTTCAACCCGTCCCAATTCCCCGCCCCATCCTCCTCCCAGTCCCAACCCCCGTACAACCCGAACCTCGAGATCCACAGCCCCGCCCCCAACGCCCCCCTGTCGGCCCCGAACATCCTCATCCCGCCCGCCCTCCGCGACCTGCAAGCCCGCCTCAACGCCGACCGCCGCTCCTTCCAGCCCGTGCAGAGCCGGAACCTGCGCGTCGACGAGCGCGGCTACTGGGTCATCCACACATCCAGCTGGACGCCGCAGCAGTGGCTCGCGACGTGGGCGCACCTGACCGCGTTCGTGGGAGGGGGGAACGCGGGCTGGGGCGTCAGCGTGCGGCGCGAGGGGGACGGGTCGCAGCTGCGGGTTTACTGTTTTGGGACTATGGTCGAGCATGTCTGGTGGCTGCTATTTCAAGCGTCCGAGGGGGGCTCCGGGGTGACGGGGGGGCGGTGGCGGGATGCGGGCGGGGAGGTGGTTTTGGAGATGCCTCCTCGGCCGTACTAGGTGATAGGAGTGGTAAGGTGGGTGGATGGGGATCTGTCGTATGACAAGCAAGGTGGGTAAGTCTGAGTATATACATGCACAATCTAGTGTATGGATCGGAGTAAACTTGAAATATGTTGTTGATTATGTACAAACGAGTGTTGTTCATCCGTACAACTGACTCCATTTCCCTTTCAGTGATGCCTTCAAGTGAGACCCTGATCCATGGTTGGTTTTGGTTCAACCCCCCTTTTCAAGTTCAAAAAGCCCCGATCATGTTGCCTTCAATTTTGCCTCCCCTTTCTGCTTTCAACGAACTTTTGATATCCCACACGTTCCGAGCCCGGTATCCACAAGTCCCTGACCCCAACCGCAGACACCCCCTATTTCCGGAACAGCTTGTAAGGCGACGAGTTGAGGTCGCAGATGTCGCCCTTGTCGGGGTAGTAGCAGAACTTGCCGCAGCAGTTCTGCACGCAGAAGCCGCCGGGGCAGTCCCCGTTCTGGCCGCAGCGCTGGCCGGACCGCTGCTGCTGCCAGCAGGGCGGGGTGGCGCTCCGGGGCGCGCACCGCCCGACGCCGTCGGCGCACATCCGGCACTCGCCCCCCTGGCAGTTGGACCGCGGGTTGCCCCAGCCCCCGCCGCAGGACGGCATGCGCTGGCCCCACGGCGGGCAGACTTGGGGGCCCTGGCAGGTGCCGTAGTTGTGGCAGCGGCCTTTGTTGCAGATTTCGCCCCATTTGCACTGGGAAGGGGGTTAGGTACATGACTGACTGAAAAAGGGGGATGAGGGAGTAAAGGAAGAAGGGTGGGGTGGTGCTTACCGAGTTGCCGCATTTGCCGCAGTTGTCGTGGTCGGTGTTGCAATCTTTGCATTGTCCGCGGCACCAGGTCTTGCCGCCCGAGCAGGATCTGGCGGTAACCGTGGCCGTGACCGTGGAGGTTGGGGTTGGCGCATAGACGGTGCTCGTAGTAATACTGTCGGGTGAGAGGTTAGGCAGAAGTCAGTTTGTGTTGATGGAGCTGTAATGTAGGTAGACTCACCCAATGCAAGAGCACGCGCTGCGGTACCTCCAGCCGTCGCTACCGCACTGATCGGTACAATAGGCGGGGACGTACTTGCGCCTGGCATCGGCCGTCTGGGCCGCCGCGTCGTCACGCTTCACGTAGGGGCCCGGGGTGATGGTGACGGTGACAGTGGTGGTTCTGTGTCGTCGGTGTCAGAATTCGGGCGAGATAGCGACTTTCAAGTATTCCAGGGGGTGCAAGGTACATGTTTTGTGATCGGGGGGAGATAGAGAAAGGACATACACAGGGGGTGTCGGGGTGACGGTTGTTACCACATAGCTGGAGCAGTCCGTCTGACAAACGTTCGGCGGGGGCCAACCCCCATAGTTTCCGCGGATACGCCGCAGGCAGTTGTCTTGGTTACAGCGGCGCCAGGCCGCATCCGTCGCCTGAGCTGCGTCGGTTGCCTGGGCCGCGTCTGCCGCCTGCGCCGCAGCTGTGGCCTCGGCTGCATCTGCCGCCTCGGTGACGCTGACTGCGAGGGCAGCCAAGAGTAATGAGAGGTTGCACTTCATGATAGTAGTGTATTGTAGCAGAGAGTTCAAGTGATTCAGCCTGAGCTTTCTGAAGGTACTAACATCGAGCATCGGAAATCCCGTGGGCTTAAGTAGAGACGGCCCTGCATCCGGGAGAGATGTTATTGGTCAAATACCCGAGCACCCCATCACACGACGTCTCGTCTAAGTTTGGGCCCAAGAAATGTATGATTTGACATCCCACCTCTTCATCGTTTCCTGCTCTCATTGGTTACCGACGGCAAGAAAGTTATCACGCGATAACATGCCCGGTATTACTATAGTATTGAGTAAAGACACGGAACTGGACCAATCGAGGGTCATTGTTCCGGAAATTGGCTTTTGGCTATGGGTAAGGTTGCACTAACAGGTTGTCCCACAGACTATACTGGGGCCTTCAACTCTATACCATCTACTCCAACCAATGACATGCCTGGGCTCTTAGTGGCTTCTGGGGCTAGATCGTCCCAGAACTGCGGAACTGCCGAGCCTAGGCTGCCCCGCATACCCGCTAGCACATATGCTTCATCTACCACAGTCTGTAGGGGGTGCATCATCATGATATCGTCAGAGATGCACCACCATTCGTTTACCATCAGCAAGAAACCAACCCTGCCACCTGCTTCACCGGGAGGTCTTCCAAGATTTGCTTGCATCAATGCTTTGGGTACTTTGCTGGCATGGGAAGACGTGACCATACGTGGTACACCCCGAGCCAGGGATATGTATTTGCTGAACTACTGTATCCAAGAGCATTGTGCTGCGGTTTGCATCTATCGCAACCTCACATCAAGATGACAAGCTGCCAGAGCATCAGTTGATAATATTGTCACTTGGGCCCATCCACTATGTGACACCACGCAGTGCTCAGGATTTTCGCCATTACAGTACCGCAATCCCTCTCTGTTTCTCATGGAGGCCGGAGCATTTCGCTTCATCAACCGGTGCAACCCTACCGCCGCAGGGATGACAAGATTCCCTCTACGGTGGGTTCTTGTGGAGGCCGAACAAGCCGTACTATATGCCTTTCCCGAGCAGAATCCTTGCTTCCGCGCTCCATAGTCGGGAGTCTGGCTCCGCGACTTTCTACAAGACCAGATCGCTGGGATTTTAGTGAAGGGTCGTTTCGGTAGCGTACCACAGAGCTGGGAATATCTCCCGGGAGAACTAACACTACCTGGTCTCGGCTGTGCCAGCAAAGGAGGCCTCCTGTTACAATGCCACGGGACGAGTGCGTATGATACGATAGTAAGTCGAATCCAGTTGTTCCTGGCATCATAAACAAGTTCATCATGACAGGAGCACCCACGCCATGATTAACGTTTGTTCTAGGTAGGGCGTCCTGAAGTCACTGTCAAACCTGCGATGCAAGAGCGACGCAGCCTGTTGGGGCAATCCTTTCCGAGTTTCATAGCTTGTCCATCTGACTCCGGCCCGGCACAACTTGCCATGATCGCGGGCCTGGCTCTGGTCCTTGAGATTCTCGTACTGCTCTCGGCCCCGACAGCACTTCATGTAGCCACCCACCAAGACTTGCAGTACATACAGTATCGTCATGGGTTTCCGAAGTAGCTTTTGTGTGGGCTAGAATGCGTCGGTAACATGTATTCGGGAGTCCAAGTTGATCGGTCAACTTTAATGAACGATGCGCAAGTACAGTACTGTACGTGCGGAGAAGACTACATACAAGGATGGCGGAGATTGGATAGTTGGCATGCCTCGCTTCCGGTACTGTAACTCGATCCAGTCGTTTGTGCCGGCAGGGCTCGGCCGCCAGATAGTTACCATGCTGTTGGGAGCAGATGCACCAGAGTTGCAGACCCGACGCACTGGAGAGGTTGGATGGTGCAAGATCGCCCCAGTAATCGTCTTCCACCATCCAGAGGTTCGCGTGATCGACGATCTATTATTTCCAGGCCGACGATCCCAGAAGGCAAGCTACTGAGTTCATGGTTGCGTAAAAGCCACCCACGTTTGAACGACTGTGGGAAGATACCATGTGGCTCTTGATAACCCCTTGAGTACTTACATACGTCAAGAGATGTTGCAGTGGAGAACATAGACGGGAGAAGAGCAGGTACTACAGGAAACCAGGAAAAAGCTGGCCTGCACCTGCACTCGCAAGTAAATCAGATGGTCTGTATAGAGTAATGCTTGCAGAAGTTGAGCCGTCGGAGTTGAGGCACTTCCCTAGCCTTTCATACCAGATGGAAAATCGGTCACCCTCGTGCAAACAGGAATAAGGTCATGTAATGACTTTTGCTCCAGGGATTTTGAGCAATTTTCCAACGAGTGAAGTTATGTGCTGCCCGAACCTAATACTCGGATGCCTATGTCATATTATGCGCAAATGGCTACTTGCGCATGGCATGGCGATGTTTTGGTTAACTGCAGGAGGTTCTAATTGTTTAGGGGAGCTTTCTCTTATCTTATCAGTAACCCAAGCTGCGGGCTGGGGAGCTTCAAGCGGCCGCCTGACAAACAACCCTCGATTTCCAACATTCCATACCAGCCGATGATCCATCTCTCGTCTGCGCGCGACCATTGATCTAATCCCTTCCAAACTACGAGATTAATTATTAATAAAGGACTTTACTTGGCGATACTGCCAACGTCATTCTCTCGTTCTTTCACTCCACACCGGGTCATTTCGTCCGCTTGGCAACCATTTCACTTGCTCTTACCAGCGAGACCCTGTACTTGTCCCACGCTCTTGGCGACGCCATTACAGCCAAAATGGCAACAGAAGATGCCCGATACCGACAGTCCTCCCAGTTCCGCCTGTGGTCTTTTACCCCAAGTCATCTCGCCTCACTCCGCAATGAATGCAATTCCCTCGCGCAAAAGGCCATATCTGCACGCTTGCAATCGGCAAACCCCAATGACGCTCTGCCCGAGTTTCTCACTCCGGCCGAGGAGCTCTCCCTCGTGACGCACTACACCGTCGAACTTCTCCGCGCCGCTGCCTTCATCGAGCTACCTACCGAGATTCGCGCCACCGCCGCCATCTTCCTGCGCCGGTTCTACGTCACCAACAGCATCATGACCTACCCTCCGACCGAGCTGCTCAAGACATGTCTCTTCTTTGGCTGCAAAGCCGAGGGCCACTACATGCGCCTGTCCAAGTTCGCCGACAAGTTCCCCAACACCACCGGCGAAGAGGTCTTGGCGGCCGAATACGTCCTATCTCAAGGCATACGGTTCGCCTTCGACGTCCGACACCCGTTCCGTGCCCTCGAGGGTGCCGTCATGGAGCTGAGGCGGCTGGGCGACTTCGAGAACAAGAGAATCGACCGGGCTCATGGCAAGGCGAGAGAAATCCTCAAGTTCAGTCCCCTGGTGACCGACGCCTACTTCCACTACACACCGAGTCAGATCATGATGGCCGCCCTGGCCATGGCCGACGAGGGGTTGGTGGAGCGCATGCTGAGGGAAGCATTCGCCGCGGAAGGCGAGTCGGCCAAGGAGAAGTGCTGGGACCTGATCCAGACGTGCCGGGCCATGCTCGAGAAGGAGCCCCCGGAGAAGATGAACGACAACGAGGAGCGGAAGGCCATCATCAAGCCCTTGAACCGCAAGCTGAAAAAGTGCCGCGACCCGGACCGAGTCGACCTCGTGGCGCTTCAGAAAGCACGACGAGAACAGGCCATGGTCAAGAAGCCCAAGGTTCCTGTCAAAGAAGATGGCGCTGTGTTCGGCGGGTCGATTGCCGATGGGCGAGAATCCAAGAGACGGAAGACGGAAACCGAGGAAT
Organism: Arthrinium phaeospermum; assembly: GCA_006503535.1. Classification (NCBI taxonomy): domain Eukaryota; kingdom Fungi; phylum Ascomycota; class Sordariomycetes; order Amphisphaeriales; family Apiosporaceae; genus Arthrinium; species Arthrinium phaeospermum. Next base: position 1,879,852 of record QYRS01000001.1, on the reverse strand, counting down.
AATCCAGGCCGCATGGACCGACGCAATCCGTAACACCGTACGACCTGAGTGATATCAATACGCTGTCAATCTATTCTTCATTGACTTTGCTTCGTACAGCGCTCGGCATCTTGCAGGATCCCAGTAGCCGGTTTCCCTTGAATATGCGAAGGTCACCGTGTCATAAGTCATCATGAATTATACTGCCAAAAGGCTCGACCTCGAGCATGTTGGGGCGATGCGATGCTGCCATGGTACCCTCGCGGGTCTGTTTCATTCCCAAGGCCCTGAACAACCCTTGGGGAAAAGATGAAGCGGAAGGGATCTCCCGCTGTGGGGATGATAATGGCCATCTTGCTCGACCCATCGCCACCACGGTGCAGTCTGCTCTTTCATATTCAAGGAGAACTTGCCGTGCGATACTGAGATAGCTTGATATGAAAGGCTAATAGCCCCAGGTCTGGCTATCAGATCTTCTCTGCCACATGCAAGCACGCTTACCTGTACCCTCCTGGAGCCATTTCAATACGAGGCCTACCATATGCATACCGCAACTTGGCAAACAAACGAATGGCGTCTTTGCCTGGTGCGTAGTTTAGGAATGCATATTCATTATTTCCAATCCGAGATGCCGAGGTCCCCATTCCATGCCGACACTGGTCAACACTTAAACCTACTGGCTAGTTCGTGTCCTTGGGGACCAGATATTTCAGCGGGCGGTACTTCGAATCTAATGGTGCCGTTTGGCAACCCAGAAACTGCTTCCTATCCAGCCAATTCCGCATATGGCTTCGCCTAAGATGAACAGTGCGCCGTGTTTGTGGCAAACCTCTTTCATTGCTTTGAGATCGAGTTCAATGAAAAGTCTCGCATCGAACGCGGTCTCCAAGCAATGCGAGTTGTGTGCTGCGATCACGGGGCACTTTTCATCTTAGACGAAACCATGTGCGGGATCCGGCATGCTAGTTTCGAGCTTTCTGGTCTTCGTTTTCGACCATCGGTATAGGTGCAGAAGATATAGTAATAAGCATTCAATCAAAGGCTTTATGTCGGTTGCTGATGTTTCTCCTGCGGGCCTTGAGGGCTTGGGAGCACATCAATTCCTCCCAAATTTGTTCTTTTTCAGGGGTTCGACCCATCGCTGTCAAATACTTTCTTGTCTGGTCCTTCTGTTGACACTAAAGGGGAGAAGCCATGTGCCTTTGGCAGAGCGTCGAATGAGTTGGTTTATTCAAGACTCATGGGGCTCACAATTCGAATGCTAATCGGTTGTGACGACCGTCCTTCGGAAAACGCGGGTTCCAATCCTCGACTTGTCGACAGCAGGTAGGAAGAATTCATACAAATGGGTATATACATATTGGCGTTAATATGTGCTGTTATATCGAGTATGTGAAAACTGAAATCAGGTGGGATGTAAATTTAACAACCACCCCGCGAGGACTGATCCAGATTATGAAACTTCAGCTTCACCCACTTGGTCCCCCAGAAAGGCAACCCAGTATCAGGCGGATGGAAGAAGCCATGAAAGCCAGCGCATTCAACTGTCATAAAATACTACTTTCAGGTTTGTGTGCTCACTGCCCGAGTCAACCATTATGTGCCTCATGACTAGCCAGAAAGTTTTCGGCAGTTTGCCGACGATGCCTCCAGCTGCCCTAACAGGCAAATCACCAACCACCCGGCCTAATGGGACTCATAAGACCTGCACAGAAGTAGAAAGGATATACACTGGTCCATACTAGCTTCGATGTGTTGTTGGCCTGGCTGCGCGGAAGGTGCCGAACGACCTCTGCTGCCCTCGCCGGAAAGATCTCCACCCACGGGTCTAAGACAGGCGATTGCGTGTTCGTCTGGCTGGACAGTCATGCGTGCGGGCGCAACGTCATATTGATTACGAACCCTCCAGAGCGACAGCGCTATACAGCTATTCAGCAGGTGCATCAGAGAAAGAGGACTCTGGAGGCGATAGATATATGGCGATAATAATACAAGCCAATCCGCTATATATTCTCTCTGAGAGGACCAGCATCAGTATGTGATTGCGACAGACCTCGATATACCTAGTATACCTACAACATATCATATACTAGTACCCAAGTTGCCCCTTTCCGAGGCAATGACTCAATCCTCCTACTCCTGGCGCGAGGCCGCCCTACTCGCCGCGGTGGCCCTCTTCGGGAACACGCAGGCCTACCAGGGCTGGCCGGGCAGCAACACCCTCGTCGACGGCGAGGCCGTCCGCTTCTCGCAGCAGACGTGGCGCCAGCACCTGCGGCACCCGGACGCCAAGGGCGAGTACCCCGTCCGGGGCTACGACATCTCGCAGCAGTGGCCGTCCGTACAGGAGGTCGACGGCTGGCGGCTCGCCGTCAACGTCAGCAGCCGTATCCCCGCCTCCGAGGTCCAGAACAAGAACCAGAGCGGCACGGCAGCCGTAGGTGTGGCTATGGCGACGGGGTTGCCGCCGTCGTCGCCCACGACCAACTCTTCCTCGTTCATGGGGACGAGCATCTCGCTCAAGGCGCCCGAGAACGTCATTCACAGCATCCTCGGCGAGGGGGGAGAGGTAGACGAGATCGTCGCGCTGGAGCTGCGCTCGACGACGTGGAAGGTCTGCGTCACGATCGCGACCGACAACGGCGAGAACGAGAATTTCGGTAGCGGCAGCGGCAGCTGCGACCGCCTCCCCGCGCAGTGCGTCGCCGACTTTGAGCAGGCGTACGCTGAGCACTTTGCTGAGACCGAGGACTGCGCCGGGCACCCGCCGCCGACGCCGGCGAGCTGCGGTGGGGCGCTGGATGCGGCGTCTCTGCGCACGATACGTAAGTTCTATTTCGAAATTTTCGATCTCATCTTTTTCTGGGTACTTTCATCTGCAGCTGTGTCCTTCTTGATGTGCCTGCATTCCCAGTTTGGCCATTATCAATCTGCGCATACGGAGATTAGAAGAGGGCAGGCGAAACACATACATGCCACCACCCCTTACACACTTGGCTGTGTGAGTGGATGCGTGCTTATGTACCCACCTGCCTGCCTGCTTGCCGGGTTGGTAGGGTCTCGCCTCCTCCCTCTCTCATCGCATTGCCGTATTGGGCACGCGAAAAGTTTGACTTAAACTTGAGAATTGTTTTCCAAAATCCAAGATTCGAACCTGAACAGCTGGCTGATCTGAGGTGAAACTTCACGAATTATACAGAGTACCCCATCGACGCCGTCAATGGCACGGAGCTCTACGTGACCGCATCGGACGCGCACGCCGCCCCGGGGAACCTGACGGCGTGGAACGATGCCGCCGCCTCGGCCAAATTGTGGCCCGTCCTCGTAGTCTGGGGGTGGAACCACCGCGCCAGCATGAACAACAACATCAACCTTGTTGAGGAGGTTGAGCACGGCGAGGGCGCCGCCGCCACGGTCATGGCGCCCACCAAACCGCTGGCGCAGCTCTCTTGCATCAAGGCCGTCGGCAACAAGAGGCCGGCGCCGACGCCCACGGCGACCCCCACGACCGTGCCCGAGTCGGCGGGTAGGGTGGCGATGGAGTCGGCGACATCGACGTTGACGGGCCTGGCTCTGTTGACCGTGGCGCTTTCGTTTGTGTTGTTCTGCTAAGAGGGTAGCAGGGTAGACTGGGTCAGTCTGGAGAGTTTCTGGAGTGGTGGCTCCCTCCTCTGAATATTAGTGGGGGTGCCGCCTGGAATAAGACTGGCTGCAGCACTCTGGGCCGAGGCAGCGCCATTGTTTGCTTATTAGGGGGCCGACAGCCGGCTTGGAAGGCGGACTGTCCGTTCCATGACAGGCCTATCAAATTGGGAAAACTTTCATTTGTACGGAGATTCGTAACGACTATTGGACAATTACCGACTACCTAAGTACTTAAACATACCTATTGTTGACACATCCAAGAGTGCCTACCAAGACTGTCAGGCCAAGCTGTTATATTCTTGGGATGTAGAGGCAACCATTGTGACTGTGGCGTTGCTCAATAAGGCGACTGACTGCCTGGGTTGGACCCCCACCTATATCCCAGGGGGGAGTGGCACTACTAACGTGCATACAGTTGACAGGCACAGCATTGGTCCATTTGTCGTCCGTCTTCTGTGGAGTATCGCCATGCCCGAATGACTCCAAAGAGGAAAGCGAGATGCAGCACGCAGCACGATTATCACCGAGGTATGCATCTACTGTTCCGATCAGTCACCCGATCAATCACTCACAGAAGGGGGTGGCGATGGCAATGGCGATGGCGACATATAGCATTTGAACCGGCAGAGGCAGTTGTAAGCCAGTTTAGGTAACCTGTTGGAGTTGTTGGAGGTGGGGGTTGGAACAAACATTCAGACAGAGCTCACGTAATCCACCCATGACATTCCCTGAAGCCACAACGGTAAGGCCGTGAGTCCAAGTAGGTAACCAAGTATGTATCCTTTGGAAGCCATTCTGCTTCTGTGTCCATGGTCAGGCCATCCCAATGTTCTAGGCAAGTCGAAGCAAGTTTCTACTGTTTATCTGAGTGCTGATATGCATAGATTGGCCGAGGGGGTGACGAGGACCCTTGGTGTTTGCCGTACGTTGTTTCATGCGTTTTTCTGTGCCTCCCCTAGCTCTCACTCATCACGCGACTTCAATGCTTGGTTCGGGCGATTATGGTTGCTTGGTTGGGGGTCAGCGCAAGATGACCAGGCCCGGGGGACAAGGGTGGTGGTGCGGGTTCAGGCTCCCCTGGGCCGCGAGCCACTGAAAAAAGCGACAACGACTCCGTACACTCATCCGTTTAAAATACCGTGAAGAGATGTGGGCGAGGAGGGGGGTGCAACAGAAAAGGCGCTCTGGAGAGAAAGAGAGCCTTGTTGGAACCCGCTGATCTGGACTGACGATTGATTCTAGCTCGCTACCCGCATCTAGTCTTTCGGCCGTTAAGCCCGTTCTCCACCAAATCTTCTCCGCTTGTCTTCTCTTACTTACTTCCTAACATCCAAGACCATTTATTAAATAATACGAACACCAAGTCCAGGTCAAATCAACTACGTAAAAACCGGATATGCAATAATTAACAACAAACCTTGTGTTACCTCAATTCTATTACCTCAAATTTGATTTCCATTAGCATTAGGAGCCATGCCGCCATATACCAGGACGAGGACGGGCTGTTTTACCTGCCGGGAGGACGGCTACAAGTGCGACGAGCAGAAGCCACACTGCGGCCGCTGCCTGCGTCTGGGCAAGGCCTGCAAGGGTTATGGCGTCCGCCTCAAGTGGCACACCCTCGAGACGCCCGCCACGGCCAAGACCACCAAGTCGACGTCGAGAAAGAGCCGCAAGTCGCCCGGCGCCGCCAGCACGACGACGGATGGCAGCTCTTCCAGATCTTCGTCGAGTCCCATCGGGTTACAGAGCCCCCAGTCTCTACTGGTGATCAAGAGCCCTCTTATATACCGTCGGACATAAGACCCGAAGATGTTCGGCTGCTGGATCACTGGACTAGCCTGGCCACCGTCATATCCATGGGCGCCGGCGGCGAGAACCCGTTCCTGGTGCACCTCACCCCCATGATCATGCAATCCGAGGCCCTTCGCGCCGTCGTGTGTTCCATGGCCGCCAGCCACTTGGCCGTGCTCCGGGACGACCAGTCGTTCCAAACCGTGGCCCTGCAGCAGAGACTGCTGGCCGCCTCCAAGCTGCGCCAGACCATCGAGTTCTCCGACGCGGAGCCGACGCTGGCCGCCATCCTGATGCTGCAGGTGTCGGACCGGCTGTTCGCGACCGACACCCGCATCGACCACCTCGCGGGCGCCAAGGCCGTCGTCACCAAAAAGGGCAAGTTCGCCGACTGGACCGGCTCGCGCGCCCAGTTCCTCCTGAGCCTCTGCTACTACCACGACGTGCTGTCCTCCATCTCGCGCGGCACCAGCCCCCTCTTCGACTTCGACGACTCCCTGCCCGTCGAGGGCCTGAGCTGCATGCTCGGGCTGACCCAGGTGCTCCGGCTCGTGTCGCAGATCAGCGCCATGGTCGGCCTGGGCCCCGAGGCGCTCGACGCGCGGGGCCGGCAGATCGAGGCGGCCCTCGGCCAGGTCGCCGGCGCCGCCGTGGACCCGCCCGCCGCCGAGGACGAGGTGCACATGGACGCCGTCGCGCACACCACGCTCGCCTACAAGCACGCCGCCTACATTTATCTGTATAGGGCGTGGCGCAACATCGGCGCGCCGCACCCGCTGACCCGGGGGCACATCGAGCGGACGCTGCACCACCTCGGCTGCGTGCCCAGCAGCGCGCCCATCATCTCGGCCCACGTCTGGCCGACGTGGACGGCGGGCTGCGAGGCCATGGCGCCGCACCTGCGGCGCTTCGTGCTCGAGCGCTTCGACCAGATGTACGAGGCGCGCCACTTCCCGTCCCTCGTGCGCACCAAGAGCGACATCCAGGACGTCTGGCTGGCCAAGGACGCGCAGCGGGAGCTGAGCGGGGTCGATAGCGTCGACTGCATCAAGGTCATTCTGCAGCAGCGCCAGAGAGAGGCCGACCTTGCCTAAGCCTCGTTCGTTTTCGAATGCCCAGTTGACAGCTGTATGTTACCCTGAATCATGATTGCCGTCCAAGCGGGGTGAAGGTTGGGCAAGCTTCATCATCTTGGCTCTCTTCGCACTCCAGTCAACTGGCACGCTCAAAGGCTGATGATGACCTCTTGCAGCGCGTTTCCTACGGCAGCAAGGTAAAGTCGTGATCGTGCGCGCCCTTCAAATAGTCGTATCCGTCGGGCATCCACTCAGCACACGGAACCTGCCGCGCCACCAATAGTTAGACCAATCTCGATATCTCTCGTCGGAATCTCCCCGAGGGAAGAAAGGCGACGGGAGAACCCGGCGAGCGGGCGGGCGGGTACACCTACGACATCACCCCATTGCACCTTGTCCTTGATCGACGCAGGGAGCTTCATTTTCAGGTTACTTCGGTACCAGCGGGGGAACTGGACCGAGACGAGCATGACGCGCGGCTCGTCGGTGCGGTTGGGCATGCCCGCGTGCCAGAGCCGGAAGTCGCGGATGACGAGCGCGCCCTTAGGCAAACTCGGTTGAATGGGCGGGCTGATACTGCGTCTTTCCTCCTGCAGGTCGGCGCGGATCTGCCTGTGCCCCGTGGCGGGGTCCGTCTCGAGCACGTGCCGGGCGGTGTCCGTGTGCGATCCCAGCCAGACCTCGGTCGCGCCGTTCTCGGGCGACGTCGCCACGAGGTTGATGTTGACGCAGTAGCCGAACGGCACTTGGGGGAAGTCGAAGTCGATATCGATGTGGGGCGGTTGGCGGCCCGTGGCCCGGAAGGCCGTGTTGGCGCTGTAGAAGCGCAGTGACGGACGGGGGCCGAACATGCACTGGATCACCTCCGTCGCCCAGGGGTTGGCTAGGACGTCGGTGAAGACGTAGCCGACCTCGAGGACGGGTTCTTGCTGGATGTTGCCGGTCTCGTTGCCGAAGTTGCGGTGGGTGCTGTGTATAGTCGGTCAAGTTTATTAATTCATAGATAGTAATACACACAGTGAAAGAATGAAAGGATGAAAGGGGAGTAATATTTATATTTGGCATCACTCACGTTCGTCGAGAGTATAACTCCTTGGCCTCGGGAATCATGCGCTCATTCAACTTGTCGAGATGCGCTGGGTCGACAGCGTTGCTCAGCACGACCATACCGTCTCGGTGCAGTGCTTCGACAGCGGCTTGGAGATGGTGTGAACCCATCCTTTGGGAGGCCAGCTCTTTGGGTGTAAGCTCGATCTGGGTAACCCGGGGCTGAGGCGGCGTTTTCTGAGATTCTGCGGACATTGCAACGACTTTTGATGATTAACAAGGAAAAAGACTGGTAGTGAGAGCGGGAAGAAATATCTCGGCGTATGAATGTGTCTCGACGTGTACTACTGAAAGCGGGAGATTTGACGTTTCTCCCGGAGAGATATGCTAAGCGGACATTACTACTCAAGTAGCCACTCAATGCTTATTTAGGAAACTTGAACAGCTGTAGGATCTGACATATGGATATTTCCGGCATGTGATCCTAGTTGTTTCATGCGAGTATCTCTCTCTCTCGTTCTTCTGGGGAGTGGGGAGCGGTCAAATCGTGAATGTTGCTTGCCTCGCTTGCTTATTTGGGTTGTGCATCTCCGACTTGCCTGTAACCGCCTGCTCTAGACCCACCTACACACACACTGACAATAACATATGCGGGGAATCGTGATCCAATCCTTGGGACTCTTACCACTTCCGAACCAAGTAAGGCGTCAGTTCGTTCAACCGTGATACAGTTCCCCCATCGTGTTCAAACATGGTAATACAAGCGTGGTGCAGGGGCGCTTCGTTGATCGGCGACACTCCCTTTCTACCCCAGACCGGGGCCCCGTATCGGTTGGGGTGTCATTCATCCATAAGCCCAAGCAACACTTGCTCGGCTAGTTCCCCCGGAATACTTTCGGTATACTGTATATAGGTAACATCAATGATTCGTCGCCCAATATGGCAGGCTGCATGGAGTAGCTTCAGCATTTTGCTATGGTCGTTTCAACCTATAGTCTCAGAGGACCACCCCCACAAACATGATATAAACCTGTTTCCTCATTCGGCTGGGCCTTTAGCAAACGATGGCGTCTATCGTTATTGTCCGAAACTCAGGGGCGCATCATTCAGCAGGTCAAACACATGGGAGGACCAGGTTGCAGGTCTCATGACTACGGGGTTAGGAGATCAGACTACACAGAGCTCCTTTGCAATCCATTGGGAGTCGAATGACCGCACTTCTTGCAAAAATTTGTTATGAGTAATAAGCAATAAGAACGTTAAAATTAGATTCATGATGGCTATGCTATAACGCTAAAACCAGACTTCTTGTCCCCACCTAACACCTATCAAGGGGACAGGCCACATGGGTGCCGTACAAGTCGCCGCTCACGCCACCAAGCTGTAACGCAGCACCAACCACGCCGCCTACAGGGAATCAAAGTCAGTACAAGAGCACTCAAAGACACATTCATATGGGGGGTCGGGGGAAACACGAGAAGACAGGACTTACCAAGTCCCTCGCCAGCAATCAGACCGGCCGCAACGGCGTAGCAGTAAAGATCGTAGTTGGCGCGGCGCTTCTTCATCCAGAAGTGGCCGATGGTGGCGCCCATCAGGGAAGCGGAGCTGTAGACGGTCTGGGGCAGGACGAAGGCGACGCCGATGGCCATCCAGTTGGGCAGGTAGGCGCGGTACTTTTCGCGCTCGCCCGACAGCATCGTGCGCTTGACGAGGACCTGCAGGATGGCCAGGCCGCCCAGCACCAGCGCGAAGATGCCCGACGACAGCGGGATCGTGATGCCCGGCTCCGTCACGGCCTGGGCCACGGCGCGCCAGGCCGCCACCGTCGGCGCCGAGAAGGTGCACGTGTCGGACGCGTTCTCGTCGATGATGCAGGGGTAGGCCGTCACGAACAGCACGAAGACGCCGGGGGCCAGGAACATGGCGGCCACGGCGCCGATGGCCTGGGCGTAGAACTGCTTCTTCGGGGGCGTGCGCAGCAGGAAGCCTGTGCGCAGGTCCGACGTCAGCTCCTGCGACATCTCGGCGGCGCCCGACGCGATGCTACCGGCGACCAGGTTGATCATCTGCGCCTGGCTCGTGCTGTAACCCTGACCCGACGTGATGCCACCGAACACGAGCTGACTGGCGTTGGCACTGGCGGTCAGGGGCGCAACGTCGGTGACACCCGCACCGTGGATACCGAGGAAGGCGAAGAAAATGGCCAGAATGGAGGCCAGGATGGCGAGGCCCGCGTTGACGTTGAATTGGAGCTCGGAGATGATGCAGGCCACGATGACCATGGCGATGGTGCCGGAGCCCCAGACCCAGAGGGGCACCTGGTCCTTCTCGGACGCGAAGTCCTCCTCGCGGAAGACGCTCTGGCTGCGGTTCGGCGAGCGCCGCGACTGGGTCTCGAACACGGCACGGCTGCGGCCGCCCTTCTTGCGCATAAAGTCCATGGTCTTGGTGTTCTCCCACGCGTAGCGGGTCGCGAGGGCGAAGATGCGCCAGTGGACGAGCAGCTCGGCGAGCGAGGTACAGACCAGGACGCAGACGCCGGGCCAGAGGAACCAGTAGCGGGGCGAGGTGATGCCGTCGGGGCCGGTGCCGTTGCTGAGGGAGGCGTAGGTGTAGTACTGGCCCCAGCGCTCGCTGTCGGGGGCGAGGGCGTGGCCGTTGCAGATGCCGTAGCGGACGAGGATGGGGCCCAGGATGCCCCAGGCGAAGAGGGTGCCGCCGAAGAGGGACAGGGCCGTGTTGAGGCCGACGAGCATGCCGCTGCCGATGAAGGCGGGCGTCCACTCGATCATCCAGCCCCAGCTCTCGACGTGGATGGCCGCGTTCTGGTAGTTGCCCCAGATGAAGAACCAGGTGAAGATGTGCCAGTCGTAGAGGAGGCCGATGGCGTAGTACGAGGCGACGCGCTGCGAGATGGCGGCGAAGAAGGTCACCGCGAGCACCTTCATCCGCTTCATGGCGTTGACGGCTTCGGTGCCGGCGACCATGTGCATCGAGTGGATCGTCAGGGCGGTTGCGGTCGCTATACGCTCGAAGCATCAGCAGGTTGCCTTGATACGCTGGAACACCAACGAAAGATTAACGGAAAACTTACGCGTAGGGAAGATCAGGTTCAGGTCGCGAGCCATGTTCACGATGAAAAACTTGCGCAGTGGGATCGTGAAGCAGAGTCCGAAAAAGGAGCAGATGAGAGTCAACGTCAATATTCTGCCTAGATCATCCTTCGGGTTTTCCGACATGAGGCCAAGTTGGTACATAGCAGGGAGAGCAGCAGTGAAGAGCCCTCCGAGCCCGCCAGCACCGGCCGTGGTCGCCTGGACGATCGAGTTTTCCTGAGGTCCAAAGGGGCCTCCGAGAAAGGGTACCTTCGGGAACAGCTTGGTAAGCAGCTTGATGATGCCGAAGCCAAAGATGGCTCCGAACATGGAAGCACCAAAGAGGAAGCCCGTCTTGAGACCTGTAAGTTCGAGTCAAGAAAACGTCAGTTCATATTCACTACTGCGCCTATGGCGATAGCATTGCATTGGACACGCCGACCGGCCACATACCCAAGTAGACATTGGAGGCATTCACGAGTGAGCCCAGGATGATTCCAACGACGACAGCTCGCACCGTCAAGGGGTTATCTTCGTCTGGTACGCCGGCCAGTCGAGGAAGCGGTTTGTAAAGGTCGACAATGATAGGAGCGGCGTCGTCTTCATCTTCTTGGGGATCCGGTAGCTTCTCATCACGTAGTGATGGGGTCGTTCCTAGCTCGGCATCACGGGCATCGTTGGCGACCACGGTGGTGGCCGATGTATCGTTGGAGATTCTCGTCGTCATCTAGGTAGATTCTTCACGTATGTCGTTGGCAGGATCCCGTGATGCGGCTTAACAAAAAGATATGCAATCTACAGGCCCGGGTACTTTTATAAGGGAGTCGGGAGTCGGAACAGCCACTGGGCTGTTGCTGGTACGGGGGGGATCCAGTCGTTTATAAAAAGACCCGGGGTAATCTTTCGAGCCCGGCTCCAGATTTCAAGCCTCAACCACGTCCAAGAATTCCTAGTCGCCCAATTCATGCGTCTTGATAGGCGCGAAAGGTGGCTCAACAGCAAGGAAGTCACACCCTTCGCTCTAGTTCTGCAGTGGTTCTCTCGTCCTGCAGCGCACAACCGCAGTGAAGGGCGGTCTCTGCTACGGCTCGGCACACCAGCCTCCCCACCGAAACCCCACTGCTGTCATTATAGTCCCCTGCCAGTGGACGGAGATCTGGGAGAGATCCGGCTAATACGGCACGGTTGTCTCTCTCCCAGAGTTCTCGTGATAAAGGGTGTGTGGCTTATCGGGCGCCGAGACACCGGCTGCATACAGTTTCTGCATCTTTGGTTGGCCCGCCGGTACGGTTTGTACAGCCTGCCCTTGCACAGCCCAGGACCCAAGGCCACCGCTACCATTCCTGGCGTGACCCGTTGCCATACATTGGTGGTGAATAACTCTTCAATAGTCAAGCCTCGCAGTCAAATGCTTGAGGCGACGAGATGCTGTTTTGCAACAGGATAAGTCATTCGGGCAGCCGTGCTGACTGCCAAGACGTTGAGTCGTCGTAAGCGATCCACCTTGTTCTGGGCTTTTGGCCCCCAACTGGCCAAGATATGATAGATAGAAAACCAGTTCACTCGAAAAGGCAGCGAAACAGACTGTTCCGTATGATTTGCCTGTATGCAAGAGAAGCACGGTAGAAAGACTGATGCGATCCATGATAGGCAGACTCGTAGATTCGCTTCCAGTCCCCTGCAGCAAAGGACCTAACAACAGCCGGCTGCAGGCTGGGGTAGCAATCGTGGCTGAGGTTGCCGAACCACACAGCTATTGATTCTTGGCGCTGCAGGCCACTTGTTCTTGATAGGAAACTGCACCGCGCCTCCTTATGACGTCGAATTGAGCGTTGCGGCATGATAAACTACAGTTATTCCATGATTAAACCTAGATATATACTTGGGTGCATTCTTATATTACCAAGTAAACTTCGGGTAAGCTCCATGTTAGGCCAGGAACAAACTTGTGGGTTAGATTTGGATCGGAGAACCGACCCGGCGGACGAACTACCATAAGTCCCTCGGTAAACTCAAACCACTTCAGCACGGCATCGAAAAAGGACCACAGATGGAAGTAGATAATCATGCTTCTAGAATTTCTCAAAGATCATCATGCGTAAAGTGGTCGCCTTAGATAAAAAGCAACTTGAACCGATTGCAGAGACTATTGAACCCACCAGCCACAATCACATGGCGATCAACTGACCCTTTTAAGCCTCAAAAGACCCTGAAGGGAGCTAAGCTCAGCAGCTGACGTCTGCCCCTCCAGGTGAGTCCGGAAACGTCACAGCTTCCTCAACCGAACCTACTGCCTACCTACCTTCTCCTTATCCCTAAACCATCCAATAAACCCTAAGCACCTCCTTCCAACAAGAAGAAGCTGCATTACTTCCATCGCCATCATCATCATCATGGCGCCTTCTGCATCATTACGTTCCATCCTCGCCTACGCGGGCAACCTGATGTCGCAGGTGCCGCTCCAGCTGTCCGACGTGCCGAACCCACTGGCCCCCTTCCTCGGCCCCACCGATCCTACCACCACCAGTACTACCACAGCCGCCGTCGCCGTCGGCACCGGCAATGCTGCTCCCTACACGCCGTACATTCCTCTGAGCGGAGCTCCTACTTGCCCGATCGACGGACCGACCAGCTGCAACAACCAGACGGCGGCCGACTCGTGCTGCTTCGTCCACCCCGGCGGCCGCCTGCTGCTGACCCAGTTCTGGGATGAGCAGACACATGTAGGAGGGTCGGAGACGGATTGGACCGCACACGGCCTTTGGTACGTACTTCCGACCAGGAAACAGCAGTGACATCACACGGGAGTTGCTCAGTTGATACTCGCTGGCGCCCTCGGTTTCTCGCTATCTAACGCTTGATTGCTTCAATGAATATAGGCCGGATCTGTGCGATGGTTCGTACGACCAGTTCTGCGGCATGACTCCCCGCTTCAACAACATCACTGCAATCCTCAAGCAGTACGAGCAGAATGAGCTCTTGGACAACATGAGCCGTTACTGGGTTGCCAAGTAGTACGTTTGACCCCCTTTCCCCAACCTCTATATTCTGGCAAAGGAGGAAATGTGACATCCGGGCTTTTCATTGCCATTTGGTATCACGGGGGTATTTCAATCGAGTGAACTGACGCGTCTTTCTCCCTTCCAGCGGCACGAACGAGCACCTCTGGGGCCACGAGTATAACAAGCACGCGACCTGCATCAACACGTTGGCGCCGGCCTGCTACGGCGACGACTACAAGCCGGGCCTGGAGGTAGTGGACTACTTCCAGCGGGCGTTCGGGCTGTTCCAACAGCTCGACACGTACTACGCGCTGGAACAGTCCGGCATCGTGCCCTCCAGCAGCAAGACGTTCGATCTCGAAATCATCCAGACCGTCCTCGAGAGGTTCAGCGGCGGGCGCGTCATCCTCAAGTGCGGCGGACGCCGCCACGACCGCCTGCACGAGGCCTGGTATGTGTATTTCGTCAAGGGCAGCCTGCAGAGCGGCGAATTCGTCCCCGCCAGCGACAGCTTCAAGGGCGACCATGGCAACTGCGCCAAGCGGGTCAAGTATCTGCCCAAGCGCAAGAAGTACTAAAGCTTCACATGTCCGAGTAGGGTGAGAGTGATAGAGTGAATGTCAGAGAGCTATTAGTTGGATTGTAAATGGTGGCCTGCACGTCACGGAGTTTGTTGGAATAATTGGGAGCATGTTCGGGGCGGTGAATCACGGATATGGCGGCACTAGATTGGAATACACGTATTAACACCAGATTCGATCCCGCATTGGGTAACATAATCGGTTCTTCCTTCACTTCATGACACTCGTCGGTGCATTCCGGCCGGCGAAGTATTTTGAGCCTCGGTGTGCTCATATGTTTTAGATTCAGCTCATGACTGGCATATGTAGTCTCGTGTCCGTCTCGTGCTCGTGTGCCACGAGAGTACGGGTGGAGCTGTGGTGCTTACTACATCGATCAAGGCTGTGAGGCTGATGATGAATGCAGGTGCTACCGCACGGCCCGCAGTAGGCAAAGGTCTAGGCACCCTTGCTATAGGGATACCTACCTATATGAAGCGCGCGCACATGGCGGCTTCTTGTTTAAATTGAAGCTTGGCTGGCAGTCGGAGAGGATTGCCTGAACCATCGTAGTTTGTTTCTGTGTTTCATCTTGTCTGCTGGCATGCATGCGTAGTTGATGGATTGAGGAATATTCATTCCGGGAATTGAAGATGCTGTCCCGAGGCTGGCTGGCTATCGAGTGCCGGCTTGGCTGCGGTAATATGACTGTACCGATCGCATCGCCAATGGGAATCGGTAAAGGCAAGTTCCGTATTGTAGGAACCCGCTTCCCGCCCGCCTCTGCTCCAGTTGCGTACTACTAGAAACACGGGAAACAGTGCATTCGGGCCGAGAATTGGACAGAGAGAGTCGACGAGCGCCCTACAAGTTACGGGGGAGGCTCAGGCAGGAGGGGGAGAGAGAGGAGAATCGGGTTCAACGGTTTCTGCCCTTCAACAGGCGCGCGCGCGGGGAGGGCTCCGCATTATGTGGTCTCGTCTCGCTGAATAGCGCTGCAATGTGAGAATGTCTGGTGATTATGGCCTGGTGCAGACTTGCAAGTTCCAACCATTCCCACGCAAACCGAACGATCGATCCAATGTCAATGGCAAACCGAAGAAAAATTCTTCATCGTCCAGGACGCTCGGTAGTATACCGACATATCTACGAGTGTAGGAGAAGTCGGAGTTGCTTGGCTCCCTTGGCAACCCCTTGGCGCTTTTCATTCGGTTCGGCAGAGGACACGCACGCTTGCAATGCAGTTCTACAAAGTTCTGTCTTCTCTACCACGCCACGCGAGAGCGTTTTTCCTTCTTCGTCGCTTCCACGCTGCAGAGCCAGCAGGTTGCAGGTACAAGTGTCCACCTCCTAGGTAGGTCTTATGTCGACGTGTCACAGGGCTCCAGTCGGGCTGTGACAGAATAGTATCGACTGCCGTGTCTGGAAAGACGATGCGAACCATTTCCATTACATACTTGCCAAGTAGGGGTAGACGTTGTTAGTCAGGCAAAATGTTTTGCTTGGTATGACGAAATGGGCTGCAGGTAGCAAGTAGCTCAGCCTTTGCCGGAACGTTTCGAAAGTCAAAAAACTGGAAGTTCTCCATTACAGAAGAAGACTCGGCCTGTTCCTGTCGTCCCCTCGCCCCCCTTTCGGTAGGCGACGGGAGTTTGGAGAAGAAAGGCTGTGCTGATCTAAGCTATCCTAAGACTTGGGGTGAAGAAAATAAACGGGCAGACCGAAGGATAGGGCCTGCGGGCGAGTCAATTGGACGCATGATGGCTCGCCGGCCGTCGATCGCCTACCCGAACTAGCAGGTACACCAAAGGGTTGCTATTCTTGGGGTCCGTGTAACGACGGGCTGGTTCAGCTCAGCTCGCACAAATCCGGCGTCCCAAGCAGCATAGCCAAGGTCCCTAAAATTCAATGGGCGCTGGATCAGCATTTGGGCATGCCGCATCCTGTCCTTCTCACCACTCACGCTTCACCACTTTGCCTTCTAGACCTCGCGAGGGCCACTCGCGCTGCGACGTCTCGATGCAGCTCGATGCAGCTATGGATGGGAGCGCCCGGAGTTTGCGATATATACCGATTAGATTCGTACGATATGCAAACGTGGTATGAGATAGGTGGCTAAAGCTAAAGCTTGACCCTCGGAAGAATAGGTGGGATTCTGCAACCAAGATCCATGATGATTGCAGCAATTCCATGGTCCATACAGTGGGCCGCCGTGTAAGAGAACAGAACCAGAGCCCAGCGAGAGGCACAAGAGGAACCGGCCGGCCAGAAATAAACGAACGATGCGTGCATCATCTTGGCCCTCAGGTATCGGGTCTCGCTGTGCTCGGAAGACACGGCAAGAACCCCACTGCGGAAATGGAGGCATGACTGGAGTCGCGCCTTGGACTAGTCGGCCATCTCTCTCCAGCCCGGGCGGCTTGCCTAACTGCTAACAGCAAAATATCCGTCGTCTGAACTGCCAGCCAATCATGAACACAGTCCCCTCCCAATAGTAAATACAGTCCAGCACATCGCACACCAAAAAACACACGCTCCGTTCATTTGGCGATACGCAGCCTAACGCATCCTAACGCACAACCGGGCTAGCTTCATGCAATGGAAGGAATTCATTAACACTTGGAATCTGGGCAGGACTTCTTTCCACGCTTCTCCCGTCACACCGTTCTGGACGATCGCTATTCGTTCGCGGCGGTCACTTCGCATACCATATTAAGTAATGCACTACGTAGTCGCACAAACTCTGCAGCGCTGCGTACCTACAGTCTAACTGCATACTCACCTGTGCCCTGAGTTCTGCCCTGAGTACCATACAATCCCCCAACGGGCGCGATGAGAGATCGTTCCCCAATCGATACCTGCGCCCGAGCTGCCACTTTTAGTTAAGCTTGTTTTTCCAGCGGCGCGGAATTGAATCCTCTCCCTGCCGCACAGGCGCTCGTCATTCGTCGGCGGGCATAGTCTATACGGTATGCACAATACTGTATACTTCATACAGGCGCGCACCTACCAGATACTCAATCCCAATCTGCCAGGTCTCGTTGGCTGGAGTCTGAAACCACGACTTTGCCATGCCATTATTAGACGGCAGACTATCAAAATGTCGGCGACTAGTGTCAAGCCATCTAATGTTAGCTCAGCAGCGTCAATAATTTGATCATTTGGGGGAAGAGCGTTGGTCCAGCATGGGCATACGGCATCCCACCTTGGCCCAGCCCTGTGGGTGTGTGTGGCTAGAACAGAGAGAGCAGTTTCGGCTGTCGCTAGGAAGTCCTCGCGAGAGCTCACCTTCTGATACCTGCAGGTTGTCTGGTTTCATGCCCGTTTACCGGGATGCTCGGTGTAGAAAAAGAAACAATGAATGGAAACGAGCATGCCTGATGAGCGTTTCTCGTTGACAGTGGCTGCTCCAATACTACACAATTCCAGGGGACTTTTTGGCAGGCTTGCAAATGTCTGACAAGATAGTCCCTGGAGCTGGCAAGACATGGCGGGCTTGGCTCCCAATGTTCTGCATATTATAGCGCGCCAGCAAGCCAGGCCGCGCTCTACAATGTCTACATACGGTGAGTGGCACGGAAATCCAGACACAGGGTCTCCCCAATCTTCCTGCCAAATGAGGAACTATCGAAGTAAGGCATAGACAGAAATATCATGATGTCCGAAAAGAATTCAGCACATGCCGACTGCCGTTGCAACCAAAACAAAAACAGTCGCCGGTTGAAGGCAAGATTAACTGCTGTATCTCGACTGCTGACCTCGACGGCAGCCTGTCACACCGTCAGAACTCCGACCTCCGACCTCCGCATAAAAGAGGTGTGTGCAAATCCATGTGGTCGAAGACTGGATGATGGCTGCTAAAACCCCCTGTCAGTCAGAGTCAGACCTGCCAGCACAGTAGCGGGCCCGGCTCCCAGCACGGAGCCTGGGAAACACAGAGGCACAGAGGCGTTCCTATTCCGAATACTTGCACATAGCTCCTGGCTCGCAATCCAAGGTCCTATTGGATTGGGCTGGCTGACCTGCCTGCCTTGGCCTGTCAAACTTGATGCAATACCACCACATACAACGTTGCGGCTGGCACATCTCACACACATACAGCCATGTAATAAACGAGGTATTACGTCCATGGCACGGGTAATCTCAGCTCCCCCCAAGCCACAGTCATTCCAACCTACTACAAGTAGCAATTGGATCGCAAGCCTGTCTCTCCCCCAGTATACTCCGTACAAAGCCTATCTCACCAACGGCTCCCGATGGCATGAGTAAGGAGTTCCGCAAGTTGCAACGTACGATCGCCCCTCCTCTCTCTCACATTTATCACCCAACTCCCAACTCTCCCCGACCATTTTGTATGGAGAGGAGGGAAATCCTGAGGCGGGCACAAACAAGTTTCTCGGCTAGCATCTTAGTCTAAAGTAGTGAAGTCGCAGTGGGAGAGTGGCTTGCCCTCCTCTCTCTTGGCTGTTGTACTTCTGTACAGTAGCGCGGAAACAGTTGGCGTCTAGGTTGCTGCAGCGGGTGCCCATTTTATTATTGTTATTCATCGTCTCTGTCTGCCGGTTTTTCCTCTCTTTCCTTCCATACTCCTCGCTCCCTGCATTTCTACTAGTAGGTACTTCTTGCATTTGCCATTGCCTGCCTCCCTCCAAGAGTAATCCACCACCACACCCTCTCTCAGCCCACTCTGCCAGCTCGCCGCTCCCATTCGCTGGCCGTCCCTCCCCTGCCCGGTGCTAGGACGAAGTGAGAGCTAGCGTCCCCAGTGCGTGAAGTTCGTGTGGGCGCTGTGGATGCGAACGCCGCGCTTTTCCTTTTCCTTCCTCATTTCGCCCTGGGCAGCTGGGTCCTCGCACGCACGCACACACAAACACACACACCACCACCACGCCGCAGATACAACCTACCACCCTAAGCAAGTGACACCACACGACTGCCACTAGCAGCTAGGACCAGACCAGCCCGAGGTAGTTCATCTTCTCCATTCTCCTCCCCCTGTCCACCTCCTTCTTCTGCTCCTTCTCTCTCCCTCCCCCTTCATCCACTTCTTGTCTTGCCTTGTTGCGTGGTTGTCGTGCCAGATTCTGACCTTGTCACGATAGTCGCTCATTTCTCCCCTCCCAAAAAAAGAACAGCCTGCTGCAAAAGCGCTCTGTTTTTTCGAGCGTGTAATACGAAACTCGACAGTATTGAAGAAGGGATAACCAAGACCACCCCTTTGGTTTTCTTTGCTCTCCAATTTGGTGTCGGCTCACCCAACCGACCCCCCGGACTCGAATCCCCCGCGTTTCCTAATCGATTTCTCGCTCCTCCGCCTTTCTCACCACGACGGGCCGATTAACGAAGCGTGACAATCTCTCCTTCCCAAATCCATCCATTTTCCCAACGTCCACTCCGCAAAATCCGGTCGTGGAGTGTGCCCGGCGCTGTTTCCTCCACAAAGTCTATTATCGTGCCCTGCAACCCATCCGTGCGAAAGACATCATCAACAACTTCCCGCCATCGCCAATCGAGTCGATTACGAACCAACACCCGCCGTCTCTAGATTTCAACTATCTAGACCGGCGTCATCTTCAGCTGTCGGCAACATGTCGACCGCTGTGAAGAGAGCGTAAGTAGAGAATGGCCCGCGCGCTTGTTGCTTCTCGTAGGCGGCATGGTCTGATGGCTAACCTGACACTCCCGATTAGGTGCGATGCTTGTCATCGTCGCAAAGTCAAATGTGACGGCATTAACCCGTGCCGCAACTGCTCGTCAGCCCAATTGACCTGCACGTACAACGCCATTCCTCAGAAGAAGGGGCCCAAGGGATCGAGGGCCAAGGTCATCAGCGAGTTACGCGAAACACAACGCGCCACCAGCCTCTCAGCAAAGGTCCAGAGCCGCCTCAACGGCATCAACAGCCCGCCATGCACGCCGTCGCTGCAGCCCAACACTGGGCTACTGTCGAACGAGCTGATCAAGGAGAGCATCGAGTTCTTCTTCGCACACATGTACCCAACCATGCCAATCCTGAACCGCCAAAGGTTGGAGCAGCAGTCGCTCTACATGGACCAAAGTCTGGACACCTACACACTACTCACCTCGCTATGCGCCTTCGTCCTTCTGCAGCCTGGCATGGTCATGCCCGGTAACGATCCACTTTTCGAACACCCAGGCGCCAACATCACATCGAGTCACCTGCTCCTGGAAGAAGCGATGCGCGTTCGCAAAGGATACGACTATACGGAATCCCCGACGCTCAACACCCTCTGCACAAGCTATTTCATCTTCGGATGTTACTACGCTCTGGAGATGCACGAGAAGGCTTGGTACCACCTGCGCGAAGCCGCCACGCTTGCACACATGGGCGGCATGACCCAAGAAGAGAAGTTCATGCAGTTTGACGGCATTGAGTCTTCCAGGAGGCGGCGTCTGTACTGGCTCGTTTTTGTCGCTGAAAGGTTTGTTGATCGTTCCTAGCCTTGCTTACTGTACATCGTGTTGGCTGACCATTGTTTTCAGGGCTTACGCACTCAAATACAACCGACCTCTGTCGCTCCCGACGACGATAAATCCCCCGACTATGAATGACGATCCGTCAGATCCTTTAGCTCACCAGTTGAACGGATTCATCATGATGGTCAACCTCTTCCGGCCGTTTGACGACGCGTTCATGCTGTTCTGGAACAAGACACGTAACGAGTGCTCACCGTCTTACCTGGGTGCACTTCAGAAGCAGGCCTCCGAGATGAACTCGCCTTATATGAACGGAGGCGATTCACAAATTGGCGACATGCGCACCAACCAGCAATGGATGAAGACGGTCAACTGGCACCTCAGCATGCAAAGCGGATGTGTGCCACCGAACAGCGAGGATATGTCGTACCAGTATCCCCTGGACGTCTCCCGAGACCTCATGTCAATCACCTCGCAATTCTCTACCCAGAGCACCGATGTCCTTGGCGTTCCGTTGGTGGCGAAGCTGATGGAGATTGCTTGCGCGTTGACCGACGTGCTGGCCATGCAGCCATCATCTGGAGATCCGTTCAGCATCGGACCCCAGCAGCACCTTCAGGCACTGCTGCAGCTCGTCTCGATTCTACGAGGAGGCCAGCACCACTTCATGCCTCTGCTTCTCAGCAAAGTGCACGACATTATGCCCAGGCTCGCCAACCCCATGTTGCAGCGGGTACCTGAGAACATCTGCAACATCGACATCTTCGATGGATTTGGCAACGCCGGCATGGCCCAGCCGCCCGTCATGAACGACTTCAAGGCTGAGCAGTTCAAGTCAGAACCGTACACGCCTGCCCCGGTCCCCAGGATCGACGACATCGGCACCGACTCGGGAAGCTCGACTGGCGCACCTGCTGGCACCGAGATGAGCTCGCCCTTCCCCATGGCCAACTCGCCGGCCGTCGTGTCTCCCAGCATGGAATATCCCCACAACCAAAACCAGCAAGTTCACATGAATGGTTTCAACTCCATGCAGGATATGGTGATGAACCCAATGGGGCAGGGTCAACAGGCTTCCATCAACCAGGCGGCCCCGGCAACTACCCAGGCGGAACAGCAACATAGTGGTTACCAATCGCAGGGTATCACGCCAAATCACAACATGCATGGCCAGATGCCTCATCTGAACCAGAACATGAGCCAATCGCAAGGCATTGGTGGGATCGGTCATCGGCCACAAGGCTCGAGCCATAACCCATCATACAACCACATGATGATGAGTAGCATCCTCAACCGACAGCCGCCCCAGAGGACGAACAGTT
The DNA here is from genome assembly GCA_006503535.1 of Arthrinium phaeospermum. Classification (NCBI taxonomy): domain Eukaryota; kingdom Fungi; phylum Ascomycota; class Sordariomycetes; order Amphisphaeriales; family Apiosporaceae; genus Arthrinium; species Arthrinium phaeospermum. Next base: position 1,857,891 of record QYRS01000001.1, on the reverse strand, counting down.
TCTCGATGCACCCGCAAACACCACAGGTGCCCAGGACCGTGGCCGACTTTCATGCGTTACAAAGAACCAATTCCGACAATGTCACGATGACTGGCATGAGCATGAACCAAATGGGAAGCGACATGGATTTCAGTGGCTTGAGGTAGCGTACCCAACAGCCAGACTGTTCCATCTCCCTCCGCCATCTACTCTCACCTTGCTTCGATTTACTCCTGTATATATATTAGACATGGCCATTCTGTCCTACTGGCTGGGCTCGTTGCATTGGAAACCATATTACGCCAAAAAGACTATTAATTCCGACAGGCAGTCGGAAACCAAAACCACTTTACGTTTACTTCAAAAAAGAGCTGGAAAAAGATTGGGGGGCACAGCAAAGCAAAACAGGATTTTCTCGAATAATGATACAAAGCATGGGCTCTAAAGAGGGGTCTCTGGTATTCTGGGTAAGTATATTTTTGTTATGGGTATCAGGTGGCGAATTGGAGTTTCTTGGGCGGCGGTGTTTTGGCGATCAGAAAGAGACTTTTAACCGCGGACACCGCAAAGTCTCGCGCCCCTTTCATTTTTACGACATACCAAGAGTAGGATAAAGGCGACCGAGAAAAAGGGTCTCGCAGGATTTGAGAGCGTTCTGCTGTATGATTTAGCCCTATCTAGAAATGCCTCAACACCATAGCTTATTAGAACAATCTTCACAATCTATGTCATGATTCTCTTCTGTCTGCTTCTGTCCGGTTTTGAAGACGTGTACTGAGCTCGTATGTTTGGCGTGCGAGGTGGGCCGTATGGCAAGGTGCTGCGGGCAGCCTCGTGTAAGTGCAACTTGGCCATGTTGCTTTCTGGGCCAGCCAATGCAAAATCTTGGTTGATTTACCTAATCCAGTAGAAGATGGCCATTCATTGAACACAACTCATTTGTACTTGTCGCTCTCATTTAAAGTTGATTCTGGCCGCCAAATGAATAAGAAGACCCTACTTATTTCCAACTTGGGTTGTCAGTTGGTTATTAAAAATTGTTGGCGGTATCAAGTTGATCAACCTAAGCATGTTCGTAATATGTGGAATACTCCTATTCGTGTAGCTCCATGTACGTGTTGGATGCAATCTGTTCCCATCGAGTCCACATAGGTTTGACATCACATGTTAGTACATACATGTACGCTTTTCTTCTTCCCTTGGCTATCCCTGGTATCGTATGCCACATCTTCAGATCCCTAGATGAGAACGTAACACACGATGTCCGCCTGCTTGGGGATTGGAGGTGTCACCAAGAAGCCACTTACCAAGCTGCCAGTTATACGGCTGTAAGTAATCTCGAGGGCGGTTTCAGTCGCTACAGTTTTGGATTTTGATGGAGTCTTTGCTCTCAACAATCCATCTGTGGACAATCCAAGATGCGTACTCCAGAGTAACTGTATTCCTCATAACATATTAAAGAGCGGCGTCGTGCCTCTGCCATATCATGGACCCCTCATTAATGCTGCATATTCACTCCGAACGAAGAACCCGGAAGTAGCAATGACCTCTTGGTCACCGCGGGTCTTTAACCTCCAGGTGCTAGGGCAACATGCTACATCTATCTATCATCACGTAGGACCGAAAGACACCACACAACAACGGCATCATAGTAGCAGACTTACTTGACCAGGTACCCGAATATTGCCGTTTAGCCGACATGCGGCAAAAGGCAGGCATGGAAACGGTAGAGGCATTTTGCTGCTCTTCTTCTCTCCAATGAACTGTGGTCTCTTATTTTTGCTGTACTTGTCACGAACATAAGGGATGGCAAAGCTTCGCCGGCTTTAAGCATTCGCACATGATGCAGAAGATCGCGAGGGAACTCCACGACGCTCCCATCGTGAGCTTCGACACGCGCCTAGGAAGCATTCTCGATCCGTGTGTCGCGCCCGGTCGGTGACCTGCTCATCATCACCATGAAGCTGGGTTCCGCCCGGCATGGACGCCGTCACGACCAGCCTGCCATCTGACACAGGAAGAGATGCGAGGCAGGGAAAGTAGTTCCCGTACGTTTGGATTGAGGGGCCGAAAGGAAAAAGAAAAAGAAAAAAAAAAGAGAAAAAAAGGAAAAGAGGCAAAAGAGAAAAAAGAAGCCTGAATAGGTGGTGAGCTTGTCGAGGATCTGCAACGCCTGTAAGTTATTGACGCATGCGATGGTGTGAGGGGAAATCCGGTACGGAGTTTGAGTCCGAGGACGCCCCCACGGTGCGGATTTTACAATGGTGATAAGTCAACGAAGTGTATCAAAGACCTCAGCCACGACCGCGGCTCGAACCCGAGAAGGATTGGTCAATGAAGTGTATCAAAGACGTCCAGCTCGGTGCAGAACCGTCTGTTTTACCACCCGGCCACCTATTGGCGATGGGAAAGCTGCTCAATTGGGCTTATGTAGTTGAGTACCTGCCCCCAAAGCCAACCAAAGCTTGAAGCTTGGGCGGAATCGGGCTGCATCCTCCGGGGCTTCGGCCGGTTCTCTGCCGTTCAGGTCCATAAGCTCCGGGCCGCCCACGCCGCGCGATGTGGGCAGCCGGCATGCTGAAAGTCCGTTTCCATTCGTCACCAGTTCGTTACTGAACTCTTCCAGCAGCTCCGCCACGTTTCCTGGCTTGGCCCCCGGTGCCTCGACGAACTCCTCGCCTGCACCGAACGTAGTCGCATGTACACGGCTTTCCGTGTTTGGCCGCCCTTTTGGCCTATGGTGTTTAAGCAGAAAACTCTTGCGGAAGCATAGCACATAAGAAACCACCAAGTTCCACGAGGAAGAACCCTTGGCAACCGAGTGGGAGTTTCAAACTGGCAAAGGAGAGGAAATAATGAAACAGCTGGAAGTTTCGATAATCATAGGTTGAGTCCAGTCCACCGTGACAGTTCCACGACTACTGCCCATCCGTTTCCTAATAACGTGTCAAGCGCATTCTCCTTTCGCAATGCATTGATGCCGCGCGATGTGTCTAATCCCCTACGAACAAATGTCATACGAGAAGGGCATACTGTATTCGAAAATACTTGTGGTGCAGTACGTTGAGACAGTCAAGTTACGATATGATCGAAATATTATCAAGGAATCTGTTTTCTTCCAGCCTCGTCCGAGAATGGGCATTGCAGCCAGACCACCTGCCAGCGTTTGACAGCGACGATGGGATCATATTAGAGGAAGCACGGGCAAGCATTGAACCTGAAAATAGCCAAGTACTTGATATGTCTAATGGCCTCATCAATCACCATGACGACAACCTTGTCACATCCCATCCCATCGTATCGAACGAGACAAGATCGACGTTCCAGACCGATGTTTCTTTCTCAGCAACGTTTATTCATCTATATTCATATCTCCCGAATATGCTGTATACGAGATCCTCACCTTCTTTCCCCTTTTATTGTATCGCATCTCCTCACTCTTCTATCGCGACTTTGCTCTGCTCTCCTCGCAACTTACTGACCTATCTGCCAGCAAGTATGTAAGCAAAACCCTCTAAGCAAAGTCCACCTCCCAATCCGCCCCCACCCGGACGCCCAGGCGGCCCAGCACCGCAAACGCCGCCCGCCCGCCCTCGGCCTTGTAAAAGTCGAGCTTGACGCTGTGCGTCTTGCCCTCGGACGTGACGGGCACCTCCGTCTTGCCCTCCCACGACGACGGCGCGCCGACCAGCACGATCTTGTCGAAGCTGACGTCGCGGAACTGCTTCATCCAGGCGCCCTCCTTCTCTTCCGACTTGGAGGCCGCCGCCGAGGTGAGCAGCAGCTGCTTGTACTCGAAAGCCCGGTGGATGAACTGCCCCTTCTCGTGCTCGAAGCTGTCGCCGTCGTCGACGTACAGCTCGCCCTTGGCGGAGCCGTCCTTGCCGACCACCACGACCAGGGTGTAATCGTCAAACTTCATCAGCTGGGTGGAGCGGCGGGGGATGTCGCGGCGGGGGAAGATGTGGCCGCCGCGCATGAGGACGGGGATGGTCTCGAGCGGCGCCGACACGGACACGGACTTGCCCTTGTGGGTCGCGACCTTGTTGTAGGTGAAGTAGTCGTAGTAGTGCTCGTCATCGGGGATGTAGACTTCGGCATCAACCTTGTCCTTCTCGACAACGGGCTTGACGAGCAGACCAGTAGTGCCAACAAAGAACTGGTCATCGACATCGAAGCCAGCCTCCTCGCTGGGGTGGGTCCAGTACATAGGACGGATGATGGGGCTGCCGTCCTGGTTGGCGTGGAAGAAGGCCGTGTACCAAGAGGGCATAAGGCTGTAGCGGAGACGCAGGGCCGCCGTGATGATGGAGCGGTAAGGCTCTTCAGCCATGTAAGGCTCACGGCGGCGGGCGTCAATGTGAGCGTGGCCACGGAAGAAAGGATAGAAGGCACCGGCCTGGTACCATCTGGTCTGCAGCTCGATCTCAGGGTTGCCGAAGAAACCACCGACATCAGCACCAGAGAAGGGGAAGCCAGAAATACCCTGGGCGAGGATCATGGGTACGGCCGCACCAAGATGGTCCCAGTTGGCCTGGTTGTCTCCTGTCCACATGGCACCCAGTCGCTGAGAACCAGCAAAGAAGGAACGGGTCAGGACGAACGGTCGTCGCATCTCACCCTTCTTGCGGGTCACCAGCGCCTCCCAAGTGGCATTGTGGAAGGTCATACCGTTGATGTTGTGAACATCACGATGCTCCCAGTTGTCGTGGTGCAGGTTGTCCTTGGGCATCGTGACCTCAGGGCCGTTGAAAACCGAGGGCTCGTTCATGTCGTTCCAGATGTAGGTGTTCTCCATGGTCCCCTTGAAGGAGTCATACTTGAAAAGCGAGGTCCACCACTTGATGGCGGCGGGGTTGAACGCATCGATCCACATGGATGAACCGGGCCAGCACCATCCGTCGAAGTCGTTTGCGTCCTTGTTCTTGACAGCCAAGCCCTTGGACTTCATCTCGGAGATGACCGGGTAGTTGTCGACGTTCTTGATGTGGGGGTCAATGATGGTCACCAGCTTACGGCCGTGGTCATCCAATTGCTGGCCCATGGAAATCGGGTCCTTGAACATGTCGGGGTCCCAAGTGAAATACTTCTTCTCGTGGGTGTACTCAATGTCGAGCCAGATGACATCATAGGGGATGTTGAACTTGTCCATCTTGCGATCGACCTCCTTGACGTCGTCGTCCGAGACATAGTTCCAGCGGCACTGATGGTAGCCAAGCGCGAACTCGGCCGGCATGGCAGTGGTACCAGTCAGCTCGCCATAGTTCTTGGTGATGTCCTTGGGAGTGGGGCCGAGGAAGACGAAGATGTCCATGATGCCGGACTCGGAGATCCAGTGAGTGTTGGTGTCAGCCTTGGAGCCACCACCGAATTTGTTCAGAGGGTTCTTGGATGGCTTGGACTTGGTGATATCAACCCAGGTCTCGGCACCGTTCAACCAAAAGACACCAACTGTGGAGTCCTTCCGCTGAGCCTGCATCAACGGGATCGCTCCGTACAGCGTCATGGGGCTGTCCAGGACGTACTCGAACACGTCGGCGTTGTACAAGCGGTAAGGCTCCTCATAGTTGCCCTCTCCACCCCGGGTCTCCTTGAGCGACAGGGGACCGGCGTGTTCAGGAATACCATAGACGTGCTCGTATCCGGGGAAGGTAATGTCAAGAGCAACACTTTCGGGGCCGCGAGGCTTGGTGTCTGTATTGCCACCAAAGCTCTCCTCCCACCATGTGCTTTCGTCCAAGTGAGCTGGAACTTCTTTCTTTTGCTCTTCCTCTTCCTTCTTCTCTTCGCCCTCCTGGCCTTCCGTGTTCTCAGTTTCCTCTTTCTTCTCGGGCGCGGGCTTGTCGACCTTGGGCCTCCAGTGTTCCATGTTCATCAGACCGCGGTCGTTGAACTTGATCTGCGTGGTGCCATCGCGCCTAAAGTCGATGGAAAAGGGCTCGAACTTGATAACGGCCTCGAAGGCAGCGTCGGGACCGTACTTGATGGTGACGCCCGTCTTGTCCTCGTGCGTGATCTTGGCCTCGGGGTCCAGCGTGAGGCCGCCGACAATAGCCCACTTGTCGGCCTCATTGTACCGCTCCTTGCGGGCCTTGCTGTCGTGTCGGAGGTCGACGCTCTGGGTCTTGCGCTTCTCCTCGTCGACGGTGACGCGGGCGGTGCCCGACTTGAGGAACGAGACAGTGAGGGGCAGGTTCACGGTGGAGCCCTGCTCGTCGATGGTCTTGAGGATGGTGGCTTCGAACAGGCCGTCTTTCAGGGAAGAGGCGGAGCCTTCAGCCGAAGCAATCTTGTAGGGGGCTTGCCATGCAGATTGGGCAATGACATGGTCGGCGTAGGCGCGGTTACGCTTGCAGAAGCCGGACTGGGAGCATTTTTTGAAATCGTGCTCTTTCACCAAAACGACCGGCGTAAAGAGGGAGCAGAAAACGGAGAGGAGGCAGAGGTAGGCCGTCCAGCTCGTGGACAGCGGACCGGAGCTCTTCATTCTGGGTGGGATGGACGGTTGGACTTGGACCCCAACGTGGGGGATGCAGTCAATTGAGTTGTTTGCTTTCTTGAGCTAAGGGGAACGGGAGTCCTCATGCAATTCAGGACTGTGTTTCGCCTATATGGACACCAGCCAATTGATCCCGTCGTAAAAAGGCATGCGGGATCGCAGGTCCTTGTTGATGATGGAGGGAACACCAAATGGCAAGCAAGCAATAGCGAACAGCTAACTCCAACTTCGCAAGAGCTTAGCTGGCCGATTCCCAGGAGCTACCAATCAAGACAGGGGTCCGGCCCAGGTCCCCGCACTCTGCCCCAGCGTCATCGTTGCATGTACGGTAGGTACACCGAAACCCCTGCATTGGCTCACTGTGAGACTGTCAGATCACAAATACTAACGTCTTCGCCAACGTTAGTATACCAATGTTAGTGCATCCGATATAGCCAGTTCTTCAGCAATTAACTTGGATCTTTCTTTTACATGATGCACTCAGAATATATCAAAATGGGCGTTGACGTTGTTGCCACGAGATAAAACCTAGCAACAGCAACAGCAACAGCTCAAACTATTGAGGCTAGTAGCACGTTTAAGAGCTAAGTGGTCTGCTACCTACGAGTGTTCTGCTACTCCTATTCAATCATGGCGCTAAGGTCTACCGACTCATGATCGTGATAGCCGGGGCGAGATCGTTCTCCCAATCAATGCTTTGAGACATATGTAGATACCAATCAAGTCTATTCTCATTTCACTCCCACCAGATCCCGCTGGCGTACATACCCGCACAGTCACTATTTAGCAAGTCAAGCAGAAAATGTGCATGGTGACATCAGAAACCACTGTTCTATTCACCAACTCCTGGAACAACAACAGCTACTTGATCGCCAACTCTTGAGGCTATGGTACATAAGGCGAGTGGGCAGGTGGGAAGCCGATTACAAGTACAGGCCTTCGGGCTCTCCCTCCTGCTTGGTCCGCAGCACACGCTCGCGGGCAGCTCTGAAATCCGCCATCTGCACCCGCATGCGTCGCTCTCTCAGCGCCAAGAGACCGGCTTCCGAGCAGATCGCCTTGATATCGGCACCAGACAAGTCATCCTTCTGGGAGATGAACTCGTCCAGGTCCACATCGTCGTTCAAGCTCATCTTCGACGTGTGGAGGGTGAAGATCTTGCGCTTCGTGTTCTGGTCGGGGTTCTCAAAGAGAATCTTACGATCGATACGTCCAGGTCGGATCAGGGCCGGGTCAAGAGTGTCGATCTTGTTGGTGGCCATGATAACCTTGACGTCACCACGGTCATCGAAACCATCCAACTGGTTCAGCAGTTCCAACATCGTTCGTTGTACCTCACGCTCACCACCTGATGTCGAGTCGTAACGTTTTGTACCGATGGCGTCGATCTCATCGATGAAGACAATAGAGGGCGCGTTCTCACCAGCGACCTGGAAGAGCTGTCGCACAAGTCTCGGACCATCACCAAGATACTTCTGGATCAGCTCGGAACCGACGATACGCAAGAAAGTCGCAGATGTCTGGTTGGCAACGGCCTTGGCCAGCAGCGTCTTTCCGGTACCGGGAGCACCGTACAGGATGACACCCTTGGGAGGCTTGATACCCATCTCCTCGTACAGCTCGGGATGCATCAATGGCAGCTCCACCGACTCTCGAACCTCCTGGATCTGGTTCTCCAAACCACCAATATCAGCGTACGACTCGGTCGGCGCCTTGTCGAGCTTCATGACGTTGACGGCCGGGTCTGTGTCATCAGTAAGAACGCCGACGATAGAGACGCTCTTGTGATGCAACAGCACGGAAGCACCAGGCTCCAGCAGGTCTTTGTCGACGAAGCTCATGATGCTGACGTAGTACTCGGGACCGGTGGTGCTAGAAACGATAGCGTGGTCATCGTCAATCATCTCCTCCAGGGTGCCGACGCCCATGGGGCTGCCACGCATGTCGTCTACGCGGCCACGCTCATCGGCGTTGCGGTCGGTGCCAGCATCGAGATCAGAGACAGGAGGGCCCGAGTTGTCCTTGGCGGCCTTTGCCTTGCGTAGACGCTCCTGGTTCTCGACATATTCCTCTTCGAGCAGTAGGTGATCGTGGATACGTTGCATGCGTAGTAAGCGCAACTTGCATCGACTCGTCGGGTAGATGGCAGGCAGTTTCGCAGATGCCGAGGCACCAGCTTGCTTTCTCTTCTTGCGGCCGACGCGGGTGGTGGGTCGTGGCGGAGGCTCGTACTTGGGCTTATCCTTCTGTTGGTAGCAAGGGTGTATCAGCAAATGTCACGAGAGGATACCACGAATCTGGTGAACGGCGGACCAGAACGGTATCGTGGATAGCGCAGTGGAAATGTGTAGAAAACGTACCTTCTTGTCCTTGTCTTGGTTCCCATCGGGGCCACCGCCTCCCATGCCCGACTGGTTTTGACCCTGTGATGAGAGTGTCAGTGGATGAATGACGAAAGCGACTGGCAGGTACCGGGCTCGGAGCTTACCATCTTGTATTTGCGATGTCCCAATCAAGAAATGTACTGTACTTCTGTGGCGGATTGGAGCAATAGACAAATAAATGCGCTTGATGTTGGCGCAAACCAGGTGATGTCTGGTGGTGGTGATGTGGATGTTGATGTTGTTTGATGGATGCGGACGAGGCAAGGCTAGGGCTCTCTCTTCCGACCTCAGACCCTCAGCTTCCTTCCCTTTCGGAGGTGCGCTGCGTTGTCATCAGGCGTCAGAGGGACGCGCGAGTGCTAGCAACCTGGCTGACCTAATCACTTCATGGCCCGAGCTCGAGCTGGCGGGCTTAGGCGGGGTACAAGGATACATGGCTTGACGTTTGTCTCCACTGGACAGTCTGGGCTGGGCTCAGTGCTGGTTTGCGCTTCCAGATACGGGCAGGTAAAGCACCCATGTGCAGCACTCAACCATACACAAGTAGAGATTACGAGAGTCCGCTGGAAAAGAGATACACGATGCCGGCAACTGATGTTCGGAATGTAAGAATGCAATATCACTGTGGTCAAGGTTGTGTACTCTCAAGATTGCTTTAGGTCATCACGAATACTGCTGCTTCGACCTTGCTGGAAGCTGTAGTTGCAATGCTCCCCTCCATAGCTTGAATATTTATGGTACCCTGTGTACATTTCAACCAGTACAAGGGCAAGTGTCTACCATCGAGGATTTGACAATGTTCGATTTGTGTAATTATTCTATCTCGAGCCTATAACAAGGCCAATAGACCCACATGGGTCATATCGTAGTGATACGTCTGTAATTTCCCAGATCGGCTTAATGAGACCACTCGCCATCGACCTTCTCAAAGTGGTCCAAGAAGCCCTTGAAGAACTTGACGCCCAGGCCGGGGTCCAAGCTGCCCGTCGTCGCGCGGACCGAGTGCATCGACAGCTGCGGCATGCCGGCGTCCGCGGCCTTGACGCCCATGACGCTGCTGAGCGTGGGGCCCACGGTGCCGCCGGAGCGCGAGTCGTTGCGGATCATGAATACCTGCGGCGTGCAGGCCGACAGCTCGCAGACCCGTGTCAGGATGGCCGTCGAGACCGCGTCCGTCGTCATGTGCCCGTTGGAGTCGGCGCAGATGACGATGCCCACGTTGAGGCGCGGCGCGTGGTCGTCGAGGTACTTGCCGACGAAGTTGGGGTTGATGGCGTGCGTCACGTCGGCCGACACCAGGAACGACTGCGCGTAGGTGCGGCCGATGACGCTAGGGCCATACGAGGTAGATGTCTTCTCGCAGAGGGCCTCGACCGCGCGCTCGATGACCAGGGGCAGGAAGTTGCCCTTGGCACCCTGGCGGAGGAGGGAACCGATCTCCTCGTCGTCAAACAGGGCCACCATCTTGATAATGCCCTCGTCTTCGCCAGACTCCGCAGCAAGGAGACCCTCCAAAGCGGCCCAGCTGCACAGCTTGTCATCGATGCGACCAGCAGTGATGAACTCCTTGTCAATACCAGCGACTGTGGCGGGTTGGAAATCGAACAGCTCCAGCTCCCAGTTGACAATCTGGGAGTAATCCTTGATACCAAGCTCGGAACCAATCAGCTTCACCAGCTTAGGGGGCTGCGTTGCAACGAAAGAGCCCGCAGGGCCAAGGGACTCCTGGGTAGTAGAGTTGGATGAGGGATACAAGTCTGAGTTGTCGAGTCCGATAATCGGCACCGCCTGAGTCTCCTTGTTGTTTGTGCCCATCATGCCCACACCAAAGTGAGGAGCAAGGGTAGGAATTTTGGCAACTACATCATCAGGTCAGCATCCATATTCTGGCAGGTCTACAATACAGGGAAAACGTACTTGGCCAGCCGAGCTTCACGAGCTTGGCTGTCGTCTTGCCCGACTCATCGCGCACGATGACTCGGCCGCCAATGCTCAGGTCGCGGTCCCACCAGGTCTCGTTCAGCCCACCAGCGTAGGGCGCAACGCCCAGCTGGAGGTAGCCCGCCTTGTTGGGCTTGTTGCTTACGGGCTTAAGCTTGGCCGTCAAGGCATCGATGTGGCCGGCGATCATGGCGACTCCATTGCCGGGCTTGTATGCCTTTCCGACAGTGAAGGCGATCAAGGAACTTCCGTTGCGCGTAGTGTAGTACTTGCCGCCAGCTTCTACCTTGCTTGTCCAGTCGTCTCTTGCCGGAAGCTATAATACTACGTATCAGCCGAGCGCGACACATCATATCGTATTGGGGAGGGTAAGCTGCTAACCTCCTTGTACCCACGCTTGGCCAACTGGCTCTTGAAGTGATCGACTGTGTGGAATATGGTTGGGTTCTCTTGCAAGAACTCGCAGAAAGGTGTGGTATAGTTCTCGGGCTTGATGTCTGCTGCCTTGACGGTCTTGGGCGCAGGCACTTCTCGGCGGGTTTCGCGGTCTGCCGCGCTGCTGGTGGATTGCGACATGCTTGCTGCGTTCTCGGCGGCCGCCATGCGAAGCGACATGTTGGAGCTTCGCTGTCGCAAGAAGTCGGGAGTGTGTCGCGTCATGGTAGATACCGGGAGGATCGCAGGTATTCGGCGATCAATTAATTCACAGAATGGCAGAGCAGCTAAATACAGAAAAGGAGAGGTTCGAGTAATGCTAGGGAGGGAATGAATGACTTGTTTGGTTCACCACGTGGTTCACTGTTACTATCGACACAGCTATGACCTCGGGTCAGCTCGAGCGAGATAAGGCCTTATCGGCAGCCAGCAATCGCCGCCATCGCTGAGGCGGTCCTTCTAAACCAACCGACTTAGGCAGTTCGGTTCATTCCGTGAGCTTGCGACGTCGCGGGCGGCAATGCGCATGTCAGAGATTAGAACACCATATTCCAATGGATTATTTGAAGATTCGATTGACCTTTGGAATTGAGTGCAATTGATAAACTGGATATGGCATGCGCTCCCGATAAAGTTGGGTTTAAACCCCTGGTAACACATGTAGTTTACGTAATTTAGTTAGGTGCTGTAGTGCACCTGTCACTGTTGCCTGTCTTACATCCCACTCTGAACCTGCCAGCTTGCCCGCCTTGCCAATCAAGCATTGAATTAAATGCGTCCAGGCACAGCTTCCCCTATTCGCGAACCAGAAAATTATCAGCACTGATCATCCATAGTCTGATCCATCATGATGTCGGTTGAGCACAGCCAGGGTGTGTATAGTGGGCAAAGATGCATTTCCATATGTCCACCAAAAGCTCTTTACAGTGACCATCTTCTAAAGTCAAATTCTCATAATCAAGCCTAGGGAAACATATATAGTTTTAATAACTGTATAGATAGGGCTACCGAAGCATTTTCCTCAGTCAATGCAACTACTTAAGATACTCTGAACTGGTTACCCACTTGGATATACCAAGACACAGCATCTCCGCTCTACTGACAGGAGAGTACTGCACATATTGAGAGATTGTTTGAGAGGTCTCAGCTTCCCCGTAGGGTTCATCACAGACATCATGACGAAAAGAACAGATACAATTTTCAACTTTTGATGTCTTCATTCCCCCAAGTACCCTCCTTTGCAACTTGCACGGGGACGGTTGTGTTGCAGGTACAACCTCTTACCTTTTCCCTAAGACATCTCGAGTTGTTGAGGAAAGAAAGAAAGGAAAAAGGTACAGAATGCGCCCAACAGTGCTGCATTTATATCTGCCCAGATGACCATAGCTTAAGAGAGTTAATTGTTTAGGTTTACGGGGCATCCAGTACCCGGACGGCGACACATCTTGTTGATTTCCACAACGGTAAGTAAGATAACATGGTTATCGAAAACATAAAGATCATTGGATATCCAAGCGCATTTGAAACTTTCTGATCAGTGACATAGCGAACCGTAGAACATCGCTAGCCAGAAAGCTACTTATCATATGGAATGAGGTAAGATTGCACATGACTTAAGCATGCTTGTTCGTATGGAAAGGTCGAGATAAGGTACGAGCTACCCCTATTTCCTTTCTCATGAGGCTCTAAACTTAGGGGCAGCTCTTAGATCGCGATCACCACCTAACCCGTTTCATCACAAATCTCGGAGCCCGTACTTGTCAATCAAATAATTCAAGTCCGCCATAATGAGCCCCCTCATCCCCCGATCCGGAAAGTCCAGCGAGGTGACGATCATGGTCTGCGCCGCGTAGAGACGATTGCGGTCGTCGGCCTCCTCGCGCGGCTCGCTCGGCGGGTAGTGCCTAAAATACTCGCGGCGGTACTTCTCGTCCGTCATCCGGTGGTGCGCGCACCGCCAGATGCCGACCTCCTTCTCGTGGTGAGCGTAGTACGCGCACGCGTCAAAGATGAAGATCTCGCCCGTCTCGCGGTCGGTGCCGATGTTGGACTCCCACAGGTCGCCGTGGATCAGGGTCGGCTTGATGGTCCGGCCCTCGGCCACGAGGGCATCGAGGAGTCGCGGGATGACTCTGTCCAGGGTGATCTGAATCACGTCGTCAAACTCCTTCGAATACCCGTTTACCGCTTTCTCGAGCTCGTAGATGTCGCGCATGAGTCGCCTGAAGTATGACGTCCAGCTGCTGTCCCAGGAAGTTCTCAGAGGATTCTTGCCATCGAAGGTAGTGCAGTGGAACCCGAACTTGCCAGTCGGCGACTTGCTCTTGAGATGAAAGTTGGCAAGCGCCTTTCCAAGCTTGACAGCGTCGGGAAGCTCATGCGTGATGTCGAGATAGTCACAGAGAAAGAAGGAAGTTCCCTTCTCACGGTCGCACAGTCCGTAGCCACGGGGCCTCGGGACTATACTGGGTGTGGTATTGTAAATGGCCGACATCGCCTCATATTCCCCATAGACTCGCGCGGTAGCATCCGAGACACTCATCGTCTGGATGAATAGAGCCACATGATTAGCATGACGTCGATCTCGAGCCCATGAAGCAACATGCGCAAACTAAGATACTTGCCTTGAGGAAGTAAGAGTGATTTAAGCCATAAATCGTTTGAACATCAATCCTTTTGGTATCTGCCCATAGTGAGGTGCCATACTGGTTCACTCCGATGACTTCGTCCCCCTTTTCGAGTGCTGGAGTCAATGATCAGAATGCGCAAGTACGCCTTCGCAGTCTCAAATTGGGGCTCAAATTACCTTCTAGAACAGATTGAGGTAAACGCCTTACATCAGTGTTCGTGGTAACCTCCTGATCCTGTTCAATACAGAGCGAGGTTCCGATACGAGCATCTTCGGTTACCTCGACTCCACCACCTCTTGGCACCGTCGGTCGTGGTTCTGGCATGGCAGCCACCTGTGTCTCGAGCCCGCGGCAGAGTATAAATCAATATAGCTACGACTATGTGATACGAAAATAAAGTAATCAATAGAGTATTCATCAGAAGCCCATACAGTCTGGCCTTGAGTTGTCACCAATTTATTTCGACGGGCGGGGTAAGTTGTAGCAAGCAGCCAACAGCATCCTGAACCAGCTGATCGGACATTCCATGTGGGTTTCAATCTCAGGGGGGCCGAATATGAGATCTCGGTTCACAGTATCGCCAAACAAAGTAGACCGAGTCCGTTTGTTGAAATCTAGAATTTACCCATGGTAGCGATGCCCTGGGTGACACGACAGCTGTGGCCTGGCATTCAGGTGCCGCAGAGAGGTGCGAAGTACATGAAATCTCTCGAATCAAACGAGATTTGAAATGCATTAGGTCGGCCTCCCGCATTGACACATTATGCCCTCAGTTCCGTTTGCTCAGTAGGATATCAGGCATTGCCACACTCTCTGGCTCTTGATGCCTTTGGGTATCAAACAGGCATTAACAATGTATAATTCTATTTCTGAGATACCGAAAGACCAAGGTCCTTGGAAGTATTCCCTTGCCCAGTCTGATCAACCGGACTTCTGAACCCGTTTCCTCACCACTGGCTGTTTGCGCGGTGCCTGGGGACTAGTAAGCAAACACTTGTGCCTGCGACCTTTAAGACTTAATCACCCCATGCAGAGCGCAGTTCTCTCCCATCGAGATAAGCCTGACTCAGTTTCTACTATCACTTTACATCATCAGAAATAGGACAACATCTTCATTCCGGTATTCAGCCCGACTGATTGACTGACAAGATGGATGCCAATCGCATCCCTGACGACAGCCAGTATGTCGAGCACTTCAACCAACTGCTTGCAGCGGCAGAGCGTGCTTCCCGCCGAAAAGGGGAGTCTGTGACGGATCACCCACCTGCTCGGGAGACGGTCGCATCTTTCCGGTGGAATTTGCAGATGAACAGGGCGGAGCGTTCAGACCCTAGCAGTCATTGCCTAATGGCTACAACACAGGTTCCGGCACCATATCCACCTTGCACTCGCTCACTGCGTGACCTAAAGCCAACGATGATATCTGCGATGAAACTTGAGACACATCACCGCGGTACAATGACCCTGCTCCGAGTCCTGACGCCTCCCGATAGAATGAATGCGGCGATGGTTATTGTCGAAGACCAAGAAGGGACTGCAGTGCTGCTCCAACTGTACCACTTGCCCGAGCTGTCGGTAGTACCTACCGAATACATCTTGTACGAGGACCGCGTCTGTATCTTGAAGGAACCCTACTTCAAGACCACGACCTATGGAAGCTACAGCCTTCGGGTAGACCATGTCAACGATCTCGTTTGGCTGGCCCCCGATGACGAGCATATCCCAGCAAAATGGCGACGGAAACGACCGTCCGGCTCAGAAGCAAGTCCCGACACACGCATGCAAGGAAACAACGCTGTCCAGAAAGGTGACTGGGCAAAGGCTGATATTCTGTAAGCTATTGTATCAAAACTCCATGCGGCATCATTTGGTGGACTGACTGCGTACTCATACAGTTATTCACTCGCCATCAACACCGCCGCAACCCTCGAGCAAGCCAGGCTGGCCCACCTCAACCGCTCTCTAGTCAACTTCAGGCTCGGCCGTTTTGAAAATGCATTAGCTGATGCGGTGAAGGCATCCCAGGACGACAAACCTCAAAGTTCCGAGAAGGCGCTGTTCCGGGAAGCAAAAGCGCTTTACGCCATAGGCGAATACCGGGAGTGCATGGATAAACTTGTCGTTTTGACTAAGGAGTTCCCGGATAACCAAGCCGTGAAGCCCGAGCTGGATCGCGCTCAAGCCCGACTACGTGAGCAGCTAACTGGGGTGCTCCCCTTTCGCCGTATGTATAAGGAAGCCGAGGCTGGTATCCCCATCATCGACTGCGCAACCTACATTGGCCCTGTGGAGATACGACCATCGCCTGGTCGGGGCCGCGGGATGTTCACGACGAGTGCAGTTGCAGCAGGCGATCTGCTACTCTGTGAGAAAGCATTCTCATATTGTTATGTGGGAGATGATAACCCGGAAAGCATTCGCAAGGAAACAATACTGATGGATTTGGGATCCAAGACCATGACCGTTGGTGGACAGGCCCAACTCATTTCGCAGACCATACAAGAGTTACTCTACAACCCGGAAACCTCAAAGAAGTTTCTTGAGCTGCACCACGGAGAATACCAAGCTGTGTCTGCTGATGCGGTGGATGGCCGACCAGTTGTTGATTCGTAAGACTCGGCTGCACAATATGTCATATGAAACAGCGAAACACTGACATCGATTCTAGGTTCTTCGTGACCAAAACCGTCTTGGTCAACTCTTTCAGCGCCCCCAGAACTGCACGCGCCAATTTTCGAGCCGTCGCACTGCAAATTGGCGAAATAAAGGATCGAATCAGCCACGGGACAAGTGGCATCTGGATCATGGCCTCTTACCTGAACCATTCTTGCGTAGGAAACTGTCGCCGCAGCTTTATTGGTGACATGCACATCATACGTGCAACGCGGGACATTCCATCTGGCACCGAGCTATTCTTCAACTATCGTCAGGGCGAAGCCTCGACCTCGCATGCCGAGACGCAGAAGATATTCAAGAACTGGGGCTTCCAGTGCGACTGTGCGCTCTGCCTCGCGAAGATGGCGACGTCGGACGGCACCTTGAAGCGGCGCAAAGAGCTACTGTCCCAGCTGAAGTATATCATGCGACGCTCGATTGACCCCAGATCAATCGACACCCAGCGTGCCTTGGCAGTTCTGGAGAAGATCGAGTCAACCTACGAGACACCCGTGAGAATGGCACCGTCCGCGGTTGACCCAGGCAGCGCCGGCGGGCCACCAGCTAAGATTACCCCGCGTCTCGAGCTATGGGACCCTTATTTCGGCCTCGGAGCCCATCTGCTGAACATGGGCAAGAAGGCTGAAGCTGTCAGAGTGACATGCAAGGGCTTGGAAGCATTGGGGTTCGTCATCACGGCAACCCCGCCATCAAAGCAGAATAAGAAGAAGGCCGGCAACAGTACCTCGGACTCGGACTCTGGCGCAGGCCAGCTCGTGGTCGAATCGTGGGGGATGGTAGTTGATTACGTGGTCCCCGCATTCCTGACGCTGTTTCGAGCGTACGAGGCTACGGCCCCGGACCTGGCGCACAAGGCTCGCGAGTACGCCGCCACCGCCTACAGCATGCTGGTCGGTGAGAACGAGACATTTTATGACGAAATCCCCGAGTTTCGATTGTAGGGGGTTTTCTTGTGTGTTTGCTTGAATGGCCGAGGCGATGAGTACCAGGTGGCTTTGGAAACTTCCATGTTGAGGTTGGACATTTGGCCAATGTTTGCAGCCGGCGGTAGTGGACACTACAGCCCTAACAGCGGGGATTACGGTGGCTAGACTTAGGGGCTCTTGGCGGATGTAGTATGACTTTGAGCCATTGCGAAGCATTGAATGATGAATGAGGATATGTTGTGAGTCCCCGTTACCTTGCTGCAGAGTTCGTATCATCTCGATCATCTTGATGTTTGTCCAATTATGCTGGAGTGTTCTATGATCGCGTACTTAGAGAAACCCAATGCAGGCATGCGTCTTGGGTACCGTTACCCTCCAGTATTACGACTTCAAAGTATCTATATGTTTTTAGCGACCCTCCAACTCTAGAACGTCTACCTACCCTGGACTGAAATCCTTACGGGGTGACCACCACCACCACAACCACATGTAGTATTCCTTCCCTATTACTGTCCTTACCGCAATTTCCGTCGTAGCACTAGCCAATCATGTTTCTCGCATTGGACCGATGGTACCGGGAGCGATGTTCGAACATCCAGCCGGTGATCGCCCACCACAGTTCATGGCAAAGTCAGACGAGGCTCTTGGCCCCCAACCGGATTGGAAATTACCATGTAAGACAATGGCACCCCCATCTTTTGGTGCGGCTGATAAAAGCAAGGGACCATTGTAATACCACTGCTCTAATAGGCCAAATCGCCGTGGTGTGTATTTCTCCTATCACACCTTGCAAGGGCTGAAGTAAGCCATTTCTCACCTTCTCCGATGCAGCTGGGATTGCGGACACAAATGCGGGATATCGTTTGATTTGTCACCCCCCGAAAAGTTCCAAATGGCCGGGTGCTGTATTGTAACGTCGTACCTGGGGTTGGCTCAGCATGTGGCATGCGGCTGATAATCTTACGGCGTTGGAAAGCGCCCATAATGCCGACGGAGGATTCTGCTGGGAAGATGTATCTATAAAGCGATGATCAGCCAGGCTCTTGACCTTTCCTCCTTACAGTCTAAGTCCCTTACATTACATGGGGGTATATAACTTCAATCGCAAACGTCAGACCAGTGAACAGCAACCTTACCCTCGTTATGGCGACCTCCGGAGACTTGATCGCGACAGAGATCGCAGACGATTTGGCTCATTTCTTTGGAGCCACCGAATTCAACGATCGCCGCTCCTATTTCGAGGACTCCAACGAACGTTGGGTCACCCACGGGCTGCAAGTTCAACAGTCCACCATCGAAAGTCGGCTTCGAGTTCTGGACAAGATCATCAAAGAGCTTGAACGAGTTCAAAGAATCCGGTCGATGATTGCCGAGGAATCCAGTGAACAACATCTGGTAACTTGTCTGGATGAAAGTCGCCGAGCCTGGAAAGACTCTGAAGAATATGAGGCTGGGATTGTAGGAGGGTTAGTGAACAGATGGAGCAAGAGGCCGAGACTCGAGATGAACCCAGACCCCGAGGACTTGAGGAAATTGCGTAGTACTCTTCAAAAGACCACTCAGGGCCAACCTAGTTCTGATCATGGTCTCAGCCCTCCCTCTTCAGGGCACTCGCGACAGCTCCCCGAGCGATTGTTCCAAAGGCGACGATCGTCGACTCAAGTGCCGCGTTCACAGAAAAGTCTGGCTTGTCTGGCCACGACGAATGAGGCAAAGAAGATTGCCTATGATGCTGATGGGGACTTCAACGCCTACTTGATCCAATACAAGAAATCTATTAGCGAAAACTTTGAGCCATCAGATGTGAAATCTCACATACCCAACAAGAGCATTTCCGGAAGCTTTCCCGACCAGCGCATCCTCATTAGGGACCTTTTGGGAGAGATAGAGATCCAACAACCCGACGAAAGGCGGCACCGGGCTATCATTGAACATGGAAAAAGCATATCACTACCCGTTGGCAATCTCCTCAAGGATTCTGATCCGGCCGCAAACAAGATCAGGTACTTCCACTTTCCAGCAAACAACATGGCGGTAAGCCGATATATTACACAGTATCTGTTGATTTCGTTAAATTCCTAGACTAACTGGACTTCAAAAACAGTGGGCCGAGGTCAGTTGCCTCCTATGATTTACCAATTCAACTCCATTAACTGAACAAAATACCAGCGAGCTATTGCACTGTACTACGGGGATGATGAGATTCCTACCTCCCTGGAAAGCAAGACGAACTCGGAAGCTGCACGGAAATCCAAGATCCATACTTTGCTGCGACCAGAGTACTGGCGAGGGCAACAGCAAGGTGATCGAGGAGCTCCAGTACACGCACGTCATATGCGGCCTTTGTGTGAGACCATTTCGCTAAGTACGTTATATGACTGGAGCTCACCATCACGAATTAATACTAACCCCTTTGCTAGCCACTGATGATGAAGCGGCGTCACGGCCAAAGGATGTTGTTCTCTTTGTGAGTGTGTATTGGATGAAAAGCAATCTATCACCACTAATGATTCTTGTTTAGATGCCGTTCCTTCATTGGTAAACTGACAGGAAGCGCCATTCTTTTGCTAACTTCATTGATACGGTCACAGCGGCACATAAAGCCGAGACCGAGAGACTGAGACAGAAGAGTAGAGACTATGAGATCTCTCGTAGAAGAACCTTGGAAAAACCTGCCCGTTTCGCGCAGAAGCTGCCAGACCAAGACCATCCTTCTCGGGATCCATGGATAGGGCTTCTGAGTTATTTGAAACAGAACTTTGGCCACCATCAAAGAAAAGATCCGCCTGAAAATCAACATGACGAAGTCGAACCTACAGCCAATAAGTTGGATTCCATCGTCGATGCTTTAAATGTCAAAGGTCACCGGCTGAATATTGACAAACATCGTCGAGTCGAAGCCCGAATACCGAATAAGGATACCCAGAAGAAGAGTCAAAACAGTCTAGGTCGATATCTGCCGAGCGCATTGCGACCCAAATCTTGGGAGCCAAAGGATGAAAATGAGAAGGATAACCAGAACAGGCTGGGACAGTATCTGATAGATGCTGCACGGCTATACGAGGGCATTACGAATTATCGAGACAAGAAGCTTTTGGATAAATACTTGCACGTCGACCCACCTATTCACCCAAGAAGAACATTGGTCAGTCAAGCCTACCTAAGTAGCCTTTTCTTCTTCACGCCCCACCCACTCTATTTCAACCCTCTTGGTATGCTAATACACAAGTTACCTGATACAGGATCAAGCCTACTACTGGAGTCTCAACACGACACAGAGCCGTGATCGTGATCAGGTTGTTTACCGTGGAACAAGAGCGGCCGTCGACAATCTGCACCAGTTTGACATAGAAAAGCAGATCTGGCCAAAGCATGAAGAGCAGAGGGAGGCTTGGATGTCCAAACACGAGGAAGATGGTCCTTGTCAGGAATGCCAAGCAAACATACAGAAGATTTCGAGGTTGATCATGGTTGATCAGCTCTGGCTGTGGGTTCTTGATGAGCATACCATCCTGACGTTTTTCCCTCGACGATACGGCACCAATAAGAACGATGCAACGGGGGTGTATAAGTCGATCCGTATGAGGCTAGACAAAGTCTCCAAAAGTCGACACCCTGAGCAACAGATGGGATCTGTATGGGATCTTGCACTCATCATCTTCGATGAATGTACCAACACATTCTTCGACCGGACCAAGACGCCCGACCGCCAACCCCAGATCATCGACGACTTTTCCGAAGCAATCGGCAACGTTGTGAGTTGGAATGAACCCACTACAAGACTGCCCAGACAACTGACATCGTGAAGACAAACAAGCAGACGATCGCTTTCGACAGACTCTGGGCTTGGACTGAGCAGTGGAAAGCCAGTAGCTCCAAGAAGAGGAAGTCGAGGATGACCGAATTGCATGTTTCTTTGTTGGACATCAACCCCGAGGGCAAACTTCAACGAGAAATCAAAGACATCATCGAGGAACTTGAGATCATGATTCACATCAACCGCACTCACAGGACGATCCTCAATGGTTTCATACATCAGGTCACTCAAATCATGGACCCAGATGGACAGTTGAAGCCCCGGTTCTTCCTGCATAAAATCGACGGAGAAAACACCGAAGGAACAGCACCGAACCCTAGGCCTAATAAGGCAAACCGCAAAGCCAGCGGGATGGTGAACGAAGCAGATTACAACCGCTTCGAGTCAAAAGCAGAAGAGCTCCTTAGTAAGGTGACGTCGAGAATTGAAGAGTTGGAGGAGTTAAGACGGAGTGCCCAATCCACCTCGGACAGTGTAAGACTACGCTCCCCTCGGCCTGTATTTACGGACAGGAATATGCTAATTGCGCACCATATATCAGATCAAGGACCTGCTGGCGCTTAAACAACAACAGGCCAGCGTGGTCCAAGCCTGGCAGGCTGCTCAGCAGACTGAAGAGACAGTGGCCCAGGGACGATCCATCATGATGTTCACTGTCGTAACTATTGTGTTCGCGCCTCTGTCCTTTATGACCAGCGTCTTCGGCATGAACGCAATGGAGTTTAGCTCCGAGAACAGTTGGAGGATACTGGACGAGCTCAAGTACATATGTAAGACCTCCTCAACCTACCATCCCATTTATCACGTAACCATCACATGAGAAGTTGCTAATGGTCGATCTTGGACAGTACCGGTATCTGCTGCCACTATTCTACTCGTGCTGTTCCTCGCCTTCAACCCGTACGTACGAGCTCTCGTGAAAGCAGCGTACTACCGCGTCAGCGCCCAGCTTCTGACGAAGCAAGCATGGGGTCACTCCATGTACAAAGTCTGGTACTCCAACAACAGCTGGCGAGGCGAGGAGCAAATTGACAAAGCCCACACTTACGCTCACAAGAAGAAGAAGGCGGCCCGGGACGAAGTCTTGAACGAACGCCGGGAGAAGAGCTCACAGGCAAACGGTGGCGCGCAGAGCGACGAAGAACAACAGCGGCAAACCAGCAGCGGCGGGTCAGATAGCCAAGGTAGTGGTGGTAGTACCGCGCCTATTCCTCAGGGCAAAAACGGCCAGCAGCAACACAACATGAGTGGCGCGGCGACGAACAACGGCGGAGCAGTCCCGTCTGATGCTGCGGCAAATGGGACATACCATAACGACGACGCTGGGAAAGAGACCAATGTCACGGAGAGTCACGAGAGCGGGCGACAGAACACGGGTTGGCGCTGGTTCAGGAGAGCAAAAGAAGGAGAACCACCGTCGTCAGTGTAAGAGTGCAGCTCCAGCACTCTAGAAGTCCATCTATAGCAAGGTATATGGGAGCTAGTATATACCAAAGTCAGTAAGGTGTGATAGAGTGTAGTGAGAAGGGGTTTGCATCAGCAATCTGGTAGCACAGGTAGAATATGCGGACGTTGAAGAATGAATGGTCTTCTGTTTTCCTCTCTGTTTTTCTCGGTATCAGTCGTATAAACTGAGTGCAGGAATCCTGATCATCTTATTACATACACAGTATACTCCTCTTGTAAGTTTGAGGAACGAGGGCGAAATTATCCTCAAAGTGAGATCGTAACTCAACCAGAGTCTCCAGCCCCTTTCGGGGTTGTTGGTCGATGGCTCAGGTCGCGCACGGACCACACAAACCGCTATGTAATTAAGGGCCAAAACTCTTTTCACTCATCTTCTACCTACCCGGCGTTAAACCATCGAACTTGTACGGCTCCCATTTCGCGATATCATCAAACGGAGCACGTTAAGAAATTGTGGAACATGAATGCGCATTCATTCCGAAGCGTCTGCCACCGCCGTCTTGGCCGGATGCAGGATGCAGCTCTTCAACATGGGGGGAAGATCTATTTGGACCCTAAAGTTCAGCTCCTGCAAGCCACCGGCAGCTGAACACATCCAAAGAGGCTTCGCGCAAATCGGAGGCTTGCCAGTCGCGACAGGCTAGCCCGAACGTTCCCGCCTGCCGCTCAATGGAAAGAAAAGGAATTACCTGGGTATTTTATTGCTTGAGTGCCTTCGAGCCTTCCCATGGATGGAGAGACATCAGCCGCAATTGGCGACTCGGTCAAACGACTTGAAGCGTTACCAAGAAACCCTAGGCTTCAGGATTTCTCCTTTACCGTTACTGCTCGCCAACTGTCGGCTATGGTTGATCCCATGCGCTCAAGCTCCATGGTTCCCGACGGTGTCTTGTGGCTTTCTTAGCGGCATCATTCCCTGCGCTTCCCATTTGCTGTTTGCTCGTGAAGGAGTAGTCCCCGAGACTACCAAATTGATCTGGCTGCCACCTGGAGATTCTTCAGCGATTCCAAATACATCGTTCCTTCATTCGTTTCCAAGTCCCAAGACACGGCAACAATACTGGTGCGATATTCATTCCTCCGCGGCCCCTCTGCCGGGTCCTGAATAGCGCGGCGCTTGCTTCTCATGCCACAACGCTTGACCGAGGCCCGTACCTTCGGTCCCCCGAAAATTGAACGATAAGAAGGCCAATCCTCTGGATTCACTCCCCTTTAACATCGAGGTATACGTGATGTCAGCCCTCCCTGAAGGCTGGGAATGGGATTACGATGGCACACGATGGCTATACCGGTACAAGCCTACGGGGCTCGTACAGTACCATTTCCCGAAGCCCGGCGACGAGTTTCCCGAATATGTCGGCTTAGGAATGGGGTCCTTCGACCTGGAACCGGAGGAACGCCTGGCCAGCGACATGCAAATGAAGCGACGGGATACCCAAAGCGGAGCTCAGGGCGGCGCCGTGCCCAGCTCGAGCCAGCGTAAAAAGAAGCAAGCGGCCGAGATCGACGAGATTGGTGCAACAGGTTACTTCGATCCCGAGGGGTTTATGTACTTGGGGCCAGGAGGATATGGCGATACGAGCCAGGAAGAAGAGGAAAACGATGGGCCGACGGAGATGGATAATACATCAGTGGACAGGCAACGGCATTCGGATGCGACGCAAGCCAAAGGTCAAGAACCCCTTCCCCTAGTCTCCCAACCCTCGAGCGGACTCAGCCATGTCCCTACCCCAGGCTCTGTCGTCTCAACACATGTAGCGCCGAACCAGTTCTTCGCAGAGTTGGCGACCCACGATACCCAAAAGTGCGCTGATGAGTTGGCACCGATTGAGCTTGACGCAGCACAGTCTTTCGCCGGGATTGCCTTGGCTGAGCTGTCTTCAGAACGCCCAAGAGATCCACATACAGAGAAAAGTTCAATAAGCGCCAGCAAGAACCATTCCGGGCCATCAGCTCCCGTACAGCCAATAGATGCACATCCGCAGATGTATGCCTCTTTCTCCTTTCGGCCATTGGATAAAGACCAGGCCTCGGGCCAGTCGCCGAACGACTCGTCGGACACGAACGCGGGGAACAACACCCAACACAGCTCCGTCGCAGCATCTTCCCAAGAAAGCACACCGTTTCAAGCATGGAAACCTGGGACTAAACCCGACACAGGTGAAGCCTCGAAGCCTAAGCGGTCTTCGCTGGCGCCTTCGGGAAGCTCCCTGATGGAGTTCCAGAATCGTGAACTCAGCCATCTTGATCAAAGGAGGTACTCCTTCCCTGCTAAAGTCCCGAATTCGGCGATCAACAGACACCCAACAGTTTTGACACCATCGGCGGCTCCAAGGAGTTCTTCTCGTGACAGACCTTACTCCACACCGGGATTACCTCATTCCCCTATCCCAACGGTTCTTCGACCTGCCAATCGCTCCGAAAGCCCGTTGAGCCAGAGTCATCAGGAGACCCCACCGAGTTCGAACCCAGACATGACCCCCTTGAGGGATACGGATCTCACTCACTGCCCTTCGGTACTCAAGCCCGCAAAGTCGCGCTACAGTCGTCCTCATGCGTCAACCATTTCGGGAAATATTGCCACTGCGCCTGGTCTCAAGCCAGCTGCGCAATCATCCCCACCGCTGAAGTCTGGTGACTTGCATCATGAGAAAAATCACGATAATGAAGAACCACCCCTTCGAATGCCAGACTTTCCGGACTACGACGACCGCCCGCTGCCTCACCGTGTCAACACCATGCCAGAGCAATTGCCATCTCAGTCCCATGGCCCCTCGCCCAAGAGAGCAGGGCTCGGACCGGGCTTTTACGTGTTCCATGAGATCAAACCGGGCAAAGATCCGTTAGAGCCAGATACGACTCAGGTTACAGAGGCACAAGAGTTATCGGCCACAGAGCGTCCTGTCGAGTTATCGTCGGATCCAGTTGTTTCGACCAACACCGGCGTGGCGCAGGCCGCCCCAGGACACGACCAGCAAGCTCAAGTAACGTCTGAACATGGGAATTCGTTAGAGAATACGACGGCACAGAATGTTCATGGTCAAATCAACAGTAATGCCTCCGCGTCAAATCAGCCTCAATCCTCTCCATCTTCCCATATTAATGAAACAGACCATATGACCACCCAATCCGCGGCTTCGAACCCTCCCAAACCAGTTGCCCCCATTACGAGCCAAGAACAAACAATGGTTTCAGCGAACCAGGATTCGTACTCACCAGGTTCAATCAGTGGGAGTGTTGTCAAGCCAAATCAATCGTCTCAGAGCAATCATCACGCATATTCGGCTAGCAATGGCGTTTCATCAGACTCTGCTGCAGCTGGTTTGATACCTAATCTCGCGACTACACCGCATAAGCCTGCAATGCCAGGTTCTCAACCATCGAATACTGCGAATCATCCTCTGTCTGCACCAGGAGATGGGCCCGGGAGTCAAGTTGAAGTCCCTTTGCCGATCCATTCGGCACCTCAGGGTCATGGCATGATTCAAGGGCAACATAATACTACGCCTCCATCCAACCCTCCCTTGCCAGCCAAACCGCAGCAGGTACACGCGCAATTGTCATCAACGATGCACACGGAAAGGCCACCAACATCAAATCAGGGGAAGCCACCCCAGGGGTATTCGACGCAGCAGGTACAGAAACCACCTCATAGTCCCCAGAAGCCAGCTGCGACGGGCAATCTCAACGGTCTGCCACAACAGGGGCAAGACTCGTCTCCGGTCCAGCAACAAGCTGTTGAGTTTGGGATGCCAAACCAATTACCAATGCGGCCCACTTCGTTATACTCGCAATACCCGTCGCCCATGACATCGCCGGCATCACTGGCACACAGTCAGGTCTCATCCCCAGCAGCCTCGATTGCATCTCTCCACCAACCACCGCCATTATCTTCTGCCCTGGGTTACAATTCCTTTCATTCGATGCTCAGTCCAGGACACACGTCCCCGGGGACCCCTGCGCAGACATCAATGCAGTCCCAGCATACTAGTACTCCGGCAAGGCCTCCAGTCAGTCATGCACAGACTGCTCCGCCGGCGCCCTTATTCTCGCCACCTCAACCACTAACGACCGCACACCGCCCTCCTGGCGGTTATCAGACGGGTGGTATACCGCATAGTTCGAGTAATGGCGTCCCAATTGGACCCGTCGGACCATCGGGTCTTCCTTCGCAAACACAGCAAATGATGCATAGACCCCCGCAGGCCATTCAAACACCTTCCGCGCTTATGCCTTCCGGAGGCTCATATCCGATGCCTCCCAAACCCCAACAGCTTCCCGGGACTGGCGTCACAGGACAGACGACCGCTCAAATGCCCATACATCAACCTGTTCAACATCAACAGCAGCAACAGCAATATCAACAACCACCCCAACAGCAATTTGCTCAACCAATCGTCCAACAGCCGGGTAACATTCAAGGCCAAGGGCATTCCCATCCTCACACACCACAAGGGCAAGCAATGCCATCGCCGACCAGTGCTCATCCATTGCATTCACAGCAGCCAGGTTACGGCCATCAGTCTCCAGTGGCGGTGCCTCAGAGTGCCAACTCGCCCGTACATGGCCTACCAAGTCAACAACCCCAGACTCCATCCAACGGCAACCCTGCAGCATCTCTGAGCAATGTGGGACAAGACGTGAAGAAGTGGGCAAAGAAGATGTGGAAAAGCCCAGCGTTTCAGCAGACTACAACCGCTATTGGGGGTGCCCTGTTGGCGGAGTCGATGGGTGGTGACGGTGTCGCCGGTGCGATGGCGGCAAACCAGATTTACAATACCTCACAAACCCAGCAGCAGGTTCAACAGCAGGGTCAACCTCAGGGTCTGCAACAGGGTCAACAGCCTCCGCGCCCACAGCGGCCGCCACATGTACATGCGCAAACAGCCCCCCCGCAGATCCAAAGACCACCCGGTCCCCATCCAAGCATACAGCCAGCCCACCCACCTGTGTCGAATGTTCAGCCAGGAGGTGTGCAGACGCCCGGTCGACCGTATGCGGTTCAAAACCCTCCTATCCAGAGTGCGCCGATGCAGATGCAACAGCGCCCGCCAGCTCAAGCCCCCATGATGAATTCGCCCTCTCAGGGGCAACAAGGGCAGTATGCTGTCAACCAGCCACCACCACAGGCACAAGGGCAGTACATCGCCAACCAGCCGTTATTGTATTCTCCCCCCCAGAACAAACCATCATCAACCAGCAGCAGACCATCAACCAGAACTTCACGCTGAATACGGAGAGCAATAATATCAACCCGGGATATGGATCAATGGCAGCGTATTCACAACAGCCAGTCATGGTACAGAACAATCAAGTCATCGTTGAGAACCCGGCAGCGTCTGACACATACTTCGCACAACCGGCGGCGGCGGCGACCCCCGTCGCCAGCAACGACGTCAACATCGCCAACATAAACATCGAGGCCAGTGCGAACAATGTACAATACACGCACTTTGACTCATCGGCCACCTACTACGACAATTCGACAGCGACGACGACAACGACGTCGGATGTGTTTGGTGTCAGCAACAATGCGGCAGTGACGGACTACAGTGCTACTGCATCAACAGAGTACAACGCGGCGGCGGCCGATTACAATAACGTGGCGGCTACGAATGTGGACTGCCAAATGGGAACCATGTACATGGCAACAGATGATGTCTCGACCATGTACGCCGCCGAGAGTGTGGATGCGAGCGCGACCGTGGAGACTGGCGGGTGGGCTGCGGCAGCATCGGTCACTGTTGATTACTCGGGAGGAGATTGGGGCGATGATTGGTAGTCAATGGAGTGAGTGACTGCTGCCATTTTGGGCCGCTGTCCGGTCTGCATTGCGGTTAACGATTTGGGTGAAGGGGAATTACTGCGACCACCAGTACGGCTCCTGCCTACGCTGCAGCATCAGTCGCTTCTTGACGGTCGCTGTTATTTGCGGTCACGTAAGGGAGGGGTCGTCATGATAAAGCTTTCAGCTTTGTTTCGGAGCTGGGTTATATGGTTCAGTCAGTCGGCGGCGGGCGCTTATCACGTTTGAGATGTTCTCGTAGTCGGATTTTGAAAATGCATGCTTTTCCCTTTTCAATTGATGAGAAAACCTTGTATTGACTTTCAATTCTTCAGATTTCGAATCACATATCAGCAGGGAGCGCCTAGGGACGCAAGTCTATACCCGCATCAGTGGTCGACGTTGGCGATTTCAATAACGCGATTGATTTGAAGGTTTATGTAGAGATCATAACTATATAATATACACGACGCTCGCCCCCGTTGACGGACTAACAAGATATCGTACATTTGTAATACAGGGCATGGTTACGGCCTCCATGTTTTCCCATCGTGTAACGCTAATTGCACCGCTTAATCAGTCATTACCTACTTTGAGGGGTGTTTGGCTTCTTTCAGATCTCGTCGTATCTCCTCCTTTTCACTCGAGTTTCTCCAGTGCCAGCGTAGCCTTGTCAACCAACTCCCGCGCCCTACCCAGCTCCGCCTCGGCATCTCGTTCAGAACGGCTGACATCATTCCCACCGCGTGCCGCTGCATCGTTATCCAGGACATGGGCGACGGAAACCTCGACGCCCCGGACGGCCTTGCGGCCCTCCTCGCGCACCTCCCCTTCCCAGAAGTCGCGGGCCGCCTCCCATCGCTGCTGCATGCGGCGCATGCTCCAGACGATACCGAGGGCGGCGACGGCGCCCGCCTCATAGAGGCCTGTGGTAAGGGTGCCGAAGTAGGCGAGGGCGCCGATCGACGTGGTGAGGCCCGAGGTACTCAGGGTCTGCAAGACCAGCTTCTGGGCCAGAGCCTGCAAGGCCGGGACGGTCTCGTTCTGGAGGTAGGACCGCGCCGTGGGGATGCTGGTCGGCCAGCGGGCGATATTGGGGCTTGTTACCTTGGTGGTTTTGACCGGAGTAGCCGGTTTCGATGGTTGTACTTCAGGCGATGACGACAGAGAGGCAATAGGGCTGGTGTAAGTGACAGGGAAGTTGCTGGTGGGGACGCCGGCCTCTTCGATGCGGCCGGCGAGGAAGATGGCGTTTCGCTCGGCGCCGGGGAGGAACCGTTGGCTGAGGATGTCGGTAGTGAGCATGCCCACATCGTCAACCCGCCAGAACAGCTTCCACCAGCCCAACTTCCGCCAGCGCTGGCTGGAGAATGCGAGGTCCAACTGCTCTTGCAACTCAGTGTGCGCCGTCTCGGCCCAGTCTGAGAGGCCCCGCTGGAGGTGGGCGGTGCTAGAAGGAGAGACGGCGGATTTTGACGATGACGACAGCCTAGAGGAGAGTTGCTTCGCCTCTTCGCGTTGTATGGAAGCCGAGGCGTTTTGCAGCAAGGACGCGATGAGCCGGCGCACCGGCTGCTTGGTGGCGGCATTGCCGTCCGAGGTCGAGATCACGTCCTGCTTGAGCCACTCCACGAGCTTTGGCACGTTGCTCTCGTACCACTTGTGCTCGAACTGCATGGCGTTACCTATGTCGTTGCGGATCAGGCGGAGGCCGGCTCCCGCGGTCCCCACATCCACCACCGTGAAGGGCAGCTCCGCAGCATCCGCCGGCTTGTAGTTTGGTAGGTTGACTGCCGCCGCGATGATGCTCTCGCTTTCTAGAAGTGGTAGCGTCGTGACGGATCCCGCACCCATGATGCCGTCGGCGACCAGGAGCGCTTTGTGCACGGGCGTGGTGATGGGGGTATACCGGCCCGTGTTGGATGTGGGAATGTCCACGGTGGGTACCAGGACGGCGTCTTCGAAGGCGCCCAGGCCCTCATCCTGCGCCGCGGCGTACGGGTTCGTCTCCATGAGAAGCAGCTCCAGCTTGTGGCCGTTCAGCGCTATCGAGGAGACATTGACCTCGTGGAGCAGACTGCCCCTGGTCAGGGACATGGTGCCGAGCTCCTGGTGTTCTTCAGCTCCGACCCGAATGATCATCGGCTGGGCCAGGTTATGCCGGTCAATCTCTTGCTCCCATTCTTCTTCTGTCTTCAGCGGATCCGCGAGAAGCAGCTTCAGGAGCTCCTTTGCCGTCTTGCTGGCGTCCGAGCCGTTCGACAGGCCCAGTATAGCTACTCGTATTGACTCGTGGCCGGGCTGCTGGCGCAAGCCGGAGATGGCCAGCTGCAGCCGGGAAAGGTTGACGTAGTTGGCCGCATGCTTCTGTAGATCAAGCAGGACTTGCTCCAGCTCCTGCCGGGGGTCTAATGCTGGAGCGGCGCTCGTGGCAGAAGTCAACTGACTCGGGGGTGTGGCGGCAGCAGCTGTGGCCGTGGACTGGAACCGGCGCGCAGTGGTGCTGCTGAGAGGTTTCCGCCTCGGTTGTCGCGCGGGGGATGGCCCTGTTGCCGGTCGGGCGGCGTGGCGGGACAGGGAACAAAAGAAACAGACAGCCTGGCTTTCGGGGCCTGCGGATCGGCTGAGCAGACTCGCGCCGTCTTTTGCGGCCTTTGCGGGCTGCAATGGCAGACGTGGTGGCATGGCTTTTTGTTTGGCGATTGACGAGTGATTGTGTGGGCGGGCGGGTTGGAGCTTTTTGGGAGCTCTGTCGCCAGTTCGAGCTCAGCGCTCAGCTCTGTCCCAATCCGAGTCAAAGCTTGACGGGATGCCAAGACCGGGGCAAAGCTAGGATTACCACTTCTGGACAAGCGGGTTGGGCCAGAGTTAGGCGGGCTGGCAAGATGGCAGCAAGCCTTGAAGAGTCATGAACGCAGTAAAAACTTGTAACTACGTTTTTGGTTTCACATGATGCGAGATATGTTTTCCCATCCAATCTTACTACAAGTGTTCCTTTTCTTGATATGACACAGCGACGTATTTGCTACGGGGAAGAGAGAGCGCGCAAGCAGCAGAACAATTGCTGCAGGTATTTGGACAGAGACGCGCTAGATCATGTAAGTGATCGACCGGCAGTGACGTGACCTTGAAGTTGTCCAAATCTTCCAGATTTGGCAGGATCTTCAGACCATCTGGAACAACATGCTGCACAATCAATTTAGAAGTAAAACTCACAATACGACGACATATAGTAAACAGTTTCAACCATTTGAGAGAGCAAATGGATTGCTTCATGGAGCAATTGATTGTGACAAGAGCAGCCAACTACTATATTTCGTTATCTGATCTCGTTATCTAATCGATAAGCGTCGGCCGTATGATGTAGGGCGTACAGTAGAGGCCAGCGGGGTCGGCGGTCGGCCATAATCGCGTCGCAACTGGACTCCTGAACTGGCCAGCCGACCTAGATTCCGATCATCTGCAACCCACGCCAGCAACATGGCATCCACAGCACATCGCCGACTCCTCCAGGAGTATCGCGCCCTGACGAATAACCCACCGGATGGCATCACCGCCGGTCCCGTGAGCGAAGATGACCTCCTGCAGTGGGAGGCGCTGATTCAAGGGCCCGAGGGCACTCCCTTCGAAGGCGGCATCTTCCCTGCCGAGCTCAAGTTCCCCAAGGACTACCCGCTGGCACCCCCGACGATGAAGTTCCTGGGCGAGATATTCCACCCCAATGGTACGTGGCGTGATGATGCGCATCCCTCTTCTTTCCATGCCTCACTTTATACCTCCTCCTCGGTTAACTAATGTCGGCTGCTTGCAGTATACCCCAGTGGCCTCGTCTGCATCTCCATCCTGCATCCCCCGGGCGACGACCCGAACCACTACGAACATGCGTCGGAGCGCTGGAGCCCCATCCAGTCCGTCGAGAAGATCTTGATCAGCGTTATGAGCATGCTGGCCGAGCCCAACGACGAAAGCCCCGCCAACGTGGAAGCCGCCAAGATGTGGCGCGACCGCAGGGCCGAGTACGAGCAGAAGGTCAGGGACGGCGTCCGGCGGATGCTCGGCCTCTGAGTCCTGGGAAAGGGGGGGAGGAGAAAGGGTGGCGACTTCCGTCTACGAGAATAGTTGACTACGGGACGGCGTGGTGCTTGTGGCCGGGCTTCTCTTCGCGGAAGCATTGATGATACAAAGCATGCATAGCACGGTGTTTATGGTTTTTACGACACAATGATGATTACACAACTCTACATGCTGTCCGCGTCGCCTGCCTCTCCTACGTATTTGACTTTTTGGTACTTGCCTACAATTTCCGTGATGCTGAGCTAACCTACCGTATGCCGCCGGGGACTTGTCTCCTGGCGACATGAACACTGATTGGCGTGCCCCGAGTTGGGATGTTTCGCAAAAAGACAGGTCCGTGGCCATCGGGTGCGGCCTACCTGCGGAGTGGGCTGCCCGCTCGGAGAAAGAATCCTCGATTTCTAATAAACGTGGCAACGAGCGGTATGGGGGTTGGTACATGTACTGCTAATTGTCCCGCCCAGAAGTGAGTACTTATTAAAAACCCCTGCCAGGTCCTACATCAACTACCTACATATTACGGAGTATACTGCCAGTACTTAGAAATCAACCGTAGTAACACGTTTCTGAGATCAGAACGACCATAGTCATTGTCCTGCGACTTGTAACAAAGCGGTGTGCTTTTGTGTCGCAATACTCTCGGGATCTTTCAGGCGTAGATCGATTGACCCCTCCAGATCCCAGCGATGGTAAACTACAGTACAGCTGGTTTTGGAACAGGGATGTTTCACCCCTCGAATTCCGAATTCCCATCTCAAGAGAATCTGGTAGTCCTCCAAAGGCAATACAGTCGGCCAGTGTCTAATTGATCGCTCACCATTGGCAGCCACGGGCAACAATCCACCTTGTGGGGTAACTCATGCTGGTTGTGGTTGTGCCTGCCTCGCTTGCTGCAGGCTAGGTACTGGCAGACAGGGGCGTTAGACGGGGGTTAGCAGTCTGATGGAACTTTTGCTCCGCAGTGGCCAATCACAACCCGGCGAGATCTAATCAAGACATTCGATCTCAAGATGTCCGCATCATCGCTCAACAAAAGATTTGCCTGTCAGAGTCGTTTCCTCCCGGCACGGAAGGCGCATACCACTCACCACTCCTGATGTTGCCAATTGCCCCCAGTAAATGCCAGGCTGGCTGCTCCAGCCCATTGCCCATAGCTCCGTCGACGCTCATGCAAATGCCGACCATAACCTCCATGCCGTTTCCCTGACATCATCGATGCGTTACAATGGAGTCAACTCCCTCAAAGCCAAAGGCGATCGTGATGGAAACCCGCTGCGGCGAGAGCATACAAAAGCCGGCCGCCTCGTGATTCCGCATCCCAGACCTGTGCCTGATCTTATGTTGTCACTCTAAAGTTGTATTCTAATCACCTGATCTCAACACCTATTTTCGTGAAGAAACCGAGTCAACTAGATCTCGTAATCACGTTCATATGGCGTCCAGTCTCGTATCAGACACTTTCAACAAGGCAAAGACCGCCATGGGTGTACAAGATGCCAAGGCTGCCCAGATGCAGCCCGATATGCAAGAGCCTACCAAGAACTCGCGCATCACAACCGACTTCGGTGTCAAGCAGGAGAACACAGATGAATGGCTCAAGGTTGTGAGCAACGAACACACCGGCCCCCACCTGCTCGAGGACGCAGCTGGTCGTGAGAAGGTGAATACCCATACCCGGATGACTTTCATATTGATCTCGTTGCTGACAATCATCATCAGATCCACCGCTTCGATCATGAGCGTATCCCCGAGCGTGTAGTCCACGCTCGTGGTGCCGGTGCTTTCGGTACTTTCCGCCTCAAGGAGAGCGCTGAGGATGTCTCCTTCGCCAACATCCTGACCGACACGTCGCGTGAGACTCCCGTCTTCCTGCGCTTCTCTACTGTTGCCGGCAGCAGTGGTTCCGCAGATACCGTTCGTGATGTTCGCGGTTTCGCCGTCAAGTTCTACACCGAGGAGGGCAACTGGGACATTGTCGGAAACAACATCCCCGTCTTTTTCATCCAGGAGGCCATGAAGTTCCCCGACTTCGTCCACTCCGTCAAGCCGGAGCCTCACAACGGAGTCCCCCAAGCCCAAAGCGCCCACAACAACTTCTGGGACTTTGCCAACCTGCACACCGAGTCCACACACATGCAAATGTGGCAAATGTCAGACCGAACCATTCCTCGGTCTTTCCGCATGATGCAGGGATTCGGTGTCAACACCTTCACCCTGATCAACAAGGCTGGCGAGCGCCACTTCGTCAAGTTCCACTTCACCCCTCACCTCGGTGTTCACTCCCTCGTCTGGGATGAAGCCCTCAAGATTGCCGGCCAAGATCCCGACTTCCATCGCAAGGATCTGGCGGAGGCAATTGATAACAAGGCGTTCCCCAAGTGGGACTTCGGCATCCAGGTCATTCCCGAGGCCGATGAGCACAAGTTCGAGTTCGATATTCTCGATGCCACAAAGGTCTGGCCGGAGGAGCTCGTGCCCGTCCGAAACATCGGCGAGTTGGAGCTTAACCGCAACATTGACGAGTACTTCACACAGACCGAGCAGGTCGCTTTCTGCACTTCGCACATGGTGCCGGGTATCGGACACTCGGATGACCCTCTTCTCCAAGGTCGCAGCTTCTCTTACCAGGATACCCAACTGTCTCGTCTCGGAATCAACTGGGAGGAGCTTCCCATCAACAAGCCTGTGTGCCCCGTTATGAACTTCAACCGGGATGGCCAGGGTCGGCACAAGATTACCAAGGGTACCGTAAACTACTGGCCCAACCGTTTCGGCGTCCAACCTCCTGCTTCTCACTCCGAGGGTGGGTACGTCGAATATCCTCAAAAGGTCGAGGGCGTCAAGCAGCGCGCACGCAGCCCCAAGTTCAAGGAGCACTTCAACCAAGCCCAGCTTTTCCTCAACAGTCTGACCCCTCCTGAGCGAAATCATTTGATCGCCGCCTTCTCGTTCGAGCTTGACCATTGCGATGACCCTGTCGTGTACGAGCGCATGTCCCTCCGTCTGGCCGATATCGACCTCGATCTCGCACAGCAGGTCGCCACCATGGTCGGAGGTCCCGTGCCACAGAAGGAGTCGAGACCCAACCATGGCAAGCAGGCCAAGGGCCTCAGCCAGACCGAGTTCACGCCCAAGAAGCCTACCATCGAAAGCCGACGTATCGCCATCATCATTGCCGATGGCTATGACGCCACTGCCTACAACAGTGTCAAGGCCGCCATTAACGCCGCTAGCGCTTTGGCTTTCACCATCGCTCCCCGCCGCAGCGAGATCTACCCCGCTGGCTCCGACAAGAAGCCGGGTAGCGGTGTCGTGCCTGACCACCATCTCGAGGGCATGCGCTCAACCATGTTCGACGCCGTCTTCGTGCCCGGTGGCGCCGAGGCCATCAACACTTTGTCCAAGAGTGGTCGTGCCATCCACTGGGTTCGCGAGGCTTTCGGTCATCTCAAGGCCATTGGTGGTACCGGCGAGGCGACCGCGCTGCTCAAGCTCGCCTTCGCGCTCCCTGCCATCACTCTGTCGGAGGATAGCACAACTCAGTCGTCGTATGGTGTCGTCACCATGGCCAAGGTTAGCCCCGAGGGTCTTGGCGAGGCCGCCACCATCGCCAAGGAGGGTGCCAGCTTCGTGGAGAAGTTCTTCTACGAGATCTCGCTGCACCGCAACTTTGACCGCGAGACTGACGGTCTGAGTGTCCAAGTCGCTTACTAGACTGGATTTGTTTGGTCGTCGCATACATAATTGTTAAATTTGCATCGGTGTTTTCGGGTTGGGAATGTCATACCTTAGGTAGCTAGCTTCTGTTATTCATGATATCAAATCAAATTTCTTTTTCAATCAGCTCCATGTCCTCTTACTGCGATGCATCCTTGTGACAGCTCTTGGATTAGCTTGACGTGCTACTGCAACCACTATAGTTAGATGTCTTGTCGCCTGCAATTGAGTTTAGTGAGGCGTACGCCCTAGCTGCTCTAGATGCTGACGTGGGAACTCAATGGGGGTTTTAATGGGGTTTTAATGATGCCGCCGCTGTTAACTTGCCGGGCCGACTGACGTGAACCGGCCACGAGCCAAGCCTGACTGAGGATAAGGCCCTTGACTTGGAGAGACATAAGCGGGAGGTTTTCCATTTGGTTTAAGCCCGGTAATCTAGTGCGAGTGACTTCGTGAACCTTTCGGGTCATGAGCCATCGTTCAGTTAAAAGGGAGGCTGGTAGGATGTTTGGAGAGATGGCTGGGGAGCTTCGAATCAGGCCCGATCTATGACTATGATCTAGATGGTGCCTATAGCTCTTCTCGGTACCAAAAGTGCAGGTGGTGTGATGACGAAAGTCGCCGAGGGGGGCTGCTGAGTGGCTTCTCCAGGCCACGAACATAGGACAGACAGGTGCCATGGTGGCGGCCCTGGTGGTTCGATGGCGGAACGGAGGCATCGAGGAATGCATGCAGATAGATATAGGTATGGTATAGATAGGAGCAGGTAGCCCGGCGGAGGGGCTCGTAGAGAAAGAACCTCGATGGACTCATTTCTTGGTCGTCATCTTCCTGTCTGCGGTTTGTGGGTTCAGGATGCCTCTGGCGGCTGCCCACTATGCGAGTTACGAGATTCACAAGCTTCGCGGCTACGGCCAGTATCTTTATGACCCGTCTCGTCATCGGGACTGACGTCGCTGTTTCTTCTATGAGGACGGTTGATGGTGGAGGTGGCGATGGCTTCATCCGTCGTGCCGGACCACCATCTCAGGGGGGCACCGACGAGGAAGTGGTGATGCGGCTCGTGGATCACGACGATGAGTATGTTACGACTGATGCCCTCAAACATACCACTTTTACTTTGGACGACATGAAGAAAGCGGGATTTCATG
The DNA here is from genome assembly GCA_006503535.1 of Arthrinium phaeospermum. Classification (NCBI taxonomy): domain Eukaryota; kingdom Fungi; phylum Ascomycota; class Sordariomycetes; order Amphisphaeriales; family Apiosporaceae; genus Arthrinium; species Arthrinium phaeospermum. The sequence goes on along the minus strand of QYRS01000001.1, from coordinate 1,820,410 downwards.
ATGCTTCAGTGCATGCCGAAAGCATGGGGGCGGCGGCTCCTGCTGCTGCTGCTGTCACCCATCTCGTACACCCTCGGGATTCTGTTCCTGTTACTACCATCACGCAGTCTTGCAGCAGCAACAATACAACCCCCATAGCAACGCAACAGCTGCTCCGGTTATCTCCTTCACTGTCTCCGGCGTCGACTTCCAAGGTCACCATGATGACGACCCCCGCGACAACCAATGCCCACAATACCACGTTCTTCGCTGCTGAAGCGGCCACGACGATGTGTACGCCCGTCAGCTGGACGAATACCAACGCATTCACCACGGATGCTGCTTGTCCTACCCCTTACGAGAACGGCACGTATTGCGGGTTCGTCAACCCGGAGGACCCCTGTGCAAAGCAGCCAGGAGGTATGTTCCGTTCCGAACTCATCCAGATGATGAAGCTGCTTGGCTTAGGTATACTCTATCATCATTTGGAGTAGGCTAACTCACCCCTTTTCCTCTTCGGTAAAACCAGGCGACGGTCCCCGAGTGGAACCCGACACCCCCGAAGCCTTCCTCGCCCACGCCCCCTTCCACGACGCCGCCCTCCGAACCGCGACCCCACCGGGCTACCGCCTAACCTTCGTCGACCTCTACGCCGCCGCCAACGCCCCGCCCGCGTACGAGGCCAGATACCGAAACCTCTCGGCTTCGTCGTCGGCAGAAGAGCCGCCACCTTGCTACATGGGCTACCACCTCCTCCCCGCCTACGACCCCGCCGCCTGCGCCGTCCTCTGCGAGTCCGACCCCTCGGGCGCCTGCGCCGCTTTTAATTTGTACGTCGAGCGCGACCCCGCCTGGAACCCGTGGCGCTGCTCGTGCGACCGGGCCCCGGGGGTCACCAACTACAAGTGCGCGCTCTTCTCGGGCGTCGAGGCGGTCGAGGACGCGGGGCGGGCGACCAACTACGGGCAGCACGTCGAGGGCGGGCGCGGCTTCGTGAGGAAGATTGCGGGGAGTAACGGGTATGTGCGGATAGGGGCGGCGGGGAGGAAAGGGGGAGCTTGTTGGGCAAGAACCACGACGATGCCGGCGGCGACTGGGATGGCAACTTCTGGGGGCGGTGGCAGCGCCCAGCCTTCTGCTGGGGTGTTGGAGGCGACCCCGCCCTCGGCGATGGGTGGTGGCACGGCATCGTTGCCGTTCACGCCTGTCGGGAGTGGGCCGTTTTCATTGGCTCCATCCGGACCGACATCAACGCGGGGTGGTGGTGAAGGAGGAGGCGGATTCAGCACCTCGGCATCTTCTGCAATCAAGCCAGCAACTCCGCCGGCCGCTTCGACTCCTGTTCCCGCGACCGGATCACCCCAACTCCTCGAGACGTCGTGCAGTGTTTGGTTTTCGCTCGGCGTCTTCTTGCTATTATGGATTTTGTGAAGCATTGGGCTACTCCCATCTGCTAATGGCTATCTGATATTGTTCAAGACTGGTGCGTGGCCGGTGTTTCTATTGGTCGGAACTTGCTTTTGTAAGACTGATTCCCGCCCCTCGTTCCTTTTAGGAGGGGGTTAGCTAAGTACATACTACTTAGTTGGGGTCGTGGTTGTTTGCTTCCCGCCTTGGCCTTTATCACTACCGTCCTACCTACACACCATGTCAGACTAGATTTCCTACCTGGGCCAATATGACGGAATTCCTCACTCGGCCCCCGATGCCCCAGTTATGCCGAGCGCGGCGACTAGCCTTGTGACTGCTTTCTGTGACGAGGCGTGTGTCGGGCATACAGCCCGTCCACCTGCTTGACGCATGGGGGTGGCGGGGTCGATGTGTGTGTGTTCGGCTATCGCAACGCCATCCTATAGGCTATCTCGCATTGTGATGGTGATGGCGGCTCTGCATGATACGCCGTGTCGCGTTGTGCATTGCCTCGCCATCTTGATGCGGAGTAGGTTTGTTTGCATGTACGCAATGGTGGCCGGAGTTATAATTAGTAGTTTCTCATCCCAACCTCAAGTTTCATGCTAGACTTTGGCTACTCAGTGCTTAGTTCATCCCATCTATAGGACACGTCGATCCCGAGATCCCGAGATCTGCAGATCTAAGATCTAAGATATCCAAATAAAGAGAAAAGAAAACGCAACATGTCCGCGTACGATCTGAAGGGCAAAGTCGCCATCGTGACGGGAGCAGGATCCGGTAAGTCGAATTTTTCTTCTCCTCTTCTTCGTAGTTTTTCACAGCTCCATAATGACTATCTCCAGGCATCAACCACGCTCTGTCCGAGCTTTTGCTCGAGGCCGGGTGCTCCGTCGTCATGGCCGATGTGCGACTGCGTCCCGCCGCCCAGCAGACGGTCGACGAGCACCCGCCCCCCGCGGAGCCCTCGGCCGTCTTCAAGTCGACCGACATGAGCAACTGGGCCCAGATCCGGGCCCTCTGGGACTTCGCGCTGCAGACCTACGGCCGCGTCCACATCGTGGTCAACGGCGCGGGCGTCTACGAGCCGCCCTCGAGCGGCTTCTGGAACCCGCCCGGCCACGACGAGGCGCCGCTCAGCCCGGGGGTCGCCGCCCCGGAGGACGACGCCGACGCCGCCCTGGGCCAGTACAAGACCTTTGCCATCAACACCACGGGGCCCATCCGGCTGGCGCAGATCGCCGTGCAGTACTGGTTGGAGCACCGCGACGTCGGGGGCAACCTGCTCTGGTTCGCCAGCGTCGCGGGGTACCTGCACGGCATCGTCACGCCGCTCTACTATTCGAGCAAGGCCGCCATTGTCAGCATTTGCAAGTCGCTCGGGGCCCTGCGTGAGAATACTGGCATTCGGAACTCGAGCATCTGCCCGGGAACTGTTCACGTACGTTGTTATCACCTGCACCTCACCTTCTTCTTTTTACTGCGTTTCACTATACAACGGTTGTTGCATGCAGCTTCTCTTGAAAAGTGACACCATACCCCCTGACCCTATGTACACCATCTTCTAACATCAAGAACCGGGAATCATGCAGTCTCCCATGATCGACGTAGATCAGAAACACATCAACATCCGCCCCGACGACATCGGCATGACGCCCAAGGAGTGCGCCGAGATCGCTATGCGTATCCTGCAAGAGCCGCAGTACGGCGACGGCAACATCGTCGAGTGCTTCATGGCGTACAACGCCCAGGGGGGGCAGTCCATCCGGACGCGGGACGTGCCGATGGAGACGTTGTACCCCGCGCTCGACGGCAGCAACATCAGCACCTTCATGGCTGAGTCGGAGACGAACTTCAGACGCAAGCTGCAGCAGTCCGGGATGCGGGATCTGTTGGGATAGGGAGACGCAAGGGTGTTGGGTGGTCGGGCAAAGCGCCGCCACCCCCTGGATGCGGGCGGTACCATGGAGGCTGAGTTGACCGCGGGGGTTGCGTCTACATCTAACGTCATATGATGGTAAGGGTGAATTAAGTTTAGACATGTTTGATATCCAAGCAGGATACGAATAATTCAGACCCGTTCTTCGCCGACATAATGCGATGCTTGCCTCGAATTTACACTGCATATCGCTAGAGCCCTTGACCAGCCAGCATGTGAGCTATAAATTTGATCATGGAAAGCAGGTATTGAGGAGGAACGGCTACCATGCTCCACGGGGCTGAAAAACGAAAAGCAAGTATAGAGGGGCATATATCAATCGGAAGCCACTACCGAGAGTTGCGTCACTAGAAACCTGACCGCTAAAACGCTTCGCTTATAAATCTCGACATATCACATCTAATTCCCGCCTGAACGGTTGTAGCCATTCAGGGGTAGGGCGCGACGGCGCATCGCTAGCTCAGCGCCAGACCCACCCTCGACTAGCTATTCATAGAGAAGATGAGACGCCCTATAGCCCCCCTGGTCCCCTATTCTGCCCTACCATCGCCGCCGTTGGCCATCGGCCGCTCGCCGTCGAGCCCTATATGCGCATTAGCCTTTGCCGGAGACACAAGCCCTGCTCGGATGTCATCCCTTAGCCCGGGCCCCCGCGTTCACTGGAGGGACGATGTGTGTCGGGAGGCATCGTAATGATATCTAAGGATGCGACTGGCGTTGCACTATGGCCACGTCTCCCTGTCGCTACCCGATGTTGAATGCTGATCACCCATCCGATGGTCCAGAATTAGTGCTCTTTGACGCGCGCTTCTTCCCGATAGGCTGCTTTACGCTAGTTTATTCCTTTTTTGATGTATACAAGACAGACCAAGTGAATGCGTTTAAAAGGCCACGAGCTGTCCTGCCAAACAGATTGCTTTTTGTTTCGTTCCAGTTTTCTACCGTGTAGCGGTCTGGTGTACGAGAACTCTCTGCTCTGATACATAAACCGAACATTGGAACATTTCTTGTCCTGATCCCTAACTCGCGTACGAGTAGCACTCAATCACCAAAATGACCATCGACGAAGGAAACCATAGCGGAAGATCGCAGCGGGAGGAGGCCGGGGCGACCAACAATGTCGCCGTCAGAGGAGGCAGGCGTCAACTTCCCCTTCTGGTCATGTCGGCGTGCCCGCTGGACGGCCACATGCTCCCCACGCTGCACGTCGCGCGGGAGCTGATCCGGAAGGGCTTCGAGGTCGTCTTCATGACCTCGGCCGAGTTCCGCCCCCACATGGAGGACGTCGGCGCCGAATGGTTCGAGATGCCGCCGCTGTTCCCCCCGGGCGGGGAGGAGCGGCGCCAGCAGATCCCCGTGGCGGTCCGGTTCCTGTTCGACATCGAGGAGCACTTCCTGCCGGCCATCGCGGCCCGCACGCCGCGCATGCGGGCCCTGCTCGAGCTGCTGCGCGAGCGCGACCCGGCCCGCGAGGTCCTGATCGTGACCGAGTCCCTGTCCCTGGCCACCGTGGCCTTCCACCACGGCGCCCCGCTGCCCCGGGGCTACGACGCCTTCCCCAAGACCATCGGCCTCAACGTGGTCCCGCTCGTCGTGTCCAGCGTCGACACGGCGCCCTTCGGCATGGGCCTGCCCCGGACGCGACCGAGTCCGGCCGGATGCGCAACCAGGCCCTGCACGGGGGGCTCATGCAGGGGCCCTTCAAACACCTGGTCGACCTGCACGAGAAGATCCTGGCGGAGCTGGGCTGCCGCGCCGGGGCCGGGAGCAAGCTCTTCGACGACTGGCTCGAGTGCTTCGACACCGCGTTCCAGATGTGCAGCCCCAGCCTCGAGTACCCGCGGTCGGACCTGCACCCCTCGATCCGCTACGCCGGCGTGCTGCCCAAGAAGGGCGTCAGCCCGGACTTCGTCTATCCCGAGTGGTGGTCCGAGATCCGCGCCAACGCGGCGCTGCCCACGGGCGCCCCCGGAAAGAAGGCCGTCATCCCCGTCGCGCAGGGGACCGTCGCCGTCGGCTACGGCGAGCTCATCATGCCGACCATCCGGGCGTTTGCGGGACGAGACGATGTGATCGTCATCGCCGTCCTGGGCGTCCGGGGCGCGTCGCTGCCCGCAGACTTTGAGATCCCCTCGAGCGCCAGGGTCGTGGACTACTTGCCTTATGACGTGGCGCTCGAGCACGCGGATCTGTTCGTGTCGAACGGCGGGTACGGGAGCATGTGCCACGGCGTCATCAATGCGGTGCCGATGGTGGTGGCGGGCATTACGGAGGATAAAGTAGAGGTAAGTACACCATCTTGAAGCATGCGAAACACCATCTATTCAATTGAAGATCTCGAAAAAGCAAGAATTAACTTTTGTTCACAGGTCACTGCGCGAGCAGAGTATGCTGGTATCGCAGTCAATCTTAAGACACAAACACCGAGCAGCGAGCAAATCGCGGCGGCGGTTGACAAGGTGCTCGCCAATCCGAAGTACAAAGAGAAGGCCGTGCGTTTGATGAAGGAGAACCGGGATCTTGACTGCCATGCGATCATTGAGAGGGAGATCATGCTGTACAGTAAGGGGAAATAGGGCTTGATTGAATCTTCCGGAACCTATTGGTCTTCAACGGTCGCATAGAATTTCAGCTATTGACAAGCGGTCGACATTATGCGCAGCAAAAAAAATAGGATTGGTCCAGATGCCAGAAAAGCAAAAAGAAGATGCTCAGTATGAGGCTTGAACTCATGGCCTTCGCATTACTTAAGTATTCTGGTGAGAGAATATTAGTACGACGCTCTAACCAACTGAGCTAACCGAGCTTTGGTTCCAATCGTTGAGACGATTGGTCGGGTGTTGGTTGTTGAAGGCTGGTCAGCTTATGGACATCTAAGTAGCAACGATGTAATACAGCATGCTGTTTTCCCACACGCGCACAGACCACCTAATGTTTCCCCCTCACCCTAGCTCTCTGCTTTCACAGCATCTCAAGTGCTCCAAATCGCAGAGTTGCCACCAACGCTAACAAATGCACGTTCTTTACATGGCCATGCGTGGGCGAGTCGGTCCTGACCCGGAGTTCCATTCTTCCAGCTCGTACCCTGCCCCCTCATGGTCCGCGCGCTGTAACTGCTTTTGCGGCTGTACTCAATATCCACCTCGGTCTTGTGTAGGATACCACGAGGTGGGTCGAGTGCCGCATACCGGTCAATCTTGGTCGAGGTCCTTCGCAGTTCGGCCTTTGAGGAGCTTTGGGCCGTCACCTCGACGAGCGCCGGCTTGTGGTACAGGTCGCGCAGCAGGATGCGCAGGACGGGGATCGAGGCGGCCACGATCGTGATGGTGGGCTCGGCGCTCGCCACGATGGAGAGCATGGCAAGCTTGTCTGTAGATAGCCGCGAGTCGTAAGCAAAAGAGCTTCGAAGCTAGGGCAACGAGAATAGGAGGTCAAGATCAAAACTCGGACTTACATTCGCTGTAGCCGGGCCCAGCCAAAGTCAATATGCCTTTGATCTGCAGGATGGCAAAAACCCCAGCCCTGGAGTAGGTCTGGTCAGTTATTGTTGGGGAAACATTGTCTTTGCCAACAGCAGGTATTAACTCACAGGATGCCCAAGCTCATTGCGATTGCCGTACCTGCCTTTTCTTGCATCCTCATTTGGAGCTTCCAAATGATCAGCCAGGGAAACAGTGCGAGGGCGAAATCCATGAATCCAGATAATGCTGTGCAGCGTTCGTTAGTAAGTATTCGTCTTGCAAATAAGTTCGCTGATCCTCTCCTCCTTATGCTCTCTGCAATCCAATACTGTAGCAACAACATCATATCAATATGATCTGCCAGAATAAGAGATGCTTGACATACCAACGGTACTTAATTGTATCGCTAAGAGTGTTTCCAAGGGCACACAAGAGCCCCTGATGCGGCCAACCGCCTCGCTATTTTCAGTGTCCGCGCTCTTGCAAATGCGCCTCCATACCATGACACAATACAGTATGGATATAGCGTGCATCGAAACGATGCTGAACCAGATGAAGAGTCGCTTCAATCGATCTCTGTCGTCGAGAACACGAAGTAGTGTCAGGGCAAACGATGTCTTGCTCCATATGCGCGCTAGAGGAGTCAAGACTCCGGAGACCGCCAACAAAATCGCCATATGGCTGGTATATGCCTGTTCAGTGCCAAAGCCGAGGCTTACCATGACACTGACGATGACATTGTTCGCCACGAGAGTTGCCTAAGTGTCGAAAGTTTCAGAGTTATCCGTGTCGTAAGATGATAAGCATGTCCTAATGCTGGGAAGAGGTCGCCCGCCAGGTGCCAGACGTGATATGGGTTGCCGATACTTGTAAAAGTTACGTACCCATGAAAGAGCCAAGACACTGTCATCCCACCATAGTCTACACCTTCGTGATATCTTGATCCAGACGCGCAGTACTAGGAAGATCGTGGCGACCGTTGTCATCATCCAGAGGGAGCCGTCGACTACAGGCGCCGGGTCCTTCGTGGCATCATGTCTTGGAGAGATCGTCGGGTGGTCGCTCATGATGTTTGGCTCGAGGTATTCCAACCCACGTCTAGGCTAGATCTGGGATATTGGGGCGCTTCTGATGCGTCTTTGATTCTTAATGTGGATCGTTCTTGGGTGATCAGCCGGACTGGAATCAAAGCGAGAAGGGTTGACATTGCACTTTATCATTACTTCTGTACATACGAAACTACGAGCATGCAATTGGAAGATTCGGGCACCAATTACCTGCTATTTTGGGTCAGATGTAAGGGATATCGCATGGAAATACAAGAATGTTTGCTCGGTATGGTGGTCCGATGCCATCGTCGCTCTTGTGTGGCATATCGCCTCTCCCGAATGTCGTTGTGGTGACTGTACAACAGACGCAGTCTAGTCCGACGACTTGGTCTAGAAGCCCAAACAAAGATGCCCAATACTTGGCAGGCTCTGGCTCCACTCAATCGATCCCTGAGGCCGGCTCCAGATTAAAAATGACACTACAGACTGTATTGCTACTGTCTGCTTGGACCCTGATTGAGGGTGAAATGCTTCGCAATGATAACTGCCGAGATTTATCATCCACCGCAGAGTCTATTCGAGACTCGGTCTGCAGGGTAGGAATGCACAATGTAAGGGGCTCGTGGAGTCCCTTGCAGCTCGAATGTAACATGATTGGATCCGATTCGCTACCGTTTGTTCGTTAAGACGGCTAACGGCGTACCGTCATATATCGAGCAAACATTTATGCAGGTGCCTCGTGACAGATCCCTGAAAGACATGAACCAAATCAAATGAGCTTCATGCAGCCCAGGTTCCAGCTCATCATGATAAGAGCTTGTTTTCCGTACGCTTGAGTCTTGAGTCCAATCGCTTATAGCCATCACTTCCATCGGCGTGTCCCCCTTGTCCAGCCAACACGAAGATGCTACTTCCCTGGTCCAGGATCTTTATGGCAGTGGCTGCAGCTGCGACACCCACCTGCGTATCAACACTCGGGACTCCGGTCAGGTCTGCTCCAACATGTCATGTGCTGCCCGGAGATCCGGGTTGGCCTTCTACACCTTCCTGGGACGCCCTCAACGTCACCGTTGGGGGCAGGCTGATCAGGACTGTGCCCCTCGCGGCCGTATGCCATGATCCTCAATATGATGAGGCAGCCTGCCAAGAACTTCGTAAGTTGAGACATCCAGACTCTATTCTTGACAATTACCCCGTTCGATAACTTACATGGTGTTGCAGGCGATAAATGGACACAAGCTACCCTACAGTAAGTACTCTGGAAGATGCATCACTATGAGGTCCACGCTAATGTATTGGCCGTGTTAGCTTTGATTCTTCTTCGTCGCCATTGACTACGTACTGGGGAAATGCAAGCTGTGACCCCTTTACCACCCAACAAAGTCCATGTGCTCTTGGAAACTATGTCAGCTACGCCGTCGACATCCGGTCTGCGGAGGATGTAGTCGCCACCATCAAGTTCGCGCGGGATCACAATATTCGATTCCTGGTGCGCAACACCGGCCACGAGTACGTATCGAGCACCATAAGATAGACAACCCAAGGCCCACACTAACGCCTCGCAGCTTCTTCGGCAGGTCTACAGGTGCTGGTGCGATTGCCGCTTGGACGCACCACCTCAAAGACACCACTCATCTGAACTGGCGTGACGAAACCTACCAAGGACCGGCTCTCAAGCTCGGGGCGGGTGTTCAGGGGATCGACGCTATGAACGCCGCCAAGAAGGAAGGTCTCGTCGTCGTCGCTGGATACTGTAACTCGGTTGGGTTAGCTGGCGGTTGGATACAAGGGACTGGGCACTCACCGCTGTCGACCAGCTTTGGTCTCGGCGCAGACCAGGCTCTCGAATTTGACTTGGTGACGGCTGATGGTGATATCGTCAAAGCCTCGAGAACGGAAAACCCGGAACTCTACTGGGCGCTCAGCGGCGGAGGTAAGCTTGCCTGATCGAAGCTCTTTGATCGCCACACGACAGATGCTGACTCAGTACGTTATAGGACCAGGGACATATGGCGTGGTGACCGCTGTGACTGTTCGCGCCTACGAGGACCTTTCCGTCGGCGGAATGGGAGTCCTCATCGACCCCACCAAGACAACCACTGACAAGTACTGGACAGCCCTGCGGAAGCTGTACTCCATCCTCCCGACCGTCACGGACAATGGGATGCACATCACCATCGCGTACAATAAGACCTCCTTCATCATAAGTGGGGTGACGGCCTACAACCAGACCTCGTCAGCCGTCCAGAAGACCATGTCCCCGTTCACTGATGTCCTCGACTCCCTCCAAATCCCCTACCAGCCGTGGCTCACCGACTCCCCAGCCTACCTCGAGCACGCCAGCCAGTACGGCGACGTGAAGGAGGCGACGCTGCGGTGGCAGGCAGGCGACCGGCTGATCCCGCGGCGCGTGCTGGAGGACGAGGACTCCGCGGCCTTCGCGGAACTCATGACGGTGCTGCGCGGTCTGTACGACGGCGGCGTCGAGGCGGGCGTGTCCGTCATGGCGGCCCGGAACCGCGTCGGCGCCGACAACGCCGTGCACCCGGCCTGGCGCGAGGCCACGGTCCTGCTCGGCATGCTGCACCACTGGGACGCGGCGCCGTCGGCGTGGGACGACATGCGGGCCATGCAGCGGCGGCTGACGGGCATGCTGCCCGAGCTGGAGCGGGTGACGCCGGGCAGCGCGGCGTACGTGAACGAGGGTGACCCGTTCCAGGAGAACTGGAAGGAGGCTTTCTTCGGGCCCAACTACGATCGGCTTCTGGCAATCAAGGACAAGTATGATCCCGAAGGCGTCTTCTATGCGAGGAAGACGGTGGGGAGTGATCGGTGGCATGTCGCTGAGGATGGCAGGATGTGTCGAACGTAGCCAGTTGGAAAGATGAGAACCCCTTTCTGGATGAGTGGTCTCCCATGTGACTCCTGAGATGCTTGGATGTCTTACATATCATTATATGTGGATTATCTGGAAGATAGGGGTACATGTATTCCTACTACATCAAGGCTCAACATCGCATCCAATGCACCATCGCTGAAACAGATTACATATCGGTGGCTACCCATACAGGCCATAGTTTGAAAGGATGTAAAGTCCACCGCCATAGGTAATTGTTACCATGAAAAGTATGACGACCTAGAGACTGCGTTAGTGATCTTCATCGCCAAGTACAGAAGCAGGAGTCGGGGAGAGTCACCTTGAGGTCGTCCCATTGCCAGGATGAAGAGACTGATGCGAAGACCAACACACCTAGGCCGACCACATACATAACGATACTGGAGTTTAAGAGAAATGGGCGCCTGCCAGATGAATAGCTGCAACCTGCTCGGCCTCCACCGGTTGGCGTCCACCTGTCGTCCTAAGAGGCGACGGAGCTTTTGCAGACCTTCAGCGTGGCTTGTCAATCGGTGTAAAGCAATAGAGAGTTGCGCTGAAGTGGCAATGGAGGACAGTGCCAAGACCAATGCGGAGTACCAAATCGCGTGGACGGTTGTTTTCATTGACGCAGCGACGCCGTCAATCAGTGGCCAGGAAAATGAGGCGGAGATTACACTTCCGAAAAGAGCGCTCTGGTACGGAGTTTAGGGGTTACTGCATGTCCGTACTTGCAAGGACTCAGCTGTACTAGTCAAGGCTTACAGTAATCCCAATGGTACTCATCTGCGCCAGTGTCGCGTCCCTCCAGCGAATGGTTAGCTGGTCCTTTGCACCGATGTCGATCTCGTCCAGAAGCCGGCAAATCGGCTCAGAGGAAGCGGACCAAGCCGCGGCGTGGAAAGGGAATGCGCGCTTCAGCAGCGTGAGTAGAAACTCGGCTACTTTGTGCGCTTCAAAGCGATGTTTCAAGAGTATTGACTTGTGAGCCATTTCGGACTGGTTCAGTAGGAGTGATGAACTACATTGATCGCGGCGCTTAGCGGGAGGTCAATCTTAATCATTACGACGCCCTGTTTTGCGTTTGGGCAATGCCATCGAATGGGCTATGCCGAAATGTTGGGCTGTGCTGGCTGTCATACGATTTCTAAGGGCGTCCTTGTCTGCTTATCCGTTTCAGAATGCAGGGTACCTGCCCAGTGAGGGTGCAGTTTCTGCAGCGTTATTGCAGCTGCATGTAACCCATGCCGGCAAATCCTACCCTTCTTTTGGACTTCTAGCTTTCGATTCGATGCGAGCAAAGGATTGCAGAAACAAAAAACCCACAGAGAGCATGACACTCTCAAGCTTTAGGTATGGACTCAAAATAAAGCCGTTATACCCAATGACTCTGAAAACTTTGAAAATTTACTAACAGATATGACTCTTCTGATGGGGTCGGCACAGCCCATGCAGGCAGCATGCGGGAAAGTTCTGATGATCTTTCCTGAACGCTGCGCTCTACAATGGGATTTAGGTAGGATGCATCCCAAGCTTGTTTACGAATTCCACATCCCCCCAAATTGTTTCTGAATAAAGGCCCGAGGAACCTCTCGGTTTTGAACCTGCCGGTATTATCAAGCATCGCCACAAAGCGAATACCACAATATCGATACTCAAAAATGGATGAGCCAGCTCTTTGTGGAGACCCAGTGGACGTATATGTGGTCAGGTTCATGCTCTCCAACTCCGCCAAATCCTACCGTCTGTGGCTGGGAGGCATTCTCCTCCGGTACCTCCAGAAACTAAACATACAATGGATGTCGCACTACACACTGAAAATCCACAACGACTACTATGAGTTGAAACGAGACGAATCCCGCCAGTGGTGGTTTCTGGGGACGGCCAAGTACGCAATGGTCTCTGCCGAAAATATTCAGGAGCTGGAAGACCGCCAGAAATGGACCCACGATGATACATTTCTCGGGACGACAACGCTGACGCCCCATGGAATCCAGAAACGACGTAAGGCATAATTCAATCCTTATTTTCCCACTGGATGAGAACTGACCCATGGATGTTGCCAGTCAAACAACACAGGGAAAGTCTTGGTATCGACAATCCCGAATCACACAGTGCCTTCCTCCAGACCCAACCCTACTCTTTGCTCAATTCGAATTGCCAGCACTTCGTCTTCGACCTCGCCTTCTTGCTTGAGGTTGAGTTCGATAGGAAAGGGCTGGTAAGAGTATGGAACGATACAACTCTATTCCGAGCATTAGTTGGACCGATTCTAGCATACATATGGGTTGTCCTTATAATTACAGACCTGTTCACGGACCATCCCATCTCACGTGTGGTGCTAGCTTTGTACTTCGTTTTGTACAAAACTATCATGATGCAAGACAAGCTCAACGGTTCAGAACGCAACGAACGGCTGAATTCCCGCCATAAATACGATACAGACCATGGTCTCAACTATTTATGTCGCCAACTCGTCAATTTTGAATCTCAACATTGGTATCACTGCAGAGAACGGTTCTTGCCCAAGGATATGTATCAAGTCTCGGACGCATCCGATTGTTTCCGATTTGCAACGGTCACCGGATTATACGTTACCTACGAGTTTTCCCGGGATCGTTATGACGCCACGATCTGGTGGTTTTTGTTTCTTCTTGTTGATCGGAGAATTCACTCCATTTGGGAAGAAAATCTATGCCAATGGCACCCCGCACGCAGCCATGGCAGCACATATTCACACAAGAGAAAATCGACACATGTGTTGAATAGGCTGGGCCTCCTAGAACCCATCATGCAACTGTTGCAAGCGATTGTTATGTCCCACTCTCTGCAACTACTGCCGCTGATGCCTAACCCTACACGCCGACGCCAAAGCGATCACCAATATTTGCGGACTATGAGGCTATGGCGTGACATCCTGGGAGTAGGAGAGGGTCGGCACATGAATCCGTGTGGCAAAAGATGCGTCTTTACAAAACGGCCAAATTTCGAACCACAGAGAGAAAAACAAAGGTACGCTGCATACAACATGTTTTTCCTGCTGGTATTTGGAGGCTGTTTTGTAATGAACTATTGTACCTCCTTTTTCCTTCCTAAACCGCACTTTTTCTTCCAAGATTATGTTCAACTTCTCCTACTGTTTTCCATATCATTACTTCTCCGGTTGAGCTACAAATTCATGGGCGAGGCGTGTATCACGTATATGCGCCGCTATGATGCTGAACTTCACAAGTATGCTTTGTGGGTGGTGGTGGTGGTAATCGGCTTTGGAATTATCACCATTGGTGACAGCAATGAGCGCCCATTGCTTTCTGAGGTTTGGGGGTTATGGAACCTGGGCATGGTTTGTATTGATGTTCTTTGTTCCATTTTAAGTATCTGGGCTTTTTACAATCTTAGCAAACAAGCGAAAAGGAAGAGAGACTGAGTTCGATAAGGGGGTTGAATAAACGATTCTCTGCGTATAGATTAGTCGTGACCCAGCCTGATCCACTCCGGCACCTCCTGCACCCCCCACCGCTTCTCAGCCGCCCTATCCCCACCACCGCCACCCCCTTTGCCCTTCTTCGGCGCCGCCGGCGCCGCCAACTCCTCATCCGTCAAGTTGCGCGCCTGAGCGTAGACCTGCTCCAGCGTCGCGTGCCGCTGCTCCGACGTCCCGTAGAAGTTAGCGTCCGCGATAGCGACACCGGCCTCCGTAGTAACGAAGTTGTCGGTCGGGCGGCGGGCGGCCAACCCGAGGCCCTTGGGCCCCCCGGCGTCGGCCGGGTAGAAGGGCTGCTCGTTGGCGATGTCCTGGTACTGCATGCAAGACGCGAAGTGGACGCGCGGGAAGGAGGCGAAGTAGGCGTCGTACTTGGGGTCCATGGCCTGCCGCATCGTGGCGATCTTGCCGCCGTCGTCGCCGTCGGGCGTGAAAACGGCCCAGGGGTCGCGGCACGTACCCTCGGCGCACGACTTGGTGACGAGCAGCAGGGCGTTGAGCCGGTTCAGGGCGGCCTCGTGCCGCGGGTCGCCCGCCAGGTTGGTCAGCTCGTAGGGGTCCGCGACCGTGTCGTACAGCTCCATCTGCCCGGTGCACCAGACGGAAAACAGCCAGGACTGGCGGTCGCCCAGCATGCGCAGGGTCTTGTAGGTGGTGTTCTTGAAGGGGGCGCCGAGCTCGGCGCCGTTGGGGGCCTCGATGGTGCAGGAGCCCCAGAACTCGACGTTGAGCGTCTCCTTGCTGTTGCCGTCGCCCGCGTCCGGGCCCGCGCTGCTGCTGCCGCCCGCGGGGTCCTTCCACTGCGGCAGCAGGCTGCGCCCGTCCAGGAAGGTCGGCCATTCCGACTCGGGCAGTCCCGCGATGTCCAGGAAGGTCGGGACCAGGTCGAGGTGCACGCCGGGGATCTTGGATGTCATGTTCTTGGGCACGCCCGGGCCGCGCACGCCGAAGGGCAGGTTGGTGTCCTCGCCGTAGAAGAGAGCCTTGCCGCCGGGCAGCCGGTGTTGACCGATGTGGTATCCATTGTCCGAGGTGTAGATCACTAGACATAGCCATGGATTAGTTCTGCATCATAAACAACGGGGCCTCGCTACTAACCGTAGGTGTTGTCCAACTTCCCATTCACGTCCAGCATGGCGATGACATCCTCAATGATCTCGTCCAGCCCCTGCAGGGCCTGGACACGGAAGCGGAAGGCGCCGTCCGCCGTCGCCTCCGTGGACTCGTTCATGCGGGGCAGCGTGCCCGGCCAGCCGCCCTTGCCGACGTGGTGGGCGTCGTCCGGGTTGTAGTTGGGTGTGCGCGGGGCCTTGGCGTCGGGGAAGAGGTCCATGTGGCGGGCCAGCGGGACCGTGTGGTGCACGTCGTTCTGCACGTGGGGCGCGTACGGCGCGATCTGCAGGTAATACGGCTGGTCCTGTGTGACGAGGGACTGCAGACGTTCCAGCCTGGGAAGAAAGGGATGATGTCAGCGAGCCAGAAACCAAGCTATGGTGGCAGTGGCTCTCTTCTTGAGGGGGGAACTCACGCTTTGGTGCGAACAACGTCGGTGGAGTGGAAGCCCTTGTAGTATACTGGGCGTTCTCCGTTTTGAGACATGACTGGCACGTTGTAGTACGTCGTGTAGGGGTCAAGCTAGCCCGGCATGTAAGCCGAGTGTCAAGCGTTTGAGAGGAAGACGTAGAGTAACTTACCAAAGCATCAACATGATCCCACCCCTTGGGGGCAATTTTGGCGTTGACGACATTGTATCCATTCAAGAACTTGCCCACGTCTAGAATAGCACTTAGTGAACCGTGATACCAAATCTACTTGATGGGGGGGACGTCGTCGCTTACACTCTGCTTTGTAGCCAGCCTTCTTCAGCCAATGCGGCAGGTAATCCTCATCGAGGCCAGCCATGTGCCACTTATCATAGTTTCCACTACCCACCGACATCGTCAGCTTCCCGGTACCACAGGTCTACTCGTGGGGCCAATCAAGAAAGTCCTACCCTGGAGCATGCACGTTGGTGACGTTGGTGTTGTGCGCCGCCTGGCCTCTCAGGAATGAGGCGCGGCTCGGGCAGCACTGCGCCGTGGTGGCGAAATGGTTGACAAACTCGACGCCCTGGGAGAAGATCTCGCGGTGCAGCACGGACTGGAAATCGGTCGACCCCAACCGCCGGTCCTGGTCGTCCGACATGATCAGGATGATGCTCGGCTTGGTGGCGTCGCCGGCGGCCGCCGAGACCGCACCGGCCAGAGACAGGCCGCAGATGGAGCGGGAGAACCGCATGGCTAGAGGTTGTTGTGTTGTGTGATCGGGCGGGACGGAGCTGGATCAGAGCAGGAACATTGATGCCAAGACCAGGACGAAAGAGTCCAGCTTTATAGCCGGCGGGAACGCCCCGCTCCTGCCCTCTCCTGGAAAAGAGTTGCGGGCCGGCGTAGTAAGACGTAGAATGCACGTGGGATCTCCTCATTTATTCGACACAGGGGCAAACCTCCTTTGATTGGCTTACGGAAGGGACCGCAGGGACTGTCCGACAACGTGCCAGCAGGTCGATCACCGTTATCGTGGGACCCGTCCCATCTCTGGTCAGAACTCTGGTGTCGGGGGTGACGTTGCCCTCATTTCATTCTTGGCGTTCCTCCGCCCATTTTCGATTGGGGATGTCAATGCCGATCTGATGTTGAGTAACCCGGCACGCGGTCGAAAGCTTTGGTCTTTTCCGAAACGGTAATAAAGGGCGGGCTGGTGCCGACACCAAAGGGCAGCGAGCGATACATACATAGGTGGGTTTTCTGATGCTTGTTTTTCTGGGTATCGCCCGCCCGCAGCTCAGAATAGAATAGCGCCAAGACCGGCCTACCATCGGCTCCATTCGGCTGAAAGACCAACGGTTAGGGGTGCAACATCACCAGTGCCTGATTCAAGCATGCACATCAACCCCACGAAGAGGAATTTGCAGAGTGTCACTCAGCTTGAAAGCGTCGTCTGACCGCTATTATCGCATGTCTTCCTGCTTTCGCATGATCGTAGGACCAAATTTACTCTGAGTTCCATTAGATATAACCCGTTTTCACTTATTCGCTGACTTCCACAGCATTTCCGTCCTCCCCTGTATCTGTGCCAGACGCCCTGATCTGGGGTTCAAGTGGGTGCGCGACCCACATTAGAATCCCTCCCGGTAAATTCGGGTTTTGGGCTTCACTGATAAGACATGATGGGCATACACGAGCCAGAAACATGAATATGTAGTACCATCCCCGTACTGCTATCCCTACCGTCCCTGGCTTTTACCGCTTAAGACTCCCAGCCCTCTGACGGTGCACCCCAAACCTCTGCTCAGACCTCCGGCGCTCGAGACCCCAATCCTCCTCCTTGGAGTGCTCAGGCAGCGCGGGGGCGCCACCCAAGCTAGCCAAGACCTGCTTGTTGGTGCAGGTGAAGTCGTCGAGCACCTCCAGCTCCGCGAGGGGGAACCACCGGGGCATGACATGCGTCCGCAGCGGGATCAGCAGGATGATGAGCACCGGGAACCCGATGGCCGCGATCGTCTGCGAGATGGCGACCGTGGCCGCGACGCCGGCGGCCTGCAGGCCGATGAAGAGCCAGATGGCGCGCGCGCGCACGCGGAGCAGCGGCTCGTCGCGCTGGATGAACCGGTGCTCCGACATGAGGAAGACCAGCCGGTGGACGATGCTGTTGGACTCGATTGAGCCCCACTATGTGTTTGACAATCAGCAAGCACTCTGTGGACTCCCTGAAAAAAGCCACTAATGAGAAATCGGGAGACTGAGTAGGCCACTTACACCAACGACAAAGAAAACACCAGCGAACAATGCAGACGGCATAGTATGCAGCACCGTGAGCAGCGGCCCGGTCATGGTCCCGATCAGCGCGAGGCCATCAAGAAGTGGGAGACCCGCTGCTCCACCACCGCCGTCGCCTTCACGACCGGGCGGCGTATCTCGGTGCCCGCTCCCTCGGCGGTGGCGATGATCTTCAGCTCCGTCTCGTACTGCGTGAGGGAGTCGGTATGCACGGGCGCCTGGGGCACCAGGCCGTTGGGCATCGGCAGGCCCAGGATCCCGGCCACGAAGGTCGTGCACCCCAGCAGGAAGAAGTCCCAGTGGAAGCCGCCGGGCTTCTTGAGTGGGAACTGGCGGGCTTGGGCCGTGATGCTGCTGACGTTCTGCGTATTGAGAAGTCAGCCATGGATTCAAGAGGGGGGAGGCAAGAGGAACTGACATGATCGTAGTAAAACAAAAGCATAAGCAAGAACCCAAAGGGCAGCGCCACGAACACCCAATTAAGCGGAAGGGTCCAGAATTCAAGTAACCAACCGCGTGGCTGGGTCGGGCGGAAGGCTTCTGTGACAGGCACCTTGGAGATGTTGGCGCCTTTGAGTCTCCCGGGGATATGCGAAAATCCGACCCAAAATAGCGTAGCGAACTGGATAGGGAGAAATATGAGTACCAAGCCCGGGATAGCATGACGTATAAGGTACTTACCACGTAGGCATAATCTGCCAGAATGCCACGAAACCATGGTTTCCAAACAGTGCTTTGGCCCAGCTTCTCTAGCGAGTAGATGGAAGCGAAATAGAGGATAGCGATGATGCAGCTTAAGTAGCCCGCGGCGGCTCCATGCTGCTCGAACTCGTAGACGAGTTCTTCCACTCCCTTGACTGGAACGCACTATCAGTTATCGAAAGTCTGAGACGTGGTCCAGTCTACCACTTACTCATGTAGATGATGCCCACGTACATCCCGAAACTTTCGCTGGAGAAGTCTGTGACATAACGCATGTAATCACAGAGGTTGAAGATGGCGACGGCCCAATGGAAGACAGCAGCCCAGATACCGGTCCAAGCCATGAAGCTCGGGTAGAGAGACACGTCGTACAGTGAGATGATGTCGTAGATGGTGTAGTTGAAGAGGGAGATCAACCCCGTAATCCCAACGATGGTCAATGGCTGGACGCCGAGGATGCTGAAGACCATAGCGGCCAAGGCGGAGGAGAACAGGGCTTCTGTGATGCCAAAGAACTCGCCTGTCCTCCGGTACATATCCAAAGTATACGCGACAGCTGGGAGTAGACTGCGCGGGGGTGTCAGCATGTAAGACAAGGGCCACTTGGAGTGGTGCAACAGTGGGGACATTTGTATGGATGACATTTGTATGGATGGGACTTACTTGACGAAGTACATGCGGATCGTGCTGGCGATGGTGCGATAGGTAAAGGCATCCACAATGTCACTCCAGTAGTACGGCAGCCGTCGACGGACATCGTGGTACATGCCGCGGCAAGGTCTCAGCATGCGGTATCGCCTCCATCCTCGCTCGTTTTCGAAAGTGTAAGACTTTGCCGAGACCTCGCAGTGTAATGGCAACTCGGGAGGCTCGGGGGCGAGATTTGGATCGGTGGGTGGCTTTGCCATGTTGTAATCGACAGCTGAAAATAGCATGTTCGAAAGATTTGGCTTCGTTGAATCTTCTTGCAATTCAGTTATCTCAAAGCGAACATGAGCGGGCCGTACTTATACCTGCCAGATCAAAGACTAATTGCTGTAAAGACCCATGTAGGCCACAACCTATTGATTAGCCCCCCCTTTTCAATAGCGGCGCCAATCAACGTATGCCGTCACCACTAACATGTGTGGAACGCTTGGCAGGGTGGGGCCCGTCGCGGCTTTACGTCCCGGTTCGGACGTGCGCGCCGGTTTGAAAATCTGCTCGGGCAGAAGAAACGAAAAGTCGGCCTGGCTAGTGCAAGTCGCGGCGCGCTAGTCATATGCGCGTGGATGCCCTTCGCCAGCCCCAAACGCCTGATGACTAGAAAGATTCCATGAACCACAGGCACCGACCTCGATGCTCTGAAATGGGTCGTCGTAGGCAAGCACAGTGGCTCAGGTCGTCCGAATATCTGCTGCCAGTAGCCCCGGAAACTCTGCCAAAGACGCAGGGCGAGGCTACTACTGCGACGACATACCTCCCTAGGTGCGGAGAGACCCGGTACGCTGAACTGTATCTGCTGCAATACGCCAACTCAAAACTTCGGTAATCGAACAGCACAACTCGGATGTGTCTGGTATCGTCTTGAGGGCGAGCCATAACACCTCCAAACTGTCCCAAACAGTTGGTTGGGTTTAGGCTTGCATCATGGCTTGCATCCCTGCTGCCATTGGTGGATGCCAACACTTGTGAGTGGGTTCTGCTAACCTTGCAACCCATCCAAAGATGCCGAGAAGATGGTGCGTTTTCTTGCATGGCCACTCAATCACTGCGGCCTATCGCAGTAAGTGACGCACCTTTGGTAGAAACCCATTGGTCCTTGTCTCCAGAGCCGACAAACAGAGGGGGGGCTTGACTTCCCCCGAGAAGAATCCGCTCCCCCATCCCACGGCTTTCACCGGTATTTTGATGCCAGAAGGGGGCAAGGTAGGGCCGGATCGGTGGAGACGGAATCTCGCCAAGTCTGTAAGCGTATTTCCTTGCTCGAAAGATGCCATTCTCGCTGCTATGTGTCAAGTGTAGTTGCAGCCCTTGCCCGGTTTCTTGTACCAGGATCGCCAGCTTCCTGTTGGTTGGCGACAAATCCGGACATGCCGTAAACGTCGTTCCTAAATATCCACTGCCCAGCGAAAACAAATTTCACTGTGAAGAAAAGGTCAGACCATTTAGACGTTAAAAGGCTCCATGATAAGCCTCATACTAACAAAAAGAACGAGTAGGAGAACACAATGAAACGGTTGGGGAGGAACTTGTTGACTCTCTGGCGGGGAATTGAAAAGAACCTTGACGAAATAGGAAAGACGCGATATTCTCACACAGGGTTCTGGCTGTCGGGTTTTCGACCGAACTCCAAAGTAAGCATTGTAACTTGCCATCGTTTTGGACATGTATCAATCTCCAATATCAGATTCTGGCCTACAGAAAATCTTGGACCGGGCCCGGCCCACTGCTTACTTAACTTCGGCGTTCCCACCTTACTGGTCGAAACCACAAGTTTGGAAAATCTGGGCTAGGCCAATTCTGATTTAGAGAACCCCATAGACGAGTCACCTACTAATTCGCAGTACTAACATACACTCCAGTTCGAGCCCAATGATAATGTGAATTGACCCGCTGACTGTACTCACGCGTTTCTGTTAGAGGACGAACACATCGCCCAGGGCAAGGGTTTACGAGTGGTCCCGGATGCATCAACACCCTCCCCGATCACCACAGGCTGCAAGATAGATGCAGCTATGGTTGGATGGACCCTACCTACTTGAATAATTATGGACTGAAGGTTTCGGATGGTGGCGCGGGCAAGATTCGATCGTGAGAAACAAACAGTTGATACTTGAAGTAAAGTACAGAATCGGGGCATGGAAGCGAGACAGACGAGGCCCGAGACAGGCATAAAGGCTTTTCCCGAATCACATCGCAGAAAGGAAAGCCATTTCCAGAGCTAGTCCATATCTTCAAATCACTATCGTCAACCTATGAGTCAGCCATGCATAGCTAGGTTGCTCAAGTATTCTAATAATCAGAGCAGAAGGGAGAGAGCACCTTGTCAGATTTGATGATATTGAAGACGCTCGTCAACAAAGTCTGATGAAGTCCCAGAAGAGAGTTTGGTCTAGAGCTACATGGCACAGGGCGCCACCTAATCTCGTAAGGTATGGTCACAGCTCAAAGTGGTGGAACAAGGCTTCAAGTAGGAGGTAAGGAGCGGAGATGTGTATACGAAAGGAGGTACATCAGGGTACAAAATAGCGGAACCGTTGCAATCGACAGAAAGACATATTGTATTTTGATATATACACGTCTCGACAGATGTATTGGGCAATAAAATGGATTTGGGTATGTGCTACTATCGATAGATGCTCTAGGAGCAGTATGACGACGAGAAAGGTATTTCCCGGAAGAAGGAAAACATTAGCCACACGCCCATGGAACAAAGCAATTTCTTTCGATAAGATAATCGTAGTAGGAAAAATGGGAATTGCCTTGAAGTGAGTGCGAAAAATGCGTACGCCCAGACCGATATATCTCAAAGCGGTCTGGGGCCAAAGGCAGGCAAGCCATGTGGCTTTCCTGAACACTAAGCAAACCAAGGACTTATTCGAGCATTAGAAAAGGTCACACAGTTGGCGCGGAACCAGAATTGCCGAAGATGGTTGGTGAGGTTGGCGCTGGGTCGCGATGATGTGGTGGGAGGCAGGAAGGGGGTTGGAAAAGGGGTCAAAGCGCAACTCCCCGATATCCGTAGTCGTGGAGCCCTGCTTCATTTTTCTTGACTGCACAGATCATATGGCATCATTGGATGATCAATCCGGGTCGGTCCGCCTGTGGGAGACAATGTCAACGAATAGATATTGCTGGTGGATGCGTTGCAAGGAGATAACAGTCCGGGGGAGGCTAATTACGATAGCCGAAGATGTGCGGCTCTAGCAGGAAGTCTTATTCGTTTGGCAGCGGTCTAGGCTTCTATCAACACGTTTTCATGGCTATCGCTGAAGAACGCCCTCATCTCGAAAGTCTGTGTGGCCGCTTTCGAGGCTTCTACCACGGACCTCGATAAACACGTTCGTGAAGATCTCCCCCATCATGTCTCGCGATCTGACTCTAGTGCCTGTCTCAACTGCAGTGAAGACTTTGGACTGCAGGTGAATTAGTGGATTAGTGGATGGCTAATGCATATCCTATTGCATGCAATTCCACAATGCCATGGTTGGGAAGATCGGGCCTCTGTCCGGAGCATCCATACCAGCCAATCACGAGTTCTTCTTGTCTTTATGCATGCAAAGGCAAGATATGCTCGAGATGGCTCTTCCACGTACCTGGTTACACTTCATTGTGCATATGCAGCCCCCATGTGAAGCCAACCAACCACCCACGCACAATCGGGTAAATTCCGTTTGGTCTTTCATGGGAAATCACTTATACGTTATGATTTGATGATATCACTAGAGCATGATAAGAGCCGGTGAGACCTGAGCCAAACCTGTTTAGCTGCCCCCCTTGATCGCTGCATTGAGCACAGTTGGTGCGGATGCGGCCGCTCTGAACCAACAGGACATACAAACACGGCGCCAGTACATAACACAAGTAAGATTGTCACTGGTCCAAGCAGATCAAGTATCAAACATTCTGGTACTACATTGGGTACACATCGGATCTCGCCACAACCGGTGTGATCGCCCTGATCTCAGTCTGATTGCCCGTCCGAGTGACAACGCCTGCTAGTTCGTGTGTATCTACGACATTGATCGATAGAACGATCCTGGACTTGCATGTAGCCACGTGAAAGTGGACTTTGCAATTTGGTGAAGAGATACATGTGTCCAGGGCTTTTGAGTTCTGACGCTTTGTATAGGGGGTGTACTTTGAGATCCGTTCGTCTATGAGACACGGCAGGGAAAGACCAACGAACGACAACACTAAGAGGAAGTACCACACAAGTCGATACATTGCGATATCGAGAACTGATAACGTTGAAGAAGATTACTAAACCGATATGATGCCTGCTATAATAGGCCATGGGGAAAACCCCCTTGATGCTCCTTCTCTGATCCAGTCTATCTATCCCCTCTTTCAATGCCTTCTTTCTATACCGTTCTTTAGTCCTTCGTTTTAATACCTGGCCGCTTCGGTTCCGATGCCAAGCCCGCCGTCCTCTCTCTACCGACACGTACCATGGAACATGCTCCTGTTCCGCCTCCGGACCTGCTGCAAGGCAGCCTGGCCTCGGGCCACGGCCTGCTCTGCGTCGGCCTGCCCCGGACGGGCACCCTCTCCATGGCGATAGCCCTCGAGCAGCTGGGCTACCGCCACGTCCACCACGGGCTGAAGTACCCGGCCGACGAGGAGTGGGCGCGCTGGCGGGCCGCGGCCGACGCCCACTTCGGCCGCCACGACGGCAACCCGGACGCGCTGCCGTGGTCCAAGGCCGAGTGGGACGCCTGGATGGGCCAGTTCCAGGCTGTGACCGACTTCGCCGGCGTCTTCGCGCCCCAGCTCATCTCGACCTACCCCAACGCGAAAGTCATCCTCATCGTCCGGCCCTTCGACCCGTGGATCAAGAGCGTCGAGGACACGCTGCTCAAGTTCACCTACGCCTGGGACTACCCCCTGCGCCGGTACATCCTGGATCCCCTATGCGGGGGACACATGGCGGGCGGCTTGAAGGCGGTGTTCGAGGGCTGGCTCGAGGCGGACAACCACCGCGATGCGCGGCGGAATGCGAGGAGGCGATACGATGAACACCACGAGCTTGTTCGACGAATGGTACCGCCTGAAAGACTCCTTGAGTACCGCATGGGCGACGGGTGGGAGCCTTTGGCCAAATTTCTGGGCAAGGATATCCCGGCAGGACAATTCCCGCATGTCAACGAGACGGCTTGGATAATTGCACAGGGAAGGGGTGAGAGGAGGAGAAAAATCGGGATGGCGTTGACAAAACTGGCGAAGATGACATCACCGTTGGCGTTCATGGTGCTCGGGTGGTGGATGGGAGGAAGCCGGCCGCTGGTATCATCGTGTTAAGATCGAAGCACCTGAGCCCTCTATGGTCTGTCCTAGATATGGAACCATGTATAAATTCTAATGTAATAACTTCTAGACGCCAATACCCACGCTATGCATACGCTTAATAGTCAACATCATAAATGCTTCCAGTTCCCACATCATCATCACGGGGTGGGAAGTTCCTTCCCTTCGAGCCACCTCAGAATACCATCCGCGCACTCCTGCCAATGCGCGTCCATCATGAGATGATGGCCCGCACCCCGGACGGTCCACATGCGACACGTCTCCAGGCCCTCGCCCGCCTCCTTGACAGCGGCCGCGTAGGCGTAGGCGTTGGACAAGACCATGGCGGGAGGGATCAGCTTGTCCGCCGAGCCAGCAACGCAAAGAACCTTCCTCCCGTACCCGACACTCCCATCCCCGCGCGGGCCGATCCCAGACAAACTCCCCAACACCTTGGCGGCCTCCCCAAACGGCCACAGCACCGACATGCCCGCCATGGCGCTCTCGTGCTTCGTCTTGCAAGTCCGGAGCCAGTGCTCGACCACGGCGTCGTCGGTCTCGTCGCTGAAGAAGGCGGCGCGCGCCTGCGTGCGCGTGCGGACGAGGCACCGCTCGCTCAGCATAAAGGGCCGGCGCAGAGCCCCGCGCGACGCCTCGGCCCGCTCCCAGTTCGCCAGGACCTCGCGCCCGCTGCCGCTCAGGGGCATGGACCCCAGCAGCACGAGGCCCGAGATCTCGGTCGGCACTTGCTCGTGGTGGCGGCCGATGGCGCCCGAGGAGAGCATCCACTGCAGGACGCCGCCGCCGAGGGAGTGGCCGACGAGGACGGGCGGGGGCCGCCGCGACCGATTGCACGTGGAAGTAGAGGAGTTAATTGATATGGGCGCCGAGTCCATGGACGCTGAAGATGCAGAAGATGCCGAGGAGGCAGCTGGTGATGACGAGGAAACCGACATGCGCGAGGCGGCGGCCTCTCTCGTCATGTGCGCCAGGACGCAGCGCACGTCGGCGGCCCAGCTGTGCAGGTTGGTGAAGAACATCTTGCGCAGCCACCTCTGCTTTTGCGACGCGCCATGGCCGCGCAGCGACAGGGCGTAGGCCGGGTAGCCGTGTTGCGCCAAGTAGGGGAGGAAGTTTGCGAAATCATGCGCCGAGCAAAAGGTGCCGTGGATGAACAGCAGGGGCGGTTTCAGGCCCGCCGCATTTGACTGTAACACGTCGTTGGGCAAGCTGTACAGTACTTCCAGGCGCCCGGACGGTCCATTCAGGGTGGTTGACTCGCACTGCTGCATTTCATTCAGGGGCACGCCGTCGTCGTACTTTTCTTTTTCTTTTGTCGGATGAATCTAGTTGTCGCTCGCTGGTTATGGGTTATGCAACCCCAGCTTTTGGTTTTCGGATTGCTGTACCACGACAGACAGCGGTTTTAAGACCCTTTGGGTGACGATGCTAGCGCCTCGCGGATCGGCCCCAGGGGGTGAGCATGTCAGCGTACCCGCGGCACTGATTGGCTACCGGGCTAGTGGTGCCGTCATAGATCGGACCCCTGCACGTCATCGTCATTGTCACCTAAGAATAGCCAAGCAATTCAGACGGGCGTATTGACGAAGCAACTCAATCAGGACGACATGACCAACCCGCCGAGGCGCAAGCTGTCACATGCTATCTATCAAGCGAATACGGACATGGTAATGCGTGTCTACTGTATTTGCTGGTCGAAAGTTTGAACTGGACAAGCGACAGTGCAACGCAATGGTTGCCTCCCTTAACGCCAAACCCATCAACTAAACAAAGCGAGCTAGTAGAGCAACTACACCTAGCAAACCCACAAAGGAGAAGAGGGTGGATGGCTTCTAATAATAAAATATCCAAGATCCGGTATCCGAAATGCATCACGAAAGACACCAACCAAAACCAATAGGGCAACAATGGCTCAACTATCGAAAATGGGCCCGTACGCGGGGATCCCCTGACTCTCCAGCTCGTACACCAACTTCTTAGTCAAGACCCCGTTGCTAATAACCCCCACCACCTCGGCCTCGAACTCGCGATACAGCCGCACCGCAATCGGCAGCAAGTCCCGCCTCCCCCACCGTCCGACGTATCGACCACCACGGGCTCCGGGTCCATCTCCCTGACCAGTTCCATGACGCGCGCCCCGTACGTGGCGGCCGGGTCCCGCGTCTGCCAGAGCACGCGCATGGCGGGCCGGGTCTCGTCCGCGAGGAACGACAGGCAGGGCCCGATGCCCGAGCCCGTCGTCACGAGCACGACGCGCGGAAACAGCCGCAGGACGTAGCCGAAGCCGCGGACGGGCACGCCGCGCGTCCAGAGGCGGCGCGGGGGCTGCGCGATGGCGGCGGCGGTCCAGTCGCCGGCCCGCGACACGAGCAGGGAGAATCGGGTGGCCGGGCTGTCGTGGCGGTCGGGGAAGGCGGCGAAGCTGTGCCAGTCCCGGAGCGGGTGCTGCGAGACGGACAGGCCTTGGCCGAAGAGGACGGAGGTGTGGGTGAAGTGGAGGCGGACGGCGTGTTTGGACAGGGGCTCTGGGATCACTTCGACGCGGCGCAGGAGGAGCCAGGGGTGGATGATGGCCGCTGTCGACACCAGCAGCATCCAGAACGCGGGCGAGGTCGCCAGGAACATGCCCATGGATTGCGTCTCCTCGTCCGCCGCGGCCATGGTCAGCACCAGGGCCCAGACGAGCAGCATCGTGGCCCAGGAGGAGAAGCGGTGCGTGAGCTCGAACCAGTCGTGCCGCACGATGCGGAACTGCGGGTAGGCCACGGCGATCATGCACGCGAGCAGGACCAGCACCGCGTAGGCGATGACCAGGACGGCGACGGACGTCGGGGAGGAGGGCACGAAGTCGTCCCTAGTGTAGTAGGCGACGAAGCCGACATACCACACGAAGGCCGCGACGCCGCAGCCGCTGTGGACCCCGCCCAGGTGGAAGATCTTGCAGGCGAGGTGGCGGAGTCGGAGCGGTGCCGATTGGGGGACCATGCACAACGTGCGGAACAGCAGGTTGACCACGAGTGGTTGGCGGGCCAGGCCGGAGGCGAGGAGGTTGGCCGCCACGGCGTCGATCAGGGTCGCGGGGCTGGGGCCGCGCACGGCCACGGCGACAAAGACTGCGATATTTACGAGGAACACCAGCGAGAAGAGGCGCCGGTAGGTGTTTAGCACTCGATACCGAATGAAAGCCCAGGAGAACCTCGAAGTCGATGACGAAGGCGGTGCTTTGGATCCGGTAGAGTCTGGGGCTGGCCAGTCTCCCACAGACTGGACTACCCAATCTTTGACATGGCCTGGTGCAGGTGGTCTAGCCAGTGACGTGGGCGAGTCGGCATGGGCAGAAACTGTCATTTTGACCGACTGGCAAGTGTGGCCAAAATATGGGAAAGAGGGGAAAAAGAAGCAAGCATGATGGGAAATAAAGAGGCCTTGTCATTTTGCCATGATTGAAAATAAGGATCCCGGAAAGTCCAAGACGGGGCCGACTGGCCAGCCTCTGGGACACGAAGATTAAGCTCCCGGCTGAGTGACAACAAGTAAGACAGATCCCGACCAAGTCTCATGGCCACCTTTAAGACGTGTCCATCATACCACCCACGCGCCCGGTTACATGTGCAGGCAGCAAATCAATGCCAGCCTCGTGGCTTGTGGTCTCTCCGTATTGAATTGGACGTTGGGTCATGAGCCCACCCAAAGCGAAACGTTGTCGGGTTCAGCAACCATATTGGACCCGTCGAGTCATACATGATCGAGAATCCATTCCAAATCCCATATACCAGGACTCGTAAAGTTCGGCAAAAGGCATGTCAAGACTACTATTGGTCCCTCTAGAGATTGCGAAAACAGTTTGACGGAATGGGTGAGACAGAGAGGCCCGCACATAAAGAAGTAAACAGTAGTGGTCCATGGAAACGAACTCATATTCCTTTTTTGATGCGCTATCTTGTCACTTGTTTCCGAAAGACACATAGACTTCGTTGTGAAGATGGCAGACTCCAAGTTCGAAAGACTTGGCGCGGTCGACTTTGTGTCGTTTGCCTTTGAGGCCCAGATGGACTACCCACCAGACAAGCCCCTCTTCATCGACGCCCAAGATCCCGGGCGATCTCTCAATTACGCCCAGACCCGGTCCCTGGTGCGCAAATTGGCTAGCGGGCTCAAGGCCTCGGGGCTGGGAAAAGGCGACCGGGTCTTGCTCTCAGTCGCCAACAACGTACGTCTCCCGTCTCTTCCGTTGTACTTTGATTTCCTGTTAATAGGAGATCTCGGGTGGGTGGTAGTATCTGTACGCGGCCCTCTTGTACGGCATAATTGGCGCAGGAGGTGTAGCATGCGGTGTGAATCCGGCCTGGAAGGTCGAGGAGCTGGACCACGTCTTGCGCCAATCGGAAGCCACATTGCTCGTCGCCACTCCGGACTCGTTTCCCACGGTGTTGAGGATGGCCAACGCAAACAAGATCCCGGCCGACCGTATCTTTCTCCTGGACGATCTGGACGCACCACTAGACTTCATCAACAGCATCCCCTTTCAGGCCGATTGCCCGGATAGCGTCGTTGTCGACAGTCGCCTCCCATCGGGCAGTGCCCAAGACCCCAACAACTTCACCGACCTGCTCCGTCATGGCGAGTCCGACTGGCTCACCCTCGACTCGGAGCAGGCGCTCAAGGAGACCCCGGCAATCTACTACCCCACCTCGGGCACCAGCGGCCTCCCTAAGCTGGCCGTCCTGTCGCACCACAACCTCATCATGCAGCACCTCTCCCTCCACCAGCCGGTCCCCTACCACCCCGTCGTCCGCGTCCTCTGCCTGCCCTGCTTCCACGTCTTCGGCGCCGCCTGGCTGATCGGCTTCCCCCTGCGCTACGGCGAGCCCGCCTACGTCATGCCGCGCTTCCGCCTCGAGGACTACGTCCGCCACCTCGCCCGCTACGGCGCCACCGAGGCCTACCTGACCCCGCCCATCGTGCACATGCTGAACAAGGCCCCCGCCGCGCTGCCCGTGTGCAGGCTGTTCGAGACGGTGCGCTGGGCGGGGGTCGGCGGCGCGCCTATCGATGCCGAGGCGCTGCGCCGGTTCCGGGAGTCGGCCCTGCACCCTGCCGCGACGCTGTCGCAGGTCTGGGGCATGACTGAGGTCGGCGCCGCGTGTTTCTTTCGGTATGGCGATGCGGACGTTGACCCGGCTGCTGTGGGGCGGATGCTGGAGAATTACGAGATCAAGCTCGTGGGCCGGGATAGCGGGATCGAGGTGGCGGCCGGTGATCAGATGCCCGCGGAGCTGTTTGTGCGGTCGCCGAACGTCATGATGGGGTACAAGGGCACGGTGTCGCCGCAGGAAGCAGATGGGGAGTGGTTCCCCACGGGCGACCTGGTGAGGGTCGAGGACGGGAAGGTGTACGTGGTGGGTCGGACCAAGGAGCTGATCAAGACCAAGGGGTAAGTTCCTGGTACTTAGGACAAAAACGCATCGTATACTCTCATGATGGTGTCACTAATACAAGTTCTACCCGAACCCTCCAGATGGCAGGTCGCACCAGCCGAGATCGAAGCCCTCATCCTGCAGCACCCCGAAGTCCGCGATTGCGCCGTCGTGGGCGTGCGGTCGGACGACGGCACGACCGAAGTGCCGCGCGCCTACATTGTGCGAAAGGAGCGAGGAGATGGCGGCGGCGGCGGCGGCTGGCTGGCCTCCCTTTCCTCTTCCCTGTACTGGAGGAAGAAGAAGTCCGCGCTGGGGTACGAGGTCTATGGGCTGGTGGCCGACCGATTGGCCAGCTACAAGCGCCTGGAGGGGGGCGTGGTGTTTGTCGACGCCATCCCGCGGACGGCCAGCGGCAAGACGCAGCGGTTCAAGTTGGTGGATCAGGCAGAGGAGTTGGACAGCGGCGAAAGCGCCCAGACTGCGGGGAAGCCGTCGTCTCCGGCGGTTTGGGCTCAGGAGTGCTATGCGGTGGTCAAATCATCACTGAAGAAGGCGTTTGTTTGATTGGGTCATAGTAGGGAGGCCCTGATGTGATGGAGATAAATGTATTGAGCGAATACCTCGTGGTTCTAAGTCATCTTTGAAACCGAAGCGATATTAGGACCATCTTGGCCGTTAATTTGGTGTACCCTGATATTATATCTTTGCCACAAATTGCTTCCACAAAACAGCTCGACAGATCACAATTCTACTCCAGTTCATTACAGTACACCACAGCCTCGTTCCCTGAATGCCACATAAATTGGTTATTATGCGTTGGGAAGCATAATGGCTGCGAAGATGATTCCAAACCTCGATACCAGATTCCAGTGGCAAGAGACATTCGTAACGGAATGTCGTTTGGACAATCTACTGACGACGCCGAGACCATTTGCTAATGACCATTTTCATTCTGTTTTCAAGACAAGACTATTGGACCTCGGTCTGTCCCTCTTTCCGAATACGCGCTGTTTCTTACTTAATCATGGGACGCAGGGGTAGCCCCTAAACGAAACCGAGGCATGGCGTGCATGGATGTCGGTTTAGACTATCTACGCCCCGCGTCGCAACAGCGTGGAGCTTCTTCGCCGGGGCACGGTCCGGGGTTGTGGGTGACACGACGCCGTCTGATGTGGGAAAACAGCTAACGCGGGCATCAACAAGGTTTACCCCTGCATTCTTGGAGGTTATTATCTGACCTCTTCTTTTCTTCGCGACATGTGGCGCCGCGGCACATCATGCGTCTCTTTGTTTATGACGGGGGCGGGATCTGTGCTGCGATTGAATTGTTGACATAAATATGGGCTCAGTCTAATGTTGGACGGTAATTATTTGGTACCAGGACTCTTTTTCGAATTCATCACCACTCGACAACATGCAAGACAAAGCAAAAAGAGAATGGCTGAACATAGTGATGAGGTTCGGATTCAAAGCCGGCGACACCTTGGTCAACGTAGGGAGAGTTGTTCCCCGGGCGTTGGCCGTCGGTTTGCTGTCCGGATGGCTCATCTCACACATCACTTTCCCTGCGAATGCGGTTCGATGGCTACGTGAGCTATCGAATCACCCCTATCTTTGGTCGGTCACCCTGGTGTTCCTCGTCCTGGCATTTGACGCCCTGGTCGTCTACCCGAGATTGCGAGATCCGCTTCGTTCCCTGCCCAATAGCTGGGTAAGTAGCTGAGTTGATACTGTTGTCACAATCCAATCATTGGCTGACCATCCCCCTTTCCAATTTTCCTTTCAGAGATGCTCCACCATGTTAGTCGAGTCCCCCCGCGGCAAGTCCGCCCTGGCCGCCATGAAAGACCACCCCGACGCCTCTTTGATCCGCCTCGAGGGCCGGTACGCGGTCCTCTGCGCCGGCCACGACGCCCTGCGCGACGTCCTCAGCACCCGCGCCGCCGACTTTGAGAAGCCGTGGCCGATCCGCTCCTTCTTGGCCCGGCCGCTGGGCTGGGGCGTCATCGTCAACGAGGGCCCGCTGCACCACCGCCAGCGCCGCATCCTGAACCCCGCTTTTCACGTCGGCAAGATCCGGATGCTGTATGGACTGATGTGGGCGAAGGTCTTGATCTTTGGGGAGAAGCTGGAAGAGGTCATCCATGAGGCTCCGAAAAGAAGCGAGGATGGGTGGGCGGAGGTGGAGATAGCTGAGTTAGCCAGGTGAGTTTTTCTCAAGCAGAATCTATGGTGGTTCATGTCGTGTGACTCTACAAAATACTGATCCTGCGGATCCTCTTCTAGCCGCCTCACACTCGACATCATCGGACCAGCCGCCATGGGGCGAGACTTCCAGTCGCTGACCAGCAACGAGAACAACATCTCGGACGCGTACCAGGAGCTCCTGAGACCCACGTTTGGGCGGATGATTTTTGGCGGCCTCAACTTCATGCTGCCCCAATGGATTGTGAAGTTGCTGCCGCTCAGCTCCAACCGGATTTTGGACGAGATCAGCAGCTTCCTGAAGAGGACGTGTGGTGAAATTCTCGAGGACAAGAAGCGGGAGATCGCGGAGGGGAAGAATTCCCTTCCGGACTACAGCATCCTCAAGCGGATCATCGAGACGGGCGAGCTGACGGACGAGGAGACAAAGGACCAGATGCTGACTTTCTTGGCTGCCGGGGTTAGTACCAACTCACTTTGACCGTGACACCCATTGTTGATTTGAAATAGCACGAAACCACGGCCGGCGCTTTGACCTGGGCCTGCTACCTCTGCGCCACGACCCCCGACGTCCAGCGCAAGCTGCGCGCCGAGATCCACGCCCGCCTCGAGTACGTCGGCGGCCAACCCCCCGAGGGCATCAGCTGGGACGTCCTCGAGTCGATGCCGTACCTGAACGGCTTCTGCGAGGAGGTACTGCGCCTCTACCCCACAGTCCCGGTGACGGTCCGGGAGGCGCAGCGCGAGACCACGGTGGCGGGGCACCGGGCCCCCAAAGGCACCCTGTTCGTGCTCGTCCCCTACGCGACGAACCGGAACCCGCGCGCCTGGGGCGAGGACGCCGACCGGGTCGTCCCCGAGCGCTGGATCGACACGGACCCCAAAACGGGGGTCTCTAGGCCCAACAAGACCGGGGGCACCACGAGCAACTTTGCCAGTCTGACGTTCCTCCACGGGCCCCGCGCCTGCATCGGGCAGGACTTTGCCAAGGCGGAGCTGCGGTGCGCCGTCGCGGGCTTGGTGGGCGGGTTCGAGGTCAAGCTTCGGGAGAATCAGAAGGAGCCGAGGATATCGGGCGTCATTACGGCCAGGGCTGAGGGTGGGATGAGGTTGCTGTTTAGGAAAGCTGTCGGGGAAGAAGTACTGGATTTGTGAGGATCGAGGTCTGATTGGACGCCGCCAGGGACGAGCATCGAGGGAAAAGGGGGGCGGAGTGGGGCACGCATGACATTTGCATCACATGACTACTTCCGCATGCGCTCGAATGATTTTGTTCATTAATGAATGGGTCTATTTGATTTCTAGGAAATGGGTATCTTTGCCGCTACATGTCTAATAACATTATTCGAATACCTCTGACTTATTTCCAGCTGTACCCACTCCGGTTGCTAATTTTGAAGCCGCGCGGGGACCGCGTCTGGAAGACGCCGGCGGGGTCGTACTTGGCGGCCGCATCCGCAATCTTGGCGACGTTGGCCTCGCCGTAGCTGGTGAGGGGGTCCTGGTAGTCGTAGGCGTAGTTGATGTACTGCCACTCGACGTTGGCGCCGACGCTGCGGGCAAACTGCATGGTGCCGTCGCTCCACTTGCGCATCTGCTCGCGGGCGACGCGCTCCTGGTCCGCGCCGTTGACGGCCAGCGTGAAGAGCAGCATGATGACGTTGTCGGCCTCGCGGTCCAGGCCCAGCACGTTGCCGCCCCGCTCTTGGCCGTGCTGGCTGAAGACGGTCGGGATCGACTGGAACATGGCCTGCGTGATGAAGTCGCCGTCGGGCGACTGCGCGGCCATGGAGGCGCACAGCTCGTCGTGCAGCGCCAGCATCTTCTCGTAGACGCGCCGGTCGTTCTTGATGGTGCCCGTCCACCAGATGTCGCGGTAGCCGGCCGGCTGCTCCAGCTCGTCCGTCAGCTCCTTGTGGGTCGCGGGGCGGAGGGTGCTGGACAGGTTGTGGCCGCCCGCCGCCATGCCGAGGAACTTGTCGAAGGCCGGGGGCGCGGCGTGGCCCACGGTGTCGACTAGGCTGGTGATGATGACGGTGTCCTTGAGCGCGGGCTGGTAGGTCCAGAAGATGATGGCCGAGTCGTCGGTGTTGGCGTTGTGGTTGTCCACCCAGGCGACGTGGGCGTCGATGGCCTCGGGCGTGGCCGTCTTGTTCCACTGCACCACGCCGCCCCAGAGAGGGGGCGATTCAAAAGCTTGCATGTCGAAGCGGGTGACGATGCCAAAGTTGGATTGGCCGCCCTTCATTGCCTGGTACAGGTCCGAGTTCTCGGAGGCGTTGGCGTTGACAATGGTGCTAATCATTGGTAAAGTCAGTAAGTGCTCTGCAGTCTTGGAATGCCAATTTCGTCCGTTTGTTTGGAGGCACTTACCCGTTGGCGAGGACAACCTCGAAGTTGACCACATTGTCGCAGGCAAATCCCTTTCGGGCCGAGTAGAAGGAGTTACCGCCGCCGTTGAGGAAGCCAGCGACGCCGACCGTGGAGGCTCGGCCGCCAGGCACCGTCATGCCATGAGGCTCGAGCGCCCCGTAAACACCACCCCATCGAGATCCTGGGGAGATGCGGGCCACCTTGTTCTCCGCGTCGTAGACGGTGCCGTCCATCAACCCCAAGTCGATGGTCACACCATCCTGGACTGTCATGTCTTTGTTAGCAGACTCGATCTCACATAGGTTTTGAGTTGGTGGCCATACTGTTGTTTGCAGGCCAGATGAAATGCCCACCACTGCGGACAGCAAACTCGCAAGAGGTCTGTTGCACCAGAGTAGTCACGGCCAGGGCAACCTCCTCAGGCGTCGTCGGTTGGACCTATTATTTGAACCGAGTGGTTAGACTGTATCAATCTCTATTCCGGCAATGTGGGTGGACTCACGATGCACCAAGGGGCCAGCTGTGACGTGATGGACCAGTAGGTCAAGGTCCGTTCCTTGTAGGCCTCGGATCCCGGCGCAAGGACGTGGGTGAGACCGGCCTTTTGCAGGGCAGCGCACTGGTCGAGGGGGTCAGCAGGGCAGGTAGGGAGGAGAAGGAGGGCGTTCGCGGCAAACAAGGGCGACGAAGATGGGACACTTACGCAGTCGCCCGCACAGTTTGGCAAGCCGGACGCGGGGGTGGCGAGAGCCGCCACGAGGGCCGCGGCGGAGGCGGATTGCGAAAACTTCATGTTGGCTTGGCTTGGCGGAGAGTGGGAAGGCCGAGAGAGAAAAAAAGACGGACGGACGTGGACGTGACACAGACTGAGTTTGGACCTCTCGTCTGGGAGCCGACTGCCTTTTCTACTGGTTTCGTGCAGGCCTCGGCATGCCACCCCCGGCAATCTCCTCATCGGTTTTCAGGAGCCATCTACAGGCATTGCAAGCCAAACCGCGGTCAGGATTCCCAGATTGAGCCCCCACTCCACCACATTATCGAAATGCAATCTGGACTAGGTACTGTATGTACGTATTATGCTCAGTCCAGCGCATACCGAGGGTTGGCACGTTGATCTCCCCGGCCGGTAGTATCCAGCTCCACGTGCGCGCCCAATCTCCATCCACGCCACCAATCGGGAAGACTCTCGTGTGGCACAGCGTCTGCCGTGTCAGCACTACTGCACCCTCTCAAGGCAACCATGTCAGCTTATCGACGTACACTATACGTAACACGCGATAACCGACCCAATAGGTCAAGACACATTATGTGAGCTTCGTATAACCACTTACATAACCTAGTCTCCTCAGTGGGCCGGGGGCCCTTGGATTTCGGCGTTTGACAAGAATACACTTCACTTCTTCCAGCTTAATATTGCACCGGCGACAAGAGTCGAAAGCAGACGACAGCCCGAGCCGGAATTCCCCGTCAGCCAGGCGGCCCGCTAAGATGATGGATGACTGACAGGCGGAGTTGGAATAAAAGTGCATCGGTGGTGGACGAGATTGACAGCAATACTGCATGGGGTCGGCCATCGTGAAGACAGGGTCTCGGCAGCGATGTTCACGCATTATTACCCGATGCGGACAATCATGGCCGGCCGGGGTATAGAGTTACGACTCATGCATCTGTCTGTGCCATCTCCGCATTGAGCGGCCCGGACCTGGAGTGGTTAGTGCGCCCCAGCTGCCAAGGGAAAATGCAAATTATAGCCCCTCGCAACCCTAAATCGAAAATAGGAATGCCCGCCGGTGCCCCGTGTACTGCCCGTGCTGCGCCGTAGGGCCAGGGACACTTCCGCACTCCCGCCCTATTCTTCTCGCTTACTGACCTCCAATGCAACCTTACTTCTCCCCCCTGCCGAGGTCAACTCTGAATACCACTCACTGCCCTTTATTTGAGGCGAGGCTAATGCAATGAGAAACTTGTTCCAGCGTTACAGCAACCCCGGCTTGTAACTGTTCGTATTATGAATGATCAACCTCTCAACAAGATTGGCTCGATGCGACGGGGGACGGACAACAACTTAAGGTGCTGACGCAAGGCGATCCTCGGCAGATGATAGTTCATCACCACTAATAATCACATCGAGAAACGCCTTCGTGAAGATCTTTGGGTGCATCATGATATCGAATGATAGATGGAGACCTTGCAGAATGTCTGTTCCTGGTCGAGATGGGTCTATCACCGGCTGAACTAAAAGACTGCAGGGGATCAGGTTATGCCGGCCGCAGAAGGAAACAAGAGAGCCGCCTAGCCTCAGGAGTTTGATTAGCTGAGCGACATGACGGCCGCACGGCACCCTGGCGGCAGCAATGCATAGCTGGGCTATCGGGGAGAGGGTCGCCGCCTCCGGTCGCCCCCTGCGCATACTACGTCTGAATATGTCGTAGTAGAGAAAACTTCAAACGGGCGGAAACAGAAAATCCCCCCCAAACGCGGCGAGCCGGGGGGCAGCTAGTCAGTCACCGACGTGCAGGTGGTACGCGACAAAGCGCAGGCTATCGATGTCGCTATTAACTTTAGGTTTGCATAGAGGCTCAGATTAGAAACTGCGACGCTGCCCGATTATGCTTTCTGGAAACGCGGCGATATATAGACCTGACGGCGCCTGGCGTCTCACCGGAGACAGGCAAACTGCTCGTGGGATTTTGTCTTTGCCATACCACACCTTTCGCCCTTTCTCGGTCTCTCCGGCAAGATGCCGTTCGACGTCAATGGCACCATCACCATCATACCTCCGCCGCCGGGGTATGTCGTCAACTTCGCCGATCCACCCCAGGAGGGGGTCACTGTGATGTGGACCGTCTGCATCGTCGAGAACATCCTGGCGGTGCTGTTCCTCGCCCAGCGATTCTACACCAAGATAGTTATCGTGCGAAAGTTCCAGGCCGAAGATGGTAAATACAGCCCTTCGATTATCTTGCCAGTGGACGAATACTAGATTTTGGGGCCGCAGACAAAGTCCACCCTGCTAACATATGTTTCCTTTAGTAACCGTTCTTATCGCCTGGCTAACCTCGGTGGCGACACAGGCCCATCTGCTGCATCTGTACTACATCAAGGCCGTGGGCGTGCACGCTTTCGAGATGCCGCTGGATAGGTATATCGTCTTCTCCAAGGTATGCATGCACCTACTCCTCGCGGGCAGATCATATAGTTGGGTCTGATCCAACAAAACACCATCTTTGGTATCGTGTTCCCACACTGACCAACTCCTTATCCGCACAGATCATCTTCTCCGCGCCCCTCATCTACACCGTCACCGTCGGCGCGGCCAAGGCGACCCTGTGCCTGTTCTACCGGCGCATCAACCCGGCCCGCAGCTTCCAGGCCGGGGTGTGGTTCCTGCTGTTCGTCTGCGTCGGCTCCTCGGCCGCCGTCTGCTTCAGCCTCCTGTTCGCGTGCCGGCCCATCTCGGCCAGCTGGGACCCGCTGCTCGCGGGCACGGCGACCTGCCTCGACCGGCCCGCCATCTACGTCGCCACGGCGGCCATCGGCGTCTTCACCGACGTCATGCTGCTGTCCTTTCCCATACCCACCATTCTCGGGTTGAAGATTAAGCTGAGACAGAAAGTGGCCCTCGTCGGTCTCTTCGTGCTTGGTTCCATGTACGCACTTACCTTTGTCCTCGTTGCCCCTTTTCGGCCAGTGATACTGACTTCCAGACAGAACCATGATCACGTCGATTGTGCGGCTCATCATCCTGCTCCCAAGTCTGACGAGCGTCGACCAGACCTTTGCCTTGAGGAGTGGCACCTTGTGGATGTAAGTAAAATGCCTTCACAATGACTTCCCAGCCACCCGTTACCACCACTCGTCCACTAACGCGATACTTCTTCCCACACATAGTTGCATCGAATCCAACCTCTTAGTCATGTGCTGCTGCCTCCCGACCCTGCGCCAGTTCTTCCGGCACGTGGCGCCGAGCTGGATAGGCGAGAGCAAGGGGGCCTCGTCGGCGGACTCGACGGGCCGGCTCAAGGCCTACGCGCTGCGGACGTTCGGCGGGAGCGGGCCGGCTCGGACCCCGCGCAGCAAGTCGCAGCTCGACACCCTCATGCGCACCCAGGGCACCCGCCTCGATGACAGCGAAGGCCGCGACAAGCCCAGCCTGGACGGGGCTGGCTGGCGGCAGGACGCCCGCTTCGGCGCCACGACGGACATCCGAGGCGGCCGGGCCGACGACGCCCAGTCGCTCGAGGACGGCGGCGGCGAGTTCCGGGGGGACTTCGAGAGTGATAAGAATATTCTTACGTCGAGGACTGTTAGGGTGGAGAGCACTCGTCTTTGAATACGGGGGCAATTGTACATTTAGCGTTGTTGTTCTGTTCTAAATTTAATAACTTGGGTCAATGATTTCAACTCCCAATGGCTGCGGCTTGCATAATTATATGACGGCAGTCGTCATCTTTATACATTTTCTGATTATATGGGGAAGAATTGGGGCAACGTAAATGACATTCGCTGACAGTTATTGACAGCTGCAAGCGCTTTTAGGACAACTGGTGGATGATACTGCGCCGCACAGGGTGGGGAGTAAGATGATGATGTCCTTGTTGAGAGGAAATGTTTTAACAGCCACCAGTCCTAGAGGACGCTTCTGACCACCACCTTTAACATGGAGGCCCTTGCGGCAATTGGACTGGCGAGCAACGTCATAGGATTCGTCGAGCTTGGATTCAAGCTAGTGGACACGGCCAAAGAAATCCACCAATCCAGCGTTGGGAGCACAGAAGAGGATGCCGGCTACCTGCGGATGGCGAAGACTCTAGAGGCCTCGTTCGACAAACTATCGGAGCCCAAAGACGACAGCAACAGCGAACAGGAAGTGGCGATATACAGCACTGCTTCCGAATGCGCAGATATCGCCCGTCAACTATGCCGGCTTCTTGAGAAGACCCGTGTACAAGGCCGAGCCTCCAGGGCGAAGGTCCTCAAGGCTGCAGTTAAAAGTTCCCTGAAGAGGAAGGAGAAAGAAGACTTGATCAACCGGCTAGATCACGCCCTGAATGGTCTCAATACTCAATTACACCTACTAACGAGGTAATACTTCTCATGATGCATTCCCCACTCTTGTTTTCTCAACTAGAGAGCTAACCACTTCGGACAGATCAGACCTCATCGCTCATAATGACAATTCGTTTGAATGGCATAGCATGCAGCGAAATCAGCTTCAATCCATCAATGACAAGCTAGAGGAAGACCTCACCAAGGCTTCCCACAATACGGCAGTCATCACAGAGCTCCTGAAGATACTGGAAAAGCACCGCCAGTCATTGCTTGCAGTACGACAACACCAGATTCTGGAAAGTCTTCGTTTTGACCTGATGAACGCTCGCGAGGAAGGGATCGTCGATGCACACGAAGCGACCTACAAGTGGATACTAAAGCCTGAAGAGCCTGAGGAACTACCGCCATTACTTAAGACATCTCCTCAGCTCCAAGCAAGCAGACAGTTCCAAGAGTGGCTCCAGAAGAGGGGTGGCATCTTCTTCATCATGGGCAAGCCGGGAGCCGGCAAGTCGGTCCTGATGAAGATGATCAGCGGGCATGAGAACTTCTACCACCTGCTGACCGAAAGCTCGGAGGGAGCGCAAATGATTGTGGCCAAGTTCTTTTTCTGGAACGCCGGGGGCGACAGCCAAAAGTCGTTTGAGTGTCTCGTCCGAGGCCTCCTCCATTCGATTCTCTCTCAGGCACCCGACCTGATACCGGCGGTTTTCCCAAAGGAATGGAAAGAAACGGAACAGTTCTCCGGCCAGTCCTGGACCGCCCATCACGACAGCATGACCATCAGCAAAGCCTTTGAGCAGCTGCTGTTCTCGGAGTCACTGTATCGCAACCGACGACTCGTCTTTATCATCGACGGCCTAGACGAACTCGAGGGCGATCACCGATTCATGGTGGAGCGTATCAGGTCGTGGTCAACCGCTGGGGGCGAAAATCTCAAGATTTGCGTCGCCAGCAGAGAGTGGAACGTTTTCACCTGTGGATTCTCAGAATGCGAGAGTTTCAAGCTACAAACGTTGACACACAAAGATATGGTTCGGACAGCTAGGGACACATTAGCGGGTAACAATGACTTCATACGTCTTAATGTGCCCGATGATGAGCTGAAGTCTTTCGCTGAAAAGTTGGCGGAGAAAGCCGAAGGCGTTTTCTTGTGGACGAGCTTGGTCCTTAGGCTGATACAGGACGGTCTATCGGATGGGGACGAGTTCCGGCATCTTCAGAGCAAGCTGGACGTGCTGCCAAGAGATATGGAGAGCCTATTCGAGCACATGCTCACGTCGATCAGTCCAGAAAATCAGGGTTATGCCTTGAAAATGCTGCACTTTGTCTCTGGATCGACAGCTGCTGGCTGTCCCCCATTGCTCCTAAGGATGCTGTTTCTGGACCATTTGTACGATTCACCCCCGCAGGCGATCCTATTCATCTATTGGCATCGGAGTTCCGGGGTCTGTCTCGACCAGAAGCAGAGGAACATTTGCAACATAAGCTTTCTACGCTGTCTAAACGGATTATTGGTCGTTCCAAGTGCCTCTTGGAAATCCGACCCATCGTCAACATGGAGTATCATCGCCGGGGAATGTCCTTCGAGCATACACCATTCTGCGGCAAGACTGTTCACCTCGCCCACAGGAAAGTCAAAGAATACATCGAGGGCGAAAGGGCCATGCCTCTGTTGAAGAAGTTTACCGATGGAGCTCAATGGCAAGCCGAGATTCACCGAATCCTAACGGCACATCTTCAGTTTCTGGTGGAGTCTGGACAAGTATTTATTGGCTGGCCCCATAAGGATGATCTATCCATGAGATTTCACCACGCATGCCGAGTTCGTAGCCACTGCGGGGCAAGAAGGTTTGGTGAGCGATTCGTTCGGGAGGTTGCCTCCGTGATTGGGTTGTCCGATCAAAAGACGGCCGGACCCACGCCAGCTTACGTCCTTGGATTCCTTTACGACATTCTTACTTTGGTTGAACAAGACAATAAGCAGGAGAAAAGCCTCGAACTGAAGTGCCCAACTGGCCTGTTCGACCCCAGCTGTGCTTCGCTGCATGATCATCATGTGAATGCCGGGTATTATCAAGTCCCTACATTGTGGTGTGAGCAAATGTGCGACGGAAGGCACATCTCACTTTTTCACTTATGTGGCTATTTGGCGATTCCGGAGTTCTTTGAAACCCTTTTGTCAAACCCTGAGTTGCAACGAAAAGATATCCCTGATCCGGCAGGATTGATCCGCGCTATATTGTTTCCTCCCCCGCATGGCACTGTCACCAGGGAACTCAGCACTAGACGTGCAAAGGCGTTCAACCTGGTACTAAATTCCGGTGTCCGGCTTGACCAGATGCCATACGATTGCTGGTGCGGAGGCCAGATAGAGCTAGGATACCGCTGGACTGTTTGGCAAGTCCTCATATGCAAAAGACTGCTGGGGAAAGGCTATGACGTCTTTCCCGAAGATTGGAACCCCATCGTGAAAAAGCTGCTGATCATGGGCATTGACACTCAGTTCTGTCTTGTGGTCCACCACGAGCTCGCAAAAGAGCACCTACAAGAGTTTAAGAGAGATTACTGTCCGTACGACGACGGGCAGACGCAGTACGTGGTGGCAGAATTCTGGACGAGGCCAGTTGACAAGGTCTCTAGAGCCTGTTTCGGGAGGGTTGTCGATGATGGCCCGGATCACGGACCGATGGCGGTCTTTCTTCTTGCGACAGACTCCATGCTTGCTATAGCGGCAAAGGAAAAGGGGGGAGTGCTTCCTTCCATGGATCTTTTCGAATTCATGGGTGTTCGCCTAGAGGCTAGTCAGATGATGGGATTGGGTGTGCCCCGTATCCCAAGTTTAGTTGGTTGGAAATACCGGGCATTAGAGGAATATTTGACAATGTACAAAGATGATATAGGGAGCAGCACCGGCAATCACCTAACGCAAACAGGCCAGGTTTTCAACACGACTGACATTACATGGGAAGGCGACAAATTTTAAGAATACTTCATAGATTAGGCTGAATGGAATTGAATAATTACAGCTTGTAGGTGAATATGAGGGAAACAAAGGCCGAAACCCTACTTTTGAAACGCAAACTTCGACCAGCTACGGACGATGCTACCATACTTCCACAGAATGACCGGGAACGGCATCAACACGACACATATACCCCCAAGTATGGAGCCACCCACATTGATACCCAAGCGGATGATCAGCAGTTTGCCGACGTACGGGAACGCCGCTGCGAATATAGACCGGATGAAGTTGTTGATAGCCAGCGCGCTGTTGGCATGCGCGAGATAGACTTCCGTCAGGTAGAGGATGCCCGACATGAAGCTCAAGATCGAACCGCTGCCGATGAGCACGCCGGAAAAGACCTGTGCGAGGGCTGGCACTTCAGGGAAGGAAGTCCACGAGAACCAAAAGATGCCTTATTTGGGGTCAGCGTGCTCTGGTCGGGAGTATCTAGGTAGGCTTTGAAGACTCACCTGCGGGCAATAATATGGAGCCCAGGATCATAGGGGGCAACCGCCTTTCCGGCACGTGTTGGTTCGTCTCGGCAAAGCGAGGCCCGACGTGGTAAATGCTATGGGCTCCCAGAATGATACAGGCAACGGCCGCGCCGCCCAAGATGCCAAAGAAGGACA
Source organism: Arthrinium phaeospermum (assembly GCA_006503535.1). Lineage (NCBI taxonomy): Eukaryota > Fungi > Ascomycota > Sordariomycetes > Amphisphaeriales > Apiosporaceae > Arthrinium > Arthrinium phaeospermum. The sequence continues at coordinate 1,776,998 of QYRS01000001.1, read as the reverse complement.
TGCTAGCGTCGACAGCCGACCAGCCCCTTACGACGACGAACGCCTGGGGATAAAGCTCGAAGGTCAGATAGATGATGCCGTAGACGAAGCTCATATACACAGTCATGATAGAAAGCTTGCCATTTTGTCAGCCCATTGCACGCCGTCAGGTCAGGGATGCGTATTAATTCATGAGGAGCATCACTTACAATCGGCTCAAGTGCGAACATTCGGACCGGTTTCGTCAGATACTTCTCCACAAACGCCGCCACGCTGGGCTTCTCCCCTTGCTCACTCTCGCAGACAACGACATCGCCCCCAGTCTTCTTGCGGAGCCGCTGCGCCCGGCGCTCGAGGATGACGGCCTCGGACGTCTCGGGCGTGACCAGGAAGGCGGCGGCCCCAAACACGACCGAGAAGATGAGGGTGACCCAGGCGGACCACCGCCAGCCGAGGCGGTCCGTCACGAGGGTGCCCACGATGGGCCCCGCGGCGGGCCCGCAAAAGACGGACAGGCTGAACATGGCGGCGGCGATGCCGCGCGACGTGGGGTCCTTCAGGAAGTCGACGAACATGCCGGTCATGATGGCGAACGTGGCCGAGCCGGCGATGGCCTCGAGGACGCGCGAGACGAGCAGCGCCGGCGCGGACCACGACAGGGCCGAGAGGACCTGGAAGAGGCAGAAGGCGACGTAGCCGGACCATAGCGGGCGCTGCTTGCCGTACAGCTCCGAGGCCGGGCCCCACACCATGGGCCCGAAGGCGAAGCCCGTGACGTACAGGCTGATGCCCAGGAGCGCGACGTCGCCCGAGACGCCGAACTCGGCCTCGACCTGCGCGAGGGAGCCGGTGAAGGCGCTGCTCGAGAAGGAGACCATGAAGGTCGCGAGGGAGTTGAGGGTGACGATGGTCCATTTGCGCACCGGCGACCAGTTCGGCGGCCGGGTCGGGTCGTCGGGCCCGTCCCAGTCGACCGTGATGGTGCTGGTGGTGATGCTGGGCCTGGTTCTGGTGCTGGTCCCGATTTTGCTGGACTGGTATTCAGTCTTCATCGTCGGGCTGCCCATGTCTCCTCGATTGCGAGATACGCCACGAAGCTTGAAGCGATTGGGATGGAGCTTTGCTTATGATGAGGTGTGATGGAAATAGTATGCTAGACCTGGTTATTACGATGGCATTACCGGGTCTTGTTTGGTATTATGGTTTCTCTGAACATGGTCCATTCTCTATAATCATCGTCGATGACTGGATGGCGGTGTTGGCCACGAGACAGTGTTGACACCTGATCTGTTGCATGCATTTGAGTTTGACTCGGAAGCCGACACGGCAATGACGTCCTCCTGATCGGCAAGTTGAGTCGGGACGCCAGTCCTCTCGGCTTTTTTCCCGCTGGGGCGGTCTGCAGAACAAATCCTTCCATTCTCAATGGGCTTCCCAGAGTCGGGACGGGACGCTAGTCAGGCAGCTCTCGGCAGTAACACGTGGGCTCCGCTCCGCAGGTTTCCATGATTCGCTCGGTGCTGCTGATGGTGACTTGACTAGAACAAACCGAGAATGGGGGCGGGAGAACGAGTCATTGGTACAGCAAAGATGGCCATCGCATATTGAAATGGGATGCTTGAGCTGAGGAAACCCGAGGGCTATTCGAGGAAGATCCAGTACCGAATTTGATAACTTGTTACCCAGCTCGTATCACCCCCGTAAACCAGCAGCCCTACGTGACGTATCGCTGCCCCGTGCGATGTCGTATCAGACCCATCGGTTCGTCTCAGCTGAGGCCATCGGTTCGCCTTCCCCACGGAAATACCTCCGCGATTAGAACCTAGAACCTGGATCTGTAACCCAGCCGCGCTTCATCCACTGAAAACAAGCTCGCGGTGCTACAGTCGCAGAATCAAATGAATCTTCTTCGTATACAGCATACCAACGTTCAAGAAGACCAAATCATCATATAGAGATAATCAAGACTGAGACACGAGCTGAATAACAGTCACGTTCGTTGGTGTTGAGTGACGAAAGTGCTACGCCAAGACGTGCTCAATGTCCACCATGAGTCCTATATAGATCACTGATGCATTTCACCCCGTAGACATGCCCTCGTTTCTTCTCTAGACCAATTGCTTCAGCCGCTCCATCCTGACATTCCTTCCCTATTCAGAGCACCGCCACTCTTTAACCTCCCAAACATGTTCACTCTTTCCATGCTGCCAAGGGCTGGATCCCTGGCAGCCGCATGTGCCGTTTTGGTGGGAGGCCTTTTCTTCTTCTGTATCTACTATCTCTACGTACGCCATCTCTTCAGTCCTTTCCGAAAACTGCCATCGCCCGCTCAAGGACCACTCTGGCTGCGGCTTCTCTACGAGCCCCGCCTGCCCGAGATTGAGCACTGGATCGACACCATCCCCAACGACGGCCTGATCCGGTACCACGGGCTCTTCAACCGCGAGCGGATCTTCATAACGAGCCCCGAGGCCGCCAAGGAGTTCCTCACCACGTCGGCGTACAAGTTCGTCAAGCCGAAGCTGCAGTACACCCTGGCCAACCTCATCGCGGGCCGCGGCCTGCTCATCCTGGAAGGAGAGGAGCACAAGCATGTCCGCAAAACTCTGAACCCGGCCTTCAGCCCGGCCAACCTCCGAGAATGGTTCCCTTCCCAGTGGAAGGCCGCCACCGACGCGCTCAGCATCATACCTCGCTACACCGACGTCGACGTCGACTACGCCCCGGAAGACGGCCCCCAGACCCCCTTTTCCGGCGCCACCGCAATCCAAGTGCCCATCGCGGCCGCCAGCATCGACATGGTGGGCCACTTCGGGTACGGCGTCGACTTCGGCACCATCGACACCATGTCCACCAGCAAGTTCGGCAGCGCCGCCAAGCACTCCACCGATAAGAAGAAGCGCTTCGCCCGCGCCTTCATCCACATGTTCAAGACGACGCGCCACGGCCAGCTGAGTCTCGAGGCGGCGTCCATCGTCGGGCCCGCCATCGCCCTGCGGCTGCCCCTGCGGGCCGTCAAGACCATCAAGGGCATCATGGGCCTGTTCTACGACACGATCCGCGACATTGTCGAAGACCACGAGCGTGCCGCGATGCATGACGAAAAGCCGGCCAAGACCCCCCAAGGGCGCACCGATCTCCTATCGCTCGCCGTCCGTTCCGGCGTGCTTTCCCACGCGGATCTGGTTGAGGAGGGCGTCCACATGACCTCGGCCGGGACCGAGACCCTGATCGGCACCACCACCTGGGCCATGCACCTCCTCTCCCGGCACCCCGAAGTCCAGTCCCGTCTGCGGGATGAGATCCGCGCCAACATCCCCTCGCCCTACGACAAAGAGGGCACGCAGTCCGTCCGCCAAGCCGACCTCCGCAAGCTGCCCTACCTCAACGCCGTCATGAACGAGGTCCTGCGCTTCCACTCGGTCAACGGCATCCTCTGGCGCCAGTGCGCCGAGCCCGCCGTCGTCCTCGCCGGCGTCCCCATCCCCAAAGGCACGACCGTGACCTTTTCGCCCTGGGCCCTGAACCGGGACCCGCGCCACTGGGGCGGCCCCGCCGCCCGCCGCTTCGACCCGGACCGCTGGGTCGCGCACCCGGCGACGGGCGGCGCGGACCACCCCTACGCCTTCGCCACGTTCGGCGGCGGGCCCCGGCGCTGCATCGGCGAGGGCTACGCGCGCGACCAGCTGCTGTGCGTCCTGGCGGCCTACGTGGGGCGCTACGAGCTGGCGCCGCTGGAGGACCCGCTGCGGCGGGGGTCGGATGATGGGACGGAGATTGGGAGTAACTTTGCGTTGACTTTGTTTAAGGTGTATGAGGGGTGGCGGGTGCATGTGAAGAAGGTTCCCGGGTGGTAGGTTTCAAAGCCCGAGATAGGGGGGAACGAGAATCAAACAATCATGTTGGAGCGTTGCATTTGGGTAATTATCTAGTTATATATAACAATTCGACATATGCTGTAGCCATTCAGGGGGTTTCTCATCACTATTTCAACTCAGCCTGATATTTTGGGAGGAGGGTGCCAACCCAATTTGAATTTGTCAATAGTGTCTGGTCTTAAATCGACGCTGTGAGGGGTAGGCCGTCTGCCACACATGACAGAGGCAGTCAATAGACACACTGATTACTGTGGGCTCTGAGGCTATCCCGACCGGACGTATCTTTTCGTGCCCTTTGCCGACTCGGCTTCTTCTCGAATGGCACAATCGTAGCGTGGGTGATCTGCTACTTTTGGTCCTCTATGGGCCTATTGCGACAGACAACAGCTCGTTGAATTTCTGGATCAGGATTGGCTTCGTCTCTTTCGCGCCGATTAGGCATATAGCCCGCCGAAGCGTCAACGTCGCCCCGTGGCGTTTAGTGCGTACCGCAATGGGATAGCCCAACTGGTTAATGGTCAGCTGGTTCATATCAGCCACTCACACTGCATGCAGGCATCTGCAATATACAGTAGCTGCAGCCGGTCAGCCCACTTCTCCATACTGTCAAAGCTTAGCTGTAGCCCGCCGGCCTCCTTTCGTAGGCTGCCGAGTATGTACCTATACATCTGGTCCCCTTTTTCCACTTCTCCATGTTACCTTGAGAGGCTTGGCAGCAGGGTTGGCACAATTTCGAAAACACACTACGGCCGCCTCCTTTGGGGAGATGGCATCCGCATCCAGCCGGCCATACAATTCCAATTCTTTGCTTACGAGCTGATTGATGATCCGACTGCCGCTGTACTCCCCTTGATCTTGATCACTGCATCACGAACCAGATGTTCTCGCTGAGATCCCAACGAGCAAGATGGACTGAACAGCTCAGGGCCTCGACCGCGATGCAGAACCTGCAACGTGGGAGGCCGGACCAAATCCCCGTGCACGAACTCAAATCAGCCACTGACGAAGTCCTCGCCAGAAAGAAAGTTTCGCCTGCGTCGGCGAAGTGTGATGATCTTCTCTTTGAGTACTTGGCACCGCTGAAAGGCGAGCTTTTTGCCCACCAGGTCGGCATCATCGCCTGCGTGCACGCTTTCAGCTACGACAAGGCGAAGGATGTGATTGTCTCGGTACGGCCGGATTACCGATGCGCGGGTGGGGATGAGCATTTCGACAGGACGCTTTCGGCTTATCTAGGCACGCTCATGGCGTGCCGGGAAGCCCACAAGCTCGTCGTCTCCGAGCGGGTCTACTGCGCGGCCGTGAGCTTGCTGAGGGTCATGAAGATACTCCACGGGCGGTTCCCTTCGCTCAAGCACCTGCTCCGTCCTATCGGAGAGGATGTCCTCGAGGAATTCTTGCCCGCGGGACTCATACAGACGGTGCTGGAACGTCAGAGGTACAGAACGGGGCTAGAGGACGAACTGGAGGTGCTCTCTGGAGAGCAAAGGTGGGTTGACATTCAGCGGCTGGTCGGTTTTTTAAGAACTTTACATGGACGGCAAAGTGGCTTGGACATTATCCCCCAGATGATCCCGAAACACCAGATGTGGAAGGCCTGGAATCCAAACCTGCAACGTATTCAGCTGTGGAATGATCGACTCAAGTCGCCGCAGCAAAGGATCCAACTCAAGCAGTTCCTCGCTCTCGAAGGACCGGATATGTCAAATCAGTGTTTCGCGACCGCCAAGCAGAATCCAAACATGATTCAAGTCCTTGGACTTCCACCTGTACCCCCCAGGGTCCTTGAGGAAGCTCTAGACCTTCTCGAGCTTGCAATATCAAGTGGAGACCTCGCGGTGGATCTCTTCATTTACTTTATCGTGCAGCACGGTCCCCTAGAAGCCAACCGTCTTGCTCAAGTGCGGCTATGCCTGGCTGCCGGTCACGATGAAAGAACCCGAGACCACGCCGCGGGGAAGCTCGTCGAGTTTCACCGGTACACCGCGAGACCACTACGGCCTTCTAGACTCTTGGAGGCGTTCGTTTCGGTTCATGAGGTCTTGGCAAGAGCCCCGGAACTGCGAGCAAAGCTCGGCATTGACAAGATGGAATTCGCGAATTTCATAAGTGAGGCTCTTACAAGTCTTCAGATAGACCTTTGCAACCAAGTCCAACACAACAACATACATAGTATCACGCGGCTTGGCACACGCATTTGTGCATTTGTTTCGGCCTTCAGGGGGTCCGTCTGGTTGTGCGAATACTGGAGTCCCGGGTATATGGCCAAGATCCAACAGAGTCCCACCGAGTTCGAAATGCAAAGTTTGATTGGGAAGTTCGAGAGGGCAGCAGGGGAATCCAAGCTGTGGTACATGGATGAAATCGCAGATCGCATCGGGTTCAGCCCAAGCCCGGGTCACAATTCCACATCTCCCTCGGAGGGTCTTCAACCACATACAACCCCTATTCAAGTGCTGGAAGAGGATTCTTTATGGGGCCCCAGACGGACACTTGACATTGACCGCGAGCGGCTCCGAGCGCAGGTCTTAGCTTCCCTGCGCACCACAGCGCCCAAGCTCGCCACATCCTGTCTGAAGCAGTGTATGGATGAACCCGACACCTTCATCAGCGAGCTGCTGCTACGTCTACCGCCGAGCCGGTCGCCGCTGGACGGCATCAGCAACAGCGACACCATATGCGTCAACCTTGCGTCGTTCCTGGGACCCCGCGATGCGGCCGCGAGCTCTTCCGCTTTGAACGGCGGCCGCAACAGGGTCCACGAGGTCTGGAGGTCGCTCCTGATGCACATGATGCGCGCCCGCCCGCCGGGCCTTATGGAGCGGTGTGCGGCCACGCTGGCGCGGGACGAGTGCAAGGCCTGGCTTCGGAACCTACGCCAGCTCTACGGGGACGACGGGTACCTGGACCCCGAGGGCGGGCTGGGCATCACGAAGGAGAAGATCCGCGCGTGGGACGTGCAGACGCGGGGGGCTAGCCGGTCGCAGAGCACGCGAGCGCCGCAGCCGAATTCGCGCAACTCGCATGGTTCGACGCACACGTCAAGAACGACCTGAAGAAGGACGGGCCTATGTCAGTGGAAGACAGTGGACGACTCTGGTGTGGCAAATGTGGATGCGGAAGGATCATGGCAGTTTTTGTTTCTTTACAACTGTTCTATCAAGTACGTTCGGAGGCAAGTGCGTGTAACGACCGGAACCTACAGATCCTGCTGACTAGACGATGTCGAATTGTTGCGCCGTGTCAATTGAGTGAACTGTATCATCGTGCAAGTCTCACATTCTTCTCTCTCGCCTTCGTCTCTCGGCAAACGATGCCCGAGGGCCCTGCTGAGTCAGGGGAACAGCAGGGCGTATCAGGCCCTCGGGCCTCTTCTTGTCTGTTCGTGCTCCCCCGTTTGTGAATCCGTCTCCCACGGCCTCTGGCCCGCAAAGTATCTCGGGGCGCCTCCCCTGCCCCCTGCCCTTTCGCCGTCGTTGTTGCCAGCTTGATAGAACCCTGTCGCCGCGCTGCTGACGGGACTCTCGATGTGGCTCGGGAGCGACGACGTGTCGGATATGGCGTGTCTCCCCGGTACATACCAGTCCGACCGTCCCGGCGCGGGTTGTGGTCGGTCCGGCGGCCTGCTGCGTGATGCCGCCGGGTTGTTGATCGCCTGGCCCTCGGGAATCGTGGGGAAGGCAGGCGGGCTATTAGGGAATATATTACTGCTGCCGTCACCGTCTTGATAGCTTTGAGGCCGCGGGCGGTTAGAACCCTCTGAGAAGTACCGGCGGCCGCCATTGATGGCGTTGCGGATGTTGCTTTCACTGTTGAGGCCGCTGCGCAGCGAAATTGATAGGCTTGGATCCCTGGACATGGTTGGGACTGAGACAACGCGGCGTGCTGGTGGCTGTAAGCCGACGGGAAGTCTTGTGAGCGGTGGTCGTGAATCCCCAGATTTGGTGGATCCCATGGTTGATGTAGATGGCCTCTTGCTTCGTCTCAGCCGATCGGTTGACCTCGGTCCGGACCGGTTGGTCGTTCGGGATGCTGTCCGAGATTGATTGCGACTGTTCACAGCTTCCACTTCCCGGGCAATATCTTTTGGGTCGAGCATTCCGAATTGGCGCCCTAGTTCGCCGATGTAGTCGTTGGCGTATCTCTCCTTCTCTTCATCCGATGTTGGTAGGTGTCGTGGGAGCCTAAACTTCTCGACCAGTTTGGCTAGGTCCTTTCCAACCTGCTGGAGAACCAAATCGAATCGTGGAGCCTGGTCAAGGCCGTTCCTCGTCTCGGAAGCCAGCTGTGCAAGGATGTGTCGCCGGAGAAGCCCCTCTATCAACCGAGCCCGAGGACCACTCGGATCGTATGGTCTGCTCATCACTTTCGTCATTGAGTAGATAAGGAGCAGATATAAAACGCTGAGGAGACCATAGTATATGTCCCGCGTCAGCCTAAGGTCCGCACGCGTGACTCGAGGATCATAGACCATGAGGATGAGAATTAACTCGATGAAGGATCGTAGGAAAAGGAAGAGGGTTGCAAGCCAAGCGGTGAGTATGCGACTCTATTCGACGATTTATTGTTTGGTTAGCTCGGTCGGAACATGTGTAGACATTGTGTGTCAGGACTGAGACGTGCATGCCGCTTACAATCGGATATTTGCCCTCCGTGCGCTTTGCCCTTGCTAAGAATGTTAATGACGAAGCGCCCAAGACCAGTCCGCAGAAGGCAAAGTTCATGGAAGCCTTGGCGATCTCGAAGTGGGTGCGCTTTGTTGCAATGTCGGCGATGGTATTGAGACTCACGAATCTGACCCATACTATCGCAAGGGCGAGGAACAAGGTCAGATAGTAGATGGAAACCAAGGACACAATGGAAATGGCACACAGCGCGGCAAAACGCCACCAACGCCCCTGCTTCTTCAGGTCGATCCGGTTTACCAGTTCCACCCAAGTGATCTGGAACGTGCCCCAGAGGAGTAGGACACTCGAAGAGACGCTGAAGATGTCGATAAAGGGGTAGACGAAGACATAGTTGAAGGACACCGAGTTTCGCATGTAATGAAGCCAATGGTCCGCTGTGCTAAGGAAGTAGGAGCTTAGGGATATAGGTTAGGCTGGTCGTCTATCTTGACATAGTGGAGAGCACACCTACACAGTCAACAAGAGGGATGCGATCCAGATGTTTCTGAACCCGGGCGAAACCAACTCCTTCTTGAGCAAAGGTTGGGAAAGCACGAGGAAGAAAGCTAAACATCCCACCATCCATATGGTAATGAACGAAGGGCCAGCTGCTGTGGCATTGTTCAATACAGGCAACGGTTGTTTCGGGAGCCCGGAAAGCGTTGTGCCCTCCATTTTGGCTGCTTCACCTGAGACGGGGACCGGTCCAGGAGCTTCAAAACATTAAGTAAGATCAAGACCGGATTTCAAATACAAGGCTTTGGTGCCCGCAAAATTGGTTGTGTAGATTTCTATTCTACGAGCTCGAGGATTAGGTGGGAGGCCCTCTTCCATCCAGCTCGCCTTGAACCGCGCTTTACCACAAATTGCGTGGGTAAGCCAGCCCAGCCTGATGTACTTCAACGTACCAATGTCACAGTACTTGATGCAATATTCCGTGTGGAAACCAGTTCCTTGCCCGACCTATCACAGTACAGGATGCCTTTTGCGGTGTTCCACCTCTGAAGGTATGAACTGTTCGTGGCGTCGAATAATTGCTGTCAAATACAGCCTACCCAACTCACCAGGCTCTGTCTACTGGGCCAGAACATGCCACGCGCTGTTCTATGGAATAAGTACAGTTCAGCTCTCAGCCACCAAGCCCACAATGCTACCTTTGGCAATCATACTGTGCGCCCTGCTGTCCCCCCTCCCATCCCCTATCCTTCGCACACAAGGTGAAGTCATGACATCCACTTGCGTCATCGTGCCTGCATAGCCACTACTACGTTCGTCCGCAAACTTCTCATCCGACTTGATCCAAGTGCCATGGCAAATGCCTTCCGGGAACACATGTGCCCGCTGGGCGCCCATCTTCAGTGCCAGCACACCAAGGTCATGAGAGATCGAGTGGAAGAGACTAGGGATCCGGGGATCGAGCGAGGACGTACTGAGGTCTTCAATGTTCGATTTCAAAGTCCTAGAAACCAGAGAGACATTGGCGTGGAAAAGAGCACCAAAGTCACGGTCCCGGTCCGACGATGCTGAGTCGGGGTATCTAGTCGCTTCACCCAGTATGGCCTCGAAAAGCGTTGCGCGCCAGATGTTGATGTTCTTGTCGCTCGTAAAGACATCCGGCCCAAGAGACGGATCTGATACAGATATTATCAATCAGAGCCAATTTCCGAGCCCTCGCGGCAAAGTGCGTTATTATCATGCATCGAGATTAGACACTTACCTGCATTGCTCTGGGTGACCATGAGCCGCCTCAATTGTCCCAACCTTTCATGGCCTTCACCGTTCATCCCTAGAGCTCCGAATCCAAGCGGCAGGGTGAAGAAGCCATCCATCAGTATGTCCCAGCACATGCTGCGCATGAACTTTGGCCAGGCGCGGTTGAGCCGGTCCGCGTGACGAGCGAGGTAACGCCCGGGGTCTGTTCGCCGCAGAGCCGTGCTTTCAAGGTCCTTGGGCGCCGGGACGAGCGTGGCGATGTTGCCGACGCGCCGGACGATATCCAGGAACAGGGCGCGGAACTCTGGGTCCGCTATGGCGACGTACGAGCTCCCGCTGTTGTAGGAGGCAAGCTGCAGCTTGTTGGCGGCGTTCTCGGACCGCAGAGACTTTGTTTTGGCTTCGTGGTCCGCCCTCATGTCCCTCTTCGCTTGCTCGTGCTGGGACTCGATCGTGTTGATTTCGGACTGGTGCCTATCAGAGAGCTCCTTCTTGTCTCGATCATGCTGCGAGATCAAGGCCTTCCATTCGACCTGCCACCATTTTTCCCTCGCCTGCCATCGACGCTTTTCTTGGTCATGTGTGGCTACCAGCTCTTGAAATCTCACGGCCAATTCATCACTGGTCGTTTGTAAAGTGTTCACGTCATTCTCGAGAGAAGTAATCGTGCTGCGTAGTGCGTCCTTGTCGTCCTCCAGTTTCCGTCTGCCTTGGCTATAGTCCTCTGCATTTCTGTTCGCTTGGGTCATTTGCTGGACCAACTCAAAATTTCTCCTCTCAAGCTGGGCAAGGCCTTGTCGCAAGTCGTGGGTGTGGGTCTGGTAGAATTCTTGTAAGGATATCCAAGCCCTGGAATTCGCCTCAAGAAGAAACCGTTCCTGCTGATCCCACGAGCTGCCTTGCCGGTCATCTCTCCTCAGCCCAGTGGAGTGCGTATCGGCATGGACCGGTGGACTTTCGTCATAGCACTGCAGCGATGGCAAATCAAAGACTGTAGTCGGTAATGGATGAGTTGCGTTGGTTCCGCTTTGATCGCGCATAGTCCCCAAGGCACCAGACGACAACGGGCTCTCAAGCTCATGTGCGCGGGTGGCTGGTTGATCCAGAGTCACATGCCTGTATTGTGAGCCCCCAACGTCCCCAGAAGGGGTAGAAGCCGCTCCTTCATCTCGAGCATCCTGGTCTGCACCCGACTGCAATGTGTCTGTAGTGGATCGGGACTGAAGCTTTCTCTGGGTACGTCGATGTTTTCGCTTCTGCGAGGCATCACCGTGTAGGACTTGGCCTTTCGTGGGTGGATCGCGGGTTTCTGGTGGTGGCGGAGTGGGCTGTGTTTTCAGGCGGTTCAAGCCACCGGGATGTGACTTTCGTTGTTCTGGCCTTGATAGCCAGCCGAAGCACCCCATCCGTTGAATGCTCTGTAGATATCGCCGAGGGAATGTTGTGTAGAAGCACGCGGTAAAACTGATGTTGATATCACTTAGAACTTGAGCCGCCCTGAAAGTCGAAAAGCCATTCTACCGAGACTCATCTGCTCATCCAAGTGTGGAACGCATTGCTTAGGACAAGAAACTCCAAGGTTGGGCGTCTCGGGCGGTGGTGGCGTTCCACCGCCTGATGCAGGCTTTCAGCTCCGCCTCCGCCTCCAATACGGCTTCGCTACACGCACACCCTCTCCCAGCCTTACCTCTGATTTCTCTATCATGTACCGAGAGGGGACCAAGTTTAAGTCCAAAAGGTCTAAGTGTCACGAAATCCCGAAGGTTATCTTGTACATCCTCGACATCGCAGTCCAACTTCATATCAATTGCTTGCTTGATTCGGATATATCCTCGCTCTTCGGTAACACATGAAGCAGCCAAGCGGTAAATACCCATGTCGACTCGAGTCAGTACGCTACTGGCAGAGTCCAATGCGGAGCGAGGAGGCAACTCGCGATCCGACGAGCCAGACTTACACTTCATCATTGCGATTGACTACGGCACGACTTATACCGGTAATTACGTGACTCTCTGGCTAGCCCTCTCTCTCCCGCGACGTTACTCCTCTGACACAGGACATGCAACAGGAGCCGCCTGGGCCTTGACGACGGACCGCCCCCTCACTCTCGGCGATATCAACGTAGTAGAGAATTGGCCCTTCGCTGTCGACAAAAAGGTGCCCTCGGAGTATACGTACTCGGCCTGCAGGTACGGCACGAACTGGGGCTACAACATCGACAGTGACGCCAAAGTACTGCGATACACCAAGCTCAACCTACCCGTTCCTATACGAACCGATGCGCTTCGCATGCTGAGCGACGCCATCAGCGAGCTACACATAACTACTCCGTCCGCAGGGGGCAATCCAAAGGCCGTTGGATCCATCGTCGATTCGGCCCACCTTGTCGCAACCCCAGGCGACGTCGTGGCAGCGTATCTTGAGGAGGTCGTCGATTGCATCAGGACAGACATTGATAGTCGCAGAGGGCAACGACACTGGGAACAATTCCCAATCGATCTGGTCATCACCCACCCGGCGGTCTGTATTCCCAAAACTTGGTCACTAGGTCATATGGCCCGATACTGATCCAGTCCGGTATTAGGAGTGGGATGACCGGGCCAAGAATACCACTTTCAAGGCCGTCAGTACGGCCTTCTCCAAAGTCTTCTTACAGGATGGCGCGGAGCTACGGCACACGTACCTTACCACGGAGCCAGAGGCATGTGCGCAATATACTATGAAGGAGACCCAAGGCGACAACGTGCGAAACCTGCGCAAGGTAGTCTCTAGTCTGTATCAGCGCCGTCATCGAGCAGCAGCTGACTACATGCCGATAGGGGGATTATTTCATCGTCGTCGATGCCGGCGGAGGCACTGTGGTGCGTTATCCCTATCACGTACCTACACTTCCCTTCTCTTCAATCATTACTTTGGCCGCCTCCTTGTACTGACCATTCGGCTCCCAGGACTTGGTGTCGTATCGCGTCGACTCCGTCACCCCGAAGTTCGGGGCCACCATGGAGACGAACGTCACAGGTGCAGCATGCGGCGCCTCGATGATCGACAGGGCCTTTCTCGAGGACTTTCTCCCCGACCGACTGGGGGACGCGGACCACTCACTTCTAATGCACCATGGCGGCGAACCGCGACAAGACTCGACTTACTCGCATGGGACTTTGAGCAAGGGAGAGCAGTTCATGCTGCAGCGCTTCTTGGCGATTAAGCATGCCTTCGCAGGAGTCGATCAGGCACGAGACGAAGTTCCCAATGCCCTGCCTCTGCCCGAGGGCGTGGGGGTGAGAGACAATCGCGAAAAGGGCGTGGTGAATGGTCAATTGCACATGAACTCGTAAGTCGCCCCGACGTTGACTGTATGGTGGTATTTGTAGGACGGGTGGCTCATATTGTAGGCAGATCCGATATAGAGGAGTTGTTTGCCGGCTCCGTGAACGCAACCCTTGATCTGATACGTCGCCAAGTTGCACAGATTCGCGCAAGGGGTCACCAGCCAAAGGTACATAAGTCGATGATATTGCCTCTGTACATGCTGTGACGATGTTACTTATCCATCCCAGTCTATCTTCCTCTCGGGCGGTTTTTCTCGCAGCCCCTATCTGCAAAAGAAAGTGGCCGACCTCGCTCGATCATACGGTAGGATGTCCATGAAGTGCGGGCAAGACAGGTATGATCTTCACCCGCTCATAAGCCCCTTTAATCCTACTAACAGGATCTACTAGCTGGTCGGCCGTGGCGAAGGGCGCTGTCCTCATAGGCGGCGGGGTCGATTGTCAAGTGCCGCCAGAGGTGACTCAAGCCCCGGAGCATGTTGGGATCAAAGTGGCAACACATTTTACCGCTTACGATCACGCCGAGTCCCAGAGATACACAGATAGCTTTGACCTAGTCAGTCGCGCGTGCAGGAACATCCGATGGCTCGTTGCCAAGGGCGACTTGATCACGCACAACCAACCAATCGTGAGGCGCGAGACGATCGTGCGGAAGATGTCATCGGCCGGGAATAGAAGGGGCACCCTCGTAGTAGTGCGCGACAAGCGAGATGCGCCCAGTCACCAGATGGAGTCGTATTTTGAAGAAGGAAAAGGCAGGTCACCCCCCCCCCAAGTCCGGCAAGATGACAAGATGACAAGTGCTGACATGCTGCAAACATCCAGACGGGCAGCACGTGGACTACCTTGAATTTGACTTGAGCAAACTGGATAACGAGCGGGAAATAACGCCCAATCAGCTGCAGGATCTCAAGAACGAAGGTCTTTATCGCATCGAGAAGATCCCCGGTGACTCGCATCGGGAATACCACCGCGTCGAGATGCAGATAGAGATCAACGTCCACTTTGAATATATGCACCTGATTCTAACCTGTGGCAGAAAAGTTCTGGAAGAATGGTTCTCTAGGTAGGCGGAAGCCACAATGCAATCTCAACTCTTCCTTAGCAATCAATTAGAAACCGATCTGGGTATTTATTGGTCTCTTAGTACCTACAGCCCCATTGAAGTAGACTTCGTAGCAAGCTGAACACACGAATCTATTCTGAGAATCCAAATCTATACGTGTATTGGTCCAGCATCTCCATGAATGTCGGGAAACGTTTGGAGTGGAATGGTCCTTGATACTGGCGTTTGCCTGCGTCAGGGGGTGGGGTGTGTAGAGCAAAATAACCGGCTGGCCGAGCCTGCTTCCATCTACAATGCAGAATATCAGCCATAATCAACTCAGCCTGGTTGAATAAGGCATCTGACACCCTCATTGGGCCGAAAGAGCAATGTACCGTCAAGTATCGGCATTTTTGACAGGGTTTAGTCGATGGATTCCTGCAACTTCGACGCCCTGTCACACCCATAGTACATATGGGACCAAATCACCGCCCGCATAGGTACTAGATACAGGTGAACACAGTGGCAAGTCGGGGTCTGCCTAGTCCTACATTCTGGGCTCTCTCGAGTGCCTTTGCGCCTCAAAGCAAGGCTTCCGTGTGAGGCCAGAGTGGAGAACGAGAAGAAGAAAAGCGAGAATGAAACCTCACACCATTAGCGAGCATCTACCCAAGACCTGGATTGCAGGGTTGACATTCTACAAGTCAAAAGACCGCATATTGTTCAAACAGCCCCGAGTACATCTTTTGGAGTTGTTGAACATGGAGTCGTGGGAGTCCAATCCGTCCAAAATCTACACCACCAATCAGACGCTATGGGTCGAGCTCATGAACCAGAGCACGTCCGAGTGGTCGCTAGGTTGGCTACCGGCCAATGTATATGCTATCAACGGCACGTTAGCCTCCAGCAACCCACCTGGCCAGTTTCCCGACGACGCTTTTGTCATCGAGGGCGCGGGCGCCACTACGGCCGGGGGCGCGTCAATTGAGAACCTCGTCTTCGGCCTGGCCACGGCTGCGGTGCTGTTACCCGGCATTATATGGCTGTCGAAGACATGGTGCATGAGCGCGTGGAGTGCTTTGCGCGAGCGACTCTTGGGTCCGGGGAGACGAGCGCGAAAGCCAGTCAGGTCTCGCCACAGGGGACATTCGACGAAGATGCGACCAGTGCCTAGAGGTGACGGCAAGGGCGGCAGGCATGTCCACAGTCGGATCAGCAGAGGGAGAAACGGCGCCTTGGCCGAGACAGAGAGTGGTGGCAGAGAGGAGATGAACCTAGAGATCACATACCCGAGTGCTCAGAACTTCAAGGAAGAGCTGCTATCCAAGTACTACGAAAGAGTCGTTTCGGAGCTCGAAATGCTCGACGATCGTGGCGGAAACGGCGACGGCGAGCAGGCCCTGGGTGCGAGAGCGACTGTCGGTAACACGATTACCCCCTCTGCCCCGCGCGCCGTCTCCGTCGCCGACATCGAGGCCCTGCACGAGCTCGTGCGGAAGCGCTACGGCTTCGAGCTCCAGATCTTCGGGCAGAGCCGGCCGCAAGACCCAGCGATCGTGCTCGATTTGCGCGATCGGAGCAAGGCCGCGCTGGACGAAATCGACCGGACGGTGGCCGAGTGGACGAGTCCGGCACATGAATGGAACACCGACGAGAGACAGTATCTCAACAATATCGTGACGGTATTGAAGGCGTTTAGGCGTCGCTGATGATGGTGGTCTAGAAGAAAGACGCTTACCTACACTCGAGCGGCCGTACTGCTACGCATACGTCCTCGCCTAATGGGGGGTGAAAGCCAGACCCGGGGTCAATACGATGTCATTGAAGGCTTTCAATAGAATGAGGCTTAAAGTCTTGGTTAGAAGCTGGGCATTGTGTGTACTATCCGTATTATGACAAGCCATTGAACTTCAGTATCCTCGATGATCTTCGTTTGTCGCAGAAAGTCCGTTCTCAAAAAACAGTCGACTTGATTATGCGGCGAGGATATTTAGCACACGTGCGACAGAATCAAGAGAGCCTGGCTGTGAATGATGAACATGGATGTTGCACAGCGGGGGCACGTAGCAACTGAGCGGCCGAAATACAACACGCGCCCGGAGATTCTCTCGCTGAGTGGAACTACGGGTGTTTTCTAGGAAAAGAGAGATTCAGAAGATGCTGATCGCGACCAGCGTAGGTGGCGATTGACTGCAATCTCCCGGCCACCCATCAATGGGGTTGCGGAACAAGAGTCATGACATCAGCTAGGACCAAGGCTGACGTTGGAAAGTGGTCTGACAATAGCGGCTAAGGCCGTTATTACAGATTTCATTAATAGTCTAGGTTCCGAGTTTTTGCCAAGTCGTCCGCCGCGACGAAGGAGAGATGGGAAACCAGATCTAGGCCCCCCTTTTTGATGCGTCTTGTATCCGCACTTGTGCTCTCAGCACTCAAAGACCCCTATTACCTGCTCACGGCATACTGGTAGAGAGAGAGCTATTCTGAAGACGTTCAGCCCAACGCATGCCAAGCAGGCGAAACCGTGAAGCTTCAGCTACAGCTCAGCTGTCAGACGCCGGGCAAGGAGCGACATTACGGCTAGTTACGTTGGAGCGGCAACTCCACGCATAGCCAAGTCACGGGGAAGACGGGATGGGGGATTCGCTGACCGGCTTTGTCTCCGGCGCTAGCTAGAGCGGCTTGGTCTTGGTCGCTCCGAACTCTAATTCTCGCCCTCCTTCACGTACCCACGGGCTTGGACGGACGGGTAGTGGTATATAACCGGAAGCATACTTCTCGCTTGGGACGAACTCTGTTTCCAAACCCATCAGCCCCAGCCCCGCATGATCGCGACCAGCCGACCAATGTCCTACAGCAGCGCGTACAGCTAGTGACACATCCTTTGCACCCCGAATGCGCATCTCCAAAGAGCGTTCTCCAATGGATAGATCCTTCCTGGCATTTTTGGGGCAGACAGGTCTCCAAACGGTCAATAACGAGCGGCCAGGGAAGTATGTCCTCGACCATTCGGATCGCTCTCCAACGTTGCGTTTCTCCAACACCCCAAGATGCGAGCTACCAGTCCCAGAAGAGAGTCAAAACGAAGACCGCTAGCCCTGATACAGTAGGAGTCGAACCTATCCATTTCATCATGCAGCTCTTCCTTGTCCCCTACGTCACAATCGAGATTGGTCTTTGATCTCCCCAGGGTGTGGGTCTGCGATCCTAAACATCCCGCGAACCCGTTACCCCGGACCCGATATGTTCCTCCCCACAGCCGCTCAAACGTCAATCCCGTCGATCTGGCCCCCCTTCGCCAGGCAAGACAGGGAAAAAAGCTCGTCTTGGCGAGAGAGGGCAAGCTGAGTTCGAGGCTAACGTCTCCAACGGGGACGACGCCCCAGAAGTCCAGTACTGGCGCCACCGTGAGACAGCCACTGGTATGCCGCCTACGCAGCGGCCGCAAAGTGATGGACTGGCCATGGCATCGCTAGGTCATACTGTAACCCATATCCTGATCTTGGCTGGCGACCGTTTCTGTCTCTTACCCATAACCAGACCAGTTTCAGATTGCCTTTTAGACGGCCCATTATTAGCTGGCTGCACTGTACAGTAGCTGAGGCGAGACCGTTCTCTCTTCTTCTCTTGCTCATGCGTCTACTGCAAAGATAAGCTCAGTCGGGGGCCAACCCCCTCGGGATCCATCTTAACTTTCTTCTGCTTCAAACACCTATTGTTAGAAAATACGATACGATTGAAGAGATCAATATCGTCACCACGTCGCTCTAACCCGTTGGCAGCGCTTCATTGTTTCTCCCAATGAAGCGCCCTGCATCGTCACCACACATCCGCAGGAGCTAGCAGCAGCAGCAGCAGCAGCAGCAGCCATGTCCACTGCCGACATCGACCCCGGGCCCCCGGCCCAGCATCAGCCCCGTGGCGGCTACCTCACGCCGCCATGGTACCAGGAGCAGAAGCCGTCGGTGGAGGAGATGAACATCATCAGCATCATCTGGGGCTTCTCCCTCGCCTGCGCCTGCTTCACCTTCGTCAAGGCCAGCAAGCAGACGTGGTGCTGCCTCTACCGCTGGCACCGGCGGCGGCGGCGCGAACAGCGGCACCGACAGCAGCAGAAAAGCCACAATCAAATCTTCACGACGTCCCTGTCGCTGCGGCGTGAGACCAGCCACCGGAGCAGCCAGGGCCAGAGCTACTACACCCGGCCCACGCGCCTCCTCATCCTCAACGGCTACCTGGCCATGGTCTGGGCCGAGTGGCTCGTCAGCGTCGCCTTCGGCATCCTGGCCTGGTTCTACCTGAACCCGCGGCTCGTCGTCGAGGGCTCCTTCTGGGTCTTCTTCGGCTTCCTCTGCCTCTGGACCGTGCAGATGCAGTGCATCCTGCAGATCCTCGTCAACCGCGTCGCCCTCCTCATGCTGACCGGCTCCGACCGCCGGTGCGCCTGGCGCCTGCGCTGGGGCATCGCCGCCTTCGTCGGCGTCATCAACGTCAGCTGCTTCGTCGTCTGGATCCCCGCCCGCCTGCAGATCTCGGACCGCTGGATCGAGGCCAACCGCGTCTGGGACCGCACCGAGAAGGCCCTGTTTGCGGCGGCGGACATCGCGCTCAACATGATGTTCCTCTACCTCGTCCGCACCAAGCTCATCGCCAACGGGCTGCAGAAGTACCGCCGCCTGTTCTGGACCAACTGCGTCGCCGTGTTCCTCTCGCTATCGCTTGACGTAAGTTCCTCCTATGCCTTGATATAACAACATTCGCCACCCGCGCCCACCGCAATAGTATATCCGAGCCATGCAAGAAGAAAGAACAAAAGAATGCTGACACCGATACCCCCTCCAGGTCGTCTTAATAGGCGTCATGTCCCTCCCCGACGACGCCGTCTACCTCCAATTCCACCCCCTCGTCTACCTCCTCAAACTCCACATCGAGATGAACCTGGCCGAGCTGCTCGCCAAAATCGTCCGCGCCAGCAACGAGCTCAACGAGTGCGGCGGCGTCGGCGGCGTCGAGGGCGGCGGCAGCGGCAGCAGCGGCCAGAGCAGCGGCGGGCAGCTGAGCAAAGCTGTCGCCATCGACTTCGACATCTACTCGTCCCACACCAACACGACGACCGGACAGGGCAGCATCCATAACATCACCAACACAAACACCAACACCACCAACAACGGCAGCGGTAGTAATAGTATACCTTCGAATCCGCCGCCGGGCGTCCGACGGAACAACAGCAACAACAACCACTACTTTGACCTGGAAATGGGCCTGCACGTACCCCCCGACGCCAAGGCCGACATCGACAGCCACCACCACTCGGGCCTCTGGAGGAAGGCCGTAGCAGAAGAGGACCGGAGCCTGAACAACGAGGCGCGACGGCTGGGCGTCGGCGCGGACCCGATCACTCCTGGCCTGAGTCCCACGGGACTCCGGGGAGGCGGCGGTAGCGGAACGCCGAGTATCGAGCGCCATTCTTCAGGCAGCGAATTGATGAAAATACCATCTGATGGTTCATAAAAAGGGAGTTTTTTGAAAACTTGGTGGACACATAGCGAGGAGTTTCGGAGGGGTTCTAAATGAATGAATGAAAAGCCACATACAGTTGTTAGCCGACTTGATCTACGATTGTAATATCAAATCAAAGCATTCCTGTCAATGGGGCATGTTGCCCGGCAGGCCAAAATGAGGAGTCCAGATCACACGCTCATCAAGAAGATAGATAGATGTATTCGCTATCAGATTCACGTGAAATGGGGGGTTCTTTCTTTTTCATCTGGCAGGTTTAGGCCGCACCCCCAAACTTGGCTTGCCACTCCGCGTTGGCCTTCTTCTGGCGGTCCCAGTCCTTCTTCAGCTTCTTCAGCTGGCTCTTGGGGACTTCGCTGCCGTCCTTCATCTTCGTGGGCATGCCCTCGCCGTCCCACTCGCTATAGCGCTCGTCGCTCCGGTACATGTCCTCAGCCTTGGCCTTGGCCTTCTCCCACTTCTCCTGGTCGGCCTTCTCGCGCGCCAACCTGGCCTCCTCCTTAGCTCGCGCCTTCTCGGCCTCCTTGGCCGCCTTCTCATCGCGCGTCTTGATGAGCTCGGCAGCAGGGATGAACTTGATCAGCGAGGGCTGGTTGTCCGGCCTGTCGTCCAGGTAGACGCCGATATTTGTCAAATCGTAATCGCGGATGCGGTCGCTGAGAGCCAGAATGGGCTTCTTGGCATCAGGCGACAGAGTGGGCGCAACACGACGCAGCTCATCTCGTAAGCGAGAGACGGAACGAAGGTAGGGCATACCCAGCTGCTCGGGATCGCGCACCCCGGATGAAGCAAGAGCATCGAAGTCGGTGTCAGGCGACTGCGAGAGAAGACTTGTGATGGCATCCGACGAGGCAAGGTTAAGATCCTGGACGTCTTTGACGACTGCCGCACGAACATCCTGATAGGGTTTCACTGCAACAGCAGGTTCCAAGTTTGCCGCCGCCGCAGCAGACACCCAGCCTAGTCCGTCGTACGGAGGCTTTGCGTTAGCATCCAGACCAAGGATGCCCACAATCTTTGTGATCCACCTCGCAGACGCCTCCAGAGAAGCCAAGTCCATGTCGGATTTGTGCTCGGCGATATGAATGTTGGCCTTTCTGATGAGCTCGAGGATGGCGCGCAGTGCTTGAGGAGTGTCGAAGGAGTTGATGAGCCCAGCCTCCAGATCCTTCTTGGCCTGCTCCAGATCAGCTGCCAAGCCTTCGGCTGGTTTGTCGCTAAGCGAGAGATCCTTGACACCATTCTGAGCCACAGAGGTGCCACTCGCTTCTGCCAGTAGCGACTTGGTGTTGATGAAGAAGTTCTGAAATGTCAGCATACTGTGATCAGCCATTGTAGATTGGGACACTTACATTGACCGCGCTTTCCCAGTTATCAGCCTGAGTCCGCATGTCAGGAGAGATCTCAACCCCGTCATTCCATCTGCCCAGGAGAAATACGATTCGCATAGATCGAGCTGTGTATGACGAAGCCAGGGCATCCTTGATGGTCTGGAAGTTCTTCAAGGACTTGGACATCTTAGACCCCGAAATGGACAAATGGCCCATGTGCAAGAAGTAGTTGACCCAATTGTGTTCGTGGCCGTGCTCGCAGTAGAATGCTTCACTTTGCGCCAGCTCATTGTCGTGATGAGGGAACGCAAGATCGACACCTCCGGAGTGCAGATCCATGCGAGAGCCAAGGTGATCAGAGGCCATTACGGAGCACTCAATATGCCAGCCAGGTCGGCCATTGCCCCATTTGCTGGGCCAGTAGGGCTCACCGGCCTTCGACTTCTTCCACAGGGCAAAATCACCCGAGCTCTTCTTTCCTCCCAGACTCTTGGACAAAGAGCCCTCGCCCTCCTCTTGCAGCGCCTTGTCGCCTCGGCAATCCGGGCGCAATCTGGCGTAAGGGTTTCCAGCCTTCTCGAATGAGGTGATGTCAAAGTACACCGACCCCTCGGCTTCGTATGCGTATCCCTTCTCCACTATGCGCTCGACGAACTTGGCGATTTGCGGGACGTACTCGGTGACCCTTGTTACAATGTCCGGGCGGAGGACGTTGAGGTTGTCCATATCGTCTGTAAATTCACCTTCCATGAACTTGGTCAAGTCGGTGAACATGGACTGGTCGCTCGTATCAATGGTTTCCTTGTACAGTGAGTCGAGGTAAGGTAGGAGAATCTCGTCCGCCATGCCGAAGATGGTGTTCTTGCTCATGGCAATGACTGCTTGCGTCATGTTGCTGATGTGCATCTTCAGCTTCGCTTCGTCGTCGCCGGGCCGTCCCTCCCCGGATATGGTGCCTCCAGCCAAGACCTTGCCGTACGCCGCATCTCGTCGGGGTATGTAGTTGTTGGTGTCTAGTTCAGCGCCCTCGGGATCGATCAAGAGCGGGAGGTTGCTCTTCGCGTACGCTTGGAAGGCAGCCTTGGCCAGTTCGGCGATCTGCGCATCTGTGTAGCCCTTCTTCTTTTCGAGGTCGAGCAATCGTTGCCGGCGGGCCTTGATGATAATCTGGGAGAAGGCAATTAGCTATGCCGGAGCGCTGACTACTTGCAAAGGGTCTGCTCGGCACGTACTTTGTCGTCCACATCTGTGAAGTTCATGACAAACTTGACGTCGAATCCGAAGTAGTGCATCAAGATGCGACGGATGATATCGGTGGAGACATAGTTGCGGGCGTGCCCCAAGTGGCTCTGATCGTAGACAGTCGGACCGCATGCGTACCAGGAGAGCTTGCCCTTCTCGATGGGTGTGAAGGGCACCGGTCCGCCGGGTTTCAGCGAGTTGTGGACTTTGATCGAGTCCATGATGGTGGGGCGGGTCGCGATGCCTCTTCTGGGTGCAGCTAGTATGCGAGAGCGGAAGATTGCAATTTGGGGCGTGATGCGACGGGAGAGGAGGTTCATCAAGCCTTAAAAGGACCAAGGGCGCCCCCAATAGAAAGGAGAGGAGTTTGGGCGGTGGGCAGAAGGGGAGGAATACGAGAAGGCAAGGGCGGAGACAACCAAAGAATTGTGTCACGTCGAGAGAGTCAGCTCACGGAACGCAGCATATGGTGGTGGGAGCACACCGGATCGACAGTAAGAGTCACTCAATTCTGCTCTGTCTGGGATGCGCAATAGTGCCTTGGGAGGGTGGTACAAACAGATGTACCGACTCGGCATGCGACTTGCATGAGAAGATCCCGCGATTTCGCAGCTGCTGATTCGACGATGACCTGATTAGCGCTATCAGCCTTGCATTCCACGGGGTATCTCAGCTCGTATTGCCCAATTGAATGCCCCCAAAACCAGGTCCAGCTTGGCGGGGTAGCAAAACCCAAGCCACCCCTCAATCCATGCACTCCATAAACCCTGTCAGCCTTTCAATCGGCTCTCTGAAATTTTTGGATGGCCGCCCAGCAGTTTCGCGACAGCTAAATTTCAGCGGAGCGACATAGTGTTCTCGATCAACCTCCGAGAGCAGGGAACAGTTTTTTTTCCATTCATCACATTGCGAATTGCAGACTTCTTTGCGGCAATCGCATATTATTATATGCAGATTTAATGATGGGCGCAATTTCTCCGTTTCTCGAGCCTGGCAACCGGACCAATGCCAACTCGCTCGCCATTGTCCATCTGTCGCGCGACAACCTTATGCCCGTCATCCTGCAAGACAGCAAAGGAGAAGTGGACGGATATGCCGAGGGCTCAGTCATCAACACGCGATTTGGTTCCTTCCCGCACACGACCTTGATCAATCAGCCATGGGGCGCTCAGGTCCGGGCTTCCATCGTCGACACCGGCTCGAGAGGTCGCAAGAGAAAGGTGCAGGATCAAGAAGCAGCTGTTGAAGATTCCGAAGGAGCTGGGTCTGCCACGACTCCAGGTCAAGCTACGCCTAAAGGTCCCGAGACCGCCTCGAGCGGCTTCATCCACATATTACCACCGACACCAGAAGTATGGACAACGAGTCTGCCACATCGAACCCAGGTGGTCTACACGCCGGATTACAGCTACATCTTGCACCGGATACGTGCCCGTCCCGGCATGCGAATAATAGAGGCTGGTGCCGGCAGTGGAAGCTTCACGCACGCTTCGGTGCGAGCGGTGTACAGCGGATACCCCAAGGCAGACGATGACGCGAGGGGAAAGGTCTACAGCTTCGAGTTCAACGAAGACCGATTTCACAAGATGGAGGCAGAGGTCGAAGCTCACGGGCTCAAGGACCTGGTCAAGGTTTCGCATCGAGACGTTTACAACAATGGCTTCTTGGTCGACGGTAAAAGTCCCGAAGCCGAGTGTGTCTTCTTGGATCTGCCAGCCCCTTGGAAGGCGTTACATCATCTGTCAAGAAGCAAGCCGGCCGGCGTGGAACAGGATGAGCCCTGGGTGTCACCTCTGCGGTCCGATCGTACCGTCCATCTTTGCTCCTTTTCCCCCTGTATCGAGCAAGTGACGAAGACTGTGGAGGTCATGCGTCAACTTGGCTGGATGCAAATTGAAATGGTCGAGGTTTCTCACAAGCGGGTCAATGTGATGCGGGAGCGTGTCGGCCTGAACATGCCCACAGACCGGGGTTCTAATCTATCTCCTTACGATGTGGGCGAAGCAGTGCAGCGGCTGAGGGAGGTTGAGTCGAAATCCAAGGAGTTTCACGAACGAACCCAAGGCGCAGAGAACGGAGATGCGGACGTCGATATGGACGATGCGCCGGAAGCGCAAAAGTCCAACGGCACACCCGCGAAAGGCGCCAACGAGTCTAAGGCGCCCATTGTCTCTTCAGGAAAGCCGTACATGATGGGCCGGCTTATACATAGGACGGAGCCAGAAATCAAGACGCACACCTCGTATCTGGTCTTCGCTGTCATGCCACAAGAATGGACAGAAGAGCAGGAAGCGGCGGCTTTTGCCCAGTGGCCTTGCGGTCAGGAGAGCAAAGTCATTGGCAAATTGGACAAGGAGTCGAGGAAGAGGGAGAAGAGAGAGCTACTTCACGCCAAGAGCAAGAGCAAGCGGAAGCGAGGAAAGGATGGGGAGGCCGAAGAAACTGGAGAAACCGAGGTGGACAACGAGAAGGATGTCAAGCGGTCCAAACCAGATCCCGAAGTAGCTTCTTCTTAAGTCTATCTTACATAATGTAAAAGACCTACATAGTAGTACACGTAGACAGCAGACACATCAGTAATTGATACCCCATTTTGTCTGCCATGTTGAACCGTGATTTCCTTGGCCTATGCTGTTGTTCAACGCCAAAAAGACAGTCCATGATGCACGTTCGTAGCGAGTGACGATCAATGCGTTTTTACCCCACACTGTCAGCGAAAATAAGCATTGCCAAGAAGCGGGTAGTGCTTGGCACTCGCTGTTTCAGAAGCAGCTTGCAGCACCTCCCTTGACCAATCCTGTCCCTAGATTGTATCCATTCGAACTGCCGAAGTAGTCGGATATAGTGTTTTGGTAACCAAGGTTAGGATAACAGCATGCATCATCGTAATCCTGGTTTATTCATAGACAAGCGCTTTAACCACGAGTCGAGGGACCGAAAGGCCACAACTCTTGGTTTGAGGTCCCCAGCCATCCAGGTATCTCACGGCCCTCCTCGTATTCAACTTCAATGGGCCCGTCCACGATCGAACTGGTGCCCGCATATGTACTCGACAGCTTCGGCTTCATGCGATAGACACGCAGCCTCATGCCGGTTTCATGGCCTTGACGGCTTTGTCCAGAGTCAGTAGATGAAACTACAAGGGGTGTGTTTGCTGTCATTCCATTCCGACCAATATGGCAAGAAAGCAGCTGCATCGCTCTGCAATGCAACTCTGGCCGGGGGCGAAGCAAGACTATCAAGGTTTGGTTCGGCGCCGGCTTCGCCAATGGATGACGCCAACATAGCCACGAGGGGAGACAGCACGTCAAGTTGGCCACCGATCCTCAGCTCCAGCTGGTTACTGAACAGGGCTCATGGAGGAAGCGGTGGGCGGCCTTTCGCGTCTCTGCAGGGCCGGCCCCGACGACTGGACGCACTGGAACTGGGAGGATGCCAAGGCGGGGTAGGTGCTCGTCGTCAATCTTGTCAATTCCAAGCGACATGTGCCGGGCGTTTTTGAAAGACGCTTGCATATACGCTAGGTCGGTGCTAGCAGTCGTGCTAATCCGTTCAGGGGACAGGCGTCACGACGGGTCGGGAACTCTGACTTCAGACCAACCTACCCTTGTTTTCCAATTGATGGCAGACGGGCCAATAGGCCACCACCACATGCTGCAATAGGCCATCCAACAAGAGGACTTGAAAACCTCCAGTCAGATCGTCAGTCGCTTGCGATTGTAGCCATACAGAACAAACGTGCCACGCTGTATCACCTTGAATTCGCTCGAGGTTCCCGTCCCGTAGCCACGGGGTGCTGTGGATATATTTCCGCCATGGCAATACGAGCTACGCAACCTGTCCGGAAGCCGGCTCGACCATCAGCTCAGGGGCAAGCGATCTGATCTGAGGGGTGGGGTTGTGGAATCAAGCTTTGCGGCATTGCTTGGGGCCGCGCCCGTGCCGCTTAGCCGGGATGGCTGAAGCACGACGCCGATTACGTACATCCGTGGATGAGTGAGCTGGCGTTTCGAAATCCGCCCATTCCATTAGGTCATATCCTTCAATTCAAGGGTCCTGTTCCGTTTGTAAGCTAATCCGTCAGCTCGTGGCTCGGTGGTTTGTTCGTCCCCTAGGTACTGTAGTGGCCGGCCGGCTATCGGAACCCAATATGATACCACTGGCGGAAACAGGCTGGCCAATGGATCGCCATGGCTCACAGACAGTCTTGTTCGTCCCCCTCATGCGCATGATGATGGCGTAGATCTAGAACTCCGGCCAATGATCCTCCTCCCGCCGTCCTAACACATTGGCTTTGACACCGCCTCCTGAGTCCTGCCACCTTCAGTCGAACATCGGGCTAGTGCAACTCCTTCCCACAGACACGTACGCAGTGGGGTGAAAGTCAATCAGCCATGCTGCTTGTCAGACTGCGTCAATGTAGTGCCAGGTAGAGAGGTGGCCAGTCTCGGGATATAAGTAAAGCTTCCTGGGCCCTCGATGTCCAGACTGTCTTGTTTTCATCATTCTCACGGTCATACCAACAATAACTCATCAACCTTATCACCAATACCTATTATTCCTTTAACCTTCCCCCTCAAAGTTCACCAATACCAGTCAAGATGTTCGGATTCGGTATGCTACCTTCCGCCCTTCTATATCCATCTGATATGATTGGTACCTTATAAGAACGCATCATCACTAACACCATCCACTCAGGCAAGGCCAAGGAGCACCGTGACGATGTCTACCGCGACGACTTCGACCCCAAGCAGCACGAGTCCTCGTTTCTGCACGAGGCCGTGGCCGGCGGCGCCGCCTTTGAGGCCATGAAGCTGTGGGAGGACCGCCAGCGCAAGAACGGCGAGGTCGTCAAGCACGGCTTCGCCAAGGAGATGCTTGCTGGCCTCGCCGCCGCCGAGGTCGACAAGCTGGTCGAGACCAAGGGCATGGACGCCCTCGACCGCGAGAAGGCCAAGCACCACGCCAAGGAGCAGGCCGAGCACCTGTACGAGCAGCAGCACGGCCAGTACGAAGAGTACAACCCGTAAGTCCTATTCCTATCCGAAAAACGATTTGTGACATGTTGGGTGAGGGCTTTTCGACTAACGGCTCAATACAGCAACCAAAACTCCCGCCACGAGACCATGAACTACTAAGTGTTCATGATCACTCAATGGGGCGTATGCCATCACGCTTTTATGAAACTTCAATAGCACCATCAGCTTAAGCAAATCGATGAGACACAATACAATATTGTTAAATAACTATTTGCCTTTTTGAACTGTGAAAACATTAGTGACTGTTGACATGGACGCGGATTATACCAAAGGAGAAAAAAAAACACAGGCTTATATCAACGTCAATGACGGCCGTTTTGTCGCAGAGTTCCCTTACTCATTCCCGTGTAAGGTCGGGGTCAAGACGAACGGCACCTAGTTAAGTTTTAGATGAGATCTCAGGCTTCGGTGGTAAAACAAACATGGATTTCAGTTTCTGACTACCGGCTGTAATCTTCATGCTCACAATGCTTAAGTGAGATATATCGATATTCAGGAGCGTCTTCAGTGTTCATAACCTCATCTGACTAGAGACCTACATTACCTAGTCATTTAAAAAGGTTGGACAGGTATGATTGACGGCAATTGCTGTTCAGCAAACCTCTCACTGCATAACCTGGATGGGCAAGTCAAATCCGTTGCCTTCAGAATATACTTAGTAAGGGAAGTTGAAAGTAACCAAGCAGGGTGATATGTTAATGTTGACGGTTTCGCAACATGTGACCGTTCACTCGCGAGATATAAGGGTAGACTGGACGAACATTTCCCAACCAGGAGATATCACATACAGGAGTGGAGAAGCTCCCAATGCCCATCACGGCGTACTGCGCTCAGCCGTCAGAGACATCGAACACGTCGGCCCATGATGGCCATGGTCGGAAGCTCGATCAGGGGAGGATAAATTGTCAATACTTTCCTATCTGGTATTGCTCTAGACTTCGTCGACTTTATTTCTAGCTTCCTACCACATCTGCGATTATTCAACGCGCCAGAGTTCGCTGTCGGATATGTACCTTGCCAGATGCTGGTCAAGGATGGCGCCTTTCCCGCCCATGTCCTGGTACAGGGGATATATCCACCTGAAGTCCCATATTGACCAATCTTTTCATGCTCCCAGCTTCGAGGGTGGCATTGAGGAGCCGGGAGCGGCGTTCGGCAAGAGATGTATGGATTGCGCAAAAAGCACCATATCTAAACGCTTCGGTATCTTTCCATTTTAACCCTGCATTTTGCCCCAAAACGCCATGGAATAACAACAATCATGACCCTATCGTGAGTGATCCGCCGTCGCTTATCCGCGGGGGCCTCCACGGCCGCTCGCCCGAGCTCTGCTGACCGTTGCACGTCCTCTGGCCAAACCAACACCACGGCCTCGGGCGTTTCGACTTCGGAACATGGGCGCGTTTCTGTTGTTGATGTTCGTTAGTAAAAGATCTCTTTTCTCGAGGTTCGCAAAGGTTGGTCCATACTTCAACATGTCGGGTACGATAAAGAAGCGCACATGGCTGCCGCGAATGTAGACCTGGTCGAGATGGCTGACACGGCCGTCGCGTGCAGTGACGGTGATATCTTTCAGCTGCACGTTCATGTTGTCCTCAGCTAGAAGTCACATCTGTGTTAGCAATGCTCGTGACAACCCGTGGAAGAGAGAGGGAGAGAACGTACCCTCTAACAGCTTGCCGCGATACGTCTGGCCAGACGTGATCTCGAGGGTAACGATATGGCCTTGGGCCTCGTTAAGAAGCTTGATGGGAATGCCGATTGTGGACGTCATTTTGAGATAATGATATGCGATCGAGCCAGGTGTGGCGGTTAGCGATGCTGGTCGTTGTGTTCGTCGCGTGTCGCGTAATTACTGCTTCGGCGGCTGGCGGTCTCAATCAATCTTCCTAGGCGAGGCTGCAGTTGAGTTTAAACATTTGGAGCTCCCTCTAGCTTGGCTGGGACCACCGACCACAGTTTTGCCGGCCACTGCTCACCGAGGCTGACCGCCTTCTGCATTAGCTCACCTTAGGTGAACAGGTTCCTGAGCTTGACCCCTGCCAATTTACCCCACCAAAAGACGGAAGCTGCCCCTCCATTGAACCGCACGACGAAACCCGACTGACGGTTTTGCGACAGCCAAAAGTTGACTCACATCGTCTGACTCGAAGCTATTTGCTGCTTACAATTTCCGGTCACTCGCACAGCAAAAACGCCCCGAGTCTGACCGACAGTCGTCATTGCCTTCGTTTTTCCAGAAATCGCCACACGAATTATCCAGAACGATGTCGACTGAGCCCGAGGCGCCCACCCAGGCCGCCCCGGCCGCTGCGCAGGATGCTACCGCTGCTGCCCCGGCGAAGCAGCTGGTCGACCCCTGGAACGTGGCCGGCGAGATTGGCGAGGACGGCAAGGCCAAGGCCATCAACTACACGAAGCTTGTCGAGGAGTTCGGCACCAAGCTGATCGACCAGACTCTGCTGGATCGCTTCGAGCGCTTGACCGGCCACAAGCCCCACCGATTCCTGCGACGAAAGATCGTCTTCAGCGAACGCGACTTCAGCCTGATCCTAGACAAGTACGAGAAGGTACGGGCGACACTCCGCAAAGGAATTTGTATATAGGGGCATACACTGACTGGGTGTTTGCTAGAATGAACCCTTCTTTCTGTACACCGGCCGAGGGCCTAGCTCCGACAGCATGCACATTGGCCACACCCAGATTTTCGACTTCTGCAAGTGAGTAGACTTGGTCTACGTTATACCAGTATTTGGCGGCTCAGGCAGAGCTAAACATGGAATTAGGTGGCTCCAGGATGTGTTCGACGTGCCATTGATCATCATGCTTACGGATGGTAAGTCCTTTTGGGAGTGGAGATTAATCTTGACTCGTTGCTGATGTATGTACAGACGAGAAGTTCTTGTTCTCGGATAAGCGCTCAGTTGAAGAGGTCATGGGATACACCAAGACCAACGTGAAGGATATCATTGCCATTGGCTTCGACCCGGAGAAAACCTTCATTTTCTCTGACTATGATTTCATGGGCGGCGCATTCTACAAGAACATCACCAGATTCTCCAAGCTGGTCTCCTACAACACTGCACGGGCTGTATTTGGCTTTGATGAAAGGTCAGCACTTATACCGCGGTTCAGACCCTGGGTATAATCTTTGATTGCTAACAAACAGTAGCTCCAACATTGGCAAGATCCACTTTGCCAGTATCCAGGGTGCAACAGCTTTTGCCTCATCGTTCCCGCATATCTTCGGCGAAGATGAGAAATACTCCAACACCATTCCTTGCCTCATTCCCTGTGCGATTGACCAAGATCCCTACTTCCGCCTGACACGAGATTGCGCAGCCCGCTTGCACTATGCCAAGCCCTCGCTGATTCACTCTCGCTTCTTGGATGCCCTTCAAGGACCTGGTTCGAAGATGTCAGCAAGTATCGACAGTTCCGCCATCTTCATGACGGACACGGCCAACCAGATCAAGAACAAGGTCAACAAGTACGCTTTCTCTGGAGGCCAGGAGACTGCCGAGGAGCAGCGGAGGCTTGGTGGCAACCCGGATGTCGATGTCTCATACCAGTACTTACAGTTCTTCATGGAGGATGATGCTGTATGTTGTTCCCAATATTTCCGATCCCAGTATCTTGCTGACAATTTCTAGGAATACGCAAAGATTGGGGAGAGCTACCGAAAAGGAGAGATGCTGACTGGCGAGGTACGTTTTATGCTGCACCCCTTATTCTGATTGAAGCTAATGTTGGCATAATCACTAGCTCAAAGCAATCTGCATAAAGCATCTGCAAGAATACGTCAAGTCCTTCCAAGAGAAGAGGGCGACCGCCACGGACGAGGTGGTTGAACGCTTCATGTCGCGACGTCCACTCAACTGGAAGGGCAACCCGCGTGTCGAGCGGGTCGTCCCAGTTATGGACGGTGCCGGAAATGGCGAAGAGGGCGCTGCCGGCGGAGACGGGAAGATGACTAAGAACCAGCTGAAGAAGCTCGAAAAGGAGAAGATGGTCGCGGCCAAGAAGGCGGCCAAGCAAAAGGAGAAGGAGGATGCTGCGGCAGCCAAACAGGCGGCGTAGAATTTGCTGCCAATAGAATTCGGTAGATTTGGAAGAATAAGTAAAAAGAACCCGATCGGAGATTTCCGGTTTGCTTACATTACAGGGGGTTCGGGGACTTGGGTACATGAACCTGCTGTGTTTTTCCCCTTCTGGCAATGACGGACTTGAGCTAGTAGAACGTCTCAACCAAGCTGATTCTCACTGGTCTGGCCAGAGACCCTTCATGATTGGCAGAATCTTGCTCCAGGCAGCCGCGTTCTGTTCTCGCCACTGGCATCGCGGTAGCAGACCATCTCTAATCACCACGCCTGTTACCATCGCCGTGATCCTTCTTCAAGGGCTGGCAGCTTGGTGGACCTCACTCGTTACTCCACTTGATGGTATATTGGTATGCAACTCCATCATACCACCTGAGGCTGAAAGGTCGCAGCAAGATGTAGTGGAGAGGCCTGTATAAGCTCTTGGAGCCAATACACGCAATTCGGGTGTAGCGATGCTAGCCGCGAATCTGCCTGAGGCCGTTTTCTGTCATGACATGATGAGGCCGAACTCATGCTATCACCTTACAGCCACTCTAAATGTTTCACGTTAAACGACATACACTATTGCCATTGTTAATGCATCTTTTGGGCGCCAGTATCTACTAATGGAAGCGAGCCCGTCCTGTTGTGGCCAATATGATGACCTCTCCGAGGGGTCCTGTCGCTTTGTCTGTAAAAGGAGTCCCGCTCCCTCGGAGCTCTCCTACGGCCAGAAAAGAACATTGGTCGTTTTTTCACATGCATGGCCCCGAGACAGATGTATGTATGACAGCCTTGCATTACCAAGCGATTGACAAAAAGAGCGCCTCTTTTTGCCGGCCTGCAGACTTATCTGCCTAGATTCCAGCTTCCTTGTCCCCTGCTCCCACACAACGTCTCCAAGGTCTGCGTGCCAGTACGTGCGACAAGACGTACGCAATTCGCCATCTCCGTCAGCACAGCCCGGCCCCCAACAAGGCACACAAGAAGCAGGCTGTGAGGTAAATACGTCCACCTGCGATCGATTGGGCCTCTTACACCCCTCAACTGATACGTTACCTAGGTCAAATAGCGATCAATATATGCGTGCCAAACTATGCATCATCCCATGCCGCTCTAATGGGACAACGGTCGAGCCGGCGTGGGATTGGACAGGCCGCGTCCGCTTCTTCCAACCACGCCGGCAGTCCTTTGGCTTGCAGGTTGGCTTGGCCGATTGAGCAATCATCATCGGGTTCCATGCGTTTCTTCTCACCTCAAAGCTGCAAGCGGAATCAACGCTCGCCAGCACATACATGCCTGCCCGCCGGCAGGCAGTGCTCAAATGGGGAGCTCGGAAAGGTCAGGGTGGCGGAGGCCGGGTGTGGTAGGGGTGGTAGGGATGGTAGAGGCGCCTTCGGTGGTATTGCTCATACCTCAGCAATAAATGGCCTCTCTTATTGATTCTTTTGCACAGCCAGACAGACCACCAAGTTGCGCATCAGCTGCGCAGGAGATGATGATATAATACATCCACATGTCCTCCCTTCTACCATGGCCGAATGACCTTTTCCCCTGTCGCTGATCGTTAGCTTTTGCCACCCTACCTGATTGTTAAGAACTGGGTGGTCTGCCGCACGCCAAAACACCAAACGTACAACGAGGCAAGCAATCTGGGCGATACCCGACACCGTTTTATCAAAGCGCCTCTGTCATCATCTTGCAGCAAATCCGCTGTACCTTTTTACCCTCGATTACGGAGTAACTGAAGAAGGAAATTTCGTCGCAACATCCCCCATGGGCAAACAAAAGAAGCATGGGAGCCACACGGTTCCTGGGCACGGCAAAACCCACCCGCATCAACACCATCAACAGAAGCCCGAAGCTCCCACGCACGAGGGAGCGTACAATCCCGCACCAGCCTGGTCTCAACTAGTGACGACAGAGAGCTTCGCATACACGGCTCTTCAGGGCCCAAATGGTACGTAGTTCGTCCCGCAACGCCATAATAAACCTCGGCGGGCGCGGTGCAGCAGTGCATGATTAACGTTCGCCCCCCCTTTTTAGGCCAGCCCCTTGGATGGAAGATTTCGGGGGTCAATGCATACCCATCTACCAGCGCTAGGTCTTATCCGTTCGCGTCACCATCAGGCCATCAATCAGCAGCAGCGTACTTGGCGCCACACAACGTCCCCACCGCCGCCCAACATCCGGGCGGCGGCATCAGCGCCGGGGTGTCGACGTCCTCGTCGGGTCGCAGCGGGCACTACGCCCACAGCGGCGGGGACTCGGACACCGGCAGCGGCAGCGACGATTCCGGCTCCGCGTCGCACTCGGAGGTTCGCAAGAAGAAGGTGAAGGGCAAATCATCCTCGGGCCACCGCCACCGTCACTCCTCCCGTCAGCCTAGCCGGCACCGCCGGCACCGCAGCAGGTCGGCGCACAGGTCGAGGGGACATGGACATGACCGGCAAGTGGAGAGGGAGGTACATTCGCACCACAAGGTGGGTAGGTGGCTCGGCCATGACATGTTCTCGGACTGCTAGATGGAAGTCGGAAGGGGCGGGGCGGGGCGGGAAAGGGTCAATTGACTGATGATTCCGTGGCTGGCGTTTTCTTGGGTGGTATTGGTCTTTTGAGCGGTCTCGGAAATGTTTTGTTTCTGATGTAGATATTGTAAACGTAGTGGCATTGGGTTGATGTCAATCGTTGGATTTCCTTGATAGATTTTCAACAGGAGGAGGAGCTTACCTAGGATTGAACCCCCATGATATAACTATTAGATAAAGGGCATTTTCTTGTCCTCTTCGACATAAAGCATAGGCGGGTCAGGTCCTTCGTACTTTAGTTAATTCAATGATCGTACTCATACCGTTAAGATTCTTTTTATCGAAGGAAGTAAAGATAAAAAAAAAGTTTGAAATTAAAATTAGAAGAACTGATCTTAAACACTGATCATTTTTGAAACTTTTTTTAAGAATCGTGATTATAATACAGTGGATGTATGCATATTTTCGAGGATGGTATGGCTGGTGCTTGCTGTTCTGTTGGTGTCACCAAATTTAATGGGAAGCGGTTCGATCTCCAACCCCACTTCAACCGCGTGGCTTCTCTTAACTTCCCTGGGCATCATTGATCCCCAGTGACCTTGCAATTGACTGCAAGTAAGTTACGATCGCTTGATTAAATGGATACCTGGGAAGGATATTACTGACTCTGGTTCAGTACCAAGTGCCCCAATACTTGCCAGCATACAGTGAGAGAACGCAATGGCATCGGCTGCAAGTCAAGCGCCAGAGGATGGTGGGGTGCGGCGTACAGAGGAAAGCAAGACCCCGGCACCTTACGGACAATGGGAGAGCGAGATCAGCAAGGAGGCTTTGTTCCGCGGGAGTCGCAAACTGCTCTCACCTAGAGTCTGCGTGAGTGACGATGCTTCTCTTTGGCCTCTTGGCCTACTTTCATTATCCACGCCTCGCATCCTACACCCTCATCCGTTAAGAGAGATACGTGCTCATGATGCGTATACTATAGAGCCGGACCGGCCGCACCTTCTTCACCGAAGCGCGCCCCGACGGCATCTTCTACCTCGTCGAGGCCTACCAGAACGGCGGCGGCGGCTATGGCTGCCGCACCGTGCTGCCCGCAGGGTACAGCGCCCGCAGCCGGGTGTACGAGTACGGCGGCGGCGCGTACGCGATTCTGGCCTCCTCCAGCGACGATGATGGGCTCCGCATCATCTTTTCCAACTTCAGCGACTGCTCCGTGCAGATCCTGGACGTAAACACGCAGAAGGTGACCTGCCTACTGGGAAAGAGCGAATCGCTGCGCTACGCCGACTTCGCTGCGCACCCGAGCCCCGGCTCGCCCTGGGTCCTCGCCGTGCAGGAAGACCACGCCTCCGCCGCGGCGCCCGATCAGGTCCGCAACTACGTCGTGGCGATCCACACGAGCACTGGCGAGGTCCGCCGCGCCGTCGAGGGGGCCGACTTCTACATGTACCCCAGCTTCAGCCACAACGGCAAGAAGATCGCCTGGGTGCAGTGGAACTTCCCCGACATGCCCTGGTCGGGCGTTACGGTGCACTGGGCTGACTGGGATGACGGCACCGTGAGCAACGTAGAACGAATTGCTGGCGAAGACGGCATGACTGTCACCGAGCCGCGCTGGGGCCCCGACGGGTTCTTGTACTTTTGCTACGAGACGTCGGACTATCGTCGGTTTTACCGACGCAGGCCGGGTGGTGACTCGGCGCTGCTGGATCTCAAGGGGTATGGGGAGGCTGAGTTCGGCAGCGCTTCCATGTTCATTGGCAGGTAAGAAGTTGCCCTACTACAAACTCCTTGGCAGATGACACCCCGAGAGCTCACATGATCTCTAGCCATACGTATGCGACTCTATCCCAGAAGTGCGTCGTAGCAGTCGCCACGGAGAACGGCTCCGACAAAGTGATCGTCTTCAACCCCGAGACTTTGAAATCGCGCAACCTCTCGCTTCCGCTATCTGAAGTAACCTACGATGGCTTGTATCGCCTATCAGACACGTCCTTTATCATAATTGGCAGCGGGGCTACGAAGCCGCAAGCACTCTACCGTGTCGATATCACCGACGGTGACGACGACTACGACTTCACCAGCGACTACGACGTCGAAGTCGGCGACGGCTGCAACCTGGCCAAGATCTGGGTGTCGAACGACGAAGTCTTCCGCCCCGAGATTTTCTCCAAGCCCCAGCACATCCGCTTCCCCGCCCAGAGCGGACCGGCGCGCGACATCCACGGCTTCTTCTGGCCACCGCATAACCCCAAGTACGAGGGCCCCGCGGGTACCAAGCCACCCCTGATCGTCCAATCGCACGGAGGCCCCACGGGCCACACGGGGCCCGGCCTGAACCTGTCGATGCAGTACTGGAATGCGCGCGGCTACGCCACCTTCGCCATCAACTACAGCGGCTCCGACGGGCACGGCAAGACGTACCGCAAGCTCCTGAATGGCCGCTGGGGCGCCATCGACGTCGATGACATCGCCGAGAGCGTGCAGCACCTAGCCTCCACATCCCTGGTGAACGGGGACCGCGTCGGCATCCGCGGCGGCAGCGCGGGAGGTTATTCGGTTCTGCAAGCCCTGTGCCACTACCCGGACCTCTTCGCGGGCGGCGCCTGCTACTACGGCATCAGCGACGTCAAGCTGCTCCTGCAGGAGACTCACAAGATGGAATCGCACTACGTCGACTTCCTGCTCTTCACCCCGGACATGACGGAGGCCGACAAGGAAAAAGTGATGCGCGACCGGTCGCCCGTCCACCACGCGGGCAACATCACGGCCCCGCTGCTCATATGCCACGGCGAGGACGACAAAGTCGTGCCCATCTCCCAGGCCTACACCATGTATGACGACATCAAGGCTCGCGGCGGTGAGATCAAGCTCGTCAAGTTCCCCGGCGAGGGCCACGGGTTCCGCAAAGGGGAGAACCTGCTCAAGGCGCACGAAGAGGAGGAGGCCTGGTGGGGGAAGACGATTGCTCGGGTTGCCTGATGGAAAATCTCCCGACAACAAAACTGGTGTCATATCAAAAGTCCGGGTCAGGTCCCAGTAGGACGATAACCAAAAGCACGCGAATCAGTTTCAATTTCTCAACTAAAGAGGGTATCCGAACAACTATCAACCAGTAAGTGATGTGCCAACTCCATCATCTTCGGATGACTCGTGATGTAAAATGCGACATTCTAGATCATTACATGCGTAAAGATGAGCATAAGATATATAAAACCAGTAAATCGTGATCTCCATCGTAATCATTGAATTACTTGGACGAGGACTGGTTGTACAACTTGGTAAAGTGACCCGACGCGTTCTCCAACAGCTCCGCGGGGGCCCCAAACTCGACCAGGTGCCCGTTGTCGAGCACGGCGATCTTATCGAAGTCGATGAGGGACGACAGCCGGTGGGCGATCATGATAACAGTGTGATCTCGGAACTCGTCACGGATGACCTTTTGCATCTGCGCGTCGGTCTGGTTGTCGACGCTGCTCGTGGGCTCGTCCAGGATGAGCACCTTGCTCGACTTGAGCAGGGCGCGCGCGAGGCAGAAGAGCTGCCGCTGTCCATGCGACAGGAAGTCCGTATCCATGGCCGTGTCGAGGACCTCCGTGTGGGTATTCGTGGTGGGCGTGGCGTTGCCCGGGTCTGTCTTCTTGCTGGCGGCGGCGGCCGCCGCCTTGCTTTGGAGCACGGTCCAGAGGCCAACCTTTTGCAGGACGCCGGCGATGTCCTTGTCGTTCGCATGACTGAGCGGGTCGATGTTGGCACGGATGGTGCCCGGATATATGAATGCCTCTTGGGTCAGGCAGATGATTCGTTCCCGAATGACGGATCCCTTGACCGTTGTCAGGTCCACATCGTCCAGTGTCAGCTTGCCGGCTTCTATGTCTATCATGCGCAAGATCGCCAACGTGGTTGAGCTCTTTCCGCTAGTTTCACAAATGTGTCAGCAAAGTGTCCAAGAGAAGGAAAGCAGGGCGAGATGAATATGAGTAGAATCAACCACGAACCTGCCAGTTCTACCAACGATGCCCACCTTCTCCCCTGCTTTGATGGTGAAGCTGATATCTTTCAACACCGGGGGCTTTCCGTTTCTATTGACGGAAAAACAAGGTTAGCCAGAACGACTTCTGAAAATGGGTAAAGACGACGGCATCATACCCATAAGTTGCAAACACATTCTCAAATTTGAAGGTACCCCGACTTGGCCAGTCGGCAGTGGGAGCATCGGTTTCTTCCGGGGCGCTCTCGTCCGGCGTCTTCTCAGCGAAATCTTTGATGCGCGTAATGGCCCCGATCGACGTCTCGAGCATGGTCCAGTACTGGACGATCCCTGTAAGCTCGTGAGATAGTGTCATCAGCTGAACCAATGCGACACCGAGGTAGCCCGGGTTCATCTTGGTACGCAACGCCACGGTCAGGCCAATGAGGATGATGACGAGACCGGCGACGATCATGTCGAGAACAAAGACAAGCCACCGCTGTATGCATTGGAGATGATAGGAGGGAGCCTGAGACTGGTCCAGCAGCTCCATGTTTCTGGCAACGTAATCGCCGACCCAGCCATAAGAACGAATGGTGACCAGGCCGTTAAGCGACTCGATGAAATGCGAGAACAGAGGAGCGTTCGCCTCGATCCTAGAGTTTCAGTTAGCACCAATTCATGGAGCTGTTGAGGAGCTTCACATACTCGAGTAATCGCAGCTGACGAGACGTGCGCAGATAAAAGCGTTGAACGAAGTAGAGGATCACAATGATAGGTGGAAAGGCGATGGTGATCCAGGGGATTGCATTGATGGCCACGGCGACGACGATCAACATGCCTGCAGAGTCTACAAACGCGAAGTCAGTACCCGAATACACCTTCTTCAAGGGCGCTTTAGCAACTTACGGAAGACCACGTTGACCATCGATTGAGGGAGAACCATGTCGGCAAGTCGGATGTCTTGACTGAACCTGTGATACTGTGAGCTCGAATCGCTGAGTTGGCATTGCGGTTGGTGGCTTACCGGTTGACCAGCACCCCGGTCTCTGTCTCGGAAAATATGGACAAAGGTGCCCTGGCAGCATGTAAGTAAATGTATCGAAGAGTTAACGTCGCAATACAAACTTCATGGCAGCGGTTATCATCGCTT
The DNA here is from genome assembly GCA_006503535.1 of Arthrinium phaeospermum. NCBI lineage: Eukaryota > Fungi > Ascomycota > Sordariomycetes > Amphisphaeriales > Apiosporaceae > Arthrinium > Arthrinium phaeospermum. Next base: position 1,737,519 of record QYRS01000001.1, on the reverse strand, counting down.
GGTGGAGGTGGTTGCCAGATCGGGGCACGATAACGATCCAGAGAAATCTAGTGACAAGTCAATCAGGTGGCTCCCTAGGTATATCGGCTCTTTCACATACCCGACAGCGATCATGGTCAAGATGGCTTCGAGACTGTTGAACATGGCGTAGATCCCTAGCCAATAGCCTGTTCTGTCTGGGCCGCCCCTTTCATTGTCCTCGGCCCACCAGTTGATCCATATCTCTTAAGGTACGTTAGTAAGTGAAGGAGTTTCATAGTCCAGATTTGGATTGGAGAACACTTACCACCCAAGCCCACGAATGTCTGACCACTTCCCAGGAAGAATATCCAAGTGGCCAACGCAACAGGGCCTAACGCGTGGCCATAGTATCTGTAGATACTCCAATTCCCTAGCTGTCGAGCTTCGTCAACTTCAGCCTCCGCTTTTTCCTCGGCTTCCACGAATTCCTTGGTCTTCTCGTCAATGAGGTCATCTTCAACCACTGCGGAGTCTTCATGCTCCTGCTCCTCTTTCTGGAGTTTGACCTGGAGAGTATGAATGTAGCTGCCAGGAATATTGAGCTCAGAGAAAGACCCTTGCTCAACGATCTCGCCGTTCTCTCTCAATGCTAAAATCAAGTTGGCTTCCGGAAGCCGTTTGACTGGAAAAAAGATTAGTGACGTAGAACGATGGACCCGATTTTAAGATCTTACCAGAATGTGTCGCTAACACCACTATCGTTCCTGACTTGCGGAATAGACCATCACGTCCAAATACCCGCCGAAAGACATGCTCCTCAGTCACAGCATCGAGCCCACTCAGCACATCATCAAGAATTGCCAGTGGCTTTCTAGCATAGATAGCCCGAGCGATTGACTGCACGTTTTGTTAGTCTTTGCATGATGAAGCGTATCAGATATATCCATCTTACAACACGCGATTTCTGGCCTCCGCTCAGCTTGAGACCCTTGCTTCCCACAATAGTCGAGTCTCCATTAGGCAATTGTCGAAGATCAACGTCAAGAGCTGTCGCTTGAATGATGGATCGATACCAGCTTTCGTCAAATTCAGATGTGCCAATGATGTTCTCCCGAATCGACCCATTGATGATCCATGCCGTCTGGTCGCAATATGCAATCTCGGGGGAGCACACCGACACCACGCCACTCGTCTTCGATGTTTCGCTCAAAAGCCCTTTCAGCAATGTGGACTTGCCACATCCTACAGGTCCCACGATGATTGTCAAGAAGCAATCGGGCCCGATGTGAGTCTCCAAGCCTTTAACCACAGCATCGTCCGAGGTAGACCACGCGAAATCGGCCTTGGCAACTCTGAGGTAGGAACCACGTGTGTGGGACCCCGATGAGATTCGCGTGACTCGATGCAAGGCCTCCTTTTCTTTTGGCGAATCGGGGGGACTTTCCATCGAAAGAAGTGACCTTGAATCGATGCGGGATTCTTCATTGAGGAAATCCTGTATTCTCGTGAAGCAGCTTAACGCGCTCCATCCGAAAGGTATCGCGTACAGAATCATAATCAGTGGTTGCGCAAGAACCATCATGGCTGCCAGGGATGTAATAGCCTGTGAAACAGACATTCCCTCGGTTCCGTTTATGCGGGCAACGATTGCATACGTCGCGAAGAGAGATAGGCCAGCAAATATAGTTGGCATGTTGACTTGAAGCTGGGGTTAGATGAAGTTCCAAAACCTAGAGATAACTGGGCCTTACCTAAAGTGATATTCAACGCGTGAAGCCTTCGATACCTTCTGGAGACCGTCATCTCCTTCTCGCGCATGTCTTGAATGTTATGTTCCATCTGCTTAGCTAGCCCTAGCATCTTCACGTTCCTCATCGCGCCAAGAATTTCCGTCGTGTAATTGATTCGTTTCTGCGTGGCTTCCAGCCAGTTCTTCTGTCTGGGGCCAATACGTGAAGCCAACATCGTCGAAAGGCCCACGGAGACTGCGGGTTGTCAGCATCGACATCCCTTGAGAAGGTAAGAAAGACCGCGAGTTAGATGAAAACATACCGACTGCGATGATGATGGGCGCCACGCACACGGCACCCAACTGCAAGTAGAGAACGTAAATCGAAAGACCCAATTGAGCGAGAAGTGGCAAAGTGTCTATGAGAAGGAGCTGGAATGTTTCCGAAATCCTCTGGGCATCCGTGCTCATCAGAGTCGTAGCGGCAGATTCGTTGACACTGGTGATGGGCAGCGTAGTCGTTTTGATGTAGATGAGGGAGATGAGTTGGCCGCGCATCATAGACATGGTCCTGATGGTCAGATGAGTGTACCATCCTGTCGTAAACTAATATATATTGGTTTAGTCAGGGAAACAGAAACGCCGTCGGGGCATCATCTGCTTACCGCAAAGGATATGTACACCAAGCCAAAAGCCCCTATAAGGCCATATCCGTTGTTGTCGCCACCGCGTAGATCACCTCGTATGTACTGAACAGCATCTTGAATCAAGAATGTCTGGCTAATCATCAAAGCGACAACAAGGAACTTGGGTACCAAGGTCAATAGAATCTCCCAGCGGAGGCTCCAGACACAGGCTAGTACCAGTGCATGCTTTCTCTTTTGATTGCCTGCATCGTGTTAGCAAATTTCACCATCAATTTGGTCACTCATTGGAAGGAGTCCTACAGTTCTGCCATGTAGACTGGATGCGTTGAGATAGGCGAGCGGAGTTGACTTTCTCATGGATAGATGGTAAATCCTCGAGACTCAGCACCTTCCTGAAGCCGGCGAAGAGCAGGGAGTTCAGCCACCAGAACCAGCTCCTGCTGACTACCCCGCTCGTGCTTTCCGGCGAATAGTGGTGATCAGATTCGAGCAGCAACGACTGCTTTTCGATGGACTCCAAAACAGACATGGCAAATTTTACGGCAAGAGAAGCGGTTGAGACCCCGGCGAGAGCATCACCGCTACGCTGGGAAAGCCATTGCGTGCGAACACGAGCGATGTCGAAGATGACCGTGGTAATGAGGTAAGTATTGATGATGAAAGAAGGCCGGATTGACTTCGCATGCTCAAGGTGAGAGAGAACAGCCAAGCTGAGCCCCGTGACCAATGACAAGACCGCCGTCGCAAGTGTGGCTTTTGTTCGGAGGCTAGTCTTGATCACCAAAACCAGAAGAGCCACTTGGAGACCAGTGTAAACACTTATAGCGACCTATCCAAAGTAAGTCATGAGCCCTGCAGTAAAATAGAATGCAAATAAGTTGAATGTGTTGGTTGCGCACCAATTTGCAATAGTAGGACACATCTCGTCTCACAGCTAGCCTTTTACCGACAAGACTGTAAGAACGTATTGCTGCTAATGCGATGAACAAGGCTGCAGGGAGTAGGGTCAAAATGCTCTCTTCGAACAGAACTGTAATCGTCTTGGTGCATCAGTACGCTTGGTGGTTCCTCCAATGTTTTCGAAAACGGCCGCCACTCACGTGTGAAGTCGAAACCGCCTCGACACTCCGGAGATCTCACACTCGGGCCGAAGGAATCATCGCCACATATGGTCTCGAAAACTTCCCGGTTGGTTTCCATATTTGCTGAGCAGGTTGAACCGCCACGCCCACACAAGATTTGGTGTTAATGACGACAGCTGGACTACATGGAGATGAAGCAGATTTGGCCCGTCGCCCAGACACCTAAGGAAAGCTTGAAGGATATGGGAAACCCAGCATATGCCGGGTAGGTGTCTGAGACGGCTGGGGACCAGCTCTACTTTGACTACCCTGAGGTCTTGGCTATTCTTGGTAGTAAGGGTACAGTACTCCGTACTGTCGTGATAAGACAGAACCCCCGGGCCGCTGGCCGGAGAGACCCATTTAGGAAGCTGGCCTCGATCTTCACAGCAAACTTGCAAGGATCGTAGTGTGATTGATTGGACGCACGCCCGCTACGGCGCAGTGGATGGTGGATGGTAGCATGGTTGTTGATCTTAATTAGCACACCAGCAAAACATGGACTCCGCAGCTTCACAGCGTTTGCGACTCAACTACGCAAGCAGTTAGATCCAATGGAAGCGCCGCTCGGGGGAATCGTACGTTACCGAGCAGATGGATCCAGATAGGCCAATTGCAATCGTATCATCTGCAATGTCATCCCTACCTACATGTAGGCAAGACCCTAGATTCATCCGTCTTGCCTCCTGTACCGCGTTGATATGGAGATATTGTGCAACAGTTGGGTGGCGTAGGGATGGAGGCGCATGTCCTACCCAAAACTGCTCCCGTCGATCTCTGGAGGCGGAGGAGGGGTCTCCATTGGGCATCTTGTTCAAGACAGAGCTGAGTGAATACGAATATGGCAGAAAGTGCAACCGAAAGCATCGGCCCGTGATTTGCTCAGTTCCCATGTTTCCTTGTATGAAGGGGTTGTCCACCGCGTATGTTGTCCGACTCGGTACTATAGCCAAGACGTTCTGCCATATTCACAGTGGATCCTCGGTGGAGCGCAGTGTTTGCGACACCGCAAGCAGCAAGTAACAAGGGCATCGCAGTCGTTCGGCCGCATAAGTCGGCCGTTTCCTCCTTCTCGATTGCGACGACAGCCCGCATTTTGCCTAATCCGCCACGGTTCAGAATGTGCGTCTAGAATATGTCGCCGGGCAACAGGCCAAACCAACTGCTTGCTGCATGATGCATCTGTCTATGGCCACCCAAGCTGCTGGGTAGGGGGATGTAGTTACACCGATAAAGCGAGCTGGCGATCATGCGAATTCGGCATGGTCTGGATATGGCTGCGTGCATGCATGTAATATGCTGAGGCGGGCCGAGTTGGAAGATGTTTGCCATGGGCAACTTGAAAGAATCACATGCATGGGTGAAAGACAAGCCTGAAGCGGGAGATGGGTTCTGGGAGAAAATAGAACACAGCAAACAGCTCGATGGTGGCAGGTGGTGTGACCCAACCGCTGTGAGCCTTCAATGATTGACACAAACAGTGGGAAGAACTCTATTTTCCACATGTGTTTCAGTAGATGCATGTGCTTCTGGCCAATTGGCCTGGCCCCCACGTACCATAGAAGGGACCCGAACGTGTAGGTGGTGCGTGACCTGACCCTACACCACTAGCTTAGTGCACAGCATTTGGACTTCAACGTTGAAATGCATCTAGGCCATTTTCCGGCTCAGCACCAATCATCGTACCAATCAAAATACCAGCCATCCCTCTCGAGAAGGTAATTCAATGCAGAAGAATAACTCACCTAGAAAATCATTGCCAGTTTCTTACTACATATGTACATATAGCACGAGCTCAATCTCCAGGGTGGTGTATGATAAGGGAGGGGTTACCCAACCGCATTGGATCAAAACAGGACTGGCGCCGACGAATCATCCTGAGCCACCTTGGGACCACAAGAAGCGATGTCGCACTGGCAAGGTGAGCAGCGCGCCTCGCGCGCTTTTCTCGTGCGACTGGTCTCCCGCGTGTCTGTCAGGCATTAATTAATCCAACAATGTGACTTCGATTGCGCACCGTTCGCTCGTGTCGGCTCTGCTGCGCTCGTAACTTCGTATACTGGGGCGAAAACAAAGACGGTAGACGCGATGATGCATTCCACTGCTCTCGCATCCAGCACCATCCTAGTTGGGGACAAACACTACAGGGTCTTATTCGAACCACCCAACAACCGCAAGCCGCCAATGATGCGCTTAGATGACTGACAGGCTCTATTTATGTCGGTAATATTCTAGAAGATAGCTATCACGATACGACATGCTTAGCAAACAGCTCTCCTGGCAACATGCCGACTTGCCGCGGTGATGTGATGGCGCAAGGGGTGCGAAATGCAACGAAAGTCCATGCTGGCTTATCCTACCTTTCCTGCAGGCTGCCCAACGTGCATCGGAGCAATATCCCCATGCGAACTATTGCTGCACCTTGTGGCCACCCAGAGACCGAGGCTCTCAGAACCTTGGTGCCAATACATCTGGCGGGTTTTCGATCATCGCATTCATTGCCTGGATGGCCTCTACCGTTTTTGATCCGCGGCGACAAGAGTAACGACCGACTGGTCGGGCCATGGCTCGTTCTTTGATAACCAAATAGCTTTCGAGTAGGTAGTGTAACGTCCTGACAGACCACATTTTGCCCTCAAGAGGTGAAACTTTACCTAGCATCAATTCTCCATCCCTTCGAGAATACGCGCCTAAGAGGCATGATATCGCCGATTCGAGCTCCAAGACTGTCTCCTCCCGTGAGAGCCCATGTATATGCCAACATTTATGGACTTCTAACTTTGAACAATGAATTGAGTTTATATAGTCCGGGACGAGACATACAGAATTAATCGAAAAACGAAATACTGAAAGTATTCATGATACACTTGCTTTTTGTTAGGTGCTGACGACTGATCATCATCGTCGTCGACGCCACTAGGACAAAACACCCCCACGATGTGCGCCACATAAAACAGGCTTAGTGCGCGGGATCGACCGCCAGACCCCGTAACTCCACCTCATCGGCGCCCGCTGTCTCCCTCTGATTCTCTCTCCACTTTCCCCCGCGATCCGCTCCCACTTCTTACCTCCACCTCTCCCTAACACCACGAATCTTCGAGATTCTCTACCTAATACCGACAAAGTCCTGTCCTGAAACTGAAACTGAGTCGGCAACAGAGGGATCTCGGCCCACTTCTTCTTTCGTGTCGGGTGACCTGGATATACGCCTGGCTGCATCTCTCATATACACTGTCCAGAATTTGCTTCGAGGTCGCGCCGAACGAGCAGTAATCAATCATGTGCTTCCACAGACTAACGTACTACGACTGCCCCGAAAAGCATCTACACAGCTCCGTGGGTGAACTTTGTCTGAAGCCCTACCAGTGCGGCTCTTGGCGGCGTCACGATCCGGACCGGCTGGAGCGACTGTACCTCATAGAGACACCTTCACCAAAGCCATGTCCTAAATGTCACCCTCCGTCCGGCAGCGGCGGCAGCAACAGTGAAACCAGTGAGTATGCCTCTTCTTATCAGGAAACGGAAGCATATCTAGACAGATTTTACTCGCTGTTCACAATTAATCAGTAGCTGTCCCGTCTCCCTATTCAGCCTACGTTGACTTCCGGGGTCTTTTGCCGATCTGGGGAGAGGTAGAGATAGAGGTTGAACTAATAATAAGACTGACAATTCTCTCCCATCTATAGTCACAGGCAATGAACAGGACTGGAGTATGGAACCCTCTGAAGCCCTGGTCCAGGAACTGCGCCTGGCCAAGAGGGCTATGCTGGCTCCCCGGCTCGTGGCTTCCATCCGTAAGGGTGACGGTCTTAAGATTTCCGTCCGTATGAAGCTTGTACAAAACTAGGCGGGATTAGGCTCACGCTCATGGAGATGGGATACACACGCCTTGGATCGTACAGGTCTTGGCCAATACGTTTAGTATTATACGCTTCCAAGCCGCAGAGGGCGAAATCGGTTGCGTAGAGAATATAGAGTTTGCCAAGAAATAAATTGAACGTTCGAGTATTCTTATATAATCTCGAAGACTTAGAGTGCCTGTATATATATTGTTTGCATTCGTATCGCCTCCCATGCAACATAAGACGATGCATTGGATGTCTGTGACTGTCGGCGCGCGAATAAGCGCATTGACAAGAGGATTTTCGAAGCATGCTTCCTTCGGTCTCGTGCAGAGATGTACAGTATGCACATTATGCGTGAATATATATAATGCTGGTAACTCCCTTGAACAGTGCGTTATGCCATACAAACCTGCATAATATTATTCCGTGACGTGGGCGTCCGGATGCCCTCTTAATCGCAGAGTTCGACCGGCAGCTTCATCGATGCGAGGCTATCGATTGATGTGTATCGGACGGTGCTATGCGAGCTTCGTCGTCCGGATACCTGTATGGATGAGGTTATTCGCCCGATGGTGTGCTATATAATACGTTATTCCGTATAATGTATTATACCTTAACGCATCGCTATGATCGACAGCAGGATATCGTTCCTTAATGTGGGAGTATGTCTAGAAGGTTCGGTTACAGGTAAAGCGTATAGTTACGACGGAATGGATGGTAACGGCATTATGGCGTGGCATTATGGCGTCGCTGGGGATGCCCTATTAGGTAATTATGTCAAATCTTAGTCGTGTCATGGCAGCACAGCCGCAAACTTTGAGACTAGCATACAGTTGAACACACTGGCTGTGATACGAAAAGCAACGCTTCTGTTATTAAAGGGGGTGAATGTCACCAAACTGCTAATGGCGATCCCCGATTCTGCGCTAAGGGTGCATGTAAGGCAATAGTCTGATGCCATCTAATGCACAGTAGAAGCCCATGTTGAGATATCTCAACCAACAATAATATCCGCCTGGGCCCCGGCATAACCAGCTTTAGGCACCACCGAGACGAACGTCAGTGTGGTCAACACGCGATCCCGGCCAGTCTGCTTCTTCCATTCATCGAACCGTTTTCTCAGGCCGAGCTCATGCTCTCCCTCCTCGCTGACGCGGACCATGACCTTGTCGTGCTTGCTGTCACCAGTAATCGCCATCTGAACCAGATACAGTGTCTCGACACAGGGCCATGCCTGGCTGACTGTTGCCCAGCAAGGGCTGGCATTGGCCGGCAGATACGGAGATTCCGTCTGCACCGCTAGCTGGCGGATAGCCAAGCGGTCCTTCTCCGTATAATGCTGTCGAGCGCAGTGATATGATCTGCAACCGCTGCAGCAAGGCTCAAACAAAACAATGTCCATTTCCGGGTTCACATATTGTTCCGTTTGAGCTGCATCGGGGTTTTGAAGGCCGAACATCTTCCGGTAACCTATCGACTCTCGGTGTCAGCATTTACTCTTGGGGTGAATAGAACGTCTCGAGAGGGAATAGTGGAAACTTTTGGAACAAGCGTTTATTCCATCCCTCGTGAGACACTGGGCTAACGTGGAATGAACACTAGAACAGGAAGAACTCAACACCGAAAGTCACTTACGCTCCGAGGCGACCCGGGCGGACGTTGCATCCGTATCGAACCAAGTGGGTGCGGCGTTTTGGACGTCATAAGTGAAGCCCGCTCTTTGCCGGTTTCTGATATAGACGAGTCTTGGCTCGCAGGCTGCTTCCCAAATTACCAGCTTCAACTCATTAGGTAACTCAGAATATTTCTGAAACTCCGTGAGTGGCTTGGACAGTCGTGATGAACGGCGAAGAGGAAGGGGTCGTGGACGTTGCGGGTCCGCCATAGCTCTTGTTTTCCGGCGTTTGCGCGGCGTCTCTGAAGTTGCTGCTCCGTTGGACGTATCGTGCGCCTGGTTTGCTGGTGTCGATTCGCGAAGTAGGCTGGTCTTCCGGCGAGATCTGGGCGATTTCCGCGAAGTTCCTCTAGGTCTTTTGGTGCGACTTGAATTAACGTTCGTATCGGCCTTGGGAGTCTGGATTGCTCGTGTCGTTGAGGGTCCACCACTGGAGTAGTCGATGTCTTCAGCATCCTCGAGCTTTGATGCAGAAATGGCTGCTTGATCCTTCGAGCGAGAGCTGGCATCCTGGAGTCTAGTGAAGATTGGAGTCTTCACTGTCTGGGTTCTGATTTGATTCCTAGTCATGGATCGGGTTTGCGGCCTGTGGCCAACTGAGGCAGAGCCTGGGATCATGAGGGGTCCAAAGTGCTGAGGCGTAGCAAGGACATCGTCCGTCACGTTGCTCATCATAATGTCTTCGGATCCTTGGTGCTCAAGCTTGGGTTTGGCGGTACCGGCAGCAACATCGTCACGGCGACCGGACAGCGCTTCCTCGGCGTCGGCCAGTGCCATTTCCCCAGTAAGTCCCTGCGAGAATAAACAGGTCTATAGAATACCTGTTATTCCCTAGAGTAAGTGAAATAATCAAGACGGTTAATTCTTGCGGCCGCTTGTTGGGAAGCGTCCTTCGCAGCGGGGGGTACTTACACCAGTGGGGTTTCTTGGCGTTGATTGCGATCACTTGAGGTGTAGACAGGCCTTACAAAATCCCTCGTCAACGGTGGTTTCCCTCTCTGTTCGGACAAGAACTTGTCTGTTCTGTGTATCAAATCGTTGGCGCATGCGAGGATGTAGGCAGGTCAATGGGAGGTGTAGGCGATAAGGCTGCTGCTGTGGTTGTGGTGGTGTCTGGTGATCAATGTGACAGCGGCTAGCAGGTCCACAAAAGACAGCTGGAGGATGGAGTCCGTACCTGCGGTGTCGGGTTTGTCTGCGAATGCGGAAGTCAACATTTAGTCAATGTTGAATACAGGACATACGATGGTGAGGCCTGATGGTATGAATGTGTGGATGTGTGAGTACTTGCGTACCAGTTTCATGGGAATCAGGCTGGTCACTGGGAGATTGGCAGATTGACAGATCGAGAAGTTGAAGTGGGATGTCAAGTTGTGACGACGCGGGGCAAGTTGCAGCAGCAGCAGCAGGTACAGCTGAGGTCACCGGTTCAAGGAAGCACATCAGAGCTGGTAGGCATTAGGTACATGTAGGTACCTTCAGCTAGGGCCCAAGCGACCGCAGGAATAAACCTCCACCGACAGCACCTGTCTTGATTAAGTATGTTACTTTAGATTGCGATAGTGGGATAAACGAGTACTGCTGTAATAATCTTTTATTGAAGTTGTGATTCTAGAAGAGACTTGGCCGGTTTATTCTCGCAGGGACTTGGGCCATGGTCATTAAAGGCACCTAACTTACATTGATGTATATGTACCTAACCTTTTTCACCATCAGAACACATGCAGCTAACCCATCCATTTTGACAGCTATGTCCGCGATGGCAAATCAACATTTTTATCTCCAGTATCTTTTCTAACTGACTTTAACCCCTCCTGTTACATGCGAGCGACGACAGCATACCGAAGTGTGCATGATTTCCATTAGTCCTAGATCTAGTTAGTCCGGAGTCGTGTTACTTCCTTCTAGATGGATGTCCGATGATGCAAGCTGCCGCCCGCCACTAAGGCTCAAGCTACCAGTGGGGTTGATGGTGCCCCGTATGTGCTGGACTTTGGAGGGGTCTTACCTGCCAAGCTGATGTTTCCGGCGCTAAGCTCAACGTCCAAAGCCAGGCATGTGGTCCTTTAGCTGTAGATTGATTACATCATCCCCCCTTTTCATGGCATACGCACTGTTTCTCCTATACGCAGAAAAAGGGAGAGCGTCACCACCTTCAGCGTAGATTTAATATCATATGCACAGTAACTCATCAACCTGCTTTACGTCCCATTCCTACATGGACCAGAACCGGCTGGTTTCCACATGCTGACTAGCTACACGAGACCAGGGAAGGGCCATAGGAGGCCTCGTAGGTCGAGCCGTCCACTTGATAAGGAATTTGTGAAGCGACGAAAAGAAAATTGATGTGATCACGAGAATTAAGTGGCGAGCGTAGTATTGGTCAATATGCATTCAGGTGAAGTACCGGGAAGGCGACAGGGCCAAAGGTATGGGAGAAAAATGAAATGGGCGCATCGAATAAGGAAGAATCACGCAACAGCCCAAAATAGAGATAGAAGAGAAAAACGACAGGGGAGCAACACAGATATGGCGATTGGAGATGAAAAAAAAAATATCCACAGAAACGGGAGGTTTCTGACCATGTGGAGGTTAAGGACCTTCGACCTCATTGAGGGTTAAGGACCCTCGACCTTTCAATACAGGAGAAAGGGCCCTTTGGTCAGCAAGGGCTCAAGTACAAGACTCGAACCCGTGACCTCCGGAAATTCGTTGATCCAATTTCTCACAATACCACTGAGCCATCATGCCACTGAAAGTTGGGTGTTCCACCAGTGGACTGTGCCGTTGCTGCTGGTGGAAGAATTGCTTGTAATTACCACCTATAAGGACTCCTAGCTGGGATTAGAGCTGTAGCTACAGGTAAGCTACCAGCCCAGCTTCAGGGAGGGGGCCATGGAGCTGTACAAGTACACATGTAGCTGCTTTCAAATTTGCCTGTATTGAACACGTCGATGGTTGAATGAAGAATAGGATAGTTTCAACATATATAAACCATATTTCCATACATGCCTACCTGTACAACCAAAATACTCATGTAGGTGGTTCCAATTCACGATGGTCCTGCAGGCAAATCATCCGCACGAGCTGTAGCTCACCATTAGAAACCTCATACTTACGGCTTAACAACATGACCAGACGCTCATGGCGTTGCTTGCAACGTGGGGAGATGGAAATGATCGTCTTCCTTTCTTTCGCCCTGTCCTTTTGGATCCCGTAGCCTGAGCACCTCTTCGCTCTGTGGCCAGCCTCAGTGGACTGAGAAAGACATGTGCCATGCAGTGAACAAGCAGTTGTTGATTCAGTATTTTCTCTGGTGTCCATGAAGCAATACTGCTGAATTCTGGAATATTGGTCACCTTCTGTATACGTCAGTGCCATAGACATTGTGGTCTCATTTCCACCCAATTATGCATTTCGTTTCGTACACCGGGAAAAATTACGCTTTGAGATATACACTACCGTTCTGACGTAATGTTAAGAAAGAGATAAGCTCTCTTCAATAATGAATGTAATTATCGGTACTAAAAGTTGTATCTCTTGAGCCTAGCCCCTGTTCACGCAGGTCCATGGCATAGGTGTGAACTAATAGTCAATGCATCTAGCAAAAATGATGTGGAGGGTCTAGCGTAACCGGTTTTCTCAATATATTCCTTTTGGCGTCTGTCACTGAGTGGTATCTTTAAACTGGTATCACAGCCAGTTATCGGGCTATCAGGACGAGTAGGGAGCAGATGAGTATCATACTGAGTACCATTGGGGAAGACAGGACAAATGTAGATATGAGAGACGTTATTGGCGGAGAATTCGGAAAGGGTGAGTTCGGCCATCGAAGCAACGTACGTAGGCTTGGTAAGCTTGTAACCCAGCTTCTATTCTAGCAGGACATAGCAATCCCACAACCCATTCACCACAGCTTGTATTCACAGTCCAGGTATCTAGGTACCTCCGAGAAAAGTAAGCTTCATGCATTGAGATGATTAAATTGAATGCAACTGAAATTTGTTTTGGCTGCTATAAAAACATCCTTCCGTGCAGGTCACAAAACAACATCACCGTTCCACGCCCCTACCAGAACCCAAATTCCCAATCACACTACCGCAGCCATGGCAAGGACTCGCGGCAACAAAAAGAAGACTCCCAATCCTGAGGGCAAGGTGTATATCCCTTGGAAGCGATCCGGGTTCCATTTCGACCCCTTCCCCCCGGCTATCTCCAAGAACGTCTTGGACAACGCCTTTTCTGCCCTCGCCATTCGCGCCGACATTACCCCGTCCATGGCCCGCGCCCGCATGGATGGTCTCCTCGTTGGCTGCTTGATGGCCACCAGCAAGAATCCTCCCAAGACCAACCTCATGGCGGAGGGCAAGGCGGCCCAAGAGGCCTACTACAACACTGTCCTGGAGGCCGTGAGACAGTACGGCATTGCTGGCGGTGGACTGACGCTCAAGAAAACATCTGCCCAGCAGCAGCAGCAGCAGCAGACCTTGGCGCTGCCCAACAACGACGGCCCGGACCTGGGCAAACTTCACTGGTCCACGATCGCCATCATGATCCACGTCTTCACCACTGCGCGTCGCCTGTTCGTCGACAAGGCCAACGACGAGAAAGAGCGCATGGTCTATAAGAATAAGCAGCAGAAGGGAAAGCAGCCCGAAAAGCCCGCTGAATCCGCCGGCAACGCCAAGGAGATCATCGCAGACGACTCCGACGATGACTCCGACCAGGGCCAAAGATGCGGCGGCATGCTCGTCGAGAAGGATACGGACGACGAGAATTTGTTTGTCCCACAGCGACCCGAATACGAGGCCCGCTACCAGACCAAACAGGAGAATCGGATCGTAAGCTTAGTGGATGTATGGATCCAGCACTTGGATGCCGCCAAGGGACTGTCTTTGAGCAACGAGGATATTGAGGCTATGGAGTTGTTTTGATTGACAGCAGGACGGTATTCGGTACGATGGGGCTCGATTGCGCAGATGGTTCTAATAGAGCGGTCGTTCGTTCAGCTAAGGCTATGAGATCAGCACGTCATACGTAAATACGAAATCATAGACTGAATGGGAAATGACATGATACCACGAAAACCAGTTCATTATGATAGTCCCAATCGTGATATGGACAATCTTTATTGTAAAGTATGCGAACCTTGCCAGCCGATACAAAATGCGCTTTGTGTCGAAGAGCACAAGAAAATGCCTCTTATCTGATAGCTATTATGTCATGGGGGTCCAATCCTAGATAAGCTGGCAATCCGAACTTCATAGGAAGATTATGGATATAATGAGTATCGGAGCCGCCCATTGATCAGTTGTATGTCAATGGCATTGTGCATTCTTTCTTGAAGGGGGTTAAGAGATATAATGATCATTGACAGTTGCGCTTTGTAGTAGTCTATTCTACAAATGTCATTGTCACGATACCGAGCACAAGGGACCCATGGTGGATACGATTATATCAGGCAGCCGATACTCGACAATGTAATTGTTTCCCCCAAAACTCAGAAGCCATAGTATAATCTCGAACCGGAAGAAGTGTCGACTGCAGGAGCTTATTCAGTTCATCTTTGCCGCATCGCCAGGGAGAAGTAAGCATGGCTAACCTCACCGATTTGCCCACAGAGATTCTCCTCGAAATCGAGAAGCATCTCATCCATCCGTTCTCGGAAGATGCAGTCGCTCTGAGCAGTACATGTAAGTCGACCTGGGGAAGGACTGGAGCCGCCCGTCTCTATAGCAGAGCTGCCATAGAAGATCGAGATCGCATCAGGGATGCAGAGGCTGATGAGATTGCTAGGAGAGCGTCAGCTTTGGCAGACACAGAAGAGGGAGAACTTATCGAGGCTGGGCACGCAGCCTTTGATGAGAGAACTACCACCAGGACGAATTCTGCAGGCATAGTCATCGTCCGGCTTCCCGAGCACAGTCGCAACCCCAACTATCCCGATGGTTGGCCAACCTTTGATCAAGCCACCGGGTCTTGTCTTAACCAGGCCATCCGTCGGTGCCGGGATGTGGCCAAACTGGAGACGATCATCGACATGTACCGCCAGATCGCTCCCGCGGTCTTCCGAGGATCTTGGCACCGTCTGGAAGAGCTGACTCCGATCCATACCGCCATCCGAGCGAAGCGCCTCGACGTAGTCCAGATGCTCTTCAAGAAGGGCCTGGCGCCCGAGTGCAATGACACGGTCCTAGGTAGACCGGTCTTGTTCTGGGGCAATCCTGAAAAACTATACTTTTGGGGCAATCCAGACGAGGGCATGAAGCAAGCAGTGAGGTGTAGACCTAACCTGTTCAACGTGGCCCTAGCAGCGCGCTCTGAATACATCTGCCTTTTTCTGCTCAAAAACTCCTACGAGCTCAGGTTTGACTCGCGTCCTCCTCAGGCTGACACCCTCCTGCTCTACCTCTTGTTCGCGGTGGAGTACGAAATGTATGGGATCCTTGACGCTCTGCTGGATCACGCGAAGGAAAGGCTAGAGCCCCGGGGGTATCAGCTTCTCCTACGTCAAATGTTGCTGAAGACTCCGGAGCATGGCCGTAACTTCGAGCCCTTCGGTCTTTTGCCTCTGGGTACTTTGCGTGTTAATTATACGGCCGATCAGCCCGAAAGCAATCATTATCTGCCCGACAAAGCGCACGTCCTCGACAGGCTCTTAGAAAGGGGAGCCGCCGATGGGCGGTTGCGGTTCACCAACGACGAAGAGTCACATTTGCCCCTGAACTACCCATTGATGTGGACCGCCATCAAGGGGCGTTTGTGGAACGCCAGCCGTATTCTTGCTCAACAGATAGCAATGGGAACTGTGGACGCGGATGATCTGATAGAGGCGCTTATGAACAACAGCAAGTGCCTTGATTATGAGTGCCTCGACTTTTTCCAGGCTGTCTGGCCCAATGGGCAACACCTGCTATACCGACACGAGCTGTCGGTGGAGGAAAACGCGCGAGCAATCCAGAAGTGTTGGTCCATCTGTCTCGGACACGCCACGCTGGAAAATGCAAAGCCAGAGGCACCAGGCAGCGCCTACGCCCAGCTGAAGGCCATTGTGGAGCCGAGGCTGTTCCACCTCTGCTGTGCCATCAAGTCTCACCAGGCCGCCGTCATCGATGAGCTCGTCCTCGTGTACGGCCTCGACCCGCACAAGGAGCTGGAGAGCGACTACGACGTCGGTGATCTGCACTACCAAGATGGCTTCCTCGGCGCGATCGACTTTTCCTACGCCACCACCGCCTTCGACGTCGCCGCCGACGACTGGGGGCTGGTGGACCCGCGCCCGGCTCTGTCGGAGATGGCTATGGTCTGCCGTCTCGTGTACCGCTGCGGAGCTCCCAGGTTCTGGTCGGAAGAGACGCGAGACAAGCTGCACAGGATGTGGGAACACTATAATGTGTCCGATTACTTCGTCTACGACAGGGACGGGGCCCAATGGCGTCCCTATATAGACTTGCGGGAGATTGAACGGGAGGTGCTCCTGTTCGAGGGGCGGGAGACGGACGAGGAGAAGATTCAAATCGCGCTGCTGGTTCTCTTCCAGGAGTTGTGGGATGCGGTTGAAGATACGACTGAGAAGGAGGGTTTCGTAATAGACATGGAGATGAGGATGTCTGAGCTCTTTGTGGATGATGGACTCTATGACATTTCAGGGTAAGTACAGTACAGGAATTCGTATTTTGTTGGTTTGTATAAATTCAATTCAACAATCGTATCCAAGTCCATAATCGTATTCAATGTCAAGATGTGGCTGTATTCAATGCTCAGCATGCTTAGGTACTTGGGCTTTCCCAACTAGACCTCACCCACTGCCTCCCACAAACGTATTTCCCTCGTCCTGGTTGTGCGGCAACCCCTGAAAGCCTCAAACACCGTCGAAATTATGGCATGACGAAAGAGAAATCGCAAGCCGAAGGGCCTGACTTCAATTCCCATTTCCGAGCGCAAAGTGTTCTTCCCCTGGAAGCGACCCGGTTTCTGCATCGAACCTTACCCTCCAAACATTTCCGAGTTCGTCCTGGACAATGTCTACGATGGGCTTGCGGCCCGCGCCGATCCTCACTCGACCAGAGGCCGTGTCGATGCTCTACTTCTTGGATGCCTGACGGCCTTGAACAAGATTCCGCCCACGACCGACATCATGCAAGAGGACAAAGAGCAGCAAGCAGCATACTACAATGCCATCTTGGAGAACGTCCAAATGTATGGCATTTCGGGTGGTGGATTGTCCCAGGAGACGACATCCGTCAACCGTCAGCCTTCGGAGCTGCCCGAGAACTCTCCATACTTGCGAAAGCTTCACTGGACCACAGTCGCCATCCTGGTACACGTCTTCGTCACTGGGCGCCGCCTATTGAAGGACATATTCAAAGAGGATAAAGAACGCTTAATTTACAAAGCACCGCAACAGCAACAACAATCCTACATGACATCCCAAACCAACCCCAGTGAGCAGGATATTACTGTGGACGAGTCGGAAGATGCGGACGACACCCAGCGAGGCAGTATGGTCGTCGGACCGGATACGGGCGACGAGAGCTCTGCGACATGGAAACCTCACTATATTTCCCGTGCTCCTACCCAGAAGGAAAAGAGACTCATTGTCTTGGTGGACGAATGGATTCAGCATTTAGATGCCTGCAAAGAGACTTAGGTAGCTTCGAGTAACGAAGCCATTAAGGCAATGAAGATGGTTCAATTGGCAGGATGAGGATGCAGTATTACACACACAGACTGCGTCATGGAGGCGCAGGTTTTCGGCATGGGGGCGGCAAACAGCATGGCATGGAGGCTGTATCACGCAGCGGGCCCTGCGGCGCCCGATTCAGACCCCGAAAGTCCGTTCGTCGCGAGACACGCAAACGATTTCTGTCGTGCCACGTCTCCACCTTCGACAAGACTTTTCCATTACGTGTAGCTGACAGCAGCAATGAAGTTGGGAATAATCCTGCTAAATCAAGTCGATGGATCTTTGGAAAAACAAGTAGCCTGTGCAAAATTTTGAAATCTGGGGGCCTGGATTCTAGAAGACCCGGCAGGATGGCGTAGGGCATGCGCTTGCAGCAGGAACCTGGGAGCTAACAGGGGTGTCTCTGACGGCTAGGTACAATTTTAGAACGCCCCAGTCTGGAACGGGTCACCGAGGGAGAAAAAGACATGACGTTAGTCCAACAGAAGCAATCGGACACAAGACAAGACCCTGTTGATCTCCTTTCCAACCAAGATTGCCATTGAAACAGAACTTCATGACTCTTCTCAAACTCTCTTTTCCCATTTAACGAATCTATTCCCTATCCTACGATACCCAATATATTTCCCTTCTTTTTGCCTACTCTATTACTTTTATCAGCACTTAACTCCTGTTATTCCCTCTTGCATCTTTTATTCCGTGCGATCCGCAGCGGCTGCGCCCTCAAGTCGTACGTGCACGATCGATCTTGGCAACACATACACCGACAAACGACCGTTCCTCAGATCAGCGCAAAGGTCGTACCTGTTGTTTCCGAATACGCCCTTCCTCGTCCTTTCGATTTCATCACCCCCCGGGGACTCGAGTCTGCGCAATCCCTCGTGCGAATACCACCCGATTACTTGCACCACGACGAAGCTCGCTCACCCGCTGGTTGAAGATGGCAGCATCCTATCTATCCAAGCTGAATCCCGTCCCGGGGTTCGACGAATATAGCGGCCCATATAAGGTCGGTACCATCGACGTCGAAATACCCATCACCGAACTCGAGTCGCCAGCCCCTGCGCCCGCCAACACAGAACACATCGAGACCGTCCAGTTCCGTGTCTTCTACCCGGCGCAACCTGAGTCCACCGGCAAGCGTATAACGTGGCTTCCGGCGCCTCAGCGCGACCACTTGACCGCATACATCAAGTTTCTAGGCATCGGATCGCTAGTGGCGCAGGCAGTATCGTTTCTGCCGAGGCATCTGCACTACACGACGATACCCGTCATCAAGAACGCGCCCGTCCTCGAGCCCGAGACGCCCAACAAGCGGTGGCCGACCGCCATCTTCTCCCACGGTCTGGGAGGCAGCCGAAACGCCTACTCGCAAATCGTAGGGTCGCTCGCGTCGCACGGCGTGGTAGTGATCTGCCCCGAGCATCGCGATGGAAGCGCCGTGGCCTCGTTCGTCCGGATACCGTCGGAACAGAATCGCTACTTCGTTCGCAATACTCGCCGCCTCATTCCCTACATCAAAATCTCGCACGAAGCCACCGACGAGGTTTACGCGCAAAGATGTTCCCAACTGAAGACGCGCGCGTGGGAATTGGGCCTGATCCATGACGCGCTGCTGAAGATCGACAACGGGACTAAGCTCAGCAACCTCAACAAGAGCACGCCCAATGAGTCCATGACACAATTCACCAAGCAGCTGCACGTCCACGAGCCTGGTAGCATCATCTTCGCCGGGCATAGCTTCGGCGCTGCGACGACGGTGCAGTTCCTGAAGTCCGTATACTACGCGGGATCTCCCAAATTGGATTCCATGGAGGATCCTCTGTACACGCCTGAGGTGAAGTCCTCCCTATGCCAGCAGATCACGCCTAAGAACCCTACAATCCTGCTGGACCTGTGGTGCTTCCCCCTTCTCGCGAAAACCTACAAGCCGCTGTTCGACCTCCCACTGCCGGTATACGATGATGTACCGGGCGCGCCCGGCGGCAACGGGCTTCTGGCCGTCGAGTCGCAGGACTTCTATAAATGGACGGATCATCTGCACGTCACGGCGCATGTGCTCTCTCCGGACCCGTCCGCGAAGACGGTCGAACCCACCGCGTACGAGCGGCCCAGCGGCGTCAAGATGGCCGAGCCCAACTTCTTCTACGTCCACAACTCGGCGCACCTGAACCAGTCCGACTTCGGCGTCCTGTTCCCCTGGCTGACCAAGAAGGTCTTCGGCTCCGAATCGCCCGAGCGCGCGCTGCGGCTGAACCTGCGCGCCATCCTCCAGGTCTTGCGCGTCAACAAGGTGCCCATCGCGCGCACCTGGGTCGGCGACCTGGTGGAGGGGACCGACGTGGGCAAGGCTGCGGCCACGGGGGCGGCCGAGGCCGGCAACAAGGCGGCGGATGACGGCATTCACGACGACAAGGCCATCTTCACTCGCATCGCCGATTCGGGCCCCGTCGAGGCCTGGAGCTGGATTGATATCGTCGGCATGGGCGATTCGACGGCGGCTTCCGATAATGCTGATAGCAGCCAGCAACAGAATAGTGATGCTGTGGAGGAGCAGGAGCCGGGTATGGCTGACCGCATTGAGCCTCAGGTGTCCGAAAACGATGCTGTGCAGGCGGTCATGAACCCTGTAGCTGCAGCGTCGTGAATGTTGGTGGTCAGGCATGATGAGAAGGTCTAGTTGAATAGAAATGTTTGCATTTTGTGTGGGCGTTCAGAAAGCCAGAGGGTGTCCTGACTGGCGGCTGCTATATAGCAAAAGGATGTTTGGAGTTTGATACCTAGAAGCGAGTGGCGTACCGGGCTTTCACATTTTAATATTGCATTTTATTAGACATCTTTGGCAGTGCCAGCCAATCGCCAATCTGAGCAACTCATTAAGATACGTTACTGTCTCTGTACATCCATGTCAATTTACCTACCCTTTCATCGTCCATTAGTAATATACCCTAATAGTTATATTCCAACCAATTCCCTACCTTTGCTCTACCCTTGAAACTGAACTTAGGACCCAGCTGTTAGCAATTTTTGCAACGTCGCGTAGAACATAGACAGTCTTCGAAGCAATGGAGTCCAGCGGGAGATCAGGACGCCGTCGGTCTCCCACTCACCATAATCCACGGGATTGGACTGGATCTGTACACCTGCCGCCCTCCATGCAAAGTCTGTGGTGTCAACAAAGTATACCTGAAACAGGCGCAGAAGTGCGTTTTGGACTTCCTCCTGCAGTTGATCCGGTACGCCAGCATGCCACAATAGCTCGCAGAGCAGTGTTGGATCTTTGGGCTCAAGCTTCGTGGGGCGGTCATACCCATACCAGTGGTGCCAAAGTAGGATAGCGAACTCTAAGGCGTTAAGCACTTCACCATCGTCGTCGCCGTCGCTACTGCTACTGCTACTGCCGTCCTCTTCGGCGCCGTACGAGCCCTTTCGGAACCCACTCCATTTGACCTTCAAGTCTAGCTGTCCGTATCTGATTATTGCGTCGCAGAGCTCGAGATCCCAGGCCAGAATGGCCAAACGGAGATGGTTCATGTCAGGCTTGACGCCGGTGCGCATCAGATGGAGGGCCGCGTTGTGGCTGTGCGGCTGGGGGGCGGGCAGGTGCCATCCCCATCGGTTGGGCAGTTTGATGCTCGCCGCGAGGCACGGGCGCATGATCTGCTGCACGGCCTCCTCGTTCTCCTCGACGGACCGGTCGTCCCGCTCGAGCCACTGCCGGCAGTGCGGCCAGACGTGGAGGAAGAACGTCGTCTCGCCCGTCCAGTCGTGCTCGGCCGCGCCGAGCAGCGCCGCCTGCAGCTCGTCGCGGTCCACGCGGTCCTGGCGCGCCTGGTGCCGGAAAATGGTGACGGCGTTCTTCCAGTAGGACTGCCGCGCGGCGTGCTGCAGGGCGCCGATCGCCCGTTTGCCGCCCTCCTGGGGCTTTTGTCGGTCCGCGCCGCGCGCCAGCAGCTCCCGGACGACGTGCGGCCGCCCGTCACCTTGCCAGTTGTGCGTCTTGTTGTAAGAGCGGCCGGTTCCCTCGCCTTCGTCGTCGCTGTCGCTATCGCTCTCGATTTCGCTGTCGCTGTCGCTGTCTGAATCATATCTCCATATGTCCTTGGAAATCATATCCAGTAGACGACGCGGGTCGTACAAGTCACGGGGGCACACTCGTTCCCAATGCTGCAGGAGGGCAGGCACGAGCCGGTATAGACCAGTGTCCTCGGTGATCTTGAGGTAGTCAATAAACCTCTTCTCTTTAACGGACGTGTCCATCATATCGCCGAGGAGAATCAAGGCCATGTCCTCCCTCTTTAGCCACAGGGCGACATTGAATGGAGTCGCATCGACCCAATAGCATGTATCCATCCCATGAAGGTCCACCATGCCGATGAACTCTTCGTGACAAAGCAGCGTATCACTTTTTATAGGCGCGAGGCCTTTGTTGACGAGCATCTGCACCACCTCGGGGCGATTCGCATGGATCGCCGTGTGAATCGGGATCAGCTCGAGCAGTGGCTTGTAAGCTGCGCCGTGGAAAACGGCGGGGAAGACTTCGGCATAGGTATCGATGATGGCCTCGAGCTTCTCCAGGTCCGCACAGCCCATGATGGCGCGGTTGAGGAACGTCTTGGCGGTGACCTCTTGCACGGTGTACTCCACGGTCTTATAGTACGGCATGCCGTTCATGCTTTCCACCTCTATTGGTTTCCCGTCGTCCCCCAGCTGCAGCTCCCTCTCACCCCATCGGTACTGGTTGGCGATCTTTCTCTTATGGCTTGGCCCCATGCCCTTTCGAGCCTCGAACCGTAACCAGGCCAGGCTCTCCTCCTCATCCTTGTCGTCCAAGAAACCAGAGAAATTTTCAAAGTTTTCGCATATCGTTTCCGCGCGAAGGGCTTGCTCTCGATCCGCTGTGGCGGCTCTGCGATAGACCTCCGTTCCGCCGAGCTGCTTCCACATCTGCATACATGTGCATGCGAGTGCGTTCCCGCCGTAGAGAACTGGGTGGTCCAAGTGCTGTTCGATTTCCAGGACCAGCTCCGTAGGCAGGTCTGTGATCTGAGCCATGGCTGATGGTAAGCTTGATGATATGGGTGAAGATGAATAGGTAAAGCGATTGTGTTGTTTGGTCTGGGTTCTGCCGAATTGCCAGTCAAAATGTGTAGCCACTCGCCAGTATATATATACAGATTGACTAGGTCGCTCCAGTCGTGTAGACAAGCGGGTTGTTTCGGCAGAGCCAAAGAAGGCTTGTCACCGTTACATTTTGCATACAAAAGCTTTGTAGCAAGCCTTTTACTCGAGCCCTTCTTATGAAATATTCGAAGTCATTGTACCATATCAGGTTTGAGTCAGATGCATGATTTGATTCTTTGTTCATCCATAACTATGCATATATCGATACATCCAGTTTACGGGGCCTTTGTCTTGGTGGGATCCTTGTCCGTGGAAGAATTATGCCTACAGGCTCTTCAACACAGCAATATCCGGGAAGGGTTCACTAAAGGGGGAAGCTGCGATTCAATCTGCCCCAAGCTTCCCAGGGGACCTCAGGACGTGCTGGGCATCTCAAGTCAGCTCAGACGGGCCTCTTGAACAGTCATTCGAATCATTGGCTTATATCTAGACGTGTGATCAATCGTGATCCCCGGATTCACCTACTGGTCGACAGGGGACCTGCGTTCTTGTTGACTTGCTCCCATATCGACCAGTCAAACATGTCCAAATCAAAGTCAATGCCCGCCAGCTGACTTAGATCGTCCTGCTCCTGGATCTCCGCGTCCACCGCAGCAGTCGGTGCAGCTTCAGTCGTCAGCGAAACCCCAAAGTTCTGACACAACTCGGTGATCCATTGCGGCTGCTCGAATGTCCCGCCTTGCTGCTGCTGAGCACGCGCCGCGTATCTTTGCCATGCCGCGATGGTGATGCGAGCGGCCGAAGCCACCTCGTTCCGATCGACGGCCGTCTTGAGCTGTGGATGAACCTCGTGAAGCCGACGGACCAGGTCCCACAAGTCTACCACCTCGGCCTCGTCGAAGCGATGATGGCATTCGAGGAGAACATAAACAACTTTGATTCCGTTAGTTAGAAAGTAGTTCACGATTACGGAGAACAGGGGGCGGTTTGCTACGCACATCCGATCCACTGGAAGTAGTTATCATCATGCCAAAGAAACCCCTTGATCGACTCAGTCGTCCGGGCCATGATGGAGTAGTCCAGAAGCTTGGTGCAGATATCCAACATATCATCACGCTCCTTGCGCGACATCTCGGACAGCTCGGCGTTGACCAGAGCCGGCTGCCGCGCCGTCCTCCTGGCCGCGAGGAGGTAAGACCCGATCCCCAGTTGGATCAGGACGTGCAGCGGATTGAGCAGCTCGCAGTGCCTCACATACCTGGTGCCCAGCTTCGTCTCGACCTGGTCGAGCAATTCGTCCTTCTCCGCCAACGAAACGCGCGGCGAAAGCAGCCACGCAAGCCCCTTGTCGCCGCCGTGCGCGCGCCGCATCTCCCGCTGCGTGTGCAAGATATCGTAACGCCAGAGACAGTGTGAGATCCCCGTCAGCTTCCGGCGCTCAGGAGGCAGGACCTTCGTTTCGGGCGTCACGTCCTCGTCCTCGAGGTTCGATGGAAGCTTGGCGTCCCAGTCGGAAAAGAGAGATAGGGGGATGCTGCCCACGTGGCGGGCGACGGCAATCTCTAGAAACTGCAGCTGCCACCACATCCGGCGGCGCTCTTCGCTGCGGAGGACGCTGAGGCCGAGCTGGTCGCCGTCGCGGTGCAGGCCCATCCGCTCGGCGATGCGGCTGGCGATGCCCATCAGGGCGAACATGGCGGGAGAACGGGCGAGGCAGTTCATTGCGAGCTGTAGAAAAAGAATACAGTATTTAGTAATTACCATGACAAACTTTGTGGTCAGGGGGCTTACGAGATATAACATGAAGGCTTGCAGTGTAAGCCTATGGGTGGTACACGCGTAATCGGCCAGCAAAAGAGCGCTTTCTGCGCTCCTCTGGTATCTCTCCATGAGTTGCGGTTTACCATCATGCAGTAACCTGACGCATTCGTCGCCCGAGAGACTTGAGATGCTGATGAACACAATGGTCGATACAAGAGCTCTTTCCTCGTTGGAGAGGATCGAGGAATCCTCACATGCCTTCTTTATAATCGGCTCCACTTCCCAGCGGAAGAAGATCTTGACAAGTGGATCGACATTCTTCAAGAACGTCTTCCACAAGGTGTTGATCTGGGAACTCGGCAGGTGCACTGCGTTGGCGAGGCTGTCGGCATCTGTAGAGTCCCGTGGGTCCAAGATTGATCGAACCCAGGAAGCACTTTTCGCCGCTGGGGGAGACTGTCCTGCCGTCTTAGGAGTGCTCTGTAACTTATCAGACTGGCCTGTACCACTCCAGCTATACCACATGGGACTATTCAAAGGCGTTCAGTCAGTTAACAAGTATTATATGCTGTCAAGGAGTCAGGTACGATATTACCTTTCGATATATGTAACCTCTTCATTATGCGTCACCAGACCCGATGTCTTGGGGTGAAAGGGGATCTGTCTCGATCCGGGTTGACTGCTGCTGGAAGATGCACCCGTACTCTGACCCCCAGGCGATTCCTCCACGGTCCGCTGATCAGGGCGGCCAGCTTGTTCCGGATCACCCCCTAAGGTACGAATATAGCGCTCGAGCTTCTCGATCCGGGCACTAGCGTCATCGGAGAGACGATCGTGGGCGGCAGATGCTGTTGTGTGTTCGGGGTACACGCAGTTGTCCTGTGGTCGTCTCTTGCAATGACAACATGGCTGCAGCCGATCGCAACGGACCTTGCGTTTGGCGCAGGGGGTGCAGCTGATAGGGGTCTTGCCTAACCGCACCATCACTCCACACAACGAATCTCTCGGTCAAGCCTTCGGGACTGGGAGGGACTACGGACACTTGTAATGTCCGAATGCGGCAAGTAGGTGGGTTTTTACTTGTTGAATTGAGTGAGATGAGGACGGTGCAATGGGTAATGTCGTGACGTCAAAGATATTAGAGGTTCGGGAGCCCGAGCTCGGTCTTCGGTACCGATGCCCGAAGTAAGCTAGTCTCCTCCAATCAGAACCCCCGAATTCAGACAAACAATGGGTATCAGTACTATATCAAACCTAAGCTTTGCGTGTTTGGCTCGACTAGTAAGAACCCATGAACCAGTATATATGCAGAACCGAAATGGCCAATCCCATTCTTGATTAATATGAAATAACCCAGCATCTGCCGGAATTTTACACCAAGATGCATTCTACTAAGACCAACACGAGTCTGACTCCGGATATTGGAGATCACGACCTCGACACGGCTCATGGTCATGGAAGCGATGGAGACATGCAGAAATCGGAGAAGTCTGTGGACGAGAAGCTGCCGGAAGAGGAGTACCCAGGCAAGCAGGTGGTAATACCGATCGTCTTGGCGGTTTGTTTGGCAGCCTTTCTTTCGTCACTTGTAAGTTTACACAAGGCATCTTCAATATCTTGAAAGTCTATAACGACTAATAACCACTACAACAAACAGGACCGAACCATCATTGGCGTGGCCGTCCCGGCTATATCAAACGAGTTCAAGTCCTTTAGTGACATCTCCTGGTACGAGTCCGGCTACTTGCTGACCTTTGCTGCGCTGCAACTGCCCATGGGCAAGATTTATGTAAGCAATGCCACATTTACCCCTTTTCTTCCTGTTCAACCTGATTCATACCGCTGACCACTGTTCACACTGTTATCAGACATTCTTCCGAACCAAATGGGTCTTCCTGGTCGCCATCCTGGTCTTCGAAGTCGGATCCACCATCTGCGCGGCCGCGCCCAGCTCGACCGCCTTCATCGTAGGCCGCGCCATCTCGGGCGTCGGCGGTGCCGGCCTGACGGCGGGCAGCCAGATGGTGTTTGTCGACCTGCTCCCGCTGGAAAAGCGGCCCAAGTACCAAGGGTTCCTCGGCGCCACCTTCGGCATCGCCTCCATCGCGGGTCCCCTACTCGGCGGCGTCTTCGCCAGCAGGCTCACCTGGCGCTGGTGTTTTTGGATCAACCTGCCCATCGGCGCCGCCGCCGCCGCCGTGCTGCTGTTCCTGCTCCCGTCCAAACCACCGCCCAAGACGCAGAAGCACGGCGACACGTTTCTGCAGAAGCTGCAGGAGTTCGACCCCGTCGGCACGGCCCTCATGCTGCCGGGCCTGATCCTGCTGCTGCTGGGCCTGCAGTGGGGCGGCGTCGAGGGCTGGACCGCGAAAAGGGTGCTCGCCTCGCTCATCCTGGGCATCCTGCTGCTGGTCGCCTTCGGCGCCTGGCAGTTCCGGGCCGGGGACCACGGCACGGTCCCGCCGCGCCTCATGCGCCAGCGCAGCATCGCCGCCGCCAGCGTGGCCTCGCTCGGCTTCGGCTCGGTGCTCGTCATCGTGACCTTCTACGTGCCCATCTGGTACCAGGCGATCCAGGGCCTGTCGGCCGTCGACGCGGGCGTGCGCATGATGGGCTACTTCCTCGGCACCGTCGTCTTCGTCATCGCGTCGGGTATCGTCACGTCCAAGATCGGCTACTACACCCCTTGTCTGATTTTGGGCACCGCCATCGCCGCGGTCGGCTGCGGCCTCCTCACCACGCTGCGCGTCGACACGGGCAACGCCCGCGTCATCGGCTACCAGATCCTCACCGGCGCCGGGCTGGGCCTCAGCTTGGCGCAGACCATGAACGCGGCGCAGACGGTGCTCTCGCGTGAGGACATTCCCGTCGGCATCACCATCATCAACTTCGGCAACCTGGTCGGCGGCACCGTCTTCGTGAGCATCTGCCAGGGCGTGCTGTCGGCCACGCTCACGACGGAGCTGGCCAAGATCCCCGGGGGCAGGCTCGATGCGCACGTGCTCCTGGGCAGCGGCGCGACCGAGGTGACCAGGCTGGTGCCGGTGGACCAACTGCCGGCGTTCCTGGCGGCCTACAACAAGGGCATCGACAACATCTTTTACGTCGCGCTGGCGGCTTCCATCCTCGGGTTCGTGGCCTCGCTCTTCATGGAGTGGAAGTCGGTCAAGACGCAGCCGAAGGAGGCGGTTGTTGCTGTGTAGACGCGCGGATGGAGCGGAATACATGCAGGCTCTTCGCATGCAAACATAGATTCAGGGGCTCATGGCCGCAGTAGAACCCGACCCGACTCACTATAGAATGCATACTCCACTAATTATAACACGATGCGTGGGACGCGGGCTCTCATTCAACTAGGTCACATCCCGTCACAACTGTTGTGGTCGTTCGCTGGGCCTCCTCTATGGCGCCCAGGCTTGCAAGCTTATAATAACAGGTGGCGCAGTCACAATCAACTTGCATGAAGGCTCAGAGAGTGTGATGAAAACGTACGATATGCCAACAGGAAACATAAGGCGCTTATCTCTATCCGCCCGTTTGCTTTCGCTTCTGAACTTCGCATTGAGGTCGTGGGTGTTGGTTATGCGACCTGAGAAGGATGGCGCAATGTTGTCCTGAATAGGGTAAAGCTGAACGCCCCTACGGGCCGGGGTCACTAGCCCTGGTACCCGGCTCGTCCTTCACTTTTGTTGCCCAAGCTATCGGGTCTGCCACCACCGCCAACCTGGATAACCTATCAATGTATCTTTACCAACTCCAAAATGAGACCCTAGGTTAGGCCATTCGGGCCCCTATGAAACACCTGAAGGCTGTATTTACCCCTGCATAGCCCAGCCAAGATCCATGATGTTTGAGTTACCCCAAATCACCAACTGTTGCCCTGGGGTATGTACGTAGCGTGACAAGCCCCTGTGTGATTGCCTATGGTAAAAAGTTCCAGTATCTTTAAACGAACTTCGGCAGGAACTGTCGTTCTCCTCAGTGGCGTCCCGTAACCTCAAGGGTAGACTCATGAGACTGCCCGGGAAGCAACACAATTCGTCAGTATGTCGAGAGAAATGGTGATCGATAAGCGCGTCAAACTTCTGGGAGTTTCAGGAGCTTCAAGACATGTAATACGTGACTTGAACAGTGGCTTTGGGACTGCAATGCAATTACCTGTCACAAACTCGACCTGGCAGTCCTCAAGTCGCAATACACCGATCGGCTTATAAGACAGGAAGTCGTCCCATTGGTATTTCTTGTAGTAGCAAAACATCATTAGTTTACATATTTCTAGCGTCGGTGCCAGACTGCCTCATTATCGAATCGTGCCAAATATTGATTACGTCAACATACTCATCAGGTTCAATATCCCCCTTTCAGTCTCCCATCTCTTGCCAAACATGGGTCAAACCGAAGAAGAGCCCGTTCCTCAAGACAGCCAGGAGATCCCTGAGCAGGACAGCAACAGCAGCAAGGATGAGCTCCTGAAAGACCCCTTCGCGAGCAAGAGTAGCCAGATCCTCTTCGACGCCATTGACCAGCTCCAGAGCTGCGATGCCAGCCAAGACATCGACATCCCACAGCTGGTGATTGTAGGCGGCCAGTCCGCCGGCAAGTCGTCCCTATTACAGAGCCTCACCTCCATCCCCTTCCCCGTAAGCCACGGCCTGTGCACCCGCTTTGCCACCCGCATCATCTCGCGCCGGACGCCGCCCCAGAGCAAGGATGAGGTGGTCATCACCATCGTGAAGCCCGACTTCGAGCTGGACCACATCTTCAATTACTCCAACGACAATCCCTACGACAAGTACATCTACCGGGCCGAGACCCTGGACAGCCAGACGTTCGCCGACTTGATGGAAGAGGTACGTCGCGTAATATTCAATTCCCATCTGCATGATCTTCTTTCCCCGGCTCACTTCTTCGATCAAGGTCACGGAGCAATACATGGGGATCAAACCCGGTAGACAGCCCGGCGACAAGAACTTCGCCACCGAGGTGCTAAAGTTCGAGCTTTCGGGGCCGCAGCGCGCTCACTTCAGCATACTCGACATACCCGGGCTCATATCCAATGACATCCGCGTCCACACCTCGGAGATGGATGGCATCAGAAGCATGATTGTAGAATACATGAGCAAGCCTCAGAACATTGTAATGTGCGTATATCCTAAGAGACGATGCCCCGATAACTTCCTTTGACTTACCAGAGAGTCTGCCAGTTGCGTCTCCGAGGCGACCATCGACCTTGACAGTTCGCCCATATTCCGGCATGCCTTGGAGCATGTTGACTCGTCTAGATTGATCCCAGTCTTCACCAAATGCGACCGCGCATCGGACCTCGAAATGGTAAGATGACCCCGCAGTCTTCAATCAATACTTGGGAGAAAGGCGCCCTCGTATAACTGACCATGGCCAGGTCGTCAAAATCGCTGCAGGCGAGAACGGCCTCTACCGCTCGATGGAGCACGGGTGGTTCGTCGTCCGCAACCGCGTCGGGGACGAAGGCTCTTGGTTTGACCTAGACGAGGCAGAGGCGACCCTCTTCGGCCAGCCCCCGTGGAGCAGGATCCCCAGCACCCGCCGCGGGTCCCGCAAGCTGCGGGACTACCTCGGCGGCCTCCTGTGCGACAAGATCCGCAAGGAGTTCCCCGCGATGCAGCAGAAGGTCAAGCAGCTCTTGGGCAGGGAGCTGCAGATCAAGGCGTCGCTGGGCGAGCCCCGGGACGACCACAAGGCGCGTCTCCAGTACCTGATGAGCATCATTCAAGAGTACAACACGGATGCGCTGCAGGCGCTCGAGAGGCCGTGGCGGCTCCCCGACGAGACGATGAGGCTGCGCAGCATCGTGTCGAATTGTAATAAAGACTTTGACAACGCCATGATGAGTGACGGGCATACTTACGAGTTCGAGGAGCCTCAGTTGGAGTACCCACAAGCCCCATCGCCTGCTACTAGCCAACCAAGCTTTCCACCGACCCCAGAAGGATCGCCTCAGCCCAAGTCAAAGAGGCACGCTTCCAAGAAGTCGAGCCTGTCTATGCCGCCGCACTTGGGCGATGGTCCCCAGACACCGGCGGAGCTCCGTACCGAGATACGCAGACAGATCTACAACTTCCAGAGTAGCCAGCTCCCCGGCCTGTTGAACCCAGACATCTTCCCCGTACTGTACCGCACCCAGACCCGGAAGTGGGAGGCGATCGCGCGCCAGCACCTCGAGTTCGTGGCACAGGCGACCCGGGACGCCTCGCTGCTGCTGCTGGGCTACGTCTTCCAGCACGGGCTGACGGGGGAGACGAACGCCACCCACGACCGGCTCGCCGACACCCTCCTGCGCATGAGCAAGGCGTCGGAGCAGCGGGCGCTGGAGGAGCTGCAGCGCTACTGCGGCCAGGAGGCCGACTTCCCCTTCTTCACGACGAACCCCGAGTTTACGCGGCGGCTCGAGGGGAACCGCCGGATCCGGTTCAAGAACCACACCTTCCAGCACTTCAAGATGCTCTTCGAGGCCACGCAGGCGGCGCGGGCCCACACGGAGGCCGAGGGCGGGGGAGGGGGCGTGGACTCGGGCCTCTTCGACGCCAGTCTCGACGCCATGTACGTCCGCATGCACCCCAGCACGGCGCAGCACACCGAAGACGAGGCGCACGATATCCTCAAGGCCTATTACGAGGTGAGTACCTAGTCATGCAGTCTTAACCCAAGGAACAGTATGAAAACTTGACCGCTGACAACAGCCATCTAGCTCTCGCTGCGCACCTTCATCGAGCACGTCACCAAGCGCATCGTCGAGGACATGATGTCGAGCAAGGAGGGCCCCTTGCTGGGCCTCTCGACCGACTACCTCATGAGCCTGACCGAGGCCGAGATCGAGGAGATCGCGCGCGAGGACGAGGTGGCGCAGGCCCGGCGCAAGCAATGCCTCGCGAGGATGTCGCGACTGACCGAGGCCAACAGGATCGCCGAGAATGCGCTGCGGGATACGCGGCCGCGTCCAGTCGAGGCCGCTGTCGCCTGAAGGCTCGAACAAGTTGATGATGTGTAGAATGAGTGGTGAAATAATCGACTGAAACAACTCGATGGAATGGCCAATTGATGTTCAGATTGCTGAGTTGAGGGTTACGAGAGTTCAAGTTCGGCTGCTAAGTTCCAGCTAGATAGCCAACCGCGCTTAGTTTCGCTTCATGCAGCCACCGTGTAATTCTCAGCTCATCGGATCCGCACCCCCGTTTGGTGCTGTATTATAATTACCTGGCTTGAATTGAATATAGCACTATTCATGCAAGCAAGTCCGATTTGTCATTAATTACTTCTGACTCCAATAAGGGAGCCTGATTGGCAGCCATGCACACGCTTCGGATCCGAACCCAATTCTAGGACGTCTTCGGATCCGAAGCAAGAGAGGGGCCGGCGCCGACAGTGTAACTGCATCCGATTATTTCGCACGAGAGTGAACAACTCACCACGAGACCGACGGCTTACTGTCCCTTACAGCAGGCAGCCGGAATCAACATTCGGTTCTCCCCACTTAGATCTACTTTAGACCGTCCAGCTCGCGGGCTGTGTTGGCAAGGGCGATGGCTATATAAAGAACGACCAACCGCATTACCAAGGTCGCATTCGTTCATCACTCCCCTCATCCAACTGCATTATCCCTTGCAGCACAGCTAGCTAACGACTTATATACACACACAAATCACTTCGCCTCGGCACAATCGTCTACCCTCTTCTTTTCTGTGTCACCTCTTTATTTATCCGTTCTCCAGCCCAATCATCCTTCCTAGCCGAATACCCTTGCAAACTCACTTACACATACATACCCCATACATAAGATGGCCGCCCCTGCCGCTCCCGCATCCGGCCCCGCCCCTACCCCCGATGAGCTCCGCCGCCGGTACTTCACCTTCATCGCGCCCCGCTACGCCCACCTGACCGGCAACACGACGCGCGACGTCTTCGCCGCGGTGCTGAAGCAGCACGACCTGGGCCTGACCAACGAGTCCGTGATCCACGACAGCGCCGCGGGGCCCGGCACCGCGACCGAGGCCCTGCTGCCCTGGTGCGCCGAGCGGGGCATCGCCCCCAAGCGCATCGTCCTGACCGACTATGTGTCGGGCATGCTCGAGAGCGCGCCCCCGTCGGTCAAGGACCACCCCGCCGTCGAGACCAGGGTCGCCGACAGCGCGGACCTCTCGTCCGTGTTCCCCGAGGACGGCTGTCTGACGCACGTCATCGACAACTTCAGTGTGTCGACCTTCGGCACCAAGGAGCAGCACCTCAAGGGCCTGGCCGAGAACTACCGCACCCTCCAGCCCGGCGGCGTCGCCGTCTTCACCACCTGGAAGAAGTTCGCCATGTCGGAGCTGATTGGCGCCGCGCAAGCCATCGTAAGTTCTTTATTCCCATATCTTGCTTCCCTCCCTCCCTATCACCTCAAAGAAAGTCCCCCGCGCTAACCACCTTCAACCTACAGGTCAAAGGCGCCGACTGGGCCGCCGCCCACCCGGTCCCCATGAACGGCCCCGAGTTCATCGCCGAGGGCTACCTGGCCTCGATGCTGGCCGAGGCCGGCTGGTCGCCGGAGAGGACCCAGACCAGCCTCGTCCGGTCCGTCGTGCCGCGCGACGGCGAGGACGAGCGGGGCCTGCTGGAGTTCATGCAGGTCAGCCCCCCTGCAAAAGCCGCGACGGCCGGCTGGCCCGAGGACGAGGTCGCGGCTTGGCCCGCCGCTGTGCAGCAGGCCGTCGACGCCATGAAGAAGGAGCACGGCGGCATCTACGGCGAGGCTTGGGTCGTCATCGCGAGGAAGTGAGGATATAAAGAAATTGGGGAGAGGGGGTAATCGGGGTTTACATGATTGTGCGAATACGGCAGCGACTGGATTGATATTTTGGGGGGGTGTAATGCAAAAGGTCGCACAATACGAGACAGTGTCGTCCCATATTTGCTGGGCCGGGGCAGCGTTCCAAATCGGACCGCACTCGAAACAAAACGCCATTCGTTCAGGGATTCATTTAGACTTTTATTGCATTACAATGGAGAAAGAACACGTAAAGAAACCACTTTTGCACGAATCATGTCTCGCTCGTATGAATTATCGCATCTGTACCTGATTACTACCTGATTGATTGTTGCCCATCATTCCCCTTCTAAATTGACTCGTAAAAATACACACAAATGCGTCGCTATTAGCCCCTCCCTCCCTTACTCTCTCCGAACGAAAGGGACTGGCGTCCTATTCCTTGGGACACTCCCAGCTCTCGGGCTTGTTCACGTCCTCCTTGCTGGTGCCGATGTACTTGGCCTGCTTGGGGTACATGCAGATGGGCCGCTGGCTCTCGATACCGGCGGCGCCGTCGTCGCCGACGAACTTGGTCCCGATCAGCTGCTCGGGCGCCTTCTCCTCCTCGACCCAGCGCATCATGGCGAGCACGACGTCGTGGTCCGCGTCCTCGTGACCCGGGACCGAGTAGGTCACGTTGGGCAGGTCCTGGCTGCCGCCGGCGATGTACCAGGGGCCGGGGCCGCTGTTGCAGTGGCCCATGCCGGGGATCAGGAAGAAGCGGTAGAAGTCGGTCAGGTCGGCCTCCTTGTTGGTATCGTCTCCCATGGCCTCGTGCACGTTGTCGTAAAAGACGCGGCTGCTGCCCGTCGGGATGCCCATGTCGGCCATGCCGTGGTACATGATGATCTTGCCGCCCCGGGCGCGGTAGGCCGACATGTCGAAGGTGTCGGCGGCGGCATCGCCGGGGTCGACGCGGTCGGCCTCGAGCACGTCGGCGTAGGCGAACTTGGTGTAGTCCCAGTTGGTGTCGTTGTAGACCCAGTTCTCGAACAGGCCGCGGCCGAGGCCGTTGAAGGTGCCGAGCATGCCCGAGGGGTCGGCGCCCAGCGGCAGGCCCGGGAACACGAGCGTGCTGCCGTTGTCCTCGCGCCACTCGCTGAAGACGTTGCGCACCGTCTGCACCTGGTCGGCCGTCAGGCAGCTCGTCTTGTTGGTGCCGGCGGCGCCGCCCTCGCCGCACAGGAGCTTGTCGTAGTCGAACTGGCAGCCGAACGTGTCGCTGATGACGCCGTCTTCCACCCCGTCCTGGACGTCGCACTGCTTCAGCATCTCCGACTTGACGGTCTCGATCTGCGCTTGGCTGACGTGGTAGGACGCGTTCTGGGGAAAGTTGTAGAGGGGCGCCTTCAGAGTAAACGCCGCCAAATGCGTCGTCCACCAAGCTGTGATCGGTACCGGTCAGCACACAAACATTCTACTCGCCGCCGTCAGATGCGTAGGATTGGATCAAGTCTTACCTGGCGCACCCACGACAATGCCATCAAAAGACTCGGGGTAGTGCTGGATCTCCTTCAAACCCTGGCGACCGCCAGTCGAGCAGCTCGCATAGTACGAGTACTTGATCGTCTTCTCCGCCACCGCCGCCGTGGTGGTGGAGTTGGAGTTGCTACCGCCGCCGTAGTAGTCCGTGACCATGAGCTTGGCCAGCTCGATCGACCCGTGCATCGCCCGGTGCCCCCAGTTGATGAGCTTTTCGGGCTGGTTCAACCCCCACGTCGCATCAAACGGCGTGGCGTTGTGGCCAGTGTCTGTCGACATGGACGCGAACCCATGATGCGCGAAAATGTTCATATCCACCCTGAACGAGTCAGTCTTTATCTCACGAGAAATTGCGCACTGGAGTAACCCCCTCCCCTGCTCTTTGGCGCCACGAGAGTGAGGGGAGAGGAGAAGGAAGGAGCAGCAGCAGGACTCACCAGTTGATGCCTCCGCCAAACCCGCCGTTGCCCGTGGTGAGGAACCGCTCGTTCCAGCCCGAGTCGGGCAGGAACAGGCCGAAGTTGTACGAGGTGGTCTCCGAGGACTTGACGTTGACGGTGACGGCGCAGAGGGCCGACAGGTTCTTGGCCGGGGTCGGGAACGCCATCGTGGGGGGCCCAAAGGTACCGCCGGCCGCGATGGGGGAGACGTCGGCCACGCTGGCGGCCTCGTGGCCAGCGAGCATGGTCTCGAAGCGCTCCTTGGTGCATTGCGCTGCGGCGGCGGCGGCCGTGGCGGCAGAGCCTGCCAGCAGCAAGAGTGGCGCCTGGGATGACAACATCGTCTCTACTTATTCAAGGAGCCGGATCTGGTGCAAATCTCAGGAACACTCGGTGCGATGGTTCACGGGAGAAAGGGAAGTCCAACGGCCCGGCCGAGTCAGGGTTGCGCATCTTTTATACCTATCCATGATCGGCGCTTGTTTTTTTTCTCTCTCTTTCCTTTTATTGTCATCTACGGAACATGCCCAAGCGGCATCTACCATCTACCTCAGACTACCGATCCCAAACCCAGGCAATAAAAGAAAACGGGGTAGCAGCAAGCGACGATCGAATGCGGGGTGTGGAAATGATTCGTTACATGGGGACGACGATGCATGCCCAAGTACATATCTTGGTGCTGTGTGTCGTGGGTATAGTAGCATGGATAGTAAGTGTAAGCAAGCCGGCTGGCTGGCTAGGCTCGGTCTGCTAATGGTGACGTACCCTGGCCTGCGTGCGCGCACGCTCAAGGACGATGATTGATCATTTCGTCGGGTTGCAGTCCCGATGGGGATGCGCAACGGCGAGATTGGATTAGGGAGGATAGCGCGGTGGGTGCCTGTGTCGGGAGGCTGTCTAGCGCCGAAGCACAGCCAGCAGGAAGAACAATGATGGACTTTTCGGCATGATTGGCGGACCTTGGCCGCCCCCATTTCGCGCCTGTTAGCTCGAGGGGCAGGGCTAGGCAGGGAGCTAGGGGCCAGATTAGGGGAACGTCTCGCAGGAGGGAGGGGGGAAAAAGAATGCCCGCCCGCCCTCTCTGCCTCTAAATGCCAAGCTCCACCGACTAAATAGGCAGCTTCTTGTACATAAGCACTTAGCAAGGCAGGTGAACAGGGCAAAGTTGGCAAGCGTTGGAAGTCAGTGGTCACTGGCCGTGTCATGTCGGAGGGCAGTGCGACAATGCGATGCCGGTTAGAACACCCTCCCCCACGTCGGAGGCTACTGCTGGGTCTTAGTGTCGCGAAGTTTTGCCGGCAGTTGCACGGAGCACGACGTCGTCGTTCCTGCTGTATGGGCATGGCAACATAGGCAAGTAACAGGGCCGCCCCGGTGAGTGTGCCAGGATTGCTGACCATCTCATGACTGATCCGACCAGCAACAGGCCAAGATCATGCAAGAAGCTCGTGCACATGTAATGTCACAAGTCGGCGTTCGTGGTAACGCTGTCACACGTCAGCATACATCAATGAAACAGAAATGATGGCCTACCTAAGTAGCTATCCCAGCATCATAAAGTCCATTAGGAAAGGGTATCATTTTGAATTAGGAATTAAAACTACAGCTTTGTCTCTCTCACACACAGGGAGACGAGACAGATCTCTGCCCGTGGCTGCCGGCATTATCATCGGTTGAGCAGCACCTTTTGTTCCACCTCGCCAAACTCATCCCTGAAGCGACTCGTATCGCCCGTCGACGGGCTGCCCCGTATCTCCCGGCTGCCCTGCATCATCTGCGGTCCCTTTAGACCCTGGCCTTCCGGCTCCGGTCCCGATCGCGCATGTGATTCGACGCTGGCAAACGCGCCGTCGGGGCCTTCTCCTCCCCCTAACTGCCGTGTCGGCGGGTCGTTCCCGTGAATATCGTCGCTATGATCATCGCTGCTACCGTTCTTTCTCCGCCGTTCCGTCCACCTCTTGCCCCGCCGCGAGAAAGCGACGAATCCCAGAAACGAGATGGCCAAGACACAGACCACAAAAGCTACGACGATCCCCACGATGGCGCCCACCGGAAACGACGATCTCGGTTCTGGCGTAAGAGTCGCAGTCGGCGCTGGCTCGGCTTTGGAGGAGCTGGCGGCGGCGGCCATGCCCATGGCCGCCCGCAGCGAGTTGGCGTCCGACTCGGGATGCAGCGCGAGGTCGCTCTCGCGCCAGACCATGTAGAGGGGGTCTGCGACGGCAGTGACGGTCCCCGTCGCGCGCTCGAGCACAGAGCGGTGGTCGTCCAGCCACCGTGTGGCCACCACGCTCTCTTGTGTGCCGACGCAGGCGTACTGGGTTGCCCCCAGAATGCCGCCGTTCCTGTTATTGTTGTCGCCTGAGTATGCTGACAGCGTGGCAGTTCTGCGGAGGTTATGTTAGTTCAAGCAAGCACAGTACCCAATTTCAAGACTCCTTTCCCCCCATTTAGCATGCAGATGAAATCAAGAAGGGGAGTAAAATGGCCGCGACCACTCGAAGACCACAATAAAAAGAGTTATGATGAAGAGAAGAAAGGATAGTCAATACTCACGTCGCGCAGCAAGCCCCGAGGTAGAAAGCGTCCGACGGCCCCGGGACCTTGGTGATCTTGGAGACAGTCATGAACGCCGACCGATCCGGACAGACGCCGGCCGAGTAGGTCGCCCGGGCGGCGACGCGGTAGGGCTGGCAGGTGGCCCACCCCTCGCCGTTGTGGGCGCGGTCGCTGAAGATGACGGAGGACAGGGACGACGCCAACTGGGCCTCGGCCCCCGACCCCTCGGACCCAGAAGAAGCGGCGGAGGCGGCGGCGGAGGGGACGACCGGCGCCGCGCCCACCGTGGTGTCCCAGTACCAGTCGGTCGCGCAGCCGGGCGGCGGCGTGTACCTCGTCAGCAGGGCCGGCGCCTCCGACAGGAGCGCCACGGCCGACGCGATGGGGACCTCGTACCCACCGCCCGTAATGGTGGCGATCGGGGGCGCCGCGTAGGTTTGCATGGCGAGAGGCGCAGCAGCGGCGGCAGCAGCGGCGGCGGCAGCAATAGGAGGGGCAGACACAGTAAGAAGAAATCGGTCGTCGGGCGACACGCCTGACGGGAGCAAGTGACGTGCCCAGACAGTGGTAGGAAAAACGAGCGACGACACGCCTACCACTACTGCGACTAGCGAGGAGTGGTGGTGTGTGAATTGATTATTACCATATAGCAGCAGCATCTCTAACAGGGTAAGATACTTTCAGCCTCTCAGCCGCCTCCCTCCAAGCCTTGGTTGCAGTATGTGAGAAAAGGATGGTACCTTTTCGATCGATCCTTTCTCCCTCTTCTTTTCTGCCCATCCACCACCCCCCTAGCCACTAAAGCAAGCCGAAGCGAAAGGACGAACGCCGTGTGGAGGCGGCGGTGTTGGCGCGCACAGTCCGAGTGAGGTATCGTACGGTTTTCCGCGCAACGCGATGACAGGGTAGGTACATATGGTGGAAGTGGGTGACCTATTTAAAGAGCGAAAGCCGGCCGGGCCAGCGAGCGAGTGGGTGGGAAACGAAGAAGAAGAAGAAGGAGAACATCTAGAGTCTAGAGAGAAAGCGGCAAGCCCCGCATCGTGTTACCACATCCCATCCGTCTGCCTTCCCCATGAAGACGGGTTTGGGTTTCCTTTCACGGCAACGCGGCCTTCCGTTTTCGTACATATCGTACCCCTGGGACAGAAAAGGGCCGTATCTGCGTCCTGGGCGGGTTCACGGCGGCGGATGCGGCACAGCAAGCAGCTGGTCTTGTGGGGTATTTTTAAGGTGCTTTAGTGCTTACATTTTGATAAAGACAGAAGGGTGCAAGGGGGCGACACACTGATGGGGCGTTCGCTTGTAATCAAAGATCTACACAGTAGCCGATTGATTGTCGCGGCATATATCGCATGGGATTATTCGCTACATCGCCCGTGGCGGACTTCGCGATATCGGAGAATGGAGCATGTCAGAACCATGATCGTTTTGTCTTGCGAATCCCATGTTTTCAAAGACCTGATCAGGTCCGTTCATCGAACTCAAGATAACTAAGAGGGCAAGTTTGAAAACGTATGATTCAAGATTGTTGTAGTTTCTAAGTATATACATGAACGAGAATGGTCCCCTTGAGAACGTGATATTTTATCGACAGGCTTAGAGATATGGCTTCAAGAACCGAAAACAAATGAATATCCACTGTAGAATAAAATGTCCCGCACACATATTGTATTTCGCTTTCATATTGGTTAGAGCTACGAAACCTATCCAAGCTCAGTTAAACCCTTTCCTAACCTGGTATCACTATCTAGTCATTCGCTTCTCTCTCCTGTCTCTCCTCCTCCTCGGGGTCAACCCCCTAACAGCTTCATTCAGCCACCACCACTCGACAACAACTCTTAGGCTCTCTCTCCCGGGGGCCCAGCTCCAACCATAGTAGACCAGCCTCCCAGGCAAACAACCACTAAAAATTATTAACCAGAAAACCCAAGCCTCCTGGGCTTCACCATATTCATCTATTTTTTCTCCACCCGCAGCCAAGATAATAAGTAACATCGCTTTGTTTCATAAACGCGATAAGGAAACCGTCGAAGCAACTAAGACGAGTGGTGACAGATATGTTTGAGAAAAGCAAATCCAAACGATTGCGAATAAGGGGCCACTAAAGCCCGCGCAATTATGACACCGATTCGGTGCAGGAGGGACACTAAAGTCCTATGCAAATAAAAAATAACCGCCCGTCCAAGAGTCTTGGAGGGGTGGATCGTGGTAGAAGAAACCAGATGCACGACTGCTGTGCCAGACACGCAAGGGTTGGGTGTCGGCGAAATAGAAGTCGTCATTCGGAACATCATGGCTGACGGAGTCGATGAACTGAGGCAAGAAGAAGACCTAAACCGATTGCCGGGGAGGCTGCCCTGATACAAAAATTTCATCCAGATGCCGATAGAACTAGGAGATATTGTGCCGCCAAAATAAAAATCAAGAGGTATATCCCCAACAACGCCAGCCGACATGAGAAAGCATCGAGAATCCGTACAACACCACATATACACACACGCCGCGAGAACACATGTGATCCAAGTTTCCTTGGAGTGAGCGCCAGACGCCATCATTTCATGAGCGCGGTACCAAAGGGGTACCGCGAGCAAAAAACAGAAGAACTAGCTTCACTGTTGCTGGTGAGGCATATGCTCAGGCGACATGCTTGCGGGATCCATCGAGTCGAACTGTACAAGCTGGTTCATGTCCAGGTCGCCCTGGCTGCCGTCCATGAATCCAGGGGAGTGAGGGTGCATGGGCAGATTAATGGTGTGCTTGGAGTACATCTCGTTCAGGCCGTGGCCGTCGTCTGAGACGGTCGAATCGCCCATGGGGTAGAGGTCGGCCGAGGCGCTGCGCATCATACCCATAGGAGGCGACTGCTCAACAATGGCGGGGTCTCCGTGGTTGAATGGGAGAGGGGAGACAGACTGCGGCACCATCGCCGGGTTCACCATGGGCGACAGGAAAGTGCTGCTGTAAGGCGTGTTGAAGTTGGATGTGGGGAGAGGCGTGTGCTGGGGCTCCTGAGAGAAGTAGTTCGGGCTCGAATACTCGGACGGCGCAGTCGTAGCGGCAGAAAGCGGGTACGGTCGGAGATCCATGCCGAAGCCAGCTTGTGTGTCGATGCGAAGATTAGGTCCAACAGGGCTGAGCTGCTGCTGAGGCTGCTGAGGAACAGGGGCGAAGATATTAGGATTATGGGGGTGCCCCTGGCTCTCGCCGGGATGTTGGATGTAGAAAGAAGGCATCGGGTTCTGGAACATGGAGAAGTCGACAGGCATGGGCACGGATCGACTGCGCTGTCTCTTGTGGCCGGGGCCGGCACGCATGGGGTGAGGAGGGCTGATTCCCCACTGTGACTCCTGGAACATACCAACATGACCTTGGCCAAAGTTGGGCTGCGACGATGGGCGGTTGCCGGTCGGGGAGACGGGAGCCGATGCCACGCCCATGGCATGACCTTGATCATAGAAAGCGTTGGGGTTGTGGCGGTTCATGAACGACTCGAGCGACACAAGCTTGGCCAGCTGGCTGCTGAGAACCTTGGGGTTTCCGCCGAGGTGATGGGTGTAGCATTGAGTGGCCTGCTGGTCCTCGGTGAAGTCGCCGCACTGGAAGAATCCGTTGGAGTTGGGCGACGAGTCCATGAAGAAGTTGGGAGGGCGGTTGAGCTCGATGACGATGCCGCCCAGCTTGTTGGCGTCGCCCTCATTGCTGTCGAGAGTGATGCTCTTGATGTGGCTGAAGTGATACTCAATCTTGTACCCGGCCTGGTCGTTGTTGATGTAGTAAGTCATGGTGCACTTCTCGGGCGAGTAGAAGATGATGAGATCCATGGTGTTCTGGCCCACGCGCGTCCACTTGCCAATGCTCAGAGAACGGCAGGTCAGATGGTGAATGAGAACCTTGCCTTGGCCGCTCTGGTCGCCGCCCAGCATCATCGAAGAACCGTAAGGGATGAGACCGGTTCGGCCAAGGAAAGCACCACCGAGACCCTTGCCAGATTCCATAGCCTGCATCGCGAGGTACGCCCTCATGGATTCGGGAATCGAGTCGATGTCTTCGCCTGTTTCAAGGCTCTTCTTGGCCAGCAACTTGATCTTGGCACGGCTATCGGGAAAGGTTCATGTTAGCAAGGTTCAGTCGGTCAAGTCTCCCTCTCTCCCTATAGGTATAGGGTTGTTTCTTTACGTACCGGTTCTGGAACCAGATCTGAACAGAGCGTTCCGTCATGTTGATCTCATCTGCAATCCTCTCGCGGACAGTGGCAGTGGGTGTGGGGTTCTTGCTGAACTCCATCTCCAAAGTGGTCAACTGGTCTTGGGTGGCGCGCTGTCGCTTCTGGTTCTTCTGTTGCTGGGTAAGGGTGCTCTTCCGCGGGGGCCGTCTGGAGGCGGAGCTGGGAGTCTTGCCACTGGCAGACGGCGACGGAGATTCACTGCCCTTGATGTGTTCATCACTGGGTGATGTGGAGGAGGCCGGTGTCAGAGTGAGATCCGACTGCATCTGGTCCATGGCAGTTGGGCCCATGATCCCATGCTGCTCCTCTTTGATGGTATTCATCATCGTAAAGTATAATATTGACGTGTGTCGTCGAAGGAGTGTGTGGGTGTGTTTATAGTATGAGTAAGTCAGGGACGCAAGATCGCGTAAGAATGTCCAGCAGTCGAGATCGAGATAAGGCTGTCAGGTGATTAAGCCAAGTTATCTGGGTCGTTGTGATGTTCCCACCAAACTGTCCAGGACTCGATATATAGCGCGGTGGTTGATGGCTCGACGGCCGTTTGTGAAGGTCTTGTCTTCAGGGTTGAAGTTGGTAGTATAGTTCTGTTCAAGGAGTGTCGTCCAGATCCGAGCGCGTCTGTCTGGGAAGAGGATATACCGTCTGTGGTCTTGCTGGTGTGCCCGCAAAAAAGGGTACGGGTATGGGACCGTGTGGTGTCAAGTATCAAGCCGAAGGAACGTAATGGACCCGAAAGGAGTGACGGAGTCCGTAATGGCTGGAAGTTCAAAAAGGGAGTGTGTGGGTAAACGAAAAGGAAAGACAAGGGGAGAAAGGGGAGAGGAATTATCGATTAACGACAATACCGGCAAGAGTTGGGAGAGAAGATGAAGATGTTGGGATGGTCAGGAAGGGAAAGGGAGGAGGAGAGAAGGGGATTGATTAAGCCTGGCGAGGGTTGGTGGGTAGGAGGCACACTAAGAAAAATCCCGAGCGAGGGTAGCAGGAGAGAGTACATACACTGTATCGGCTTCCATCATCCCAGTCTTGGCCGCCGATGGGATGGGATGGATGGGATGGATTGGCCTACCACCACCACGACTGGCTCACAACGTGCAGGGTGTCAGGCGGGCTGGCTGCCACACCGTCTCTTCTCTGCCCATCCGCCATCCACCATCCACCCCATCCTCCGGGCCTTGTCTTCTTGGGGTGGGCAGTGGCTAGAGTGGACACGAGCCAACAGTCGATGCATGCTTCACAAGGGGCGCCCCACCCCGCCAATGCAGGTACATACCGTGCGCATCGCCTCGTCGTCTGCACTGTGCTCTCTCTTCCTCTCTTTTCTCTCTCTCTCTCTCTGGCCTATCCAGTCTACCTACTTACTGCTATGCCTGTCTGCCTCCTCTTTTGCCTGTTGGCGACCCTGTCTGCCTGTCTATCCATCTGTTCTAGGTATCTCTAGGTGGGCTGGCCTGTCTTCAAAAGTCCCATGTCTTGGCCTAAAGGTGAGAAGACCGCGGCCGGCTTTGTCTGACACGATGAGACGCGCGGGTAGGTGAGATTTTTCTCGACAGACTGGACCTCCTCTTCAGTCAATTAGTAGTACCTTACGTAGACTGACGTACGCAGGCACAGGTCAACTGCGATATGTGTGACCCGGCCGCGACGGTCGGCGGTTGTGTCAAACGAATGATAGACATCCATCCATTACTGGGTGATTTCGTCTCGTGTTTTGTACACACCACCCCTCGACTTGGTTGACTGTTGATCGCCCGCTTATTTTGTTCCAGTCAGTGAGGTCAGAACAACTTTTTTTTCGACAGTGCAGTGAAACGGGCATTGGAAACATGCATGTACCACGGTACCCGGCGTACCCTGCCCTCAATGGGTTTACCCGCTAGCCCGTTTGGAGACTCGGCCCCTCCAGTATTTGCGACG
Organism: Arthrinium phaeospermum; assembly: GCA_006503535.1. NCBI lineage: Eukaryota > Fungi > Ascomycota > Sordariomycetes > Amphisphaeriales > Apiosporaceae > Arthrinium > Arthrinium phaeospermum. The sequence goes on along the minus strand of QYRS01000001.1, from coordinate 1,693,517 downwards.
GGGCTAGTACTGTTTGAAAAGCGCTCTAGTGGGATAAGTGCCAGGGGCGCAAAACCAAGGAAACTAGGAAACCCAGAAATGCCCCCTCCCCTACCACTCCAGCTCTGGGACCTAGTTCCCTGTATCAAAAAAGCTGTCGCCCACTGTCAGAACTAACACGGACTGTGAGCCGTCCTGCACCGGACGCCGTGATCTTTTTGGTCTAAAATAAAGGATGATGATGTACCTGACCTGTGCCTGTATCCGTACTTAAGTAGCCATCCCGTTCTCGAGTGGATCGGATGGCTCAGCGAGCGCAGAGGCGTGCGGTAGCGTAGCGTGGTAGTGTCAAGAGCCGGCCAGCAGATCAGACCAGACAGATTCCATCGACCCTTGTAGGCACACTTGCGACAGGTAGTAGCAGTAGTAGTCCGTATAGTATCAGTAGGCTGGCTATGCGGTGCTCGAGGCTCTGGGTTGCAGCAAGTAGCGACGATAAAACAGGCCGATGGGACCAGCAGCCAGTAGTCAGTAAGTACATGTAGCCAGCAATGCGGAAAGGGCTGTCTGTGACCGTATCGGCGCCACAGCTGGTTCGCTGGGGAATTTGCTGCGAATGATTCATCCTCCACATTGACTGACCCGTCTCATGACTCCTGGCCTCGATAAAAAAGGGGAGTCATGCTTTCTGTCCTGTCGGGTCAGCATCCTTGAGACAGGTCATGTTTGCTGCTACGATCTCCAGTCCGTCCAGAGAGCAGAGCCCATTGCCAACCAGGAAAATGCCCTTGCAACGACAAACAACTCTCTCTCGAAACGGACGCATTGACATGACTGCCGAGACAGGTAGAGAGAGAGGGTATGCAGGTATGCCAAACTGCTGGCTAACCATGCGGGATTGCACGCACGCACACACGCATAAGGCTAGGTAGGCATAGTACAGTGTCCGACGGAGAGGACGTTGTCAGGATGGGCTGGCCTGATTGAGCGACATGTCTTGAACATCGGTCGTGAAGTTCTGCACGGATGCTGCGGGTACCCGGAAGGATGCGAAGGGAAGGCTTTTGGAGGGGACATGGTGGTAACGGTAGTGGGATGGGGTTGGGATGAGATGGGATGGCATGGCATGAGATCGGATGAGCTGCGAGCAAATGGTTTGCTTGCACCGGCTTGGACAGGCAAACGGGAAAATCGAGAATATTTTTGTGGCATTGGTTGATTTCGTTCAATATCTGTCACTTGCGTAGATGCAATTGAGTTTCCGGTTTCTTTCTTCTTCTTCCCTCTTATCCAGACATCACTTCGATCCAATTGTCTTCTGCAAGACGCATTGCATCCTCGACAAGCAAGCTGGGTCTGTCAGCCTGTCTCGTCTCGGGCTAGCTCTCTCCATGTACGCGCATCTAAGACGGACTGGCTTGGCGATGACAACGACAGGATCGAACATACAGTAGCCTGGCACTGTACTGTCTATCTTTACACGTAATATGTAGGCGTAGGCGTGGGCGGCGGGTGCGGACGTGTCTGCGATGGGCTTGATTGACATGGAGTATGTAGGCAAAAGGAGGAATGAGAGGCACTGCTGACTGACTACTGGCCCCTGACATGCCCATCCCCGTCCCAGAAGCACGTCCCCATTGCTGGTTGAATGATTCGAGGCTAGAATAATTCCTTCCCTTTTCGGGATGCGTGTGTGCGTGTGTGCCACGGTCGGGGTCTGCTGGCCTGGCGCGTGGCCGAGTTCAAGCGCGGTGTCAAGCACCAATCAGAACAGAGGCAAGTCACTAACCTTAGTTTGGATGGTTGATAAATGCATGCTCCGCCCCCCTGTCCCCCCCCCCCTGCTCCGAAGCCCTGCTATTGGGAAAGGCTTCCATGGCTTGACTTTGGTTTCTGTGCCTTCTTTCGATCGTTCGCAACTCCCCAAGCTCCATATGCTAAATCGTCAGAAAAGGGGTTTTCCTCCAAACTACGTGCCCGCCTACCTTGCCAGCTTACATACCCTGACACCCAAGCATCCTATCTTTCAGGACAAGCCAACCCCAAACTTCGTGCATATCATAAGGATGCATTGGGCTGGGCTACGTAGCCACTCCTTCCTCCCGTCCATGTCCATATCCGTCGTCTTGTCTCCCTTGTACCGAGACTTTTGTTAGCCAGCATCAGACCAAAATGGCCTCTTGGTGATGACACTAGGTGTGTCCTACCTTCTTACTCAGGCCCAGAACGTGATAATATCGTCATAAACATGCCGGATCTTCCCAGGGTCTCAAACCCACTTGAACGCCAGTGAGCCCAAGCGTACATAAGTCGTATTTTATGCACTACTGATGCCAGCTCTACATTTGTACAGTGCACGCTCAGCCAAGTCCCCAGTTAGCCAGGCTATCCATCGGTCTCCTTTTCGTCGCGTCGACGTTGAGCTATCGGCCAATTGCCGGTACATATGATATTTTGAGACCACTTCAATCCAGCCACTAAGCTCGGAGTCGTTCGGGCTCGGGGCCACGATGCAATCGAGACCAGGCTGCCAGGGGCACAGAAAGCATATTTGAGCGAACTTCGTCCGTTCTGCTATCTAGGGCCAGGAAGGACCCCAATGCAGAAACCGGCTTCAGCCCCTACTTCAATTCAGAGCCCGTCAAAATGAGAGTCACGGCATATTGCGCCTTGTAGTTTTTCAATTTTTTTAAAAAAAAATTGGTCCTTCCCTCTTACAACTACGTTGGCCTGCAAAGAAAGGACGACCTGTCACTTGTAACTTCGTAGACCGGGACCTGGCAGTTTGTGTGTTGCGTGACTGCGAGGCAGCCTCTCTCCCGTGCTTGCCCTCGCAGCCTTGACTGTTTTCCATCGATGCCCCCACCTTCCTTCTGGATCTGCCCACTGCCTACCATCGAACCCCTGTGCCTGCTTTGCACTACTATTTTTTTGCATTTCGTTCCTGCAGTAGTCATCCGAAAGAACCACCCTTTAGCTCGCACTGTATTAAATCACTCCCTCCCCATCCGCGTCATTCTGTTTTAAGACGTCGAGCGATGCGACCTTGTCCAACAGCGCAAGCACAAGTGCAGTTGATCCGCAGGCGACTACGCCAAGCACAGCCCGCATACGTCCAGATATCTGTCCATCGTGAACCTGCGGTTCATTCTGACGGACAGCAATTGGACAGCCCATCGGGGCGCAAACCCTTTCCGATTGCCCCCCATCGTTCATCACCCCCTTGCCTTACCAGGCGATATTCGCGCGTATGCAAGAATGCCTAGATGGAAGAAAAAAAAAAATCGGCAGTAACATTGTCGCCCAACCCAAGCCGGCATGCGGTTAGCCTAAACCCGCCGCCTCTTTCGAGCCGACAATGCAACACTACCAACGTGATGGTCCCTTGCTTCCAGTCCTTGTGGCTGCCTTCCCCGTGAATCAATTACCTTTGGCGCTGTTGTGTTGTGGCTTGCCCTGTCGACAGCCGTCGTTTTAATGCCAACAGGCCCAAGCGAGCGACACAGATGGGGTACTGTACATCAAAGATAAGGTTATGGGTTTAACGGCAAGTCGCTCTCCTTGAATACCTGGCACAGCCACGACTAGCAGTCAGCTAAGCCCTCGGCCCTCAATCGACTTGATACCTAGGATCGCTGTCGTTCCTGATTCTGACTGTGAAACCGGCAAACTTGTTTACCTCATGGGTTCAGATCTTTCCTTCAGTGGCACGCAGATCACCACGCTACCTGCCTGCGTGCCTTCAGTTCCTCAAGAAGCCGATGTAATTGCCCCCCAAGAATGCCTCCGCGACCCCGGCCGCCCTTCGGACGTAATGTTCTTCTGTTCTTCCCTATAATTTCCTTCCAGTTTCCCTATTCGCATGCCTGTCGAAATCGGGAAGTCCGTAAAGCAGCATCAATGCGCGACTCCACGAACTCACAGCAGTAACAGGCATTGATTGCAGTTATACGGGTCGAACGGGGATGAATGACCGTTGCGTGACCCGGGGTGGCTTGTTCGGTACGTACAGTAGCATCAGCGCTGATCATCACAGTGCGTGCCTGGACTAGGCCCCCATGTAGCCATGCTAGTCGCTAGTGCATACACAAGTTCCAACGCGACCGAGGAAGAAAAAGGGCCACGCGCACTGGACCTGAATCGGTAAGTGGGTTCAGTTCCCATGGATGTTCTTCACTCCACAGTACAGTACCATCTTCAACCATGCTGTCTGTCTGTCTTCAAGCCACCGACTCAAAATCAGAGGGAGCTGGATCTTGTGCATTCTAGCCATGCCCTCAGAAACCGTTGGCTTGGCCTGGCATGATGCCATTACAGTTTGTACGGTGGAAATTGGTTCTACTGTCAGGTGGCAATTGCCTTTGCTTAGCCAGGTTTCATCTGCACACAGTTCGGTCTCTCAATCATTGATTATTGAAAAGTTTAACTGTCCGTCAAGTCCCCAGAAACACGACTGAACTCAAATTCATTCCCCTCAGGCTCTCCAAGACAGCAACCATCCCTTCCAGATCACGGAGGCCAGAGTCAGAAGACAGCACGGATTCGTTCATAGCTGCTGCTGTCTTGTTCAATGGTTCGTTCACTCTCTAGTGGATGACCCCGGTTCCCCTGCGGTATGCGGGATTCGATTCTGTTTGGAGTTTCTTCCGCTGGCTGAATCCCTTGAATTGAGTTTGTGAGCGCCATTGGCCAGAAACGCGACGTGGGCGCAAACATCTGACAACATTGCCCCTTTCTCTATCTTTGCACATCACCTTCCGAAAATAAATGAAAAGCCTCTCATCGCGGCGCCCGGCCCCCAGGGCTGCTTCCTTCGAGTGATCAGCTTACACCCTCTGCGCGCCTGGCGTGCAGTTCAGCTGCATTGGAGCTGTTAAGTGGTGGTTTCATGCGCTTACAAGGCCCGGTGCCATTGAATCCAGGCGGCATGAATGCTAAGGAGGCCCGGAGCCAATGGCCGTATAGCGGCATGCACGTCCCCTATGTACCTGCATGATACGATCGGCGACAAGCTTGCTCGCTATCGGCCTTGGGATCTCACTGGTGGTTTTTTTGGATGCAACCTGCTGGGGCGACAAACCGCTGCACACATTGCTCATGATCTGCCGCTCCGTTTGTACCGTAATCAATATGTATTCGCACATAACCGAGCAATGGGGAAGTCGCCCATCAAAAGCCCGCACATATTGGTTTTTGACTACTATGCCTTACCATGATCCATCGTACTGCATACAGGCATCATGCAGAAAAGAGCCGTTTTTTTTCGGTTCAACTCCGCTACGTAACCAGACCGGCAATATGTATAGCTGACCACCTGCTTCCCGTACGACCGTATGAGATGGGACACGACGCGCAAACAGTGTGGGTTTACTAACCGAGCCCTGTGCGTAGGATTCATCGTGGCTTGCCGATTTCAACGGCACCAGGCATCCTCCGCAGGGAGAGCTATAGCAGACAATGTTATTGGCCCTGCCAAGCCCGTCCCGGCCATGGGCACGACTCGTCCACGGGAGGAAGAAGAAAGAAAATGCACGTACAGGCGGCGCAGGCTGGCACGCTCCCGGACTTGGCCTTGGCCGTCACTTTCTGACAGCTCGGAGAGCTGAGGGGCTGGACATTTTGCTCTTTGGCGAGGGAGGTGAGGGTGACCACCTCGTGTCACACGTTGTCTGTCTATTGTTACCCAAAACCTCTAATGAATCAGAAGGTAGCCTTCCGAGTGGAACGCGCTTTTGTGACAAGTACAGATCCGCCTTACCAGGCATGGGCCGTCAGCGGTTTTTTGAGGGGGGGCCGCCTGCGGTTGCATTCAAGATGAAATCTAACATCGTTCTGGAACATGTACAAGCGCTGCGTCACTTTGGCGGCGGATCGGCACCGGCATGTTCATCTGATGTTGATGATAGCGGCCAGAAGGCGTGCTGCCACCTCAACGGTCAGAACCAACTGGACGGCCATGTGCTTCACAGGATCATCCCCGTGAAGTTTATTGTATAGAACGCCAGATGTGGGTATAGAAACACGTTCTCGCCAGCAGATCCATCATGCATCACGAACGAGGCATGGGCACCCCTCTTCGAGAAAGCCCACCGGCGCATTGCATACTACTTCGGGAGCCGTATAGCGAGCCCACCGGGAAACATGTCGGTGGGTGAAGAGGGATTGAGGATAGAGCTCGGGCTGTGTCGTTCCCTTTTCTTTTTTGCTGCTGTGCAGGCCTGGGCGTTAGCGAGGGATTATGTGAAACAGCTTGTTGCTATAGCGAGGCCGACTTATAGGTGGGTTCTATTCCGCAACACCACATTTGGATAACACATACTCCGTAGGGATGGTAAAAAACCGGTTCTTTACCAAAAAACCACTTTCGGAGAACATCGAAAGAACCAGGATAAAACCAAAAAACCAGTTTTTTAAAGTTACCTAACCTGCGCCAACTTACTTATTTTTTCAAAATATTAATTTTATTATTAAATAATAATAAATTTCGAAGCTATATAAAGGCGCGTAAATTATAATAATTTAACGCGTCGATTTCGTAATTAAATAATATTTTAATATTATTTATCGATATTTAATAAAATTAAAAATATTAATATAAATTATATTCGATGTTATAATTAATAGAGCCTTAATGTTAACGATAAATTAAAAAAATATTTAAAGAAATATATTATTTACGTTTTATAATATATTAATTAATAATAATAATAACTATTAATCGAGTCCTTTAATTACCGTTTTATTTTAAATTAAAAATGTATAATCGATCGATAATTGGTTAAAGCCGTTTATTACAATAACCGTCTTTTTAATTTATTCGAATTTAAATATATTAAAGTTAGATTTTTAATATTTTAACCCTTTTATTAACTATTTAATCGTTATGTTATCGCCGGTATATTATTTAATAAGTAATATAATATATTTAAAAACGAGGTTTAAAAAGCTTTAAAATAAACTTAATAAATTATATTATTTATAATAAATTTAATTTTAAATTAAAAACGCGTATATTTAACGTATTAGTTTAAATCTATAATTTATTTGCGTTATATTAGTAAACGGTTAATATTGAAATTCGATCGATAATTATTAAAATATATTTAAAGATTTTTATATAAATTTATATTAAAATTATCGATAACGATTTTAATAGGATTAATAATTTTAACCGATACCTATAATAATATGTTTATTTTATCGATTAATTAAATAATAACTTTATTTTTATACGTTTTTTATATTTTTTATAATTTTATAGTTTTAATTTATGTATAGAGGATATTTTTAAGATATTATGATGGAAGAGTTGCCTTAATAAATATAACGAGATTATTAATATTTTTTATTAATCGAAATTATAATTCTTAAAGTTATATATTATTTAAAAAAAGAAATACGGCCGATATTTAATTTTTTTTATTTTAATTATTACTTATTATTTTTTTTATTACCTATATTAATATTATTATAAAATAAATTACTCGGCGTTTTACACGAATTTTGTATAAAGCATTTTCTCAACTTCCCTCGATTCGATTTTACGATATAATGCGTTTTTTAAACTATTAACGATTATTTATTTTAACGCGATTTACGATTATTATAAGATATCCTTTTTCCGATTTATAACGCGTAGAAGTAAAGTGAATATAACGCGTTAAACCTCGATAATATAAACGATCGATAAAATAAGATAAAAGAGGATTAGAATTTATTTTAATATAACCTTATAACATATAAAAGCGTTAATTAGTAAAAGCTGGAAATAATTATACGCTTACGGCAATTCGGCTAAGTTTAAGATTAATATTGGGTAATAAACGCTTTAAATCCGGTTAAAACTATATAAAAGGCGCGTTTAGTTTAAATTCTTTATATAAATATTAAAATAGCTTTATGGCTTTAAAAAAAATCGATTAATTAATTAATTAACGCTTTATTTACGTTAGAAAATAAATATTTCAATTTCTACTTAAAAGAAAGTAGTTTTGCTCTAATTGTAAGAGTGTATCGATATAATTTATTATTGTATTAATTTTAATAACGCGGTAAGTTAACCGGCTTATTATTAACCGAGATTATTTACAAGTTATACTATATAATTATTAATATATATTATTAAAGCGCTTTTTTTTAACGATAAATTTTATTTATTATAATATTAAAGTGAGATTTACGTAAAAAAAAATTAATAAATTAATATTTATTTATATAAATACGCGCGCGTTAAATTGTATTAAAACATTTTAGTTTAATTTAACTCTTAAAGAGGAGGAAGAGATCGAAAATTTAATATATTATTCGATAATGGACGATTTATTACCTAATTCGAGTTTAGATTAAAATTTTCGGTAAGGTTCGGTTTTATTTATATTTATATTATAAGATTATTATAAAATATTACTCTTTAATTATATTAACTTTACGATATTTAATTTATATAAAATCTCTATAAATCGATTATTTTAACCCTAATTTAACCCTAATTTACCCGGAAATTACGCCTATTTCGGTGCGGAAAAAGGGATTTTCCGGGCTAGTATAGGCTTGAATACGGACTTAAGCATAGACTTGGGTTCTATTTCAAAATACCATAGTTTTTTACTAGTTTTTTGAAGAAACTAAAAAACCGGTTTTTTGGTTTACCATCCCTAATACTCCGTACACACACGCGCGCAAGAACAACAGTGAAAGGGTCCAGCCCCGCGGCCTGTCTGCGGCCTGTTGATCATCACCCTACCGATCGGCATTCCTATCTGGTTTGGATACACACGGGGTTCAGGGCACTCTGGGTGAGGCTCTTTCCCATACTTGCGCGGATCTGGCCTCCCACACGATTTACCCCGTGAACGGCTCCCTTTGTCGCTCCCGCGAAACACGACGGTTTGGGGCGTGCGGCGGTGCTTCCCGCTGTGGATGCGGATGCTGCGCTGGTTTTCAAGTAGAGTATCAACAACGGACCCGGCATGGGAGATTACGCGCGTTGCTTTCTGTCTTGCTACCGACCGACCGACCGACCGATCGGCCTATTCTCTGACTATCCCCTCGCGCCTTCATCATGGGGCTCACGATGGGCAAAGGAAAGAGTCCTGATATCTCTCTGCGACGAGCGGAGTAGTCCGTTGATTGGGATCCATCAACGAGAGGGGGGCTATTGGAGGCCTCGACTCCCGACTCGAGCAAGATGGCTGCTGGCAAGCTGGGGTTTACCGCGCCTGTCCATATCATGAGACCTAGCTAAAGAACTTTCTTTCACTGCGTACGAAACGACCCCATGGTCTCGTTGCCCATTGTCTCCAGGTGTGTGAAGATGTGAAGATGATGCTTAGTATAGTTACTACTGGCTCCATGTGTGGCCGATCGATTGGAGTGAGTCGAATGGTAGGTGCTTCGCCCTGCCGGCGAACAAGGAATCGTAGTCGCGTCTCGGCTCAAAACCTCCTTGCCTTCGACCTCCGGAGTACGCTGCAAGGGGTAGGGAGGGGAAGAAGAGCCGGCCTGGTCTAATGGATTCGCCACGATTTGGCGTATCCCTTGTCATAGGGGCTGTGGTAGATGCGTTTCCTTGGGCGGTGGGCGGACCGGGTGGCCGGCGGCGGAGCTAAAAGTGCATGTTCCAGGACAATTATCCGGTGTTCAGCAGTAGTGATATCTACATGACATGCGGCAAGCGGCTGCATACTCAGAGCATCAAAGCCTGGTTTTGGTAGAAAGGGGTGAAGATCAAGTTGTAGCGAGAGCGGTGAAGTGTCGTTGGACGGAGATCATCGTTCGTACTTCTCGTTATACCTTCGCAGCACTCTTATACGAAACCACCTAGGCCGATTCAGTCATTATATGAGTGACATCCTCCAGTTGATGTTCTAATTGATATCACGTGTCGTGTTGGCCATAGCTAGAGCTGAATGCGATATTGGTTGAAACAGTATTAGAGGCTCGCCTCTTTGCGAAGCCTATGGGCTTCTCGTAACCATGCTATCTATTCCTATGGAATGGAATCGTTAATTTCAAGCGCGACATAACTTGGTCTCTCCTCTGATCGTCTCTTGTCGGCGCCATAGTCCATCAAAAGAAGATTCGTTGGGCGGAAGGACAGCTTAGTTTCGAACTGCACAACCCGACACGAAGTCCACTACATCAAACACCGTAACACCAACCGAATGAATAAGTAATATAAAAATTATGGAATAGGCTATGGCGTGGTAAGTGTAGCTCAATAATAACAATATAAAATTTATTAAGCTTATAAATAATTGAAAGCTATGACACGACATAGCTTAAAAGTCCATGGCTATTTCTGTATTATCTAAAGATGATGCCTCCCTTTGGTCGGCAGGATTGAATCGTGATGCTATCAAGTTGACGCCACGTCTGATTAATAGAAAAGGACATCGCAAACACCACAAGGACAAGGCTCTCAGGAGAACCCGTATTTCGACATGTTTTCTCGTATACAGCATGAATATAGTTTCGTGCAGCTAGAGATGGTCTTATCGACTTGGGCTGTGCCATTTCAGCCTTGTCCAGGCGTCGTTTATCTCACAATCATCTATCTCCAACAACGGTCGTAAATATAGAAACATTTGATTTTCCGATATTAAGCAGGTTTGCTCAGAGATCTTTCATGACCTCGCCGACCGCCTTGGCCGCCATGCGCTTGCGCTGGTCCTCGGGCAAGCCCGCGCTCATATCCCTTACCGCCTGGAGCTTGCGCATCATCCCTTCCAACTTCTGAACTTCGGCCTCATCTAAATTATCAGCCCCTCCTTACTGGCGCCGTTGCTGCTAGTGTCCGCTTCTTCGGCCCTTGCTTCTGCTTCTTATCTTGTTGGCCGGGCAGTTCCCCGTCCACGAAACCCTCCCCGTCTTCATCACCGCCTTCTGCCCCGGCGCCCCAAATGGCCTTCTTCAGGCCCTGGAAGTCCTCACGATCGAAGCCGAAGTCCAGGCTCTCGGGGTCCAGGTCCGCGTCCTTGCTGCCCTCGCCGTCCTCGTCCAGGCTGCTTCGAAATCCCCAAAATCAGAGCCGAGATCATCGTCCCCTACTTGATCCCACTCGTTGGCTTCCAAGGCCTCCTTCGCGCGCGGGATACCGGTCTTCTCTGTCGAGCAAACCATATTAGCCATGTCATGATGGCATACAAACTCGTCCTCGCCTCGGTGCCCTTGGCCCGCACCTGGACGAACTCGAGCCCGCACTCGGCGGCGCACCCGTCCCACTCGTCCACATCGTCGATCTCGCCGACGCCGACGCACAGCCCGACGCCGTCCCACGCCCAGCCGCCGAGCCCCTTCTGGACGACCTGGCCGACGTGCTCGATGAGCGCCCGGGCGGCCTTGGCCTCGTCCGAGTCGGTCTTCAGCGGCAGCGGGAAGACGACGACGAGGCCGCCGAGAACCTGCAGCACCTCCTTGGCCTCGGCGGACAGGAACGAGGCGGACCACTCGGACGGGTCCGCGATGAGGTCCAGCCAGATGGGCACCTCGGCCGTGTAGTAGGTCGTCTTGAGCGACAGGGTGTGGGAGGCCCCGGCCAGGGTCGTGGACGCCGTCTCGGGCGCCGAGCCGGTCAGGTCTATTGCGGCATGTTAGTCTAGTAGCTCCTTTCGGTTGGGTTGACCTGTGGTAGGTACCCCGATATATCTGAGGGACGTATGGCAGATGTGCCAGCTGGTGGCACTGGAGGGGCCGGCTGGCTGGCTGGTACAGACAGCTACGTGCTCCACATCCAACCGCTACTGGATCTAGCGGCAATAGGAGAAGAGAAGGAAAATTGGGGTTGAAGCTGCCTACCTTTGACAACTCTGCTTAGGTGTATTGCATCGTCTTCTAGCGAGACGGCCAATATGCGCCGTGGATTAGAGATATCCATTGTCTCTGGTTGTTTGTTTGCTGATGTTGGTTGGGATTGCACAAGTTGATGGAGGGGCACACATAGCTTGATGGTTGAGGCTGCACAGGTCCAACCCCACCATTCCTTTGGAAGGAGGGACGGCACGGCAGACGGGCGGCATGTGGCATTTGATTGAACGCTGCTGCTGCACACGTCTCTGTCTGGAACTCTGTTGTTGCAAGCAGCAAACCAGGGTGCAAGTTGGAGGTTGCACCGGGAATACTTCAATTGACTGTCCTCTAAAATAGATGTCTAATCTCTATCCTGCAATACCCAAATTCGAACCGGGTGTATCCAAGAAACCCATTGATGTGCTGGTTGTTGTAATTGTATCGAGCCGACGCCTTCTTTTATCCAGTATAAGTTATGTATTCCATTGATTCATTTCAAAATGCAGCCCGCCCTCTTCGCTTGCTGGTCTTCCTTCCCCCCTCTTATCGTTTCTAATAACCGGTCGCGTTTTCTTGTTGCCTCTTTATCTTCGTTTTATTTCTCTCTTCAGCCGCGACCGCCGTTGTAGTCGGCCCCGCCGGCCGCGCGCAACTGCTTGACGATGCTCTCCTCCTTGAGGTCGGTCTTGTGGCTGGCCGTGACCTGGATGCTGTGGTGGGCGAAGATGTCCTTGACGTGGCCGGCGTGGATGCTGACGCCGGCCTTGCGCATGACCTTTGTGTTTCTCGCCGATCCACACGACGAAGATGAACTTGACCCGCTTCGACTCGCTGTCGTTGGCGTACTCGATGCGCGCGTACGCGTACTGCGCCTGCCCCTCGTCGAGCTGCTCGGCCAGCTCCTCGAGCCCGCCCTGGCCCGTCGCCGTCAGCGCCAGCTTGTCGCCCTTGGCCGCCGCGTACGACAGCAGGACCCAGTTGGTCTCTTCCTTGTCGGAGCGCACCGACTCGTACGCCGCCTTCACCTCGTCCGGTTGACGCACGACATGGTGTATAGGTATAGGTAGATATATGTGGGTTCGGGATCGGCTCGGCCAGCTCCTCGAGCCCGCCCTGGCCCGTCGCCGTCAGCGCCAGCTGTCGCCCTTGGCCGCCGCGTACGACAGCAGGACCCAGTTGGTCTCTTCCTTGTCGGAGCGCACCGACTCGTACGCCGCCTTCACCTCGTCCAGGTTGACGCACGACATGGTGTATAGGTATAGGTATAGATATATGTGGGTTCGGGATCGGTCGAAAGTCGGGGAGTTGCGGGGAGGTTAGGTTGTGGTCCGACAGATATCAAGATAATGTAGAGAGAGACAGTTGATGTGTGTTGCTGGCGCTTCCAATCGCTACAAAAGTAAGGGCTGCGAGGTTTTCTGGCGGATTAGGGAGGGAGCGCACACGACAGGCCGAGAACTTGAGACTATGCTGTTCTACCTACTAACTAACTGGAGTTTCGGCCCCTGCTGGGGTCTCATCTCATGCATTAGGGGTCCTGTCAGGTCCTCCCCCTAGCACCTTTCGCAAGTGGCGCCACCTGGCCGAAGCTAGCACGAACACCCAGTCACCGCTATTGCTGACTCGTCGCTCCTCAACATCTTGGAAATTGCTTGCATTAACGACGCTTTGCCATGCGAAATGCGTGCCTGGAATGTCGCTCTGCTGTATGTGACTCTGGTCAATCTGTGAGAGAAAGTTTGTGTCTTGGGCCCAAGGCTTCAAGAGAATCAAGCCCCAAGTCTACCTAATTTAAGTAATGCACCCCTATCTAGCAAACATCCATGCCCCTCCCGCTGTGCCTGTAGTCGAATGCCGCCAACACTGCCTGGCTGTACGCCAGCGCCGCGAAAACCACCATGATGTGCATGATCTGATGGCTTGCCCCGAAGATGTCAAAGACCTTGGGGCACCATTTCTCGGGTATCTGTCACGGTCAACCAGTCAGTGTCAGCAATCAAATGTCCCCACCAGGTAAATGAGATACTGTGTAGAACACATTCATTACCCCCACCACCACCACCCTCATCACCACACGCAGCACGTGCACGTACGTACCTTGAACGCATACAAAACCACCCCGACCCCATTGCACAAGGCCGTGAGCCGATCCACGGCAGCCCCAGCCGCCGGCTCTGCTCGGCCCACCCGTACGCCCAGACGCCGTGCCCGACGGGGACCAGAAACGAGCCCGCCCCAAAGGCCGCGAACAACGGCGCGCGCGTGGCCCAGGCGCGGCCCGCCGATGCCCGGGTGGAACGTGGCGAGCGAGCACAACACCGCGAGCGCGTGGTCACGACGCCGTAGGTCGTCGCGGCGGCGGCGGATGTGTGCATCATCTGTCGGCGGCACGGTTCGCCGAAGTGGTAGTAGGCAGCGGCACCCGTCGACCCCACATCAGCAGCAGGATGCCCTGGAAGTCGAGCTGCATGCCTCGGGCGTAGACGGTTGGCTGTGGGACATGAAGGTGTGGAATCTGATCACGTATGTCAGTATATGTTATCTGCCGATCTGCTTGAAAGGGGTTCCCTTACATTGTCGATAGTACGAAACAGATGGCCACCCGCCAAAGTAGATACTGCACACCACGATGTCGGTCCGAGTAGCCACCGCGTATCGGGGCGGAATCTCGGTGTTGAAGACGTGGTACGGGAGCGACAGGAACAGCAGCGCGCCCAAGACGTGCGAGAAGATGCTCACTGTAAGAAGTACGCAGCGCCATATGCGTCAGTCAACCAGCATGCCATGGGGAGGGAATTTGTCGTCCGCATACCCGTCTCGTTGTGTAGGTAGGTCCAACTCCGCAAGCAATCCTTCCATGATGCCGTCTCTCGTCTAAACCTCCTGCATCAATCACTGCTCTCAAATCTTGGTAGGAAAGGGACGGAAAGCGTAACGCACCTGTATCCAGTCCGGATGTGCTCACTTCCTTCCCTAACATGAACGCAGCAGTTGTCAGGCGATAGCTCTTCAAACGAACCCTGGAAACATTATGACTTTCTTGGCAAGAAAGGGGGAGGAGGAAGTAAACATAGCGCAAGCAAGTACTCACTGTCGCCAAGATGCTGAACACATATGTCAGTTACGAGACTCCAACAAACCCTCGCTGCTTCAGAAGCAGGACTTACAGATCGCATCCACTCCAACAACACCAAGTCTTCCTCAGCCCCAGAACTTCTGGCTCTCCTGGCAGCCTTGGAATTCGGACTCATCTCTTGTCCGCCTGCTGCGCCATCGCCTTGACCTGGCCACTCAACCCCCCACCCCCGGATCCTCCTCGGTTCCGCCTCTGGGGTCGAGAAGACGGCGCCGGAGCCCCAACAGCGGCGTGGAACTCGGAAGACAGTATCGGCGAAGCCATATTGCGAGGCACACAGGAAACACAAATCCAGTTTGTGCGGGGTCTTGTTTTCCGAACGAGTGAAACGTAGCAGATTGCCTAAAAGCAAGAACGCAAACAACTTTTCCGGCGTCCCCCAGTTCGTATTGTAATAAACAATTATGCCATCAAAAAATTTCGAGAAAAGGTAACACCAATAGTTGGACTTTCCACAGCCCACACACCGCACTGCCCAACTTTTGTGATGGCCGAAACGCAGCACCCACCACGCACGCTATGATCCACGATCCGACAATCCGACGTCTTGAAACATGCACTGGAGTGGAGAAGCAGCATGCCGCCGCACCTTTGACAGCCAGCGTATGCATGCGGCCGGCATCTCCATGCTTTTGAGATTGCACATTGTCGCGTAAAGCATCTCGGATTGATAGCAAATGTTTATTCCTGCCAGTAGAGTAAGTTATGGTATGGGCAGGAGCAGTCAGCGATCGGATACCAAGCGATCATGGGATATTCAGACCACGAGATGAGAATCTGTTGTCTACAAAAGCCAGCATTGAAATAGTCACGCAGTTCAAAATCCGCGATTGAAAATAATCGGTAGCAACTGCGGTGCTTCTCTGATTCGAATGTATATACATATACACGATCACACTACTTGCCCCAACTCCAATGCAATCCCAGGGTATCGAAGCCGGTCTGCCGACGAAAAGAACTAAAACCCAGAAAGGGCGTATAAACATAAAGCAATTCATAATCATGAAGGATGCAAGCCAACACACCAACAACTCATCATCCTCATCACACCCGTGCCCAATCAATGCTGGCCTCACGGATATGCTGGTCGTCCCCCGTCCCCCTCCTTTCGTCCCATCCCGCGACTGCGGGAGGTCCAACTCGGCACCCAGCAGCTGCCTCGCCTCGCTCAGCCGCGTGCTGCTTCAGCACCTGCTTCACATTGCCCGCCTTCTCGTCTGCCACTGCTCAGCATCGGTCGGGAAGTAGACGCGCACAACCGCCTTGAGGACGAGCTCGAGCCCAATCACGGCGGTCAGGCCCAGGCCAACGCTGGCCCACCACCAAAGCTGCGGGCCGAAAACATGGATGAAGCCATCGTGAACCATCTTTTCCTGAAAGACGGCCTTCGACGCCGCGGAATAGAGCAGGTTGTAGACGAACCAACCACCGACTGTGATGAACAAGGCCCCGATGATGATGACGGTCTTGTGGTGCACATCGAGGAACAGTAGTTTAATGTTGATGAACACCACACCAACCGTAAAGACGGCATTTCCGAAGGCAAACACGTGGTTGTCGCCTTGAACCAGCGTTGCCGCCACGGCCCATACCGAAAAGTAGACAATCATGGCCTCTATACCGCCAATGACTATGCACTTGAAGAACTTTCTCAGGTTGAAAGCCTTCCACGCTGGCAGTAGATGTCTGTATGTTTTGTTAGTTAACGCGGACACAAAGTAAGATGTGACCAAGTGAATGACCAAAATAAGGAGGGGGAGAAGCGAGGCATATTAAAAGATGCATTCCTAACTTACAAAGTTCCGGGACGGCAAGTAGCGTTTCCGCCTTCAGATCCTTTTCCAGTATGCCAGGAAGGATAACGGCGAGCGACGTGAAGAGCGTATTGAATACCGTCAAGGACGTTGACTCGTACAATGAAGTCCCAGAGTACCCCGTGGATCGCTGGTAAGCAGCCTGGGCCAAATAAAACACCAATTCTTTCCAGAAAGTTACCAGAATGAATTGGGCCGTTCGGAGGTAATTCCAGCGACCGTGGACGAAGAGCAAGCGCTGCAGGAACCGGAACTGAGCAATAGCGAAATCGGCAGTGCGGGCGGCTTGCAGGCCCTCGCGGCCCGAAATGCCGACACCGACGTGCGAAGCCTGGATCATGGGAATGTCGTTGGCGCCGTCCGATGGCCAAACGTCAGAGACTTCGGGACTAGATCGCGAATGCTCTTGACGAGGTTGGCCTTCTGAGCGGGGGATGCTCGGCAGCAAATGACCGAATCAGCTCGCACGACCAGATCGTAGAATATGCATTTCCAGGCCTCGTTTCCGTCAATCACCCAGGGTGTGACCATCCACAAACAACAACAGAATGCGCAATCATACCGCGGCATACATCAGTAAGTGTGGTGGTCATGTGCGATTCCCAGTCTTCCGCCGTGGCGTCAATGATGGAAATCTCGGAGAATGGTTTGCAAATCCTGGCCGAATGTGCAATAGTGATGGCAGTCTCGCGTTTGTCGCCAGTCAGCATCCACACCTTGATGTTGGCACGCCGCAGCTTGTCAATCGTGTCCGGTACACCGGCCTGTAGCTTGTCCTCGATAGCCGTGGCACCTGCCAATGTGAAATCATGCTCGATTAGGTCGCCTGCCGCCTCCATGCGGTCGTCCTGTTGACCAGACTGGTAGACGCTTCCTGATATGTCTTACGCCAGGCCAGGTAGTCAGCTCGTCCATATACCGATAAGCGAAGAGCAGAGTCCGCAGGCTTCGGAGGCGAATGCGTCCATGTGCTGGAAGCAACGCTCGAAAACAGATGCCTCGTTCGCAGCAACGGCTTCGTCCACCATGCCTTCCAGGGGGTCCTCGGGAACGGTGGGCGAGATGGGTGAGAGTGCTGTGGAATGACGTGGCGACTGGTATAACGCTCGATGCTGGGAAGAGGGCCCAGACTCCTCCAACTCTCTTTCAGTCAACCAGGTCTCAACCTCGCCGTGACGGCAGCACCGCTTTTGTCGAGAGAGCTCTCGCCATGCCAAAAACTGCGACGCATGGTGCTTTGGTGCCGCGATAGGGTGGCAGAATTCCGGGGAAAGTGACTGCTGGCCCTCGAATCTCCAATCTGAGTACTCTTCCGCTGCAACGCTTTTTCAGCCTCCATACTTTTGCGCATCGAAACCTTGCGGTCCACATCCGCGGCCTTTTTCATAGCGAGTCGCGACTGCTTTAACCGGGGAATGATTGCGGTATCCGCGCCCTTGCAGATGATGCAGATTTTACCGTCGGGCATGCGAACAACAATGGACATCCTTTTGCGCTGGCTACTGAACTCGATGACGTCGAGTGCTTGGTAGGTTTCCGTGATCTGCCCACCACCGGGGCTGTGTGCACAAGCACAATGGACCCAGTTGGTCGGTCAATCAGGACAAGGCCCAAATCCTGTGCTGCTTTGACCAAAGCAAGCTCATCAGGAGAAGCAGCCTGAAATTCAAGTCTCCCATCGTCCGTTCTCTCAGGAAGGCATGTGTGGCAAAGAGCTATGCAGAGAATAAATTGCCGTGCCTTTCGAGAGAATGGGTATCGGGCTTTTCGTGAATGTATCGAATGAGGTCCTCAGTAGTCAAATCTGGCCGTGCTGTATCTGGTAAAGACTTCGGGTCCCAGCCTAGGTTTCAGCGATGTTGGTGATTGCGGTGAGGGTTGTTCCACGAGCGCGGTGTCGTTCACTTCCAAATTCGCCTTCCCTTTTCCATTTGCCTTTAGGTCCATATCGTGAAACCAAGCAGATCCAGCCACAGTGATTTTTCGGAAGCGCATGTTGTTTTCGGTCAATGTCCCGGTCTTGTCGCTGAACACGTAGCTGACCTGCCCCAGGTTTTCCAATATTGTCGTCGTGTGTGCCTCCATCGGAGTGTCGGTTTCCGGATCATACATCTCCACATCTTGCATGAAGTACCATTGACCAATTTTCACGATCTCCATACTGATGATCAGACTGAGAGGAATAAGTGTACTGAACATGATGATGTAGGTGCCAATGATCTGGTCGACTCGGGGATTGGTTTTTTGCGCAGGTACCATGCCTTTTCGAGAAACTCGTGCTTCCACAATATATGGCCAATGGTCAAGCCAATCGCAATCATGACAACAACAAGGACGAGGAAGAGAACCATACTGTTGAGGTTCTTCTGCATGGCCGGTGCCTTAGCATGCAGATAGTCGTGCACATTGATGCGAATCTTGCACTCTTCGCCAGCATTGACAACAAGCCCAATGGCAGAAGATGTGTTCCGTAGGGTAGAGCCACGGTATACGATCTCGTTCTGGGTCAGGGGTGTAGCTTCTTCACCAACCACTACCCGACCCTGGAAGTTGTAAAGATCGGCATTGGGGTCCTCAGCGACCACGACGGCATTGCACGTTCGAATGTCATCCGGTGTTGCGCATCGTTTCGCCAATAAGGGACAGGCCTTCTTGCTTTTCAGATTCGTCTCGCCGTCTAGCGCCATGGTTTCAATGTAGGCAACCCATCGGGCCAGAGGTTGCAGAAGTATGATCAGCTGGGATGTCATCGTCCTTTTCAAGATAGATGACGTCTCCAAGATCTTGCCATTGCGTCTTTGACCATACATCTGCCAGCTTCTCCTGTGAACTACCGCCGGCCTCGGCCACTGAGGAGTCTGTTCCGCCGGCTCCTTTGGATCTCGGCCTGAACTTGGCCAAGAGATCTGCGACTCTGCTTCTCTTAGCGCATCGGCTCCCCAGCGAGGTCGGCTGTGGGGTGGAGGACTTTGACCTCCTTTTGATTCTCGATCTTGTCTGACTTGAAGCGGAGGTAGTCGTCATATCCTTCTATGCCCACTAAGACTGATAAATGCCGACAACGGTCCGATCTGAGTATATTTGCCTGTTGACGAGAAGCCAGGGATGAGAGCGAGCACCCCAATAACAAGGAAGTAGAAGTTGGCCATTTTGGAGAGCTGGAAGTACAGCTGTTTCGGGACGAAGCCAGATGTTGTAACGGCTTGATCGGATAACATTAGATATGTAAGGAGCTCCTCGCCGCTCGTCCATGAGCGGCGTCGTCCTCACGTCCCCAAACGTGACGGGGATGTGCCGCCCGTCTGCGCTGGGAGGGAGAGGAAGGGAACTGGCGGAGGAGGAACTGCATGACCCATCTGGTAGAACCTGTTGAAGGCATCCTCCAGCCGCGCCTTGGGCTTCTTGGCCCGGTGGGCCTGATCCCGCACCCATTTCCGGTATTCGCCGAGCCGCATGCGCATGTCGTCGTCGTCGTCGGCAGCAGCAAACTTGACCTTGCTTTCCCGGGTCACGGTATGGGATGCTATGGGCGAAAGATCGTGGAAACCATCATCGTGACCCCCGACGTGATGTTGTTGGCCTCGGAGAGAACCAGGTTCGGTGGGTGCACTGGCCATGGTGGAAATGATGGGCAGCGTAGAGCTGCTGCTTTTTAGAGAGAGAAGGAGCCGATCAAACAATGTGAACGAGCGATTGCGCCTTTCTCCATTGGCGCCTGCGCCTTCGACGAGGCAAGCGGAAACCCAGAACCGGGTTAACTTGGAAGGCGTGGGCAAATATTTGGAAGACGACCCTGGTTGGGTTGAATATACTTTCAGGAGCGACTTCGTATTTAGCAAAGTTCAGTTCCAGCGTTGATGATCCGAACCCGCAAAACTCATGCATGCGACAGCCAATTATTTCCTCTGCGCGGGACACCTGGGCGGCGGGAATGCTGTGAGTATTACTAGTCCGGGTGCTATGCCCGAGTCAGTTTGGTCGTAGTAAGTTGACAGGCAAGCAGGGCGGGAAAGGAACGGTAGACTTCTTTCAGCGCTTTTTCCGGGGATCCCAATTGCGACAGAAAGAAACCGATGCCGATCAATGGAAATTCCCAAGAGTCAAAGAGATCCCAAAATAAAATAGAAAATTGCCAATGACGTTGGTAAACGAAAGTGTGTACGTGGGATTAGAGCAAGCACAGAATGGGGGGAAAGAGACGTTAATGGGACCACACGGCCACTGGTCGTTACGAAGCCTACAACGTAACGAATTCACGTCAGTCCAAGGCCGACAACGTCAGGCTCGTCAGGACAGGTTGGAGGTTTTGTCCCACATGCGCTTTTGCCACCAATCGAGCGTGTTCGATGGGAAGTTGCGGGCTCTGCGGGAGGCGCATGCGACTTTGGGGGATGTCACTGGTGGTGCATTGCAGAACATTGCTCCATCGGGGAATGGCAGGTTCGCAGGGTGGTGCCTTTGCGAGTGCTTGGTGGCTCTCGGGTGGCTCTTTGGTGGCTCTGGGACTGCCTCTAAATCCTTGGCCCCGTCCTGCCCCGTCCAAACCCCTCCAAAATAGACCCCTGTTTGGAGTTTGTGTTATGGGCTTATGCTCGTGTCAGTCCAAGTCAGTCCAAGGTGTCAGCTTGCACTCATACTGGGTGCGGGCTGGCAAAGTCGGCGGCGGCCGGGTGCAAGTGGTTTACGTACACGCCGTACGGAGTACAGAGTAGGTACCTTCTTTCCCTCTTTTTGTCTTACTGTTGCTGTCAGCTGTGCTGCATGGCTGCACCCTCCTTCCTATTGTGTCCGTAGTAATCAATGGCCTCCGCGCTTCCCCCAGCCTGCCAGCTGCATCTCCAAGTTTAGCACACCTTTGCCCCAATGCAGCTAACAAAACGAAAAAAGAAAAAGCTACGGACCTGCATCGAACGGCGGCCCTGTTCCGAGGGAAACACTCGGTCCTACCGCTACGGTTCGATGGTTCATGGGTTCGCCTTTATGGTGGCGCAGATCTAGACACTTGTGGAGCCTTTGCGTTTCCTGCTTTGGCTCTCTGGGGCTCGCCGCGTTGGATAAGTCTGGGTTCTGGCTTGGCCTCAAGCGGATGTCGTGACCCTCGTGTCCCGTTTTCCGGGCACTTAGACAAAACTATTAGAATAGCCTAATTCGGGGGGCACAGGTCTCCCACAAACATCGCACCTCGTGCTCCAATTGATTGGAGTAGGACAGCTCCCAAGTTGCAATGCAGAGAGAGCGAGAGAGCAGGAGATGTGAAAGGTATTTGGGAAGACGACATTTGATGAGTGATCGCATTGCATCAATGCATCAAAGAAAACCACTCTCAGACAGTCAGACTCGTCCTACCCCCGTCAGAAACCAGACGAGTCCCAAATGATGTCACCCTTTGTAACAACTACCGACGAGGTTGCGAGGAGCGAGTAAGTGGGTGAGATTTTGGTGTCGCGTAATACTCCGACGGCACGCTTGGTCCGACGGCATTCATACAACCGGCTCTGGGTACAAACAATAGTTTGGATGGATGCCAAGAGGGATTGCGGCTTGGCATGGAATGCGATTCAATCCTCACCGTTCGTTCTGAATTTTGGTTTCCATTTCTTCAACGCTCCTCCCTTACGCGTCAGACCTGGCGCGCGCTGTTCACCGCCATCAGCATCGAACGGCTGATAGGAAAATCGGTCAGCCGCCTGGCCAGGCAACCGGCAGGAAAAATGCCCCTTGAACTACAATTGGCAACAGCAAAAGAAACCAGCTTGCCACTTCAGCTTAGAGGCGACCTGTAGCGAGTGGCTGAAAGCCTCAGGTCGATAAACCGGGTGTTGGTGCCGAAAACAAATCCCACAGCTGAATGTTCTTTTGATTGATGGCGAATTTCTGGTGCTAGATCTCAACCGGCAAGGGGGAGGAGCTGAGGTTGCACCGGCGCACAAACAAACTTCAGCTTAGGTGGTATGCCAGACCGACAGCAACTGTGTTCGAGACAGACAGCAAATCTCTTGCCGGGTCTAGGCAACATTGACTTTGACCCTTCAATTCCGTCGACTAAACTAGTATCTAGTAGGTGAACAAGTTCTCGGGACCATTGCAGGATCATCTCCCCAGCCCTGAAGTGAAAAAGAAATAAATGAGGCTGTGTCCGATTCCTCCTACCATCGCGCCGCTTACTGCCTGTTCGCCTTCGGCTATGAAACCTCTCCCGACGCTGCTCACCCCTTTCCCTCACCTCCCACTCAAGAAGCAAACCGGAAATCCAGCCCTCGGTTTCCGCGAGCCTGCGAATCGGCTAGGTACGCGACCCGCGCCTCGGGCGACATGGCGCGCCACCGCCGGTCGCGCACCCGGTTGCGCCAGACGTAGTACGCCTTGGCCGCCGCGTAGAGCAGCAGGTTGAGCGCGACGAGCCCCAGCAGGATGCTGTTGCCGCGCCGGTACCGCGGCGCGTCGTCGGCCCGGTATACGTTGGACGAGATCATGACGCCGGCCTGCAGGAACATGTTGTAGAGCGCCGCGCCCACGGCCCGCGACCGCACCGTGTTGGCGTTGCGGCTGACCCAGCCGACCTGGACGGGGTGGCCTGGCATCATCTACGGTAAGTACGCGCGTGCGATGCGATGATATCAGTTTGAAGACTTCACACGATCAGTACTCACCGAGCGGCGCTGCAAGGAGCAGGCTGATCATGGCCCATGTCAGCCATTTGGATGCGTGCGTGGTGTCGACCACGCGCAGGTAGATGAGGAACGGCAAGCACCAGAACTGGAAGATGGAGGCACACGCCGCAAGCTGGCCCGTCATCTCGGCCAAGGTGGCCAAGGCGAGCATGTTGATGACTGCATGAGTTACGATCACCTTTGTCAGCATCAAATCACATTCTCCTCCTTGGGAAAGGTGTTTAGCGAGAGAACCGCGACGTACTCTTGAGAACCAGATACGGAATGGTGAGGAGGTTTGTATGGAAAGTATCAAAACCGAGGCCTCGCAGCGACAGCGTCAAGTACTGCGTTGGACACAGGGTCGGAATATTGAAGGTGAGTCCGATGAAGTATAGGGGCCTGCATATCGGTGTTATTAGGGGAAAAGCCAATGCATCAGACTCTCAGATCCTTTCTTTTACCCACCAGAGATCGGTGTCAGTGAGACTCATCCAGAGAAGCTTCGGGGTGATGGGCTGTCGGTTATGCATCGTGCCTTTACTAGGATCGTCGCGGATGACCCGGTTTACCATGATGGTCTCTTCCCTGTTTCACGAGTTATACCCGTCAGAAACATTACTCAATTGAATCAAAGCATGAAAGCGAAAGCGAAACCGACCTTGCACTGAACCATCCTGTCTTACCCCGTGACCAATGTGCCGTTTGAGTCGGGCCTGGAGGCATCAAGACGTACGAAAGAAGACCCACGACGCCCGTGATCAACCCCTGACGTAAGAACTTAGAGAATACGCCTTCATCACGAACATGTTTACCTTACTTACCTCAATAAGAAACAACCTGTAGATGGTTCCTTGTCGTCAGCACGCGCAAGATCTCCCCCCGTAACAGAACGATTGCGTCTCGACATACCAACGCCATCCCGGCTGACCTGCGACCCCTCTCATATGCAGCAGCCCAAAGGCGATAACGGCCGCCAAAATGTCTGCGATCATCATGCCTGTCCACTGTGGGCGATATGTTAACCAAATCTGCGAAGCCCATCTTGCCTCGGGCTTGCGTGGGGTTCGGTAACTTACAAAGAAGGCCAACCTCAGCGTCAGCTCGTGATGTTTATAAAAGTACGAGAGATACAGCACCACCTATTGCCAATTTTGCTGTCAGTTTTCATGTCAAGGATATGTATGAACGAGGTGAGTGATTCGAAAAGGGGTTGCGGAAAGGGGGCCCACTTGCTTCGGGGATAAAGCCTCCCTGGAGAAGGGCCAGGAGGGCCCGGCAGGCGAGAAACGAGGACCGCGAGGATAGGGAGTACTGCGAGGCGGAGACGACGGAGAAAAGGATGATCTGGGTCGGGATCCATCGGTCGGGCCCGAGCCATTTGGCCAAGAGCTGCGATGGGAATTCGCCGATCAGGAAGCAGAGGGCGTAGAGCGTGTTTCCGAGATTGTAGTCTTTCCTCCCGTCAACAATTAGCCCATCATCCAATAAGCCGACCGTCAAAAGATATCCCGTCGGACAGCCGAAAGAGAGACAAATTTGGGGTTTTCACCATTCGTGGTAAGATGCATGTCCTCTAGGAAGGTGTCCGACAGCGCCTGTGAAAGGTTGGCGCGGTCGAGCTCCATGGCCGTGAACATGAAGGCGCACCAAACCATGATCCTCCAGTCGATCTTTCGGATGACGGCATTCTCCTCTCCCCATGTCCAGCGTGCCGAAGGGTCGAAGCGATGCAAGTTCTCCCTTTTACACGATAGGTCTATTAGTGGTTGCGCCATGGCAAGCATCATTAGGAGCCTTTGCTCACCAATCTTCCCGTGGCTTGTACTGGACCGCCACATCAGGAACGTCGTACACACTAGGCTTGGAAGAACGTCAGCTCGTCATCCCCTTGTTTATGGAAGCGACTTAGATCAATCAACTGTTGTTATTCACCTGGGTGGCAATCGCATTTGGCTCATATTTCTGGTTTCTCTGGAACCAGAACTTCTTCTCTTTCTGGGGTTCCCCTAGTGGTAGAAGGGAGGGCTGATCACCACTACCCGGCCCTTTCGCCTCAGTTGTGGCGTACTCAGTCTCTTCGGCGTCTGCTACCTGCTTCTCAGCAAGCTGGTCCGGGATGACTGTCGCCATTGCGTTTTGTGTGCACGCAATTCGATTTGACGACGAGAACCGTTCTGATCCTGGGTTGTCCACGAGCTTGCCCTTTCAAATTTTCAAGATGATGACCGTTCTGAGATGTTCGCAAACTTGCTCTTCCAGTTCAACCCCAACTCTTCCAATCGACTGACTGGATTGATCTGCCCTACATATCTTCTTCTCTCCGAGTTCTCACTCCCCCTTCCCGATCCACGCCTTGCATCTCGCTGCTTATCGAAAAAGCACGTCATCGGCCAGAACAGGTCTAAATACAATTCCAGTTCCCCTTTGTAGTGATAGCGACCACCCAAAACCCTGTCATCTGGTAACCGCCATCTTAGCCGGCATGGTTTCACCGAGGTGTTATGCGGGGTAAGAGCCGGAAGGGATCCCTCTTTGCTGTGTGCAACCATGATATTGCCCGGCTGCCGGCTGCTGACTGACTTCCAGACCAATCTATCTGCCGTGGTCAGCGTGGGAACAGGAAAGAATGACAAGGGATAGAATGCCCATGGCATGGGGGCGTAGATTAAGCACCCAATCGCTTCGAGAACCTCCTGCAGCGACCTTCCTCATTAATTCATCACACGGTAGCACACGTTGTTGAATTGCGCCTTAGTTGGTTAGGGATCATTGAGAATGGTTTCTTGGGCATTCTTGGAGTAGCCACCGGAGCGCGAGATGACAGATTGGGGAGCTTCGCCTGCACCAACTGCCAACAGTCGAGAATTCGTTTAGTCAGTTCATTACACACCAACACTTCGACGATGATGAGACAGACAATTCTCCTGTTAGCTGCCGCCTTGGGGACAGTAGCCCAGATATTGGCCGGCGGCGATGAAGATGATGTGTACCGTGGCCAAGTCCCTCTTCACCAGTCACCTCTTATTGGGCCAGAGGAGCAGTCGGCCTCACGCCCGAATATTGTTCTCATCTTGACGGACGACCAGGATCTCCACATGAACTCAACTGATTACATGCCATATGTCAAAGAGCACTTGATCAACCATGGGACGTTTTACAAGAAGCATTTCTGCACGACCGCCCTGTGCTGCCCGTCGAGGGCCACGCTCATGACAGGGAAAGCGGCGCACAACACCAATGTGACCAACGTGGTCCCGCCATACGGTAGGCTTTAGGAATCAAGATCGCTGGATTGCTGGACTGACGTGATTCAACCAGGCGGCTATCCAAAGTTCGTTAAGCAGGGGTTGAACGACAAGTACCTGCCCATTTGGCTGCAAGATGCGGGCTACAACACGTACTACACAGGGAAACTCTTCAACGCCCACTCGGTGGACAATTACCACGAACCACACGCGGCAGGATGGACGGCCTCGGTGAGGCGATATACCTATGAACCGAGGGAAGAACCAGCCTGACTGTTGTTCACTCAGGACTTTTTACTGGACCCCTTCACCTACTGGTACATGAACAGCACCTACCAACGCAACACCGACGCCCCGGTGAGCTACGAAGGCCGCCACAGCGTCGAAGTCCTCACCGAAAAGGCGCTCGGCCTCCTAGGCGAGGCCATCGCGGACCGCGACCGCCGCCCCTTCTTCCTCGGCATCGCCCCCGTCGCGCCGCACGCCAACATCTGGTCCCCCAACTTCGCGGACGGCGGCCACAGCGACATCCGCGACGTCGAGTTCACGCCGCCCGTGCCCATGGCGCGGCACGAACACCTCTTCGCGGGCGTGACGGTGCCCCGGACGCCCAACTTCAACCCGGAAAAGCCATCGTCGGGCGGCGGCTGGATCCGGGCGCTGCCGCGCCAGACGCCAGAGAACGTCGACTACAACGACCACTTCTACCGGCAGCGGCTCCGGGCCCTGCAGGGCGTTGACGAGATGGTCGATGCTGTGGTCGAGAAGTTGGAGAGGAACGGTGTGCTAGACAACACGTACATCTTCTACACAACCGACAATGGCTACCACATCGGACAGCACCGTCTGCAGCCTGCGAAGCAGTGTAGGTAAGTAGACGACGAGACCACCTTAGCTATATATTCCTGTTCTCTCCACACGTCGTCGTGCATATCACAGGACTGTATGCGTCTGATCCGCTGACACACA
This sequence comes from Arthrinium phaeospermum, assembly GCA_006503535.1. Classification (NCBI taxonomy): domain Eukaryota; kingdom Fungi; phylum Ascomycota; class Sordariomycetes; order Amphisphaeriales; family Apiosporaceae; genus Arthrinium; species Arthrinium phaeospermum. Next base: position 1,665,934 of record QYRS01000001.1, on the reverse strand, counting down.
CGACCCAGCTTCGAAGAAGACATCAACATCCCCCTAATCGTGCGCGGTCCCGGCGTCGCCGCGGGCGCCGTGGTGACGGACCTGGTGACGACGCACACGGACCTCGCCCCGACCTTCCTCTCCATCGCCGGTTCGCCACTACGGTCCGACTTCGACGGACTCGCCATACCCCTATCTGCCGAGGCGAAGGCGGCGGCGGCGGAAGAGGATCGGCACGAGCACGTGGCCGTCGAGCACTGGGGGTTCGCGTCCAACGAGGGCCGCCTCTTCGACGGCTACAAACGCCTGTACCTCAACAACACGTACAAGGCCCTGCGCATCGCCGGTGAGAGGTACAACTTGCACTATCAGGTCTGGTGCAGTAACGAGCGCGAGCTGTACGATCTCAACGTGAGCTCTCCCTTGCTGGTATCCACTATGTCCTCCCTCACCGTGATGAGGCAAATTAAAGGGAACTGTAAGAATTTGAGCTGACCATAGTTCGTTTTTAGACGGACCCGGGCCAAATGACAAACCTACTGGATCCAGCAGAGGAAAAGAATAACAAAACCTCGAGCGCCACCACCCTGGACGGCGTACCCCTGAGAAAGATGGTCTCACGCCTGGACTCGTTGCTGTTCGTGCTGAAGTCGTGCCGGGCCGAGACGTGCACACGGCCCTGGGAAGCGCTACACCCGGGCGGCGACGTCCGGGATCTTGCCGACGCCCTCTCGCCACGCTGGGACCGCTTCTACGAGGAGCGGGAGCGCAGCATCCGCTTCGATCGGTGCGAGATGGGCTTCATCTTGGACGCCGAGGGGCCCCAGTTCGGCGACGAGGATGAGAAGGTCGAAGAGGCGCTGAGGCACCAAGCAGCTTGGCATGAGTGGACTTGAGCACATGCGACAGTCATGGGGACACTGGGGCAGAAAGCATAAGTGACCGAGGAAAGACTCCAAAAGTGGGCATTGATGTATGGGATTTCGATCTCATAGTGTTTTAATTACATTGGTCATGGCCACTGGTTGTCGTGTAGGTAAAAAGAGGAAAGGAAGGCCTAAAACGAAAGGAGCTCAGACTGAAAAAAGTGACCGCAGAGGGAGTTGAACCCTCTTGCCTTTAAGCATACTCTAATAATACTACCGCTAGGCTACACCGGCCCGGTCAATAGAGGCATGGGTAATCTAGATATATGAATGTCTCTGGGGGAGCGTGTGCTGTGTTGATGTTTCTGGTCCCTGGGTATGGCGAAAGTCAAAACCCCCTTTGGGACCCGAAGAAGCGGGACTGCTGAGTTCGACGAGGTGGCAGAGAATAAACTCAATTGCAATGGGTGGACGATCTCTGCGATGAGTTTGGCGTGTCAAAAGAAGGGTCATCAGAGTCACTGGCTTCTTCTTCCGTGCCATCCTTGCGAGGCAAATACTCGCCCCTCCGCACACGCTCGCACAACGCCCTCAGCACCTCAGCCCCCTTCCGAAAGTCGGCCTCCTCGACATAGATCATGCCGCTCAGTCGCCATAGCCACTTGCCGTAGTAGGGGAACGTCTGGAAGTAGATGCCGCTCTCCTCCACGCCCCGGGCCTTGATCCAGTCGGCGACCAGGTGGCCGTGTTCGCGGGGGATCGCCGCCGAGGAGGCCCCGTCGTCACCGACTCCGCCCTCCATCACGAGCGGCATGCGCACGTTGGTAAAGTTGCACTGCCGCATGGACGACCCGGGGCAGTCCATCACCTCGGTGCCGAAGACCTCGGCCGCGATGGCGCCGCCTCTTTGGGCGATGTGGTGGGTGTAGGCGCGGATCGTCTCTTCGCCGCCGCACACCTCTTCGCGAAACTTGAGAGCAGCTAGCGCAGCAGATATATCAGTGGGAAATCACAAGAGGGTATCGACCTCTCCCTCTTTTAGGTGGGCAACTAGTCTAAGTAGACACCGAGTTGGGACCTTGACTCACCTTCGACACAAAGCCAATTCGTCGTATCCGCCGTCCCCGTAAAACTAAACATCTCCACGAAATCCTCGCCCGCATCCGCATTCACCACGTCCCCCAGCGGCCTGCGGGGCTTAAACCCATGGCTCGTCGGCAGCGTCGTGCGGATCAGGTGCTGGTGCTCCTTCCGCACCACGAACGCCGCGCACCCGCGCGGCACGAAGAGCCACTTGTGCAGGTTCGTGACGAAGAAGTCCGGGCGCAGCGCGCCCAGGTCGAGGTCGACGTGCCCGATGCCGTGGGCGCCGTCGACCAGCACCAGCGCCCCCTCGGCCTGCAGCGCGGGCACGAGGCGCTCGAACGGGACGCGCGCCCCGGGCCCGCTGACGATGGTGTCGCAGATGGCGAGGCGCACGCGTTTTCCGGGAGTGGCGTTCACCTCCCGCGCCGCGTCCACCATGGCGCGCACCAGGTCGTCGTCCGCGACGGGCAGCGGCACGTGCACAACGCGGACCTCGAGCCCGGGCGTGGTCTCGCGGAGGTACTCGAGCCCGTTGGCGACGGACCCGTAGACGACCTCGTAGCACAGAATCACGTCGCCGGGCTGCCAGACGAGGTTCTTGAGCACCGTGTCGATGCCCGTGGTGGCGTTGGGGACGAAGACGAGCTCGTCGACGGGGCAGCGGAGCATCCGGGCCGCCAGCTGCCGGGGCCGCGCGAGCCGCCGCGAGAACTCGAGGGCGATGAAAGGGTCGGGCGCAGCCTCGACCTCGGCGCGCAGGGCCAGGTGCGCCGCCCGCACCGAGACCGGGTGCGTGCCGTAAGAACCGTGGTTCAATGGCGTGTAGGAAGGGGCGAAGGCGAAGTGGGCGTGCCGCATCGGGGCGCCGAAGGGGACCTGTGAAGGAGCCATGGCTGGCTGATTGGGTCGGTGATACAATATGAGATGAGGTTGCGGCGTTACGTTTCGTCCTGTCTTCTTTATCCTGGCGTCGATCTTCCTCTGGACTGGGTTTCTGAACTGAAACCCGGGGTGTGGGGGAGGGAGGGAGTTATTAATGGAGCGATGTCCGGGGCGGTGTTGCCGCTCTCAAACAGAATAACCCCGGACGACGGGGAGTCGGACATGGCAGATATAACTGACGTCAACAGCATGATCCGCAATCCGTGATTCCTCGGCATCGATCATCCGGGTCTCTTTCTCATTCAGAAGCTGATATTTCAAGTAGGCAGTTTGGTTTTATGGTTAGCGGGGTAATCTAACACCTGCCTATCCCGTAGCCATGCGGAAGGTCAAGTCGCTTGAGGCGTTCACTAAAGCCATGCTCAGCTAGTCGCTACAACCGATTTGTGCAGACCTGGAATCCAAAGTGCGTACCATAAGATTTGTCAATCGAGACGCACGCCATTAAGCACTGAAGTAGAGTGGTATAGCATGGGAATTTTTACTGGCCTCTGGATCGCTACAGCATGAACTATCTCGAAGAATAGGAGTTTTGGTACCAAAATAGGGCACATGAAGAAAACTGTAGGGCCTGGCATTACGACCAAGGGGCAATAACCATCAAGCCCCAAGAAAAAAGCCGACCAACCGGCATCCCTAATAAGCCTATCTGAACGCCAGAACCAATGCCAACCCTGTTGTGTCTGCGCATATATTTGTTGCTTGCATTTGTGTGTGATGTCATGACTCCTGCTGCTCAAACACATCAAACCGTCCCGCTGATACTCAGCTCCCTGATCTCTTGCAAAACCTGTTCCACCCGTCCGTCCAGATGTCCTTGCGCGTACTGATCTCGTGTATCTGCGTCCAGGTACTGCTGGACCTGGGCCATTCGGCTGTACGCCTCGGCGCAGAAGCGGAGCTGGATCTTGACGAGGGCTTCGAAGCTGGGGTCGAGGTAGGGAACGCGGAGGTCGATCAGCTGGGGCAGCTCGCTGCTCAATTGCTCGTTGAGTTGCTCGTATGCCGCCCTGGCGATATCCATCTCCTTTTCGGTGCGGGGCAGTTTCGTGACATCCTTGTCGGGCTTCTCGGCCAACTTCTTGACTCGGGCTCGGAGAGCGTCATAGTCGAGCAGCTTGTGGCCGCGCTTCTTGATGCCTAGATTTTGATTGTTCAGTATGGAGAAAGTGGGTAGCAGGCGGGTATTTGGTGTCGTGGACATGCTTACACTCATTCACATCGGGGAAGTAGGCGCAAAACCGGTTGATGGGTTCTAGCACTGTGGTTCGGTAGGGGCCATCCATGGCTTTGATCGTCTCCGAGTCCAGGTCCTCGACCGCCTGTTTGTAGCTCCTGCTCACACCGTCCTTGGCACCGGAGTCGCCGTAGAATGCATCGATCGTCTCGGCTATACGCATCTGGGAGGCCGTCATGGCGCGGAGGGAATCGAGGTAGCCCTTGGCTTCTTTTTGTAATCGTAGCGACGCGGCCTCCATCGTGCGGAATCGTCGCTCTTCTACCTCATAATCGCGGTCGTTGGTCTTCTCGACGTGGCCCGTCTTCATCATGACCTGCGTCGTCGCGCGGTTGACATTCTTCTTGAAGCCTGGTAATTTTGCTCGTCAGGACTGGCTCTCAATGAAGGGCCAATTTCTGGGGCAGACTCACCTGCCCACGACATGTTTGCGATGTTGTGTCTGTGCCTTGCTCTAAGTGTTCTATGTTTCGCTTGTCTGCCTAAAATGACTTGGTCGTGGCTTCTTGATCCGACTTTGTCAACGGACTACGGTCGGAAGAAAAAGCAAAGCGAATAGTGGAAATGCGACGTCGGGTATATCTATCGAAGTTGGCGGTCGTAAAGTGTAAATCGTCGTGGCGTGAGAGTGAATGTGTGTGTAGGTTGGTGAGTGATTGGGCTTGATTTGGATCTTCAGGAAGCCGTCAATCAACCAGACAAGCAAGTGGGCTGTGATCGATCTCTCAGCTTCCCAGTCAACCCGCTCAAGCAGTGACGAAGTTGGTTGTGGCTGAGCATGCCGCTAACTCGCGCTAACGTCACCCGCTGGAAATCCCCCAGCGGTTCTGCCCAGCGCTTGTCGGTGCCCGTCAGCACTGGCGTGCAGGCACTGCCGGCTTATGTGCGGGCGCTCCCAGCCACTCGAAGCCACCATCTCAGCCCAATCCCAAGGAACTGTCTGTGGCTGCTAGCACTAATGGGCCCTGCTCGGATCATCCCGAAGCTGCAGATCGATGTTCATCCAAATCTTGGGGAAGAAGCTGAAACGAAACGTCAGTTTTTTTTCTGGTCTTATCCAACATCCTAGCCGTCTCAACTTCGACACTGGTGGATGCGATCACGACATTGGTGCAGTCACTCCTTTTCGCCAGCACTTGCGCCGTTGCGATCCTTCCAATGTTCAGTCCTCGATTCCTCGTCATAAGTCTGGGCAACACAGGTCCCTACTACGACACTTTGCACTCTGCCGGCCACTTCGCCCTTGCCGCCGCCCAGAAAGTCCTCGGTGCGCCCCAACAACCCCGGTTCAGCCCCGAACGATATGGCGCCAAGTCGTGCCAGGCTTCGCCCGGCACGCCCTACACGATGCTGCAGAGCCCAACCCTGATGAACATCTCGGGGCCCTGGTTCCTCGCCGCCTACCGCGACACCCTCAGCCGGTACAACCTGCAGCCCGAAGAGCTTGGCGTCGTGCTCGTGCACGACGACCTCGAGGAGGATTTTGGCAACGTCCGGATACGCAAGTGGGCGGCGAGCCACCGGGGCCACAATGGCATCAAGAGCGTCAATGCCAGCATGAAGAACCAACAGTTCAAGGGCGCAAGATGGTCGCGCATCTCCGTCGGCATCGATCGACCCACCAGCCGGGAGCAGTCCTCTGTCTCCGATTATGTGCTGAAGAAAATGACCCGGTACCAGAAAGATATTATAGACGCCAAAGTTGGGTTCAGTGTCGTCGAACGTTTACGGGACTTGCACGAAGCCTGGGAAGATGATCTCGAGCGAGCCGCGCCCAAGGGCTGATCAGCCACAGTGAAGAAACAAGCTAGACCAGACTCCCGGCAGTATCGCATGCAATGATCATGACGTTGCTGTTGTTCGAATGGAAATGTTCCTCAAACCCCTGGACCAGGCCAATCGAGAACACCATTAACGTCAACATGGCGAGCGCACTGTCGCTCTACGCCTCCACCAGTGTGCTTGGATCGATGCTTGCAAAGATGAACTTGAACTCCGGAGAGACATGAGAAGCCATGCTTGACTCTAGGATAGATCTTGTTCGCAACCAACATGGCTGCTTGGCTTCTTGACCCAATCTACGCCAACAGTGGAAGATTCACAATTTGCTCACGAATGGGCCCTGACCAAAATGATTGGATGCCTTCAGGAGTCTGGAAGAGACAGCGTATTCTGCACAGGTATTGTCGTAGGTGACATTGACAACCACATAACACGAGCGTACCGCATGCAGCCATGTTTGACTAAATCGGGACAAGCTTGACATTGACTGACTGGCTGATATCTGGATTGGGTCGGTCTATTCGACAGTGCATTGCTTTGCCATGCTAAGTATGTCGTTGGGCAACTCCGTACTATCAAACATCAAGTTAAAAACCAGCTCAAATTCCACACAACCATGTAGTCAAAGAAAAATGTAAACCCCAAATAGCAAGTGCCGGTTTGCTCCGGTTGGAACCCGTTCTCGGCCCCCCGTGTATGTTGTTTGCCTCCTGAACGTTACACCGGAATTCTTGGCCCGGGGCTCACACTCGACTAGGATATCGCTGTCTCATTCTCGGCTTTTCCTGTCCGTTGTGTGACACCCGGATTCTTGGCTCGGGGCTCACACCCACCATAACGTTGCTCTTTCTTTGTTGTTGTTGATATCGTCAAGGACTACCTTGAGTAAGACCTGGAATCATCAAAGGATTCCAAAAATGTATTAATTTGTTGGAAGGTGTTTGTCTAGGTTGGCCATAACAACTCGCGAACAGGATCATCCAGACTAGATGGCGAGATGAGTGGTATAAATGGGATAATTTTCCAGTGAATCAGAACGGCATGGCACCAGCACTTACTTCCTCACGCCTACAGTCACAAAGTAAAATAATTCGGAGATTTTTTAAGAAAACTTGCCTGATAACCAGAAAATCCATCCACCACGATGCCTGTCCCACCTCCACCTCCCTCTCCTGGCCCTAACCCACCGATACCACAGCCTGATCCAGATAGCCCCTACCCCCTGAAACAAGGACACTTATTTTCTGAGGATGAAGAACGCAGCTGTAAGTTGGGCAAATTCTATTTCTTTTCCTTCCAACTATATCCTTGTTATGCTCATTTGATCCCCCCCCTCAAACTCCCGAAAGTAATGTATTCAAAAGAGAAGTCCTACTAAAAAAGGCTATTGCCATGCACAGATGATTTGTTGGTATACGGGTACGGGACTTTACTCTCACTGATCGCCGACTCCCGTCTTGTTGGCTTCTTAGGGTAGCTTAGGGAAAGACTTCTTGGCCACGAGTCTGTCCTTGTAGCTTTTCGCTCTAATTTGGTATGGAGGGGTGGAAAGCGCATGTTTTTTCTTTTCTTTTCGCTATACGGCTCTCACCAATGTATCTATGCATACTTGAATAGGTACAGTCGCTCCTTAGCCCACAGACACTGCTGCTATGAATGTACTACCTGGGCAGGCCCGGGCCTGCTATCATGCTTTAGCGATGCATCATCTATTGACAGAAAGATGCGACTTGCCTAATTGCCATCCAAACGTATAAACAGAGTTCTTTATTTTCTTGCCGAAGCAGTCACCAATGTATTGTTGGGCTAGATGTCATTCAAAGGCGTATACCCCTGAGTAGCTCAATTTGTCTCCTCACAACTAACCTGTGCTTGGGATTGTGCACCTTCTGACCCTTGTAGGCTAACCACCAGTTGTATTAACTCCCTGTCATTTCATAAGTCCATGCTTATTTGTTTGACAGCCGGTGTTTATAGATTGTCGACACAGTTCGAACCGTGACTGTGCAACCATTGCAGTAGTTGTGAGTAACACAAATTTGCCAGCAAGTTTGTAGCCGCGATGCTAACAGTTGGTTAGATACTGCTCGGCTGGATTCCTACTGACTTAAGACCGGCATCGTGGGCAATCTTTCACTCCCAATACGAGGAATGGGAGTAATGGGCAGTCACCGGACTAAGAAACTGTGAACATAGTCGGGGCCAGTCATCCTTAAGGATATATGCAATCATCATAGCTGATGAGTGTTTATATGAGACTTATTTCGGCTTTTGGACTACCATATCAGCATTCGACGACTTTCAAACCAAATGTTTATCTGAAACATCAAATCGAATTTTGCTTTCAGATACATCCAACTACACGTCCATTCACACTAGAAACTCCCTTCTCCTGCCGACCATGTTGCTGGGTCTCGACGCAAAACCAACTGGGATTGAAACAGATCTCACGGTCGATTTCCCGGACGCCCGGTACGCCCGGAAGTATGTGGATCACATGAGGAGGCAGTATATCTCCACGAAGACGGGATTGATGGTTAGTCAGGGTAGGGATAGGGGTACGGACAACACCTACATCGAGCTGACGGTGCCGACGCGGACCGGCCAGATCGTGAGAAGCGACGATATGCCGGGCGGGTTCTACGTCACCATCTGGGGTCAGGAAGAAGCTCGCGAATGGGTTGACAACTTGTTGATCTGGGAATTTGTCGAGGGTAGTAAAAATGATGTGTTTGTGAGTAGGGAGATAGACGCGGACGCTCTCTGAATCTCCTACTCGATAGTCGCGCTCCTACGACACATTCTCAGTGAATCCACTAGAGTCATCCGAAGCAAAGATGGAACAATTTCCGAGCTCCTCCTCCTGGCCTTCAGCTGAGAACGACACATCTTCTGCCCTCCCCTCTGAGAAAGCATGATTTTCGGCTGAGCGTATCCGCCTGGCAACTAGATACGACGCAAAATAGACTGTAACCACAGCAAGAATACTATTTTCCATTGTATTTGACTATGTTTTGTGCAAGTGTAAAATTTGGATCCAAGCAGTGACTTGAACTTTCTTCTCGAACTCGAGTCTGTCTTCAACAGTCAACATTCGAAACGCTCCCTGCACCCCCAGTCCCGAGCAGGACTGGCATTCATACTACTCCCGCCTGCATTACGCAGCAAGCCCGCCATCGACCATCAAGACCTGCCCGGTAATGTACGACGCCTTCGACGAACCCAAGAACGCAACCGCCTCCGCCACCTCAGCCGCCTCCCCCCAACGCTTGAGCGGCGTCACCGCCGTAGCGCCCTCGAGCAGCGCCCGCGTCGGCGTCTCCAGCATCGGCAACACCATGCCCGCGTTGATGACGCCGGGCCCCACCGCATTGGCCCGGATCCCGTTCGCCGCCTCCTCGACGGCGAGCTGCCGCACCATCATGACCACCGCCGCCTTGGGCGTCGCCGACAGCGCATCGCACGGCACCGTCCGGCCCACCGCGCTTGTGACGAGCGCCACGAACGAGCCGCCGCCGCCCGCGCGCAGCACCGGCGCGCCGGCCTGCGCGATGTGGAAGAACCCGATAATGTCCGTCTCGACGACGCCGCGGAAGGACGTCTCCTGGAACTGCGCCAGCGGGCCCGTGTCGAAGACGAGGCCGCCCGCCGACACGACCGTGTGCACGCGCTGGTACGTGTCGACGGCGTGCTGGAAGACGGCCTCGACCGCCGCGCGATCCGTCACGTCGCAGGCCACCGCGCTCGCCTGGCGGCCGAGCTGGCGCGCCTCCGCCACCAGGGACTCGGCTTCCGCTTGTTTCGACCGGTAGGTGACGACGATGTTGGCGCCGCGCTCGGCCATCAGGCCGGCGCTGGCGCGGCCGAGGCCGCCCGAGCCGCCGAAGACGACGGCGCAGCCGTCGGAGGGGTATTCGGGTTTGGTGATGCCGAAAGCCATTGTGTAGCTCGTTTCTCTCCTCTGCTGTATTGCGGTAGGATGGCTGCCGTTGGTTGAGGGATTGCTGATATAAGGTGTACTTTAGGCAGTGAGGGGACTGGAGGAGCAACGGAAAAGGCTGTTCTTCGTTCTCCGTTTTCTCTTATACGCTCGCTTAAATAAACAAACGCTGTGGAACCACACCGCTCCGAAGTCGTTTGTACCTGCTACGTGTACGTGGGAAGTCTTCAGACAAATCGAAATGAGTCCCCGTGAGGCGCATTCGACAATCCCCCTGTTCAAGGGAGTGAAACCACTTATTACTAGCTACTCTGGCACCCCCGGTTCCACTGCGAACCCCCCACGTCTTCCGTAATCACCACGAGGAGCGATATCCGGGCCAAGGTGCCGCAGCTCGGCTCGCTTGCCTAATTGGTTCCCGCTACTGTAGCTATAAGAGGCTCGTACGTTGAATACTCAAACTTTATTTTCCTGGGATCAGGCAAAAAGTTTCAACCCCCTGGTAAAGTACCGACAGAGTGGATTAGGTAGTCTGACCCCAGCTTCCGGCTCTCGCCGCCGCCCGGATGGCCCGCGGAGTGGGCCCCTCGTAACCAGGTCCATGTTTGTAAGCAACAAGGGTCGACTGCATGCATATGTGAGCAAATACCTAGGTGAGTGATCTGTCTAGCTGCAGGAAAAGGGAACGGCGGCTTGAGACACAATAAAGGGCAAGCCTCTCTTCTCTCTATTCATTCCCAACAGAATGTTCAATTATACCCCTTTGAGGATCTGCTGTGAAGACACTGAGGCTCCAGTGTAAGTTATTGGTTGGGGCTCGAAAGCCGGTGGTCCGCCAAGCGGGTTGTAATGTACTACCCTGTCCGTTCTCCAATCCACACATGGTCCGATATAACATGATACTAGACCCGGACGGAGCATGGGGCACAGCTGGTTAACCGGGTCCTGCCACCCCGCCGTCAGATAGTCTAAGTGAGGCCGGGCTGGGCGTGTCGCGGACGGGGAAATGATAGTCGTCGTACTTTGGGGGTCCATCCTCATGCCGGGAGCGTCCGCGGGAAGAAGGGGCACGGACGGCGGCAATCTTGGCTGTCTACGGCGGAATGACGGACAGTGAGAGAGAGGGTGGTATCGATGCAAGCAATCAGAGCGAGGAACAGCGAGGCCGGCCTTACCAGTAGGAGGCTGACGTGGTGTCCAATGAAACATTCTTGCAAGGAAAGGACAACGACAAGCAAGCCAATCCCCCCAAAACAGGGACTTCAAAACTCAATAAAGTGGGCGCCTATATAGAGATTCCTCCGCGGAGCAACTACAACGAGCTGGGGTGTTCACCACACAGGGTAAAGTCAGCAACGCTGTGATGCCAGATATCAGAAAAATGCTGTTTATTTCTGACCACGTAGGAGTCATTTTCTGTTCTTAACGAATAGGGATCTTCATGGAAATGGGAGACAGTTGTGAAGCAGTGCTCTATGACTGAAGGATACGCGCGCCAGCTACCAAGTGCCTATCGTCCGAGGCAGGACCTCATCGTACGAGACAGGGGCGGCCCCTCCGAGAGTATAATAACGAGCGACCTCTGCTGCTCTATGCACTTGCTCTCGCTACCGCTCGGAGGGCGGACCTAAAGTCCAACCCCTGACTTAGTCTATTATACCTTCGTATGATCTGCTCTCAGGGTTTCTGTATGCGTCCGTCGTGTCTATCGTCTGTCAACCGTCGACGTAGCATTCCAGCTTAATTGCATGTTTCGAAATAAGATGGTCGGCGTATTCCCCCTAGAAGCAAGGTCTGCAGATATGTCGTCTAGAGTTGGACAGTGCCGTGGAACATGAACTCCCCTTATAACCACCAGGGCCCGTCAAATGCCATCGCTCCGGACCTGAAATGCCTGGTTTACACACACCCACTGGACAGCTGCCGTGACGGGGGACTGTTCTCTCATTACCGACCGACAACCAAACCTTGACTAGAGAATTCTGGACAAGCAGAGCTGCCATGGTGTATGTGTTCCCGATCGAGCGTGATAGCCAGAAGGCTATCATCGGGGGCGCTGTCATTTTCTCCCTGCTACCGGCGATTGCCGTGGTTCTGCGACTAGTGGCGCGATCGCGGCTCAAGGATCGCAATCTGGATCTGAGCGACTGGCTCATCGTTTTGGCGTGTGTAAGTTGCTTCTCACCAGCTTGAGTATTACAGCCACCATCTCTGTAAGAAGTCACTCTCTAATACTATTTGATCCTTCAGATCGTCGCCGTCGCGTACCAAGCACTCGCCGTCGCCTGCGCCGTGGTTGGGGGGATGGGGTACCACATGACCGAGGTCCTTGCCATGGCCGGACCAGACGCCGTCACCCTTCTCATGCAGCTCGTCACGGTGGTCGTCATCTTCTGGTCGCTGAGTCTCGGCTTGACCAAGCTCTCCATCCTCGCCCTGTACACCAAGATCTTCTCCATCGGGAGCTTCGTGCTGATCACGCAGGCCTGCGCCGTCTTCGTCGTGCTGTGGGCCATGGTCCTGTTCGTCGGCGCCTTCACCATCTGCACGCCGGTCGCGTACAACTGGGACAAGTTCAAGACCGTGGGCACCTGTGGCGATATCCGGATGCTGTGGGCTGTGACCGGCGGGCTCAACATCTTCTCCGACCTGGTCATCATGCTTCTTCCCATGCCGTATCTGTACGGCCTATCGCTACAGCTATACAAGAAGATTGCGTTGATGGTGACTTTTGGCATCGGACTTGCGTAAGTGGCGGATTCCTGTTCCTACCATCTTCTGAGTGGACCAGCTAACACATGAAAATACAGCGTGTGCATTGTAAGCGCCGTCCGACTCGCCGAGATCATCAAAATCGACATGACCGACTTCCCCTTCTCCGGCGGCATCGCCCTCATGTTTAGCGCGCTGGAACCCTGCCTGCTGGTCACGGCCGCGTGCATCCCGCTCCTCCGCCCACTGGTGTCTGGGAACAACTCGACAGCCGCAGCCGGCAGCAGCTACGCCCGGGGCAACACTAATACGGGCAATACCGGAGGCCACTCTCACTCGCACTCCACTTCGCGGAATGGTGGGTTCTCGGAGTTCCAAGACGACGACGGCTCGACGAGACAGTTACGCATGGCAGAGGCCAAATTCGGCGGCGGGGCTACGGTTGTGGCGGCGGATGGTGGTAGTTCCTTTGATTACTCCAATGGGGCGGATAACCAACACGCCGACTTGGAACTGAAGACCATCAAAGTTAAGAGGGACTGGAGGGTTGAGGGGTCCGCCGTCTGAACGCGCTTAGATGGTCTCCGGTTCATATAATCCGAGGCGTTGTTGTAATACTACGGATTGCAGGCATGCATGGTGCTCTGTAGCGCAGTCCAGGTTGGTGTTAGTACAGTTGGTCATGCAGCAATTGATTTCCCTCTCGTCGAAGTCGCCACTTTTAGCAGTCTATTATATAGTGCAGATGTAAACCTCCCGATTCGCCGTTTTCCCAAACTGTCTATCCAATAACTTACTGCGGACGAATCCCCGCCATATACTTCGCCGTCCGCAGGTACTTCCCAAGAGTGTCCCTGCACCCCCCTGAGGTTGATTCGCCCCTCATGATTCTGTCAGCGTCCGCCACCCAGAAATCTAGAGACGAAAGGCGGTCCTTGAGGCCTGCGATGTCCACCGTCACGTCCAACTCTGCGTCGTCGTCCCTCGCCACAGGCCCATGCCAGATCACCCCCAACTCTCTCGTGCGCTCCACCAGCTCGTCATAGTCTTCTTCGTCCAGCTCACTGCCACCGCCGCTCAGCTCGGACTCCATCTGCGGGACCCAGCTGTTCTCGATGTAGTCCTGTGCGGTCTTGATGTCCACCAACCCCAGACCACTGTCGAAGCTCTCGAGCTCGTCGAATAGTTCCGCTAGGACTTGATGGAACCTTTGATGTCCTGAAGAATTATCAGCAGCGTCATCATCTGCCATCTCATCCTGCTCGTTTAAGAAGCTTCTGGTGACGAATGCTCGGCCATCCTTGCCACAGCATGTGTGTCGTAGGCCCATGGCCTCGTGGGTCAGATATCGGACGGTCGATCTGAGGTGGCACATACTCAAGGGCCCGTCCAAACGGCCCAGAAGGGCATTGGTTAGGGTGGCGGAAAGGGCAGTGCGCCGTTCGGGGTCCACCCTGGTTATCTTGTCGATGGGGGCCGAGCCGATGAGGCCTTTCAGCGCGGCGGTAAAGGGCGTGCACCCTCCTGGCGAACACTCGCATGTGCACTCATCTTCGACGTCTTCTAGGACGATTGGCGTCATAGTTATGATGGCTTGCTGGAATGCCGGCTCGTCATCTAAGTAGAAAGTTTCGTAGACGAGGTCATCTCTGAAGTCAGGTGTAGAAAGCAACGCTGCGTAATTACCGATGCGTTCTGCAATGTAATGTGCACCGGTTATGCCTGGCACCACACGACGAAGATTGCGTCTCAACGGATCTTTGGGCGCTTTGCTCAACTGGTCATCAAGTGGCTGTAGGATATCGACGCCATGCCGGTAAAGCCAAAGGACATAAGGGAAGTCCACGATACGCAGGAACATAGGAGGCAACAAGCTGCTACTGCATGCCGAAGTGTCCCGGAAACCGAGACTGTACAGTAACTCGGCGTCTTCGGCGTTTTGCAGTTGGTGATACACGGATTTACCAATCCAATGGCCATTGCTATCGCCCCCTCGAACGCGCGGAAGCGTCAGTGTTGGTTCAAAGGGAACCCGCATCGCTTGGAGGCTCTCTATGACCCCGGCCAGGTTGGCGTCGAGAACAGACGAAGAATGCAGGTCGTACATTTCGGATTGCGCAGTGGTGAGGTAGTGCAGAGCGATTGTCTTCAAATCTGTCCGACGGCGCAGCAGATCGTATGCGTATACTTCTTTGACATTAATCGGATACGAGACCCGAGAGCTGCGTTCGAAAACAGAGTCTATCATCAAAGAACAGCCGGCTTCGAGAAGAATTTGGGCTGACTCTGCACAGGAGCACTTAGGACTGCCGCTGGGGACCTTGGGATTACGGGGGCAGTTCTTCTGGCGACAGATGATCATCGAGAGTTCCAAAGGTATTGTTAGTTGCGCGTCTTTCCGACTCAACATGCCTGGTTCGGCATGTTGGACAAGCAAACGCAAGCACCGAGGCTTGCCGACAGCCAGGTGAATAGCAGTTTGCCCGATGGCGGTTGCCTCTTGCATGTAAGCCGGGTTCTTTAGCAGCAAACGCAAGGCCTCTTTCTCGTTGTCGGCCAAGATTGCCTCGAAAAAGGGGTTGACTTCACAAGCTATGATAATGGTCAGAATTTGGGTTGAAACAAACCGTGTGGTGGCCTACTCACCATCAGCCAACACCGGAATGCTCGCAAGTCTCCAAAGTAGACCGGCATAGTGTTGTTGCCTAATCAGGCCTAGATTAGAGGCCTTGTAACCGAGGATCGGCAAAACCTCCTTGCCCCCTGAAGTCAGTATTTCCACCACAGCTTGTGCGCTATCGTTATAGTGATAGCCCAGAACCGTATAGAGCGGCGATCTAGAAAATGTTAGCAGTCTGAGTACATCAACGACTAAGGGGGGTTCTCAAGAGGAGAAATACCGCCCAGAGACGGTGTATGTCATCGTCGGCACTCTGCAAGCGACCAATGCTTTCAGCAGAACAAGAACATCGGGAACAAACTGGCCCAGGGTCCCCTCACGATAAGACGTAACAGGGACTCCATCGAAATATCGAATCTTGCCGTCATACGCTGTGTCTCTAATCTGTGGCAATGTCAGAAGCAGCTGATTTTCAAGACATGTCAAGATTTCGCACCAGAGATACGACTTTGATGACCAGATTTTCGTGAGCTTGGTCGACGTCTTCTGGGTGGGCTTTCCCTTGTCGAAACAGCTGTAATATAGATGAAAGGCAGTGATTGACGAGGTGGCTCCAATGAGTAGTGTGAGTGGATGGGACAGGCTCGTTTGCCTCGACATATAGGCGCCTGATCATGAACAGCCAGTCTTCAAGAAGAGCAACAAGTCTGAAGGCCGGAGCGCTCCGGCCATCCACCACGGGTTGGTACTTGATAGCAGGGGCGATGCTGAAGGAACCCGCCTTACAGTGCATCGTTATCGAGAAATGCATCGCTTTGTTGATGATGCTCTGGAGCCCGATGAAGCTGAATCCGTACGTTCGATGCCTTTCGTCGGCTGGCGAAACCGAGAATCTGCAGTCGGGGAGATGATACTTCACAGCTTTGCTCTGAGTGAAAAATGTAGCTGGCCCCCAAGTTGCCCTGGCATGTTGCTGAATCGTGCGAATAGGACAGTCGCACGAGACCAAACCATGGGATAGCTCAGCTCCTCTGGGAAGAGGACTGAGGCTTCCTTGCTTCGAAGCCAAAGAAAACACTCGATAATCGGGTGTGGATGGGGTGGAAAGACCGTGTTCGTGCACGGTACGTTGCAAATTGGCTTCCCCGAGGAGTTCCTGCATCTTTGATGACAAAACTTGCAGTTGTTCACCATGGCTCTGGAAATGGGGCTTTAGTATGTTCGATAGAGCCTGCGTCTCTGACCTGTTCAAAGCGACCTCCGTGTGCATATTCGCCACGGAACGAGCGGAAGATAACATGAGGTCGCTGCGGCACTTATGAGTTGACGTCTTGTTGCAGCGGGAAGCAGAGATACCAACAGAACCACAGCCTGCAAAGAGGTTTGGAGGCTTCCGTGTAATTTGCGGATTCGACTTTCGAGCCTTTCGACCCTTGGCCGATGTTTTAGGGGATATACAAGTTGCTGGTGCTTCTCCCGGAGCCTTTGGCGAAGCTTGGCGTCATGGCCCCCCCTGCCGCCTTCAATGATGGAGGATACATCGTCGAAGGAAGCCAATTCGGCTGCGCACGCTTCTATGCACCTCTTCAACTTCTCGCTCGCGGGCCGCTGAGCCTGGGTCTGAGAGCACACCGACTCGAGCTCGGTCAGTACAAGCTTGATCCCAATCAGGTCGCGTTCCACAGAGGCGAGTTCCTGGTGGCGACTTTTGATGGCATCCAAGTATGATGAGATGCCACCAGCAACCTGAATGCCCAAGGACACCAAGCCTGCAGCAAGGCCTGCCACAGACAAAGGGTCTGCCATCTCTTCTTAACAAGTTGGTCTTGGTTTCGAATCTGGAAGATTATGTGCAAAGCCACGATGGTAAGAGCAGTTGGGGGGTTGCTTCATGTGAAATTGGGCATTGGCAGGCAGCCAATCTCCGCTTTTGCCTCTGCCCTGCACTGCCTGAACCAACACCTTCAGTTTTCCCCACTGTCCTGCCTATCATTCGTAGGTCAACATCCTGATCCATGTTCCCCTCATGCCGCTCGCTCAATTCCGAGATCTTGGCGTCCATTGACAGCTGTTGTCGAACTCGGGCCCAAACGAATGACCGTCTTCCAGATATGCATGTCAAGGCAGGGTACGGCTAATTGCAATGCCGAGAGTCACATGACCTTTGAACCCCTGGAACAACCAACCGGAATATTAAATTCATGAGTATTGCAGCACGAGGCGTGAACAGGTTTTACTGAAACGTGTTTAGCTCGGTGGGAATATGTTGTCCATGCCTGCCTACCCTTGATACCTCATACATACTGCACTGGACCAACCCAATTGATACTGCGGATGCGCCATTAGCCATTAGGGGTCGTGCGGGCTGACAGGATGTAGCATAAGAACCCAGATATATCACCGAGTTCATGCAGGTGGGCATTCAACCAGCCGTACTCCCATCATTAAAGGCATTCCTGTTCCCTGTACAATCCCAGTCAAACTCCTATCATAACCAAGTAGCCACACTGCCCGCCAGGACAGCAATAAGCACCACCGCCGTCGTCGTCGGCCCGCCGCATTGAAGCCGCCCAGCCGCCTGGTGCATCCCCTGGATGCTCGGCCGGGTGAGGTTGCTGATGCTGCTCACGCACTGCCACCACGGGCCGGGCTCCGGGTACGACGGAGGCTGCTCGCACCAGAAGTAGCAGCCGTCCGCGAGGCCGACGGGGTGGGGGCTGCAGCAGGCGTCCATGGCCCAGTAGATGGCGTCGTCGGCCGGCGTCAGGTAGGTCGTGATGTTGAGGGGGAGCCCGGGGATGGTCTCGGCGTCGGGCATCATGGTCTTGGACGGGCACGTGTCGTTGATGTGCAACGGGGACGGCGCCGTGAGGTTTTGCGGGATATGAGTGGCCGCCATTTTGGGATTTTGGGGGTTTGAAGCCGCCGTGTTAAAGGATTGAGCTTTGCTGAGAGGGCAGGGGTCGGCTAGAAGCTGGGGGACATGCTACGGGGTGACGGGGGCGGGGGAGAAGTACGGCTTTATATCGCTGTGGCATCGTGATGATGGATTCTTATCTGGAATAGTCTGTGCTGGGTAGAGCGTCCGGGCCACCGAGGAACCCCTGCGCCCCATAGGCCCGAACCAGATTCCAGGGTTCATCATCCCATAGCGGAGACAGATTCCCTGTTGTCAGTTTCTGATTGGTTGAGCCACATTATAGAGATAAAGATATGAGGCTATGTCTTCTAAATTCTGACAGTGGAGGCCGCTAATTGGGGACTTTTCTGAGCCATCTTCTGACTCCATTTTACGGTATCTTCAGGGTTAAACCACTTCCGTCCTGGTCATCGCGTCTATTAACTATTATTCACCCGGGTCTCGGTACGGAAGCTCCAGTACATCCTGTACCCCAGGAAACATATGCGGGACACATGGATGCAACGAACATGGCCTCTTTTGTTCCATCCCTTTCGCTGGCCAGGGGAATCAAAGCGAAGATGCACTCTTTGGTTGCACGTCAAGTCATCGCTTCATTGATATCATCTGTTCAAATTTCGTATTATAGCCATCATATGTGGCTTGGTTTCCCCTTACCATGCGGCAACTCCGCGGTATGGAAGAGCAACCCTCATTTCGTTGGTTCGGCGAAATCCGCCAGGGATGATCCCTACGCTTGCTTTCGATGATGAACCCTGCTCGAACCAAACCCTCGGGTCATCCCTTACTGGGTATTTAGTTGGGTTTCTCACATCCAGATCGAACATTTTCCCCATCCGCCCATTGTCATCATCGCCCACTTCTGCATGCCCACCATGGTTCATCTTCCCAGGAGGCAGGCGGCTTCAGTCCTCGGCGGTGCCAATGACAAGAACATTATTCGTAGGCTTGGCTGCCAGTAAGTGGTCATGAGACTAGCATCTTGTCGAGCAATTAGTGGCCAAGCAGCTGACCAATGAGCATAGTGACTCTTACCACATGGCAATGCAGGTTCTTGGCCAATACCGCGGCACCATCGTAGCGTGTCGCTACTGCCCTCCCGCCCGTCTGACCAGCCGAGGGACCACCGAATCCCTCAAGGCTAGATTCTACGAGGCGGTTGTTCGTGTTGTGCTAGCACAGCCGCATTTGCAGACCGGCGTCGTGGGCGAAACCTCCAAGAAACCCAAGTTCGTTTGCCTCAAAAGGATTGACCTTTGTAAGCATATCGATTGGGTGGAACTCAATGACTCGGAGAACGTCGAGGCCCAGTATTTGGAGACCCTCAGAGCCAAGCTCGATGCCAAGTTTGAAAACATCGCCTCTCAGCCCGGGTGGAACGTAGTCGTTCTGCATGGGTCTGAGTCGGATCGCCTGGATGTCATCTATAATTGGGACCACAGTCGCCACGACGGCATGAGCGGGAAGATGTTCCACCAACACCTGCTGCGAAACCTGAACAACAAGGTGCAATCAGATAAGATACCCGTTCGCAACGCTGAAAAGGACCCGGGCCTGTGGGTCATCGATCTCCCCGGTTTTGCGGACACGTTGCCGCCCCCGCCAGAGGCCATCCTTCCCTTTCCCTGCTCCGTACCGACCCTGGTCAGGGACATCTGGAAGGAGGCCAAGCCACCCGCGCTGTTTCCACCAGGAGACGTGTATGCCAAGTGGGCCCCGATCAAGACCTCGCCGTACAAGACCAGGTTTCGTACCTTTGCCATCAGCCACGAGATCATCGCAAAGGTAGTGGAGGCCTGTCGCCAGCACCAAACCACCGTGACTGGCCTTCTGCATACCCTGTGCCTTCTATCCCTCTCCTCAGAGCTCAAAGAGATGAAGGGTTTTGCCAGTCAGACCCCGTACGACCTACGGCACATCCTGCCGTCGCACCCCAGCAAGTACCCGTGGCTCGAGCCGAAAGAGACCATGTGCAACTATGTATCGGTACTGGAGCACGAATACGACGCGGCCTTGGTGGCCCAGATCCGCGCCAAATTGCCTCTCGAAACAGCCCAGGCCCAAAGAGAAGGGGCACCACCACCGGGAACAACCGCAAGCCGGCCGTTGCCAGTCGACTTGTTGGATCTGGTATGGTCCGTCGCGGCGCGAGTACGACGAGAAATCAGGGCCACGCTGGATTTGCGCGGGCGAAATGATATGATTGGCATGATGAAGTTCGTATCCGACTGGAACGACGTGATGGTGAAGCTGGCGCGAAGGCCGAGGTACCTATCCTGGCTTGTCACCAATCTCGGCGTCCTGGACGGGAGAGAAGGGGCACTAGTCATGGACGGCGGCGGCGACGAGGGGAGTCAGAAGAAGAAGAAGGCGGACCAAAAACGTGATGAGGAGGAAGTGCGACAACAGAAACGTCTGGAGGAAGAAAGTGACGGAGGCATCTGGTCAGTACGCCGGGCGGAGCTCGTACTGAGCGCCGAGGTGCCGTCCGCGGCGATATGTGTGGCGGTCGTGACGGTTAAGGGCGAGCAGATGACCGTCACCTGCAGCTGGCAGGAATGTGTCGTGGACGCAAGCCTCGGTGAGCGCCTGGTGGATGATTTGGAAAGATGGATGCGGGAGATTGGATCTGTTGAATCATAGGGTAAGCGTTTAATGTGAGGGATCCTCATGTGCCTTGAGCACGTTATTACAGCATATGTCCAGTGTAATCCCGATAACTTTCAGTGATGATGTTATGGATCATAGGATGGTTCACTAGTGAGACTAGACCTCGTGGCAAACAAGTTAATCTCAACTCGAGTTATGCTTCACAAGTTCCCGTTAAGAAACGTGGTTAGAAGTTTCACGGCCCGTTCTACAAACCCAAACTGAACTATGACTATGAGTTGAATCATGTAATTCGATATTGGATGACAACCAAGCTGCCCACGTCGGAGAACCCAAGAAAACCTTGGCTCGTACAATCCTAAACCCTCAGCGTCGACTATCTGAACATTCAATTTCTAGGACTTGGTGGTAATTTGAATACATAATAGATCAAACATTTCAGCATCCAGGTCAATAGAAGGGATTGATCATACATAATTGTGCTTTATTTAATCAACTTGGATGTCAGTGATGGTGTCGTGAGTTAGTTGTGAAACCAGCTTTGATTGTCTTTCCCGTTGACAATATTATCCCCAGCCTGCCCAGTCATTTTGCAACCGTTGCATTCTCTTCCATACAAAAGATCATCGCAATCCATTATTGAGCCAACAGCAAGGAATGATGAATTCGCCTCGATCGTCGTAAATTTGACAACCGAAGCACATCTCTTCTCAAGATGCCTGCCAACGGTAAGCACCAGCAATTCCTGACTGCCACATAGTTACTAATATTACAAGTCAACCTTTTCCCGGAATCCATTCCCCAGGAGGTGCTGGACGACATCGTCCAGTACTACGGGTTTGGCGATATGTTCAGCTTGGTCCTCACTTGCAAGAATCTTTACAAGGGCGTCATCGCGAAGCTCTACGAACGCGAGGGCGCTGAAACCCGCGCTCTCACATATGCGGCTCGCTACGGTCGACCCGGCACGATCAGCCGAGTTCTCAAATTTACTCGCGGCAGCCACTCCCTCGCGGTGAACCGCTCGATTCGCGACCAGAGACCCAGCTACATCCCTCTGTCACCAGAGCTGCCGCCTCAGACAACCTATCTCGCCCTCGCCCTAGCCTATGAGCACCAGTACACCGCCAAGAAGCTCCTCGACGCTGGCGCCGACGCCAACGAGGAAGGCGCCGTCTGGGCCGTGCTGAAAACAAGAAAGCCGCTGCGTCCCATCAACTGGGTTCTGGACCATATGGCCAAGACGACCGACCAGAAGAAGCAGAAGCGATGGATCATTCTCCTCGAACTTCTCTTGCAATCCGGCTGTTCCGTTTTTCCGAGCAGCCCGAACGATGTATCGGCTCTTGGTCAATCGATCCACTGCAAAGTCCCCATCGAGATCACGCGCAAGCTGATCAAGCACGGGAAGCTTGGCAAAAGTCACATGTACAAGAAGTACATGTATAAGCTGGGGGAGTTCGATATGGCATCGGCCCTGACTCTGGCGTATCGGGTCGGTCGGGATAGACTGGATTTGATCCACGCAGCCATCGATAGAAAGGGTGTGTGACTGGCGACAGATACTATCTTACAGGATGGTCAATATAGAGATGCTAATAGAACCGCAGACTAGATTCTCTTCACCGGTTAGAACGCTTAGAACCGTTTTATAAGCATAGATAGGTTCCACAAATTGAGATGCTTCCAAAATAGGAAGCCGCATCTGATCCCAACAATGGCTTTGGTTGGGAGATACAAAAAAGTCAAGTCTACTTCAGAGTGATTGATCGTCTGTTTCTTCATCTGGTTCTCGATTCCCGCCCCGCCCGCCTTGGTGTGAACGCTCTGCTATGAGCCAGTAAGATTATCCTCGCTTTGTGGTTCACATGCAGATGCGAGGTGGGCATTAGGGTTGGGGGTATCATCTCAAAAGATGAACTTGAAAGTGGTCAAGTTACACATGTACGCCCTTCATAAACGAGCTATGACCTTTGAGGGGTCTTGAACATGTGCAAATTGGCTTCATCCGAAATCACATTAAACACTGAACCATCGATTGAGCCATGCCTGCGGAACGGGCCGCGAAGCTAATCACCACGTGCTGTACTAGTCTGCCACGAATCGAGTCCAAACTCTCTTCCCGTCGCCCAATCAACTATTTCTCGCCTCCCGTCCAATAGCCTATTAACAAGCCCTCCTCGGGCCTCCCAAACTTGAACGTGTGGTTGCCGCAGCCTTTAACGTGGCGCAGCGAGGCTCGTTGCCACGCTGGCCAAACAGCTACATCAAAGAATGAACGCCTTTTTGATCGTTGTTGTGGAAGTCACAGAAAGTTATTGGTAATATCGGGCACTGCCGTCTGCGAGTGGCGCTTATGGGAACGGTTTAGTCTGCGAAGCTTGGCCGAGTCTCGGATGAAGAAGACGGGAAGGTCGTTGCCGACAAAGTCCCAGTTGCCCTCCTCGGTATACAATTTCAGCACAAAGCCGCGTATGTTGTCGAGGGTGTCCGTCGCGCCTCGCTCTCCGGTCACGGTGGAGGTACGAGCGAGCACTTTCGTCTTCTTGCCCACCTCGTTGAGGAAGCCGACCGAGGTGAAGTCGGACATGCACTCAAACTCGCCCCAGACACCTGCAGCCTGGGCGTGGACGACTCTGCGACGGGTCAGTATAAGGTGCTCTCGGTCTGTGGTATTAGTGGAGGGATCAATACATCTGGAATGTGCTGTCTGGGAAAGTGGGCCAATATCCCAAGCAGCTGGGTATTCTGTAAGAGTGCCAGTTCACCGCCTCTCGGCTTGCTACTCTTGAGAATGACAGCTGCAGAAGGGTCCTGTACGGGCCGTCCTGTCAAATTGTTAACTCCTGACGGCGGACAAAGGGTGTCGCCAGGGTTCAGGGGCTTCCGGAGTCTCCATTTCATCGTCGTGACATTCGCACTACAGGCCGTTTAATGGATACATTGCCATGCCCATGCTAGCAATGACTTCACTAAACTGCACAATAAGTATCAACTCACATATAACGACCTGATCAGTCAACGCATCATCCAATCACATTTTCGGCATAGCTCAGCCAAGTTCAAGTACCGGAGCTATCGGTACTTGTCATTCGGCCATGGCGCATCCTATGTTCACATCTCGTTCCTTTCTTAGCATCGTTAAAAGCCCACATACAGGCCTCCCTGTCTCGGACACCTTTTCTGTTTCTTTCTTGGCCCAGCTAGAACCGTGTTCCTCACACTACCGATCACGCCCCATTTTATTCGCTTCTACCAAGATCGCGATGCCGCGATAACAGTCTAGCTATAAGGGGGAGTACAAGAAAGAAAGAAAGAAAGAAAGAAAAAATAAGATAAAATAAGAAACCCTATTTCGGCGCCCCTAGGAGCATGAACACTATAGGTAGATGTAGCACAGCGGCGTAGCTCCGAGAGTATCAAACAGCTCATGAACTGGACGCGTCTGACCCAGGATGCCCATTTCCAGCAAGTCATCGACGGTGGCATTACGCGTGGGCGGGCTATTGGACAACGTCAGGGTCCCCGCCGTTTTGCGCGACTCGGCCGGGTGCAACGCCTGCCAGATCCAATAAAGGTGATCGAACATCGTATGATGCAGCCAGAAGGCCGGATCGTTGATGGACGAGTACAAATCCGTCGCGTCGGCGCCCATGGCGTAGTGCCCTGACGTGTGCAGCCCGAGGAACCCGTCCGGGTACCGTCCCTGCACCTCGCGCCAGTAGCTCTCGTGCGTCCGCGAGGCCGGGCCGATGGTCACGTTCAGCAGGTTTGCCGTGGTGAACCATGTGCTGGTCACGTACGAGCTCAGGTCCCGCCGCAGGCACCGCGGGTTGTACACCGTAAAGTCGGCGACGGCGGGCATGTTCTGCATCCCCGGGCGTACGGGCCCCATGTTGGCGGTCCAGTTGGCGAACGGCCCTGTGGACATACAACCACCGCCCTTGCCCGAGGGGATCTTGATCATGCTGGCGCCGCCGAGGGCGCCGTCGTGCTCGAAGAAGTCGCCGTCACCGCCCATGCTGGTGTCGCTGCCGTCGAAGACGGGGGACTCGTGGATGTTGTCGGCGTGGCTGAAGTAGTTCCAGTACTGTCGGTCGTATTGCCTGTTAGCTGCTGGGACTAGACGAGTATCATGTGTTGGGACGGGACACGAACCGGCTGGTAGCCCTGGTAGCCGCACTCGTTTCTCAGCGCCTGCTCGTAGGCCCACACGAGATATCGATGCCACGTGAGAAAAAGGCCGCTCCCGTGCACCGACATGGTCATGTTCATGTGGATGGCGACGAAGTCGTCGTAGCGCGTCCGGGCTGCCGGCGCCCATACCGGGTCTGACTTGGATGGGAGACTATGGAGGCAGTGGACGGCGCGAATGTAATCCTTGCGTTTCTCCTTGTTCATCTCCTCCCTGGCGTGTCTGTCAGTGGGCTGAGAGTAGTACACCTTGACATCGTATGAGCATATGAGCTTTACCAGTCTTGGCGGCGACCCGCGTTGATCAGGTTGCACTCATTTGCCAGTCCCCTTTTCTGGCTCGGCGGGTTGACTTTTAAAGCCTCCATGGCCTGCTGCTGGAGCTTGTTCAAAGCGTCAACCGCGCTCCAGGACTCGTCGATGGCAGCTGCGCCGGTGATGGCAAGCGCCGCCACGTGGAGGGCTGCGCCGATGTGGGAGAGCTGCATGGTGGACGGCAGAGCCAGGAGTTAGCACTTGATTAACCACTTGGCTGTTGCTTGCCAGCTCTGCAGTCGGACAACTGCGAGGAGATCGGGGAGGATTCATCAGAAGGGAAAAGGAAAAATAAGGACTTGGGCCATTATGCCAACATGCCAATCAAGTAGTGCTAGAGGAAAGCACTTGGCATAAGCGCTTGAATAATTTGTATATCTCACTGCGACCCTTGGAGTCCAATGGTTTTTCCATCTTGCATCTAGAACATAATACCGGCTTCCACCAAACCAATCGGCGGCATTGCCACCATGCATTTAATCTCGCTAGCGGACATTGGGGTGCTGCAACCAAGTTCTTGGCTCCTTTGTGACGGTTCTGTCGGTACGATGATCTGATTGCGTGTCTGACACGCATGCTTGCCTGCCATACCATGCGGGTCACCGACGCGGAACCTCATGGAAAACCGGCCTTGGCGGTTGACCAGCCTTACTGGGTGGGCCAGGTTTGTCTAAGCGAACCTTCGATCGAAGCATCCATGACTGGCAATGCGAAAGCCGAAAACTGGCGGGGTTCGGATTTTGGTCGCTTCAGGGTTCTGAAACCGTTGACAACCGGAATTTTGATCTGGTCGGTTCGAACCAAAAGTTCATCCAATGTGCGCGGGATAGCGGACTTGTGACCGCCTCCGACCCGCCACCCCACGCAAATATCACGTCCCTTGCTTGGCGAATCTAGATTGTGCAGCAACGAACCCAGATTTCCAATCTCTTAAATTACACCTAACGCCGTCGGATGGACAATAAAGGGCCACGCTCGGCCTGCGAAGGTGTTTGGAAGTCGAACCGCATCGGTAGGGACTCAGTTCTGTTTGGAATTGGCGTCCCGAGCGAGGCCTTCCATGTCATGTGCTTTCCCAGCGGCTTTCTCTTCATCCTTCAAAGCTTTCGCCCCATTAAAACATCCCGGGGGTATGCCGCGGGTTCTGCCGTTTCGGACATAACTCTTTTCGGCCGTGTGCCCCGGTATTGGGCCCTCATCTTAGTGTTTGCCCCAGCCAGAGACGGGACAGCTCTTATGTAAAGGATTCCTCGTCCCGACCCCGAGCCCCCGGGTAGTGTCGCATTCCAGATCTAATGGAAGAAA
The DNA here is from genome assembly GCA_006503535.1 of Arthrinium phaeospermum. Classification (NCBI taxonomy): domain Eukaryota; kingdom Fungi; phylum Ascomycota; class Sordariomycetes; order Amphisphaeriales; family Apiosporaceae; genus Arthrinium; species Arthrinium phaeospermum. The sequence goes on along the minus strand of QYRS01000001.1, from coordinate 1,639,426 downwards.
GCAATGCGACTTGCTTTTCGATATTGTCGTATTGTCATTTGGTCCGACCGTCGCGCACGTTGGTTCGATAACTGCACTTTTCAACAAAATTCGAAGAACGAACAACAAGTACTCGCGTGGACTCAACCTGGCGAATCTTCAAGGTCAGTTACTGTAGCCCTCGGCATCACTTTGAATACCTCGCTTGTGGCGCTGTCATATCCACTCTGATGCCGGCGATATTGGCTACCAAACTAAGTAGCGAAGAGGAACCGGATACCAGGATAAGATCCTGAATGGCTGACAGCCTGTCGGGTTCTTCCACCCAGCCGTCCCAACTGCACCTTCCGCGAAGTTACGATGCTTCCTTAAGCTGCAGTTTGCCCACATCCAATGCAACCAAATCTGTTTCTCTGCCAATACATAGAAAGGAGATGATCGTTGCAACGATGTTTCAAGCACATACCCTCGCGATCCCACGTGGAAAATGACAGAATAGGGGCCGCCCTGGCTTGGCCAGGAGGACACAGCCCCGTCTGCCCACGAGGTCAAGTCACTTCAGGTCAGGATATATGTACAGCAGTAGTCCCCGCGGCTCCTGAGTGATCTGCGTTGTTCCTCTGAGCTAGATCGATCCAGCTTCATGATCGTCAGACTGCAAACATGTCTTCCAGAAAATCGATCAACCCAGCTCGCGCAACGGAGAGCAACCTGGGCTGGATCCTGGGTGTCACCGCTGCGTTCCATGGCCTGGCGCTGATCTTTGTCGGACTTCGCACCTACACCAGGCTGTTCATCGCGAGGACGTTCGGGAAAGACGATGTCCTGATGTTGATGTCAACGGTAAGCGACCAGACGTCGTTCTAAAGCTACAGACCAGACGCTGGGTTCCTCGTCGACGTAAACCCATCATACTCCCCATGAAAATGCTGACTCGTAGGCAACAGGCCTGCGCCATCGGCGGAATGGCCATGTACATCATCGCCGCCTTCTACGGACTGGGTCGCCACGCGGACACGATATCGAAAGAGAACTACAAGGAATACCTGAAGATGACGTTCATACAAACCATCGTGACAACCATTGGTGCGCTCGCGTGTCTCAAGGTCTCCATCGGCCTCGCTCTCATCAGACTCGGCGACTCTCGCCGCTATGCGCAGATGATCTGGGGAATGATAGGTATGCACCCTGTCCGGAAAAGACGACCATTATCACCTTGAGCGCAAGACGGAGCTGACATGGGCTTTGGCTGGATGAACAACAGGATTCGTGTGCTTATACACAACCGCCTCGTTGGTCGAATTGCTCGTCAACTGCCGCCCGATCGCGGGCGTCTGGGACAAGTCGCTCGGAGCCAAGTGCCTGCCTGCCGCGATACACAAGGGCTTCGCGCTCATGAACGCGGCGTGCAACCTCTTCACCGACGTCGCCTTCGCGACCCTGCCCGTCCCCATCATCTTGCGCTTGCAGATGGCGCACCGCGCGCGCGTCTACCTGCTCGGCATCTTGAGCCTGGGCTACGCCGCCGTGCTCCTCGGCGTCGCCAAGGTGGTCTGCCAGAACCTGTTCCGCGGCGACTCGGATCAGTCCTACATCGACTGGAGCCAGTTCTTCGGCTTCCTCCAGGTCAACGTGGGCATCGTGGCCGCGTGCGCGCCCAGCCTTCTGCCTCTGGTTGGCGGTATATTTGGCCTCTCGACAATTGAGTCGTCGTCACTGTCGAACGGGTACAACGTTAGCAACAGCGTTCCAAGCTTCCGATTCAGCTACGGCGCCGGTGGGAGCCGCCGAGACTCGCGGATGGTCACCATAAGTGGTGGTGCGGCGGCTGTTGGCCCCTCCAGTAGCAGGAAGGGATGGCTCAAGTCGAAGAGCGGAAACGGCGAGTTCGAGATGAATAGCGATATGCTGGGGATGTTGCGGGAACAGACGAGAAGCCTCACCCCCGACGCAAGAGCCAAGACGGCGAGCCCAGCGATAAGCGAGGGGGAGGAAAGCGTCGGGATCATAAGGACGGTCAATTTTAGCGTCAGTAGCATCAATTGACACGCCTCGCATAGGCACAGGCCAGTTTACGTTCCTACTGAATTGGAATTCAAGCCAGTAATCATATGGGTTGCACCATAAGTTCGTTCGCATGGGAACACTCTTTACTAGCTATTGCACAGTTGTCTCTTTCTCCAGTAGGCATCACCAGCAGCTGATGGCTAACGTTCGGAAACAGCCCAGACGACGAGAAGCAGAAGACTGCAGCCCAAAGCACGATGCTGTACAATTGTCCACCCGGGAAATCGTATCGACCTGACGATTGGATAGGTGGGTCTCGGACAATATATGGGTCTTAAAAACCACCAGCTTCAGGCACCAGGGGGGTTTTTAAGCTGGGGAGCCACTGTACTAGCAGACTAACCCGCTGTAGAGAAGGTCTGACGCTGCTGCCTACCACTGGACGCTAGACAGGACGCTGCTTAAGGCTGAGATAAAATGGAACATGGCCCCCACGTCATGTCAGATCTCACTGTTTGCCCAGAACAATCAATCACTTCTCTTCTTCCAAGCCCAAACATCCTTTTCGTCCATCGCAATCTGCAAGACAACTTTGAACTTGACTTTTCGTACTGATCAATTTCCTATAGTGAGCTGTAGGGTGTAGTTTTTCCTCCTACTGCTGAGCTTTGATTGTTCAGTCCCACAATGGGCAAGCCTTCGGATGCTGCGGGCTCTGCCTCCTCTCCTCCCGTTTCCCTCCACACCAACCCTGGCCAAACATCCGCCGGCGATTACGACCAGCAAGATGCCCCCGAACTCAACCTAGACGGCATCGACGACCTCCCCCCTCTCTACAGCGATGCCGTGGCTTCCGAGAACCTCGACGAGCCTCTGCTTCCCGCCGCTTCTGGTTCGGCAGGCCAAGAAGAGCGGTCGTATGACTCGCTAGCCCAACCCTTCCAGAAAGATGGCAAGACGGGCGCTACATACTACATCGACTCGCGCTTCGAGTCGCCCAAAATTCTCCAGCAGCACCTCACGTACTGGGCCCACACCCCGCCTCGGCCGTACATCAAGATCGTCGGGACCCACCGCCAGACGGAGCGCAAGAGCGACAACAAGAGTGAGACTAAGACTGTCACCGACTTCGACGTCGCCGTCGAGATGACGCCCTACCTCTACTCCAACGCCCAGTACCGCACGTCTTGGTCGCGGCTGCGCACCGTCGACAACGGCGAGAAGGTGCGCCGCGGCACCATCCTCAGGAAGCGCGCCCCGGGCGCCGCGCAGCACATAGAGGTCGGCGGCGCGCCCAAGCCCACGCTGGAGGAGTGGTGCCACCGCTTCTGCGCCCACCACGGCGGGCTCAAGTGCTTCGCCTTGCGGCGCGAAATGACGGGCTTCGACTTTGGGCGGGTGCAGGAGAAGCTCCGGGACCTGGTCCGCGAGACTAACTACCGCGGACAGCTGAGCGTGTACATGGAAACCAAGGACGAGCTGGTCGAGGTCTACAACGACGCGAACACGAACCGCTGGCGACTCACCTCATGGGTCCAATGGGTCTTCTACCTCACCCTGCTCTTCATCTTCTCCTGGCCGTACCTGTGGCTGCGGACCAAGCGCTTCGAGGTGGCCGTCGCCGAGTGGCCCTTCTCGCGCATGGCGGGTAACGACGGCGGCCGCGAGTTCGTCAGCATCAGCGAGGACCAGTGGTACAACATGTGGGCCCGCGCCGTGCGTAACGGCGTCCTGGAGAAGCGGCAGGCGGTCCTCGACCAGGCGGACCTGCGGCGGGCCCACGAGCCGCAGGCGACCTTTGAGTCGGGCAACGCCACCATGGATTCGGCCGTGGGCTTTGTCCGGGCCGGCGTCAGCGCTATGAACGAGGTCAACAGGCAACTTGGCTGGGGTTATGACTGTTGAGATGTTTGGCCCTTGCCTAGTCTCGGTGGTTTGCTGGCGTAGTTTTTTATATTATTCCCCAGGTGTGTTATTATTGTTGCCATGAGTAAAGTATTGCAAAGAGGTGTTCGTCCTGGTAGAGGTGTATCGGAGTCTGCGAGGTATTTCCATGAATTAGTGTCGTTAAGAATTCAAGTTCCAATGAACGTTTTCTAGTTGGAACCGACTCGCAAATCACATGCTTCCAACCGTCCCGGAAATTTCAAAGACTCAACTGTAAGGCAAGCAAAGCTGAGCGGCATTGATGTAACATTAGTCTACGCTGTGAGTGCCTAACCACTGCCCAAGCGTATTGAATCTGCAGAAGCCGAGACGCTCCTACAATGAACTACACACCATGATGGACAAGCACAGCATCAGGTAGAGAAACCCGTTTCGACACTGCCGCCTACTACTCACTTCCTAGTCGCCAGCAGCAACACCACCGGCCACCCAATCTGCCGCTTCGCGCCTTCCTCGCCCATGGCCTCGGCCAGCTCTGCAAACAGCCCCCGCAGCTCCGGGTCCTGGTCCAGCTGCGCGTGCCCAGCGGTGGGCAGCAGCACCTGGACGAAGTTTCGCACCTGCCCCACGTCCCAGCGCTCGGCCCAGAACGTCTCGTCCCGGATGTGCGTCGTCTGCTCGCGCGACGGGTCCACCCGCGACGGCCGCTCGATGGGCACGTCGGGCAGCGCGTCGTGGAACTCCATCTTCCCGCCCCCGCCGCTGGCCGTGTTCCACTTGCGCCGCTCCACGTCCCGCCACGTCGAGGCCGGGAAGGCGACGGCGTCGAGCTCGCTGGCGATGACGTCCGCGGCCGCCTTCCAGCCCGTCCGGAGCGCGGGGCCGCCGGCCTCGACGACCTTGGCGGCGGCCGCGGTGAAGAGCCGGCCGTAGATCTCCTGGCAGGCAGAGGCCCGGCCGTCGCCGTCGTCGGCGGCGAAGATGGGCCGACCGTAGAACCAGACGGCCAGCGTGCCGCCGGGCCTGAGCACCCGGGCGAAGGCGTCGAGCGCCTTCTCGTGGTCCATGAGCGGGATCGCCTCGGCGCAAATGACGAAGTCGCACGACGCCGCGGGGATCCCGAGCGCCACGTCCTCGCCCGGGCAGAGCTGGAACTCGATGTTGGGGAGGTGGCCGTGGAGTTTCTTGGCCGCGGTCAGGTGGGCTTCGTTCTTGTCCGAGGCGATGACGCGCTTGAAGCGGGCGGCGAAGACGCCCGCGACCTGCCCGGGGCCCGTGCCGACGTCGTAGGCGACGTCGTAGCGGCCCGAGTGGGCGTCGTGGTAGGCGTAGAGCAGGTCGTAGAAGCCGTTGGCGTCGTACTTGGGCCGGGCGGCGAGGTAGTTGGCCCAGAACGCCTCGTCGTAGTCGGCTAGGTGCCAGAAGTTGGCCGAGTTGCCTGCGTCAGAGCTCATGGTCGTGGTGGTGGTTGCGATAAACCGTCCGTCCGATGAATGGTTGCAGGGACGTCTTTTGCTTCTCGTTAAGCAGTTGGAGTATTTGTACTTCTTCGGGCCGGATCAAAATACTACCCCTCAGGACGAGTATGCAAGCCATGGTTTCAGCTCATGCATACAGCTGACCCCGACCAGTCGCTCCGCCACTTATATAGACTTATATAAGTGTTTTCAGCTGATCTAAGAAGCCACGAGCTTTAGCGCTGAGTTTTGGCTGATTGGTAATTCGCCGTGTCATTGGTGGTTTATAAGGCTGGGAATTGTCCTTGTGACACGTTCCGGCCTTTCGAGCCGGCGTGGGTCGATCTTGGTCAGTGTGGTGTCTCTCGCGCTCAGTCAGTCCTTTAAATCTCCAGATGATGTTGATATATATAGGCGACTGGGGTGAGTGCCCAGATTTGATTCCTGGGCCTCTGATTTCGACCTGAATACTGAGGGGCATGCTATACTATGTACCAGAGGCATTTTGATGTATCCCAATATAGACAACAGCAGATACAGTCATCACACCCTTACAAGCCTGCCTCCTAATCATCTGACTCGGGGCCGCTGCTCAAGTCGCAAATGTGAGGCGCACCCTCCACGAGCACCAACTCGGTCTGGATGCCCTCTTCTTTCATGACCTCTTATGTGCCGTGGATCTGATGTTATGAATAAGATATTCGGTACGCGATATGTGCCCACAGGCGGCATGCCGCTTGCTGACACCAAAGCAAAATCACCACAGCGGCACGATTGTGTCTGCTGACTCATTTCTCCGGGAGAATTCAAGTACGGAATAAACTCGGCTTGTGTTTGTAGGTATGGAATATGGAAATAGAACCAAAGGAAGATTTCCCATCAACATCACGTAAGATGCCAGCTAGCTGGGCATGGCTCTCCCTTGCCTACTCTTGCTTCTTCATGAGAGCAACATCAGCAACCATACGAATCTTATACACCCCGTCCTTATCAACCTTGTGCGGCCCCTGGAGTAGCTCCTGGACGATGGAGTCGATTGCTTCGTCCCACTTGTCCTCGTCTCGCTGTTTCCAGCCACCAACCGGCATAGCCAAGAAGGTCCAAGCAAGGGTCACCCACCGCTTGAGATCATCTCCCATGTCCAACCACGCGGCCTTCTCAACAAACTCGACATTGGTCCAGCCCGCATCACGGGTAACCTGATCGACCTTTTCCTTCTTGTACCAAGTATTGCTTAGAAACGGCGCCATGGGCTCGTCGGCACCGCGCGTCTTGTAGTGGGCGTTCTCGAGAGCCGTATGCCAGGCCATTTCCTTCCAGACCGCGATGACTCCAGTCCCGCCGGGCTTCAGGGTCCGGCGGATGTGGGAGGCGGCTGCGACGTCATCTTTCAACCCGGAAAAGACAAACGTCGTCATGGAGAGATCGAACATATTGTCCGGAAATGTAAGGGCGCAGGCGTCCATGTTTTTCACCTTTCCCTATTAGTATAGAGCGAAAGTAGACTCAAGCAATAGTTCTCACCTTGACCGGCCAAGTAGGGTTCTCGTCCAATTTAGCCTGCAGCGGCGCCGTAAACATATCATTGATGTCAGTGGCGTGGATCTGGATGCCAGTGGGTGGGTTGGATTTCATGACAGCCATGGTGACAGCGCCGTAGCCGCATCCGTTGTCGTGGATTACGGAGGACGATGACAAGGCCGGCAAGTCCTTCAGAAGATCCAGAGCGATGTCATCGCTGACCTTGCCTTGAAGTTTCTCAAGGTCGGCGCCGTCAAACGGGAGGACTTGCTTTGGCACAAAGGAGGTGGCCATGATTGTGTAGAGAACGGCTAGAGAGGTTGAAGAGAGTTGGCAGCGAGATTCAGAAAAGTCTTGAACGAAGATTTTGGTGGATTTGATGAAGGACCGTCAAGTTGATGACTGAGCGTGGATAGGTGGTAAATGAGTTGCGTATCAAAACACTGTGACTTGCACCCCCCTCAATCTCCCCTCACGCAAACCCGATCCCAAATGGGGCGTTGGTTGTCTACCGGACACCCCTTGCTTGGCTTCACCTACGTTGGTACGACCTCGCAGCCTAAGCAGAAGACTGGAGACGCACTCAAAGAGGTAGGCAAGAAAGTGCCTCCCTTACTCCATTACCTCCCTTGCTGCCCGCCATTACCTTCGATATGTCCAAATACCTGCACTAATTAGTTCCTTGTTGATAGCCTCGTGAAAACGAAAATGGCTGAGGACAAGAACAACACGCATTACTTTTTCGACATCACCTCCGACGAGACTTAGCGGCTACAGCTCGGCCAGGAAGCCATCCTCAACTATATGGGAAACCCGGTCCGGGCACCCCTCGACTTATCCGCACCCAGCCAAATGGCACGGAACATTCGATCTGGTGCACCAACGGATGGCGCTGCTAGCTGCAGGCCGCGCGGAGGTCAAGGTAGTCATCACCAACACGACCGAAAATGAAGTAAGGGGGTGCTAGGTGGCGATTGGTATTCCGTCCAAGGTTGCATTATGGGTAGCGGGAAAGTATATACAAAATCATATGACTGACAACTCCAAGCCGCTCCACGGACTCTCTACATGAGTAAATGTCGGCCCCCTTGGCGCCAAGTTAAACGGGCTGCCACTGCAAAGACGGTGAGATCGGCGAGGTCGGCATGCTTGGCGTGTTCGGCGAGGTTGGCGGCGCGGTCGGTGAGATAAGACGAATCAATCTCGCTTACAGGTTGCATGCATTAGTTTTATGCAAACACATTGGCTGCCAGCTGACGACGGTGGGCTCAACCTCCGCCGGCCCGTCTCAGGTGTTATCCTGCCTTGCAACCGAGAGCGCCCAACATTTCTCTCCCGCTAATAATAATTTCTCTGCACAGTTTTTAATGTAATACACATCATCGTCAGTCCGGAAATGGATATAATTCAGCTCCATCTACTTTAGTCATAATAGCTACACTGCAACCAGAGACCAGCAATTGGTGGCAAACTTATGAACCTGGCTCTCCTTTCAGAGGTTTTCGCCTGAGCAAAAGATCAGGATGATGAATCCACATCTCATCATCCCAGGGCCAATCCATATCTTCCTCGTCTACCTCAACGGCGCCGCCAGTCGTTCTCGGCTTCTCGCTCTGCCGTCCCGCTGTCTTGGAATCCAATGACAGCTCCCAGCCTTCCAGCAGATTCACCACAATGCTCCTCGTGACCAACTCCGCCACGTGCTTCCCGAGGCAAGTCCGCGGCCCGAACCCGAACCGCCAGTACCGGTAGCGGAAGTCCCTTGCGCCGCCGCCGCCGCTGCTCTGGTGGTGCCGCTCCAGCCAGCGCCGCGGCCGGAACTTTTCTCGGTCGTGCCCCCAGAACGGGTCCCGGATGTTGAGCGCGTACGCATCCACAACAAAGTCCGTCCCCGCGGGCACCCGGAACCCGTCGAGGAGGCGGTCCGTCGGGCACGACTGCGGCACCGAGAAGGCGGCCAGGGGCCGGAGGCGGGTGGCCTCGAGGACGCAGGCGCCGAGGAGGGTGGGCTTGCTGGTCCAGGACGAGAGCAGGTAGGCGTCGCGCGCCGAGGGGTCGGACGACGGCGACGAGTGCGCGCGGATCTCTTCCCGCAGGGCCTTCTGCACGGACGGGTACGCGGCTAGGAAGACGAGGGTCCACGACACGCCGCCCATGGTGACGTCGATGTTGGCAAAGAGCATCTCGTCCAGGGTCTGCAGGAGCTGCTTGCGCGGGATGGCGCCTTCCTCGACTGACTTGTACATCTCGAATATGGGCGGTGCCTTTAACTGCTTCTGATCCTGGACAGCCTGGGTGGCGTGGAGATGCGCCTTGTCGTTCCATGTGGCCCAGCGATCTTTGAAGGAGCTTAGTGTGCGCATTGCAGGAAGAGGGAAAGGTAATAAGCGCGCAAGGTAGAACCTTGTGATTCCCCCTGCAATTACACTTTTGAACAGCTGCTCCCGGAGAGGGATCATCTCTACCAACTCCTTTTCCAGTTCTGCATCCAGTGGCCCGTAGAGCAGTCTTGCCACGAAGAGAAACGGGAGAAGCTTCAGATCTTGGACAGGATGTAAGCATCCCCCTTGATTTGGCTTGCTGGTGTCGGTTTCAAGATTATGCAGGTATCTCTCGGTAAAATGTTGCAAGTCGGCCGCGTATACGCTCATTGCTGGATGGAGGAACGGTGCCTCGACTTTCGTCTTCAAAGTGTGCCACGAACTACCGCTGATCAGACCGAGACAGGAACCCAGAAGGCAGTCCATGAGATAGCCCATGCCGCTTGCGCGAGCTTTTGTGTGGGCATGCGAGTCGCGAAATACAGCTTCCACGTGAGCGGCTTTGGTCAAAACACTGGTGGTGTATGTTAACAAGTTAACATCATTCCAATTTACAAATGGCATTATGCCACCTTGACTGAATTGGTAGGAACTCACACTTCACCTCTCATACCCGCCCACAGACGATAAAGGCTGCCATTTTTGCTTTCCCACAGAGCACTGTTGGCGCGGCCTTGCAGGAACTTCTCAACGCTCCCTTGGCCGTTGGGAAACACATACGGAAGAGATGGCAAGTGTTTCCCATTGTTGACATGCTGGATTCGATAGAAATGGGCTAAGATGACCTGATAAAAGAAGCTTGCATTAGTTCCCTATGCATACGAATGCATATATGTAGTTGGGAAGTCACAGATTGTTATGTATTATGCAGCCATTGAACTCACATTTATTACACAAGAAAGCAAGGAGGTGAAGAATCTTCGTATAAGTCGACTTCGGAGCGTTGTAGTAAGGACCAGAACCACTGCAACGAGCCACGCTGTGGGAGTGTGAAGGTCACCTGGGAAGCTGTTTGGAAAGAAAGCCATGGCAAATCTGATGATGGTTACGTATAACCTCGTGGTTCAGTAATTATTGGTTTGCCGGAATGGATCCTCAATAGGCAGCGAAATACATGTCAGCTCTTTGTGCCGAAGTTTAGTTGGAGAGCCGAATCAGGCTTACATGGATCGGAGCCATGACCGGCCAAATTGATCGGTGTGCGAACAGGGAGCCGACCTATCCGAGTTATGGCAAGGTGTACGTAAGCAAGATATGTTCGGGCCAGACAACAGGCCGTCATGTACGTCAGGCATACAGTTACAATGTGACACCGAAACTATTAAAAAGTAATTGGGCACTTTCATTTGCTATAGCACTATTCATAATATAATCACATCCTGTAAGTACCCCTTTTTTGTTTTATCTGGTAGGCTACTGCCCTCGTCCGAACTTGCAAGTCTTCCACCAAAAGGCCATGCGTACGACTTAGCGACCCATCCCATTCTGGTTGTAGCAGCGTCTGCTTGATCAACATGGATATCTGCAGAACCGCCGATAGTTCTCTCCCCACGACATGCATCTGCAAAGCCTGTTGGGCCTCGCGGTCGACCTGGAAAGCGCCGAGGCGGAGAGAGAGGCTTCTAGATGAGTCGCCTGCAGAATCGAGACCGCACACCATGGAAGGTATGCAGGTCTCGAAGAGGCCAAGAAGCTGGCTCAGGCAGATGAGAATTAAAGTCAGGTGTGTAGCACAAGCGGATGTATCAGTTGATGAGATTGACCGCACGGCCTCGTTTACTCGAGGAAGGAGCTTGGAGCTATGATGCAGCATTTCATCGAGGGGAATGGCAGACAGATGTGGCCTGCGGGTGAGATCTTTGAGCTGCGCTATCCAAAAGTCCAAGTCATCACTTGGAGCGGGCGGTGTATCGGCTGTATCGCGATGTCCAGAGATCTGAGAGTTGGATGTTGGCGACGATGACGTTGGTGTAATATCAGCCAGTTGCACGGCACAAAGACCTGGTGCGTGCGACTGCGGCTGCGGCTGTTTCTTCTGTCCGTCATGATGGGGTGTCGATGTTGGATAAGAATGGGTATCTACGAACTGGGGAAAACCCACGTCCAGAGCACTCTCCATGCCTCCAGTTTGGTCACTGTGGAGAGCGTCGGGAAAGGAGAAGTCGACGCCATCAAAGCCTGTAAGTAACTGGTCGAAGCCGAGAGTCTGGATATCGCCCCCAATGTCGCCCAGAGGCGTGGTTGCAACAGGAGTTTGAGAATTCCCAGAAATGGACCCCGCCCATGTGCTCGTGCTTGCGACACTGCTCGTTGCACCCGCTGATGGGCTGGGGAGGCTTGTCTGGTTCGAATCTTTAGCCTGCTCTTTGGGTCCGCTGACACGGTCCAACTGGAATTCGTCTCCATGGCGACCCTCCTTCTGCTGGTCCTGGTCTGAAGAACCATTAGAGTTCGGTCTCGAAGCCGCGTTGTAGCCAGTACTTGGCTTGCGCCTCTTTCTCGCTCTGTCTGCTGGAACCCGACCCATCATGGAGTCGCTGTAATGGCATGTTCTGTTGCGCCTCTCACAGCGTTGGCAGCGAGAAAGCTCCCCAGTGCATCGTACCTATTGAGAGTCGTCAGAAAATGCCTAAGTATGCTTCGTTTCTCGTTGCTATGTGCCAAGCCTACCTTCGAGCGGTGACAGTTATCGCACGCGAGCCGCTTTTTCGGCGAGACTGTCGCCGGTGTTTCTCGCGAGGCATTGTATATGCCTGTTGGAGTACGGGCAACGACACCGGAAGTGGTGGCGACTACGACGACCTCGCTCTCGTGGCTTGATTCGTCGGAGCGACTTGTTCTTCGTTCCTCTGTCATTGAAGCGTCTTGGAAATTCGTCTGTAGCTTCAACACCAAGCATCGAAAAGAGCCCTGGGATAGGGAGAGTAGGGTAACATGCGGCATCCGGCTGCTTGGGACCTCTCTACTTCCGCTACTGTGTAACGTGAAAGTACCAACTCAATTTCTTCCTCTTGATCTCATATCACGTCAGAGAAGCGGAGACGTATGGCTCACGGGGGACTGTTAACTCGAAAAGACGGCTGGTAGCCCGATGGGGCCAATGATCTGACTACGTGTAGCATCCATGTCAGAATCTTACAACAGCTAGACAGCCGAGGCTCTGTGATTGGCTCCCCTTTCTCACATCATCTCTAAGGAACGTGCATGAGGGCTGTGCTTCACTAAGGCGCATGGATGAAGTGCTTAGCAGGGGGCAGCTGAGATCCAGGTCGTCATCCCTGTCGCCGACTTTACCGAGTGGCAGGGGAGACATTTGGGCTGGCAGCTGGTTCCACCCCGTTGGGTCTAATACAGTGAATGTCAAGCTTTCAATCCCAATGCAACCTTTATGTACTGCAATTATATCTCAACCGGGTGTGGTGTAGGATTCTCGCTGATTTGATCTACCAACCGCAGATCCAATTGAGCGAGTCACATAGTTAGCACTGGGACTATATTCGGACCCCAGAACGATCAGCACTAGAACATCTGGTGGGCATTCGAAGGATTGATTGGTCTGGATGAGCCTTAGGTTACTCCTTTGCAACGAACGTGATTGTGATTCCTCCGCCGCGGAGCCTCCGCGCAATGCTCAGGTGTGATTACTTCCACCCACTTCCCCGCCTTGTTCAGTCAGGTCCATGTCGTCGTAATCCCCCACCACCCCAGCTTGTCAGTGAACCGCGCCCCAGATGGTAAGCTTCGTAGTTATTCCTTCGCTGCGTCAGATAGAACACTTTCCCGATCCTCGATGCGAGCTTGGCGATGATGAGCTTACCGCTTCCGGCAGCTTTGTCTACTGACACTCATCTGTGAAAGCTTGATGTGGGCATGCCATATAGCCAGAGCTGGTACGTCTGCTTTAACCTGGTTTAAACCTGAACTCCAGCCGGATGGATTGCGTGCGTTGGATCGCCATCCATAACGGATCTCTTGGTCTGACAGGCGCCGCTCCTATCGCCAATTGAACCACATCTGGCCATTCCGTTTGGTTTCCCTCCCTGTATCACGTCGTACAACCTATTTCGGAAGGCAAGCGGCCTTACATGCGCGTCCTGCGGCTACACGGTCGCGACGCCTGTTCTAACTTTACCTGGGACGGGGAGTACATTGAGCTGAACAGACTCGCCACCATTTTGGAGCGTGTCGACCTGGGTATTCTTCAGTAGCAGGTAGTCTCAGACAGGATGATGCCCTTCAAGAAGTCTCGCTCGAAATCCGTCTGCTGTACGTTCGGGTGGGGGAGGAAGGGAAAGCCTTTCCCGGAGGAAGTGGTGTTGGCGCCCATTCGGGGTTTCTTTTTCCTCTACTCGTTAAACGAGCATCGGTTCAAGTTGACCTTCGTCAGGACCGCGCTGGCTTTGAACTCAGCAGAACTGGGCGGAAGATAGCCAAGCTTTTCAACGATCGAGTGGATAGGAAATGTGCATGGAAATCACCTTTGAACGCATAATGCGGCTCTTCTCAAATATTCTGTTATATTACACACTATCCTCTGTGTCTAATGAGAGAATAATCTCGACAACAACTGAACCAAGTTTCCTGACCAATAGTCTGACTTGCGTATCACCTTTTGTGAAAATAGAATTGTGACCACCACCACCAATACAGACTCCGTAGCTTTGAACAGAGGTGAATAACTCTATGGTATCTCCGCCAAAGGCGTCCCAAACTTCACTTCCCGGTCACCCCATGACTCTGCATCTTTTACATCCAGCAATACCGATTCCAACTCGTCAAGCCGCGACGACGGAGGGTTCCGGGCAATCCACCTAAGCCCCGTGTCAATACGCTTAGCCAAGAGCCTTACAGCATCGGGCGAGAACAGCGACGTGTCGTATTCGATCCGCAACGTCAGCGCCGAGGCACCGACGGCCGAGAACTCGAACATGATGCCGAACTTGGCCCCCTCGGTCCAAGAAACCAGGGGCTCGGTCCCGGGGATGGCTGCAGCGGCCGCCGACAGCGTCTGTCCGTTGGCCTCGTGTATCTGGCCCCCGTGGAATGTCACCATGGCGCTGAACAGCGGGTGGTTCGGGATCGGCGTATCGGCGACCGAGCGCAGCGCCTCGTCCTCGGAGACCGAGAGAAGCCCCATCAGGGAGCTCCACTCAAGGCTGTGACCGAGAGCCATGGACGCCGACTGCTGCACGCCCCGAAGAAACGCCGCTAAGGAGTCCTCGTCGGCGTTCCCGATGTTTTCATCTTCTGGGGCCGGACGCCGCTGTCTCCAGATGCGGATCGGAAGCGGCTGCAGGAACAGCCCAATAGTTTGCATGTCGGCTTCTTGGCGTCCGAGGTAGGGACTCCCGAGGACCAGGTCCTGTTTCGTTGCAGCATCCGTCTGAAGGACAAGGGATACAATGGCCAAGGCTACTTGCTGAGGTGTAAGACAGAACGAGTCCGCAATGTGATCAAGGTTGGACGACGTGTCGTCGGTGAGTCTGAATAACAACGATTCGCCTTGGTACGACGTGCGAGGTGCTTTCATGTAAGGCGGCAGTTTGGCATAATCCATCCCATATAGATACGATTTCCAAAATTCAGCGGTTGTTTTGTCGATGTTGGCGTTCCAGCTGGTTGTGTCTTGATAGCGCTGTCCGGGGGGCTCCAGGCTTAAGCCCCCATCGCCGTCTTTGTGGAGAAATGTAGCGACAAATTCTTTCAAGAGTTGGTTTAGTGTTGTGTAGTCGCAGATGATATGACTGACACAAATCACCATATGTTCTTTGGAAATCGTGACTCGTATCGGATCTTCGGTCTCGAGGTGAAACTCGGTGTTGATGAATGCCCTGACGTCCAAAACTTCCGCGTATCGAGCTTGAGGAGGCTCGACAGCGTAGGTCCTCTTGACATCGCCGCCATCCGTCGCTGACTCTCCAAATCTAGAGCGCAAGATGGAATGTCTCGAAAGTACCATGTTCCAGGTAGAGACTAGTTCTTGCTGCTTGTCAAAGCCTGGATGGAGTTTGGTGACGTGTGATACGTTGAACGAGGAGGTTCCAAGGTTCCGACGGTACCTCTGGAACCAGTACAGCTCGATGGCCGACAGTCTGCTGTATCCTAGCATCCCTGTATCATCGCGGCCATGGGACGGTGGTTGCTTGTGACTTTCGGTTCTATCTGCCTTCTTGCTTTCAACCACTTCAGCATCGATTGCAGATGCTAGATGCGACACGATGGGGTTCTCTATAACCTTCCGAACAGCGAGACGTCGGTGCGTCAGAGAAGACAATCTGCTCGCTAGGCGGAGCTGCAGGATAGAGTGGCCACCAAGCGCCGTAATGTTGGAGTCTTGATTGACCGTCACGCCTGGGTCTAGTTTCATCAAATCTTGAACTGCTTTCGCGATCATCTTCTCAGTGGGACTCATCTTGCTGGTCTGAGGGGGGGCTTCCATCGCGGCATTTGCGGTTCTCGCGTAGACCAGTCCCCGAAGCTCTTTGTAGTTCAGCTTGCCTGCTGGCGTGAGTGGAAACTTGGCCAAGGCGACGATGCGCCGGGGCATGGCATACGATGGCAGGACATCGCCCATCCGTGCTTTCAGGCTCGCTTCGCTGATATCGCCGGTCAGGGCTGGGGAGGCCTCATATGCTGCGATGAGATGATCGTCGTGAAGAAACATGGCCATGGCACGAGATTCCGGAATCGCTTTCGCGGCGCGTGCCTCCAAGTCATCCAAGTCCAACCTGAACCCGCGCAACTTGATCTGTCGGTCTTTCCGCCCAAGGATGCATATTTCGCCGCTTTTGCTATCCCAATAGGCGTAGTCGCCAGTTCTGTACATCTTCTGCTGGGACTCTGGGAGTATATGGTCGTCCATAAAGCTGCTCGCGTTCAACTCCGGCAGTCCGATATACCCACGGGATACCTGTATACCTGCCAGGTACATTTCTCCCACGGCGCCAGGCGGTAGTAGTTGGCGCTTACGATCGAGGATGTACACTCTGGTCGACGGATTTGCTCGACCTAAAGTGACAGGCTCATTTGGAAATAGCCTCTTGATCGTTGCGCCGCAGGTTGTTTCTGTTGGGCCGTACATGTTGTAGAGCTCGCAGCTCCTGGCCCAGGTGTCACAGACCATCTGTGGAACTGGCTCGCCAACTAAGTAGACCTAAAGCACGGCTATTAGCCCGTCATCTTGTTACCCGGCATCTCTCCTTACCTTCTTGAGCCGGCTATACCGTTCCGGATTGAGTGCTTTCGCAACGGATGGTGTCATGATAGCAGAGTCGCTATCTTGCAGATGTGAAAACGGATCGTCGTTAGCGAGTGACGAGGCCAGCCGCAATGTGGCGCCATATGTCAATGCCGAAAAGATCTCATGGATGCTGCCATCAAATACGGGAGACATGAGACGCGCGACCACAACGCCCCTCGAGGCACCCAGACGAACCACGGGGTCTTTTTGGAAAGCCACAAGTCCCTTGTGGGTACACCGTACGCCTTTGGGCTGTCCGGTCGAACCAGAGGTGAAGCAGATGTAAGCAAGGTCATCTGGGCGGGCGATGCGCCTCCTTGGATATAGGCCTTGGCAACCGCAACATGGCTGAGTCCCCTGAGCCGCAAGCAGCTCATCGACCATCAAGGCCAAGCAATTGAGTACCATGTTGGGCCCCTGTTCTTCGCTCACAGTTCCCGCACTCAAAGATGCGACTGCCCGCGATGGATATATCACGGAGCGCGCCCCGCTTCGTATGAAGTTGGCTCGTCGCATGGACACTGGTGCCGAAGGATCTAACGGGGCATATACCCCGCCCGCCTTGAGCACGCCGAAGATGGCAACAATCCAATTCACCGTCTGGTCGGCATAGACGCAGACAGCCTCATTGGGCTCTAACCAGCTCAGCTTCCGTGCGACGACGGCGGCCGCAAGATCCAGCTCGTTGTACGACATCTTCTCTTCGCCACGGATGAGGGCGATGTCATTGGGATATCTTGCCACCACACTTTCGAACAGTGTTACAAGATCGTCGTCCTTTGACTGGTCAAGAGTTTCGGACGATGCGCAATTGCTCCACTGTCTGATTCTTTGGTCTAAACCGGTCGGTAGCGCATCACTAATCACCGAAACCAATCGGCCTCCGCTCCCATCTAGTAGAAGTTGATTCAGAGTATGCTGCAAGACAGATTGGACGTTTTGCATATCCTCGTTCGTGTAGTGTTCCGTTGAATAGAACGCCCGTAAACAGCATCGCTGTTCGAGTACGAGACTCAACGGAATACTCGATTGCATGTCGAGTCGGTCTTGGTCTACCGGCATCGGTCCAGGCGGCAGATATCCAACCCCGTCGCATCCGAACTGGGTGGCCAGGATGGTGTTGAACTGCATATTGGCGCCTTCTGGAACCGGTGAGTGTTGCATGTCGCTCAGCTCCAATATGTCATCGTGTATGCGCCCTAGAAACTCTTCAACGTTGATATCCCCATCAATCCCAGTGGGCACCCGCGCCAGTAAGGGCAATATGTTGATGAGTGGACCGATAACGTTGTAGGCTCCTGGGATGGGCAAGTCACGCCCGGATAGGACGAGACCAAAGCAGACCTGGTCAAGGTCCATGAATTTTGCGAGCGTCAAAGACCATGCCGCGGCAAAGTACACCGTAGACGTGAGTCCTGTTTGCGCTGTGGCGGCCGCCATTTGTTCCTCGGGAACCTGGACTGCGAAGGATCCCTGAGGCTGAGACTCCGCCGCCTTGGCTGTGCGTTGTGGGCTCAAAACCAGCTTCCCTGACGCGGATGGGTATTCCTTGCTTTTGTCCTGCCAGAAGCGTCTTGTCATTTCTCTCCTTTCCTCTCGCACCATCTGCAGGGATCGCACAGTTTCCCTGAAACATGGTCCACCAGCGGCTGCTCTTTCCCCTCGCAAAGTGCGATCAACCTTGTGGACAAAGATGCGAGCTGAGTATCCATCCATGAATGCGTGGTGTATACGCCAGATTACTGACGTGGACCTTGGGCTCGAAGAGGAAGGCCTGGCCGACGTGATGATGGTAAGTCTGGATATGGAGTCACTCGCATGAGCTGCAGCATAAGCCTCGCGTTGGTAATCCTCCTCCGTCTCGACCTGGGTGATGGTCCACAACAAAAGCTGCTCTGCTGACACTTTCATGTCTCGGAGGAGGTTTTGAAATATTGGCTCAGACAAGATCGTATACTCCCATGCTTTGCGTACATCTTCTGCCTGATAGTAATCCGGATAGTTCTGGCACAAGGTCAGAATGTTCCGATGTCTGTTGTCTGCAGTTTCCCGTAGCAAGAGCAGTTGTAGCTCAGTCCATTCATTGGCATCGAGTCTACCCAAGAGTTCATTGACTGTCAAAGTCCCATCTACACAAGAGGATACAACATTGTGGTTGGTTTCTTTTGAAATCTCAGGGGAAGTAGGAGGAGGTTTTGTCGTTAGGGGTACAGCCAATGGCTTCGCCGAGCTCGCGATTTCTTTCAAGATTGCTTTGACGGATGCGACCCGAAGAAAGAGGCTGGCGGGTATGGAGATCCCTTTCCTCTCGCATTCCGCGGAGATGAGAATTGCGGACAGGGAGTCGCCGCCTAGCTTGACGAAGGTGGTGGTGTCTGCGGCGTGGTCGATCTCGACTGTACTCACGCCGAGCACTGTTGACATCGCTTGTATTACAGCCGGCACAAAGTCGCCGCTTCTCGGAGTAAAGTCATTGTCGCTCTTGCTGATACTGCTGCCAAAGGAGGTCCAAGGAGAGAGCTGCGAGTCGCTCAAAAGCAATGCTGGCGATCCCATGGTGATATGATGCCAAGAGCTTATTCCAAAGAGAAAGTGTATGAAACTGAAAGGCACTATAATCGGGAAGTATTTCTGCAACTCATCTAACTCCTTGCGTGGTTCATATTTGAGCCTGCTCGTTTATAGCAACTTGTACTCTTTTACATTGCTAGGCGCCCGTTTCGGCCAGCAGGGTGGATCGCGGATGGCGCCGACTGGGCTTACATCGCATCGGTCACCGATGCAACGGGCCGCCTACGCCTGGGGCTTACTAATACATGAGGAGTGTTCACACCTTCATTACATGTGAACTCGGACATTCGCTTTGAACGAGTACGCCTTCACAGCTTGACAGTCCATACTAAGACAGTCTTCATTGCGGTGCATCCCATGGCGACTCGGAAGATTGCAATCATCGGAGGTAAAGCTACCCAGTCACTGTGTCATATCTATATCCTACAAGTCGAAGACTGATTAAAGAGTCTAGCGGGCCCTGCCGGCCTTACTCTGGCCAGGCTACTCCAGCAAGCGTCCATAAGGTGCCACGTTTTTGAGAAGGATGCCCATCGACACATCAAGAACCGGGGTGGGGCTCTGGACCTCCACCCGAGTTCGGGACAGCGCGCCTTGAAGGAAGCAGGTTTGCTCGAGACCTTCAAAAGACTTGCGAGGCCAGAGGGCGAAACTCTGAGGATCATATCGCCCGACGGGACGGTGCTCATGGACGAGAGTAGAGGCGACCCGGGCCGTCCTGAGGAGTTTGCCAACCGGCCCGAGATCGACCGCACGCAGCTACGGGACCTTTTGCTGGACTCGCTAGCGCCGGAGGCCGTCAGATGGGGCTGCCAACTGCTCAAGATCCAGACACAGGACGACTCGAAGTTGAAGCTGGCTTTCGCCGATGGCCATGAGGAGTCCGACCTCGATCTCGTCGTCGGTGCCGATGGGGCCTGGTCCAAAGTTCGACCGAGCCTCAGCGACACGGTGCCTTCCTACTCGGGGATCGGGGGGCTCGACTGCTACATCCCGAACGTAGCTACCAAGAATGCCGAACTTTCCGAGCATGTTGGCCAGGGCATGTGTCTCAATCTGGGATCAGGGAAGGGGATCATGTGCCAGCGAAACAGTAACGGCAACATCCAGCTTTATGCCTTCGCTCGGCTGCCAATTAGCTGGTTTTCAACCTGTGGGATTGATTTCACCGGCATTGATGCCCGGAGAAGGGTCATTGACGAGCTGTTCTCTGAATACACGGACGTGCAGAAGTCTCTGGTTCTCAACAGTGACCAAGATACCGTTGGGCGGCAGCTCTATACACTTCCCACGGGCTTTCAATGGGATCATAATCCAAGGTAAGCAAGTGTGAACTCCTGAAGCATTAAAACGATGTATTTTACTTACTGGCTGGGTTCTCCTCTCCCAGACTCACACTTATCGGGGATGCGGCACATCTTATGACACCATTCGCAGGAGTCGGTGTGAACCTGGCTATGGAAGACGCATTAGATCTTGCTCACGCTGTGATTGGGAAAAAGTATTCTAACGAAACCCTCACTTCCATGGGCATGCGTATCAAAGGATTTGAGGAGGCTATGTGGGCACGCGCAAAACAAAACGCAGAAGCCACCTTGATGTACCAGGACTTGTTCTTCCACGAAAGTGGCGGCACTGCGATGGTAGAGCACTTTGCGAAGAGGCGGCAAGACCAGGAGGTCAGTCTCACTTAATAATGGAAGATTGGCCGGATCCTCGTTCAGGCTGCTGGTCTTTCTTTTCTTTTCTTTTCCCTCGATCCATACCAAGGTTCTCTGGCCGAAACAAAAGCTGCCAAAAACGCCCGCTTGCCAAGACCACCAGCGAAAGGGATCAGCTCGGCGTAGGAATCCATGTACGGCTGAGCTTGGATTACTGAACACACGTAGTCAAATTCAAGACTCGACAGAGAAAGTATTGATTTCTGGCAGCGTATCAGCATATTTTGGCCGCCTCAAAATTCAGTGATGGGCTTCCACCCTTTATCTAAAGTATCATTGAGATTTTGGATGCATAGACGGCAGCTATTCGGCATGATAAGCTCCCTTTGAGAACCGGCTTTGTAGATCAAGATATTTATGCCAAAGCAGAAAATAGACTGACATTGTGGACGAGAATACTACTGTGTTATTCAATGTTGGGCAGGACAAAACGGGAGCAGGCTGCAGGTTCAGCGCCGCCACATGGCGTGTCTTAGTTCTCATATGATTGTAATGGCGGGCTCGTATTCACGCCACTCCCAGGAGGTGAATCTCTTAATAGGTTATTATTCAGATCATGGCAGTTATACGGAGTAAGCTCCATCGTTCGGATGGCGAAATGCGTGTATCATTGGGTACTGTATGGCCAGCCACAAACACAAGCCAATATCCGAATCGCCGCCCATCACCGGCCTCTCGTTCTTCTGTCGCAAGATAGGACCACCTTTCAATCGATCAGGCTGAGCATTAAAGACTCCTTTCTAACCCCTCGCACCTGGAGCATGGAATATAGAATTCAACTTCATCAAGACTGGAAGCCCACAGTTAATCAGAGTAAAAGTGCCAGAACCATCTAGAATCGAGCCAGGAAACTCACTTAACCTCCAACTTGATGCAATGGACCACGATATAGAAGCTGGCAGAACAGCACATGGCGACCTGTCTCATCTGGGCACCAGCCTGGATCACCTACAGAACCAACTACCACCTGTCAGTACCAGGCAAACGGCTGACAGACCTCATACGCTCGACTTGACTCCGATGTCGATTCCTCTTCCAGAGTCCGCCGATCATAGTGAGTTGGGAAGTCGTCAGTCGCACTCAACTGCATCCAGATGTTCCATCTCGGGAGAATCCAATGCTGTAAGAGCATCGTCAACAGGTGCAGTTCTCCTAGTTATGTGTAACCTTTGCTCCCATCAGCTAATCAGTAGTAGGAGACGTCCCATCCTCTGCAATGTTAGTGTACATGCTGAATAAATTACGTTTGGTTGCGAACTAATCATGACCACAAGGCCAAATGCAGCCTCGGCACAGGATGTACCCCTTTTTGCGGTTGAACATCACCGCATGAATCTTGTCCAGGTTATCAAAAAACAACCCCGTAACATATGGAACCTCTCCACATCAATTCCTATGGCCATACTCGACGGTATAACGAAAGATTCTTCTGAACTGGGGACAGTCCCAGATGAACTCCAAAGATCCGACAAGGAAACTAGCTTCGCAGTCAACATAGCTGAGATGCAGAGGCTCAGGTTGCGGAAGTGGCAGTGGAAGCTCGCCGAACACGCCGTTGAGATCCAATGTAATGGCAAGGAACCCGACAACTGGGAGGCAGACCTTGATAAGTACAGTGAGTCCTATTTCCTACCGCATCATCATGTCTTCAGGTTTCATACCAGCTAACACGAACGCTTGGCCTGCAGTAAAACTGGTACAAGACTACGAATACATGAACAAACAGGGCGTACTTCTGAGGGACCCATTCGTCATCACGAGTCAAAGGCTTGTGGATCACCACGTCCTTAAGGAAGTCATCGGAGACCGTATCAACCCGAATGGGAGCTCAATGAAGGTCCTTGGTACTTGGGAGCAAAAGATTCAGCCCATCGGTGGATCTATCAATAAGAATAGCCCCAAATACAAAAGCGCCAGGTTTTTGGGGAGGATATTGATGGCGTACTTATGTGCGATGTTTTTGCTGGTTCCGATGATCATTATGTCCCTCTATCAAGATGCTGCTATCATGATAGCGATTTTCTTTGTTTTTGGATTTGGATTCCTGATGGCCTATTCTATGTCTGAAGTCAAAGAAGTTGCGACAAGCACTGCTGGGTATGGCGCAGTGATGGCCGCACTTATCGGACTGGCTCGTAATCATAAGGCATAAGTCTGGGAAGTGTACGTTTGGTACAGTGTCGTTAATATCAACAATCAGCACACATATAGTTAATATACGAAAAACTGATGTTAGCATTTAGAGGGGCTTGCGTGGATATCAGAATAAAAACAAGTTGGTGCGGGGGAAGTGCCACCTTACATAGGTCTGCAACGCTTCTGAGGGGATGGATATCATGAGTCATTGCGCTATTCCCTATTTAATTAAAACATACTACCATATCGAAGAAAAAGGTCACTCCAACCTCGTACCATCCTCGGCCATAAACACCAACTCCTCGATCCGTATCTGCGCCTTACCCACCACCATCCACGAGTCGCCCTGGCCGCGGAACTGCTTGAAACGGTCGACAAGAACGAGGTACTGCATGTAGCGATGATCCGACCCCTCCTCGAAGCTATCAAGACGACAGGTGCCACGGTGGAACCCGGGCGGGGGATCCCGGCCACGATAGAGCACCAGAGTCAGACGGTCGAGCTTGTGAAAGAGGGCGCGCTGCCAGATGCGCAGCGTCGGCCCCGCGTAGTCGTGGGCCCAGCAGGCGACGCTGAGGGCGAGGTGCCGCAGGCCCCGGGGGTCCTGGTCCTCGACCTCGGCGAACAGCTGCCGCAGGCGGGGCAGGTCCGAGTCGCCGAGGATGGCCAGGACGTCGCGCATGGGGTCGCAGTAGAGCATGCCGCCGTGCGGCATGGGCAGCGCCACCGTCAGGGCGGCCAGGGCCTCGCCCCGGGCCTCGTCGCACACCGACAGCAGCGCCGGGTTGAAGCAGTCGGAGCGCCAGGGCCAGTCCTCGGCCTGGGCGTAGTGCGTGCGGCGCGAGTGCAGCTCGAGCACGCGGGGCTCCAGGGAGAGGCGCCTAGGGTGAGACGATGAGTCACATGGTTGGAAAAGGATGAGAAAAAAGCAGAGGGGAGAAGATCGTGAGGAAAGAAAAAGAGTGAGTACTGAAAAGGGAAGTGGAAACAAGAAGGGATGAGACACAGAATCCTCGTCATGTAAGAACAGAACACGTGTACCCATATGCAGAAATTCGGACGTGAAACCCAATACGGGAAGCAAATCGGCGATGGGATCGTGGTGATATGCGACCCGGCGGGGCGGTGAGGACGGGGAGACGGGGAAGGCTTCGGGACTTACCAGATCTTCAGACGGATCTCTAAGGGTAACTGGGGGAAAAGGTGGAATACTGGCTCATCCTCCATTGGCGACGGTTTACTTGAACATGCAACCGGCAGGCAGTTTGAGTCGGGCGTGTCGCTCGGTTTGTCCAGCAGGTAGTCTGGAGTGTCGCTCGTTATCCAGTGATGCCTCATGGTGTGCTCGCTGTCGTCGTCGCTGTCGCTGTTGCCGTCCCTCCTTCTCTCTCTTGCTCTCTTCCCAGTTGTGTGTCTGCGAGCTTGGTGTCCGCAGGAAATGGTGCCCTGAAGGTTCTGACTGCGCAGCTAACTGGGACGGATGCTACGGAATGGGCGGGCTTGGTTGTGTTGGATGGTCGGTTGAATGTTGATTTGAGAAGGGGATGCATGGCAAGAGAGGCCTTGTCCTTTTACTTTTATCCTTCCATCCACGGCGGGGCACTCTCACTCTTTCACTCACTGCCTTGGTCCCAACCCACGAGACCAACTTCCCCTTCCCCCTAAATAAACAACAATAACCGACTTAGCTAAGCGAGAGTAATGCCCTTCTCTCAATTGCTATTTGTGTTTAGGTAGCATCCCCCCTCTCCAATGCGCGGCTCATCTTTCTTCAGGGCGGGCAAGCCATTGAAACTTTGCGGGCGCATCCTCGTCCGACTGCCGGCCGGATGTAACGCTGAGGGTACAGCGACCTAGGATATACCTTCTAATTTTCACGCGACATAGTCCGGTGGCGTTCGTGAATCCTGCTTTTCGGGCTTCAAATGACCCCATCGGCCAAGGCAGGATTTCATGCATTTTATAACAGAAATGCCCTCTTCCTTCTTTTTTTTCTTCGGCACAATAGCATGACGACGACACCTTCCTCGTCCCGTGTCTGCCTCGGTAAATGCGCCGTCGTAGAGACTCCTATTCGCCTGAGCGAGCCGGCTGGTTCCGTGTTAATCGGAAATGAGCTTTTGCTTTGAATCGGGATGCCTGCGCCTCAATCCTTCGTCGTCGTCTGCCAATTTCTCCGTGTCCCATGATCATGCACATGAACCCCGAGCCTGGTTTGTCGTCGCTGACCAATTTGTCCTCGTCTAAGTGCCACCCAAACAAACCCCGCGCTTGGTTCGTGGTCCCCTAGAGACGCGATGCTCCCTGGAGATGCAGGCCTTGAATCAGGCACTGTTCTTTTTATCTCTTGCTCGTGCGCTAAAGTAGTCTGAACCGGTGGTTCCACCGCGCCCTTGGTACCGTAGGAGGATGTGACATGGTAAACCGGTATATTGAGTTCGCATACCGGTTTGACCTGAGTCGGGTCGTAGTATCGAGTCGTGTTTCCAATTGGCGCGAAGGGGGAGGGGCATCGGCAGACCGAGGAAACAAATTTTTATCTGCCGTCCCGAAAGTGCCATAGGTATAATAATAATGATAATAAGGGGTTCCCGCCGCTGCCGACACCTACTGCCATGACAGGTAGGATCGGTTTGCGATATGGTACGACATATGGATTCGAAAGGCACAATGAAACCAATGCGCGATTTAGGGGTGCTCGTGATGTCCGTCGGATGTCCACCGCTCGCCACTATGGATCGAACAGTAGCGCAACACCGGCACCGCCTCAATAAGACGATGGACCGAGTAGTTTAGGGCAAAGCAAGAGAACGGGCCGGCAGCGCGAGTTTCTTCAAGGGTTTCAGCCCTCGTGCTTCGTGTGGGATGCTGTATGTCTATTCTTGGAAGGTATGCTAGGGTGGTAATAGGGTCAGCTCTTATGGCCGCAAGAGCGGCGTCTCCTCGTCATGTTCCTGCTGATCCCCAGCAGCATGCTCGCCGCCTTCGCCGTTGGAATACCTCTCGATCGCCTTCTCCCTCAGCAGCCAGGACCCACTCAAGCCAGCTCCGGGCCCGAGAACGATAGAGCTGACAATCATGACCAGCGTCGTCAGCATGCCGGCCTCTACAAGGAGCCAGTAGAGGACGGTGGCGCCGATGATGAGAAAGTCGATCTGGATGAACTTGGTCGTCGCCCGCGTCATCTCCCTACGATCGTCGGGGCCGCCGAAGAAGTTCACCAGGAGGAAGACATGCGACATGACGGAGCACACGATGGGCACCGCATACACGAGGACGACTGATACCCGGTGGGATTCAAGGCGGTGCGGCTCGGGATCCCTGATAGCGTTGACCCCGACGACCTTGACGGCATACCGCACCACGGAGACCCAGAGAGGGAAGAAAAGCCACACCAGAACAGCAATTGGGTGGCCGGCCGTCGCCAGCATGGCCACGCTCGGCGCCACGTAACCAAACAGCACGGCCAACGGGATGGCATACACCTCAACCTGGCTCGTCAGGCCGCGCACCTCGATGTCGATGAACGAGTCGACATCTCGCAGGCGCTCGGCCGCGGCCGACTCCTTGGCGGCCTGGACGTGCTTTGCGCGGCGGAGATACTCGGGCACAATGACAATATCCCAGACGAGGGCGCCCCCGATCAGGTTAAACACAAGCCAAGGTACGGTGGGCCGGGCAATGAGCCAACTGCGACGGTTGCAAAGGCGCGCCGACTCGACGAGGCTAGCCGTAAGCAGGGCCGCGACGAAGGACAAGACGACGCTCATGATGGCGAGGGCGCGGACGGAGGCATGCCTGCTGTCATCGTCGCCACCGCCGACGGCCAGCTGGAAGAAAGAGACGAGGAAGCACGAGGGCGCGCCGACGACGGGGACGCGCGACACCCAGCGCAGGCGCGACCTAGCGTGGCACTGCGAGTAGAGCGCCGCGACGTTCAGGTCCGAGTGGAAGCCGAGCAGGGCGACGGTGGCGGCGGCGAGCAGCACCGGCACGACGAGGAGGTAGGGCAGGCGGAGCCGGTGGAGGAGCGGCCGATGGCCCGACCTGGGCAGCAGCTTGTTCTGCAGGGCATCCATCATCTTGGTAAATGGGCTGAGGTCGAAACAACAGGGACAGGCAGTGGCAGCAGACTGTCTAGACCCCGAAGAGCGACTGGCGGCAATCGGTATAAGGATGAAGGTTTGCTAGGTAGGTCGAAAACCCCGTAAAGAAAGCGATACGAGAGGGACAGAAAGTAGGCAGGTTGGATTGATGATGTTGTTGTTGCTACCAAGATCGGCGGACAACCCGCATTTGTGTTAGTTGCCCATTTTAGTAAGGCGCTGGCTCCTGGCTGGGGGTTCTCCAGAATGTCCGAATGGCTGGGGCCCCGGCGGCTGAGATAGATTTGCTGTCCATCTTGCTTCTGATCTTGGTTCTAATCTGGAGTTCGCCATCTATCGATCGAGTCGCTCTTTTTATTATTATGATGGTCAGTCCATTAGATTAGGAACATTCCGTCGGAAGTCGGTAGGTGACGTGGACATGATCCGGCAATTTTCTTGTTTCCTGTCGGAATCGAAGCTGGGCAACAATCGGGCCCCCCACCTAATGAGGAGCTGATAGGCAACGAAGCTGGAGGGAGCTTCGCCTGCTATGGGAAATCCAATACGCGTCATGCAAGGTACGACTTGGCGAGATGTTTTCTATTTTCAGTTCCTGGATACTATCCATCGAGTACGGCAGGTATTCTAGGCTAATTCTATGTATATTTGCTAGCACTTGTGGACTGGAAAAGTGGTACACGTAGGTAGGTGTGTGAGTGAATAGGTCATCCGTAGCTCCATAATTTGAATTCACAAGAGCCCATCCCACCATCACCATGCCTCTTCAAGCTTATAACAGTCGTCATGGCATAGAGATGTTTCTGGCTTGTGTTGCTTTCAATTGAAGTCGAGCTTGGTAAACATGATTTAGTCCTTATAAGCAACAGGCTCTTGTGCAAGTACGATATCTCTCGTCTAAAACGACATCAGGTATAGACCCTGCTTGCGTAAACACTTCGACTTCGAGCAAGCATTACCCAATACAGGGAGGAAGAAGCAGCTCTGAATGCAGTGAACGGTGCTCTCTAACTTCGTTATACACATGGATATAGTATTTTATACATGTTGTTACAATGCTCCCTAGGCTTCTTTATGTCATCATTTCTATTTTCTTCTTGCATCTTGACTTAGTTAGGCTGGATTTTCTTCAGTATGCGCTCGCGCGTAATGCGGCTCGCGACCTTTCCGCCGTGCTGCAAGGAGATGGCTCCGATGATGGCGTAAATAGCACCGCCCAGAACGGGCTGGATACCTGAAGCCTTCAGGCTTTCGGGCTAATTTGAATGGGTCAGTCAAACGTTCCGGAGAATCTGCTGAGGGTGTACATGAGCAATGGCTGCGCTTACCTTCCTCGGCTTCCACCGCACAACCTCGGCGATGCCCGTCGCTACAGCAAGCTTTTGCAGCTTCTTCAAGTTGAAGATGTCGGTGGCCTGCAGGCTACTCAGCTCGTCGGTCCTCTCCAGAGCGGTGTGCTGGAAGGGTTCCCGCCTGTCGCCGTAGATGTCCTCCGGGATGCCCTTGCTCTCGTTGGCCAGATCCTCCACGGCCTCGCTGATGACGCCCTCGGTCGAATGAGCAGAAGGGGCCGGAGCTGCGGCCGCGGGCGAAGCGAGCTGGGAGCTCAGAATCCCTTGCATGGCCTCCATTGTGGCGATCTGCTTGCCCAGGAAGGCCAGGCGGTCGTTGAAACCGCGGCGGCCCTGATCGAAGGACTTGTGGGTCACGGCAAGCCACTTGAGCTCTTCGGGCAGCAGGCGGTCGCCGCCGTTGCCGAGGAGGTTGTTGAGGGCGTCGTCGAGCTTCTGCGGCGACTCGTTGACGATCCACATGGAGCGGCTCGGGTCAACGGTGATATGGGGGCTGAAGGGCGCCTTCATGCGCCTCGGGGTGGTGGCCCACCGGGGCAACTGTTCGGACGGCGTTGAGGAGAAGGGGGAGGCATTGTCTTGTGATAACCTGCTCGAGGAGGAAAATGACCGTGGTTGTTGTGTTGTCGATGTGGCGGCGGCGAGGGGTCGTGTGAGTATAGCGGGCGAGGCAGATTTGGTCGAGCTGTGCAGAGCTTGTCGGGCGAGCTGCGCCGTCGACCTCGAGGTGTTGAGGGCCATTGCGATTGTCAACTCTGCTCCGAAGAAAAGAAAATGAGTAAACAAAAGGGCGGCTGACAGCAACTGGGTCGCCGTGTCGTTCAGGCAATCGCTGTCTTGGTGGTTTGCGAAGCGGCGCCGGTGGGTGGTGGTGGCTTGAGCTGGCAATTGGGAAATTTTCTGGAGTCGCCAGCGATAGTCACTCAATTGAGGGACCCTCCCACTCAAGCGGCGGTTCCTGGGATTGGATTACGCTGTCACGTGGGGACGTGCATTTTCGATACTTGAGATTTCGCGCCGAATCCCCATTGAGCAGCAAGTATCCGCGCTAATGGGCGCATCACCCCTGTCGCAGCTCAAGCTTAGGGGGTTTTGGTTAATGCCGGTAATCGCCAATCGGGGGACCGCGTCCACTGCTCGAACATTGCATTTCGAGCCGAAGCATGACGGGCTAGAGTCTGAGCCACCACGTCTCCCGTCGGTCCTGATTCATCTTGGGTTGTTTGTTTTGTCTGTCAGGCCTGACTGAAGCTGCTGAAGTCATCATGTCAATTGAATCTACCCCAGTCTAGATGACTGTATTCACACATCCAAAAGAAAGTATGACTTGAATTGAATGGGTTTTGCTTCTGACTTGAACATAAAATCATCCACCTCCCAATCCAGATCGATCTCGAAACATGGCCAACCCAACAGAGACCACGGGCGCCTCCAAAGCGAGCAGCGCCTCGAGTCCCAACTCCAAGAAGAACAATGCCCTTGTCGAACAGCTTGCGCAGGTCCTCCCCGAGCATGCCAAGTTTGCCATCCACCACCTCTCGACGCCTCCTACCCTGACTGAACCTCTGAACCACCCGCCCGCGCTTCCGACCGAATCCAAGAACGGAGCTGATTCCGCCGACGTCCGACCCCGGAAGCCGCTCAAGACGTACTGCGAAAAGCACTTCTTGGCCGTCTCGATCGAACACCCCGATTCCAAAGAGCAGCTGCTCGCGCTTGCCCTCGAGGTGTATATATATACCACTTCTTTTTCCACGCTCATTTTGTCTCCAAGGCCGATTCGACCGGCTACCTCAACTTGTTGAGGCTCCCACAGGGCACACCCTCGCCCATCCGCGAAGTCACGACCACCTTTGTCTCGTACCTCGTGTCGCAACGGCGGCGCAAGCACATCCAGTTCATCATCAACCTATTCGCTCGAGCCCAGTCGCAATACCTCTTCCCCGGAAGCATCAACAACGGTGGCAAGCATGTCCTGGATGATCGAGGTCTAGTAAGATGGTGGTGTCGCGTACTCAACCCCTTACTAGAACCGTCGAGCGAAAACAACACAGAATGGGAGCAGGTCCACGGTTATCTGATAGTACCGGGTTTGGAGCCGTACGATACCCGGCTGCTATTGCCGCGCACACAGAAAGCCAAGGATAACTGGTCTCTCAGTGATCCCCTGGAGCGCATCTCGCCTTACGCCTCGGATCCAGCGACTTATGGGAAGAACATACCCCCACGGTGTCTTATACCCATGTACCCTGATGACCCCAAGGCGCGCTTCGTAGATGAGCTGGAGGAAACCACGCCCCTGAGGCAGAAGCTAACGCGAGGATGGCCAACACCGAAAACCCTGGACCAATTCTGGGAGTTGATGTCACACCGTCAAGAATGCTCTAGTGGGCGTTTAACGGGCTTCATATGGCTTGTTCTTGACCCACCCTCTCGACCTTCTAGTTCAGCAGCAAACCAATCCCAGGCACAGAGTGACGCGCAATCGGATAGTGCTGCAGCAGCTGCTGCTGCAACCCTGAAGCACAGCGAGACAGACTCGAAGGCCACGCGAGAGAAGAAGCAGAAGAAGAAAAAGGTGGTCCTCAAGGGTCCCATTGTTCCGCGCCAGCCACGCATCAAAACCCACCAGCGTGTCCACTTCCCCAAGCACACAAGCACTGCCCACTACTACTGGCCCGAAGAAGGACGGGGCCAGGTCATCCTCGACGACTCTGGGTACAAGCGCGCAGTGGAACTGCTGCTGCACCTGGAGTTTGGCACCGCAAAACAGGCCCTCGCAAGCACCGCCCGATGGATCAACGAGGTCAATGTCGGGGAACGCTGGAGTCTGAATATTGTGGGGCGCCGATCCAATCCCATGCTCCCGGAAGCGAGTGGCGACGGCACGACGGGCAGTACCGTCAACAATCTGTCAGGCATGATTAAGCGAAAGCGCCCGGCGGACGGCGAGGAGGCTTCATCGTGTCCAGGCGAAGCAGCACCTGTGAACACCCTGGGCAGCGGCCTTGTTAGGAAGAAGCCGAAAACTTCTGATTCACAGCAGCCACCTCTGCCCACACCCGCATCCTCCAGCAACGGGACGCAGGTGAATGTACTGGGCGCCGGGCTCGTGAGGAAAAAACAGAAGTCTTGAGCAAGACTTGATTGCTCATTCCGCGGGGTTGATGGGTGAAGGGCACACATATCAATGGTGCGACTGGCCTAGAAGAGAGCGACGGCACATTAGCTGACAGAATCTCTCGAGGCCCTGCTTGGATGTCACCTTGGAGGCCATTACTTGCCGACGTGGACTCGCTTGGTGCATCAACGAGCACCACAGGCGTTGCTGCGCGACGCATTTACTGATTTGAACATAACCCTCTTCAGTGCAAACAATCTGCCCGCGCTAGCGTGAGGAGCTTGGGTACTGGCGATGGAAGCAATGTTTCTGGGCATCAGGGACTGCCTTTACTTCACTACGGCAGCAAATAGCTATGGCGGGCAGGCGGCCAGGCGGCTCTCAGCGGGGAAGCCTTATGAGCTTCAGGATGACTGCTGGATGAGTGTGTGCCTTAATCAGGCGCCTTAGGCGATATGGCTTAGCGGTCCCCTTGGGCAACAGCACTGATTCGCAGTGAATAGCACCGCGTAAATCACAACAGCTGCTCTGTTGCCATTGCTCTGGGTGCTTTTCATTGTAAATACTGTACTTTAGTCGCGATCACACTTACACTGACTGTCCCGCCGCAAGCTCTCAGTCACTTTGTTTACTTTCGCAAGCAATACCACTGATAATCAGCCGCGCTCTCTTGACTTCACGATCCTTGATATTGAATACTTGCATCGCATACTCTTTCGCGCATTCCCTGCACCTGACTTACAATTATTGATCGATATAAAGATCAACAAATCATCTGGTCGTAAGTGTATTCAAAGTTGACGGTTCAAGATGTGATGTTATTCGGCTTTCACTTATGCTAACTAATATTCATCGACTGTAGACCATGAACAAGTTCCTGGCGCTGTTCCTGGTGCTCTGCACCACCATCGCCACCATGGCGATGGGCGAGCGCACCCCTGGGTGCCTCGCGAAACTGGTCTTGTCGCGCCCGCCCCTGCCGCCGCCGCCCCTGCCCCTGTCCCCTCCCCTGAGGTTGCCGTCGCTCCTGTCGCCGCCTCTGCCGCCCCTGTCCTCGCCGTCGCCGCCGTCACCACCACCATCACCATCACCATCACCAACACCTGGGTGAACGCCCGAACGTGTGGTTGGTTCTCCGGCGTCTCTTGTAAGTTTCTCGTCCAACCGAACATCGTTCTGCGTTGTTTCTTCTTTCGTTTTCCGCGTGGAAAAACTGGCGAGCTTTGGAACAGTTTGGAACTGGAAACTGACAGGTATAAATAGCGGCACCCGTCGCTTGTCCAGATGACCACCACTGCGCCACCAACAAGGCGCATGTCGTTGGCTGTGCCTCGGGCACATTCTCCCCGCTGTTTTCGGTTTGTTTTGACTACAGCGCCTGGTCGTCCTGCAGTGCGCAGTCGACCAACACCAACGTCGGCTGCTGGTAAGTTTTCTTCTACTTTTTCGATTTCTTTTTCTTCCTATGTCCCTCTTGATCCGTTCAGTCCATCTTCCTGTCTGGAACGCGTTTCAGGTCCGTATGTTCATATGCCGTAGCGAAGAACTTGGACTGGTAGGCCAGGGCCCTATCCCTGAGATGACCCTGAAATCGAAACTTTATGGAATGGCTTGGCTGATTGTATTTTGTGTATATAGCAGCGATCCCGCCTTGCCCGCCTGCGGAACGTACCTCTGGACCGGGGAGCCGACCCGGTCCATGTACCAGTGCCTCCCGACCGCCACGGTGTGGACGCTGCTGGACGAGCCGCAGTTCGTCCTGGATTCTCGGACCAGCACCAGCACCAGCAGCCCCAGCAGCAGTACCGGGGGGGGTGTCGCCGCCTCGCCCACGGCGACCCCCAGCAGCAGCGACAGCGACGACGACGACGAAGACGACGCCGACAGGGAGAAGAACACCATCACCGTCGCAGTCATCACCATCGGAACCATCCTCGGCTTCTTCCTCGTGTTGGGCCTGGTGCGCCTCGCGGCGGGGTTCAGTTGGCGGTGCTGCGGCGGTGATGGTGGCGGCGTCCACGGCGGCGAGAGCGTCATCGAGCTCGTCGACCTGCCCCAGCAGCAGCAGCAGCAACAGCAACAACAACACCACCAGCAGCAAGAAGGACGACAAGTCTAGGAGGGGAGGAAAAGGGGGGGCGGGCGACCAAACCCCATTTAATTTGTTTTATTCTTCTTCCTCCTCTCCTATTCTTGTCGTTTCTTTTTTTGAAGATTGGAAACGTGTTGGTTGGTTGCTGCTGTTTTCGGAAGCAGCGACGCCATGAAGAAGGATTTGCGCGAGCAGATCAAGGAATGGAACTCTGGTTTTTCTTTTGTTTTTGTTATTTTTGGAACCCTCCCCTTGCGCTGGAGATTTGCCGAGCGGCAACATTTTGCGCCGACGAGACCACGGTGCATACGAATCGAAATTTTTGAAAGGGGGCTGAAGATGAACCCCGACCGAACCTTCTTCTTCCAGCGGCTGTAAATTTTCCTATGTGATTACGATGCGATGACTTGCCGGACAAGTGTACTGAAAGGCGGTCATATTAATGCTTGTTTGTGCGGAGTGTTTTCATGAAAGAGTTGAACACAGTCACGTGTTGCCATCGCATGGGCGACAGCAGCAGAGACTTACTAACTGCATGTTTTTCGCCTTGGTCAACTCAACAGGGGAGGAGAACATGACGATGAACAGCAATCCCATGCAGGCCTGGTACAACTCGATCCCCGAGTCCAGGATGGGTCCCTTCCAGCCTCCCATTCCTTTCATGTGCGGCACCCAGTTCATGGCTGGTATCAGTTCTATGCATCCTGTAGGTCTTTTCTGGTCTATGTGGGGGGCAGCTAACAGTGAGCAGCCGAACAGCTACAAGGAAGGCAGAGGGTAGGGTAGGTTCAAATATCGAAATTACTGCATTTTTCTGTCAAGGGTGGTCAAGTGGTCAAGTTGGTCCATGCCACTGTTTAACCCCTTCGCAAGTACCAGGTCAACTCGACTTGTACGAACTGCTTTACAGGGCTTGGGTACGCGTCCCTCCCCTAAGCCGTCCTCTCGCTCGTGTCAAACCCGTACAAACTCAAGGCAAAGCCAGAGCATGTGAACAACCAAGACCCAAACCACCCGAATCTTTTCTTTTTGGGGTTTATTTATGTCTGTGTACCTCTGAACTAAAATCGGATGGTATATTCTACAAACATGAGTCCAGTGAGTCAAGGTATCGGGTACCCTTGTATGATGCTTTCTTTATGCAGCCTCCCGTCTCCCGTGGGGCCACTCGTTCGAATCTCGCTCGTGAGCAGCGTTTTGGATAGATATATACCAATATAACGATTGATCCATCAGTCGATCGTCTGTTTTTGGCTCAGCGATATATCCTGCATGCTGTTGGTGCCTGTCATCGGTTTCGCGCAGTGCTGCTCTCGCGGGTCTGTCAGGTCGTATTTGGGACGGGCTGGCTGCAGTCTTTTGCCTTCCTTTAGTCAGTGAATGCCTGCCCGCCTCCTAATTTACTTTTCATTGCGTACAAACCATGATAATTACGAATCTACCAAGTACCGTATTCTATGTTTGAATGTGTGTTCCATGAAGTCATTACTTGACCAGGTCCCGGTCGGATGGTCCTGATATCAGATCTGCAGATCGCCTACGGAGCACGGCAGCTGTATCTGCTTCCCCACCGAAACCCCCCACTCCCAAGCTCCCGTTGCGGCAGATGGCTGTGGGCGAGCATCGGAGGCAATTGACATTCAGCGCCACGCAGCCGCACTGCACCGTTATCTTGCCCAAACGGGTATGCCGGTCCCTTGGGCTGATATGACGGACGACAGGGGCCTGCTCGCTCTCTTTGCTTATTTTGCTTTTGCATAGCGCAAACCGTCGTGGGCAAGCCAGCCCCCAATTCCTCAACCTCCCCTACCCCCCCTAAAAGAACTGGTTCCCCTGTCGTCTGCTGTTAGGCACCATCTCCCGTCCAGCCTAATTTTTCGTTTCTAAGTGACTACCTGCCATTTTGTTGTTCACGCTGTCAAGAAGTTGGTTCCCAGACGAGGCATTGCGTTGGTCTGAAGTTGTCCCATGGTGCACGGCTCTCTTACACAACGCCAACGCCCTTACCCCAAAGATCGGCACTAGCGGTGAGCACAGGTAGATCAGGTAGATCCCGCATCGTCAGGTGGAGTTGATCAGTCAAGAAGCTTACTGCGTTACTTACCCCAGGATTCTGATATCCTCCTCTACTTCCCCAGAAGAAAAAAAAGGTGTCCCAAATATCATCGTCGAAAGGGAAGACCTTCTACTTGACTCCTCGTCCAAAAACCACCACAATTGTCCGCGCTAGACACCAGCGCCAGCAGACATCATGGCGGAACCGGCAAACACGCCCATGCCCCCCTCGACGCCCATCTCAGCGACGCCGCGCTCCGCATCCCCCGCCCATCCCGCACCACCACTACCGCCGCCGGGCCCGCTTCCCCCCGTTCCCGCATTTACCGTCTCCTCGCCTCCTCTTCCTGCCACGCACCACCGCTCCCACCATTCTGCCTCCTCGTCCGTCGACAGCAACACCACCACGGCAGCAGCGACGAAAAAGCCCACAGTCCTCCACATCGGCGACCCCATCCAGTACAACCCACAGACCTACGCCGCCCTGTCAGCATCCTTCACCGTCATCCGGCCCCCGGCCGCCGAGCGCGCGCGCCCCGAATTCCTGAGCGCGCTACGGGACCGCCGCTGGGGCGACTTCGACGCAGTGCTGCGGCCCTTCTGGGGCACGGGCGGCGAGATGGGCCGCTGGGACCGCGAGCTGGTCTCGCTGCTCCCGGAGAGCGTGCGCGTCTTCGCGAGCGCGGGTGCCGGCTTCGACTGGGCCGACGTCGAGCTCCTGGGCGAGCGGGGGATCGTGTACTGCAACGGCGGCCTGGCGGCGGCCGAGGCCGTGGCCGACTTCGCGGTCGCGCTGGTCATCGGGACGTTTCGCGCGCTGCCCTACTGCATGGCGTCGGCGTCGAGCCGGGGAGACGGCAAGACGTTCGAGAAGTGCCACGAGGACGCGACGCCCCGCAGCCGCAACCTGCGCAGCCAGACGCTGGGGCTCGTGGGGTTGGGGAACATCGGGCAGCAGCTCGCCCTCAAGTTCACCCTGGCCTTCGGCATGACGGTGATGTACTACGACGTCGAGCGAAAACCGGCCGCCCTCGAGACCAAGCTGGGGGTGCGTTTCTGCGCCTCGCTCGAGACCCTGGTCCGGTCGAGCGACTGCGTCGTCCTGTGCGCGCCCTCGGGCGCCGGCCAGCTCATCAACGCGCAGAGCCTGGCCTGGTTCCCCGAGGGGCGGGGGCGGCTCGTCAACGTGGCGCGGGGCTCGCTCGTGGACGAGGAGGCGCTGGCGGACGCGCTCGAGCAGGGGCGGCTGGTGTCGGCGGCGCTCGACGTGCACGCCGCGGAGCCGCGCGTGCACCCGCGCCTCGCCGCCCTGGCCGACGACAGGGTCCTGCTGACGTGCCACAACGCCGGCGGCACCGTCGAGACCCACGTCGGGTTCGAGGAGCTGGCCATGCGCAACGTCATGGCCGTCCTGGGCGGCGGGGCGCCCATCACGCCCGTCAACTTGCAGTACCTCAAAACCAAAAAGGGCGGGGGTGGCTTGATGGCCTGATTTGGTTTGATTCAGATGTCCTTTCTAAAAAAGGGAAGCATGACGGAACGATGACATGGTTTACATATTTGCTGGATTTCTTTTGTCTTATACCATGAAGAATGCATGCATACACGAGCAGAAAGCAGCATTTACAAGCCGTGTTCTGTTTTGTTCTAGGAATGATGTGTAATTGAATAATGATACTACATAATTTAACGTTCAACTCATCTATCCATCTATCGACAAGCTGTGATGTTGAAACAAAGTCACCAACCTAACCAACGCTGTGCCTTGAAGGAAGGGGGGGGGGGGGGGTAAGAGAGAAAACCCGTCGCATTAAATCGACGCCACGTCTCAGTCCTCAGGCGTACTTCACATCACCCAGCCCCGCGCCCGCCTGGGGGTGCTGCTGGCCCTCAGGGTGCACGCCTTCCGCCGTCGCGAGGTCCCCCGGCGTCGGCCCAGACCCGAGATCGTTCATCAGCTTCTCGTCCGCCTTTTTGCCCTCGGCGCTCTTGAGGACCTCCATCAGCTGCCGCCCGCCCGCCGGCCACATGACGATGTCGCCCTCCTTGGGCGTACTCGAGCCCGACGACGACGACGCAGGCGCAGGTTTGATGTCGCCCTTGAGGATCCGCTCGGGCGTGATCTTCTTCTCGCCGTAAAAGGCCGCGTTGGCGTCGGGCCGCTGGATAATGACAGTCCCGTCGGCCTGGACGCCCGCGTAGAAGCCGCGCGACTTCATGTAGGACCAGACGGGCTTCCCCGCGCCGAGGGCGCCCTCGAGGCCCTTGCCGGCGCCCACGGGACCCGCGACCACGGCGATCTCGCCGCCGAGGCTGAGGCGGGGGCGTGTGAAGGCGCGCACGGCGTCCTCGGTGTTGAGCACGCAGACGCTGTCGTAGATGTCGAGGCCGATCATGAAGCCGGCGCCGAGCGTGTGCACCAGGAAGCCCGAGGGCGGCGACCAGGAGCCGTCGGGCAGGCGCGCCACCACGATGCCCGAGCCGCCGGCGCCGCTGAAGTGCAGGCCCGTGCGGAACGTGGTGAAGATGGCGAGGCCCTTGGCGCGCTGGATGGCCTCGGCGGGGATCTTGACCAGGGTCTTGGCCCCGTCGCCCTTGGGGCCGGGGCTCGTCGGGTGGCCCGGCGAGGACGCCGGCGCCTGCTGGCCCGAGGGGTTGGTGTAGAAGCCGTCCTTGCAGAAGGACTTGAGGATGCGCGCGGCCTTGTCGCACTCCTTGTCCATCGAGGTCGGCCAGAAGGCCTCGGACCCCAGCTTGTTCGTGATCTTGTTGACGGGCACGCCCGTCGCGACGCCCCACTGGTACAGCCGCTCGCCAAACGTCTTCTTCTTGGACCCCTGCTGCTGCTGGTCCGGCTTCTCGTTGCTGCTGGAGGCGACGCCGATCGCCGCGGCGCCGGCGCTGGCGCTGGCGCTGGAGCTGGAGCTGGCGCTGGGTCTGTACGGTTCATGCTGGGCTGCTGCAGGCGCCCCGCTGGAGTCCTGGCCTGGTGGCGGCGCAAAATAGGGAGCTTGCGCTTGCGCTGGACTTTGCTCTGCGTTGTTTGGTTGGCTGGGAGGGGGTGCAAAGTACGGCACTTGCCCTTGTCCCTGCTGTCCCTGCTGTGACGACGGTCTCGGCGGTAGTACGGGGTTCTTCTCGTCGG
The DNA here is from genome assembly GCA_006503535.1 of Arthrinium phaeospermum. Taxonomy (NCBI): domain Eukaryota; kingdom Fungi; phylum Ascomycota; class Sordariomycetes; order Amphisphaeriales; family Apiosporaceae; genus Arthrinium; species Arthrinium phaeospermum. Next base: position 1,600,715 of record QYRS01000001.1, on the reverse strand, counting down.
CGAAGGTCACCGAGGAGCCGGGCGGGCCGGTCTCTTCGTAGCTCGGAGGGGGCGCGGATGAATACGGGTGCGACTGCAGCGGGTGCGGGTGCGCGTTTTGGTTCGGAGGCGGCCCTGGCGGGGGAGGAGGGTAATACTGCTGCTGCGCGTTCGCAGGCGGCGGGGGGCCGGACGGCGGCGGCGGGTAGTAGGGCTCACCATTCTCGTCCAACGGCTGGTCGTTGAGGTTGATCTGGTACGGTACGGATACAGGACGAGGATGTGTTGATGAGGACGAGTTGCCGGCGAGTTCGGCGGGTGAGGCGCCAGCGACGTGGGAGGTCTCGGAGTAGTAGGGCGGGTTGCCTCCCGCATGAGGGGGTTGATGGTCTTGGCCGCTCATGTTTGACTGACTGACCATGATGAGACCTGCTGATGCTGATTGCGATGGTTCGATTCTAGGCTGTATGGGGGACGTTGAGAGGTCACGCTCGACGAAAATGATCAGTAGTTAAAGAGAGAAAGAGGTCTTGGTTTAATTGGGGAGGTTGATTGCCGCGCTGGAGGGAGCTGAAGCTATTTGATGGGTGTAGTAACCCGCAGTGTGTTCAGTCAATGGTGGGGTTGAGAATGTTTCAATACAGCACAGCACACACGACTCGCGAGATACGACACAACATGACAGACCAATTCGCCTCTGTCACTCCATACCCAAGTATACTTTACGTAGTACAGTGGCTGGTGCTTCTTTGCGCCAGCCACTTCCTTGACAGGTATGCAAATCTGTCTGCCTGTTGAGGCATTCGCCCCTTGCAAATGAACGGACTCGTTGATCAACGCGCATCTTGTTTTCCAAGGGTCTCGGGATGACGACTGATGTCATACGCAATTGGCTAGGTTAGGCTGTGAAATCGGTAGGTGCACGTAGCTCATTTTACATAGTGCCAAGTGCCTGCCAAGCCACAGCGACGAACACCAGACAGGTATTGGCAAAGACAGATAGCAGCCGATGTGAGCGCTGTGGCTAACCTCAATAAAAATGCAATGTTGCGTGCCTCACATCGGGGTTGGTCACCGGGCCATGGCCAAGAAGAATAAACCATCACTCGCCGGTAAAGTCGGATTTGGTTGATGCTGGGCTAGGTGGGTCCAATCAGGTACTTAGCTTGTGCACGCCCGCCGCGCCGCCTGTGAGATCACTGGGCTATCTCTGGACTCGGCATGTCTCTTTTCAACATCATCAAGACCACACAATATGGCACAGCGAACATGAGATGTTTCACCTCAGCCCGGTGTAGAACTCCACCTCCTCCTTCTCCTTCGCAGTGGTAAAGCTCGGTCTCGATGACTGCGTGAACTGGGGGACGGTCACCGGGTTTTCGCGCCATGGCTTGTCCTGCTGTCGGCTGGTTTGCTGTCTCATTTTGTGGAGTGGAAGACAGATGAAGAAACTTGAATTTAGCTTCATGCATCGAACTGGCCAACCGAACTCTTGGGCTATTTAATGACTTGATCTGTTTCCCAGTGTTTCCCCATCTTCAATCTCCTCGTCAGACAGATCATCATTCCAAATACTAAGTAACCCAATACCAGACCGATCCTGTCTATTGTCAAGTCAATACCAAACCACCCAAGATGGCCAACGCAAACAACACCCTGTTGGGCCCCAACGTGTACGTCTTCGACCCCAGCATGCCCGCCGGGGAGGTGCAGGAGCAGACGAACAAGATCTTCAAGCAGATGGAGGCCAACGAGTTCGGCCCGGAGCGCTACTCGCTGCTGTTCAAGCCCGGTACCTACCCCGTGCTCTTTGACGTCGGCTTCTACACCTCCGTGGCGGGGCTCGGCCAGAGCCCCGATCAGGTCCGCATCGAGGGCGGCGCCAACGTGCCTGCCTATTGGATGCCGCACATGAACGCGACCTGCAACTTCTGGCGCTCTTACGAGAACCTGGCCATCAACGCTTCGGAAGCCACCAACCAGACGACCACCATTGCCATTTCCCAGGTGAGTTAGTTACGCTGTCAAAGTGTGGTGACGTCAGTCTGTCACTTTGCGCTCCCCTATCCACCCCCACTTCCTATGCCCCCTTTCATGCAGAAAACGGAAACTGAGAAACTGACCAAATGCATCGCAGGCCGCCCCTCTGCGCCGTCTGCACATCACCAGCCCGAACGGGCTATGGCTGTTCCAGGTGGACCCGGACACGCACGCCGGCGGCTGGGCCAGCGGCGGCTTCATGGCGGACTCGGTGGTCGACGGGCAGGTGCTGCCCGGCTCGCAGCAGCAGTGGCTGTCGCGCAACTCGTCGTGGGGCAGCTGGGCGAACGGCGTATGGAACATGGTCTTTGTCGGCTGCGGTAACGCGCCCAGCCAGGACAACTTCCCGACCGACCCCTACACCACCATCGACCGCACCCCGCTCGTGCGCGAGAAGCCCTACCTCTACATCGACGACGGCGGCCGCTACGCCGTCTTCGTCCCCTCCCTGCAGCGCGACACCCAGGGCGCCTCCTGGAGCGCGGGGCAGCACACTCCCGGCAGGTCCATTGATGTCGAGGCCGAGTTCCACATCGCGCAGTCGGCGACGTCGTCGGCGGCCTCGATCAACGAGGCGCTGCGCGCGGGCAAGCACATCCTGCTCACCCCGGGCGTGTACCAGGTGGACGAGCCCCTGCAGGTCACTAAGGCCGGCACCATCGTCCTCGGCATGGGCATGGCCACGCTGATCCCCACGCGAGGCAATTCGGCCATCACCGTAGCCGATGTCGACGGCGTCACCGTCGCCGGGCTCATCATCGACGCAGGCCCGACCAACTCGCCCTACCTGATGGAGGTCGGCACCGAGGGCAGCTCGGCCAGCCACAGCGCCGACCCGACCTTCCTGTACGACATCACGGCGCGCACAGGCGGCGCGCAGGCGGGCAAGAACGACGTGGGCATCGTCGTGCACAGCCACGACGTCGTGTGCGACCAGCTGTGGCTCTGGCGCGCCGACCACGGCCCCGGCGCCGGCTGGGACAGCAACCCGACCAAGCACGGCATCGTCGTCAACGGCGACAACGTGACGGCGTACGGCCTCTTCAACGAGCACCACCAGGAGTACCAGACCATGTGGAACGGGCAGAACGGGCGCGTCTACTTCTACCAGTCCGAGATCCCGTACGACCCGCCCAGCCAGGAGCGCTACATGTCGCCCGCGCCCGACGGCAGCGCGGCCAAGGTCAACGGCTGGGCCTCGTACAAGGTGGCCGACCACGTCACGAGCCACGAGGCCTGGGGCCTGGGCGTCTACTCGTACTACCGCGACTTCCCGGCCAAGACGGAGAACGCCATCGAGGTGCCCGAGGTGCCCGGCGTCAAGCTGCACCGCATGACCACCGTCTGGCTCAACGGCAAGCAGGGCAGCGAGATCACCCACATCGTCAACGGCAAGGGCGACCGCGTCTACTGGAGCACCCCCGCCGAGGCCATGCGGCAGACGATGAACGAGTTCCCCTAGATGGGGATGTCTACTTTTTCTTACGTACATACTTACATAAGTAGTTAGTTAGCTTGATGAATGCCTATTCGACTGATGATTTCTCGTCTCTCTATCTCTGACACATGCTACGTATAGATAAGTTCACTTGGGACGTGTGCGGCTACGTGTGGAAAGCTTTGCCATACTAAATATATCCAGCGATCGTCGCCATTCTTCGTATTGATGGCTACCGCCATCTTCCTCTTGCAAAGCCAACCACCTTCTCGACATCATGACTTCAACACTGCGACACGCTGTCATCCAAACCTACCCATTCGGCGTTGTTCTCCCGACTTGGAGACGGTACCTCTAACAGCGAAATAATTCCGAACCGGACGAGAAGACGTGCCTTGCCACGCGTGCCTCGAAAAGTCACCATCGGGGCCGCCTGAAGACCGAACGTGCTAGCTTGGCGCCCCCAGCTAACCACCACCATCACCTCCTCCTCACCGCCCGCTACAGCGTTCGCGTGCTGAAACAGCCCGGATCAATGGATTGAGTTCACCAATTGAGGCTGGTCGTCTCTGGCTTGCTCGGCGTCGGAGCTCGCGATTTCGCGCGTCCACCGGTTGGTTTCTGCGCGACCGGCATCTGCGGGGAGGGAAAGATCGAGGTTGCAAGCCGGCATCCGGCTCGCTTTGTTTGAACCCATGTAACTCAATGCGCGAATTCGACCGGGAGCTGCGGCAACAAGAGGGAGCATCGCATCTGCAAGATGCTCACTCACTCGATCTCTAACTCACTCACTTACTCACTCCATTAGCTCGCGCGTATGGGTAGACATATCATTTCTCTCTATCTCGGCTAGCATCATGACAAGCGATTTGTCTATCACTGTAATTCCTCACCCAAGAGAGGGCTGTGCATATGTGCTCGGCAGATATAAGCTTCTCACCAAAGAAACCGAAGGCAGGGCTGGTGGCTGGAGGCTTACGCAATTGCTTTCGTCGTCGTTCTCGCGCCGTATTGGTGATAGAGGAAAAGACGAAAAATACAAAAATGACACGTATTATTCAATCGAATACTGTCGCAATACTTACTACTCTAGGCTGTGCTATGGCTGCCTTACCACTTTCAACTGCTCGCAGTCAGATTGTACCTAGACGGTGCGCTGCCCCCTTCTCCGTTCATCTCCGACTTGGGACCGGGAGGCGTATTGAGGGCAACATGTGAATGCGCAGTGCATGTGAAGGAATCATAGTAATATTGTTTGACTTGCACCGCCGCATGTGTTACACGTAGTCCTTAGCCAAGCCCGCCATGTAGTCAGCCGCGGCCGCTGGGGACAATTGACAAAACAATTGAAACAACCAGTGTTCCTCCGAGGAGAAAAGTCTCGCCGTCTCGGCCCTACGAAGGGTATCATGACCCTGCGCCATCTGAGGGACGAACGACCACATCGTCGTGCGCCCGCCCCGCGGCTTCGGCGAAATTTTAGCAGAGTTGCCGTGTGGCTTACGCCACGGGCTTGGGCCGGGTTCCTGGGGGAAGCAGGAAGGTTGTCTCGGCATGTAACTCCAACATTGATGAATTATTCCGCGGCACTGCGGCAGATAGAGTGCCATTGCGCGTCCAGACTATCGACAAAGCAAATAAACCCTGGTGCAGATGGTGCCTGGGGTCCTGGAGGTCTGGACCGATCGAAACCGGCCCTGCCTCTCGCGATAGTTTGCAATGGCATTGAGCAAATCCGATTCACGTGCGGGGCAAACCAACCATCGTGGCTTTGCCTTTTTTTTCTCTTCCTTTTCCCCCTTCGATTATTTAAGGTTGCATAGCCCATTTTGGCCCAGGGGAGGGAAGGAGGGGAGGACCCTCCCGGCCACTACGATACGCCCCACACACACACACCACACCACGCGCGGTCTAAATATAGCGCCCGTATCACTGTTTCATGAAACAACCTTACGGGATGCTAAAATAAAACAAAACGAGGGAGAGAATTGATGAACCGCTGCCCACGAGAAGGGATATGCCTTCCTCCTCGCTGCGTGGACAAACAACAAATAAGCTTTCCCAATGCGGGATATAATGTCGGTCCATGGTCGAGTCATGAAGGCGTTCGTATAATGCTTGCATTGCCAGGACAACGAGCTCTCTGCGTTGTCTGCCTCGTGTTTCTCCTGAATAGGAAATAAGTAGTAAGCACGTCCCTCGTGCGAATAGGTAGTCGCAAACCGGCAACCCGGGGCTCAGTTCGCCCCGGGCCGGCCGTTAGTCAGTCGAGAAAGAAAAAGAGAAGAAGTTCTACGTGTGTAGTCAAACACGAAGGCGTCGTTTTCGGGCTTGCGCTATCTGCCGCCCTGTTGCCCTATTGCCCTATGCGGTGCCTAAATCCTCCTGCCCCCGTCAGGCGCCGCTGTCAGGAGTGCGCTTCAGCCTTTAGCCCACACAAAGGTGGTGGAAGCTTGGACCAAAAGTTTGGACCCTTATCCGACCCTTTTGTGTAACCCATTTTCCCCCTCTCGAATCCAATAATGCTCGCCTCGTTCGGCGGGGATTCGGTGTCTCGGGCAAATGGTCAGTAGTACATAGGTAAGTACAGAAGGCAGGAGGAGGTGAGAAGGTGAGCACCGGCATCCGCGATGTTTGGTTGTTTGGTTTGCCTGGAGAACCTAAGGAGGGGGCCCAACCAACCCACTCCTCCGGAAACGGAAGAGCGTCAGATAGAGTTGGAAGGGCGAAAGCAATAGTTCTATTTCGACATATCTGGAGACTGGACAGCGCGCAAAGCCCGGTGACAGGCAGGGACCAGGATCCGATTAAGCTCTCTGACAACCTTAGCAGATTAGGCAGCGGGTGATTGCGAGAACCAATTGTAAGCCGAGGAGGTTAGGAGGTTAGCAAGCAAAGCGGTCAGGTGTTAATTGGCAATGTCAGTCATCAGGCGCGAAAAGAAGAGCAAGAGAGGCTTTGACTTTGCCGGGTGGAAACCGCGAGAAAAAGGCCCTTGCCGGGCTCGAAACGGAAGAAATACCCATTCAATGGATGACGGGGGGTCCGGGTCACGTTGGTCCACCAGAGCTGCATTGGAAATTTTCAGTTGTAACAAAATGACAAGTGACTGTCGGTTCGTTGGTCATTGATGATGCTGACCGACTACTGCACCGACCTGACCTGGTGCCTGGTGCTTGGGAAGCTGGAGCCGGCGGCGGGCAAGAGAATTGCGGTGCCTGATGCGTTGCCGGGATTCAGCAGCAGCACGTGAACCCAGAGGTAAGTACTAAGAACCCAAACCCAAACTCCGCTCCCAATCCCAAAGGTCCCAAAGGTCCCCAAAGGTTTCCATAGAATGAGGAGAGGCCGGAGGGGCCTAGACGCTTCCATGCAATCCTGTAACAAGCCAGAAGCCAGCCGGGTCCGGAAATTCCTTCGAGAAAGCACGAAAAGAGGAAAAGCAGACAGCTGATCATGGGTCTCGCGAGATGCAGGGAGAGGCAGAGAAATGAAAGAAAAAGTTGTGGTTCTCTGGCTTGTGACTTGTAAGTGTGCGTCGTGGTGCTGGGAAACAGAAAACCACAAAAAAACGTTACGGGCACGCGTCCTCGGCTCTCCCAAAATGCCTAGGCGAAGCCGGAAAACGGATCACTCCACCGAGCTACCTGATCGTTGGGTCTGGTTCGTCGTCGATCATTTGATATGCACAAATCCGAAGATCAAACGCCCGCACGGGTGAGGCCATGGTCTACCCATATCTAAAGCCTGATGCCGGGAATTCGTCGCTGGGGAACGGAAAAATCAGGTTGGCGCAGTAGTTGGCGGCCTGCCTGCTGGCTCTTCCGAAGACCGGGGAAGCGGAGTGGCGACTGGGTGAGAGACAGAGACCAGAGAGCGCGAACGAAACAATTTACAGTCGCAGTCAAAGCGGCTGCAATGTAACGGTCATCAATCACGATAAAACGACAGCGATACGGAGTGCGATATGCTTACTGAGTGTGGCCTGGCGGAATCGGTCGCCATTGACGACGGACGGCCACAGTACGTACAGTCCGGTCCAGGCCCATGCAATGAAATCGCTGGTACTGTAGGTACTAGGTAGGCAGGCATCAATATCAAACTGACAACCACGCGGCTTGCGTCTGCAAGCTGCATGCTGGTTATGCCGTGATACCAGGATGAAGCAGTACCACCAACCTGCCCTGCCCTGCCCTGGTCTGTACTAGCAGGTGGTGCAGAATAGAATACTGCTAGATAGCTCTGGATCATCCGGAGTGACTCACGCTTAATGTACATTGGCGTGCGGTGTGTTCGGTTCGGCATGTAGCGATATACCGAGGCACCGCAGGGTGAGGAAAATAGACTTTCATGGAAAGCAATAGTACATATGATGGTGAAGATGCCATGCAGCAGCAGCAGCAGCAGCAGACGATGACCGCGCCATCCGTTTTCCCCGCGTCTCCGCGTGTCTTTCTCTCATCACCAGTTCCGGAGAGAAAGAAAATCGTGAGACAGTGTTTCCATCAGCTGCGGTTTACTTCTGCGTACGTGGCATTCAATACAGGGACATGCACCCACCAACCGGCCGTCGTGATTTTAGATTGTAGATGCGACGGGATGCGACGGGATGCTACTCAATTCCGACGCGGGCGGGTTGCGTGTCAACTAGATCTTTGATATCAGTGCGGATCGAGGGCTTGCAGTTGCAGCAGGCAGTAGCACCGTATGTACATGCACCCCAGCCCTCCTCCCCCAGGTGATCCGTAATCCGCGAGGTTGCGGTGCCCTGCTGCTGCTGCTGCTGCTGCCGTGTTTCCAATGTATCTGATGCAGTTACATTTATCAGAGGCAAGCAAGACGGAGTACATGGCTCGATGGTGAGCTGAGCTGGTTTTGGATGGAGCCCACAGTTCGTTTAGCTAAGTATTAGACGGAGAGAGCGACGACAGGGCTTGGCACCACTTGGCGTTTTGGTTGGAGACGGACGGGGCAGATTAGGTTTTACGGAACGAGCGCGGCGAGAGCAGATTGCTGCATAAGCATAAGCTGCTAGTTTTTGTTTTACATCACGGAGGAAAAACGTGCAGGCAAAGCAGGTTTGTGCAGGTTTTCCAGGCTTTTTCTCCAGCGTCAGAGTCAAGTCAAGAAATTCAGAGGAGCCTGAGGAGGTGCAAAACGGAGCCGTATTGTCGCAAATTGCGTGGTTATGAGTGGTCGCTGGGCGGTAGCTTGGCCAGCTGGGGAGAGCGTCGAGAGCATCGAGGGCGTTTTCCCTGATCGCCAGCGATTATCCAGATTCAAAGAGAACCCCTAGGATGATCATGCTTAGGCATGCCGCGACGAGATGAAGAGGCTGCGGAACGGTCTGGATCGAAGATTTGGTGAGGCGATCGGCAGTGTCAGTGAGGGCTAGACTGCAAATGGACTGATCCGCCCCTCCTTTTTCCCTTTTTTCCTTTTCGCCCTCCCAAAGGGCTCCCTTTTTTCTCCCCTTTTCTTCCCCCCATTTCCGTTCCACCCCCCCTGCCAGCTGCGGGTTGGAGTAAAAACGTTACTGGCTAAGACTCGCTAGCACGCATAAGGCCCTCCGTCTGACTGGAACGGTCATTAGCCCTTTCGGTTGGAACACCGTCGGAACAAGGATCACTTGAGCCTCCGTTATCGATCATCTCGATGGAGGTACTGTAGAGCAAGAAAAAGAAAGGGCAGTGAAGAAAAAAGGTACCCACGACCGTTGCCTAGTGGCTGCAGTCCAGGGCTATTGTAATATGTATGACCCTCCCAGGGTTCAACATGATATGGCCTGGCCATCGAACACGGAGGGGCTGATCGCCCTTTAGATACGGGAGATCCGGCTCCAAGTGCCCGCCTGGCCCCAAATCGTACATAAGCAAGCCAATGTCCTCCCTTCCCCGGACAACATGTTCGCACGATCTCGGTGCATTGAGTCGCTAGCAGTATGTACGATGTGGTGAAAGGAGGCAAGCCTAGCAAGAACAGATTGGGCAAGATTTGCATGCGCACGCGGTCGTATTGCTCTTGCGTGCCCCATCTCGGAGAAAAGGGATGGGTCTGGTAGGCTTTTTTTTATCAGTATCGTGCCCGGTAGCGAGACTAGTCACCGTCAATCAGGTGAAGAGAATCAGGGAAAACCGGCCGGCAACTGCAGACGTGTACTCATTTACGCGTTTTTCGCCCCCCTAAGCAGGGCCTGATATCAGATGGCAGCGGGGGATCTAAGATCTGTTGGATGAAGTCTCCAACTATCCCCTTTCCCACCAGGCCACTCTCAGGCGACTAGTAGCGCTCCTGAAACTCAACTTCGATCCTCGATCACGATTCCCTCTGCCTAGAACGCATGTCCGGAGGGCTATGGCAAACAGATCGATCCAAATCTTGGTTTCCCATGCTCGGCCTTCATGTTCTGTTTGTTGTCTTCTTTTCCCGAGTCCCGATTGATCGGGGTGCTAGCTATGCTAGCAGAGCTATTGATAAGAGGGTGTTACCTGTAGATTGAATTACTGCACTCGTGAGAATCGGAATCGTGATGGTGGATTAAATAAGTCTACATGCATGGGAGCTGCTGAACGTGATGCCCCCCCATAAAGAGTCTGTACCCCCCGGCCTCACCTCCGAGGTTTGCTGTTTCTTCTATTTCTTCCATTGGTGATTCCAGCCTTCTTCCGAAATATCTCTCTCTTTCCATCTCTCTCCCTGTGGCCCATTCGCCGAGCGTAACGAAAAAACCCCGACATCGAGTCCCAAGACAGCAAAACGGTTGTCATTGTCATCTCCCGTACCGTACCAAAATAACGGACGAAACCCAGACGGACGCCCAAGAAACCCAGTTCCGTTTCTCGTCCCATTTCATCGACAACAGACAAGTGTCTTTGGTTGAAACGAGCACAAATCTCGGCAACTTCCAGTTTATTGGCATTACCCCGACCAGACCCGGACGGAAAACGGAGTTCAATCTCGAACCGTCGTCGCGTTTATCTCCTGCTACTCAGTCTCAGTTGCCAGACCATATTGTGCTGGACCAAAACCATTACCAATCCTGCTGCTGTGCATTCGGAATTCCATTGTAACTTCGCTGTGGTGTTTGTGTGCTCCGCTGTACCTACTCGCCCAGACTACTGCTGCAGCTCCGACCCAGGTCCTTGTCCGAGGGCGCGAGCCTTGTGCGTGTGTACCCCGTGTACTATTTTTTTCCCTCACAGTCTTGTCTCGGCTGTGAGTTGTCGCCATAAGCCACGCCATCCACCGTCAAATTAATGCAGAGCGCCCGAACTATCCAGTCACAGTCATCGAGCCCGACCGTCCCGTAATAGTAGTACAGTCACCAAGGTACCGTACCGATACCGTACCTACCGTACCCTCAGTACTACTGCGACGCCTGCAGTGCAGCGACCTAAACTACTTCTACTCTGCTGCGCCGGCCGGCTACTACTGGACAGTTTCGCACGAACTCTCCAATCCAGCTCTCTCTCCCTCACCTTCCCTTCCAAGGCAAAGCAACACAGACCAGGCGACTAGAGTCTTTTAGAGGCCAGAGACCAGCCAAAAGGAAAAAAGAGAGCCAAGACCTGGACCCTCTCTTCCACAGCTCTCGCTCTCTCTTCTCCTCCTGTTGCCCAGTGCCCAGTCCCAGAGCCCAGAGCCCAGCGCCCAGAGCCCAGAGCCCAGAGAGCCCCAGCAGCAGCGCTACGCACTACTACCCATCCACCAAACCTGGTCCCAGTGCGCTTGTCTTGTTTCGCAGGCCGACCCCACTTCTTACATGACATAGCTTTTCTGCCAGAGTCTGATGTTATATTACTTACTACTTCACTTATAACTCTGGTTTGTCCAATATCTCCATCCAGACTCCAGTCTTTGTTGGCATCTCGACTCAGCCCTTTTCCTCCCTATTATTACCTGACCGGGACCAGCAACCTTCAACCCCCCCAAGAAAATAGACCCTTCCGGAACGAATCCATCTACCCAACACTAGGCCAACCCTGCAATCAGTCGAGTTCGCATCTAGCCAAAACCACACTCCAAACCCAAGCTCCATTCCAGGGCTGCCTATTTCTAACGGCCACCCCCATCCACCCGCTGCATACTACCACATCTACATATACATAAGCCAGCAACCAGCCTCCCTCAACACCACCACCCAACCTATTTCTGGATCCTCACTGTCGTCCATATATAACATCCACTACCACGCTTTAGTCTACATTCACTGCCCAAGTGAATTCACCCAAAACTCTCTTCACATCAACGAAATGGCGACCAGACCACCCAAATCGCAATACTCCAGCTCCTCCTCCACCTCCTCGGCATCTTCCTACTCTTCATCCGACTCCGACCTGTCAGCTCCCTCACCCTTCCGGGCCAGCATGGACCCCATCTCCCGGCCCATCGCCTCTGTCGAGGTGCTGCGCTGCATGCGCTGCGCCCGATCGGTTGAGGCGACCAGCACTGACGACCCTGCCTCCACTGGAATGGTCCGCGTCGGGCACAACATCTACTACTGCGACCGGTGCGCCAAGATGGTGGGCTACAAATGAAGAGGCTCTTCTATCCAGCTTCTCAAACGTCCTGGAGCACACACGAGAGGCATCATGATGCATCTCAACCTAATCTACGTGACATTGTCACGGTAACCACTACCACCGCCCACAGAGCGCACACACCGAGTTCTTCGACGCTCGGAGGTTGACCCCCCGTCCACATCTTTGTTGTGCGGGGCAACCACTTCTGAAGACTCGCGCGACCGGCAATCCGGCGGTCACTAATCCCTGGATTTGCATCGCATCGCATCTTACCGCGAAGGCCAAAAAAAATAGCAGGCGTGCCGATGAGCCGCCCATTGGCATGGGACTCCCACACGTGGTGTTGCGAGAGCGAAGATGCAGTCTGAAGAAAGGCTCGCTGTGCTGTTTCATCGGAGGCAAGGCCATCCTGGCGTCTAGGCCTGTGTGGCCATCCCGAGTCTAGACCACGACTTCGGTTTCGCGAACATGCAGCACGGGTTGCCCACTGACAACCGAGGTGCCGATGTCCGGTGGCACGCAGACATGAGACGACCATTACTAAGATTTCGGCGATACCACTCAGCAATTATGGTTATGGGTATATCGGCACTCGATGGACCCCATTGTTGTCGCGCGACAACTTTCTAACGGGGCCCCAGCTGGGATGGAACGCCAGATCACGATGGGATTGGCATTGGCACCAGGGCCAAATGCGAATTGTCTCATTCTCGTCATGTCAAACACGGCGCGAGACGAGCATTTGCCGTGCCTGCCACCCACGGTCGCCCTCGACCTCTTTGCATCGGGCATTGGTTCGGTTCGGAATTGAAAGGGTGCAAATAGCGCCGCTGCCCAGGGATCACTGAAGGGGGGGCCAGCATCACATGAATCCGCAGTGCTGGGAGGCTTGGGCTGCCATTCGCCAATGAGTGCGTTGAAGGGATGGATACGCCCACGGCCGAACTCGAGCATCTCCACGTCACTAGTGCCAGCTCCGAGGCCAATCATGAATCGGTGGTGCCTTTTGGTGGCCGCGAAAAGCCTCACAGCCCCTCCACCACCCTCTGCCTATTTTAGGGCCGGCATTCCCCTGCCAGAAATTTGCGCCTCTGACGTCGAGCTGCTTTTCTGGCACCCCCCGGCATCCACCACGGTTGGCACCCAAACTCGCTAGTCGCTGCAGACTCGAGTGGGCTTTGGGCCTGATCTGGCATCGCCTACGGCTCACTGGACCTGAATGGTCTACTATCTCTTCTTTTTTAATTGTCCCTCCTGCTGGTGATTGGGTTTCGGACTTGGCAGGAAAATGGGTCCCTTTCTTGGTTATTGGGAGGCAGCATTTTACAAGGGGCGTTCTTTTTCGACGGATTGGGAATCATTTTTTCATGTTGAGCAGCGCTCAATCTCATGAGGACAGGGGGCAACGAACAGGAAGGCAACGACCGAGCTTAGCGAAACGTTTTTGGATTTTGAGACTTTTTTTTTTTACGATGGATACCCAAGTCTCTGTAACAACAAAACACATACAACAACCGATTTGAAATTTTATGTTATATTAGCCAATATGATTACCGATATATCAACACTGAGAAAGTGAAAACTTCTACCCATGTCTGACCTATATCCGATGTGTTATCCGACGTGATATTCGATGTGGTGTTCAAATTCAATATTGGGTCTGGGTCTTGGGTCCTGGTCTTGGGAGGGGCCCTCCATCTGTGTGCACGCGCCCTACCAACCGACCACCGACCACCTTTTGAACGAAAACCGCCGGCCCCATCCAGCGCAGATGGGTCCTGTCTGTTAGTGAAGCCGACCTTGCCAAGTCGTGCTCTGCTCTTGGCCTAGCCTGACCTGCAGCCTCCAGCATCGTCGACTTCGTATTCGACCAACCCTTGCCAGGTTTTGCTGTAGGCAAATGGATATAATGGATTTTCTACAACATCCCATGTCAAACACCAACGGGCTACTGCGTCTAATAATCAAGTAAACATAGAAACTGGAAAGATGACCCCATCGCCAATGATCTTGTCCCTTTCCCACCTGATAGGTATCGACCGGTCGGTGTGTAGTGGGGTCTGCTGGTCACCGCAGTCGGTCTGCCGTTGAATTGGACTTGGGGTGTGTGAGGCAGAGAGCTAGGAAAAGAAGAAGAAAAAATAGCAATGCTGGCTGGAGCTTGGGGGGGCCGATCAGGGTCCTCGTCGCTACGATCTGCACGTCGATGTCATAATGCCTCGCGGGAGCGATATTAAGGGATTGTGAAAGGACCCTGGATCAGCGGGACAACGAGAGCGCCATGCCAGCAGTCAGTTGGTTGTTGCGTGCGGCGGCGTTTTGCAAGCAAGGGTTGTTGTTTTTGTTTCTGTCTCTTTTTTTTTCCTTCTCCAGTGGTCGATCGTCGTTTTCTGGTTGGCTAGATGGTGGTCGGACTTGGGTGCTAATTGGTTCAATGTCCCCGTTCCGGTTCGACTAATAAACAACAACCTTGGCTGTTTTTCTTGGGCGGCCTTCAGGTTTCCGCTTCACCCACGGGGTCCCAAGCAGCTAACTAGCAGTAGCTGATGTATCTCTCTGCACGTCGACGCACATGCACACAAACAGACACATCTCCTTCCATTCTTACGTAGGGACAAGAGACTAAGGCACCTGACGGATGACCGAATACGGAATGAAGCTACGCAGGCCAGGGTCCTGTCTATGTGGGCATTGTCATCATAACCGCCTCGGCCGGAGGTGCTATATGGCTCGGTAGGTCATTGAAAGAGGCTAGCGTGTGCTCATGCGTACTCGATTCTACATGGCTTGCAGTGAAGATGTAATTTGGCGAAGAGCAAAAAGTTCGCCGCCGGCGTCCATGCTTCGTTATGCGCAGTGTTGGTAGCGAGCAAGCGTCCCCCACAAGGGTCCAAGGCCAGCAGCAGTGGTATGCGCCGCATTACGTTAGTTTAGCTTACCGACGACGACGACGACAAAGGACGACGACAATTGAGCGGGCACATTGACACAATCGGAGGGCGGTATGTAGGTATATTGAACCAGCGGAACGAGCAACGTTGCAATCGGAAGCAAAAAACGACAGCTTGATGAGATGAGAGATCGGCGGGAGGGCTACCCTTGGGCTCCGCCAGCTCCGCAGGGGAAGTGCGCGTACAAGGGGGCTTTCCCTGAGTAATGCTATGGTAACAATACAACATCATCGACTGGTTGGG
This sequence comes from Arthrinium phaeospermum, assembly GCA_006503535.1. Classification (NCBI taxonomy): domain Eukaryota; kingdom Fungi; phylum Ascomycota; class Sordariomycetes; order Amphisphaeriales; family Apiosporaceae; genus Arthrinium; species Arthrinium phaeospermum. Next base: position 1,585,542 of record QYRS01000001.1, on the reverse strand, counting down.
CAGGACCCCCTCCTCCTCCTCCTACCGACTCTGGGATCGGCATTCGTCAGGTACGAATGGGATGCGGAAGTTTATTTGGCTTCTTCTCGTCCCTCCCACTGACTAACCTCCGCATCTCCAGAGTATTGGACGGAGAAGGAGGTCGACGATTTGCGATACGATGCACAGCGCCAGTTTTCGAGGAGGGGGTTTAAGGGGGTCCCGTCCGCCTTCGATGACAGACAACGCGGGGAGATGATATCAGTTAGGTTAGTAGGGTGTGAGTGGTGGGTGGTGGGCGAGCGAGCCAGCAGCCAAAAAAGCGACGACGGGCGGCTGCTACAGTAGCAATTGGCCGGCGGGCCCCCTCCTATGACGGCGGTTGCATACACGCCTAATTGCCCGTCCCTCGGGCTGGCCAATCTGGGGGGGCCGCTTGGCAGCAGGTTTTCAGCACATGGCGCCGTTATGATTCGGTTCTGGTCACACTCTGGGACGCGCAATAGCATGATGCAGTGGGCTCGGATTTGCGGGACACACACGTTTATAGGTGGTGAATGGTGTACGTGTGGGAAAAGCCAGCCATTGGCAATTGGTATCAAGCAATCAAGGTGCTGACCAGGCTGGACTAGGCGGAGAGAAAATGGAGACCACCTAAGCTGACTGTCTACCCTTACTCCCTTGGGAACAATGAACACACATACTGAAAATCAACGTCAGTCGACTCGGCTTTGTCGGGTGCAAAGGTAGCGGACTAGCCGCGATCGATGCATTTAATCGAAACCCGAACGATCAGATTCACGGTTGCAGCGCTAGTTTGTTTTCACTGGATAATTCACCATCATTCAATCGCCAGCATCACCGCCCAGTCTCCTCTTCTTTGCCGTCGTCATGCGGCGGCGGGAGTGACAACATCGACGCGCAAACCTAAAGGGCGCAGGTCTCATTCAGGGTCCTGCTCCCCAGAAATCTTCGGCCACATAGCGGCGCACACCCTACCCTCTCTGCAACGTGAGATCAAGCTCAAGCCCAGCTCCGAGACCAGTCGGAGCAATTTGTCTCGTTCGTGGGTACAGTAAGTTGCCCGAAATAGGAACAGACACTCCAAACAATCACACCCTACTTGCCTACGCAGAATTAGAAAAAAAAAACAAGAGAGAGATGAGAAACACACTGCCAAACCCTACTAGCGCTTGCTACGTCATGCCGCTTCAGGGCGTCGTCCCACCCCACCGTCCCACCAATCGGAGCCCCAAGCGACGAGACCAGCCAAAGACACCAAACCAAAGCAGCTGTAGCCGGCAGGCATCCCGTGGCCTTGGGATTTCCGACGCCGTTAGTGAACCATTGCGACGGGTGGGCGACGTCGTCTGTCTACTAGGCCCGACCGATCATAATCCAGTCGTACTATCACGGTACTAATTTCGAAACCGAACTAAAAGCTGCCTCGCACGCATCGCATGCCACGAGGCCCCCCCGCTCCATCGGGCTTGTGTCAGCCGCGGCTGCATCTATCCTATCTCTCCCTCTCTTATCCAGCACTGGAGCTTGTTCCTGAATGATTGACGGTGCCCGGCTTCATTTCCCGCGTAGGCATGTTCCCGGTGACGAGGCGGAGCCAAAGCCGGTCGGGCTTGGGTGTTTCCGGGAAGCCGTTTTCGTGAAATGGGTCCGCCTCTGCTGGCGAACCTCACCTTTCGGGGAAGCGAAACACCGCTGATGTTATCTTTTTGCGCGGCCAGCCCCAGACACCAGCCACCGATACCCAGTTAGCCCATGCACTTGCCTTGGCATGCCTGCTCCGGAAGGGATTGCGAATAGCTTCGCATGCGCGTTCCCCCCGCCGGCGGGGCAGGTTTGACAGAGTCTCATCCCGTACCTGGTTCCTAGCGCTGCAACCATGGGCGACAGCAGCAAAGCAGGCAGCACGACGTCGTGTTTGTTCCTGGCCGGCTCCCCTAGCCTGCTGCTGGCCCCCACTGCCCACCTGCCAGGATGGATGGATGGAAAGACCCGACAAAAATGGAAAGGCGTGCGCTTCCTCTCTCCGTAATGGGTTATGTATGTTTACTTAGTCAGCGCGTTTGTCAGTTCATGGGGATCCCAGAGGGCAGAGAAATCTGTGTTCAGCCCAGATTGCGCAGGAGTGCTCGAGCTCCACGATTTGCACAACGGTGGAGGCCGAATAACTTGGAAGCTCGAAACGGTGCCCTCAGCCCCGAGTCAGTTCCTTGGGATCCACGGAGAGCGAAAAACGGTGATCTTTTTCTTTTTTTGCGTCCTCAGGCTCGGCTCCGTTTGGCTCCGGATTTTGGCAGTGACGGGAACTGATTGGATTGGTTGTTGGGCAATTGCCCACCTGTCAATCCCATCCAATGCGACCGTCCAATCCCATCGCGGTCCTGGCACTTCGAAACAACTGATCTTCACAAACCTCTCGATCAGAAAAGTTTAATTGAACAGCGGGACACCGCCTCGTGGAAGGAGAAGGGGGTAAAAAAGGAGTAGAATGTCGATCACCAAAGGAAAAAAAGAGGAAATGCCTGCGCCTGCGCCGGAGACACTGGATTCCGCCCCCGCGCCCAGCGCTGTCTCTTTTTGCCGGCAGGGTCACCCCAAGATCAGAAGGACAAATCCTCATCTCGCAAAACGATCTCTGACAGTGGGTGGGTATTGTCGACCCTACACCCACGGTAACCTTCACGAGATTGGTTCCTTCTCAGGGTGCGGCCGCACAGCTGAAGCTGAAATGCCGGCGATAACGAGCTGTCTGCGACTTGCGGGGGTGGCTGGGGGTTTCTTTTTGAGATGAGGCCATGTGGGTGATGCCGATGCGAGATGAAGTCACTTTACCACGTGCCCGGGTTGTTGATATAGCGGGTTTCAGCCCGGCCAGTATAGGGTTGCCGGGATCCAGCATCGTCCGCTGTCACGGTGTCGTTGGCTGCCATGGCTCGACGGCCTACCCGGTAAACCGTATCGACTGGTCGACCCCTAACCCCGGGAAAGCGATATCAGAGTCAAAATCGGTCAGCGTTAGTGTTGATTCCGAGACTGCTGATCTCAACCACTCCTCATTACGGCGGCCCCCGAGTATTCAGCACAACCCCCCTACACAACTGACTGTCGCTGGCCTGTCAATCCTGGGTCTGTCGCAGATGTCTGGTATTAGGCTACCGTATATGCAAGGACATAGTTCATGCATTGTTCTGGAAGGTTTGATTGTAATGTGACATGGCCATCACTAGTGCGCGACGGAAAGGAAGAAAGGAGAAGAGGGAGATCCATCGTTTGAACATCATTTTCTCAGACAACGCAGTATCCAACGTTGCCTGGACGCTCAGCTTCCCGGCAGAAGTCAACATAGCCGTATCGGGCCCCCTATCTCCATACAGATGGTTACCGTCGTGAACGGAAGTAAAGAACACCGTTTGATGACATTTACTGACTGTCCAACAACTAACAGCAAGCTCACTGTGCACCACGGTCATCGCGACGTTGGGCCATCCCCACTTCCTAGACGTGGCATGCCCAGGGGGCACATGTTGCATGGTGTGACTTCGGTTCCGATAGGGAGTTGACGGCTGGGCATCGATCTTCGCTCAACAAACGTAGGCCTGCGGTGAAGTTGTTGGAGAGGGATGTTCGGCTCACAAGTCCCTGTCCCAAGGGCAGTGATGTGCGTGCATGGTCGTTGAAGGACCTGGAATAGCACTGGCGTGATGGGATCAGCACAAAGGCTTGTCTGCCATTATCGCAACCTGGCTGTGCCCAGCGTCCAGTGGCTCGAGGCTCGGTTCTCGCTAGACGTGCTCGACCACGACGCTGATAGATGCATGCCGACATTGACTGGCGTGGACTAGGTATCACATATATTCTTTGTGAGGCAACAAAGTATGGTCAAGGTATAGTTCCCTGGATGAGCGAGTGACAGTGAATAGGGACGAGATCGAGGAATCGAGGAAGTATCAAAGTGCCACTTCGAGCCTGGGGTGTCGGTTACTTCGGTCAGCTTCCATCTACGAGGTAGTCTGCTCGTTCTGTGGCAACTGCCATCTTGGGAGACTCAGATCCGGATGTGCCTTCCTCAATACTCTTGAAGGGGCTGTTAGGCGACTCGCTTGTGATGCGCACCAAAATGCTACGGCTTATGACCGCCGTCAAATCCTGCAGTAAAGCGATCCTTCTCGAAATATGTGACTGCGATCGGTTGGTTTCCTGACTGCAGATCTTCATCGGCAAAATAGGGCGACTGGCATGGGGAGGTGAAGCGAAAAAGAACATTCAAGGACTCTCAATTTTGAATTCTTTGGAACCCTATAGTATAGTGGTGGCGGAGTTGGTGGCTCATTGGCGAATTCTCAAGGCCGGATTGCGCCCAAAACCCCTATTCTGTCCGATTGGTCGTTGTTACGACCAAAAAGACGGCATATACGAATAGTGCTTTTGGGCCGTCAAACTCATTTGCTTGAAGTCCTATTGACCCCCGTCACTTCATTTTAGTCTCACAAATCATGCATAACTAGCCTATCATATCTTGCTTATTTTGAAAGCATCGAGGCAGAGGCTGACGTTGGAACACAATGTACGGGACACCGGATTACCGTCCCATCCGGTTACACGAAGCGGGAATATGGAGGTGAGATAGATGAGCGATGATGAAGGGGAGTGTCACTATTGCAACATTTCTCTACTCATGATGACTGGTCGGTACCTAAAGTAAGCACAGCTATATAATCCGGCTTCGAGCCGTGCGACCAATCAGAAGCCAAAGCGGTTTGCGCCAGATACTTCTGGCTGTATGCTGTAAGAGCCAACGACCTGCTTCGATTCGCAAGTATTGCTCCTACCAGGCAGGCAACCTTTTCCCTTGTCGATATCTGGCTGCCTAGATGGGATTGCCACTATTCGGGATCCTGCATACCAGCACATCGTTGGACGGTGGAATATAGTGAGCTGACATCAGAAAACTCCCCTTCTCATCCATCAGCGCCGGATGCAAGTGCGCGTCATAGAATAGATTGAGACGACAAACCGCTGCGCTGCCCGTCTACTCCATAACCGCGATTCGTTGCACAAACGAGCTGGTGGTCGGTATACCTCCATCATGACTGTTGACAGCACCAGCATCACCAGCTTCTGTGGATTATCGTCCACTCTCTTCGGTCTTCCTGCGTTTCCTCTGCCGCTCGGTACTTTTGTATCTTGAGTCTGGCCCCTGGAGGACTTGGGAAAGTCTAGTGTATTGCTCCGCTGGAAGGTTTAGATAGGCATATACGAATACACACCACTTAGACATCATGGCCATAACCAACGGCGGGATGGCCTTTGACGACAGAGTAAGCTCATGGTCCTGCATACGACCAGCCCTACATTGCCGGGTCTAATTTGGGCAGCAAGCCATTTGCGCAGCACAGCTGCGTTTGGAGCAACCAATAAAAGGAGTCTGTTTGCAAGGTGGCTCAAACTAAAGCCGTGAGGCTTGGTCTTAGCTCCGCGAACTTCAACTTCCGGATGACGCAGGACGTCTCGTCCTCCTATGAGGATCAAGAAGCTGCAAAAGATGAGGGCGGCGATGATGCTGCTGATGGTGGTGGTGGTGTATGGCAGGGGAAAAGGGGCTGGGGGCGATGCTTATTCTTGCCGATGTGCAGCGTCACCTGGAGGAGGATGGATGTAATGATAGCGAGGCCTGAGATGGACAGAAGGCATCCAGACCGGAAAGTTCAAGTATATAAAGCCTGGCGATGGACAAATGTTTTTCTTCTCATCCATCATCATCAACTCACCAGACTCACTCAACTCACCAAACACCAAACCACTCAACTCCTCAACTTTTCCAATCAAACCCAGTATCTTCACACTTCTATTCAAGATGCAGTTCACCACCGTCTCCGTCATCGCCTTCCTCGCCGCCGGCGCCCTCGCCATGCCCAACCAGGCGGCCGGCGAGCAAGCCGTCAAGGCGCGCTGTGAGGCCAACCTGCCCGCCTGCAACGGCGGCCACGTCGTCGGCCAGACCAACTGCCGCTGCCAAGGCCAGGTCGAGACCTGCGACCTCTGGTCCTGCCCCGGAGGCGGCAACCCCAACACCGCCGTGAGTACCTCCTCTTCGACACAAATATAAAGACAGTCACTAACTCATAGCTTGTATTTCAGATGGTCTGTGGCCAGCAGGGCAGCGGATGCGTGTGGGTCTAGGTGCCGAGGAGCATGCCATCATCCCTTCTCGCTGCTCGCCTCTCCTCACGTCGTGAGCTCGCAGGAGGGTTGGTTTCAGTTCATGGGGCATTTGGGAAAGACTTGGTGGCCACAAGCCGTTTCCTAATATGCTAGCACACTTCTTGTCTTCGTTTTACACTTTGTCTTGGGGGGTTCTTACCAACGTATCTGTCTACCTGTAGACGAGATACTCAGTCACTCTTTCAAAAATAGAAAATTTGCGGGATATACTGCTGGGATATGCTCAGTATGCTCTGAAAAGCATATGCGTCTCGGTGACTAGTATGTGACAGTGAAATAGCTGAGACAAAAGTAAAGCGGGACTTCCAATGAGATGCGCAGAGCCGGACTTGGACTGACTGCACAGAATATAGTCCCCCAAAACAGCTATTCCTTTCACATACGACCATATCCTGCTGAATACTAGGGATCCCGTCCGCTCTCCCATATATAAGCAGCAGAGAGCCGAATTAGTACTAGGGTCGGTGACGACCTGGGAATCCTCGGTGTTGTATGTTTTTCTTTTTTCTTTTTCCTATCTATCTCGAAGATCTTTCCGCCTCCCCGGTGTTGTGACGGAAGAAGCCTTTGTTGACAGGGAGGGTCTGGTTCGCTGCACAGCCCGGAATGCTTCCTGAGCAGCCGGATAGCTGGAGATCTCTACAGAGATGGGAAGTGTGCGACCCCATCAAGGCAGGCTGTGGGTCATAAGGCTCCGCTCGCTCTGTGTGGGACACTTGAACGATATATCAAGTTCAAGCTACTCTGATATGATACGCCTATCTATACCTCGGTCCTACCTTGGGGGGTATCCCATTGAAGAGGACTGTAGGCCAACGGGTCGTATAGAGGCATGGGTCATCCCATTGCCCCTCAACACTTTAGGGGAAAGAGAAGTGTATGCATGGGAGGCATTGAGCTGAACGATCTGGTCGAACATGGGTACTTATCCGTATAGTTCTGCATTCATCATGGTCTACATGGGCCGTAGAGTATGCTTAAATTTGGGCATTAAAGACATGTCTAATTCCATTGGTACCCGCACCCATGTTATCCCAACTCTAGAGTCCGAGTCTGCCAAAACGTACAAGGACAGCGACAAAGAGCAGCGATTATCGATCAAGATACTGTTCAATTCCTATGGAAGATGAAGAGCTGGGCTCCGAGATACGAAAAAAAAATGAGCCTGAGTAATATGCGAGGGAGAAAGTCGGCAGGTAATACCAAAAGAGCTCTGATAGATGTCATGCATCATAGTGAATCTCATATTCGCGAGAAAGGAAAAGAGCAAGAGCAACGGCCCTATAAGGCATGTAGGAGTTCTGTGAGACAGTGGGGGTTTTGGGTACAGTCATTGTATTAGCTGCATCTCTATGCCACTGCCTTTCAGCTGTGCAACGAAGACTTCCAAATATGACCGAACTCAAAGGCACACTTGTTTTCTCTGAAACTGCAGCTACATCAGCATGATAGCGTTTTTATACCATCGTACTTAGGCTACGATTGCCTATGAGTAGCAGAGACCGCGTAGTTCCAATTCTCTTTCTACGTGCTCAAGATGCAACCGCCTTGCATTCTTTTTTGTGCCAAACTTACTATTGGTTTGATATCAACCCAGGCCCTTCACTATTATCCAATGTAGGAGCCAGCGCTTCCCTTCGATGTAAGAGACCACTCTCTCTTTAAGATAGTTTGGCTTGTTCCCGAGAATTACTCGCATGTGAAGTTCAGGTGAGTAATGGGGCCCGGGCTTCAACTCAACCTGATTCTCTTTGCTTGAGCATCTCGAAGGATGAGATTACGGACAAGCGTCACTATCAGCCAGCAAACGCGTATCGCCAGCTGTTACGCGTGGCGACGGCCGTGGTACCTATCCAATCGGATACATTGTCCCATATCACTCTGAGATCTCGTAACGTTGAAAGACTGCTTGCTGTGAGTGCTATCAGGAGAAACGCGGTTACGGCTTCCGCCCGAAGAAAGCACGCAGTAGATACTGAGCTTGTGAGTGTTATCTTATAGAAACTTGAGTTTTACTCACTTAAAGACCACCACTAGATAAACGACGCTCTGCCTGGACTCTCTGCCTGGACTCTCTGCCTGTTACGGCTTGGTGATCTCGGGACACTACATGGTACGAAGGTGCATCACCTGTCGTGAGTACAAAAGTTGAGGCCGGCATTGCATATGATGAGAGTTATAATCTAGAAGTTTCATTGGCCAAGCAGGCAAGACTAAATCCATATCTCGAGAACAGTCGTCGCTGATTGTCAGACCTCTCGATGGCCAGGCGTGTCCAGCCCATTGACCACCGGGAGGAGACGCTTGCGGGACGATGAAGCGATTGCCACGTGGATTTAACAAGAGCCCTTGGCTTCAAGAATCCGTCCATGATTATCCAATACATTCAGTTTCCATTAGTCATGTTGCGAGAGAGCCTACGAAAACGTTGGATAATTCCACCCGAAATACTCGGTTCAATTGAGGTAACACATTGGCTCTTGACCAAGTACGTAACAGACTACTAATACAAAGCGGCTTTTAACTGTCTATCTCAATTGCCTTGGGTCTGATCCCATTCTAACTCACTACTTTGGTAGGCCAAGGGAAAGGCGATATTGAATCTTGTTTGTGTGCGTCTGTGTGGGGGCGGGGAACCACCCACCAACTCAACCTCAAGTCACACCCTCCTTTTTGACCCAAGAGCATCACCTCTACGTGGCAATCCGTGTGAAAACAGTTCACCCCCAAATTGAGACTGAATGGGATAAAGTAATGAAGAGGAGAAGGAAGAAGACAGGATGGGATGAGGCCATGTCTCTCGTTCCCAGCCCTTCAATGAACCGCATGCTTTGATGAGAGCAGACCTCAGCTACTTCATACCTAGAGGCACTCTGGCAGAGGCACATAACGATGCGTTACTTGTAAGGTAGCCTGGACATATAAATGCATTTGGCAGATGCAGTATAGTCGACCGAAGCTTGGAAAGAATTGGCGGGCAGCAGACAACTTGGAGCTCACGAATGGCATCACTCGGGACGACATCACATGGAACTGCAAGTGAATTGGGAAGGGTGTTACTGCTGTTCTCTCTATTTTCGCCAAACCAAAGTACGCCGATACCGTCGTTACCATCACATGCATTGACCCAAGACACACAAAACCCCTGTGCAGCTAGCTTTCGTTCAAGTTTTTTGGTTCATTTCACATTTCGGAATCCTAGACTTCCTAGACGACGAATTGACAATGAACACAGGTCCTTTTCTCCTGAAGCCGGTGAACCCAATCCCCAACCCCTGTCGATGTGAACCAGGCTCTTTTGTCTGTTATCCACCCCGGGGAACCGTGGAGGCCCCCAAGGGGTGTTGCTGACAAAGAGGTAAAAGATGTCGATGAATGTCTTTCCCATGCCCTTCACGCCAGATCTAGTTTGCGAAGGTGACTCTCGTTTTGGTGATGTGTGATTTGTGGATATTGCCCTTACCCCCCGAAAATGCAAGAAGTACGAAGAACAAACAAGTTGTCAGACAACGAGAAATTAGTAACCGAAGTTCGTGAGAGCCTCGGCAGTCTTGTTGTCGACCTTGGCGTTCTTCTTGGCCTCGGTCAGTTGACGCTGGGCAAGCTTCTTGCGCTCGTAGTAAGCGGCGGACTTGGCCTTGCGGCGCTCCTCGAGTCTGTGTATCACCAAAGTCAGTTAAATGTCCCTCGTAGCAAGAGGGTAGCCCGAAAGCCACCGGTAGAACAACATACCTCTCAACAACGTCCTTGTACTTCCAGCCGTTCTCGTGGCTGAGACGACCGACAAGGCAGTACTTGCGGCCGGGCTGCAGGCGCAGGACACGCAGAGCCTGGGGAACGACCATCTTCTTCTGGAGGTCGTAGGGAGGAGGGACACCCTCGAAGACCTTGAGTCTCTGGAGGGCGGCGGCACCGCGGGCGGTCTTGTGGGGAATCATGCCACGGACGGCCTTGTAGAAGATACGAGACGGGGCGCGGAAGTGGAAGGGACCACCACGGGTAGGGTTGTATCGCGTCATCTTGCGGAGGTAGGCGGCGTACTTGACTGTAGCAGGATTTGGGTCAGTTTCAAGAACTTGTGTTCAATTCGTAGATGTCCCTCCACTCGACAGACTGTGTGCCATTGGCCGTGATCGTAGCAAAGTGTGTATCTCCTCCATACACCAACTACGCATGACCCGCGGCCAATCGAGGGGGGCCATCAGAGGATGGTTGGGAAGGCTGATAGACGTACGCTTGGCGCGGAAGAACTCTCCGGAGATGTTGAGGGCCTCGCAGCGGACGACAACAATCTTCTGACCGCTCAGAAGCTGCTTGGCGACAATCGAGGCCAGACGGCCAAGGAGATGGCCCTTGCCATCAATGACGACCTGTAAAAGTAAAGCATGTCAGTGGACTATCCTGTCTCGCCCAGGTGTTCATCTGCTTGGCCCCGTATCGCGATCATCCTCCTCTTGCTCCGTGATTTTTCGTCGTGATTCGATAATTGTGTGGCGCGGTCGATATCCAGCCCCGACCCGTCTCGCATCCGTGTTCCCATCCAATTCGTGTCGATTGCAGTCTTCGCATTGCAGGCCCGATCGCGACATAGAGGCCAAGCGTAGAGGGATTGATAGGGGAGAGGTAACTTACGACAGACTCGAAGGACGACATCTTTTCCGATCGGGTATGTGGGATTTATGGAAAGAATAGAAAGAAAAGAGGAATCTGCTCGCAGTGCACACTTCGTAGAAAGATAGTGATCCTTTCCAGAAGCCTGTGTCTTACCTTGAGAGCCGGGAAGTGTTATTCCTCGCTGGGCGATGTGGTTGCCGTAATGTTCACCTTGGAGAAGTGATTTGTTGATGGTCGCAACTAGACAATATCAAATGTGCGTAGAATTTTTGGAGCGGTCCTGTTGGCAGGCTGGGGCAAGTGCGCAGGCAAAGATGAGCTAAGCCGGTTGGGGGTTGGTGGGGCTGGATCGCGGTCCCAGGCCACACAATGCCACACTCTAGGGTTTTTGACCTACAGGCTTTGCGCCGACAGTGCAAGAAGTGTGTGCAGCGCGATAAGGCGATAAGAGACAGAGCGATTGATAAGCCACCAGCAAGAACAATGGAAGGTGGGAGGTGGGGCAGATCAGTCATCAATTCAATTGACAATGATTCCATGGATCTACATTGCACCTGCGACTACGACCATCAAGGACGGTAGTTCTTCTCATAGCCCTGTCGGTCACTATATCGATGCACATACAAAGCGACTTCGTAGTAATGGATGGAGGTTTGTACACTGCAATTTGTGCATCTGCTTGCAGTTCTTTACTCAGCAATTCCATCCATTCACAAATTGTCAATTCGTATAGCTTTTGTTGTATTGCAGCAGTAGTTAGAGGACACCCATTCTTTGTGTGCTATATAATCTCATACATGTACCCTTTAATATCTTAGATTGGTGTCAGATTGCATTCTGATCAGATCTCACCACCTAAAGTTGAAGCGGGGACTATTGTAGTGTACAGTACAACATAAAACATTGTGGCACATCCCATGCTGGCACTGCCGCCCCCTCTCCATTTAGTCGCCAAAAACATGGTCCATCTAGGCCCTGATCGAGGACGAAGATCGTAATGAGCAAACAATATCACCAGGCCGTGACCCATGTCACATGAACGCAAAGTAGCCGGGTAGGAGGAATGGTTCTCATATCTCTCCTTCTAGTGTCCTGTTCTGGTCGCAGGCGCAGTAATACAACATTCTATAACATACACCTGCAGCCCTGACCTGCCTTACCAGTTGGACTTCGCCGCGCCCTCTGGAAGGTGGTCATCAATACCCTTTAGTACGTCATGCACCTGATTGACCAGCTGTTTCCTCCTGGCACGAACATCCGGATCACCACCCGTGTCCACTCCATCCAACTCCAGCAGCACCTGCTGCATGATGCTTTCGCTGAGTTTCCGGTGCTCATCGATGCACTTCTTGGGGTCACTGGGAGGGTTGGCGGAGAACTCAACACACAGCGGCAGGAACTTGGTGCTGAAGTGCGAGTTGATGGAATCAAGCTTCTCCATAGGCCCCGCGGGCACGGCCGGAGAGGATACCCGGCTCGGGATCTTGGATCCGTCGGCAGACGATCTTCTCTCTGCCTCGGCCGAGTTCGGTACTTCCAAATTGCTGTCGCGGGGGCTCTTGTTCTTCTTCTTCTTGCCGCCCTTCTTGGACTTCTTGGATTTCCTGGGCTTCTGTTCGTCACGGGGGTCCGTGACAACGACTTCCTCGGAGGAGTCGTCGGAGTCGTCATCCGACTCGTTGCCCTCGGGAAGCACGACAAGAATCTCGCTATTGTTCTTGACGCCGTACTCCCGCACGGGGACAGGGTGGCCGGGGTCCACCTTGAGATTCCTTCCCTTGTAGAGCATCTTGATTCTATGGCTGCGCTGCTCGCTGATCTTCATGAGCCATGCAACGCGCTCCCGAACATCGTGCACATATAGCTTTCCATCTCCGATCGAGTAGGCGGGGAAGTGGACGGGGTAGGTGACGCCCTTGTTCTTGATTAAAAGTATATCATCCTCGATATCTGCACTGGCCGGTGGGTTTCGGCCGTGAGGGTCGTAGGCCCGCTGCGGCGAGCGGAGCGAGTGCTCCAGGTCTTCTGATGTGATGTAGCTGAAGTCGTCTTCGGTGACGCGAGGAACGCCGTCGGTGTTCTGTGAAGCGAAAGGCGAAAGCCCATCTCGGCCCAACGGCCAACCAGGGAGTCGCGACATGCCGATCGGTATCGCCAAAGCGGCGCAGGCGAGGGTAGAATATAGGACAGTAGGTGATATGCCCTGAGCGGCGATATATTCGTTGGAGCCGGCGAGTGCTTCCGAAAACTGACTGATGGTAGCGTCGACGTAGGTCGCTAAGGACGGGGGCAACAATTGGGTCAGGTTCTGGAAGGCACCAGATGATGCCAGGATTGTCTGAGATGAAGCCACCTTGACGTGGGATCGGGATGTCCTCGCGGGGACAATCCCAAATGGAAATAAATAGAGGGGTTCGGTGGTTTTGAGAAAGATGTGAGGAGGGGAGCAATCCGGTGAGGTGCGGCGCTGCTTAGTCTGATGATGACGGCGGACCGTCTGCCGTGGGGCCGTCTAGTCTCGTCTCAGATCCCAGTTTTTTGGTGATGATACAAGGCCCAAGCCGTGTCCTGCGCAGTGTGCCCGGGGGCGCGGAATATCGTCGCTGTAACTCGTCGCCCTTCTTTCAGGATATCGTGGGGCGGGCCGACAATTGCTGGGAGATCGGCAAAGCCCTGGGCGCTCAGCCGAATGGGACTTCCTGGTGCTTTATTTCTTTCCTCGGTTGCTGGACGTTCGGTAAAATGGTTCGAGGTCGACCAAGGGATGCAGCGGTTGATGTGTTGTCAGAGCTGCAAGGCAAGTCAGCTGCTGCCTCTAAATAAAACCCAAACGAGCGCCCAGCAGCGAATAGTGCAGCTGTTGGTCATAGAACTCCGCAAAGGCGATCAGGCCAAGTTCATCGCAGCTAGGTTTGCTAATTGGCCAGGCAGAGGCTATTGTTCCACAGTAGTGGTCCAACAGTTCACAAACAGTTACGAGAGCAGGCAGGCTGACGAGTGAGGTGGGTTGCAAAAGCAAGATAGCATGACACACCGCAATGTTTGGCGTCTTGTCGTATAATGGCATGGAACGTACTTACATAAATGTTAGCATACAAGTATCGGTAAGGCGCAGGTTACTTGGTAATCGGTTAAAAGCAGATATTTTGGAGTCGAAGTCGGCTTCAAGAACTTTTTTTTTCTCTGACGGGAAGATTAGGGAAGACGAATCTGATAATGGGCACCTCGAGAGTTGAAGCCACATGTCGGATTGCCAGCTACTTGGTACCTCTGAACTTTTAATTGATGCGACCCAAGAACCCGGCCCTTCGTATCGATAAAGGACAAAGAACGTCTGGGCCTTTTCGTCGATCGCCCTCGGCTGCACTTGTCGCAAAAAGCTCTTGCATCGAATCCTTCTGACTGCAAGTGCAAATATCTGGGGTTGCCTACGAAGCGCTTGATTGCATTGAGAAGAGCGACCCGGATCTATGGCAGTGCTTCCTTGTTGGACGGTGATACTGTATCTGGGCGGGAGGTGGCAGGCAAACGAATGAAACAAGGATTCGATCTGCACCCTCTTTCCGTTGGACCCCTAGGGTCTTAACGCTTCCATCTAGCTGGGAATGCCGTATTGGTGGCTCGATCGCACAGCAGACATTTGCGCCCAGGAAAAAAAAAATCAGAAAGACTTGCTGATCGGGCTTGATGATATTACCTCGAAGCGCGTAACCTACCTGCCTACAAAGTTGTGAAATGAGAGATCAAACCACGGAATCTTTGATGATAACATAAGGATACACCATCTGGCAGATGACGGCCGGCACTTGTACGGCACATTGCCGTGCACGAATCTCTTGTAGCATATTGCTTTTCTTGATATAAGCTGCCACCGCTGCTGCCACATGGCGTGATGGCGCGAGCACCCCGACATTGCCTTGCCACGAAGATCAGTCCTTTATCGCAGACAATGCTTCCCCTCTGAATGGCGTCATCCCGCCTTTCGGCCAGGGGCGGCATTGTTGAACTCGGGCAATTACCAGCGCGACTAATGGTCCCCAAGATACGGTTTGAGTTTGACGCGAGATCGATCACCATTAGCAACGTGCTGGTTGCGCCTGAATTTTGATTCTCAAAGCATCTCACGTCAGCTCCAGGGTTTCGCGATTCTCAAGGGAACATCGATGGGAAACAAGCGACTGGAAGCATCCAGCAGTGTCGCGCTGCGCTACTGCGCTGAGAAGCGCAATAAGCTGCACCCATGTAATCAAACCCCCGGCAGGTCTTCAATCGATTGATCTGATTTGTGGCTTGGACGCCGAACCTCCCGCTTTCGCCTTGCGCCATTGGCCTGACAAATCACGAACTGCCTGATTCGTAGTAGAGGCGGCCGCCCTGCCCTCCCTCTGGACTGCAGTCTCTGACGTCGATTATAAGAAAGGCCCGCTGGGGCTGCAAAACTGCCCCTCCGTCTCGAGGAACCCCACTTGGCCAGCCGCCTGTGACACCACGTACCTCCAGAACAAGAAAACGCCGCCCATTTCATATATGTAGGAGAGAGAGCCATTCATTCCTTTGCCTTGACGAACTACACCACATGTCTCTATCTTTCATCCGTCGATTCTTTTCATCACCAGTCACAGCCGAAGCCATGTCTGCCGCTACTCAGAAGGCCCAGTCCATCATTGACGGAAACGCCGTTGGTACGTACATAAGTCTTCGCAGCCGCAACCCGATCGCTCTCTCTTTCCCCGCCACGAAGTCGCAAAGCGCAAAGCGGTCGCATCCAACCCTGCACCGCTGCTCGCGATGGCGCAAACCCCATAGCCTTCTGGCTTCCAGTCTACATAAGTCCGCCTGTACTAACGTTTCTTGCTCCTCTCAGCGGTGTTCTCCAAGTCGTACTGCCCCTACTGCAACCAGACCAAGAAGCTCCTCAAGGACAACAACGCCGAGTTCTACGCCCTCGAGCTCGACAACGAGGAAGATGGCTCCGCCATCCAGGACGCCCTCGAGAAGCTGACCGGCCAGCGCACGGTCCCCAACGTCTTCATCGGCCAGAAGCACATTGGCGGCAACAGCGACCTCCAGGCCAAGGCCAAGGATCTCAAGTCGCTGCTGTCCAGCGTCGGCGCCCTCAAGCAATAGATGCGATAGAAACACCAAGGGCTGCTATCTTACAGAGTTATTACATGCTCAGGTTGCCTACGCACTCGTGGCGTTTGCGCCCGATGTAGCCAAATGTCATTCCTTGTCGCATACACCGATTCGAATTGCATACCCACAGCCTTGCGGTCCTGATAGACTACACGAATACTAGAGATACACCAATCCCTTAAAAGACATCTTGCGCGTTTTTTGTGACCATATGCGAAGCGCATATACAATGGTGAACCTTGAGCTGACCAACTGAGTATTCGCTCAAATTAACAGTTCGCATGATATATGATAGTACATGAACATTTCCAAACCTACCTCTGTAATGTAGAAACTAACCCAGCCAGCGTTCCGCCACAAGCCTTATATCGCCTCGATCGCCCCCCTGCCTACGCCCCTCCTCCCCATATCAAACTCCCCTCCCCTCAAATCAGACCCCCTCCTCTTCTTCCAGTCCCCCGGCCTCCCGGTGAACATCGCCCCCTGATCCCACCCCGAATTCGTCGCCGTCGCGTTGGCCGACCCATGGCTCTCGAAGGTCGGGGTGACCTGGACGTCCCCGCCGCCGGCCAGCACCCGGTTGTGCAGCACGCGCCGGAACAGCTCCAAGCTGGCCGCGGGCTGGTAGTACGGCACAATGTGCCCGGCCTCATAGACGCGCGTGAAGGATAGCCCACCGTACTGCCGCGTGTCGCCGTACGTCTTGTTACCGTTGTTATTGTCGCCGGCGAGGGTGAAGGGCGCGTACCCCGCTTTGGCGAACGACGTTGCGTTGGGCCATTGCAGCGCCAGGGAGACGGCTTCGCCGCCGACCCAGTTGCAGATGAAGTCCTGTTTTTGTGTATTAGCCCACCAGTCTTTCGGTCTTCCATTCTCTATCGCCTAAGAGTAGTGAATGGGCTCATCGGAAGTAACTCACAGCGTCGCCGTAGATCAAAGCCACCCGCACCCCCTTCTCCAAGATCCACTCGAGGTCGTGGAACGTGGTATCCCGGACCTGGTCGCCCTGGAGCCCGAAGGCGAGGTTGACGCCGATGTTGAAGTTGGTCGTGTAGTTGAGGTCGACGCCCAGGGCGTCCTGGACGCGCGCCGTGTTGAGGTAGTCCATCCAGTAGGTGGGCGGGATGTCCGCGTTGGCCTTGGCCCGGATGTCGTAGTTGTCGCGCCCGCCCAGCTGCGCGAAGAGGCTCACCACCAGGTTTTGGCACATAAAGTGCGCGCTGGCGCAGAGCGTCACGCCCTGCGGGGTGCTGTGGCCGAGCAGGATGCAGTTGTCGATGGCGGACTTGCAGCCGCCTGTAGATATTGGAAAGATGGCCGTATTAGCTGGTATTCGCAGGCCGGTTCGAAGGGGCGGTAGAGGGGGCTAGGAGACACGTTAGATACTCACCTGGAAATTCCAAGTTCAACTTCATCGCGTTGTAGGTGAAGTCGTCGACCGAGATGCCGTACGTGTTATTGCGCGCGAACTCGGGCAGGAGGGGATACTGGATCCGCGGCGAGATGAGTCCGTTGATGATGCCGAGCGACTCCATCTCGAGCTGTACCCCGCGGCCGCCAGTAATGGTCCCGTTCCGGATGCGCTCGTTCTGCTCGTAGAAGTGGCGGTAGAACCCGGGGCCCCAGTGGCCGCCGTAGCTTTCGGTCCAGAGGTGGAAGCGGCGCGACTTGACCGTGGGGTCCAGGCGCGGGAGGGTGCCGAAGAAGGCCTGCATCACCTCCCAGGCCGTCACCGCCGCCAATGCCGTCGTATCGGTGCCATAGTCGTCCTGGATCCCGCTGAAGCGGCCGGTCGGGTTCGAGGAGTTGGTGGCGACCCCGGTGTTGTTGTCGTAGGTGCCATGTATCTTGTTTTGGTACGAGAAGCCGACGCCGACCGGCTGCGAGAGGAAGAGCATGTTGCTCTCCTCAGTCCAGGAGTAGGGGTTCAAGACCGATGTACCATTTGCGGTGACATTGCAAGGGCCGATGGCTGGTAGGTGAGTCAGTTGAGTAACACTTGACAACAAGCCACCATACCTCTGCTTACCTGAGAAGAGAGAGATAAGGGAGTCGGAGCCAGGGCCTCCGTTAAGCCATAGCGTAATGGGGGCTTTATCGGGGTTCTTCCTCGCCTCAAAGAACCAAAAGAACATATGGGTGCTTTCGTCCAGGTCGACATACCCAGAATAGGACTTGACGCCCGGCGTTGTCTCGCAGACACCCTCTGAGCCTGGCTCCTTGTATCTGACTGTCACATTGTTTGGTGTTGTGATTGTCTTGACCCCCTCAGGGCTGGCTGGGAGTTGCCTCCTGAGCAGCTGCTCTATGGGATGAGGCAAAGGCTCGGCAGCAACATTGGGGATCAAGGGAAGCAGCAACAGCAGAGATGCCGCTGCCCTCAGGAGGAACTGATGCATGTTTGACTTGGATTTTCGACGAATGTGTGTTGTTTAGATTTTGTTGATGTTACACTTTTGTTAAACCAACAACTCCTGGTGTGGCCTACTTATACTTATAGCTATGAGAAGGCACGAATTCCACAGCCACGATTGCTGGAATCATCCCCAGAACAGATCTCACAACAAATTCATCGCTATGACGATACCCCAGCTTCTCTTGTACGGAGTTGCGTGTACGCCGTAAAAGGAGTCGCCGAAAGCAAAGACTGCATGGTGCCAAGACACTGCACACCAACGTTTATTTGTCGAAACCGTTATGCATTTGCTTACGCAAAATGATCGACACTTGCAAGCAGTTAAGCTGAAAAACTGTGATGGGTAAGTGAGATCATAGAGCTGACGTTAGCCGGCCTCGGCAATCAAACCCAAAGGGGAAATAGTAAGTATCTACAGCACCCGCAGACAAATCAAGGAAGATCCCCAATCTGCAAATGGTTCGGGACCGTTATTTGGAGATCAGCAAGTTGAAGTTGGCCACATATTATCATCATGGTTGTAAGGACTAGACGCTCAGCCATGTGACCACTGTCTAAGATGGTTATGTTCACAGAAATAAAAACAAGGACTGGGGATGATCCAAACTTCCTACTTCATCCAAACTGGATAGAGAATATTAAGGCTGGAACTGTGAAAATTTGAAGAAAGGGATGCCCAACACAATGTTTAGTCCTACTTCTTGGAGAACCTGGTCAACGTTTGTGACAGTCTTTCCAGTTGGAAAACCATGGATATGGATTTCTTGCTGTAGAAGATTAATGCAGTATGGTCTTTCAATACTCGTCGTGGCGTCCCTTGGGTGGCATATTGATACATTTATCACCAAAATCTTCCCAGATGTTTCCCTTTTCCTCCCACTTGAGTGAATTTGTGTTTGTTAGTTGTAAAGACAATCAGAGTAGCACTCGGCTGCACTTCACTTTGCATGCAGTTGGTTAATGCTCAATCTCGTGTCCTCTGCATTTGTCTTGCAATGTTGCCAGACGTGATTGATGAGATTTCAGCTGAATGTATTGCCCTTATGTAGTCACAAGAATGTACATCAGGTGTGAGAGGATTATGCCCCGTAGACTCACTGTCTAGTGACTGGTTCTACCTATTATACGGGGCAGTTATTGGGACGGCGCCCTGTATTTTCGGCACTGAGAGCAGCTTCCGGTGTGCATTACGGGGCAGTCATCGGGACGGAGCCTTATACTTTCGGCACTGAGAGCAGCTTGCGGTGTGCATTACAAGGCAGCAATAGGGACGGAGCCCCGTACTTTCGGTACCGGATAGCAGCTCCCGGTGCGTATTACAGGGCAGCAATAGGAACAGAGCCCCGTACTTTCGGTACCGGGTAACAGCTCCAGGTGCGTATTACAGGGCAGCAATAGGGACGGAGCCCCGTACTTTCGGTACCGGGTAGCAGCTTCCGGGTGTGCATTGTAGCTATATAGTTACCTACCGAAGAACCTGGCTCCGTTAACCCACCCAGCAAAGCCAACGTTCAATGTTGTTTGCCCACTCGGTGAAACTATTTAAGTAACCCACCCCTCCAACCCAACATTGCCAACCCACCATCCGAACTCAACTTACCAACCCACTCTCCAAAATCAACTTGCCATCCCACCCTCCGAACCCAACTTGCCATCCCACCCTCCGAACCCAACTTGCCAACCCACCCCCAAGAACATCAACCACCACATGACAATGGCTAGTGACAACACCGCCATTTCCTACACGGGCCGTGGATTCTGTGGCGAACTCATCGACCACGGCAGAAAGGTCCGCTGCCATATGCCTCCCGTGCGGATCGTCGGACCGCCGAGAACGAAGTCTGCAACGCCGTCATCAGCAACACGCGACACGACATCAGCAGCCACATCAGCCGCCAGCACGAGGAGCTAGCCCATTACCAAGACACCAAGAAGAACCCGAACAACCCTTGGGTCTGCCCTTGTGGCGACATGTCCTGGGACAAATGGGTCAACTTCCTCGCCCACCTGCGCAGCCACCACGGCTTTCGCGGCAAGTCTGATTTCATCAAGAAGGCCGGCGGCGTAAGTTTACCTAATCTGTCCCCATCCCTTTCTTCCCTACCAGATATAAGCGTCGTCTCATACTGTCCTGGCTTTGCTTACTGACCTATTCTCTTCCCTATCTTCTAGGTCCGACTCGATGAGAACAACCGCGTCATCACATCCAACACCTCTGCCACCGAGACCGGCAAGAAGGACGTGAAGGAGAAGGAGGACAACGCAGACGACCAAACCGAGGAACTCTTTGAGGTTATCGATGCTCCTGATCACGGCCCAGAAGCCCACGAGAAGAAGAAGGACGGCGATGATGAGGATTTCGGCCCGTCGGGTGCTGCCGGTGGTTTTATTGAGGCGTCTGCTTGAGCGGAATGGGAGAGAGAACGTATGCCCTGAACAGTTAGAGTTGAATGCATGCTAGCATTCAAGAAGTAGGCAGGTAATCTACGAAACTGAAACGTTTTGCCTACGTTGAACTGTCTCGTTCTCCACGGCTATACAATTGCAATTACATCCAGCTGCCTCTTGGCCCAATGCGTATGAACTTATTTTGACGATTGGATCATGGCAATCAGGGAGGTAACGGACCCTGTGGAAACGGCCATATTGATTCTCGATTACGAACTGACCCAGAACCCTCGAAAGATCAAAGGGAGAGATGGCGAAGCTCAATGGCGACTGAGGGACCTCGGCTGGAATGGCCACCGCGACTGGGGACACACCAGTAAGAACGCCTTGTCATATGCCTGGCATTACCTTTTCACCTTGAATTCTCCCCTCTTTTGCATATTAGCTGACTACTGCCCTCTTAATTCTCCGTAACGTCTAATTACACACCAGAGTCCGATGTCTTATTCCCCGTGACCATAGCTAAGCTGGAATCATGGATTCACCAGTATTAGGTGCACATGAGCCGCTTAGTTATATCACCAGCCACCACGAAGCAATCGATGCACCCGCTGCATTATACATAAGCATCACGACGTAACAATCGACCCTTTCCCTTCCCTCCCGAAGGCGCGCCTCCCACCGTCTCGACCGCGGAGTTGATCGTGGAGCCAACTACTCGATACCGTGCCGGTGTATCGCAGAGCCTGGTACGCCGACGAAGACATA
The DNA here is from genome assembly GCA_006503535.1 of Arthrinium phaeospermum. Lineage (NCBI taxonomy): Eukaryota > Fungi > Ascomycota > Sordariomycetes > Amphisphaeriales > Apiosporaceae > Arthrinium > Arthrinium phaeospermum. The sequence goes on along the minus strand of QYRS01000001.1, from coordinate 1,563,998 downwards.
TCCTTTTCATGTTTGTGTAACGAGAGCTCCGAGGCTCCGGCTGGCCTGCCGTCCGAATGGAGGGATCACGAGCACGAAGGAGTCGCGGTGGAAGGAGGACAAAGCGAATACTACATCGAGATATCGCAAGAATTATAAATCACCCAAGAAGGGTATATAGAAGGCGTTATACCCCCTTCGAAGAAAACATTACTGCGAAATTCTCTCGACCGGGGGAATATATATACAGCCTAGTCAACGAGCTCCGGAGGACCTCGTAGTAGACACGTCCCATGCCCCTCCAAGGGAGGCTGTCGCCTGGCGACTTACGACGTTAAATCGCAAATCAAACCAAACCAAACCCTCTCTGGGGCGAGACAGAAGAGGCCAAGCACAAGCCCGACGGATGTTTGAACGAGGATGTTGGCCGCCGTCTGCGTTTCGACGTAGTGCAGAATGCCAAGGACCTGGATTGCCCTCATCTCCGATACGCGACCCGCGAAGACATCGAGCAGGTGAGCAACGTCTTTCGTGAGTGGGCTGCCGGCCTCGGCGGGGACACCGACCTCGAATTTTCAACCGAACCCACGCTTTTGTCATTTCCTAACTGTTGACGAAGAGGCCCTGCGGTCGCTCCTGGCCCTCCCAGACAAAACACCACCCCTACCCGTCGCTGTCGACATGGCGCAGAAACATGTAAGTCAGATCATCAGTTGGCAAGACGCCATCCCTAATGGGAACACGTCCCCTGTCGTCATCATGCTGCTGATACTAATCTTCATCGTATTAATAGGAGCGTGATTCTGGTTTCGCATTCTTGTGGCCATTCGAACCGCGGTTCATTCAACAATACAACGTAACCTTGCTTCCTCCTCATGGCTGCGTCCTAGTAAACACCTCAAAGTTGATCCGAGGAGTATTTATCCATGTCGCAGATCTTGGACGATATCCTGGGCCTCTGGTCCGGCTTTCCGGTTGGATTATCATATGATTGCATTTGTCAGCACCAGCGTTCCGGACCCAGAGGCGTGGGTCATCGAAACCGTTGGTTCGCGGCGCAGTCAACTCCATCCCTTGCTTCGACAAGTAAGCTAAAAACATGCCTGGCATGTACGCACTCCCGTCTCACATACTGCCCAAGACATTACAATGGCTGCTAATCTGTATGAAAGCCTCCTGGCGGTTTTCCACTGGTTGACCGCCTGCTACTTCCAATCCACGACCCCGGACTCGAGTATATCTGCATCTACCCCGACGAAGAACATCGTGATCGTCGGCGGCTCCTTCTCCGCACTGCACACGGCCCACCGCATCCTCAAGAATGAGAAATCGGTCCTCGGTGCCAAAGGGGGGCAGGCCAAGTTCAAAGTGACGCTGGTGTCGCGCGACAGCCACTTCTACTGGAACCTCGCCTCGCCGCGGGCCATTGTCCCGGGGCAGTTCACCGACGAGCAGATGTCACAGCCCATCGCCAGGGGCTTCCAGAAGTACTCCGAGGCTGGCCAGTTTGAGTTCGTGCTCGCCTCCATCACCGGCCTCGACGCCGAGGCCAAGCGTATCGAGCTTGTGGGGGTTGGTGATGACAAAAGCCGCAAGATGCTGGAGTATGACTATCTGGTCCTGGCGACAGGCGCCAGCCAGAAGGTGTCAGAGGTGCCCTTCAAGTCGATGGGCTCTACCGAGGCCACCATGGCAGCCCTCCACAACATGCAGACGTGTTGGTCGTGCCAGGACCGTTGTGGTCGTGGGAGCGGGACCGACGGGCGTTGAGACGGCTGCGGAGGTTCGGTAGGCCCCGATAGGAGAGAGCCAGTTAGTGAGACGTGAAGAAGAAAAGATGCTGACATCCAAACGATCACAGATCAGCAGCCTCGCCTCCATCCTGCCAGGGCGTCCCGAGAAAGTGTCCCGAACCGCCCTGCAGAAGGTCCAGGCCCTCGGCGTTGACATTCGCCTGAGCACCAGGGTCTTGCAAACCATTCAGCTCAAAGACGGTCGTACAGAGCTCACTCTCGATGGACCCGGGGCCGACAGCGATAACATCAAAATGGCGACTGACCTCCACATCCCGGCCTATGGAGAGACGCCCAACTCGTCCTACATGCCCACGGAGTTCCTGGACAAGGAGGGCCACATTCTGACCGGCGATTTCCTGGACGTCCCGGGCGCCGACGGCGTTTACGCCTTAGGCGACGTCACCAATGTCGACCCAGCCCAGTTCGTCTACATGGACGTCCAGACCAAACACATGGCGAAGAACCTCCTGCTTGCCTTGGCCGGCAGGCCGCTAAAGCCGTACAAGCCTGCGACCTGGGGTAAGCCTGAAATATGCACGCTAATTACATCTTATCGTATTCATCTTGAGACCTTGCTGACTGTGGACTGTGCTCATTTGTCGTTTTAGCTATATTCGGCCTGCAGATCGGCCGGAATGACTCAACCGGCCACTTCAACTCCATCCAGTTTCCATACTGGCTCATGGTCTGGGTCCGCAAGAATCTCTACACCGAGTGGCTGCCAGGAACGATCGACGGATCTCGGTTGTAAACACTCCGATAGGGAATATGAGGTCCCTTACAAGTGGGGCTAATGTCCGTACTTTGAAATTTGACATTGTTCGGCAAGCCGGATCTGTCATCATGGGCCCTTGCGGCAGTGGGTTTCTATCCACCAGCCGCCAGGCTTCCAGGCTCCTCTCTCTAGGCTGTATTGACCATTTCGAGGATCAATGGTTTGACAGTACACCATTATATATACACGTCAACTATTATAAATGCACGCTCGTTCTCTATTTATCTCAGGAACCTCATATGTACGTATTACCATTCCTCTTCGCCAACAAACGTCCAAAACGACCCACTGGCTCATTGAAATACATCTTACAATACTTACATCTCGGGATATTTCAAACACTTGCTTGCTGGACGGACCCATATTCCCATCGAGGCGGCGGATGAGATCACGTACGAACTGACCAGTCATACATATCACGCACAGTTCCGCAAGACTAGAGACAATGAGGCTTTTCACAGATTGGGCTATCTTTTACATAGCTCAATCAATACACCTCCCAACTCGTACGGAATGCTCTCTTGAGGCTACACCAGTAAGAACGCTTCCAGGCCTCGGCTTTTCTTCTCGCCAACCCTTGCCGGATTTCCTTTCCTCTTCAGCTGACTTGACGTATCATCCAGTCATACGCACCGTATACACATCAGAGTCCAACGAGCTTCTACCTTTGGCCATCGCCAAGCGCGAACGATGGATATGCCGGTACTTTCTACACCGCAGCCGATTCGCCATGTGGTTTGGACATGGCGCGGGCACCCAGGGACCCGACTGACTCTTCTACGACAAGCTGGGTCTCCGCCAGTTGGAGGAGGTCGAGGAAGCCCGGTCCCTCAACTTCCCCCGTCTCCGAGACTCCGGGTGACGGGCCATCGAGTACGAGGTTGGAGAGGGCGACTCGGGCCCCGAGGATGAGTCCTTGTAGCCGAATCGCCACCTCCGCGGGTGCCTGGTCCTGGACCAGGACGCCTTACAACCGCTCGCGGCGTTTACGGAGGAGACCTCGCCGCTCCGCCTCGCCGTCGACTTGGCGGAGAAACATGTGAGTTTCGTGATACTCCAAAACATGAACGACTTTGGTTGGATAGAGAGCAATGCCTTTGCTAATGACCCCAAAACCCACATCAGGAATGGCAAGCTGCTGGTTTCGCCTATCTAGGAACAATATATCCGTGAGCCATCAGACGTTTCCCAACGACGGATCTTGCGTCGAATATGACAGGGCAGCATTTGGACATATAATTACACGATCCACCGCACCACTACACCCATAAGCCCCACACCGTGGCTGCCTGGCTCAGGGGCCAGTGCAAGCTCCACAAACCCTTCCAGTACAGATAGTTCCCGCTGAGTTATAAGACACTTACCTACCTACCCTCTTGCTAATCTACCTAGATGACCGAGGCTATGCGGATCATATGGTCTTCATTCTTCCAACTCATCTTCATCTTGAATCATCCGTTCCACAATCATCAACACCATCATGTCTATCCAAGACCACTTCGAGGATATCCCCCATGAGCTCACGAAGAACTTCCCTCGTGAGATCACGCCAGGTCGTAGACCGGTGCTCATTCGAAACCGAGATAACGAAGCTATGGATTGCATGTGGCGGCTTTCGCAAAATATGTACCAATACCCACCCGGGGAGTATGCCCGCGGCTCCTGGGGTTATACGAGTAAGTAAAGAAACACTTATTTATATGTTTTCTTCCTTCCCTCTGACCATCTAACTGCCTGCTAATCCCGGTTTATCAAGTCTTGCGAACTGTCTATACCCCCGAGTCCGACGACCTGCTTCCCTCGGCCATTGCGAAACTGGAGAAATGGCTGCGCCAATACTACCTCCACATCGGCCGGTTCCCCATGTGGGGGGAACAAGGCGAAGCCGAGCATCGGAAGATGGCCGACGGGTCCATCAACGACGAGCTGGGGCGGCGCTTCCGCGTCGAGCTTGTCCAAGACGCCCAGAGGCTGAACCTGCCCCGCCTCGACCGCGCTTCGCAGGAGGACATCTGCTCCCTCTGCGACGTCTTCGATGCCTGGGTCGCCAGCGTCGGCCAGGATCCGCACGCCGAGTGCCCTCTCAGCCCCCGGTTTTGCGACTGTCTCGCGGTGGACGAGGAGGCCCTGCGGTCGCTGGCCGCTCTTCCCGACGAGTCGCCCTGGTTGCATGTGTGCGCCACGTCTGAGGAGAAACGGGTAAGCAATACTGCGACAACATGTCATCTATCTGGTGGGATGCCTGTCCTGATCGTCCGTGTTCCGCTAACTCATCTCTCGTAGGAAATGCGCTGTGGCGGCGATGACTTCGTCTGGTTGCTGGACACACGGGGCGTTAGAAGCTTCGCCCAGAATCCCAGCTGGCCTCGAGCCCATCAAGATTTGCTCAGGTATCGGGGGTGGATGAGGCTGGAAGTTGGCATGATAAGAAATGCCTGGTTCGAAAGATGCAGCAGACTATACAAGGGGAGAGAACATGTCTTGGAATGTGAAAAGGACAACCAAAACCCAGAACAATACTGGTACTGGAATCTTTTCTACTAGACTCGGAGATATCGTAACGGAATTTATCATAGTTAAGGCCACTCATAGTGGACATAAATGCCCCCGTAACCAGTTGCTTCTGTTATGGCCCCGTGCAGACGTCTAAACACCAAGAGCAACGCACAGTGCAAACGGCTCAACTGACGATGCCCAAGTCCCCGTTCCCATCTAGCCCACCAAGACGCGCACCCCCTTGCTGTCGTCGCGCGTCAGCGGCACAAACATGTCGTGGTCGTACCGCACGTCTAGCTCCGTCGTCTCGTACAGGCGCATGCGCGGGAGAACCCGCAACGCCAGCGCCGCCAGGCAGAGGTGAAGTTCGCAGTACGCAAGCCTATCGACCGACAGAGTGTCGAGTCATCAGTAGGTGCTCTCACGTAGGGGAAGGGAGGGCCCGTAAGTAATTGGAGCTTACTGCATCCCGAGGCATCCCCGACTCCCCTTGGAGAAGGCCAGCTGGCAGCGCTCCAGCTCCTTGCGCCGCTGCATCTTGTCGTCGAGCCAACGCTCGGGGATGAAAGAGTGCGAGTCGGGCCACACGCTCTCGTCGTGGTGGCTGATGGCCGACGACATGCCGACGGCGTATCCCCGGGGGATGACGTACTCGAGCTGGACGGGCTTCCCACCACCGCCACCAGCATTTTCCGGCGGTGTCCATTGCCCGCGATAGACCAAGTCCTCCTGTGTCGCAACGCGCGCTGTACGGGCCGAAACGCCGTACGAGAGCCGCAGGCCCTCCTGGATGACGGCGCCGAGGTACGGCAGCTGCTCCAGCGTGGTCCAAACGGGCAACCGCGTGGGATCACTCACAACACCACGAAGCTCCTCGGCCAGCTTGGCGAGGAGCTCCGGCTTGTCTAGCAGGTGGAAGGTGATGACAGAGAGCGTCCAGCTGGCCGTCTCGGTACCGGCGCCGAGCAGGGCCGCCGCTTCGTCCGCGATGCGCTTCAGTGACTTCTCGTGCGCCGGCAGGCTCGACGCCAGCAGCTCGCCAAAGACGGTTTGCCGCTTGCGGACGACGCCGGCCCGACGGTCGGCTTGGGCGTGCTGGATCTTGTCTGGGATGTCGGTTTGGATTGTTTTGAGGAGCAAGGCCATGTCCTTGGACATGTACTTTGACAGCCTGGGACCGCAGCCGTTAGCTAGGTGTGAATAGATAAGAAACAATAAAGAAGAGCAGAGAGAGAGGGGCGACCCACCATGAAGCTGCAATGGAAAGATGCCGCAAGAAGGGGAAGTACCGAAACACATAGATAGTCTTCAAGAAGGCGCGCGTAGCGGCCCGGTAGTTGGGATACCACGACTCCTGGGCCAGGAAGCCGAAGCTCTGACCGAAGCAGTAATCGGAAATGGCGTCGGACGTAAAGCAGCTATAGGCCGTGGTCACCTCGATGGGCTCTCCCTTGCCGCTCTCCTGCAGCAGCTTGTCGCACAGCCGCTGCACGAGCGCCTGGATCTCGGCCTCCAGGCGTCCGATCTGCGCGCGCGAGAAGAACTTGGAGAGGGCGGCGCGGCGCAGGCGATGCAGGTCGTGGTCGGTGGTGGAAAAGCCCGAGTGCTCGGCTCTGTTTTGGATTCGCCATCGACATTAGTCGAGGTTACGTCCGAGAATTTATCAGAACAGAGGGGCAGCAGGCGATGCTCACGTAGAACCGCGGGTTTCATGGACAGACTTGTCCCGCTTTCGTCCACCAACGGCATAGATCTCGTCGGCGAAGCTGTAGTCGGCGCAGTGCACCTCGTCTGGGCTGATACGGACGATGGGGCCTTGAGTACGAGCTGTCAGTATCAGCGGGGCTCTTCTAGGTCCCTGCAGTGTTTCGTGTACACGTGCCGTATTTCTCATGCATCTGCTGTATCTGCCGAGTGTAGCGGCCGTATTTGATGGTGTCATAGTAGAACTCGGGGAGGTATGTCGCCGCCGCGAGCCTTGGACCGGGGATATGGCTCAAAGGGTGGAAAGGTGACAGGTTCCATGCTGCCAGGATGAGGTGGTAGGCGAGAAAGGTGATGACTAGGACGGGCACGGTATTGAATGGAGACAAGCTCGTCGACGCTTCATAGGCAGTAGTTGCAGAGGCCATGGCCGCAAGTTGATACTGTCAGTTTTCGGAGTGGTTCAAATGGCACATAATTGGGGATACGTGTTTATATGAATTAGTTACTGGGTAGAAGGCCCTCTGTCAAAAGTTGGAGGCTTGGTGCGCTTTGCCCCTAATTTCGATGAATAGACCTGACTGGAACTGATCCTGCACATATTCCCAAAGTGTTTGACGGTCGAAATCAACTCTATGATCCATGAAGCATCACGCTCGACCCTTGTAGACCTGATTTATGACCGTATGGTGTACACACAATGCACTGCGACTAGTTGTCACTGCCTTTCTGTTTGCCCAATCTCGGGTATCGGCTAATATAACAATCCTGGGAGCAGACCGAGAAACTGAAACGCTGGCAGACGTCATTATCAAGCAAGGGGGCGTGGTATTAGCGCACCAATGAGCCATAATAGCAAACACCGAGCCCGAGCCTGGTCCAGGTCTCAAGACTTGATACTTACGCCGGCCTATATTTCGACAATACCATCAACGTCATCGAGCTTGCCCGCCCTCGCCGATGTCCGCAGCGAGTGGCGTGTCAAGTATGTACGCCCCCTTATACAAGCGTGGGGGATTTCCGGGGGTGAGCGGGGCCCGAGTTTCGGTCTGGAACCTCGGGGACCGGAGGGAAGCCCAGAACGGAAGGGGTTTAGTTTTGAACGAATCTAGATAGAAATGCCGATCAAAATGTTTGCTATATCAGTTCGGAAATTGAACTCCGTAGCCCAGAAGCTCTGATCTCTGATTTAGGCCAAAGAGCTAATCCATACAGCGCCTGGAGCGGACTAACACGCGGTGACTAAGGCAGCTAAGGCAGACTATTGGCAGGTCGGCCACGTCTAGGCCGTCTTCACGATGCTGAGAGAACGGTTGAGGCGCATTCAGCTGAGCGCTAGCAGTCACCATACAAAATGTGCCGAAGCGAAAGATTCGTATACAAGTAGAAAGGGATGCCGACCCAAGAATCTGTTTTGTCCTTCTCTGATACCGGCCAAATACACTCGTTTTAAATTCGTTTTACAGAAGCACCCATTTGGTGCCTTACCTTCGTTATGCATTTGCAACCATTGTTGGTGGCAGGCTTCGGCGCCGTCGTCGCCGCAGCACCCTCGCCTATTATCATCTCGTCCCCCATCCTAACTTCCCAAACTTGTGACAACAACGCGGCACTTCCGGTGCTGCAGGGACTTAGCGATGTCGCCTCCATCTGCAGTCAGCTCTTACCCACCTCGAGCAAGACCGCCGTGAGCACAGCGACTCTGACGCAGACTTCGACGGAGACGGTGACGGCCACCGTGACCGAGACGGACGCCCAGACGGCAACGGCGACGGTCAGCACCGTGGCGCAAACGACCGAAACCACCATCGTCGATGGCCCGACGGATATTTCAACCAAGACCATCACGTAAGCGTGCAGAACATGACCATAGCTCCCTGCCCACATATCACTAACACTGTTGTCCTCATCGTAGTGAAACCGCGACCATCACCGAGACCGCAACCACCACTGCCTTCTCGAATAACGCAGCGTAAGTGTACTCCCTCGGCACCATTGTAAAATTTCTAACATACCTCTGCAGAACGACCACGGTATACCCGCGAGATACGGCCTTGGACTTCCGGAAGAACAAGAACAAGCCAAAGCCAAAGCTCGACAGACTCGGCGAGCCTGACTTCGACCAGCACGGCCTCCCCGAAGCACAACCACCAGCAGCAACCGCTTGGCAGCTTCCCCGCAGACATCGTCTCCGCCGCGTGCAGCTGCCTCGCCTCCTCCGCCACCGTCACCGATACTGTCACCATTACCACGACTGTCGCCGCGTCACCATCGGCAACCTCGACCGCCACTGTCACTGTGTCCTCCACGCTCGCCACCGACTTCATGACGGTGACGTTCAGCACCACCACCGCCACCACCACGAGCACCGCCCCAGGCCTCACCTCGACCGTCGAGACCCGAGTCGCGGCCGCGACGCCCGCGACCGTGACCGTGACGGCGACCACGACGCAGGCGGCGCCGACGACGACGGTGACGGCCACGAGCCCGCGGTTCTTCGTCGTGGCCGACTACTACTCGGCCCACGCCATCCCGAACCGGCGGCGGCAGGTGTTCCGGGACGTGCCCGACATCCCGCCGACCGTCGACGGCATCTTCCAGTTCTGCGCGACGCAGTGCGGGCCGACGCCGGCTGCACCAAGATCTGGATCGCGCGCAACCGGCCCGCCACGCGCGAGGGCCTGTGGTGCGTCACCGGCGGCGCGGAGGCCGACTTCTACGGCGACGTCCAGCAGAACTACCGGGCATCGGGGCCGAGGGGACTTATTACGACACCGTTGCTTTCTAATCATCATTCCAAAGCGGAGAACCGTGTTCATTTCCGGCGCAGTAGTGAGGAGGGGCTGTGTATTTGTGGTAGAACTAATTCTATAAATGTATAATACATGTAGTTAAGATATAAACATAAAGCCCCTGAATTTCTATCCCTTGTTCCACTCCTCAGCTCAAACGTCAACTGTCTGCAACGAGCGCTCATTGCCGTGGGTATAGTGAAATATCATCCATTCTAACGCCGTCCTCCGAGCCTGTCTCGGAGCCGCCATTGACCATCCCCCGCGGCGTCTTGGGCTTGTACTCCTCTGTCAGCTGCTGGTCTGCCACAAGCCCCGCAGCAGCAGCAACAGTGGGCTTCCCATCAGCATCTTTCTTCGTCTCCTGCACCTTCCCCTCTCCTTCTCCGCGTCTTGGGTGGACAGCGGCGGGGGATCCCTCAACACCAGGTCCGGATAGACCTCCTTGGCCCGCTCGGGCAGCGACTCAACGTAGCCGCGCCACATGGCCGGCAGCCGGGGCAGAGCCCGACGCCGCCGAAGCCGTGGACCGCCTCCTTGGCGCCGTACGTGGGGCGGCGGCAGCGGTCGCAGTGCGGCGTGCCGGCGCGCTCGAGGATGTCGGCGAGCCGGGAATGAGCTCCTCGGCGCGGTCGCGCACCAAGCGCCGGTACCGGTCGCAACTAGCAGGCGCAGGGGCTTCCGTTTCGCCGTATTGGTGATGATTCTGGTTCTGGCCCGCGGCGGCGGCGTCCTCGTTTCCGGAGTGGGGGCGTCGAGACGATTCCAGAGCTTGACGTGCTGGCGCGCCAGGGTGACGACGTCGCTCGTGTAGCCGCGGCCGAGGCTGAGGTCGTCTTCGACGAAGCGGTAGCGGCGCATCATCATGTGGATGGGCCCGCCGAAGAAGCGGATGAAGTTGGTAAGCACCAGGCTCTCGGGCCGGTGGGCGACGGCGACCTCGATGGCGAAGAGGACCTCGCGGGCGACGCGGTAGGCGTCGGCGCGCATGGCGGGCGGCACGTAGGCGAAGGTGCTGTTGGTCTCGCCCTCGCTGCGGTGCTTGTAGAAGGCGATGGCGTCGTACATGACGTCGCCAATCTCGGCCAGGAGCTCGAACTCGGCGTCGGACGGCCAGAGGGCGGCCTCGTCCATGTCGTTGCAGGCCAGGGCCGCGCCCATGCTGAAGCGGGCCAGGGCGTCGCAGTCGCGCATGCGGAACCAGGTGCGCGGGCCCTGCGCGAGGCCGTCGACGTAGCGCCGGAACAGCTCGCCGTGCCGCCGCTCGCTCGACTTCTCCGACGTGATGAGCAGGAACGCCTTGACCTCGCGGTCCATCAGCTTGTAACCGGCGCTTCCCTCGAACAGGTCGGCCATGACGCGGTTGAGCGAGTAGCACAGGATTTGGTCCGTGTTCTCGATGTCGACCAGGTCGCCCCGGTACTCGGCCACGATGCACATGACGCAGATGCGCATCCAAGCGACATAGCGGTTCCAGTTGGTGAAGGGGGATGCAACATCTGGTATACTCCCACGCACAAGCATAGGTCTCCTGCTTCTGCGCTTCCGACAGCGCGTCTATCCCGTCCAAGTCATGCGCGATATCTGGAGGGTAGTACCACGCATCACGGAATTGGAGGCTCATGATGACGAGTGTAGCAGATGGGATGTGAAGGAGAGCAGCCGATGGCGTATCAAGTGGCAGTGAATACAAGAGGAAAGTAGTATACTAGAGATGCACTACAGTGTTGGTATTTATATTACAGGAAGAATGACGGGCAAAGCACGCTAGCCGCAACATGGGGCACACCCTGCCAACACTGCGACAGATGATGCCTGTTGATATGTAGGAGGGCCAATTGCCTTGTACTGTTATGACGGGGATATGGAGTTGGGGCCGATGTTGAAGGGGTCAATGGACGTAAGGGGTCCTTCAACCGGCTTCGTGGAGCGTCAGAGATGACAAGTGCACGCTATTTAACCGGCTATGCTTGAAACATAACGAAAGATGGAGAAGGACAGATCCCCATCTCACGCCAACTCAATCGGAATAGGGTTTGCCAAGATCGGCGAGCAGCACGAACGAGTCCGTGAAGCGGTCCAGTGTTGCGAATGTATCCACCTCAGTCACATCCCTGCTTGGGGTCGGAGCTAAGGACGGCACAGAATAGCGCTAAATGTGATATGCCCGCAATCGGTGTGATCACGCCTCAAACACATCAAATCAGCACGATGCCCTATTTTCACCGAGCGCCACCAACACGGCGCTACTTGTGTCGAAACGAATCCGCGATGCGCTCCGCTGCCAATACCTGTGCATTCTGACCGTCAGCCTGCGGCTGAGATGGGGCCGTATAAGCACTAGAATAGATGGGATCTCGAGCTAGGGAGAACTTCAGCTTACATGTTTGCACCCATCGGACGAATACAAGATACTTTCACCACATTGGGCTCCGCCGAAGAATTCTATTGGGGATTGATATCTCCTGACCTCCCACACCACGGCCTGAGCTAGACGATGCGACATTTGACTGGTAGATGACCACAAAGTGTAATGTGTGACCATTACCATTGCCTTGGGCGATCTTTGACATTGCTTCCCGAGGTCTGGTTGCAATACTAACTGTGTTACCTCTCTATGTGTATTCGCGTGTACAGTGATTCGTATGCCATCGTCTCTGGCAGCGCGATTCTCTCCTTTTCTGGAATCCCTTTTGACCACAACCATCTTGAATCATGGAAGTTCTGAATATCATGAAGGCCAGCTTGCCCAGCGTGAAACTGGAGTCCTTCTCCAACCCTCTTAGGCATGGCCCCGACCAGCCCTCCCCGCTAGCTGCCCCCTCCTACTACGCCGCCATCGCCGGCCTCACGGCGGTGCTGTGCTATGTCCTCACCAGCATCGCGGCCTGGCACCGCCTGCGTCGCTTCCCCGCCGTGCACTGGAGCCCACTTCTCGTACTTCTGGGCGGGCAAGACCGTGTACAGCGGCAAGCAGTACTGGGTGCACCGCGCCCTGTTCGACGGCCGCGAGGAGGAGGGGGAGGCGGCGCCGCCCCTTTTGCGCACCGGCCCCAACGAGCTCACGACCAACGACCCGGGCATCCTGCGCCGCGTCAACGCCGCCCGCAGCGGCTACGACCGCAGCCCCTGGTACACGGCGGACCGTGTACAGCGGCAAGCAGTACTGGGTGCACCGCGCCCTGTTCGACGGCCGCGAGGAGGAGGGGAGGCGGCGCCGCCCCTTTTGCGCACCGGCCCCAACGAGCTCACGACCAACGACCCGGGCATCCTGCGCCGCGTCAACGCCCCGCAGCGGCTACGACCGCAGCCCCTGGTACACGGCGGGCCGCTTCAACCCGTACTACGACAACATGTTCACGGTGCTCAAAGCCAAAGAGCACGCGCGGTTCCGCGCGCGCACCGCGGCCGCCTACACGGGCCGCGAGATCCCCGACCTCGAGGCCGGCGTCGACGAGCAGCTGGCCACCTTTTGCGACCGCTTGCGTGGGTACGCCAGCTCGGGCCGGCTGCTCGACTTGGGTCCCATCTCCACCTACTTCACCGTCGATGTCGTCACCCGGCTCGGCTTCGGCAAGGAGTTCGGGTTCCTCGCCGACGAGTCCGACCAGTACAACTTCCTGCACGAGTTGAAGCAGCTCTGGCCTCGCATGTCGACGTCGGCCGACGTGCCTTGGATCCGGGCCGTGCTGTTCTCGAAGCCCGTTGAAGCTGTTGGGGCCCAAGCCGCGGGACAAGACGGGCTTTGGCGCGCTGATGGGGTACGTGTCTCGGGGTCAGAATTCGGTGACTGGATTGCTGATACGATAACAACAGGGTTGCCGAAAAGCAGGTAGGTAAGCGTTTTGCCCAAGGTGCAGAGAAGAGCAAGACATGCTCGTAAGTGATCCTACCTTCCACTATCACTTGCTATATCACAGCTTGTCTTCTCCTGGACTAGAGAGCTCACGTCAAACACAGGCCTCTTTCATGAACCGCGGCCTCGACCAAACCGAGTGCGAAGTCGAAGGCCTCTTCATGCTCGTCGCCGGAACCGAGAGCACGGCGTCGGCCATCCGCTGCATCATGGCGCACGCCATGACCACGCCCCCCGTCTACCGGAAGCTCCAGGCCGAGATCCACGCCGCCGTCCGCGACGGCCGGGCATCGAGCCCCATCATCAAGGCCGAAGGCCCGCGAGCTGCCCTACCTGCAGGCCGTCCTCTACGAGGGCATCCGCATGCGCCCGCCCCTGCTCGGGCTCATGCCCAAGATTGTGCCCCCGGGTGGCGACACCCTCGCGGGCCATTACGTGCCCGCGGGAACCGCCATCTGCAGCAACGTTTCGTCCCTGTTGCGCTCGACTGCCATGTTCGGCGCGGATGCCGACGTCTACCGGCCCGAGCGCTTCACGGAGCTCGGACCCGAGGACCGCGCCGTTATGGAGCGCGATACCGAGCTCGCGTTTGGGTCTGGCCAGTGGCAGTGCGTCGGTAAAGCCATCAGTTTCATGGAGATGAACAAGATTGTATTTGAGGTAGGTGCTCATCAGATCCTTTGCTCCCACAGGTGACTATACTAAACTCGCCAACTATAGACGTTCCGCCATTTTGATCTCCAGCTGGCCTGTCCACTCAAACCGTGTGAGGTCGAGAGTTATGGTGTCTTCCTCGAGTCCGATATGATGGTTAAAGTGACTGCCACGGCCTCTGGCTAGACTTCAGGCGGGGGCGATCAGAGTCATTTCCAGGGGAATTCATTGGCTCAGAGGTACTCGTATACGTATTTAGTAATGCATAGAATACAGGCCCCCGTATTTTTGTTCATTACTAAAGATAGAATGTCAGTCACGCCAAGTTCCGAACTCGTGTTCCCAATCAAGTGGGCATCGTTCTCTAGACGCGGGGTGACCATCTGGGGGAGTACCCGCCAGGGCGGTGCGCTGGGTGCATGAAGTTGTGCCTACTAGGTATAACCCTGAACGTTGTGCACGACTCAGGGGTGCGGTGACCATGAATAGGGGGACCCATGGCGTGGCTGTGGGGCCACTTGTGGCTTGACGTTTCAAAGCTTGAAAACAGCCAATCACTATCAGTCCCATCTAGACAAACCTTAACGGCAGTTGCCAGGTGGTTAATCCGACTACCACTAGCAGCAGTGAACTAGACGGCATTGAAGGCTGTGCTGACCGTATATAATGGATATATTTTTAGCCGGGCCCCTTGCAGTCGTTTGGCTAGCAATATTCTGCGGCCAATTCTCTTAGGCGAAGTGAATTATATCGATCATGATAAACTCTAAGACGGGTACTACAAACCGTTCAGCGGCATGAGCCGTGATGGTACTATACACGGCTTCGAGTAGTCGATCCGAGTATAAAGAGGCTCAAGCGTGCCGCCAACTCTATGAATGTTTTCTATCAACATCGCATCCTCACCTTCCAACAACTCTCCTATCGACACATCTGCCAATCACACACTCAAACCAACTTTGCAACATATCCATTCATACCTCTTCTCTTTCAGCAAACCCACAAACAACCACCAAAATGCACTTCACCAACACCGCCGCCACCCTCCTCTCCCTTCTCCTCGCCGCCGGCGCCGCCACAGCCCAAGCGGAACTGTGCACGCCCATCTTTCAAGGCTCCAGCAAGACCACCTCGTGGTCCGTGTGCGCCGGGCGACGGGCGCCAACGCGGACCCGGCCGGTGACGGCCTACTTCAAGAACAAGCTGGGCTGCGCGCGCGTCGTCAACGGCGACGCCAAGCCGCTCGTCGGCGCCGTCCAGGCCAACGGCTGCACGCCGCCTTCGTCAAGAGCGACGCCGTGCCCGGGTTCGCCATCAACGCGGTCCAGTAGCCCGGCCTGCTCGCCGGGGAGCAAGGGGTGCGCGAGGAGGAGGAGGGAGCAGCTGCTGGAGCGCGCGGCAGCGGCGACACCGGAACAGGAAGAGGAAGAGGGAGCGCCCCGAACAGCAGATGGAGGAGGTTGCGGAGGAAGATGGGGTATTCTTGCTTTATGCACAGTTGTAGTTGAACATCCTGCGATATGGACACAGATCTCTTCACCCCGTTGGATAAAGGCTGAAAGAACTAAGAGATGTGAATTGGCAAATATTTCTTCCCTTTTTGGTCGTTAATAATTCAAACCCAACTTTGTATATCAGGCTGCCTAACAAATATGGTAAGAATGTCAAGGCAGCCTTGTGTCCGATTAAGCATTCCGTATGGGATCCTGATGTAATCCTCAACGCAGGCGCATACCCGCGAACCGCCCCTGTCCTTAGTGGCGGTGAGACTATCAATGGGCATGCGGGTGCGAGCAGAAGTGGAGAAATGCACGCTTTCAGCCGCCTACGGCACAGTAATCCAACTCGGGGGACTAGAAATGGCCATACGCAGAAGTCAGGCTCGATCTGCGCTCTTGTTACCGACTTCGGTAAAAGTCTGACGACAGAATCACCAACGTGCATGACGCTGTCCAGTAATACGTCACCCCTGTAAGTTGACTGCGGGCAATGATTCTACTTTGCTTATATAAGACCCCATGGATCCGTTCTAGCCCGGCTTTTGACTTGTCAGCAAAACTCTGTTTCGGATCATATTACCATGAAATCTATATTTCACCTCCAATTATTTGCTAAGTTGCATTAGCATGTTTGACATCTGACGCTTTGCATTCAACTGATGAGTCTTGGGACCTATACCAAGGGCTCGCCTAGAACTGTTCAAAACGCCTAGCGGATAATAGCTAAGATTCTAATTGCTATTGCCCCATAACCGCTCCAACTCCCACATCCCACAACACGTGACATCTCATCGGGGCTTACACCACATAGTTCAAGATCACTTTCGAGCAATTGGATGCCTTGGTCGAGGATGACAACAGAATCACGACCGAAGCTTATGGACAATCCTGACTTCCAAAGCTTTCTTGATGCCATCCCGGAGTCGGATCCCACGACCTTGCAATCTCTTCTTCTTGAGACAGGTGATAGCGATTGCACCCTCTTGAGCCAGACTGTACCAGTTCGGATACCGAGCCAGTCGTGCACAATGACCCCAGTCACAAAGCTCGTATTGAACCTACCCAGTCATTTCACATCGTACAGCCCTCTTCGACCAGCGCAACTGTTACGGTGACCCCAACAAAAGCACACCATGCCCTGGCAATGGTAAGCGCAAGCTGCCGAGCCTTCAGCAGATGCAGAATGATGATTGTATCTTGCGACTATACGGCGAGAGCACAGGCAGGCGGCATAAAAGACAGAAAAAGAAAGGGAGGCAATGCACGAGGTGCAGACTGAAGAACTTGAAGGTATACACTTTTCTTTCGATTCATACCAAGGTTCCCCGGCAGGTATACGCATGCCAGATGGGCTATAGAACTTACTTACTGACATCTGATTTCCAGTGCTCAGACGGGTTTCCTTGCACGTCATGTATGGAGCATTGGAAGAAAGCCACAAACTGGGCAACCGAGAAGAGGATGATGGCTTGGAGCCATTGCTTCGATGCGAGACTAGAAGATCTCAACGTTCTTACTGGTTGTAGGTCTTCAGGTAGTCAAGTGACGAAGTAAGCTGACAATCGTTAGTGACGCATTCAATCATGTTCGCCAGAACGCATCCCAGAAAGCGGTCTGGGGACATGAAGAGGCACTATCTGACAGGGTCATTCGAGCAAATCTGTTTCATAAGAGAGCTTGTGGACAGCCTGGAGACTGGCCCAGGCTTGCGAGAACACGGCGAATCCCAGAACTCGGGGCTCCTTGTGTGCGACAAAGCCCAGAAGAGCAGACCGTCAGCCCCACCACTATCGCTTTTGATCCAGGACATCCAGAGGCAATTGCCTAGCGACCCGTGGACTTTGACTCCCACGGCACATCGTTCATTGGCCCGTTCAGACCGGCCTTTCATACGTCTTTCGGAAATCGTCACAATCATGTTTCTCCATCATAACTACCTTCTGAAGCATACGAATCTGGGCTCCTATGAGCTCTACTGCCTGTCCTTGGCCGTCTCAGACATGTTTTTCGAACAAATCATAAGACATTTCAGAACTGGCAAGATTCACGCCATCCCCATTGGCTCACCCCAAGCTACCGAGCTGGCTATAGATCTAGGCACACTCTTCATGCTGATCTGCCATGGTCCATCCCACTTTCAATACACCGATCTGGTTGACTCAACAGACGCTCCTCGCACCACCTCAGCCGACCTCGAAGACGGGAGACCAAACAAGGTATCAAAGTTACCAGACAACTTACTAGCCACCCCCGAAGCGAAAATGTATATGCTGAGCGAAATTGATCGATTCATCACATCCGATAGCTCCAAGATGACCCACGAAAGGCAGCTTCCCTTCAAAGCTGCTACCTTGCCCAATCGATGGGCCTTTCTCAAGGACTACCTCTCACACTGGGTGAATAAAGTGGCGCTTTGCTCGGCAGAACCGTCCACTGTGACATCGAGACTGGTTTTGGCTCAAAAGTTATGCCGCTTGAGATTGCTCGACAACGACGGGAGCGTCAGCACATGCGAAAGGCATATTGAATCAACATCTTCCATGGGATCCAATGCACCAAACAGCCTAGGATCACTGTCAACTCTATGCAGACAGCTGCAGGACCAATGGAGTCCCCGGAAGGCGTTCGAGACGACTCACGGTTTCTTAGGAGACAAAATGATGTTCAGTTGGCTAATGCTGGCCGTGCAATGGCTGATCCACAGCCCAGCTCGTCCAGAACGTCTATCGGAATCGCTGGACCTGATCGACTTCCCTGACATGTTTCCCTTGTATATCCGTTTTCGGATAGCCAGTGTTGAATCATTGGAGTTTCAAATGCAGAGTGGAGGCGGAACGGGTGCGTTTTCTTCTCACGATACGGACGTAATCAAGCAAGAGTGGCAAGCTATCTCGGAGGAGTGGAACTTGACTGCACGTAGGAAGCGAGAGCTGATTGAGAAGGACAACCGACTACGGCAGGTGTTTCTGGACACGTTTCTGAGGACGATTTGGACTTGAAAGGGAAACACTTCTATTGAATGCAATCAAGCCTCGGTCTGGGCAGGTGACATTATTGAACTCTGGATGATGCCAAGATGTAAGTGTGCCGCGAAGAGGGGTTTCGTTCCAGTGGCAGCATTGATTAGCGGTCAATTATTCAAGACAAGATGATTAAATTCATGAAGCGCAGTCAAATGCCCAATCCAAAAACTGCCAGAACATCAATCAATTTGCCTCCAGACCTAAACCGGTGGTACTCCTAAACCAACTCCACTGGCATCCGTCCGCGAACTTGGACATTGAACTTGTTGAGCGAAGCAGAACAGGAAGAAAGAATCGAATGAATGGCGTGGGCAACAAGCACCCCCTTTTCTTTTCTTTCTTCAGGCGGGAAGCTGAAAAGCGGATGCTCGGTGCCTATCATCACTCAGCCACTCCGGCAAGGCAGCAGGACGAAAAGGAAATGATCGACAATGAATATGGGTGATTACGCTGCCACGCTTAGGTCAGCGTTCATGTGTTGTCAGCATTTTCCCACTTGGCTCCTAACATCCCGCACTTGCCGACTCGACCCCCCAATTGTTTTCTCATCCCATCCCATTGCTTGAGTTATCCTTCTAGTCGTTTGGATCAACCTACGTTCCTTTCCCGAGACATTTGTCAGGGTTGGCAGATCACCCGCGTGTGTCGCCGTGTTACAACATGGCCGCAGATGCATCGAAAGCCTCAGGCCCCCCAAACGAACAGTCCGATCTGCATGAAACCCAAAATAACGCAGGTTGCATCCCCAATCCAGGCCTCCATGCCCCTCATGAAAGGCACGACAGGGGTCCATTGCTTGTTCCGGGGCTTCGGATGCTGTTGGCAATAATACGATCGGCCGGTGACTTTTCCTTCTTTTCCTTTTCGAAGCCCTCATCCTTGGAACTTTCCCTTAGACCTCAACTCCAATAGCACCCCACCAATACATTTGGAGAACCGTGCTATCTCCCCGGCACATCCCCAGATGCCACCACTTGAACCGCACACCAACTGGGGTGGCATATCTTGGTTCCCTGCGAGTGATCATGACTACCCACATCCCCGAGTTATTACTTCGGATACGCTTATCCCGGCGAATGGCACCTCCACAGACTCAATCGAAACCCTCCCATCCTCCATGGACGATTCCGTTCATCATGACTATCAAGGTAAACCGCAACCACCAGGACTTATGGACAACCCACATTTCCGTGATTTCCTCGATACAATTCCAGAGTCTGATCCCACGACCCTTCAATCTCTTCTCCCTAAAGATGATGGGATCGAGGGCGGCTTACCGGATCGACACCTATTGCCTTCTGTCAGCGACGAGTCAAGACTTATAACCAACGAGACCTGGAAACCCCCGAAGCATCCTGGTAATCTCGGAGTTATCCTAACTGATAACGATCTTGTGAATTCAAGCCACTGTGTGCCTCCAGAGGTTGTGAGCGGAAAGCGAAAGCTGCCGAGCCTTCAGCAGATGTGGACCGACAACTGTCTCTTTCAATTGTATGGAGAGAATCAAGGGAGACGACAGAAAAGACACAAGAAGAAGGGGAGACAGTGCACCAGATGCAGACTCAAGAATCTCAAGGTAAGCATATTATACCCGTGCCTGCGGTGATTTCTCACGTTATAACACTGGTGTATTAGTGCTCAGACGGCTTCCCCTGTACATCATGCCAAACTCATTGGGACAAGGTTGCGAACTGGACCAACGAAAAGAAGACAATGTCTTGGAAACATTGCTTCGACGCACGTCTGGAAGACCTCAATGTTCTCGTAGATTGTAAGTTTTTTAACCATTAGAATAAAGGTATAACAACACTTACCGAAAATAGTGATGCATTCAACTATGTTTGCCAGGACGTATCCCAGAAATTCATCAAAGCACTTGAACCGTTACGATGGTTCTTTCAAGCACATTTGTTTTATCAAGGCGCTTGTGACCAAGGTTGCAATGGGCCCAGACTTCTTGCAAAGCCGCGGACTGCCCGTTGATGATCAACCGTCCAAGAAAGTACCGTTGGGCCTGCCACTATCACAACTGATATACGATATTCAAACACAACTGCCTACCGTCACATGGACCTTGAATCCTGCAGACCACCATTCGGTACCCTCCTCTGGACGTTCCCCCATAAGGCTTTCAGAGATCGTTGTGATCTTGTTTCTCCATCACGATTACCTTCGAGACCATACGCAAATGAGTTCATACGATATCTACACCTCGTCTCTGATATTCTGTCACTTATTCTTCGAGCAGATACTGAGATACTTCACGTCTGGGAAGATCCAGTCTGCCACCATGGATTCAACGGCAGCAACAGATCTTGCCATAGACTTGGGGACGCTGTTCTTCCTTGTTTCCTATGCGCCGGCTCATTTTCGAAGCCAGAGAATATTTGGCTCCACGGGTGCGCAAGTAGAGAACAGGAGGTCTGCTGATATGTTGCCAGCACCAAAGGATCTCCCAACAAATGCACCCACCAGCGAGACTACCAAGTATGTCTTTGACGAGCTTGACCGGTTCCTAGGACCACATCATTCCGAATCGACCCAAGGCAGGTGTCTGCCCTTCAAGGCTTACGCTCTAGCCGATCGATGGGCCTTCCTTAAAGACTACCTCTCGCACTGGGTAGTTAAAGTGAGGCTGGGCTCTACGAATCATTCCACTGTGGCATCCAGTCTGATACTCACTCACAGGCTATGCCACTTGGATTTGTTAGGTTCACATGGACGAAGCCATATCCCATATACCATAACGAAGCAACCCGCACCTCCTCTGGATGTAGAGTCGTCAACCACCTTACACGACTTCCCAAGACTATGTAAACAGATGCGAGGCAACTGGACTCCTCAAAAGGCTTCCGAGGCAGCCCACCGGCTTTTGGAAGACAAGAATATTGTGGTTTGGCATCTTATGGCCTTGTGGTGGAAGAAACCTGGGCCTGATCGCCCAGAACGCCCATTTGTTCAGAAGGAGCTGTCTGGCATGCCGGATATAGCGCCTTCGTATATCCGGGTGAGCTTCGGTCATAGTGTCGAAAGGGTGGAATCGCAATTACAGAAACTTAACGGGTCGCAATCAGAGACACATAAAAGGGAGGAAATCATACAGCAGGAGTGGCAGTCAATTTTTGACGAGATCAAATCGCGTGGGCAAAGGAAACAGGAACTGGTAGGAAGGGATAACAAGTTCCTGCATGTCATGATGAATGCATACTTGAAGGTGATATGGACGTGAAGAGAGAGGCTTCTATTAGCAATTTGAGTGGAACTCACGCCTGGTTACAATACCATGATTAATTGGTGTATTGACGAACAACGCTCACGAACTGCTACTGTACTGTGCTGTTTAGAAAAAGATGGCATGGGAAGATATACGGTAGGTTGATTGCTATATCTAGGACATATCAATCCAGTGAACAATCTACCTTCAGCCATAAACACACCCTGCAGGCCACCCGGTCGCCACAGTTATATCTAAGCCAATTCCACTGGCGTCCGTCTGCGAATTCGGACATTGAATCTGTTGAACAACGGCGCATTGAGCCAGAGAATCGGCGTCATTCTGGCTCTTCCCCCTTCAAATGTTCGATGTCGTAGTGCAACACCATATGTGCGACGAGAATCTTGATCTCATTGAGCGCAAAGAAGCGCCCCGGGCACGCATGCTTGCCGATTCCGAACGTGACGAAGCTGTCATCGATTGTGACGCTGGTCTTCTCCTCGGTGTGGCATGCTCCTATGCCAGTTGCCGAGCTACCGTCAGCCTTGGCCGCAGTCTTTTGTTGGTTCAGCGCATCATGCACAATCTCCGGGGACACGAATCGAAAGGGGTAAAACTCGTGGGCGTTGGGGTAGAATGATTCATCGTAATGGATAGGCTCCACCGGAATCCCAAGAACAGTTCCCGGTGGGATTTTGGTCTCCGCATCACCCTGTCTGACAGAGATACCATGGGGGTCAATTACCTGTCTTATTATCAGTGCCGCTCTTTTTGCTCATAGACATGGAACTGGGATCACAACAGTGAGGTGAAGGAAACGAAGAAACATGAATACATACCGTTCTAGTGATCCCGACGCTGTTGAATGGTGTTAGTCTCATGGATTCTCGTACCGTCGAGTCGATGAGCTTCAGCTCGTTCACAGCTGCGCGTGTCCAAGACCCGCCGGCAGCTTTGAGTGCCTGGCCACTTTCAGCACGCAGAGCCTCGATGTATCCATGAGACGGGTCAAGACTGGCCAGGTCCAGGATGACGTTGAGTGCGGTGTAACTGGTTGAATGCATCGAGACATCATT
Organism: Arthrinium phaeospermum; assembly: GCA_006503535.1. NCBI lineage: Eukaryota > Fungi > Ascomycota > Sordariomycetes > Amphisphaeriales > Apiosporaceae > Arthrinium > Arthrinium phaeospermum. Next base: position 1,541,134 of record QYRS01000001.1, on the reverse strand, counting down.
CAAGTAGACCATGCGTAGAGCCACTCGCGTCGGGTCAAGCTGCGCTGGGTCGCCGGACTCGTAGGCCTCTTCGATACCCCATTGAAGGCCGTCTTGCTGCTCGACGGAAAATGGTCAGCTCAAAAGGACATGGCAGGGTCTTTGTAACCGACGTCCGATTCAACGGACCGGCATGATCACCGGTACTCACAGGTGGCGTCCAGTAATAGTTTGGATCAGCTCTCAACCGCTCCGCCTGGCGTAGCCTATCTTTGACAGTCGGCATTATATACCTTGCCGCTCTCAAGAAGAGGAAATGCATTATCCAGCCGATAAAGTAGCCACTCAGAAAACGCAACGGTTTGGGCGTACAGTTGATCACGATGGAGCCGAAGAAGAGCATCTTCGCATGATCTTGAAGCCGCGTCAGGAACCCTATGTCGCGACCTATAGCGACTGTTAGTAAGAATAAAGGTATTTGGGGCCAGGGAGGCTCTCACAAAAGCGTTCTCCGAAAAATGCGCCATTAGCAGCTCCAGCGATCAGGTTCAGTGAAGAGCTCCAGAGACTGATATTTTTCCACTCTGTCTTGGAACTTCCCCACTCTCTTTCAAATCCATTCTCAATCTCCCGAGCGATGACAGGCGTCAGGAAGGAGAGGTTTCGAGTGATGCGGTTGCTAATCAGCTTGACCATAACATAACCACCACTGTGAGTGATCTTCTCGTCCCACACCGTCCACTCGTTCTGGATAGTCATGTTCGCAGTTGTCAACGCATCCAGCACGGTGTCTGGGAGCCTGTAGATGGCTTTGAGCTGCTCGGGAGGAACTACCAACACCCGTCCTTTATCCAGGGTCGGGACAGTAAAGAACATGTTGGATTTGGAAAACTATCATGCGTTCGTTAGCGACTGGTGTCATGGTTTGTGAGGCATTGCATTCTGACCTTGCTGTAGCCCTCAAATACCCACGCTCTAGTTCTCGTGAGGGACTTGATCAACGATCGTAGCCACGGAAGCATCCCTTTAGGCAAGCCAACAACGGGGTTGCGCTTCCACCAACCATCATTGTCTTCATCCTTAGTTGACCCTGTATTAGATCTCTTGAACCAATATACGGCCCAGAGAGCAATCAGCGATAAGAGAGTATTAACTGTGATCAAGTCCGCCATTATGAGTGCAACGGTTGCAACAGATTGACAGTGAGTAAACGAACTCGGTTCAGTGAAATATATGTCAACTAATGACTTCACCAGGGAATCCTCAGAATGCGCGTGATGGCCAGGGCTATGGTAACATATACATAATCATCTGGCAGTCGGATTCAAACATCCCATCATGGACAATGAAAATAAACCACCCTTTTCTGCCTCTACCCTGAGGTAACCTCGTTTGTATGGCTGAGTAGCCCCAGAACAGGCTGTGCGTCTTTGCCTATGATGTCAAAGATGGATCTCTCAATGTCAAACACCCAGCTTGTGCAATTCAAATCGTCACTAACCGCCTGGCTGTATCATTGTCGCGGTTGTTAGTCATATGAGCTAATCCGGTGTATCTGTGCCGCATTCCCTCCGATGTAGTTGGTCTACAGTATTGGAATTCAAGAGGGGCACGGCACTGCTTCGCCTGAGAGGCACTGCCACCTGCAGGGAATCCCTCGGCGTCAGGGTCTTTGCGCGCCTAGACATGTGCCGTAACATTGGGATTCTGCTGTGCTACCACGTTTGGCTTCAATATGGCTGCGTTTACGTGATTTTGACGCGGCAGTTACATCCCAGCTGATGGGTTGCACTACCCGAATCTGCCGGCGGCTCCATTTCTCGTACAGCCTGCCCGAGCCCCGACTGCTGTCAGCAATAAGTGGGACAGCAGTGATACGCCAAGAGAGATCAGCATGTTCAGTACTAGTATGTTCGACCATAAGGAGAGAGATAGGGAATATCGCTGACATGCTTCGCCCCCAAACATAGGTTCCGTTTATCGCGGAGTTACTCAACCAACTCTGTCGGTCGGGCTGTCCCGCCTACCCTGGAATTGCCAAGTATAGATCTTCACAATGGCTGCGGTATGTAGCAACCGATCTGCATGGCTCAACCCTGTTGCTCATGTGGGTTTGGTCAACTCCCCACAATCATTAGTGGTAACACAATATCTGTTGCCATCCAAATACGACTCATCTAAGTGCGAAGACGCGGCACAGCAGAACTCCGTCATTATTAGTGGGGTTACATGGGCGGCGGCGGCTATGAGGTCGCTTAGGGAAAGGGCCACAGTTCGGAGAGAATGGTATGTCTTGGCAATATAAGTCCCTCCGAAGGCTCCATCACAATCAACAGTTCGGAGAAAACGGTATGTATGTCTTGGCCTATTATTCTCTCCGAAGGCCCTGTCAAAATCTCATCCAATGATTTGCTTGAGAAAGAGCTATGCCATTCAGAGCATGGGGCCCAGGCCACCAGCGGAAAGGAGCATAGGGTTTCTCTGCGAGGAAAACTGGAAATGAAAGATAGCATTCAGGACAAGTTGCTTCAATTGCTAAGGATAGAGTAAAGAGGCACAAATATGACTACACGTAATACTCAAGTTGATTGTGGAAGGTCGACATTTTGAGCATACTGATGACAACGTGTGTGATAACAAAAGCGATAAAAGATAGATTTTACAACTAAGTTCATTGTGCCGCCATTGAGGACTTTTTGCCACGTCCCTTTCCATGCTGATATCGGTCTTAGATTATTGGTCGACCTCAAGCGCATGGAAAACCATCATGGTGTCCTCTCGAGGGAGTATACAAGATCGCCAAGTGAACCAGCGCGATTCACGCGCATCGACCAGTTCACAGTCATAGCTCATGACAACTAGCCCAACTAAAAGTTTCATAACTGCCGATGCGTAGTACCTTCCTGGGCTGTTGATGGTCAGTCGGTTCTTTTGGTCCTGTCACACGAAGTTGGGAGGCTTTGGACATACCACACCATTCTCCCCGTACCCCACACATGCCATGAATCGCCGGCATCGGTTAGCTTTGAGGCCGACGGCTGCGGAACCTTGAAGTTCCCTTGGATTTCTTCAACGAGCTTGGGGGACGCGAATCTGAACCCGTGGAACTGGAGACTTTCTGGGTAGTACTGCTCGCACTGCATGATAGACCGGACTGGAGTGCAGGCCCAGTCGCCAACGCCCAGAGTAGTACCATTGGAAAGTGTGAAAGGCTGAGTTGCGCATCGTCTTGTGCTCACTAGGGCAGATTTGTTAGATGTGGAGGTCGGTCTCTGACCAGGGCATGGAATGGGGGCACTCACTAGATTCCACAGGAGTCAGGCGAGCCGACTCTTTGATAAAGCTGTCCAAAAGCTCAAGTCCTTTGCCAGTTCGCGTGAACTCGTCGAAGCCCTCTCTACACGATCTTCGCAAGGGTTCAACGTATTCTGGATGCAAACAAAGGTCCTGGATTGCGAAGGTGATAGTCTGTGGTTGTTAGAGCTGAACATATCCGAGAGTCATTTAGAGCCAACTTACAGTCGACAATGCATGGACTGAGCCGAACCAGATTGCCATCAGCTCATGGACGATTCGTTTGGGGGTCCATGGGTTCTGCCTCGGAGACGTTTCCATAATCCATTGGATGCAGTCAGCCTATAAATTGTATGTCAGCATGGAGGCACTTCTGAGAATCAGGATGAGGATCGTCTGACATGGTTCGGAACTGGCTGTCCTAGTGACTTCTGATCCCTCTCCCGACAGCGTTGCTCGGCAATCGGGATCAAACTATCGTATATGACTTGGTGCGATTTCATTCGGGAAGCAACCAGTCGCCCTATGATCCTGTAGATTATGTCAGACGCAAGGCAGATACTGTGGGAGAATGTGTCTGAACTTACGGCCCTATGAACTTTGGCAGTACTTTGACAAGCTCGGCACACAAAAGCGTTTCCTCAATGTAGCTTCGAGCTGCCAGCATGAACGGCTCATTCTTCGCTGCTAAACTGTCAGGAAATTCCTCTTCCTCCTTAGTATGCCGTAAAGTGATCTTACCTAATTCCTCACCGAAGAACGAATATGCGTTTGCCAAAACCACAAGTTTGGTTATCATGGGATATACTGGAGAGTGTCTGACCCCTTTATAGTAGGTTAGCGATGAAAGTACGGCACCACGCTCGACTCTTACCTCCCACAATACTGTGGCTTGAAATCGAAGAGGCCATCTGTAGTCTAATGACAGCACTAAGATCTGGTAGAATGTTGGGAAGGTTGGACGTCAACAAAGTGCGAAGAGCACGAACGAATCCAACACCCTCAGTCCCCCTTCTGTCAAACCAGTTGAAGCCGTGCATGGTATACATTGGTTGCAGCATCTATGCGAAATAGTGTTAGTGAAATGTAGTCCCCAATTTTGGATGGGGCTTTACTTGTTTGGATGCAGCTTGAAGCGAGAGCACCGTATCTGGAGCCGAGTCAAGTTCCTTGATGTGTTTCTGCGAAGTTACAAAGACGTAACGTGTATCAGGGGCCAAGACCTCATACGGCTCCCCGTTTGCCTGTTCACAAGGTCAAAATGTGCTTGTATAAGGATTGGTAGCAAGAGAGGGAGGGTAGAGAATACACGGTTGAATCCGTCCTGGATGATCTTTGGGCCCCTGAATAGATACGTCCATCTTTGTACGAGTGCCGGAGCTTTCTGTTCAAAGTTTAGTATATTAGATTCCTTCAGCCCCTGGCCGAAAACCATCACAGGGGTATCGTGGGAGACTTACCGAAACTACAATAAGCAGACAAACTATTGATAATATGTTGATGGCGGATCTGCCCAGTGACTTGATTTCGAGCCACGGCAAAGAAGCCATTATAGTTGCTGTGTCCGCCAGTTGCATTGTGATTTCTCAATTGTGTCTTGATGGGAGACAGATGCGATTGAGTGATAACAAGATGCAAGTAGCGCTTCAGGGATATAGAACCATTGGCGACCTCTCATTCACGTGTCTCGAAGGAATGCGTTGAGTCAACGTTATATATACCGGCTGAGGGATGCTTGGTGTTAGTGATCAGGAGAGGCATGTGGAAGTCAGTTGCCTCTAGAAGAATAACGAGAATGGAGTTGTAAGCACGTCTTGTTGCTTTCAAAATATGGTACAGTTCCCATACGACTTCGATGATGTGTGATCAGCATCTCGATGACCTGATTAGTGTTGCTATGCAACTAGAGTCGCTTGCGGCCTGCCTTTTACGTACGTACGTAGCTTGCGAATGCACAAAGTAAACCAACAAGGCGTGTTGGGACTTTCCAAATCCATCTCATGTTGCTGGGCTTGGGTATTGTGGATTACTCCAGATAGGGCAACTGTCATCTTGTTAAGGCTGAACATTGCCTGAGCAAGGTCTGTGTCGGTTGCGGCACAAAAACGCCTTGCGTATGCTAAAAATATCAACAGGGTCAACTCCACATATTAAGTGGGAGTCCCCGCAAGTCGGTTTCCGTGCCAAGGGCTTCCGTGCCGCGATGTTGGAACTAGGTACGTCCACGGATGTACTCCCGGTAGATTAGACTGCAGTCAGCCCCAATTCTGCAGCAAAATATTGAACTTTGGTGGGTTGCATTAGCCTTCGCCAGAAAGGGAAGGACGGATGGCACAGCCAGGGCCCATCACACATGAAGTCAAGGAGTGACATCCTGTCGTTGGTCGAGGATGCTCACTTGGAGACAGAGCTTGACGCCCAGCCCGCTTATAGAAATCAATTATCCCAATTGCGTTGATTTGTATCTCTTCCATCTTTCTACCGTTGACGTATTCTTGATCGGATCTTTCTCATTCTTTCACCTTTCTACTCTAACCACAACTATCTCCTTAACCAAGAGCGCCGTATCCCAAGATGGACGCCGGTAAGATGCCCAGAGGGATGTCTACCACTGTGTTCCTGGGCGTTGGCATTATGATGATAGCCCTCGCAGCGGGGTTTTGCATAGCCCGGGTGATTGGGAACCTCAGGAAAGTTCGAAAGCTCTATCTAGCTGACTGTGAGTTTTCGACCAAATGCAAACAGTCAGCATGAACCTAACTGTTCCAGATATTTCCATTCTTTCGGTCCTACTATTTGCTGCAATGTTCACCGTGTTCAACCTCACTGTCAATGGTATTTCCGTTCCCTGGGACTATGGCACTGTCGCTTCCACTTACACTTCTCTAGCTCTTGATAACCCCATGACGGCATCTCTGCGGTACTTAGCACAGGTCAGTACCAGTTTCATGTTACACCCAAACTCCCGAGATGCTCATGGGGGTAATCTGAGGCTCTTCAACTAATGTGCGGTGGTGTCAATCAGTTGGGTGTAGCCAGTGCTTTGGTTTCAGGCTATGCCACTTGGACTGCTAAAGCGCCAATCTTCTTTCTCTACGTCCAACTATTTGGCATCCAGAAATGGATCCGAGTTGTTTCTCACCTGGCTCTGGTTGGGACCTTTCTCTTCATTCTCGGCATAACGTCCTGGATCAGCGCTGTGTGCTCACCCGTTGGTCGTGAGATTTCACCAGAGTTTATCCAGACCTGCACCGTAACTAGCTCCATTGGCGGCCTCGCCACAGGGGTTGTCGGGCTCGCTGTCGACATTCTTATCTTTGTTCTCCCCTTGCCCATCATCGCCAAGCTGCGCCTGCCGCTTGCAAAGAAGATCGGTGTCAGCCTGTGCTTTCTTAGCGGCATATTGTAAGGCTTTCCCATGGTTCTCGGTTGGTGAGACTGTGCGACTAATACGTTCGAAACCCAGCGCGGTTGCTGCCAGCACGACGGCTTTGTACTTCAGAGTCACCTCATTATCGGTCTCCACGACGGATATGAAGACGGCATCGATGGGCGTGTGAGTCCCCTGAGCAATTTGACTATGGAGATTTTCCAGGCTAACAGACCGCAGGCTTGTCGAGCTGACCATTGCGATCATGGTTGGGTGTGTTCCCGCCGTACATGCCTTCTGGACTGTGGTTGTGGCCAACTCCCTCGTCTATTCCAAAGTAGCATCTGCTTTCTCTCAACTCTCCACACTGAAGTTGAGGAGAAGCAAGAACTCGCATACATCATCCACTAGTTATGCAGCTACCGATAATGGCGTATATGGCAAAGCGGAAACGAACATTCGAATGCAATACGCACCTGCATCTGAGGAGCATACTTCGGAAAGATGTCTGATTCCTCCTCCAGCAACTGGTGATGGCGAGATCCCATCTCAAGGCCGCGGACAGAAGGGCCATGCCGGTTTGGTTTGAGTGATTCTCGATGTCTATATGTTCATAGTTATAGTTATTCTCTTGCCTATCTGTAGCGGTCACTTTCGTTCTACATGTCATCTAGATTATTGAATACTAAGGTCGATATCGCCCCGCGTAACCGGTGCGCCTGCCTTGCTGAGCGTGTTCATTCCCATCTGATGAATCTTGGGCATATTCTGAGGGTCAATCAACAGCTAATGCGACCCATTCCGTGTGAGCTTTCGTATGCAGTTGATTCACTGGTTGAGCATTTCTGTTTACCACGGCCTATCCCGCGACTTGAACATGTGATCAACCAGTGGCTATGCAAATCTGCATCGCCGATGCAGGGTTTGGGAGCAAATATATTCAAGCCCAGTCGAATACAGGGATGAACCATTGACACCGACACCGATCCGAAATGTTGACACTTAGCTGATCTCAGCCTTTTGCATACAAGCAATCCTGAGGATCATCACCTAATTGCGCAATCTGTACGGTATTACTCGTCCCCAGCTCATGCAGTTGCTTTGGCTCTGTTAGTTAAAAAAATCAGCTGCATTGGAATGACTCCATTCAACCGTGGGGTCTTGAGACCCACCATTGAGGCGCATTTATTTACGCACACAGTGTCTGCAACTCGAATAGAACCTCGGAGGAACTGCTAAGTAAGACGGGTGCGGCGCGGGCGGCAGGGACCGGCTACCCGACCCTCCTTGATGACATCCGTCAGACAAACCCTCCGGCTGCCCAACTTTACTTGATGAGGGTCCACCAACCTGGGCGCTGAGACTTTGGATACAACATCGTATGCGGCGCCATTGGCGCTTACGGTGACGAATGAAAAATGCAGCCCCAAAAGTTGCCAGGCATCTACAAAGTCCTAGAGCACGTTTAAGATGGATTCAATCGGGGGGGCATTTGCATCCCCTGAGCTTGAGTGACGTCGATGGATATCTCCCAACACGCTTCCCGGAAATCTTAGTCAACCATCACTGATAACCCAACCCGGAAAAAGACGCGATACAGGACTAGATTTACTTGGGTGTGATGCCATCGCGGAACTTTCTCGAGCAACACTTCATTATTCTACATTCATCGCCAATATGCATACAGAAACGAAGCAAACCTTCCGCAAATCCCATGATGGCCCTGAACCCAAAGAGCCTCATGAGGCCGCAAGCCCTCGAGAGTCCATGAACAGATCCATCAGGTTCTGGGGGACATTCGTTGCTCTTTGTATGATCGCGTTCATCTGCGCCTTGGATGTCGCCGTCATCACCACTGCCCTGCCGACCATCACCGAAGCTGTCGGAGGGGGCACGCAATACGTGTGGATCGCGAACTCGTTCGTGGTCGCCTCCGCCGTGGTCCAGCCCCTTTTCAGCCAGCTGGCCGACGTCTTCGGCCGACGCGTGCCTCTGGCCATATCCCTCACTCTTTTCCTGCTCGGCAGCGGTGTCGCGGGGGGCTCTTTCAATGCCGCCATGCTCATTGCCGGACGAACTATCCAAGGCATCGGGGCAGGGGGGCTGTATGTGCTGACCGACATTGTCTGTTGCGACTTGGTCCCGCTGCGCGAGCGGGGGAAGTACGTCGGGCTCATGAACTCCTTCTCTGGCGTGGCGGCCGCCATAGGGCCCGTCATTGGTGGTGCTCTGGCCCAGCATAACTGGCGTTGGATCTTCTACATGAATCTACCCATCTGCGGCTTCGCCTGGCTTGTGTTTCTCGCGTTCATGCGTATGAAAACGGGCCAAGAGGCGCTGGCCCAACAGAGCACGACACAAAAGCTCCGGCGAGTCGACTACCTGGGAAACTTGATATTTATCCCCAGTATTCTGGCCCTGCTTTTAGGGCTCGTCATGGGAGGGATACAACACCCGTGGTCGTCATGGCGAGTTATCTTGCCCATAGTCCTCGGGGTGGTCGGCTGGGCTGTCTTCCATCTACAACAGTCCTACTTCGCCTCGTGGCCGAGCGTGCCTGCTCGCCTTTTCCAAAACAGAACATCGTTAACCGTCTACCTCCTTACATTCACATCGTCGGTCATCGTCCAACAAACAGCCTACTTTCTCCCGGTTTACTTCCAGGCCGTCAAGGGCACATCGGCCTTGACGTCCGGGACCAACTTCCTCCCGTTTGCAATCGGAACCCTTGCATTTGCCGTAGTGGGCGGTGTCATGCTCAGCAAATTCGGTGCCTACAGACCCATTCATGCGATCTCGTTCGCGCTTTCGGCAGTTGGCTTTGGGCTGTTCACAATCCTTGACGGCGAATCAAGTCCTGTGGCGTGGGTCTTCTCCCAGCTCATTGCGAGCGCTGGGTCAGGCTTCACTATGGCCACATTCCTACCGGCCATTATGGCCGCCTTACCGGAGTCCGACGTAGCTACAGCCACTGGGGCCTATGGCTTTATCAGAACCTTTGGCTACATCTGGGGTGTTTCTATTCCCTCCGTTATTTTCAACTCGGTGGTGAACTCCAACCTTTGGACGATCTCGGACCCGAACATACAGGACAGCATGAGGGATGGCAAAGCGTACGCATTTGCTAGTGAGGTTCAAACAATTCACGGTACTACTTCAGAACGCCTCAGGGCCGAGATATCTTATGTATATATCGAGGGTCTGAAAGCTATATGGTGGCTTGGGCTCGGACTGAGCCTGGTTTCGTTCCTATGCGTAGGCTTCGAGAAGGGCTTAGAGCTCAGGACAGAATTGGAGACCGAGTACGGGATAAACGAGGTGAAAAGGACGGAAGAGTTCGGGGAGAGTGGAGGTGAAGTTGGCCGACCTAACGCTTGATGAGCAATTACCTGTAATTCTGGGCGGGGTCCAGTGCTGAGCGTGGCCCTTGCACCCTGAGTACAGCCTGCAAGCCTGGTACTCTAACAAAACTACCTGGCGAGGGGGATTGAAGATGCATGCTAGGTCGTGTGTAAATTGAGTCCTCAGTCAACGAAATCAGAGTAACCGACCGTGTGATGCTACGAATCTGAAAGCTGGTCACATTCGGTGCAAGAGAAGTTGGTCGACCCTCGGCGTGATCTTGGTGCGGGGTCAAACTGCTGTAGCCTGCAAATATGCAGGGGTCAGCTACAACCAGAACTCCGACTGCAGCTTCAGCCCCCAAGCACTTACACGCTGGGGCTCAGACCCTCCATGCAAATCGCTAAAGAACGACCGCTAGCGGATGGACGTGTCGTCTAAAAATAAACCTCACCTTATTTGACGATCTTGATTGAACCTCTTGCAAACTGCCGCAAAAGAAGGAACCACAGTAGCTGGACGAGTTTCCATACTGAGTTGCAATGCAGCAATTGATGACATCAAACTATTACGTCCCGGCAAGCCGGAGCGTAAGGCAGAGTCCAGGGCGGGTAGAGGTTACATCTCACAGCACGCACATCCCCTTTTTGGTTGGCTACCAACCAACATGCATCGATCGCTCATGATAGGTTGAAATATACGGTGGGAATGAGGGGCCTCATCAGCAACACGCATCAGCCTGCACAGCAGTGGGCATCGCGCAGGCTGTCATAAACAGCATTTAAACCTGTGAGGCTGTCCATGACCAAAGTGCATTTTGTGTTTCTCGATCTTCATCCACAGCATTTACATCCTAGGTTGCTTGCTGTTATACTCACTCAAATCAGAACATGGCTACCTCTCAAGTTATCAAGGACCTGCAACAGGCCCTGCCGGATTCGCGTTTCGTCCTTCAGGGAGCGGATAATTATGATACCTTGAACAAGGTATATCAATCGGCATTGAATGTCGAAATCCGCCCCAGCTGCATCTTCCTACCCAAGTCCAAGGAAGAGATCTCCGCTTTCCTCAAGCATGTCGGACCCCACGCTTTGAGCGGCCAAGTATCGGTTGCCATTTACGGGGCAGGGTGCCAACCACTGCCTGGCTGTGCCAATGTGCAAGATGGGATCACGGTGAACCTGTCCTTGTTGAAGGGGTTGGCTATCGAGGAAGGGCGAGTGTCCATCGCTGCTGGCGAGCGATGGGGCACCGTCTATGAGGAGCTGGGGAAGAAAGGACTTGGAGTTGCGGGAGGCCGATCAGCCAAATCTGGGATTGGCGGCCTCGCATTGGAAGGTATTGCTCTCTTTATACGCTTTCGCCGGCGGGAAGCGCTGACAGATATAACTCCTAGGCGGTCTTTCTTTCCACTCTTCCCGTGACGGTTTCGTTTGCGACAACGTACGTTTTCATCCACTTCAATCCTGGTTCTCCGTACCAGAAAGGGAGAAGGGGGATTACTGACTTGGTGGCTTGCTAGGTCCTCAACTACGAGATCGTACTAGCTTCCGGAGAGATCGTCAACGCCAACGGTAAAGAGAATGCAGACCTGTTCCGGGCGCTCCGGGGCGGCGGCAACAACTTCGGCATTGTCACTCGCTACGACTTTCCCACCTTCGAGCAGGGACCCATGTACGGCGGGAGCGTCTACTACTTCGCGCCCAGCTTCCCGGAGCAGATCCAACACCTCGTCGACGAGCTGCAGAAGCCCGACGCATCCAAGGACACGCACCTGATGGTCAGCACGGGCTATGCCGCCATGTTCGGACCGCAGATGATGTGCCAGAACCAGCTGTACCATAACCACCCCGAGGAGAACCCGGCCGTGCTCCGCCCTTTCACGTCTGTTAGTCCGCAGCTGGACCAGCTCAATTCGATGCGTGTGTTGAGCCTGGCAGAGGCGGCTAAGGAGCAAGCTGGGGATTCCCCTGTCATCCAGAGGTAAGTGCAGCATCCCGTCAAGAGTACGGCGCAACAAGAAGGCTGACGTCACGTGTCCAGATCTGCCTACTTCAACACCACTTTGAAGGCCGACGCCAGCATCCTTCAAGAAGCTGCCGAGATCTACACGGCCGGCCTGGAACCCATCAAACCCTGCGAAGGCCTGATCTGCTCCCTGACGCTGCAGCCGCACGCCCGCTCTCTGCTCGAAGCCTCGGCAGCCCAGGGCGGCAACTCGCTGGGGCTCAGCCTCGAAGATGGGCCGCTGATCTCGGTGCTCTTGCTCACGTACTGGTCTAAACAGAGCGACGACGCGGCCGTGCTGGAGACGATGGAGTCCATCTTGGGGTCCATCAAGTCGCGGGCCGCGGCCAGGGATCAGCTGGTCCCCTACACGTATATGAACTACGCATTTACCTCGCAGGACCCCATCGGCTCGTACGGGGCAGAGAACAAGGCGGAGCTCCAGCGCGTCAGTAAGCTATACGATCCGCAGGGACTGTTCCAGAAAGGGGTCCCCGGAGGTTTCAAACTGTTTCCCTAGAGATAGAAACCATCGCTTTATTTACTGAAGTTTCTGCTGTTCTGGCGTGAAATACTTCATTTTCGCATATGTAGAATAAGACGTGGTGCAGCAAGTCGCAGGCGCTTGATATGTGTCGTAAGCAATCCAGCAGTCAATGGCGCATCTTTGCACTTACACCCCGGCAATTGAATGAGCTGCGTTTATCATTCGAAGTCGGCGTCCAGTCTCGATCCATAGCAGTAAAAACAGTTCAAATGCAAAAGACCAATAGAGATATGATATAAGTTGTATCGTACCTCGATTTGTATGGCCTAGATCGTTTGTCGACTTTGAAATAGTCAATCTTTACATCCGTGACTGATACAAGTCGCGAGACCAACCGACAGCTGCCCCACCAAAGCCCCCCCCAGGAAAGCACCGAGCTCTTCACCGCCTGCCTATCGAAAGCTTTTCCCCCAAAACAAATCCCAATTGCCATTTTCTGCGGAAGAAAAAAAAAATAGTTCCAGTGTAGCAGCTACAGCTTCAGTCCGATTCCCCAGCCCAGCTCGACGACCGCCGACAACGACCACCACCTCTACCAGCCAAGCCACCATCTCTTCGTCCCCCCCAAACAAAACTTCAAACCAAAACCGCCAAGATGCATTTGATGTACACCCTCGCTCCCGATGGCAAGCGCAACTACACGCTGAAGAAGGTCCTGTCCGGCGAGGTCACCAAGTCGGCGCACCCGGCGCGCTTCTCCCCCGACGACAAGTGGTCGCGCCAGCGCGTCACCCTCAAGAAGCGCTACGGCCTTCTGCTTCACCTCCAGGGTGGTGAGTAGTCTCTTTCTCTCCTTGCTCTCTAAACCCCCCCTGCGTGCCCTGCTCCTGTGCTGTTCCCCGTCTGGCTTTTTTTGGATTTTTGGCTGAGTGTGTAGGCCAAGTTCAAGACGACGTGAAGGCGGCAAAGCAGGGTCTCGTCATTCTGGGTAAATGAGGAAGAAACAACCATGAAGAGGAATATGGGACGAGATCGCTAACATGTGCCCTTTGAAACCATCTAGACAAGCCTGCGCAATAGACTAGCCAAGACAAGTTCGCATAAGACAGACAACATATTTGGCCCACGACCTCTGTACGAGTGATACCATTTCATGACCATGACGAACCTGCGAACTAGACTTGGCCGGACTGGTGGAATATTTGGTATCGGACCTTCATCAGCGCGCTTCTACACATCGAAAAGCATAGAGCAGACTCGCAGCAGCAGCAAAACTGGCCGCATGAAAAATGGGGCTTGGGGCACGATGGAAACGGACATGCTCTTACTACGTGGATCCAAAAAGCAGAGAGATCTAGCTTGCTCGTCTATTATTACGACGCAGATATCACCTCGGGGGAACGGAGTTCAAGGCGTGGAATAAATTTTGATTGGCATACCAGCATTCAGATCGTGGTTTTCTTTCTGCTTTGGGGAGGCTCTGGACTCTTAGCCGTTGCCTTTTGCCTTTGGACAGTATTGGTCGAGGATAGCAAATCATAAACGTTTATATTCTCTTCGCACAAGTGCCGTCCTACCGTTCTGAGTCCCAGTTCCTGATCATGCAGCTCATGTTACAAAACAAAAGCAGTTTTATATTTCATCCAGTAAATCCAAAATTCCGGTGGTATCATATATACATAGTGTGTCATGGTCATATCTATAAAGTCTTTTATGCGATTTTACTTTGTTTGATCTCTTCAGCCGTGCCGCTTCTTCGAGTTGATCGTCCTGCCCGCCCCCACGCGCGGCCGGCCGGCACCGCCGGCGCCTCCCTTGCGGTTGCCCGTCAGGATGCCGGGCAGGTAGTCCTCGTCCATGAGGTCCTTGGTCCGAAGCCGCTGCTGGTCCGTCACCTTTTGTGCGTACTCCTTCTGGTCCTCGGCGAGCAGGAGCTCGGTGCCCCAGCCGCCCTTGCCGCCGCCCTGCCCACGGTACTTGTTGTTGGACGTACCGTGCACGGGCTTGGGGATGCTGTAGACGTTGCCGCGCTTGTTGAACTGGAAGTTCTTCTTGAGGTGCACCGTGAAGTTGCCGCTGCTGTCCGTCGTCGCGCTGACGCGCGTCAGGGTCGGCTGGCCGCACTTGGGGCAAAACTGCTTGTCCATCTGCCGCGTCACCTGGAAGCAGCCGTGGCACCGCAGCACCCACGTCTTGACCCGCGTGATCCGCGACATGGACGGCGACAGCAGGTTCAGGTTGATGCGCAGGGTGACGTTCTGCATGGCGAAATCGGAGGTGAGCAGCGCCACTTGCAGGACCCGCTGGATGGGCTGTTCGGGCGACGAGACCTGGTCCTTCGCCTGGTGCTTCTTGAGGTTCGACGGGGTGATCCAGCCATCTTCGTCGTCGTCTTCGTCCTCGTCCTCAGCGACTACGTCTCCCAATGTGTTTTCTGTCGTCGTCTCTGCTAGGCTGAGTGTACCAAGTTTGTGCGACACATCTTCTTGCCCGACCACGGGCTTTTCGCTCTTTGCTTGCTCCGCCTCAGCCTCTGGCACCTCTGGTGCTGTAGTCGACTCGGCAGGTGTGTCGGTCGATGTGCTTGTGGTAGTGTCCTCTCCGGCTTCCTTCTCCTGCGCCAACTTGGCCAGCGCCGCCGGCGACTTCCCGTTCGTCGTCTTCTGCCCGGGCGTCTTGCGCAGGCGCCAGTCGCCGCCGTTCTTCTCGCACTCGAGCTCGTACGTGAGCGCGATCAGGTGGATATCGGGCTTGCTGAGGACCTCGAGGTCACCGGTGCGGCGCGCGAAGTCCTGGACGAACTTGACGCTCTCGGGGCGGGGGCTGCGCAGCTTCAGGAACGGCAGCAGCTGGGTCTGGACGCGCGACCGGGTCGCCTCGTCGCGGATCTCGGTCAGGACCGAGGGCAGCGTGTAGATCTCGTCGGCTTTGGCGAGCAGCGTGCTCAGCGGCGGGTCGTTCTTGATCAGGGGACCGGTATCGACGATGAGGAGCTTGACGGGCTTTTGGGAAGGAGTGGCGGTGCTGGTGGTCTCAGTGCTGGTGGCCGGGGTGTCGTCGGCAGTGGTGGTGGTCTGTTCCGGCTCAGCAGGGGATTGCTCTTGTGTTGGCGCTGGTGCTGCTGGTGCTGGCGCAGGTGCAGCAGCGGTTACCCAGGTCGGCGCCGGCGGAGTTACTGCGCTTGGTCCCTCCATATTGTTCTTTTGTAGGTAGAACTAGGTAGATCAAGTGGTAATTTCTCACTTCCAATCTAGTCGTTGTCAGCGTCTTGAAAGGCCGAATTGATGGATTGCAACGACTAGTGGGGGTTGCGCTGCCTCTCTGATTTTCGTTATCGACAATGGCGGGGTTGTGCTATTGGCTTTAGCGATTAAGAGAATTTTAGCGGAAACTGGTGGCAGAATTAGCACCTGCCAACCCTGCATGTGCCTGGAATAAGCGAACCTGGCATGCAAGCAAAAGCTGGAAGTTATAAATCCAATTACAGCACTCTTTCCCCAGCGAAGTAGCGGATTACATAAATATTTACGCCGTACCCCCTGGCCCTCACCATGCGACACCGAGGGCCCTTCGCTTTTTGGTCAGAGATTCATTTTACAAAATTCGGGTAGTATACTCGGCATCTTGCTGGAGAGCTTGACTGAAAGGGTTCCATGCCAGCCTAGGTACCTCGTTCATCCTTGCGTACTGTGGTCGAGTGGCATAGAGAAAGGAATGTCTTGTAGAAGGCTGTATCGTTTGTTTGTATGTCAATTCTAGCAAACACTGTATAAATGCAACAGTTCAAATCGGGGCATTTCTATCATTTTGTGCGATTTGGAGGACTGTTGGCTTGTGGAGCTAGACCAAGTGACACAAGAAGACAACGACCTACTACCGATATCCTGATCATCCTCAAATTCCGTTTCAGAAGTCCGAAATATTGCATGCTTGGTATTGAATTACTTTATTTCTACCTAGATCTAAAAGCACTCTAAATATACACCAAACGCAATGCTATGTGATGGGGACGCCTGCTTTCTCCAGGCACCAAAACCAACTCCTCAGGGGTATTATATATACAAAGTCCACAAGCAGCGCGAATCCCCCAGCATGCCTTGTGAGCTACATTCAGTGTGTGCTCGATATAATAAAATGTCTTGCGGCGCCCGGTCGTTTCCAAGCGTGTTCAAATTCTTCGTGGTTGGAAAGTCGTGCTGCAAAAGTGGGTAGCGAGATCTCGCGTATCTGGTCCGGGTTGGTCGTCAAGAAAACCACTCCACGGACTTGGTAAATGTGGTAATACTTTCGGTAGTTCATGCCGTGGTCTGCGAGTATTCGTTCCCCAGCCACTCGTTGGAAAACCACGACACCGCCTCGGCGCCCGTGTTGCCAAAAGACTCCATGTTGAAGTCGAACCCGTCCATGGCGCCCTCGAAGGCGTTGTTGTTATCAAGCCCCTCGGGCGGGTCCACAGGCGCGAGATGCGGCCGGGGCATGTTGACGAGCTGCGCACCCGGCATTTGATCGGCAAAGGCGGCCGCGCGGGCCGCCGTTGCGGGTGGTGTCGATTGCGATAGTGGTGTTTGTAGGATCGGGGTGCCGCCATGCCCGTGCGTAAGGGGCGACGCAACGGCCCCATGTATAGTGGGCGAGGCCACCATCCCCACAGCTCTGGCCGGAATCTCGTTCTCGTCCGTAAGACCCATCAGCTGGATCGGGTTGTGCCGCGACAGGATTTGCTGGGCTGGAATCGAGGCGCGTGTAAAGTCCGGGCTGCTTGGGTGGCTCGGCGTCGTGCTCGCCGAGAAACCCCGGGCGATGAGCTTCTCAAGATCGGTCAAGATTGTTTGGACGGCGGGTATGTGCGACATGTGCCGCGCGATTTGCAGGCAGCGCTGCGAGTGCTCGTGGACCTGGTCTGCGCTGATCTGAAACTGCAGTCCTGCCATATGGTGCGCGAAGAATAGCATGCGCGCGCACTGGTACGCGCATACCGGCAAGTCCAGGTCTGTGACGGGGAGCCCGCCATCAAGGGACAGCACGACACGGAAAATGTCGGCCATGGCCAGTGCGTGTTCGTAACACTGTCGCTGGCAGAGCTCCACGAACTGGGGCGGTAGCCGATCCAGCGAGGATCGAGGGAGTGCCTCTTTGAGGCCTACCAGCACGATTCGGTAAAGATCGCAGTGACACTGGCGCCACCACACGTGGATCATGATGAAGACGCACAGCCGGGGCGAGTAGGCGCGAAGCTTGACGTTGTTGTCCGAGAACCGGAAAGATGCCGGCAAGTGCTCGTTGAAGCCGTTCAGCTCCTGGGCCAGAACGTTCACCAGCTTGGGAAGTTCGCGCAGTTCGGTTTCCGGCATCGCGAGCACGTTCTTGGTGCAGTACAGGATCCGGCTGCGGATCCAGAGCAGGCGCACGTGGAGTGCGAGCGATCCGACATCATCTGGAAATGGTTTAGTAGGTATTGGGCGCAGGTGTTCGGTGATCTGGGGGAGATCAAACTCGAAGTTCCGTTCGTTACAGGGCAGCTGTATGTGCAGCGCTTCCGACGGCAGCAGCGTGAAATCGGGGTACCCTCCGTTGATGCCGGAATCGATAGTCATAAACGCCCACATAAGTCTCCGCCGCGACTCGCGCGCCAGGAAACAGAGGTTGGGGTTCTCGTAGTTGAGGCGCAGGGCGTAAGAAGCACGACCGGCGACGGAAGCTAGCATGAAAGCGCTCGTGAACCGCTGGGTAAGCATCCGATACTTCATAATGAACACCATGGCCTGGATCTTGATAGTTGATGGATTCTCCATGTCCGCCAGTATCATCTTCTGGCATTCGTCGATGCACTTAGACCCGTACTCCCTGGTCCCAGGGCCGAGATCGGTGAGCAGAGATGTGATTCCCACCAGCGCTAGCAGCAAAGCACGATCCATCATGCCTGCGTGGTATCGTTGCATTAGCGACGCGCGGTGGAGAAAAGAAAATACCGGCACATGATGTACATGCTTGAAATAGTTGTCGAAGGTGCGGGTAATGAGGGCCTCATCGGGGAAGTTGATGCCTCTGTGATACTGTTCAGCCAAATTTTCACACAGCGAGCTCCAGGGCCGCAAGATAGGTAGGTAGGTTAGGTAGGTTCAATACTGACGTGTCGTGATTGACGGACCAAGGTCCGTGGGTACCGGCTCGGTTGGCGATGGCATAGTCGCCTTGTGAAGCATTGGAGTTGTTGTGCACGTGTCTCCTTTTCTCCGGAGGCTCGGAGGAGACGGACTCGTGCTCGGAATCGCCGGCCTGCCCCGGGGCTGGGGTGGTCAGGGTTCCAGACCGTTTGGTCGGCCGGTAGATGCACTCGATGCCCTGGGACTGGCACCTTTTGCATTTCGGCATCTCTCCGCTGCATCGCGCTTTGCGCGAATGGCAGTTGCTGCACGCCAGCCGCACGCGACGGCGTGGCAGGGTCATGGATGAAGCCGGGCCATTGTCGCCGTCGCCCTGCGGCGAGGCGGCCTGAAACGAGCACGTGAAGCCTAGGCGGTCGCAATTGGCGCATGACGCCCCCTCACCCTGCAGACATCTCACCTTCCTCAAGCGACAGGGTTGGCATGTTTTCCTGGGATTCGGGGTGTCTTGGTGCTTTGGCGGCGGCCGGTGGTTGGCAGGGTCGGACACAGCAGCCTCGGCGGCGATTTCAGCAGCGGTGTCCTTTTCGGCCACCTCCAAACTCACGTCTTCCATCTCCATGGCACACGCAGGCGATCTGGGGTCCGATCTCCAAGCGCGTGGGTAGTCGGATTGCGGGTCCTTCGGGGCATTACACAAGGCCGGATCCGAGGAATTGTTTCCTCCGTCAAAAGGGTTGCGAGAGAGGAGAGAAATAGAGAAACCCGTTGTCAGAAAAATTGTAGGATGGAGCAAGGTCACGAGGGAACCCGGGTCTGGAGCAGCCCAAGCACCAAGGGGAAACGCGGGGACAATTTCATCGGTCACTGACCGGCCCCAGTCGCAACCTACCCTGCCAATTCAGCGGTCAGTTTTCACGCCAACGCGCTGTGATTCGATGCTTTCTAGCGGATGTGGGCCTGTAAGCTTGAGATTAGTGGACGTGGGCACGCTGAAGCACACGCGAGCCTCTTCGAAAGGCTTGCCCGTATCAGCAGGATAATCTGCCGATTGCAGTCAACGCTTATCGTGCGATGAAGCAAGGAAAGGATGCGATGCACTACAGAGCACTCGTGCAGAAATTATCCATGCCCCTTGAAAGCTTCTATGATGTCCTATATGACGAGCTAGCATCGGTGTTAGTGATTGAATTATGTGCCTGGCGGATCAATGATCAAAGTAGGGGTCCTAGCATCCATCTTATCTCGAGTTGGGCTGAGTTCGTAGGACAGATCCGAACATCGCTTGTTCAGCCACGTCATCGGACAAGGCCAATAATCGTGGCTTCTTAAAGTATTGGCACACCGGGAACCAAGATAGTGATTGCGAACCGCTGACATCTCGATTCCGATTCCCTCATTGTGCTGTAAGCCAAGGGTCCCTGCCAAGATAAATAGCGGCTGTCGGTGGCTGAAAGCGGCAAAGACGGCTATCGGCGGAAGTCGGGCCTCCAAATGGAGCAAGAAAAATGCCGGCACTTCGTTAGGCTGTCGTGTCGATGCAGGTTAACGGGTCCTCAAATCCTGTAACCTAGTGCCACCTAATCTGCACCCCGTGCCCCGTGCCTACTTCGTACTGCGCTCTTGCATTGACTTAGGATGCAATTGCGCAGCATATCACTCTTCATATGGCCACTACGTCATTAAGGGCATGCTATATATCCCCCACGGCATCACCGCTAAGAATACCATTAAGCATTGAGGCTCAGAGATAAAGATATATTTCCGATTGGGTATGCCAATTCCTGGGGGGTTTCCCGTTCCTCAAATAGTGTAGCGATTAGGGATCATCGTGGTAAGTAACCAATGCCGAGACGTGTTTCATGTGTTTCAAAGGGAAGTTTTACCCGGCTCGGTGGAGGCGATAGTTCGGTCGAGAAGACAAGACTTGGCGATATACTCAAGCCATCCAAGCTTCGGGAAAGCCCGATGCTGCCTATCATGAGTAATGAGCCAAGTGGCTGGTGTTCGCATGCTTGGCACGTTAGTATAGGGTTTCCTGTTCGTCCCATAGTGCCTCCTAAAAATAACCTATAGAAAGCTTGTATTATGCTCCAGATGTTGCAGTCTGTTATCCCATTGCCAGCATACCCCAGGCAGCATCTAATCATGCATCGCGATGGTGCCTGAGCATGCATGGGTGCAAGGGGCGCTGAACTCGGAAAGCAATGCTTGACAAGACGCACGACACAACAGTCAACTTCCAGACCGTTTATCACGATGAGAGTCCGTATGCCGTGACTATATAAGTCACTCTTCCCGCTGCACCTCCATCGAAACTCTTCTTCTTCACCACCGAGCTTTTCGACCACACTCATTTCAAGTCCATTCGCTTTCTCTCTTTCCTTATTCTATCTCTAGGCGTCGAACCCGCCAGACACTCTTTACAACAACCCCGTCCAATTATTCCCCAACCATCAACATGCAGATCTCCGGCACCCTTCTCCTCTCCACCGCCCTCGGCGCCTCCATCGTATCTGGCGCCGCCATCCAGCCCAGAGCATCTAGTGACCGTGTCCTCGTCGGTCTGACGGGCGAAAAGGTTTGGATATACTCTCCCCTCAAAGCTCTTCATGGTGAGAATCCCTCTTACTGACACGTCTGGGGTACTCCAAAGAGCACCAACGGCATTACTCAGGGCCTTGAGCCCGTCAAGCGCGACAGCCTTCGGGCCAGGGCATCAAGCGACCGGGTCCTTGTCGGTCTCACAGGGGAAAAGGTACGGAGCGCTCGTCCGGCAACTTTGATGATGAACCAGCCAACTGACATGACCCACAGAGCACCAACGGCATCACCCAGGGCCTCGAGCCCGTCAAGAAGCGCGACCTGGAGGACCGTCAAATCACCGCTGCCGTCGTCTCCATTCTGGGCATCGTCGGCACCGCCGCACTGACGGAGATCACGACACAGGCCGTCGACGCCGCTATCGACATGGTCAAGAACCTTTCCGAGTGGAACGAAGCACGCGAGGAGTTCACCAAGGCCACGGTCAAGGGCATGATGGACAACAACCCGGACACCGCCAACCTGGTCGCCGCCGTCTGCTACAACATGGCCTACAAGCTCGAGACGCCCGCCAACGTCGACTCGACGGCCAGTCTGTCCTTCAAGCTGGGCAGCCTGCATACTAAGTAAGTACTTTGCTACTCTGTCATCTGTCATCTTCCAGGTATACACCTGGAGCGAGATACTGACCGGTTTGTGACAGCTTCGACTGCATGTACATCAAGGCGCCCAACAGCTTTTACACCGAGGGTGATGGCGGCTACGTCAACGTAAGTAGACTCAACCAATTCAAAGCCTCCCGTGATTGGTTCGATGTTTGTTCTACATGAGGCTTCGACTAACTAGTTTCACCAGCTTGCCTATGACTACTCCTCCAGCCGATGCACATTCGACAAGACCACCGGCGATCTCACCTGCAAATAGGAAGAATCTTCCTCCTTGTTTTTAGACGAGCGAGCCAGTGCGGTGTGTTGTTCATGTGGAGTATAGCGATAGACTTGGTGTAACGGTTCTCATTCATGGTGTTTCGGGCCTCGGATTTTGATAGATTGGGAGTGTTGTTGTCAATTGTGTCTTCCGGTTAGTGCGAAATGAGTTTTCCTTAGAAAAAGGGGCACCAGACCCAGAGCTAGTTCAACCAAGCTACATCTGATTCCCAAACTACGTCTTTTTTCTACATCGACTCGATTCTGGTGATCTGTTCTTAGATGCATTTTCGATGTGTCTGACTTATGTTTGCCAATAGATCGCAGTTTGTATATTTATGAGGGAAGTTACGGGTGCACATGTGGGTGCACCCGTCGCGCTTGCTTCCCGCATTGGTGGGAGTCCTTGTTCGATTCCAACAGAGCTTCTCTCAATGTCTTAGCTGGGAACGGCACCGTTAAGCCTGTGCGACGATCCCAGTAACAAACATATGGGACTCGTCGATGAATCCCGCAAACGGGCTCACAGTCGCGTCAGATAGGGTTTACGCCAATTTTCTATTCTTATGGCTACTTGCTCAACGTGCTCATGAACGGTGGCTAAGGTGTAAGTATCTCCGAGTATTCCCACGGCTAAATATCTTGAGGGAAGATGGTGGAAGCGTAATTTCGTCGTTCTTTTCTAAACCACAGTCTCCCAAGCTTCTTTTTCTAGTTTGGATTCTGCCACAATCCTACATTGTGTTACATCATGACATCCGTTCACTCCAAAGACCTGATCAAAGATGATCCCGAACTCCGATGGCTCAACTCCACGTGCCTCCCGAGTTGGAAAACACGCTCCAAAGAACGGCACGTCGCGCGGACAGAGAGGCCCGAGTACGCGATCGCCCTGGGCCTACCCCCGAACGCCCGATGGGCGGGAGTGCTGCTCCAGCTCCGTGAGGGGATGTTGCGAAACGAACCCGGCAGGACGACGCTCGAAGCCGGAGCAGTTCTGGAAGCTGCCAAAGCGACCGGCAAGAGGGTCTCCCGACGTGCAGCTACAGCCAAGGCGTCACGCATCAACAGCTGGGTTGCCGAGTATCCCAGCTTCTTCCCCGTGATGGCGACCATCCTGTATGCTCAAGAAAGCGACCGACCCGCAGCAGCCAAGAAACCAATGTACCAATACCAAGCCACCGGGAACGGCGATTCAATCCACGAAAACCTGAAATTGGGATTAAAACTGAAACCCCACTTCAAGCGCCTCTTCTTCGAGATGCTTCACGTCGATTACGGCAGCTCGAGCATGGGGGCCAGACCCGTCCAACAGCAGCACCCCGGCGTGTATAGGGACTTCCTTCGATTCGCCGGCTCGCTCATCAGCTATGCCAGCGACATCGGCCAAGCTTGGGACGAAGAGAACCTAGCAGAGGGCACCCAACCCGAAGCTGTGACCTGCATCAACGCTGCCTGCGCCGACTTCGACCCATCCGACTTTGCCATGATGCTCTACTACTTCTACACCCACCATCGGGTGCTGGACGGTGGCAACAAGGTCGAATATACCGGCGTCATGCAGGCCCTCCTCGACGACCTCCCACGGACCGGCAACAACGAGCGGCTGCATCGCAAGCTGTCCGTCGATTACAACGTACTCTTTCCGCAAGTCTGTAAAGGAGAACCCAGCGAAGTTGCAATACGCACCACAATTATGGCCTATAAGCGATGGCATCGTCTGTCTCTGAATGTCCCGAATGAGGCCACCAGGAATGAGCCATATGGCCGGTCGCAGAAGGATTTCCGGGATAGACTGAACAGGTGGGTAGTGATATTCTTCCTCTGCATCGCCTTGGAGCTGATGGGACACTGGTTACTGCCTTCTTTTACGCAGAGGAAGTGGTTATGGTACCTCACAATCTTCCTCGGTTCGGGAGCCATCCAGGCATCTGTCCATTCGGTCTGGGACGCCTAGATATCAGAAGCAAATGCAGAAAGGGTGGCTAGGCAAACATAAAAACGTGTTCACTAGTATTACCGTATAATATTCGACCGGTGAAGATGATCGATATGTCCCATGTCCCAACCCCTACTGTAGCCCAAACTATTATAGCGGACCCAAATCCACAGCCAAGAGAACTATCTTTTACGTTATATCAACTTTGACTTGGTGCCATCCAAAAGTAGCAGAAACGAAAGACCGGCATAGAGAAGGTTCCCATTGAACACACAAGCTGGAAATCAAGCCATACTAGCCAAGAGAACCATACGTCATAAGCAATATCGCTGCAACCAAAGCCGAAGGGTCCTGCAGGGCTCGGGGCGATCACGACTGGATAGAATCTGAATGGGCGTGTAGGTTGGAAGCTCTTGTTATCCAAAGACGCTACATGTGACAGATAATAGCTCTCATCAGGCCTTCGATCTTTTGCAATCTGCTGCACCTTTTGCTCCTGCTCTAACGACTGCACAATGGTTCGGTGGATTCGACTGACTAATCCGTCATGTGAAGTTGATTGCTGGGCATATTGCTTTTGGGGCTGATTCCTTGCGTGATAAGGTGAGACAGCAGCTAATTACTGCAGATAAGCTATTTCTGTTTCCCGAATAGGTCCGAATGAAAGTGCCCCCAGCTTACAGTGTTGGTCGGTGGGGTCTGATTAAGTGTTGGAATGCAAATATTGGACAAGCCGATACCCGTATTACATGGGGGCTTAATACCACGACTGCTCGGTCTTGGCGTGCTGACGTTCAGCCTTTCCTGCAAGATCCCGATGAATGTGAGGGGCACTGTCTCACATAGACCTTCTTTGATTGGTGCGTTGGAAAGGGAAGGGTACGGCTCCACTTGCGCTGGGCATACTCGATGAGGGAGCGTGGTATTCTGCCCAGCCCCCATTCACCAACACTGCCAGTCCGTTATACACGACAAGTTGCATTATGAGGTTGTGTTGGGGTCCAACACCGCCCAATATCACATGTTTGCAGCATCAATTTTAAGCAAATGTTGTTATATACTGGTAGGGCTGTTGGATGCGTGCAGTCGGAGAATTAGATATCACATTCCACGGCATCCGAACGGTCGAATGAGGGGCCGGAAAAAGCAAACCCAGCACCCGCAGAACCGGACAGGGGTTCCTCCAACCACGATGGCCCCGAACCAACCGCGGCCCAAGAATAGATCTAGAAGGGTGGATTAGGCGCTGCATGCACTCCAGCACACATAGAGAAAGTAATACTTACATCATTTTGACTTACAATCAAGTAGGGTGACAATGCAGTCACTTATAGCTAAATATGTGACGAGGCAGTTGACGAGATGCCCAACACTCACGGCTAAGGGATTTGTCAATGGACTTAAAGACGTGGGAATCCCCGGGTGCTGATGGCCTTGGACCACGGACAACTCACAACGCTGCCCACTGACTTCCGTTGCGGTGTACAAGTTTACCTGAGTACTTACAATGGATTCCCGCAACTCCGAGTGTACGGCCCAGAGCCCTGATTTGGACACAGAAGCCGCATATGGGACGGCTGAGAAAGTCGACGAGGCCCTGGACTGGAAGCCCAACACACAGCAGCTGCTCATCATCGTTACCTTGGCCATCATCTGTCTCCTAGTAGCACTCGATGCCAGCATCATTGTCACCTCGTTGAGTGTAAGTATTTTTCTAAATTTCATGATTGTGCCATGGCTAAGCAACCCCTTCCTACAGGAAATCGTTATCGACCTCAAAGGCGACACGACCGAGGGCTTCTGGATCGGCACGTCGTACCTCCTCGTCAACGCCGTCACCATGCCCGTCATCGCCTCCATCAGCGAGATCTTCGGCCGCCCGCTCTGCCTCGAGTTCTCCCTCGTCATGTTCACCGTGGGCACCGTCCTCTGCAGCACCGCGACCAACATCTCCGTCATGCTGGCCGGCCGCTCCATCCAGGGCGTCGGCGGTGGCGGCATCCAAGTCCTCAGCGGCGTCATCATGACCGACATCGTGCCCCTGCGGCACCGGCCCAAGTGGTACGGCGCCGTGCTCGCGGCCTGGGCGCTGGGCACCTGCGTCGGGCCCATCATTGGCGGGGCTATTGCTCAGAACACTACGTGGCGCTGGGTCTTCTATCTGATGTATGCTTATCACACCCATGCATGAATATTGTTGATGAGACTGACTCTTGACCCCTTTAGGTTCCCCATCTGCGCATACGGACTCGTGGCCGTCCCCTTGCTCTTGAAGCTAAAGCCGCGGACAGAAAGCCTGAGCCAAAAGCTTCGGAGAGTTGATTGGGTGGGCATGGTGCTGTTTATGGGATCATCTACCTGTGAGTGATTGAATTTCCTTCTCGATAAGGTCCTATGCTAATGCAGTTTAGCATTTCTCATCGCAATATGCTGGGGAGGAACACAAAAGCCGTGGAGCAGTGCGGCTACGATTGTGCCTCTGGTGATCGGTCTTGTTGGGCTTGTCGTGACTATGCTTTGGGAGATTTACTTCGCATCGGAGCCGATCCTCAAACCATCCCTGTTCCACGACGCCTCATCCACTGTCACCTACATTTGCGGCGCCGCGCAAGGATTCCTAGTAAGTCATCCATCATAACCCCCAATACATTTACTCCGCATGTAAGACAATACTGACCCGTACCCAGATGTGGTCGGGGTTCTACTACTACCCCTTCTACTTCCTCTCCGTCAAGATGACCAGCCCGGTAATGGCCGGGGTAAACATGCTCCCCGCGGTCCTCGTCTTGGTGCCGGGTTCCGTCATCACCGGGCGCCTGGTCACCCGGCATGACAATTACCGCATCGCCATCTGGCTCGGCTGGACCTTCGCCGTGGCCTCGGCCGTCGTCAGCGTGGTGTGGCAGTTCATCGACGTGAGCACCGCGGTCTGGGCCATCACCTTCATCCTCATGGGCCTCGGCCACGGCGCCGTCCTGAACGCGCAGAACTTTGCCACCCAGGCCATGTGCAAGGAGGGTGACGAAGGTCATGCGGCGGCCATGTACCTATTTATCCGGCAGATTGGCGCCGCCATCGGCGTCGGCGTCGGCGGGACGACGTTCCAGAACGTCATGCTGCTCAAGCTCGAATGGGAAGGCCTGCCGACGGCAATCGCACACGACGCCGAGGCCTTTTTGTTGAAGCTGGCCCAGCTGGACCCCGAAGAAGAGTTCCGCAAGCGCGTCACCGACGCCTACATCTTCGGGTTCGGCGGCGTCTTCCAGGTGTACCTCGGCGTCGCTGCGGTGTCGCTCATCATCAGTCTCGTGTTCATCAAGCACTTCACCCTGAACAAGGCTTTGAGCAGCGAGCATGTCTTGCAAGGGAGTGGCAGTGGCGTCTCGACGTCGAAGGTCTCGTGGGATCAGCAGACAGTGGAGAGCCAGCTATGTCCTGGGGTATCGACTCCCCATGGTCCCCAAGTGCCATTGGTGACGACGGCTTCTGAAGTCGTCTCCGCACCTGCCCCGGCGGCACAGCTGAGAAGCATCAAGTGAAGCGAACGATGAAGAACCTGCCCAAAAAAAAATTCATCTGTCTGAGATCCTAGCATCAAATGAACCTCTTATAGTGAAAATATATATTATTATATTTCAAAACCACTTTGACAGGTTCATAGGCAATTTCAATTCTGAGCGAGTGCTCTGGGATGAGCCCCTGTCAATGCTACCACTACTTTCATTGGCCAGCATGACCGAGTCTTGCAGGACGATGTGGCGTCATACTTCGGTGGCTGAGTTCTTATTCTCACGTCGCTACATCTCTCGTCACAGTGGACTTCTTGGGGTTGAGATGACACAGCCACGCCGTGGCTGGTATATGCACTTGTTGTCCAAACTTCCATGCGGGCTTTGGAGTCGAGGTCTCCCCTTGCAGGGGGTTAACACTGCTGTCAGTTTGCGTGTCCCGCACGGTTGATTTCGAGTGCACCTTTTGAAAGACTTTTGGGAAAACCATGTTCGGCTTCTTCGAGTACTTTGCTACGTTACTTTGTCAAAATAGAGTAATACGCCGGCTATATTGCTCTTCTCTATGAGTTTACATGAATCAAACTGGAAGCCAGGGGTGCTGGCGTCGATGTTGTGAAAGGGGTTGGTGTTGGCTGAGGTCAATTGTCATCGTAGAGAAAAGGGGCTAGCGTCGAGGGAGGTCGCTGAGGGAACAATGGCGCTCCTAGAGAGATGTGTGTCCGCCACGTTCTAGCAAGAAGCACCGTGTCTAGTTTTCGAGTGGTCGAGAGCCGGGTCCGGGAAGACCCGAGTTCGTTTACTCATGGCATGCCCCACAACCGTCGAGCTGTCGATCGCGCCGCCGGCCTAGCCTTGTCAGGGTTGCAGCCCGGGATCTGGCACACTCGGTGAGGAGGCTACGTGTAATTCCTATGGCGCCCTTGATAGATGGCGTCGTATTCGGGATAAGCGGAGACACAGGATGGATCTGCCGGCATGTTCAGCTCCCAATACACACTTGGGGGGGTGCGGGACCGTAACCAAGGTCAGAATGCGGCTTGCATTGGATTTTAATCTCTGGTTTCGGATTGGTAGGGGGACTAAAGCACGTCATGCACATTGGCTGTCATGAACTTTATCCGCCTCGTGCTGATTGGTCAGATCCGGAACAGTTGGAGGCTTATCATCAGAGTTATATGCAGTGTCTTTCCCTGTATTGATAACAACGATCATAAGGATAAGGCTGGCACCAGATGAATATCTACAGACGGCTTTCACTATGTTCTAGCACCCCGGGAGCGGAACTTTACCACTTCCAATATGTCTTAGTACTCGGAAACCCCGGAAATGGACGCGACGAGAACGAGGCTGGCTATGGAGATGGTACCACATCGCAAATTCTTTCCTGCTTTGTTACCGGCACATTGAAAGCCTAAAGCAGCAAACATTGGCAGTCTTTCCCAGATTCGTAGCTCTAACTGTTTGGATGATTAGTGGCGATGCCGAAAAATACCTGTGCGTACCTGATGCAATCCGGGAAAGGCCAGCTTCAGCTACGCACCTTGGAGGTGACGCATCCGCCCCGCTTACCAATTTTCTCCCGTACGAGGTGGATGAGGCTCGAGGTATCGTCCAGCCTGCAGCATAATACATGCATCTTGGTCTCATGCCCAAGAACCTGATGTCCAAGTTTCTCCCGAAAGGGTTACATTGATATGCACACCGTGGTCTCGGCCAACGCAGCATGCGAATGTGGTCATCACAGCCGAACTCCAGAAGACGGCGAGGTGTGACAGCAAACGTCCCCTTAGCAGGACGCCCTTTCAGGCTCTGCAGGCAGTCAGCATGCAAACGTAGGACTGGAATGGTGCAACATGTTCGCCAAGACTTCGTTGGAGGCGACCTGCCTTCTTCATCAAACCGGCAAATCTCGGAGGAGCTTAGCAGAACTGCCAGCAAAAAGAAGGAATGATACCACAGAAGGCTTCTCTTATAAGATAGGGCTATGCACGACGTACGGGGTCTTTGCCGTGGCTTTTTATTATAGACCAGTGCACAGGTCAGCTGGACAATATTCGTTGCAATCACATAATTATAGTTCCTTCCCCCGAAAAAGCCCATTGACTCTCTACTCCCTGTCTAGTGGCGTGCTTACATCGCTACAGCTCCATAATGGAGGCCAAGAATCGTGCCTTACTTATTGGGAGTGATTACGATGACCTGCCCGGTACGGAGCATGATGTCAAGACAATGCAGAGCCTACTGCAGTCGTTTGGATTCAAACCTTCAAACGTCAAGACATTGTCGGGCAAGGAGGCGACTCGCCAGCAAATCCTTGATTCTTGGCGCGACCTCATCCTCCAAAGCAATTCCGACGACAGCGTTGTTATCTACTACTCGGGACATGGAGGCTTGACCAAACAGGATGAATTCAACCGAACCGACAGCCGTAGCACTGACCAGGAGCCCAATTACTTCCAATACCTGGTCCCGAGTGACTTCGATAAGACCCTGCGTGAATGGAAAGGGATCCTGGATAGTGAGATCTCGAAGCTCCTGCGAGATACAACCAACCGCACACCGAATGTGACCTACATATTGGACTGCTGCCATTCATCTCGCCTCGGCCGCGGACTCGAGGAACAGGCCATAGCCAAGTCTATGACCAACGACGCCTATAGTCTCCTCAAGGGACACATCGAGCGCCTCAGGAAGAGACATGAACTGCTAGAAGACGACAATTGGAGCAACCCCAACGTCGTCCGCATCGCCGCTGCGGCTGACACAAAGAGAGCCTGGCAGTACAAGAGCGGTAGAAACCAATACGTGGGCCTGTTCACGGAGAAGCTTGACAGCATCCTCCGACAGAGCAGGGTGAAGTCGTCTTGGAGGAACGTCTTGGTTGGGGTCAACGCGCTGATCGAAAAGCAATTCAACCATGAGCAGGACCCACAGAAGCCACGGTCCGGTGGCGCCGATGGCCGGCTCCCATTCTCTCTGCAAGTGGACTCGTCTCAAGCGACTGTGGCAGAGATTCACCATGACCACGTGTTGATTCACGGGGGTAAACTGCGAGGCATAGCAGTGGGAGACCGGTTTTCGTTGACGCCTCTGATACCAGATCCCAAGTCGCAGAATCGGAACGATGAATGGTCCGATAACATGCCCACAATCACCGAGGTATTTCAGGTGAATGGGTTGGAGGCCGTGGGGAAGCCAGTCAAGAAGAAAGGCTACGGCGGGGCTTTGGCCTGTCGAGTTCATCGTGCGAAGCGCTGGCCCATTCAGTTCCCGAGTACGCTGGCCTACATGGAGCGCCTGATTGACGAGTGCAGCGACTTCAGGCGCCGCGAGGCCGGGGAGGAGACACTTGTCGAATTCAGAATGAGCCGAGACGATGGGCAAAGCGAGATTGCACTTTTCACGCCCAAGTATCAGATTGGGCCATGGAAGCAGACCAGCAAATCATCCATAGATGAGCTTTTCTCATCGTCGAGCAAGCTTGCTCAGGCCCGAGACCTATTGGCGTTGGAGACCGGCATCGGCGAGGAGAGGCTAGAGGCAGAGATCCAGATCAACATCGGTCCGATACGTAACCACATTGAGGATTTGAGGCCTTGTTACAGCTCTGCGTAAGTCACGATGATCCACCCAAACTGCGCATACCTGAAACAAGACTGATACTCACAGGTTAATCTAGACCCAATGTCCAAACAGCGAAACTTGAGTTCACAGCGGGTGACGAGTACGGAATCGAGCTCAATCTCCAGGGGGACGACAAACATTATGTATCCGTTTTCCGCGTGGATGCTACCGGGACGATCCACTTCGTATCGCGTGCCTGGGAAAAGGGAATCAAGATGAAGAGGAGCACGCGTAGGCACGTGATCAGAGGAAACAATATCGGGCTTATTCGAGGGATACGCTTGCCTTGGCCTCTGTCTTTCAAGGGGGTAGCGGAGGTGGAAGAGGCGTTTGTCTTCATCATTACAGACAAGGAGACGAGTCTGGGGTTTCTGGAGACAGCGACCCCGGAGAACTACGACGAGGTTGAGGAACATGCCCAGAAGAGTTTAGGTTGGGGTCATACAGCTGCAAGGATGACTCGCCCCCATTACGACGTTGTGCGCATACCGTACGTTCTCCGCGCCCCGTCCCATCTGCAGAGGGGTGGCACGGTACAGAGCGCTGATGGCAGTGACGACGACCACGACGGTAAGTTCCTCACTGCTCCATGTCTTCCGTCTCCAGAGGGGGCGGAAGAGTGGGAAAGTCCCAGTCCCCACATCCAGGGGGAATTCACGGCTTCGAAGGGACTGCTCGGTGCAGCTTTCCGGGGGCTGACGGGTGCAAAGTCACAGGTGCAGGTAGTCAATGAACACGATGAGGATATCACTGTCGTGGTTTCGCGCTATTGTGCCCATAGAAAACTATCTGGCATGGGGGTAACCGTTTCCGGTACGGCGTTCGGATTCAGCTTTGAAACCACAGTATGTGTCTTTCGTTGCCCCATATGCTTGCCTTGGCCTGACAATCTCCGCAACTAAGTCACTGACGGTGCCTTTCTGGCCATAGACCTTCAAATCGCCTGCCACGAGCAAGATTCTTGTTCCCAAGAAACTGAATCAGGCGGGCTCTTTCGCCGTCTTCCCCCTCTGGACGCGTATGGACGGGTTTGGGGTTATAACCATTTTCACTGGCCGTGGCAACGACAGGAAGCTCTTCATTGAAAACGACCTGATTCGGGTGGGCGCAACGGTATACTTCAGGGGCAATGCTAATCTGGACATTGTGGAGCCCAGTTCAAGCACTCGTGGATAAGGGCGTTTCGTATGCAGTGAATTGGGAGTTGGCAGGGCCGGGGTTATAATGTGTCTCTCTATTTACGGGGCTCTAAATTGGCGAAGTAAACCAAGCGAGGTGAAATTGAGCTCAACATTGGCTTTGTTCGGAGTGAGCATTCGCTCATTTGCATTGCCAACACTAGGCAGGGGAGTTCGGTCTTCACTTTCGGTCCTCTTGTGTCTCGTACAGACTTGTCAGTAAATGGAACATTCTTTGACCTGTGCCGTATTCGCATCCAAGGCTGCTTTGACGACACCGAGTACTCGGACAGGATCAAAAACAGCAAAATCCTGAGGGGTGGTGTCTCCGAGCGATCCCCGCCAAAATGGGCGGTTACATCTTGGTCCGTCTCGTCAATGACTTCCAGCGACCACCCGTCTCTCAACTCGATACTGTTCTCTTTGACGAGTCCCAGGAGCCACGATTCGATCAGAGTCCACTTCACGCCCACAGCCGGCTTCTTGTACAGGCGCCTCGAGTCGCTCGAGATGTCCGGGCAGCCGAGCTGCGGCCCCTCCGCTTGATAATCGAGCAGCCACTCTATGCTGGGGCCGTTTTCCAATAAGCGGCGGCTGACGTCTCCCACGAGGTTCAAGACCTTGAGACCGTTGGAGCAGATGAGAAACAAAGCGCCGATATCTGCAAGGGCAGCGACACGCTCGAAGAAGATGGGGTTCCAACCTTTCTTTCTCGGCAGTAGGGCGAAAACTGGCCCAGCAGCCCCGCACCCGATGGTGAGGGCTCTGGAAGACGCCATGTAAATTGGGTCGATGAGAGTTTCGCTATGTTGAACCTCGCTATGCTGTTGGTCCAAGGCAGGGAACACTGATGATGCCAGTTCCAAGGGAAGCTAGTCCGAGCATGGAGTTATTTTGAATGAAGACAGATTCATGTATAAACCTATTGGAAATGGGGTATTATATCAATTATACTTCCTTATTACTCTAACTTACTCTGCTGTTTCAAAGTTTCCAATGAATCAATGCATACTTAGCTTTGGCCATTTGTTTGGCTTCTGGCCATAATCCAAGGTTGGTTTACCCGGGTTTTGTAATCGTCGGGAGATGGAGTTTCTTCGGGGACACTCGTCTCCATGTAGTTTATCCATTCCTTCTCCTGCAACTGCCATGCGCACTTGTACGCTTCCTGGTTGACAACAACGCTCCGGTCGCTATAGAAAGCCATTAATGTCGCGTGACGATAGCCACCGTACCGGTAAGGGTACCAATGAATCCGAGGCTGGTCGTTGCTCTGCGCATCCGATCCGACCAGCTCTCGCAGCTTGGTCATCAGTTTGCGCTGTTCGACGTAGGAATCCCCGACTGGGTCCTCATCTTGAAAGCCGTCATCCAATAGAAGCGTCTCTGGTCGGACAGCAGCAACGTGGACTTGCAGATCCGACAGGCCCGCCTCTTGCGCCTCCTGGACCCGAATCTGGAGTTTGTCACAGTGATGCCACCAGTTCTCCTCCGTTACGTGGATCATGAATCTATTGTAACGCTGGATCGGAGGATCGGCTGCGTCTTGCGCCGGGTATACACCGCTGATTGCAATGGCGGTGCAAGTGCTGATACCCCCAGTGTAAAGGGCTCTGTCATCACCCTCGGCTGCCCGAGAGGGCTCCTCGTCGGGCTGCTGGGGTTTCTCAACAGTGGGGTGGCCGCTCATGGGGACACGGATGAACCTTTCCGGGTCGTCTTGGCAGTCAACTAATCCGTTCGGCGGTGGAACAGGCATCTTGCTGGGGGCACCAGAGCCAGATGAGCCGGAAGAAGCCATGTTGGAGAGTGTTGCAATTTAGAAATATGGGTTCTCAATAGGATGTCTCTGCCGGAAGAGCTTTGATTCGATAATCCGTTACGAAGAAAGGCTCTCGAACTCTGTACAGGTATAGGAGACGGAAAGAATGAAGCCGATATATATTAACAGATGGTTGAATACGTCCCATTTGTACATACGGGGGGTTCGGGGATGAATGTGTATTGTTTTCTTTGGTTCAAAACGCATCCGTTGAGTGCGAAGCGAACAATTCACTCTTTGAAAGAACAGAGCAATAAAGGTGGTGAAAGGAGAGGCGCAGGCCTAGACCTGGGCAGACCCCCAGATGACCAATGGCATTATGCCAAACGGACTACTTCTGAACATAATACAACTTCTATATGTAAGATCTAAGGCTCCTACAGTCTGCCACTTCCGGATAATGAGGACATTGAGATATAGAACTGCCCAATCTAACATGAGATCATCTTCCCGATTAAGTCAGGGTGACTTCCATCATAACTTGGCTACGTAACTCTTGTATCCGATGTACATGCGCTCGAATGCCCGTTAACGCTTCGAACCCCTTGGGCCGACTCTAGGAGCGCTGGCCAGAGCCCCCAGTACTGGCGACAGCTGATGTATATTGGTTTGACTTCTGATGACCGTTCACCAAGTACCGATGGTAATCCATATCGACGGATCTGAGCTCCGTGTATGGCGACAGTTCGATGTCAGTGGCTCTTGTCACAGTAATGCTCCTTTGACGGCTCTCCCTCTGCGATGCGCCGGGATCCCGGAAAAGTGAGCGTAGTGTTCCCAAGTTGACCCTTGGCACGTTCCGCAATCGGCCTGTCCCGGAAATATCCCCCGTACCCAGGTCGTAGTCACGCGCGGGCGGCCTGCCGAGTCTCAGGATATATTCTTTCGAAGATAACGCTATTTTCCAAACGGCTTCCGAGAACCCCCTCAACAGCGGAAAGCATATGGGTACGCAGGCGCAGAGTATTCCGAGATTTACCTCAGCCACACTATAATTGGATTGTTAAAACCACATGCTAAGAAGAGTGATGCCATGGGTAACTCACGCTGCGCCCGAGGAAGCCGCCCCAAGCCACCATCCGTCAGGCTCTTGGGTTTCGAGGTAGGCCTGGCAAATTCGATACCTGTAGACTAGCGCAATGATTGAGAAAGCGCAGGCCCTAGCCATTAAATATATGAGTAGGCATTTGGTAATTACGGAAACAGATTGCTCAAGAATGACCATACTTACAGCAGCCCTGTTGCGAAAATAGCAGATACGCCAATCCTTCTGCTCAATGACAATTTGAGTGCCGAGATGGAACTGATCGAGACTGCAACCAAATATAAATCCAGAAACGTGTTCACAGCACCCAATGCCATGCTTATTAGTGGGGTTGCATTGCCCTCCCTTTCTCGGAAGATTCGACTGTTCCAACCGCCGTCGCCGGGAAGGGGCACACTATACACGATCCAAACCACCGATAATACGACGAATGATATCGTCGTGAAGATGATACCAATCTGTATCATGAGTTTGGACCGCGGAAGGGGAGAGAAGATACGTCGGAATAGGACGAGGAGGGAGTATTTTATCGACGCAGCGGCAAGGAAATTCATCATTGTTGTAGCACTGATTTCCTGTCAATAGTCAGTGGAGAATGCACCTGGCAGCCCTAGAAGATAGCCATTACCTTCATGACCTCGGCTGTGATCACAGCCTGGGGAATGTCCCAGGCGTGACGTCCCAACACGCCGCTAAGGTGTGAGGAGAGTGTTAGCAGATCTTGGAAGCTTTGGAGGATACATACGACCGGTATGCACTTATATCGTGTCATAGTGAGGCCACAGAAGCTAATACTTGCAACCTATTACAGTGGGTTAACATCTCCCATGAAGACATACACTTGCTTATCGAATAGAAAGCTGTATGTATACAGCCAAGTTGCCATGCTGTAGACATCGCGATGACTGCTTGGGTGTAGGTACTTACGCCAGCGAGTATGCAAAGGTCTGATGCTTATTAGAATGAGTCTTCAAAGGTTTGGCACGAGTCTTACAATCTTCAGAAGCTAGCCCATCCCTTATTCGGATACGGACGTAGACACGCAAAAGAATCAGAGCGATGGCTACTGGGAGTGTAGTATAAACAGCTAATAGGGGTATCCAGGCTTGAGACGGGGCGGCTTCGTCAAACTGGCTTTCGTGTCCCGGAGGTGGGGGCCCATTGGGGACTACGGACGGCATGATACCCGGAGGGATTGGAGAAGTGGAGGAAGAGCTCATTTCCAACTTGATTCAAATTTGTTCCAAAAAGCGATATGGGCAGACGTTATTAGGATTGGTGAAAACAGAGCGAGAAGTTAGGTAATATGAGAGCGAGGGGCAAGTTCCAGAGAGACTGGAGGACTAATGTGGGTGGCACACATATTATCTTCTGATGTCAGCTTCACGCTTACTCATTTTCTATTGGCAGCTTTTATCTGGTACCGAGTAGGCACGGTGGCTGTAAGCGTGGCAATGATAAGTACTGGTTCCAACCACACTATTGACTCTACGCATTTTACCTTTAGCTGTTACATCCTACCACGGTGATCTAAAAGACATGGTCGCATCAAAGCAAACGTCGCAAACATGACCAATCGGAGCTGGCCTGAGTTCCAGGGTGAACACAACATGCATTGAGGACCCCAATGTAAGCAGATACGACGTCATCGGGTCCCAGCCTGTTGCCGTGGGCAAAACATAGGACTTCCTGCTGACTCAGTCACTTGCACTGAACCTTGTTATCGATAAGGATCGCAACTTCTTTCCCAATAGTAGTGAGGTAGGGCAGGCTCTTATCTGTCGGCTACGGTGAACTCTCATGGGTGCCTCCCCTCAGCTGAACCACCCCTATACACCTAGGTATGCTCGATGGGATAGGTGGTACAGAGTTCTTACTTGGCCAAGTGCGTAGACCTGTGATGACCCTGCATCTCAATCGCCAGTAATAGAGGGAGGGCCCATATGCTGCGAAGTTCGTGGCAAAGCGCCTGGCCCCCAAGCCCGCGTGTCGGGGTAGGCGGAACGGATTGATCTGCATGAACAAGACGGTAAGATCGTCAGTTTCTTAAGGTCACATTCTGCAAAACCTTTAGGGACAGAACCGGAACATTCTTTACTTCCCAATGGAGTGCTTCGCTTGATGTACTTAATCGCGAGTCGGGAGCTGGAAACACTCTCGGATGAATTTTGTCAAGCCCTCGAGTAAGATATTTCAAAAGGCAATACAGCTGGTGGCCACCTGCGCCCGGAGGCCTGGCGATCATGAGGGGATGCCCTCCGTACTGGGTAGCAACTACCACCCTACCTCAACGTTCCTCTGGTTGCCTTGTCGAATAGGTGCTAACGTAATACAGGTGGGGGCTAATTTCCAACTTGGGCTGTCTTTTTCAATATGCACGTTGGTTCGGGGCGGCGGTGACCCTTTTCGAAGACACCCTTTGCCTCCGAGTACCCAGCCATTGTTCGGGCCGGTGCTGATAACCAAGGCCTTAATGAAGCCACCGGCGGATGAGACGCATGGGTCTCAGCCGCAGCCTGGATTCAACATCAACTATCAAGGTGAATTGAATTCCTCCGACTTGTCTAACGAATGGATTGTCGTCTGGCTGGCCATATGGGTAGACACTGGCTATGAGCAGATGCATCACCAACACCCCGGAGAGACGGTTCATCTAGCTCACACGAGAGTCGATAGATAAGTTGCAGATTGGCCTTATTACTCGGCGTCTGAAGATATGTACGAGGCAAGTACCACAAGGCGACATTGGTTCAACTATACCTCATCAATTTTCTCTTATCTGTTTCTCTTTCAAGTCGCTTCGTTAAGCACATATTGTCTCTATTCCAAAACATCCCCCATATCATGCACCAGTGCAAAGACTTCCAAAGGTCTCGCCTCCATTTTCCACCGAGATGTCTGCGCTATTTAGG
The DNA here is from genome assembly GCA_006503535.1 of Arthrinium phaeospermum. NCBI lineage: Eukaryota > Fungi > Ascomycota > Sordariomycetes > Amphisphaeriales > Apiosporaceae > Arthrinium > Arthrinium phaeospermum. Next base: position 1,503,049 of record QYRS01000001.1, on the reverse strand, counting down.
ACGGGGCAGGCTTTGGACAGCTCATACATGTCCAGATCCAAGGCATCGTGACCGAACTTGATCGAGATGATGCCACTATAAACATCGTAAGTGACACCACCTAGGCTAAGCAGGGTGGCAGTCCCCACGATCAAGAACCGGCTCATTGGCAGAATGAGATGGTTTAGCGGATGCGTGTGGGGGAGAGGGGCCGTACTCCATCCGTCGTCCCACTTGAGGAGGGGGCGCATGGTCAGTCTATCACCTTGTCGCTCGGTGAGCTGCGCCGATATCGTCACATACCACCAGGGCAATAGTCAGTAGTGTACATACGACCGGTGAGCGGGCAAATGCATACCGACCACATGTCGTGAAGCCTCGGCAACCCGCCGGCCGCTGGAGTGGCGATCCCCATAACCAAGGAACGCTAATCCGGGGGTCTCCACCGCTGTGCACGGAGGTTGCACTGGGACATGGTTGGTCGTCCAAGGTCGATGCCGAAATCCACGGCAGTCGAATGACGCAGGTTCCAGTTCGGTAGCAGCTTAACCGAGATAAATATGGAGACACGATAATACCCGCCAAGCCATGCCCACCCGCGCACAATACCAGCATCCCCAAATACCCAGACGCAGCCCCCCAACAAACCCCAAGTCTAACAGAGAATGTCTCAATAGCATACGCATTCAAGATGGCCAGCCCCCTTGTGTCCAAAGTGACGTTCGAGCACCACCACGACGGCTTTGGCCTGGGCTATGATCGGCCCCGGCTATCCTGGCAGTTCATCGCCTCCGAGCACACTCTGCCCAACTGGACCCAGACCTCGTACGAGCTCGAAGCGGCATGGCAATCACCTATCCAGCAGACCGAGGTCTTCGCCGTGGAGTCGGACGAATCTACGCTCGTGCCATGGCCCACCGTGTCGCTGACCTCCCGGGCGCGTGCCGCCGTGCGGGTCCGCGTGCGAGGCCGGGGCAACGACGAGAACGGCGCGACGCTCGAGACCAGCAGCGACTGGTCCCCGGCCGCCATTGTCGAGGCCGGGCTCCTGGCGCGAGACGACTGGTCCGCCACTTTCATCGCGGCCGACGCCCCGTCGCCCACCAATGAGAGCGACGAAGCCGAGCCGCGCCCCCTGCGCTTCCGCAAAGAGTTCAGCCTCGATGCCGGGACGCTTTCATCTGACTCGCGGGCCCGTCTGTACATCACGGGACTGGGCGTTCTCAAGGCATACGTCAACGGCCAACGCACGAGCGACGAGGAGATGGCGCCCGGGTGGACGGGCTATCAAGACCGCCTGAACTACAGGGTGCACGACGTGACGGACCTCCTCCAGGCTGGAGCAACCAACGTGATCATGGTCGAGGTCGCGGAGGGATGGTATGCTGGGCGTCTTGGGTTTGACGGGGGCACGAGGTTCAACTACGGCAAAGACCTCGGCGTCCTGGCCCAGTTGGAGATCACTCCCCAAAACGGATCCGAGCCGTGGCGCATGTCCAGCGACACCACTTGGAGCGTGAAGCATAGCCCGAGACAATCCAGCTCTATCTACAACGGGGAGGTTTATGACGCAAACAAGGAAGACCGATCGGAATGGGATCAGCCAATCCAGGGGACCGATAAGCAGACCAGCTGGGGCGCGACACGCGAACTACCATGGCCTCAGGGCTTGCTCGTCGCCCCGGATGCGGCCCCTGTCCGCGTCACTAAGGTCCTCGATGCCGTTTCCGTGTTCCGGTCGAAAAGCGGCAAGGCCATTGTGGACTTTGGCCAGAACCTGGTCGGCAAGGTGCAGGTGCAGGAGATTGACCTCCCCAGGGATCGCGAGGTAACACTCAAGCACGCGGAAGTCATGGAGAACGACGAGCTGGGGATCCGCCCCTTACGACTGGCCAAGGCGACCGACACCATCATATCGGCTGGTGAGCCGTTGCATGAGTGGTCTCCTCAATTCACCTTTCACGGCTTTCGATACCTTCAGGTGGAGGGGTTGTCCGATCCCAAGTCGAACTCTTCTCTCCCCGCCAAAGAGAACTTCAAGGCTTTGGTGATGCACACAGACATGAAGCGCCGAGGAGAGTTCACCTGTTCCGACGAGATGGTCAACCAGCTGCACCAAAACATCCGGTGGAGCATGGACGGCAACTTCCTCTCCATCCCGACCGACTGCCCGCAGCGCGACGAGAGACTGGGCTGGACCGGCGACATCCAGGTCTTCAGCCCCACCGCCAACTTCCTGTACGACACCACCGGCATGTTGAAAGACTGGCTGCTTGATCTCAAGGCAGAGCAGACGAAAGAGGGGATGGATTACATCCCGCCCTTCATCATCCCCTCCATCCCCACCCCCGGGTGGCCTCACATGCCTGCCGCGATCTGGGATGATGTGGTCGTCCTCACGCCCTACGACCTCTACCAGTCCTCCGGCGACCGCGCCATTCTCGAAAGCCATTTCGAAAGCATGCGCGGGTGGCTCGACCAAGGCGTTATGCGCGACGCCAGCGACGGCCTCTGGGACCCGATGCACTGGCAGCTGGGCGATTGGCTCGACCCCAGGGCGCCGGCCGATGATGCAGCCGGCGGCGTGACGGACGACGTCTTGGTCGCCGACTCGTATCTGGTGCACGTCACGACCGTCTTCGCCGACGTCTGCCGCGTCCTGGGCAAAACGAACGAACACGCCCAGTACGCGAAACAGGCTGCCCAGCTCAAAGAGGCGTTCCAGCACAAGTACATCACGCCCGCGGGCAACCTCATGTCCAACTCGCAGACGGGCATCGGACTGGCCCTGCGGTTCGGCCTCTACCGCAACGAGCGGGAGCTCGAGACGGCGCGCAACCACCTCGACAAGCTGGTGCGCCGCGCCGGGTTCCACATCGCCACGGGGTTCGCGGGCACGCCGGCCATCCTGGGCGCGCTCACGTCGGTGGGCCGGTCGCAGCTGGCGTACCGCATGCTGCTCGAGAAGACGAACCCGAGCTGGCTCTACCCCATCACCATGGGCGCCACGACGGTCTGGGAGCGCTGGGACAGCATGCTGCCCGACGGCAAGATCAACCCGGGGTCCATGACCAGCTTCAACCACTACGCCCTCGGCGCCGTGGCGGATTGGCTGCACGGGACTCTGGGCGGCATCAGCGCGGTGCCCAACTCGGGGTGGAGGAGAATCCAGGTGAGGCCGGTGCCAGGCGGTAGTATCACCAACGCTACGGTCTCATTTGATGGGCCGCACGGGCTTGTCAAGTGCGAGTGGCGGCTGGAAGGGACCAAGTTCAGCATGACGCTCGACGTGCCGCCCAATTCGTGGGCGGAGGTCACGCTTCCTTCTGAACTAGAGCAAGCCACGGATGAGAGGAATTCGTCAGGTCGTGTTGTGGGATCGGGGACCCATCAGTTCACTTGCGACTTTGATCCGGGCGAGTGGCCGCCTCAGCCTCTGGGCCCGCCAAACAAACAGGGAGTCGAAAGTTGAGCATAATTGCGCAGTAAGGTCTCGTGCGCTGGGGGTCCGAATATTCACGGGCTAATCCCCGCAGTCTCAAAATAACTCACGCACTACGTTAGCATAGAACAGCTATTCTTCCGAGTAATCGATTAGGAAATCAAAATAACTGGGGAACGCGCATCTGGCTCGCTCTAGATGGTGGTCACCGCCAAACTCAATTGCAGATCACCAAAATAGACTCACGACGCTACCGGGCTCGTCGCGGCCCCAATGGTGGAATAAAAGAGGAATGCAGGTAATGAAGACATCTAGTTCATCTTCATGTTTTATCTGTTTCAGGACCCCAAGCATTCCATTCCCTCGCCGTTGTTATTGTTGTTGTTATCGCTCGCGCATCCGGTGACCAACCCCATGCCAAAATGGGCGTACTCCAGACTCTCCCGGACGAGATCCTGCTTCACATCCTCGCGCAACTCACGCTGGATGCTTTCTACTGCCTAGTGAGAGCCTGTCGCACCTTCATGAGGCTGGGCCACGATGGATACTACCGTCGAATTTTTGAGCGAGACTGCCAGCCGGTCCTCTACTTCGAAGACCTTCAGCGACACTATTGCCACTATCGCGACGTTCATGCTCCTGGTGTGAGCATATATGAATACCACCAGTTCAGCACCAGTCCGTTCAAACCGCCGGGGGAATTTCTACCACCTTGGAGTCCGCAAGGACAGATTACAGGGCGGTACCGCGACCCGGAGCGTTTCACCGTACCCATGCTGGCGATGCACCATATGACGCCTCACCGTATATCCTACAACATCCACGACTATGACAACCGGCACATGGCCAAAATCGCCGCCCTGCTGCTCAAAGACACCCTCTGTCCACCGTGCTGGGAATTCCGCGGCAAACCTGCGTTTCACCGCCAGCTGCAGCTCCTAATGCGCCCCTTGTATTGCACCGGCTGCCAGCTTTACCACGCACGCGCACTCTTTTCCCAGTCGGCAGCGGAGAACGGGAACTACCGGCACCGGCTTTGTATAGGTTGGACCGGCCGGGTCCGCATCTGCGCCCACAAGGACATGACTTGGCGAGAATACACCAAAGATCGACGGCTGACACCCTACAGGTGTAAGCCATGCAAGACCGAATTAATCGCCGCGATAATTTCGTCGGCTATTCAACTGCTGGATCTCAGCCGAGAGCAGCAGGGCTTAGATGAGCAGTTGGATCTGGTTCGAGCCGTGCTGGAGCGGTCCGACGACATGACTTGCCCACATTATCCCCTGAATGACCCGACCATTCGAACCTGCCTCCTCTACACGATAAGACAGGCCCTCCCGTCCAATAATGGGCAAACTCAAAGCTTCCCGTTCACGAAACCGCTCTTGGACTGTTGGGGGAAGCCCTGGGGGTGTCCGATGTGCAAAAGCGCCTTCTCTCTACTCTTCCAGCTCACGCCGGCCAAAGATACCTCTTCATTCAGGACACTGCCAGGCCTGTACCTGCTCGTCTCCAGGCCCTTGGATAAATCCAATATGGCCAAGCCATGCGACTCGCGTTGGCTGACCCAGCTGGAGCCATCTGAAGAAAACCGCAACGACGCCGCCCATGGGGTAACGTGGTGCGACGACGCCACCTGCGGGACCTCGAAACGGCGCAGGAAGGAGGCCCTCCTGTTCTGGCTGGTCGAGACGGGCGTCAAGGCGGTCCCGCAGCCCGCCCTCTCGCGGGCCTCGGCCGCCGGGCGGGAGCACTGGCTCTGGTTCGCCTTCTGGTGGTTCCTGCGGACGGACCACATGTCGCCCGACGGGGAAGACGATCATCAGCCCCGTGAGCGGTGGCTCCGGGACTTGGACAAGCAAGGCCTGTACACCAAAGTCATGGGCAGGGCTTACAGGGACAGCACGTCGGGCGTCGGCAAGGCGGACTGGCGGCAGGCGGCTTTGCAGCACGCCCTGACTCTGTACAACGATGGAAAGATGGCCGATGCGCTCCTAAAAATCAAGGCGTACGGTCACTTGAAAAAGTACGAGACGTATCTCAAGGGCGAGCGCAGAAGACCCCTGGCGGTCGCCCGGGACTGGCTGCGTGGGGAATTGCTGCTCGCGCAATATCTCGATCAACACTAGTTCAATTGAGTCAAATCCTTTGAAGGCTGTTATATCTCTGTCATGACAGAAGAATACCGAGTTATCTTGCTTGTACGGGACCCTCGAGCATCGTTGGGGTTTGGTCAGTTCCACGATGACATCGCGCGTCCTTTGACCACCTTTGTTGGTCTCGTCTTTCAGGGTCTGCAGTGTTCGCTTTGTATAGAACAAGCGTATTGTAAATCAAGGGAAACAATTGTATAGTTTCAGTCCGGGCTTTTCCGTGTATATTAGTAGGACGTTCTGAACGACGTGCCACTTGTCGGTTGATCCGAGCACAATTCACGATTAAACTCTTGGATACCGAGTCACGACAGACTATATTGACCATATCCTCGTAGTGCTTCACTAGTGACCAACATGGCTCCCCCTAAATCTTCCGGCTCCGGCCCTGCTGCCCCTGTTGCCCCGGTATCCCTTGCTAATGCACCTGTCGCACCTCCCGACGGACTGATCCAATGGCCGGAAATCGACGCGGAGCGTGTCTATGCCGAGATGGACGAGGGGCCTGTCCGGGTCGTCGAAGGCGACGACAGATATCTCCATACTTCGGCATTGTGCACTTGTACCGGCATCGCCGTCAGCGGCGTGTATCCCCCGCTAGCCCCGAACAGCCCCCCAGGTCCTCGGTATAACCGATTCATGGTCCACACATCGGACTTGGAGTGGGAGGAGCACTACGAGACGCTCGCAGGCCAAGTCCGCGAAGCTTTGGCCCTCGGCCTCCACGACCTGCAGATCTACGTCGTCGCGGCGCACCCGGAGACCTACCCGAAGACCCAAGACGAACTAGACGATGACTACGAGGACCAGCGGGACTTGGTCGCGCGGCTCCGGGGGCTGCTCGGCCCGGAGGCCGACGACGGCGTGGCTCGGATCCACTGGTACCCGTACGACCAGGGCTCGGACGACATCCACGCGTGTATCGCTTTGTACAGCGACCGGGGTGTCCTGGTCAACCAGAAGACCTTCAAAGCGTGCGCCTGGGAGCTCGAGGAAAAGCACTGGCCGGACCCGGCCGAGTCGAGAATTCCCATGCCCACCCCGCCGCCGGCCGACTGGAAGACCCGCGTCAACATTCCTTGGTACGTAAACCGTCAGAAATAAGCATCCAGAGCTTAGGGGGACGGCATGTCGCGATGGCGACACAGGGTAAGTCCTCGATTCTAGATACTTGGTCAAGCTCACCGATGGCGGTCATTGGGGAGAGGGTCTCGACTTATATATCGACGCCGCTAGGTTATAGCCTTTTGAGGTCTATGGGTCTTCCCCTAGGTAGGTAGAGATCAGGGTGAAATACAGAAACAGAAACAGAGACAGAAACTATTTATTGGAATATCCCGATATAAACGCTGCTCGGATGGGCTCCCTCGTCGTGTTAGTAACGGGGAATCCCCTGTTATCAATTTTGATGGAGGCCGTGGCCTCCTCCTTGGGGCACGGGAATGATTAGAAAACGTCGTATGCCTACGGGGCAAATTCATTCACTACCACAGGCTACTTAAACGTGGATGCGCTACACGTACTATACGAAACCACCAAAATATAGGACCTAATTTGGGGTCAATCATGTAGTCTATTATCTCAAACTGTGCTGCGTGTGAATCTCTCAAACCAATGCTGTCACCTAGCTACTGGACCAGGCATCATCGTCGTCGTCAGAACCCCCAGACTCACCCCGGTCAAGGCGGGGCCGCCATTTCGTAGCCGAAGGCGCGCCTACTGTATTCCCATGTGATGCCGTCGGGGTCGATGTCGAAGAATTCTTATCCTCTGTCGCAATGCCCAGCATCAGTATCAACAGAGGCAGGGGTTCTGCCTAGGCTCTAGGAGGCGTATCCATAATTTTGGGGTGTATCCGGCGGGCCGGAAGCAAGGGGTTCTCTTCTTGTCTCCATTGATGAATCCCAGTCCAATTGTCTGATTGGGCCGGCGAAATGTGACCACCGCAGAAAATGTCGGTAAAGTACCATCGACTGCGCCTACCCAATCTTGCACCAACAGAGTCGTGATAAATACCACTTCAGCAAGGAATGGGGAGGTTTGTTTAGCCATCCAATACCAGCAAACTCCCTTTCACATATCTGCATCTGTGTTCTAAGTGGTTTCATCTTCCCCAACCTTGCCTCAACATAATTCTTCCATTCTAGTTCTCTTTCGTACCGAATCAATAATACAGACACACATTACCGACGATGATGGATAGCGTATTGGCACAGCCAATGCAGGCGTTCGCCATTACGGCGGCGCTTATTACCGTCACAGTTCTGTACCGCAAGCTTTACGACAAGCGGTTTAGACAGACGGCTCATATCCCTCAACTCCCTCCGTCGCTCCTTTGGGGACACCTAAAGATATTTTATGACTTGACTATGCGAGGCAAACCGGATCGGCACCCAGGTTAGTATTCGACCATTCGAAACAAGGTCAGGTTTGGGCTGACATGCGCCCGCTGGCTTTAACAGACTCCATGATGATTGAGATGCATCGATCTCTGGAAGAGCCGCCAATAATGCTAATCGAAAACTGGCCAATCGTACCACCCATGGTCGTCATTCCCAGCCATCACGTTGCAGAACAGATTTCGAAGCCTTCGAGCACGTTCCCTTACAGTGCCCCCAAAGCCTATTCAGTGAAACACTTGAGGCCTCTGATGGGGTATAAATCAATTTTCATGTATCAGGTTCGTGCTTCTCCCATGGCATGCTATGGCATCGCTCATCAGGTTCAAGAACGAAGTATGGAAAGCCATCCGTAAGAGATTCAATCCAGGATTTGCGCCGCAGCACCTGATGAGTCTCCTTCCGGTTATTGTTGAGAAAATGACACCGTATCTTGGAAACATTGATGCGTATGTACGCAACGGAGATGTGTTCTCGCTCGACGAGGTCACAACCAACCTCACCTTTGACATCATCGGGGTCGTGTCCATCAACGAGGATATGCATGCACAGGAAGAGGATAGTCAGGGCGACCTGGTCCGTTTGTTCAAACAACTCATCAAAAGTAGGGAAACATACCTTGCAAATCTCTGTTCAAGTTATCTGTTGCTAATACCTGGTATTGTAGCTTTCGCGGATGACAAGCTACTGCTACCATGGTGGTTGGCACCATTACCCCATCTCAGACGTCGTCGGCTAGGAGAACGCATCTCGCAACGGCTGCGAGCAATCGTCCGCCGGGACTTTGCCGAGATGCAGGCTCGAAAAGGAACCCAAGAGAAGTCAGATACGATGCGCACAGCCGTGGCGCTTGGTTTGCAGAACGTCGAGGCCCTGACGCCTGACGTGTTGGAAGAGACCTGCGACCAGCTGAAAACCTTCTTCTTCGCTGGTCACGACAGCACCAGCGCGGTACTTACCTGGGCCATGTACGAGCTCTCCCGCACACCACATGTCCTCCAATGTGTCCGCGAGGAACTGGACGGCCTGTTTGGTAAGGATGGCGCGCGCGAACCGGCCGTCGTTCGCGCAAAGCTCCTGGGCCCTGGGGGCGACGAGCTCATCCACCGCATGCGGTACATCTCGGCCGTCCTCAAAGAGGCAATGCGCCTGCATCCGCCGGCGGGCTCTATGCGATATGCCCCGCCCGGTTCGGGCTTCGTGGTCTCAACCCTGGATGGCGGGGCCTACAACCTTGACGGCTGCTGGATATATCTCAACCATAACCTGATCCAGCGGGATCGAGCCGTATTCGGCGACTCGGCGGATAACTTCGTGCCGGAGCGATGGCTCTCACCTACCGCGAATGGTATCCCCGTTGGCGCTTGGCGACCCTTCGAGCGGGGGCCGAGGAACTGCATCGGTCAAGAGCTGGCCAACATTGAGCTGCGTGTCCTCGTTGCCATGTTGGCGCAGCGGTACGACTTCACCAAAGTTGGCGTGGGGGAGGTCGATCTGGATCAACATGGTCTGCCCAGTCTGGATGGCAAGGGACAGTTCAAGGTCAAGTCGGAGCTTTACAACGTAAGTAACACGCCTCAATCATCCGAGGTCCGCGAAGAGAAACCTAACTGAATACAGACATTCAAAATCACCGGCAAGCCTGTGGATGGAATGATGATGAAGGTAAAGCTAGCGTCTTCCATGGCCGAATGAACGATGTGACCCGATCAGTGTGGTCCTCCATCACTCGATGCAACACTTCTTCTCTAGGCTAGTTCTATGAACAATTGGCTATCAATTGTCTGCTTATTCAATTATTCAAGTTTTGATGCCGTATTCTACGTCTGTCTGCGATATGAAGCTCATGCTGCCGGGAAATACGGTGCCGTGTCTCCAGTGCCGTCACGATCCGTCTCCGCCTGCCCGTTCCCCAAGCACCGGAAACGGTTCTTAGAGCGCCAGGTGATGTCAAAGTGCTCCCCGCCCACCTGCTCCAGCGCGTTCTTGAAGTGCATCATGGAGCCCGCGTAGACCCCCGTAACCGTCCCGCGGCTGCGGCCGTTCTTGTAGAGAGTCCGGCACTCGCCCGACCAGACGGTTCTCTTGAGAAACTCCTGTGAGTACGCGTTGAAGTCGTCGACGGCCTCCTTCTTGACGCATAGGGTGCGCATATCATGCCGGTTCATGCGCGTGATCCACCGGAGCAGGTAGTCGACGGTCCAACCCATCTGGGCCAGGACGCTGCCGTGCGAGATGGGCGGGTTGGGCCCGTTGACCATGCCGTAGTTGGGGAAGTCCTCGACCTGCGTCGCGAAGAAGGCGCGCGGGTCCTCGCGCCACATTTCCTCGAGCCGCGCCCCGTCCCGGCCTATCATCTCCCACTGCGGTAGCCACGAACTGTCGAAGCCCGTGGCGCAGACGATCATGTCGAAGGCCTCCTCCTCGCCGCTCTCGAGGCGGATGCCCGTCTCCGTGACGCACGCGATCGGGTCCCAGCAGGCTCGGCAGTTGGCCGCCTGGAGGGCTTCAAGATAGCCGTCGCCGGGGCTGATGCGACGGCAGCCGGTGTGGAAGTCGGGCAGGATCCGTGCCTCCAGTTCTGGGGCATCTTTGAGGGATTCGTGCATGCGCTTCTTGCAGAGATCTTCGAAGAAAGGCTGGGCTGGGTTTTCCAAGCTAGAGTAATGGCCTGTTAGTAACAGCCCCGGAGTATCCAACAAAAGGAGGGGAGGTACTCACCACATAGCAAAGAAAAATGCGTTGACACTGTTGCGATATCAGTCTTGTTATCCATAATTATAAGCATCGGATGTTTTCAAATACCCTTGTTCCAAGTCTCTTCGGTACGCGTTAAAGGCCTTCGGGTCTTCGCGCCATGTCTTCTTCTGCTCTTCCGTATAAGGGAAGTTGACACCCTCCGGAGTCTTGTCGGCCAGGAAATTGATCGAAATCCAGGTCCGTTGTCGCACGTAGTTGACCAGTGTTTCCACCTTGGGTTGCATGGCGGGCACCACTTGGATTCCAGACGAGCCGTTGCCTATTACGGCAACCCTTTTGCCTTCCCATTGATACTCCGGATCCCTGGCGCGGACAATTAAGCCTCGTTAGTACGGACCTTCTGCTTTGGAGGCTGGGGATCACTAGTTCCGAGGGGGACATACCATTTGGCAGTGTGTGCTACCTTTCCCTTGAAGCTATCAAGTCCTGGTATACTCGGCATTTTCCATTTACTGTGATTGACACTCACGTTAGTACCATCATGTCGAAATCTCGTTCAATCTAGGAAAAGGCGGGGAACAGTACTTGAGGAACCCGGAGCCGTTGATGAAGAAATCAGCATCTTCCCTCTTTGTCTCCTCGCCTTGTCGGACGGTGATCCGCCACTTAGCCGTACCCTCATCCCAGACAGCCTTCTGCACTTCAGACTCAAATTGAATGTGTTTGCGCAGGTTGTACTTCTGAGCAGTCCGCTTAATGTATGCCAGGATTTCCTGTTGGCCGGTATAGAAGCTGGACCAGTCAGGGTTGGGCTCAAATGGGAACACATAGGCATCTGATGTCTCTTGCTATTAGTACAAGTTCATTCTTTCGACGGGATCACCCCATAGAAAGGGTAGAGACTGTAGCTTACGGGCAGGAATATCACAACCTGCTCCCGGGTACGTGTTTTCGAACCAGGTGCCGCCCACGTCTGGATTGCGGTCGTAAATGATAAGTTCAATCTCATTTTCGAGCTGCAGCTCATGTTGAACTTTGTAGGCGAGTATCAGGCCAGCAAACCCCGCGCCAACGCATACAACGCGCATCTTGCGGGTGGGAGTGAAAGCTGGTTGCTCGAGCAGCGGCTCCCAGTTGGACGCCGGTTTGGCCATGTTGCCGTTAACCTGGTTACTCGTGTCCAAAGCCATTGTTGCGAGTGAATTGGCAAAACAAGACTTCAAAGATGAAGCTTACAGGGTGCTCGAGAAATCCCGAGAGGGCCTTATGGCTATAACTATGTACTTGAGTACAGTAAGCAGGACCAATAATTCTGGAGACATAGAGGGGTTTTCAGGCGTGCCGAGGCAGATGTCGTGCTAGATTCATGCCTGTGCCCCATCGCTTCTGTTTCATATTATCTACTGCAAAAACCGTCGCGATAATCGTGGTTTAGTGCACGTTTGGAAGCTTTCCACCACCTGTTTACGTGCATATGTAGCTAGCCACGTGTACAGGATGCCGTGACTGAGTGAGAAACTTCCCATTACCCTCTTGGTGCTTCTAGATAGCGTGGCCCATTGGAGTGCTACCTCAACGTCTAGATGATTGGATTGGGGTGAATCCCCACCACCCGCCATGGGTGGGTGTGGAGAACGTTGGCCATACCCTGTTCCGCTCTGGTCTAGTATGGGCGGCTTGGAAGTACCAAGACACTGGATGATAAGATAACACATGTATCCCCTCATATGTCCGACCTGTAGCCAAAATGGAAGATATCTCTCGATCAGGGGCTGGTCGTCGACTTTGACCACTGGTCCTGGTTGCGCGGTTCTTATACTTCCAGTATCTTCTAGCTATTCTCAACTATCGTCCCCATTTTGTCAAACTCTTGGCAGTCGTTCCATGTGCAGCAACCCGCCAGGCACTGCCTCAAATTCCCTCCGCAACTCCCTGGTCTCAGAAGGACTCACGAGCAGTAACTTGAGTATACCTCCTCCCGTCGGTCTGCTGCATTCGTTGACAAGTGTCACCAGTGTCATGATGACTGTCAGCATGTCGGGTAAATGCACCGGGTTCTCGTACTCCTGGATGCCGTCAATAATGCAAAACACCGTCACCCTGGGCGGCAGCCGGTACATCAAGCACATGAAGAGTCTGCACAGCTCGTTCAATTCCCCATGTTCCAGCTTCCGCAAGTCCAGCCAAGGGTCGAGCTCGATGGTCGGTGCTGGGAAGTGCTCTAACAACTGCTGCGCAAGTGATCGGATCATGGCGACGCCGCCATTAAAGGCGTCGTTTCGCCGGTGCAGCCCGCAGAAGAACACGAGGCTGATGCGTATCCCATCTGACGACTCACGAGTGACCCTCAAGGTCCGGGCTAATGTCGCGCATAGCACGGACAAAGGAGTCACCCTTCTGTCGATGGCGTCTGTGCTGTCAAAGTTGCCATGCACAAGCAGTCTGTAGGAACCAGGGCTGGTCATCCAATCGTGCAGCTCCCGGGTAACCATCATTTGCTCGGCGCGTTCGCGATGCTCTAAAATAGCCTCGCCAGCGTTGCATAAAACGTCCTGGAGGTCGACCTCGTCGAGAGGCGGGGTGAACAGATGCGACAGGAGCTCCATTTTGGACCATTGCCTGGGACCGGGGGTGGGGCCAGGAAGAAAGGGTCTATCTGGAACGAGGTTTGGGGCCGAAAGAGTTGGTATCATCGGGGGCCAATTATCTGAACGGATTGTTATAGTTTAGTATTGTAAGGATGCTGGTCGTGCGTGTGGTGTTGAGGAGTGCAATTAAGGGGGCATATGACTTACTCTCTCGGTCGCCCAGAACACCCAACAGCCTGGTTAGCAGCTTCGCAATCCAGGCCGTTTGAGAGTTTCCCTCTAGCTGCCCGTGCATGATTGCACCGAGCACTTGATGTGTTGCCCAATTGTCTTCCATGATTGCAGCGTGTGACTGGCGAGTTGCAGTACCATCTGAAATAAGAAAGAATCAGTACTGGCAAGCGCACAACCCGCATCCCTTCAGCAGGCCTCCTTCAGCAAGTCTTGGTGTCAAGAATGATGTTGGGGCGGCGCCAAGCTGATAGGAATGCCATCGACTGCCTGCACCAGACGAATGGGGAATGCTACGCACCCGAAATAACGCGATGCGTGAAAGACAGGGATGCCCTTGCCTCTAGCCTCTCGGAGCAAACACCGATTTCTTTGAGGCTACGTAGGAGTTTCTGTTGATACTCTTCTCCAGTGAGTATTGCAAGCCCGGCGTGCTTAGCTGCAAGATCCCCTGTTAGAGTCTGGGAATACGTTTAAGAATGCAAGGAAAGACGTAGTAAGAAACACTCCCACCTTGGCCACTTGTGTAGAACCGAATAGCCTCCTCAATGGCTTTGAATATGGCAAACACGAGATCGATGAGTGCTTCAAGGATGTTCTCATCTTTTGGGTACGACGTCAAGTAGAATTCCATTCGCCCGAACGTCTCTGGCAAGTCATCAAACCCCGAATTCACTGTACCACGGACCGTAGCAGCTTGTCGGTATGCCTGTAATGCGAGTATGTATTAGCCGCGTGAGCGAGGTTCGATCAAGTAAAACCCTTACATCGACGAGAAGCTCGATGGCGCCAACCACCGGCGAGGCTATCTCTATGTCCGGTACCAACTTCATAGCCTGCTTGAGCGGCTGTACCGAGTTGTCCATAGCACTACGCAGCTTTCTCCTAAAATTGCCGACTTTCTGGTGACCATTGAAGTGCTCATACTCCTTACGCGCCAAGTCAAGCTTTTCTTCGACTTGTCGCCACTCACTGAGGTCTCGAACCGACCACTCGGGTCTGTATGGCCCGCTATATGGTTGTGGCTCCTCGTTGAGACGCCTCATGGCCTCGGGAAACACTTCAGCCCAGAAGCTCATGTCGCTGATTAGGCTGGGAGTCGGTCTTGGTGGTGGTGGCAGAGTCGGCCCAGCTGGTATGTTTGCCATGGTGGACAAGTCAAGTCTAGGCATGACAGTAGATGCGCCTGAGAGTGGAACGAAAATCTTCTGTGTAGGGCTATAACGACACATAGTCGAGTCGAATGCACGGTGGTACTCATGACTTCGATTCTCAATGAAGTCAAGTGCTGGAGTGTGGAGGACAGGATTTGAATCTTGACGGGGGGTACTAAAGCGACTCGACTGATTCGCCCCCTCGCTTGGCATTTCTTTTCCTGCTAAATACTGCCGAATGGTAACGTTCGCGTGGTCTCAAGTGTCAACGTCAGGACAACTGACAACGCCACATCTGACAGGTGAAGTAGTAGGTGGCAATGATAATCCACGATATGTTCAGTAATCGTCTTTGGCACCGAAAGGCCGAGAAGGTTGAGCTTCAAGTGCCAAACAATCGGGGAGGGCAACATTGAAGAAAACACAACTCGCGAGAAGGCTGCGCCTGTGTGTTGGTCATTACCACCCACCTTGTCCTAGCCACTCCTAACGGGCAACCGGAAAACGCCTATGGCCCCCAACCCCCGCTCTCAGCATCCCTTCCACCATGCAGCATTTACATGCCACGCAGCCAATCCCATGGCCATCCAGTGCAGAGTTTTCCTATCGCTGTTATCATTCGCTTCCAATGATGAGACGACTGCAGTGGTATTGGGCTCCAAGGCAAACACGGCGGCGGCCGTACTCGCAACCCAAAAGACCCAGGCAGCCAGCCAGGCCTTTTCCCCAATCAGCCAGAACTTCCTTACCCCGCACATAACGAGAAGCTGAGCACCGCAACTGCACCCAAACTGAACAACCTCGTGTTTCCGTGGCTTCTGAGCTTTTGACAACGAGATGGCGTCAACCGCGGAACCTTCCTCCCCGCGGGAATCAAACCAGGAGTCAAGTGACGGAACGGGTCACAGTGACAGATCAGCGTCGCCATGTGCCCCAGTCACCCATAGTCTCACAGACATGGAGGCCTTCGACGACCGGTTGAGGGCCCTGGATGCGAAACTCACACTGGTCAACAACATCTTCAACCTGCAGGGCCGATCGGAACCAGAAGAGGGCAACGACATCAAATACGACTCGGATTCGTCAGACTCTTATGATTCAGACGATTCAGATGCTTCGTACAATGGAAAACGCGTACGGGACGTGATGGACGAAACGGTTCGGCTCTTGGGACAATTGACTCTCAGCCACGGACAATATCAACGTGCGCGGCGGCGTCGGAGAGCGAAGTTACACAGCGAGAGACAACTCAATGGCGGTTCTTCGATTTCGTCAGATCTGGAAGCTGCGCGGAAGATGAGCACGAAGGCGTATCTGGAAGGCAAGCCCGCAACTTGGGGGTGGATGCACTGGTCTAAATTTGCCAACGCGCTTCGACTAACCTTAGAAGAGTCGATAAATAACCCGATCGTGGCTGTTATAGGGGAGCTAGACTCACAAGTCCACAGTAGCATTCCTTCGGGCTTCTCACCTGGCCAACAGGACATATTTCTCAATCACCCAGAAGGAGACGTTGTGACCTGGGATCCGGAACGAGGGCTACTTCCAGAAAGGGTCAAGTTTCACTCGAACGCGCTTCGCTCTGTCTTCATCACCTTGACCGACATTGACAGAGGGGAATTCTATCGTCAAGGCGGCCCTGAAAAAGACATGGTATTCCTTCGGCCATTCAAGGAGTTTGTATACAATGAGGGAAAACTACGAGCCCATTTGGCCAATCTTGAAATGGACTACGACGCCTTGAAAAAGAGCGGGAAGCTGTCCATTGAGGCTCATGAACGACGCCGAGATGCTGACGAAGGGAGGCAAGAAGATACAGAGGGGCATACATCAGGAACTGAATTAGATGGGGAAGCTACAAACGCGGATAGGCCCCAATCGATGTCCGATTCCATTGAAGCTCTTCTTCACCTGCGCTGTTTTATGGATTTCTTCGACAAGGAAATAAAGCCCAAGCTCGAATACTACAGCAGCGACCAATGCCGCAAGATCCTGTTTCATGATCTTTGGCATATATACAAACCCGGGGATGAGGTTGTAGATCAGGCTGGCAAACGAGCATTCCGAGTCATTCAAGTTGAGAGCCCGCATCACCTGGGAGAAGATCTTTTCAACCATTTCTTGAGTGTGCAATCGACGGACGAAAGATCCAAGGCAGCCCAGGATAGACAGACAATGAAGGTGCACTGTGCCTACATTGACTTCAACGGCAAAGAGTTTGGCCCGGTCAAAGTCACGTTTACCATCTTCCCCTTTGGAGGTCTCAAAAACGTCGACTCGTTGCCGATATATCCGCTACGACTTGCGGAAGACGTTAGCTTGCGTGACAGGCTCGTGGCGCGTGGAAAAATGCTGTTGGAAATAACAAATCTCCAGCCAGTGTACTATACAGGCGCTGCCCTGGAGACGGGTGAGGATATTGATAGTCAGGTTATTATTGACCACAGCGAGGCCCTGACCGACGAACAGCGCAGGGATTGGGCACCTGTGGTGGAGCCCATTGACAATGTTTCCCAAGCAAACTATGAACCATG
This sequence comes from Arthrinium phaeospermum, assembly GCA_006503535.1. NCBI lineage: Eukaryota > Fungi > Ascomycota > Sordariomycetes > Amphisphaeriales > Apiosporaceae > Arthrinium > Arthrinium phaeospermum. The sequence continues at coordinate 1,485,866 of QYRS01000001.1, read as the reverse complement.
TTCGTGGCTTTGCTGTAGTGTGTCGTTCACTTCCCCGGGATCATACATTGACTTCAGATTGGCCAAGGACTTCCTGGATGCACTGGTACCTAAAGAGCGGTTCCAGGCTCTTCCGTTGATCCTTTCACCTAGACCCCTGGGTAAATCGTCGCTCGGGACGGAATACAAGCCAAACGACGAGGATTTCCTCGTCATGACACATCGTGTCTTTGGGTTTGTGTTGCGGATGCGAAAATGGGGTAAGTTCATGCTGTTGTCTCATAAATTCAAGCCTATGCTTTCTAACCCAGAATACAGCGCAACTCGACCTCACATACCTGCGATACGAAAACCAAGATGCACGAGATTCGACGCTGGGTGCATTTGATCGCCTGGAGCTTCCGACAGGTCACCGAGAGATGGTAAAATCACTGGTGACACAGCACTTTCGTGGCAAAAGAGCTTCAAGTGTAAATGTGGATCGGACCGACATAGTCAGAGGAAAGGGTAAGATAATCACGCATGAGATAATTTCTACTGTTGACCTAAACTTTGCAGGCAAGGGCCTGATCATGTTGCTGCATGGCGCCCCTGGCGTCGGGAAAACCACGACTGCCGGTAAGTGACAATGACCACGTTGGCATTAGGGACTTACGGAGCTAAATTTGAGATAGAGGGCGTGGCAGAGCTATTCCAGAAGCCATTGTTTCATATAACCTGTGGTAAGTTGAGCGAATGATATCCAGACTGGATCTTGACGGGTCTTGACTGTCGTTAGGCGACCTCGGAACCACTGCCCGTGACGTCGAACAAGAATTGGAAAAGAACTTTGCCCTTGCCAGCCGCTGGGGCTGCATCCTGTTGCTAGACGAGGCCGATGTCTTCCTGTCAGCTCGCGAACGCAAAGACTTCGAACGGAACGGCTTGGTCGCAGGCAAGTGTCACCACATACATTTCCACCGTGGCCGTTACTGATGCAATTTATGCCTGGAAGTGTTTCTTCGAGTACTAGAATACTACACGGGTATACTTTTCCTGACCACCAATCGCATCGGCGACTTTGACGAGGCCTTTGCCTCTCGGATTCACATGAGTCTCTACTACCCGGAGTTAGACGAGATGAAAACGAAGAAGATTTTCAAGGTCAACTTGGATCTCATCCAGGATCGATTCGACCGACAGGGCCGCAAGATCATGTACGACCGCTCTTCCATCGAAAACTTTGCCGAGCAGCACTTCCGGACCCATGTCTACAGCCGCTGGAACGGGCGGCAGATCCGCAACGCATGCCAGACGGCGTTGGCGCTGGCCGAGTACGACGCCCACGGCGATCGGGTGCCCGAAGAGGACGATGAAACGGATGCTGGCATCACTGTGGCATTGGAGCTCCGTCACTTTCAGCTCGTGCAGACGGCGTACCTCGACTTCGCTAAGTATCTCGGGGACATCCGCGGCACCCAAGGCGACCGGCGCGCCATCGATTATGGCCTGCGCGCCAAGACGCAAACGCTGTACCAGACCATGGAGCCTGGCTACCCTTCCACACCGTCCAACGCAGCGGGCTTCAGCGCCAGTCGCTACCCGGCCCGACACCTATCCACCAGCTTCGATACCCCCTACGAAGGACCACGCTATCCGTCCCAGGGAGTTCAGTCAGCTGATGCATCCCATCCGCCTGTGAGCCAGGATGAGATGAGCGGTAGCGATAGTGCGTATACGGCGGGCCATACATCCTCCATGGGCCCTCAGATTTACCGACAACATGGGCAGCCGCCCGGCCAGACCGGACCTGGTGCTATGTACAACATGCAAGCACGTCCGCAGGGCCAGGGCTACTCATACCCAGGGAATCAACCGAGGCTCTACCAATCGACTAGCCAGCAGGGCTATGGCCAGAGTTGGGGCAGTTCTGGCCCTGGAATGAATCAAGGCTACCCGCCTGCTGCGGGCCTGCATCAGGGACAAGCACAGATGCCTAACCCCCAGTGGCAAAGCCCTCAAGTGGCACAACAACAGCAGCAGCAGCAGCAGCATCAGGGACACTCAATCTATCGCTCCAGCAATTTGCAGCAAGGCGGCGGGATACAAGGGCCAACAACTGGTGAGGGCTATCCGGTGCAGAGCCAAACCTCGCATAGCGGACAGGGCAGTGCCACCGGTGCTTAACACGCTTATGCATAAAGCACTGTTTAGAGTATAAAGTGGTTGGAATGGCATAGCCATTCGACTGAGTAATATTGGACACTCCTTTATTTTATATTTTCTATTACTAGTTCATAAAGTATTACGCGACTATCTAGAAAAAGTATATCCTAGGTAACCGCCTCTATCATTCATCCAGTCCACAGGTCTTGGATACCTCCATTACCCAAAACAGTCCATGTGTCCTTCAGTAATACAGCCCCTTACCCACCCTATTCAGCCTCGGCGCCTCCGCCCTGTCCCTCAACACAAGCTGCACGCGGTTCATCTCATCCGCCCGGGTCTGCACGACCTTCTTCCAAGTCGCGGCCGACGTGACGCCCGCGCCGGCGTCGGCCAGGTCGTCGTCGTCGGCGGTGGGCGCGGGCGTCTTGAGCGCGAGCATCACCAGGTCCTGCAGGTCGGACCAGGCCGCCACGCTCACGGCGCGGATGGGCCCGCCGCTCCGCCCCCGCACGCGGCCCAGCTCGAGGAGGTGGCCCGCCGCGATGGCGAGAGCGTACAGGGCCATGGTGCCGAGGTAGATGCCCATGATGGCCTGGGCGAACCGCAGCGTCCTGCGCTCCTTGCCCGTGCCGTAGCCGTAGCGCTCCGCCTCGAGCACGATGGGGAGATGGGACTCGATGAGGTTCTTATGGTACTTCTCGAGGGACTCGTTGAAGTAACGGTCGGCCCTGTCGTCAAACACGTGGGTTTCGTTGGCCTTGGTGATGTTGTTGACGCCCAGGACGGGGTGGTGCTGGTAGTTGAGGTCGGCGTACGACAGGACCGTCTCGTTGCGATGCAGCGTGACGAGGGTGCGCCGGGCCATGGACACCCGCGCCAGCGCCTCGGTGAGATAGACGCCGAACACCCGGGCCAGGAAGACCTCGGCATCCTCGTCGGCGTCGCCGCGGGACGCCGACGTCTGGTAGGCCTCGTAGTCGTCCTGCCGCTCCTTGGTGCTGAAGTGCTTGGTCAGCGCCTGGAGCGCGGTCCACTTGTAATTGGTCTCTGTAATGTTGACCAACAGGGGGCTCAACAACCTCAGCCAGCTATCCTCGAACCCCACTACCCGGCTCTGTGCGGGGGTCTGACGAAATGCTTCCTGCATGCGTTCATCCGAGCTTTGCGTCGAGACGAGCTCGTCGCTCTCGGTCTGGTTGATATGGAAGTCGGCGGGGATCCAGCTCGCCACCAAGTTGCAGAGATATACGTTGTGGTGTGGGCGGCCGACTGCAGATTGTGGAAACTGCCCGGCCAAATAGACGACGGATGAGGACGAGTTACGGTCAGCCACAAAGTAACCGGTGATAATATCGTCCTCTCCCTCTCCCTTCTTGTCCTGGAAAATGGACTTGTCCGGTATGAGCTCGCGTGGGCTCTCTTGACGACGTTCGCAGTCCTCGTCGCCCATGCAGTTGAGACCTTCGGTAGGATAAAACACCTTCTTGCTGTCCTTGAAGATAGCCTTGTCATACATTTTGCACTTGGACTGCACCAGTGGTTGAAACAGTTGTGCCGAAAAGAGATCTGCCGAATCGTTTCTTCCCTTTGTGGTTAACCTGTATCGGGGCTTTCCTTCGCCCGAGATATCGCCAACATCACCGTCCCGGATATAGTTCTGGAAGAGTCCGATGCTGTGCATTAGAAACTCCGACGGGGTTGTGCTGAGAACCACCGGTGACTTCTCGGCTGCTTGGGTGAGCCTCAGTCGTCGGCCAATATCGGCCGTGGTAGATTGGAACGCCAGAGAGTTGTTCAGGTCGGTAGCAGCCCAGTCCTTGACCCACTCGTTGACCTCTCGAAATCCCGACGCAGGACACAGCGACATATAGATACCATAGCCCCATACACATCTGTCTATCTTCATGGGGTCTCCCTCTGCCTTCATGACAGCAGGCCAAACTTGGTCCCGGGCTAGATGGTATATTATAGGGGGCCTGATGTTGCTGAAGGCCGTACCAGGTTCATAGGGGTACCAGTCGAGAGCCGGGATCAGGAGTACAGCAGACACCGGCCCTACGACAGTTGACATGAGAGTAGCGAAAACCAAATAGCCGCAAAGAAGAACCTCCCAGGGCCTTTCCTGATCCAAGCCTTGGCGCCAGAAGGAGGAGCTGGTGAGGTACATGAGGTCCCCCACCCGATAGCCTCCAGTCAGGAAGCCCAGCCGCACCCCGTCGCCAACCAGCCGGCGTCGGAACATGGCCAACGCCATGGCAGAGAAGGAGAAGACAATCATGATCTCGTGCACCTTGGTCACCAACTGCAGCAGGTTGGACGTGATGTCGTGGGTAAGCTGCTGCCCGAGCACGACCGGTCCCTCCTCGGGGTACCAGAACAGGTGCCTGGAGCCGACGTAGGTGATCCCGACCGTCGACCCTATGGCGAGCATGTGGACGGGCCAGGTCTTGAAAAAGCGCAACCAGCTCGTCTCGAGCACCTTCTTCGGTCTTCCTGTATTGATGGCGTCCGGCTTGTGAAAGGACTGGCCATAACTCGAAGCGTAGTCGGTATCTTGGTTGGCATAGGAGGTACCTTGGTTGTACAGCAGTGGTCGGACGGAACGGGAGTCGTCCTCGGTCACTTGCGAGATTCGATGGTATTGGGATGATCCATGATTCGAATGGGATGGATCAGGCTGCGAGATGTCGCCCCGCCCGTCGAACATGTCGGCAGGAGGGCCATACATGTCTGGCGCAGATAGACGTTGCTGGAGTTCAATGTCGTGTTGCACCATTGTAGCACATTGGTATGCAGCTTTCCGGTCAGATCGATGTAGATTGATGGTTAGAGAGGCTCAGGTCTTACAGAAATGCCGAATGGCTTGCTTATATTTCTACAGCCTGATGCTGATCTGCTTCGCAAGGCTCCGACCACATCCGCGGCTGAGTCCTAGCTGATCATCCCACTTGAGCACTAGCCGATACCCCTGCACATAACCCACGTTCAGCGGCAGCCATGGTAATGATGGCGTCTACCTTAGGCCAGAAAACCATTGGGGGCTGCATATGCCGCTGGTACAACCACCATACTCAAGATATCATCTCAATCAAAAATTTGCCTTCCCTAGCAGGTGTGATGAGGTTAGTCACAAGCTGCCTGTTGTCTGTTGCATGGGTATTACTGCGTCTTACATGTTGCAGGGGGTCATTTCTTGGCAGCCACAACACGGCAAATCAATAAGAAAGACTTCCCCCCATCCCCCCGACCGATGATGATGATTATTCAGCATGTCTACCGAAACCGAGCATCTTAGAATAGAAACAATCACATCTCGGACAGCCTTGTGTACTGTCATCGTAGTTGGGAACTTTGGAACAGGACACCATCTTCTTTGGGTGCCGGATAGCCGTGCTGGCAAACTGCAATGGGCTGCGCTGCGCCGCTACCAGCCTTTCAGGTAAGCACTAAGGCGTTATCATTTCTGCACCCAGCCCAGAACCCAGCCCATTGGGCTTCACGACACGTGGGGGCGGTGCATCTGCCAATCTTTACTTAGGACGGTGGCCTGCAGCTGATTGGTGCAATCAACCCGGCGTGCGGCCCGCTCGATAAGCAGATGAACTAAGCTTTTGTATATCCGTTCTTAAGGCGCGAGCTCGGAACAGTACATACTACTATCCCTGAAGATGAGAATAAGGATGGCGAACCACGGGAGCAGCGGCCAAGAACTCATAGGCGACGCAAGTTTGACCCAGCCGTGTCAGCCATTGAGTATTAATCGACAACAACCCACTCGTGCGATCAGGACTATATCGACTGCTGCCCGATTACTGTGTTCCTCAGTTGATACACTTTGAGTATGCAACAGGCACTCTGTGTAACCTGTCACTAATATGATTTGCATTGTTATGGGGCTCTACCCGGCGAGTAAACAGTCCCACCGCGGTCACCGTAGTTGTCTAGATATAACCGGCAGTGCTTGTGCAAAATGCTGCTCCAGACATGCTCACTTCTATATATGTACGTGTACGCTGCTTTCACACCCGTCTGGGACGCGAGGTCTGGCTGTTGGTATTGGTGACCGGAATGCCCGGGGTTGACATGTTCGGAATAATTCCGGGGCCAGACTCCCGAATCTGTCGGAGAGATCCCCCCGGCTGCTCTCACGTTGACAATTTCCATTGTCTCCCCACTTCGGGGAGGAAAGGACGTTAGACCAGCCGTGTCGCTGGGCGCCGAATTAACTCATTCTTCACTTGCATTTGAGAAAATGGGGGATACAGCGCTATCGCGGCTTGCTTGCAAATTTCGGATTCTTCCCCCGGACCCCGGCTACCCTTGAGACTACCTGCATGTCAATTGTCTTCACCAAAGGAACTCAGTTCACGGGGGGGCAACGTCAATTTAGCCAACGAAATAATACAATTCCCGAAATTACCGAGCCCGTTGAAGAGCCTGCGCTGCTTGACCTTGGTATGGTGCCTGCTGACGATGTTGAGTGTGCCTTTCGGACTCTACCGAGCGACTTAGAGACATTGTCGGAGCTGAAATAATCATCTAGAACATCTCAGGGTGAGGCTGACGCGGTCAGAATCACGGCGATGATCGGAAATGTGTCCGGGGAGTGTTCCGAAGACTGGCTGTACACCATGACGGGTACCAAGTGCCTACGGGATTAGATCAAGCCGACGCGGGTATCCAGGGCTCGGTCGTCAACCCGGCCACCTGCTCTTCTTATTGGGCCAAACTCTTGAGGATCTAGAATTTCTACCGCGGCATGGAATTTGGGAAAGCAGGCTTCCTCGGGAGGGTGTTTACGAGTAGGAACGTACCCACTCCGGAAAGCCCCGTGGCAATGCCACTGAAGTTGCGTCGTGGTTCAAAATCGTCGAAAGGCGCACCAATGGGTCTCTCAGTACTTCCAGAGCACCACTCTCCGTGACCAATGAGAGATACCAATTATCAATAGTGGCGCATGTGGGACTGCACCGCTGGGGCACGGCGAGGTAGATCATCAAGCAAGCCGTGTCTGCCAAGCCTCCCCAACATTGCACACATCACTCCCAGGTAGTGAGCTACGGGGCTCCCATATCCCTTTAGAGCGCATTTGAGAAAACAGAGAACACCGAGTTGCATCATTGCGTTGCCACACGCCAGTAGCCCGGCCTTTTCCGGCTGTCCCAACGATGCGGGTCGGGCCGAAGATAAGGATAACTTAGACTCCTCCACTCAAGCCATGATCACAAAGTCTGGATTTTCGTACCTTTCCGGTGGTACAATGCCGGGTCTTCCCCGAGCAGGTGTGATAGCCACTGCACCATCGACCCAAGGGGGCGGTTTCGATGACGATCACTTCCCGTGATTATGTGAGAAATCTCATAAGCAAGCACCGACCAATCTTATTCTGCTACTGACGCAGATGTTGAGACACATAATATGTTGTTTCCCTATGAGGGTTGAAATGCAGCAGGAGAATATTACACCAACAGCAAAATAAGGAGCCCGAGGGGGTGATCAAAGGTGGGGATATACGGTTGTTTTGACAATCTATACTTCTTCAACCAGATACATGACACAAACTGGAACAATGTCGTCAGATAGCGCCACCCAAACCAAACGTATCAGTTCCTTATTCGAGGAGAAGTACGGGACGGCGTCCATCAATACCGTTTCGGGTAATGTGGACTTGAGCGCCTTCGGGGATACACGGAAGCAGTCGCATCATGCCACCAGAAGACTCTGGCCGCTGATAGCACCGAGATAACATCGCACATTGGCAACCTCTACCGAAGCAATTCATATATGCAAGCATAAGCCGAGTACGATAAGCAGTGGAAGTACAGACGGGGATGGGATATATCATTGGCATTACTGGGCCACGCTCTGCTCAAACCTTTGGCCAAACTTATATCGAAACGACAGAAATAACCCGCTTATAATCACAGGAGTATAATTGCACATCAATCAAAAGCGATGTTGGCCCCGATTCAGAACGAGTCCAAGCCTTGGATGGCTAAGGAAACCCATCAAGCCAGTCAGGCCATAGACCGACCCCGGGATGCCAGGGACGATCCTACCAAATCTGTGGAGTGGTACCAGCCCACAGTCAAGTCACTCTTCGACAGCACGGTCGAGCTCTTCGAGAACTATGTCGGGATAAGGGGCGAAGAGGCCATCAAAAGCCATATATACAGGATCAGGGACATGGCGTGGAAAGTGTAAGTTACCTGTCAGCCCCCTTCCATCTCAGGTCATCAGCCTGGCCATGAATAAACGGAGCGACAAGCATACGATAGCTAAAGTACTGATGGCACGGTCACCACAGCCTCCCGTACCCCTGCATTGGCCTCTTCCGCTTCCTAGACTTCAGCATCCACCTGTCGCCGAACTACTCCACCGTCGTGAAGCGGGTGCAAGATGGCGCCACCCTTCTGGACCTCGGATGCTGCTTCGGGCAGGATCTCCGGAAGCTGGCCTACGACGCGGGACCCGAGACCACGACCCGGAACCTCATCGGCACGGATCTCGAACCGGCGTTCTTGCAGCTAGGGTACGAGCTGTTCGCGGACCGGGACCGGTTCGACGCCACGTTCGTCCCCGGTGACGTTTTTGCCGAGGACCTCCTGAAGGAATATCGCGGCAAGGTTGATATCATTTACCTGGGAAGCTTTTTACACCTCTTTAGCGAACCGCAACAACGAGTGGTGGTCAGACAGCTCCGAAGGCTGCTGCGCCCATGCTCTGGGTCTATGGTTTTCGGTCGCAACCTTGGTGCCGGCAAGGGCGGACCGTTCCGAATGGAGTCTATTGGGTGGGACCTGTACCGGCACGATCCCGAAACCATTGCGGACCTCTTCCAGTCCTCCTCCCACGACGAAGAGGAGGGGATGAACGGCGGCAAAGATTGCGAGGTCCGGTGGGAGGTTACGAGCTCCCTCGGTCGGTACGGCTCCGCCAACTGGGACGATGATCGGCGTGGGTGGCAGGGTGACGAGACGAAGCAGATGATGTTTACTGCAACTCGCCTGTAGGGGAGCTACGGAACTAGAGTTACCAGAACAGTAATATCCGTTACTCGAATATGTGTTCCAGTGTGTATTTCTGAATGATGCATCTTGGATGCAAGCAATGGGGTACTGAAATCGAAGATACCAAGCCTTGGGTCTAAGTTTAAATATGGATGTTGGCCTCGGAATGTAGCTGTGGCGGTTCGCTCGGAATTGCTCCCCGAGAAGCCAACCCCTGTTAAGGTTTCGGGGAAGCACCCGGATAGTGACCCATCGCCAGGGACAGGAGCTACAACAGGGATATCTTTTCACACTGCATGCCAATTTCAGTAGCCCCTTGGGATTCGTTCAGATTGCCGATCGAAAGTCTGGATTGAACAATGCCTGGACCCAATGCGCTTGATGAGGGTCTGATGAGGATACCTGTGGGTGCCCCGGTCATTTAGTATGCCACTGAAAACAAATATACCTGGTTCCATCCATAACCATGGAACGCTATATCCGAGTGTATTTGAATTGGTGACAGAGAAACGTCTGCCCGTATCGGTCAGCCGCCTGCCAAAAGATGCGGTGTAACGACCGGTCTTTGTACTTACTTACCGATATGCTACGCAACTCGAGGGGCCATGATCAAGAAATCGCTGCATCATTTCTCCAAAACAAGTATCTTGAGAACATAAGTCCCTTCCAACAGATGTTAAGACTGGCTTCTTGTAATAATCGATGAGTTGTTCATAGTTTTAGAGAGGGGCCCAACACCAGCAGCGAAAGACCATATGTGGTACGATATATAGACAATCCTAGCTGATGATGGCTCATGTCAGCTGGCTACCAGCTGCTTTAATCTGTGTCGCCCCCTTGGGAGACCAGTTCAAAATCTATTTCGGGGTCGCAGTTGGAGTCGCGCCCGCTACGCGCCAATGCGACCGTGATGTAACGTCTTGAGCGCCCTTGAAACGCGCATCGGTTAACGTATCACAATCGCCTTGCTGGACCCTGCGTCTCTCATAGCTTGTTTTCCACTACTTCTTTCTTTCTTTTTTCCGATTTATACCAATGTTTCCTACAACTTCAGCTATACGCAGTCGAGATCAAGCTGAACACGATCGCCATGGAACCAACATACTGTGCACAAGCGCCTCAAGAGCTGCCGCCCATCGACATAGACCCTCGCGGGGACCTTTTGCTGAGGGTTGGCCAGACAACTTGCATCGAGTCTGATTCGCAAGACACCGCCACAGACAAGGACACCCCAGGAACGAAAGCCGCCGCTGGGAGCACTGGCATGGAAGTACTCGAACGCACCGAAATCGAGATCACTAAGCACACCCAAGACCAGCATGATCATACTCTTACAGTCACTTTTAGGGTCTGCTCCCGTACCTTGGCGAGGTCATCACGTGTATGGGAAAAGATGCTGTACGGCGGGTTTGCTGAATCGAAACCAGTCGGTAGCGACTGGGTGGTCGACCTGCCGGATGACGACGCAGAAGCTATCGAATTTATCCTCTACATTGCCCACGCGAGACTTGACCTTGTTGCAGCTTTCGACCAGACCCCCGAGGTCAATAGGCTTTACCAAATTGCTACTACCGCGGACAAGTGGGATATGATGCGACACTTGCGGCCCTGGGCAAACACGTGGGCTGATGCCATCACTGAGAGAATCAGAATCAAACCACGTCCTGACCGACGGATCTTGATGCGGTATCTATGGATATCCTACATACTCGGTGCTAAGACCGGGTTTATCCAAATAATTCGACTCTTTGCAATGCGGTACGGGGGCCGCGAGTACGAAGGAATGGGATTTTGGGCTTTCGATATCCTGGAGCCACCCGGAGCAATTCGTAAGGGCCTGCCCGACCCCTCCCAAAAGTAACCTAACTAGAGCTGACGGCATCTTCTCCCGTAGAGATGATCAAGGAGATGCGGCTGGAACTGATCAAGGTTCTTCTAGCTTCGTTTCAAACCCATTACGATGAGCTACTTCGCCGGAAGCCGGACCAACCGCCTAGGTGCAAGTACAAAGATACGACATGCGATGAAAAGGTTCATGCCAGACTTACGCGTTCACTTCGTGGGTATAACCTTTGGCCAATCCCCAAGAACACCGACGTGCGAGGTCATCCCGAGCTCTTGTTTATTCACTTGTGCAGGGTAGACTCAGACGCTCTGTATATCAGGCATAGTTCGTGCCCAAGGGAGTTCAAGGAACAGATGAACAGGGACCGTATGATGCAGCTCTCACATGTAGACCTGTCTGCAGGACTGAGGAGAGTTCTCGAGGAGAATGGAAGGTCGACAGGTCTGTTCAGCCAAGATGAGCCAACCGGGTAGAAGACCAAAATAGCCCCATAGTTCACACAGAGTCATCTTACAGAATGTCAAATTTGATTTCATTAGTACAAACAACTTCTGATGTTCAGCCATGATCTGCCAGGCGCTTAAAATGGACAGTCCCTAGTAACGGGTTTGAAAGAACATGTGTCCCAAAAGTCATGTCTGTGTTCTCTTGGTACCTTTCAAGAGATGCTGCGTAACAGGAGTTGCACTAAAAGAAGAAAAAGCAATATAATGGTATGCGCCCCACATTGGTATAACGTGCGGTGGCATGCAATCTTAGCTGCTGGCAGATGGAGACAGCTGCCGCTCGACTGGTCTGATCCGTGCTTCCCCTGAACAGCCCACTCTAAATGAACTTCGAGGACGCGACTTGAACCGCGTTTGTCACGCGTCAACCAAACCTATGTCATCCCTTCTAAGTATCCCGCATCTCACAACAAACGCATCGGATACCTTGCCGCAATGGAACCGCGCTTCTAAGAGACTAGCATCGATCCTACCCAAGTTTGCCAGGGTTGTATGAAAGACCCTCTCTTCATTTAACGGTCAATCTCTACTTGGCCACCATGGAGTCAGCACCATGTGCGCAGGCTCTTCGGGTTCAAGAGCCCGCAGTAGTCGAAATTGACCCTGATGGCGATCTCTTCCTGAAAGTTGGTTGCATGAGATGCATTCCCTCTGATGATAACCCTATGGCAGATGAGATGGAGGAGGGCTCCGTCGCAGGACAAGGGGAAGAATCGGAAACCGATCATGGAGAGGAACCAACAGAAGAGCTAGAGGCACAGCTGGAGGAAGATATGAGAGATGACCGGGATGAAGAGCCGGAGGTAGAGGCCAATGAGGATTATGAAGAGCAGGAAGTCGAAGTGACTGAAGAGTCTGAAGATGGCGACGAGGAACATGACCATGCTCCCCCAGCCAAATTCAGGGTCTGCTCTCGCACGTTAGCCAGGTCCTCGCCAGTTTGGAAGAAGATGCTATTTGGCGGATTTGCCGAGTCCAAACCGAAAGACGGCGACTGGATTATCGAATTGCCAGACGACGACATACCGGCCGTCGAATTCTTCCTCAACACGATTCATGCCCGATTCGATCACCTTCCACATTTTCTCAATCAACCAGACCCGGAATGGATATATAAGGTTACCGTACTTGCGGATAAATACGACAATGTCCGGTTCGTGCGGCCTTGGGCGGCGACGTGGGTCAGGCACATCATGCGCGATATTCGAGGTGGGGTTGAGGATGTGTCAACTTTGAGGCAATGTCTTTGGATATGTTGGGTCCTTGGTGCCAAGTCGGAGTTCACAAAAGTCATACGATACATCGCCATGAGATGCGGTAAAATCGAAGAACGACTGGAACAGGCCGAGACTCATGCCCTATGTATGCTGGAGCCACCTGGCACAACAGGTAAGATCGCATCCATTGTTTTGTTTGGGTTGATTTGAGAAGACTAATGATGATTCGTTCAGAGATGATCGAAGATATTCGATGGAGGCTACTCACTGATGCCTTGTTTCCATTCCAAGACGCCCTGGATATGCTGGCATCGGGAGGACAAAATCATTATTACAGCTGCAAGGTTGGAACCGCAGGCTGCGAGGAAGTGATGCTAGGCAAACTCATACGCTCACTGAACAAGCATCATCTATGGCCTCTCCCACAAGCTATAGATGTAAAGACATCTGTCGAGCTATTGGCAGACATTCTGAACGAAGTGGACCAAGACACGGTGCGATCTGTACACAGAGAATCCGCGGCCCCGAATCCGATCAATCCTTGTGAAAAGGTGCTGAAAGAACCGCTATACCGCCCGTCACTCAGAAGTAGCATTAAAGTTATGCTTACAGACTACCAGACGACTCAGCTTGAGGAACATGGGAGGGCAACAGGTCTCGTCATGGCGGGCGAGGAGCGCGCCAAGAAAAGAAGGCGGCTCGTCATCTAACTATCCTTTGACGCGCCCGTACTGGATCACTCATGTATAGTAGAACTCATAATCCCTTCGGATCAGGGCCGGCCCCAGTTTATGTACTTTCTAGTCCGACTTTCTGAATATCCGTAAAGAACTGCTTGAATCGTGCAAACCTAAGCTGCATCAAACAACACAGACGTTACGGCAGAGATGTAGCTTTGTTTTACCAGGAAATGAGATATCAGTAAAATCTTCGTCAATTCGTCGGGTATCTGTCATCTGAATCTCTTCTTATCTCTTAGGATTCTTTGCAAGTTGCATGAATCCAAACCAGCATAGTGGACTAGCAACATTTCTGTCAAAAATTTAAGTCCAAGCGTCTTTCAAACTTTCCAGTGCCAATGTCAACGACAAGTCCGAGTGATCAAACTGTAGATCTTTCCCGGTTCATCTTGCTCGAGTCCCAACCCCCGGACCAAAAAACAATCGCCCCCAAAACCTTAGTCCGAGTCAATGAGGTCAATGACTTCTCCTGACGGAGCCGCAAAGTCGGTCCGCTGTTCTTGTCTGCTGAAGTGGAAATTGAAGTGACGTCGGGACAGCACTGAGAGCTGCTTGATCTTGGGTTCCAGGTTGGCGAATAGCGGCAGCTTCTTGCCACACCGCGGGTGCTTCGAATCAGGCCACCAATCGACAAGCTCATTGTGACGACGCATTACGAACTTGATCTCATCGCGCATGTCGTTGACGCTCTTCAGTTGGTCGGCCACGGCAGGGCGCTCCAGTACCGGAGGCCAGAGCTTGCACTTGTAGAGCAGGGTCGAAAGTGAACCGGCCAGAATCTCCTCGCAAAGATCCTGATCCTCGGTGGCGTGGCAAGGACGCACTCCTGATATGCGGCTGCTTCCTTCTGAGAACAGGGCTTTCATGTCCTCGTTGATCGTTTTATAGATCAGGTTGATAGCGTCGCGTCGGATTTCACTGATATCGTCTGGCGCTGGCGATCAGTACATTGCCTTGATAAGAAATCATGATCAAAGTCACTTACCAGCCAGAATGAGACCTGTTAGTTCGCCTCGAGGGTTTGGAATATTTGCAATATCCTTGAACCAACCCGAACCCTTGAGGGCCTCTTGTACATTGCTGTCGTGCGGCTTCTTGACATTGAGCGCCATCCAGGTCACCATTTCGTCGAACGAAACCTTGTCTCCCAGCTCCCAGGCGATGAACAGTCGTTCGCTAGTGACCCCAGAAGCACCGACGACAGAAAGGTTGATTCCAGCTGCCCACATCTTGGCCCAACGGCTCGTGATACGCGTAACGTTCAGGGCGCGAGTGAACTTGAGGAGATGGTAGAGGGTCTCCACGTCTAGCACTTTGGGAACGTTCGCGTTGAATGGGTTGCTCATGATGCGTAAGGCAAGGTCGACGGCATTTGATGGATGATGATCAGGGAACTTATATTCCGGGTTGAAGAGGACCTCGTGCTTGACATCACCGGGCTGGAAGGCATCACGTAGCTTTCTAGCATCGAACTTGTAGGGCACATACTCGCCCTCTGCCCCAGCCACCGGGATTTGGAGCGTCACGATGACCTCTTCGTCCAATCCGATACGGTCCATGGTGACGGTTGATGATGATAGGATGATCGATGGTCTGTGTTTTCAAGATAGAACTTGTAAGTTTGGTGACCACAGCTGAAACAAAAGAGGTAGAAATTTGAATTGAGGAAATTAAGGTGGAAGAAAGTGAGGTGGGAGGAAGTGAGGTGAAAGGAATTGAAGTGAAAGGAAGTAAGGTTGGAGGAAGTGGGTTGGAGAAAATAAATATTGATGATCTTGCGAGGAGGAACTTACGAAGAGTTTGACGTGAAGATAGATGGAGAGAGAGTGTGTCTGATGTGCAGTAGCCTCTAGAAGATGTAAGCTTGGAAGAGGCAGGCTTGTAGGAAATGAAAGTGGGAAAACAGATGAGAGATTGTGGGAGAAAAAGGTGAAAAGTAGCTCACACTGTATGTGAAGGTACAGCTGAGAGTCACCTTGTGGACTTACAGCTGCTAAAAGGTTCTTTCTGATCAAATGAAAGTTGATTGTGGAATGCCTGGTCTCTCAAGAAATATGTATGTTGTGAAATATGTGCCTGCTGTTACGACGGTGAGAGATATTGATGATGTTGGGGATGATGTTGATGGAGTTACGGGGGAAGAGAATTGCTTGGGTTGCAAAAAGAGGTTGTTTGGGTTCAAAACGGAAGGAACGTTCAAATCTTGTAAAGAAGGACGATGAATGAGAATGAGTGTATCGCAACTCGAGGAAATCTTCTGAGGGCCTCTTTCTGGATTGGATTTGATTGTTTACCTTGCAGACCGAGTTGGGGTATTGGAATACTCAAGGTCACGAGGAAGAAGGAAAACCAGAACCGATTGTTTTGCAGGGCATGCAGTGCCGAAGCGCGAGTATTATTTTTGATTATGTACAAGCTTCTAAATCATTATTGCCCGCTGATCATGTATCCGTCATATACATGCAACCAAATCATCCACTTATTAACAATCCTCACCCGTCCTAAAATATGTCAACCATGCTGCGCTTGCGTCCGTAAAGTCGTCATCGAGCGCCCCGCCAGCCAGGGAGGCTGCTCATGGAACAAAAGGCCGCTTACAAGGCAGTGGCGACGGTGCCGTTGGTGTAGGTCAGGCCGAAGGTGATGGTGTACTTGTCGTTGCCCCGGGCCTGGCCGTAGTTGGTGGCGTAGGTAGTGGCGTTCCAAGGCTGAGTGTACTATAAGAGGGGAAAGAGCGGGAAAGGTCAGTAATCCAGTAGCATTTAGAGGCATGCGGAAGGGGAACGAGGTTCTTACCATGGAGCAGACCTGACTCTGGGCCACGCCGTTCTTGAGGAGCAGGTAGCTGTTGACGAACTGGCAAGCGCGGGCGCCGCCGGCGGAGGGGTGGGCGTACTCGTAGGCAGCCTGCTCGGCGCAGGCCTTAACACAGTTGGAACCCTTGTAGTCGGCCGAGATGGGGAAGGTCTGCGATCGGATGAAGGTGTCCTTGCCGTTGTCCAGGGGAGCGTTGATGGCGGCGTCGACAGGGACGCTGGGTCCGGGCCAGCCGGGTTGGGCCTTGAAGTTGTTGCTGACGTAGCCGTTAGAGGCGGCGATCACGATGGCGAAGTCTTGGTTGGAGTCGGTCTCGATGGCGCCGTTGCCCACGTTGGTAGCGTGCTCCTTAACAACCGGGACAGTCCAGAAGGTGCACTTGATGATGGTAGTGGAAGCGGGCCGGGGGCATCCGTCGCCAGATTTCTTCTTGATAGTCAGTTGGGGTTTGTTCAAGCAAGGCAGTGTTCATTTTACTTACGGACAGGCCGTTGCGCTCGTACAAGATGTTGAAGGCGTTGCAGCCGTCCATCTCGTTACAAGCAGTAGCGCAGGCATCCGGGCTGTAGCTCTCGATGGTCTTCATGGTCTTGTAACCCACGCCTTCGATAGAGCCCTTGGCGTTCTGGAAGGTGTTGGAGTATCCATCAGGAGTAGCGGCGCCGGCGGCGGTGTCGGAGAAGAGCTGAGAGTTCACGAAACCAGCGGCGGAGTCCACCTCGGGCTGAGGACCGGTGCCTTGGGCCTGGGCCGGGCAGGAGGGGGTGTCACGCTTGGCGTAGCGGAGGGTGGAGCGGGTGGCGAGCAGCTCGGCGTCACCACCGAAGGGGGAGTGATGACCACGGGAGCCGGGACGGACGTGGCAAGGTCCTCGAGGTCAAGAAGCTGGGCCCGGGCAACAGCCGCGAGGGCAACACTGGCGAATGCGTAGCTCTTCATTGTGATGGAAGGGAGTGGGGGTGGATTGATAGGGCTGAGAGAAGAGTACTATCGAAAAGGCTTTGGGACTGCTGGTTGGTTGAGAGGGCTGGTGGGATTGCTTGCTGATCTGGAAAGAGGAAGAACTCTGGAAAGGGAATGATCGGCGTTATATACACGATCTGTCGTAGGGTTCCATAGCAAGTGGATTGCGGTTGGGGCCCGTGAGAATTCCGGGGAAGACTCACCTGGTGGTCTGGTCTGGAATGGTACGATGTGGTCCAGGCCTTCGCCGCAGCGCCCAGCTCAAGGCTCGATAGTCCCTTTGGCCACAGAAACAAAGCGAAGCGCATCACGATGCGATGCGATGGATATGGCGACATGTTGACAGGACGCCTAGCGCAGCTGAACTGAAGCCAGGTTTCGCCCCATGTCGCAAAGTCCAGCAGCAAGTCGGCGGCCAAAGAACACGAGATAATGACCCCGCAACAAACATCTGGGCAGTCAAGAGCTGAGGGGCAATCAGAGTCCGGCGTGCTCAGCTCGGGCTAGAGGCGCTGTGGCCATTGGTTCGGGACCGGCATGTAGCACTGCTTTTGGGCTAGGTAGGTAGATATGATGGCCCTCGATCGTATTGTCCATCAGACTATTGATTGGGTCGGCACTAACGTGGGCTGGCCCAAGCCACCAGTTATGCTTACATACATTGGTCTGTAGGAAACCGTGAACCAGGCCGAGCTCGGGCGTCTTACGTTCTGCAAGAGGAAACTCGTGATGTGGGTGGCTTGGAAGCTGGCGTTAACACGCGCCGGAGCGCAATCCGACAGAGCAAACCGGGATGCTTGCCATGAGGGCAAAGACGGCTTAAACCCCAAAGCCGGCGCTGACCCAGATCCTCGGGTGGTGCGTTTTTAGCTTTGTCTAACTGGCAAGCGAGTAGAGCTATTCAAACCCAATGCCTGAAAGCTGAGCACAGCTTCAGACGATAAGATAAGAGCATCAACTTCTGCGATGGATCGCAAGCTCATTGAGAGTAAGTACGTAAGACGCATGCCCACGTTTCGTCGCAAAACCAGTATTGATTGCAAGAGACGCAAATACCATTAAAACTATGCAGCATCTGACATTTGCGGCTTGAATACAGGCGTCCGGCGTCGGCGTTCAAATTTTCTGCCCTTTTGGGATTGTTTGTGTTGGTCGAATTGAAATTGGTGAAGCCATTCATTTTGGGCCAGAGCGCGCGCCCTGACGCTAGGTACCTGGAATGGGCAGCTCAGTGCCTAGCGCCAGCAACATAGCTCTTAACGCCAGTGCTAGCCCAGTAGCTCAGGTGCCTAAATCGGTTGTGGCTTAAGCCACCTGAACCTGTCAAGCTGAACTTGAGCTCTACCCTGCATTTGGGTTGGCGTCAGGTCGACGTCGAGCAGAACACGCATACAGGTACCCTCCACCCCTTCCCTTACTGGTGTTAGCCACACGTCTAGAGCCTTCGTCTGGGTTTGGCTCGTGGCAATGAGCTCGAAAACAGAGACCAATATTTGAGCCCCAACGGTCGAGATCTCGCCAATCGAAGCGGTCACCCTAAAAGTTAGCGGCCTCAGGTAGGCCGGCAAAGAACCTGCCTGCTGTTCGGCATCCATTCTCGTCACTTAAGCCCGCTCAATCCGGAACTCACACGTTTTGCGGCTGAAGTCTTCGCGTGGTCATGTGCCGAATTGATTTGTCTGCAATCAACGGCATCTAGAAGCCGGAGCTGAAAAAGCTCGGTGTTTTCAAACCCCTCCTTCTTCAGCTCCCCACAACCAAGACGAGGCTCGTAGGGGTCCGGCGCCCGAACTGCTTCTAACTCGCATTGTTTGCTGGGTTGATCGAAAGCTGGCTGGGTGACGAGGCCGTGGAGAGGGCCTGGGCTCAGCCCGTCTTGATCGCTCTTGACCATTCTCGGATCGCCTCCGACGAGCCTACTCCGCGATCCCTTTCCAATCTTTTACGATCTAGGATCGATGTAGCAGCTCGGTCTCCAGAAGACTTGACCGCCGACTCGAAGCCCAGTAAGGTCTCTGCCCCTCCGGAGAAGATCACGGTCGAGACCACCTCAGGTATACACCATCGCCTTCAGGTCTTCCCACCTCGCCTCCAAGAACGAGCTCCAGTAATCTGATAGCCCCGTGAAGACATGTTGGCCAGAACAACATGTTCATCAGGTGACTCCATGCGTCCTGCCCCATTCCCAGCCACCGAAACCTCGGCCGTTGATCAGCTTTCATAGTGTCTCTACCGCAGAAGCAAGCGCCTACTGTGCCGTGTTGATGCAAGTGATGATGGTCTGCAGACGGAAGCCCCGAGAAAGAAAGCCTTAAGCCTGCTTTCGGGATTTCATGGCTTTGCTTTTTCTTGACTGCATCCCAAAACGGATGTTTTGTTTGCTTTTTCTCGGTCTTTTCCGCCTTCACGTGCCATGGCCCGTGTTTCTTCAGCCCTAGTTGAGGTCCGGACTCGAGCCGAGGGCACATACGTCAATAACTGGTCAGATACCGGGCGGAATCATCTGGATGTCGAATGCAGGCCTCAACAATCTCGGCCATCCCGTCTTGTGTCTCCTGCAGCGAGCCTATGAGGAAGCCTCGGACTGGAGTGCATGAAGTCGGGAATATTTGGGGCGTACTGAAGATGCAATTTTAGAACCTTACTCAGTGTCTTTGCTGGCAAGTATGCTGAAGGCGTGTATTCTAGGCACATGGGTCTCTGAGTGAGTCACCGTGTCCCCATCCTCAGTAAAACAATGCAGTTGCAAGTTGGGTAACGAAACAGAAATGGCATGCTGAGCAACCCCCAAATGTTTAAGCCATGCTGTCATACAGTTGTGAAACGGTACCATAAGCCATTGCCGGAGCGGAAAATCTCCAAAGGGGAGATGATGATCATGAGAAACAAGGTCAAAATTTGCGACAGGGCAAAAACAACATCAGTGAAGACAGACCAGAACTCAGCCCATACTTGATAGCCTCCACGATGGCAGCAACGGAGTCGAGGAGCACCATGTTGGCGGTGTCTATGGCGATATCCGAGCCGCTTGCGAGGTTGGTCCCCGATGTCGGCCGCCTTGAGCGCGAACGCGTCGTCGACACCATCGCCGGTCTTGCCCTCGATCTCGCTCGCGCACATAAGCTCCCGCAAGATGAGCAGCCTTTGGTCTGGTGTCGTGCGCCAGAAGACGATCTTGGGTATCTGCGGATCTTGTACCATTGGTGCTCGTTGAGCATGAAGACGTCCGCATCGCCAGACCAATACGGGATTCGGGGTTGGTCCCGAAGTTAAGTAGGTACCACGGTGGACTTATTCTTTTCCTTCTTTACGGCGGAGGATAATGCGGCGATCCGGGCGGGAATCGCTTCAGGGACGAACTATCGTGGTCGACGTGCTTCGTCACCATGCCACACTGACGGGAGACGGCTAGAGCGTGAGACCGGAGTCACAATTAGTTCTCGGAACGTTCCGGCGAACGCTGACCGTCCGTGGCACCATGCCGACAACACTAACCGTGCTGATAACGAGAACATGCCTACAACTACGAATACCAGCCCGGAAATGGGATAAACTCGGGATCTCGGGACTCGGATCTCGGGACGTGGCGGATCTATCGGGGTCAGCTACGTTGAACTTCACGGAAGACATACACCTTAGTCTCCGCGGAAGACGTTCCCGGGGGATAACCAACGGATCTGATCTATTCCGACGACATTGCGAGACATAAGGTAACCCGGTTCCGGAACGCACAAACCCCTTCTTCTCCCCGGACAGACACAAGTCCAGCCTCTTGGGCTCCGCGTGTATGGAGACTTTTGCCAGGAGCTTTATCCGGCTGCCGAGCCCGACCCTGAACCGCTCGGACCACATCCCGCGGAGCTCGGGAGCGATCCGAGGCCCTCAGAAAAACCGAGGCGCGGGCTTGATCAGTCGCGTTCCCGCAGATCCGCCTCCTCGCGAGCTGGGCCGAGGGATTTCGTTGTCGAAACTGGCTGTGTTTAGAGGCCCACGGCGCTCCCGAGTTGATGAATGGCGGAGTTTTTGGTGTATCTGTCCCGGACCTCGGGGAGAGTTCCGAGGTGAAGGTCCCTGTGCCATCTTCTCAGATAGGGCTCCGAGAGGAAAGCAGTTAGCTGTCATCGAACTCTGCATACATGAAATGATGTGCCAGTACGCTGCTCGGGGGCAACAATGATAAGTCTAACGTTGAGGGGATAGACATACCCAACGCCACCGCGTCCTTGCTGGTCCAGCTGTCCATCTAATGTCTTTCGGCATCGTCGATGTCCTGGGATCTAATGCTTATCAGCCATCCGTGTCTTGAGAGTACTGTTTGTGAAGAAACAATACTCGAGTTGTGAGTAACAGAAAGATTGTGGAAGTGTCATGCTTCTGGTCGGGATTCTACCCGAATCAAGTGGCCCTCTTCCTCATCGCCGATTTGCCATATCACTGAGTCGTCTGTGGCCATACATAGGGGGTTTTATGGGAAGCAAAAGGACCCAGGACATCTAGCGGCATCACACGCATCCGCAAGACTAACAACCGCCTACACGCGCAGGGGTATTTATCGTCGGGCAATGGCCATTGACATGATGTCATCCGCATAGCGTAGAGGCTTATTCTGGCTGCCCCCAGTGGCATCACATTGCCCAGACCGACCGCCACCATAGATTATTTGAGGGACTTACAGGACATGTCCAGTATTTCTGGTCACGGCTGGGCGACCCCCCAAGGAGGCGCACCGACCAACTCCATACGATACAGGATGTTCTTGTTAAGTGTAGACCTTGAGGCCCATACAAAGTCTGTGAGAGAGAAAGTCGGATTAAGCAAATTAGTACTCCAGGGCCTGGCTCCATATCTTCTCGGAAACGACCCACTGGGCACTGGCGGTTGGGGGCAATGGGTAAAAAATCCCTCAACTTTCAAGCATTCCTTCAAGCCGGCCCTGGACTGTTGCACCCTCCACCCTCCAGGACCCACAGACCTATCAGCGGTTAACCACACCAAACACCAACGGTACGTACTCCAATCGCTACAGGCCATATCTTAAGTACCCGTTTCTGCCCGCATGCAAACCAATGCAATGCCAACTCGCCCGCTTCCGGGGATTACCTGATGGCATGGTCGCAGCCAACACCACCAAGATCCCAAGCTTGGTGGAAGATGCGGACACGAATTCCAACACTGAGAAAAGGCAAAATCTATGGCACGTCGATTGACACCTGCCGGATAGGAGCCATGCGCGAAGGCTATTAATAGCATGACAGGTGCTTGATGACTGTTGCAGTCGGCCAATCACGACAGTCAACAGTAGCCGAGACTGCCTAACGGAGGGCCAGCCAGACCCGCTGAAGCTCGGAGCATTTTGATGTTCTTTTTTTGGTGTCAAATGCCGAATCGATGCCAGCCAAAGCCAACAGCATTTTGGTATGGCAAGCGTATAAGCTATATGCCTCGTTCTGGGCTCTTGTCGTGCCGTGATTATCCTCTTCCGGACAGATGCGGGTAGCCTGCGTGTCACGTTTCCCGGTTACCACCGAGGACCCCCTGGCAGGGCTGTCAGTTCGCGTCGGAATTCGGTTGCCTGGACGCTACTCCCGATCGGCATCGCGGAAACCGCCGCAACTTCAGTTGATGCGTCTGACGGCGCACATGGAACCTTCGACTGTGCCATCTTTGGTATACCGCTCCTTTTATTTTGAGGCAATTTGGTCAACCGGCCCCCTCTTAAACAGAGGGGAAAGAAGAAATACGAAGGTGCAAGTAAAGTCATAAAAGCCAGGAAGATAGACATCTTGTCGGGGCCATTATGTCGACCAGTTGCTCCTTCCCACTTGAGTTTACTGGTGCACGACTTTCTTTTTTTTTTTCCCCTATTGGTTAAAGCTACCAGAGTTGAGGGGAATATTTTGGTGCGGCCTATCACATTTTTCATTCCAAATCATCTACCAGGTGCCAACATGTCGGCCCCAACCACCGGCGACAAGGACAGCAGTCCACTCGAAAACAAGACCATTCGCATCGCCGTGGCGGTCTCGGTATCTTTTCTCGTCCTAGTCCTCTTTGGCATGTGCCACTTTGGCCCTAGGAAAGCGCGGTTACGGCACCAAAGGGCAAGAAGAGCAGTCCAGACCCGCATCACGGTTCACTCGGCAAGGTCTGGGGCAAAACGCCGTGGACAAGATACCCATGATCAAGTACCACGACAACTCGTCACCATCGCCGCATCGACATCAGATCTCACACATTATATGGCCCGCCATGTGAAATCTCAACAAAGGGATGATGACAGGGCGACGCGGCCCCGGGCCTTGGGAGCGCGACTTTGGTCCATGATACGCCGGGGTCGACGTGGAGGAGACGAGGAGGAGCCGCACTTATCGCTGTCTACCTGTTCCATTTGCACAGAGGACTTTTGCGAGGGCGACAAACTTCGCAACCTACCGTGTGGCCATCTCTTCCACCCCGCGTGCATCGACCACTGGCTCTGCGAGCTATCGCACACCTGCCCCTTATGGTATGTTGCCATGCAATTCAAAGCACCCCACGAACAAACGATCCACCAAGACTGACATCCACATGTGTCGCACCCGAGAAGTCGGATCGACCTAGAAGCCCAGGCCAAGCTGAAAGCCATGTCCAAACCGCCAGCCGCAAGGGCCACACGGTAGTCCGGCCGCATGCATAGCGGACAGCTCTTTCGTCAAAAATAGATACTAAAACCACATTTCATCAAACATGTCTTAGTAATGCGACCCGAGACAGACGCGCAAGCATCCTGAAGTATCTTTATTTTTGTAGATATTCAGTATAAGAAGTGAAAAAACGAAACGACCGAAGAAGACCCAAAACCCCGAAGCCCCAGTACCCTATCGACCCCTGTAGATTCCCCCAAAGACTCTAACACCGTCCCATATAACCCATCCCTAAAAAGCCCCAAAGATAATGTTACACTTCGTAGCCATGACCACTTACTGGTCCTTGGCTGGTCGAACCCAGGCACCGAGTCCCCAGCCGCCGAGCGCAGCGTGTTGGTGAACTTGTCGTCCTTGTCCCAGAACTTGGCCCCACGCCGCCGTTGAAGGCATTGTACAGCACATCCCGAAGCGACCCCTTGCCCTGGACCGAGGGCCAGTTGTCCCAGCCGATCAGGTTGCCGAGGACCCACTTCTTGGTGTAGTTTTCCTGCTTCTTGTCGTCGTCGCCGTTGGCGAAGCGCCAGCAGTGCGTGTTGGGCCCGTCCTTGTGGTAGACCATCTTGGCGTGCGTGCCGTCATGCAGGAAGCCATTCTTGGCATGCTCACTTGCCGTGGCACGAGGGCGCGACGCGCTTGATGTCGTCGCCCTTGGCGAAGACGACGATGTTCTCCCAGTCGTGGTTGTGGCCGTGGCCGAAGGAGCCCCAGACGGGCTGGTCCTTCTCGAAGTAATACTCGTACATGACGGCGCACCAGCCGTTGTTGCAGCGCGACCGGCTGTACAGGTTGTTGAACTCGAGCCGGTTGTCGTCGCGGCAGTCGCTGGCCATGCCTTTACCGACCGGGTTGGGTAGGCCGGGGTTGGTGTTGCCCTCGGGGCCGATGGCGGCTGTGAAGTAGCAGCCGTCTGTGTCGAAGTCGGTCATGGGGTGGAACTTCTGCTCGAGGGCCGAGGCGCTGTCGCCAAGGCTCCGACGATCTTGGCTTCGCCGGCGGCGAGAAGGCTCCCCATGAGCAGTGCGGTCTGGATTGCGTGCATTTTGAAAGTGGAAGGAGAGGATGCAAGTCGTTTTAACGACAGGAGAAAGTCAAGGGAGTGAGTGTAGAATAATATCGGGGGTTGTTGGTTTGTTGAGTTGATGCTGATGCCGGGAGATGACAGAAATTACCACGGCGTAGAAGCAGTCTTTATAGGTCTTCTCGAATCAACTTCAGGACAGGAATCTTCACAATGAAGTTCAAGTTGATCATAGCCTTCTTCTGACACGATGCTTACTATCTAGCCTACGTACATCGATATGAGTTGATGTCATGCCATCTCCCCCGACGACCACAAAGCGATAGCAACTCATCCTGCACAGCATGAACCCCGCGATTGATTTTCGAAGCAGACCAATCAGTTGACGGAAAGGATCCAAGTCTACCAGACACTGTAAAGGCTGAAACAGATTGGAACTTGGCAGCTACAGAAGGATTATTTGAGAAGAACGAATAGATCTAGCTAAAACTCTTGGAAGTTGGAAACCAATCAGCTTGTATGAGCTACAGTGTCGAGGCTTACTATCTGCTTGTCCATCATATCGTCCAAGATGGTTTGCTCTCTCAGAGCCTATCTTGATTGCACAAGGGGAGAGGTACCTATGAGTATATCAGGGGCGACATATCTAGGCAACTTTCCATTCCCAGCAAGCTATGAGTTGTAACTAGATTCAAATTGCGATATGCGTTGACCGAAGTCATCACATTAGATACAGAGAGCTGTAGTAAGACAGCCCCTTTTGATAATACTTCAAGCTGATTGGCCAACAAAAGCCTATTGAGCCGTTGTAGGCGTGGGCCATGGCGGGTGGGGCTGAGTAAGGCAAGTCCACTTCAGCCGCTATAATTATGCACGATATGGACAGTAAACCGAGTAAGCACCACGATTGGCCAAGACTGCACATAAATTATATTTCAACGTAGCTGAAACGGCCAGGCAGTCTTGATCAAGCCATGTGCTATTTTGGGTTTTTCGGGTACACTTTAGACGAATGTAATCTTTTAGCTCCTGGCATTTTGTTAGGCTGAAACCTTCAGCTCGTAATGACTTTTTGTCCCCAGCACCCCATAAGAATCCCGTAACATCTCACAGCGTCAAGCCTGGAATATCACAAGCCAGAATACCAGTCCATGCATTGTTCAACTTACCCTCGCCCATGGCCACGTTTATTATGACCCAAGCCGTATTGGAGAGGCTGTCTCTTGGATGCGGTTGTGGTCAGAGGTGCCTAAAGTTCAAGACCAAGCCGAACTAGCGAGTCCAAGCTTCTCAGCTACTGTTAGCGCCCGTCTGATGTTGACAAAAGATTCGGGCTTGACTTCAATCTCTATTTCAACCTCCAGCATGGGTCGAATATCTGCATTCATGTCGTCGTACCGTGGCCTGAACAGTGTACTGAAGACTTTTCGTAGAGCGGGCGCCTAACCAAGACAGCACCCATCATAGCTACACTGCCTGGACCTTTGTATGTTACTGCTCAGCACAGCCCCCCCAGAACCGTCCCAAATGGGCGATGCAGGTTTACGACAACAACGCTGAGGCCGAAGACAAGAGGCAGACGCGCGCTCTGGTCTGGTAATTACCTGTTTGAGATGATGAGGAGGCGCGCCTCGCTCGAGACCATGTGGACCACGACCGGATGAACCCCCCCCCCCCCCCCCCCCCCCCCCCCCCCCCCCGCCAGGAGGAGTAGCATCCGCCACGGCCCGTGTCGGTGCCGCTGCGCCGCGACCCGGCCGCCCTGCTCGACCCACGCGTCAACTACGGCGATGCCTGCTGCCGGGCCGCCAAGCTAGCCCTGTCCGCGGCCGCCAAGCCCGTCTTCGAACTCATCAACCAGCGGTGGAACGAGGACACGCGAGCGGGTCATCCTCGTGGGTTTGGGCTCGCAAGCGCCTACTCGTGCAGCAGGCTCTTCCAGGTCAACTGCATCTTTGATTGCCGGCGTGAACGGTGAGCTCGGTGGGGGGCCGCTCCCAACGCCGAGGTGGTGTAGGGGAGGTTGCTGCTTTGGGCTTGGCGGGGCTTGATGGTTGCTGTGGGACGTCTTGGCTGGAGTTGGGGGCGGAAGGTTTGAAGAAAAGTTCATGAGGCTGTGAGTGGATGTCGGTTTATTAGTACTTTGCTGTTAGATTTCCAGTTCCAAACTGCTTTCTTTTTCTGTTTTCTTGCTTTTCATATTACTTAAGCAATTGAAGTTATTTGCTTGGTGAATTTCCAGCTGCAATAAAATGATGACAAAAGAGGTCTGTACATACAATGACGTGGTCGAGTGACTGTGATGCAGAAGTAGGTTGTTGGCGGTGCCCTGCAGAACACGAACCAACACAACCCCGCACCCGCCAGTCACGCGAGTTGTGATTGGATGGTCAAGCTCCCGGCATTTTGGGACCTTGCTGTCCCACCGCTACCGCTACCCTTACCCCTGTAGCCATATCATCACCTGCATACCTTGGCCAAACGGCAGCAAAGACCCCCTTGGCAATTTGGAAATTCCAAATGTGAAAAGGTATGGATGTAGGCATCCATCCGATTTCGTTCCAGGTTGGATTACAGATAGTGCCCATGATCTCTTTCTTTCACCCACCGGACCAAAACTTCAGTGCCTCGAGACTCTGGTGGTCAGTCTGTATTGATCCATCTTCAACCACCAAAGCTTGGACGATTGATCTTCTCTAGCCGCCCCAATTTGATCTGCTTGTATGCATTGATTGTGGCGTGATGGGTACATTGTTCACGCAATACACGCGAGCCAGTGGGGGACTCGCCGATACCCCTATCAATACTGTTTGGCTCGCTCCCCAGACCACCCCATTCACCCCCCGTATCGATGTCGAAACGGAATGCGAAGCCTCTGTCCGTTGTCTGGCCAACGGATTTCAAGGCCCGTGTCGTGTCTGCCGTCATATGTGTACCTGGGGGATAGTGGGCTCGTGACGACGGATCGAAAGCTGGACTGCTTCCCGGATGGATATTTAGCCTAGGTGAGACAACCCTCACACCAAAGACCAACGCAAGCGCATTACTAAAGAGTGGTGATCGTGTTAGACTTCGAGCCCGCCGCGGCGTACCCAGGCACGGCGTGCAGAGCGGGGTGGCAGACTGCTTGTTCCACCACCCTCCGATTGGCTCGCAGGAACACTCGCAGATATGGTGCTGCCCCAATAGGTCGTATCAGTGCGACACAACGGTCATCAACACCTTTCAAACGCCGTCTGCTACTATGCGGGTCTGCGTCAGCATGGTCTCGACCTTGACATTCGTCGCGACAGTCTACAAAGATACTCAAGCGAACCAGTTGACTACTCGTTTCTCCACAGTACCTCCAGACCAGGCATGGCCATATCGTATCCAGGCCTTCCCACTGCAAATGCCGGCCAGCACCGCGGGTACGGACGTCGGCGATTTCGGCGTCGGAGGCCCGAGTTCAGTTCTCTCACACCCAGGCCCAAGCGGTACTGTAGCCAAGACTGCAGAAGATAATGCAAATGTGGCCCCTGTACTGTCAAGGGGCCAAGTGGCGGGGATATCCGTCGGGGCCATTGCGTTCCTGGGGCTAATTATTGCGCTAGTCGTGATGCAGATCCGGCGTAGGCGGCGGCGCCATGACCACTCCGAACTACCCGCTGCTGATGCGCCACGGGCGGAATTGGAAGGAAGCAGGATGTGCCCCGAGATGGATGGCGAAAGACTACCCGAAGTTCCGTATACGGAAGGTCAATACCCAAGCCCAGGTATCGAGAAAGGGGCTGACGCTGCAAAATAAAGGGGAAGCCGGGCCACCAGTTTCTACCCGACCCCAACAAGGCACGCCGCGGTTCAGACACTTGGATTCTCGCCAAGTGGTTGGGCTAATGGTCCGGCATGGTGGGTGCCATCATGAAAGCATATCTAATAGCGTATATCTCGCATGGATACCTGAGCTGGTATAGACGTTATAAAGTGCATACCTATGGAATCGTTTCCCTACTAATAACTCATAATAGGTGCGTTGGAACTTGGCCGCGGCATCCTATCGTCTCCGGTCATGAGACTCATCAATAATAACATGAATCAGGGATATCGAGAAGATACAAGTGCTATGAGTATTACAACCTCCAATACTATAAACAGATAATACGAAGCGTACCAGTTGCTCCTGAATCAGGAGCACCCCAAATCTATGACCAACGTCACGTGAGGCCAAGTCAAGACTAGCTGGGCACTACACGCGCAGTGTTCAACACTGCGTGCATCTCTTCGTCCGTCACAGTTACGTCACTGTGCTTCGCCTGAAGGTGGGTGCGCAGATCCTCTCGGCTGTTGAAATGCTCGTCATGGACCTTGTTCCAGGGGCAACAGTATGTCACCTTCATGATGAAGTGCTCCACTTCTCAGTGCGCACACGCTTCCTCCTCTTCTCAACCAACGCCTCAGCAATGCGTCTTATGCTATCCTGCACCTGCTGCTTCTTCTTCAAGTACTCGTCGGTCAGGTCCCTGATTTGCCTCAAGGTTTCTTGCCCGCCCCTGCGCGGGGTCCAATCGTCCAAGGGTATCGCTTTGAGGGTGTTGTCGACGTTGAGCCGGTGCCACCACGGTTCGAAGTCCTCCACGTTTGGGTAGCCTGCCCTTTGGATGAGCCCGCAGTCGTGCTCCCAGTTTGCTGCATCCACTTCTGTGTCTGTTATCTGCTTTGTCACGCCGGTCAAGAGCTCCCAGTATTTTTTGAGAATCTGCCGTCGCCTGAGCTTGTTGGTCTTTCGGTTTCTCAGCACCTTCTGGATGCCTTGGGAGAAATCCATGCTGTCATCCTGTTCTTGAAGATTGACCCCTGTCCCAATGCTCACGCTTAGCGCAGGGACTCGTTGGTTCTCCTTGTAACAGACCTCTTTGATGGTCTTGGGTGACGGATTGTTGGCCCGAGAGCTCCATCGACGTGAGTGAAACGATTAATCACGATTGGCTCAAAGTATCGGGGAGCGGCCGAGGTTGCTCGAGCCACCTCCCAGATTGGAGTGCTGGCCGCTCGGCCGAGGTTGAGATGGAATTTGGGGCCCTGGCCTCCCGTCCGAGAACTGTTATCGTAGCTTCTCCAAAGATATGGTACAGACATGGCCGGCTGACTCCATGAGAATGCAATGCTGCAATACGTGCATGGACAGTCAATGATATGCGCTCAATGAGAATGAAAGATCATAACTTACGTTCTTGTTTGATCTTCAGGGGATTCCAGCCTTTCGTTGGTAGCCTCCCAGGGATCCCGTATTCCAAGATGGCGGGAAATGAGTTTAGAAAACACCTTTTCCATGGGAGACTGGCGTATTTCGACCTTGGGTACCACAGTGCACTGTTGATGTGCCAAAATCGGGATTTCCCAAAGACCTCGTTTCCAAACTCGGTATAGGCAGCAAGTGCGTCCTGCACGCTCATTCGAAGCCTCCCGAGCATGATTGCGGACAACCTAGAATGATGTTAGCAACTGGGGTTTCTCCAAGGCGCTGGATCATAATACCCTCCGGTGGATGTACCAGCGACATAGTCGAAGTAATGACATGGAAGGTATGAACCTTCTCTCTCGCGTGGGTTTGTTTGTCCACTCCAGGGATAGTCGAAGCTAGAGTAATGCGCTCCATCTGGATGTTCTCTTTCAATCCGCTCGACCTCATGCATAATCTTTTGCAGAATCAGGAGGCTTGAGTAACCACGAATCCCCCCTCCATCTAAAAGTTGTGCATTACTTATTAGACAACAATAAGAGACGAAGAAGTGGTTGTATCTTACCCAACGTGAGCACTGTCTTTCTGCCCCGGGCAATTCGCTGTTGAGGTCGGTAAACTGAGGGCCAGTGAGTGGAGTCTCCTCGGAGCTAGGAGCATCAGGTCCATGGTTGGTACGCTGGCCATTGGCGCTGTCAGCTGTCACTTCGGATACCTCTCTGCTAATAGGGTCACGGGACTCCATCGTGGACACAGCTAAGACTGTGAACTAGTAAGAGAAGAGACTGGTCACCCATCATTATGGGCTAGACTTGGATCAGCGGGAGAGCCCTCTTGGTCTCGCTTCAGGACGCTACTACGCCCATTAGATCTGCAGAGCCTCAATACACCGAAATTAGATGCCGCTGTGAGAGCAGCGGCTACATTGGGCGGTTGATACCATAGGTTGGCGGTGTAAATACCAAGGAGTGGCGCACTATGTGCTGGTCAAAGGGGCCTATCATATAGTATCCAAAATTGGGTGGGTGTGATCGCGGACTTGCAACTTTGGAGAGCCCGATTGGCATGCGCCGATGCAGATAGTTGGGGGTGGTTGCAGCCATGGCTGGTACCCTTGGAGAAGCGTCCGGAGTCTCGTCAAAGCTTCATAACGAGAGTCAATGGAGATTGTAGCGATTTGTCTTACAATGATCTGTCTATATTTGGCGATAGTCCCGGGTTAATGAGGGAAAACGTTGTAGGTATGATAGGGTTAAAATGAGACCAAACAAGAGTTAGAAGAGGTTGTGCTAGGTACTTCCTCGTATTGTAGTAATCTCCACAACACACTCAGCCGGCAGCAGGTGGTCAGCAGTGGTGGCCAGGCTCTGACGTGATTGCATGTTGTGTAACACACCATCATAGCTTTGTCGCATCTGTTAGTGACATGTTAAGATACAGTCTTGGGTTGGGTGCAAAACACACCAAATTAAAAGTTGGAGCCCACCTTGGCGCTAACAGCTATGGGAAGTCGCACTCACCGCCATGAAATCAGGATTTTCTAATTCCATTCGAATACCCCAAGATCTTGAAAATGGCAGATTGTTATCTCGTCATGGATCGTGGCAGAATACCAATGTTGGTTTGGAGATGCAAAAGTATCAATGGACCGAAATATAAAACTAGAATTAAGGTATCTACATGCATGGTTGTCCCAGAAACGAGGTTGGAAGTGCACCCTAAACCTAACATAGGAACTGAGTAAGCACGTAAGACGTAGATTTTGGACTTTCACATTTGCGAAGATGAAACATAATCCGAAGGGCCACTCGAGGAATAGTGAAGTATCCAAGTTGCTAAAATCCCAAACTATCTCGGCATACAAATAAGGACCGGGTAACCTATCAAGGAGACATCCGAATCAATAGAAATAAAGGCACCGTATCCAAATCCCATACGTCGAGTAAGTACGTGACGGTCGAACAATTTGACCAGGACCAGCCCCTTAACCAATGTCTGCCCCACCTATTCAACGCGTGTAAACGTACAACTGCTTCTGACTGACAAAACGATGGAAATTGTATCCCAACCCTAAGCGCGAAATGTTGACTCGAGCCACGAATTCTTTGCTTTCACCCGTCTTGTCCGAGAGACGTATGTCGACATGGCGTTTCAGTCGAGGGACGGGGACGGTCTCGTGAGGTTCTCCTGTTTTATCGGTCCGGTCAGCATTGGATTCTGAACTCTGGTGCATCTACCAGGCGACAACGTACCTTCCGCTACGGCCTTGTCAAGCCTTAGCTCCTGACGCTTGAGATCTGCTACGGCGACATGGTGGTTTGGCATTTCCGTGGAAATCTGGATCGGTGATTGAACTCTTAGAAAGAGAAGACGGAAAATAATCTTCAGAGTGATTGCTGTTTTTGACTAAGAAGCGGTGCGTCTGCCAAGTTCTTGTGGGGTTCGGAGTGTCCTGGAATATATATGTAGACCCAGCCCTTTGTCCGGCTGCACTCCCGATATTACCAACAATGCATGGGCTGGGCGATGCATTCTGGCGTCAGGAATGTGCCTCCGTTGGTCGGAAAGCCCCGAGTACAGGTGTGATCCAATGATAATGTGCACACAAAGACACCCTGACATATGTATTGCGCCTGATCATATCCTTCACATGTTGGTACTCTCATGACAAGTGGCTACACTCAGCATCTTGTGGCCCACACTAGACCTACCAAGTCACTCAAGGCTTTCTTCCCTACTTACATATGAGTCAAGGGCCTTTTAGGCATAGTCCGACGTGCCGATCTGCATTGGGCCTTTTTAGGCAGCATCTGTCAAGGGGTGATACAGGGCGGCTCTGCCTGGGAGGTGCTGTAACGTGGCTCCGTGGCCCCCAATTTCGCATTCCCCTGGTTCCCACTTGTTTATTGGCACACATAAGTTGTGGCTGTGGCTGTGTACCCGGTAATTTTGCCTGAGCTGCCTCATCTTTACCCCGCCTCCATGGCTGACCACGGCCCAAATCCTCAGCCAGCCACCGTCAAGCCAGCAAAACACCATCCAATCTCATGGGACACATGTGTAGCTCACGATGGAGCTCTCTGACCCGTACACCAGGCCTTCGACGATACGATCCGAGATTTCAAAACGAAACTAGGGGACGATTCGATTTACCACCAGATCCTTCAACCACCTCGATTGACCAGGTTTATGATACGACGGATAAGTTGCAAGCAGAACAGAGGAAGAAGGGCCATCTTCGTCATCTTTCCAAAATCGAACCCTACTTAAACCGACTTAACGAATACGCTTCCTCTGTAGAGGTCTTTGTCCAGATAAAGCCGGATATTCTGGCACTCATCTGGGGCCGATCAGGTTGCTCCTACAATGGGCCAGCGTTCTTAAATCGTCTTTCGATGCCATCATCAACACGACTTCCGACATCGGCCAATATTTGCCAGAATTCAAGCTCATGGCCGAGTTATTTCCTGGAAATGCCCATATCAACGACATCCTTGTTCTGTTCTTCAGGGATATCCTCGAATTCTACTTGATAGCTTTCCGGTTCTTCAAGCTAACACGTGAGATCTATTCGAAGATGATATACCCTTTAGACCTTCTGTTGACCCTGCTCCAGGCTGGATGGTCTCTTTGAGTCTCTATGGCCGCCATAAAGATAAATCGATGTCGTGGTCCGGTTGATCCAGCATCATGTACAGCTCCTACGTAATGGGGTTAGACTGAGGACATCCAACAGGCACACATTGCTCGACAGAGGGAACTGGAGCACTTCGAATTTCTGCTAAAGCTCGCAGGCGCCAGAGTATAACGCCATCAAAACGGACATATCGCCAGTATTTTACGACAATACACTAGACACTTTACGTGACAGGACCTATGAGGGCACTGGGAGTGGCTCATTGCCAATTCAACGTTCTTGAAGTGGCTCGATCAGTCTGACGAGGCATTCAGCATTTTTGTGGGTTCAAGGCATCCCAGGCTCAGGTATGTGTGAAACCAAACCCCAGTACATTACCTTTATTTAACATAACACAACGGACAGGCAAGACATTCGTGTCTAGCATAGCTGTGAGCCAAGCACAGAAGCAAGGCCGAACGGCTTTTGCTTTCTTGAGCTTCCGCGACAGCAGAGGGTCCTCGGCTATAAATGTTTTACAGTCCTTAACCTTCCAGTTAGCTTCTCGGGACGAAGATCTTCAGTCGCTTATGATAGAAGAAGCTCATGGCGATTATGGCCGTGATATGCCCAACACCGTTCGGATATTGCAAAAGGTTGTGGATGCAGCGGGGCCTTCGTTCTTCGTCATCGACGGCCTAGACGAAATAGGGGAGACCGACAGAAGTAGGCTACTGAAGGAGCTCATCCCCATGGTGCAAGGCTGCAATAACCTAAGGATTCTGATTAGCAGTCGACCAGCATCTGACCTGAACGAAGTACTTCAGAAAGACGCCAAGGCCATCCGAGTGGACCATCACAACGCAATGAGCATACAAACCTTCGTCACAAGCTGGGTTGACAGATGGTTTCTTGTTCGTCATTTTGAGCAAGACACCCAGGTGGAAATCCGAAAGCGACTCTCTTCATTGCCGTCTAAAGCTAAAGGTATAATGGTTCCTGCCGCCCCAAATGATATTCATGTGGTTTTACCAGATGCTAAGAAATTACAGGAATGTTCCTCTACGCCAGAATAATATTGGAAGGTATCCAATATATCACATCACTTGATGAAATCTATGAGGAAACGCAATTGTTACCGGACTCGTTGGATGAAGCGTAAGACTGGAATGATTCGAGATGTCTCGTATGAAAAGTACTGATACCATTCGAACAGCTACAAGCGAGTTCTCTCTCGCGTGAATCATCTTACCCCGTCAAGCAGGATCAAGGCTAGACAAATCCTTGGATGGCAGCCTGCTCACCAACCCCCATGAGCATCCAGGAACTCAGCCACGCCCTAGCAATGAGAGGGAACTATAAGCGAAAAGGTACTTGTCATGGGCAAATCGATCTTCTCAGACTCTGTGGCCCGATTATAGAGGTCAACGATAATTACGTCCAGTTCGTACACTTTACAGTTAAGGAGTGAGTATTTCTACTTGACTATACAGTTACCCGTCCTGATTCAGCCTGCTAATGATAGTAAAACAGGTACATCACCAGTCCTGTCATTGCCGGCCATATCTCATCAACAGATGCTACAACAAGTTTAGCAAAGGTCTGCCTTGCCTACCTCCTGATGGACGTTCAAAGGACAGAACTGTCCGAAGAATGCGTAAAAGATAGCATACTCCGGGGGGCATATGTATTTCACAATTATACTGCCCGAACATGCTGTGAACTGATAACGAACGCAATCATTGAAAACGAATCACAAGGCCACTTGAGCAGTCTTATCAGCAGCCTGGATTCGCTGAAATCGCTTCGAACGAGAGAGGGTGAGGAAGATGACACATCAGTCAGTGATATCCCACGACTGAAGCAAGTCTTGAAGACAGAACACCATATGCTACAGGTCCGAATTTCCATCTTGATCAAGGTATGCGGTTCCTTCACCCACATGCTCAGATATTTTACCAATAGACATACATATGCTAACCTTTTAAAGGAGAGAGTGGGCTCATCTAGACCCGTTGAGGATATCGGAGACATCTGTCCAGGTTCATAGGGTTATTTCTCGGATCCCGCATCCAAGGATGTTAAGACCAACACGGAAAATAACCCCAATCAGTTGCACAAACGGCCCCAATCAGTTTGCACAAACGGCATGGTCCCCGTCCGTTTTATGCGGTATCTCATGTCGTTTTGGGCGGTATGGCTTCGGGAGCCTCGAAGACCGGGCTGCCCATGAGAAACATCACGATCGTCCTGGACATGTACCATTCCCGATTGCCATATGCTGAAGGAGGTTTCTTATCGCGAAGGATGCGCGACGATGGAGCATTTTCACAGAGATACGATAACGCTCTATCAGACTCACCCTCCGATCTCGCTGAAGAAGATTTCATACTCGACGCGGCACGGGCAAACGAAACAGTTGCTCTAGAAGACTTGTTGTCAGATTTTCTGATCCGAGCTGCGAAAGCCAAGTCAAAGTTTTGAAAGCAGCAGCCTCGGGCCGGCTCAGCGGCTGGATTGGAAATGCTTGTAACGGAGTTGGAAGACAACGAGAAGCTGAATTATATTGCCGTCTCCAATGGAGGATGGGAGGCAATCCTCACATTGCTGCTGGAAGCCAAAGCCATCGAGGGATTTGCAAATCTGCTCCCAGTTCTATGGAAATACACATCAATGGCATACTGTTGGCAGAGCTGCTCTCGAGTCTCAAGAGGCATTGACATCTGGAAGCCCTACGGAATATTTGATCTCGGTTACCCTCCGGTGAAGGCATAGAACCGCCAAAGCTAGGAGACGAGAGCACTTCCACTGCATCAGGTTACACGAGTGCACGCTTGATTCGAACCGTTGCCGGCCATCCCTTCCGGGAGAATCTCTTGACGGACTTTTGGGATGCTGCACAGCTGTTCGAAAGCCTGATGTGTTTGTCGCAAAGGCATTGAAGTGCGTCATCAAGAACGGAATCTACCCGACGAAGCTTCTCCATTATATTCTGGATGGTGGCGCACCAGTCAATTATGTCTTACGGTAAAACCAAACCACGACATTGACGTCTCTTGGAGTTGCAGCGATGAACGCTACACCGGAAGGACTGGAGATGGCGAAATGCTTCTCTTGCATGGGGCAGATCCGACTATCACAGGAGGGGAGGGGGTATTTGCGATGCCCCGCTGCCAAGGAAGTTGGGAGTCACCTGGAAGCAACTGTGGAACAGATACAAGAACAGAGAAAGGGGGAGAACTGTGATACAGGGCGCAGCTACATCGCCAGTGAGACACTGTATCTTTTTGGTTTTCCTGTGTTCTCGTCTTCGTCGTCACTTGCTTTTACCCCCTTTCCATAGAAAGAAGTAGAATGTCAACATGCGATTATTACCATGACTTGTTTTTCCAATTCGCTCAGTACGGGGTTTCATGAACACGATCTCCATTCCCCGCCCTCGAAAGCGAGTACAAGAAGAAAATGCCTTACAACAGCGCCACGTAGCACGTAAACTGCATGTACACGCACAAGGTGGAGCCAATCTAAGGCTGTGTGGGAACGAGAGCCGCCGCCGCGTGTGGCTCAGCATTGCCAGCCTGCTAAGACGGGAAGCTCCGTAGATGATAAAAGAGGCGGGGGGCTTTCTCAATGCTTGCTACGGCTGACCTGCTTGCTTTCCCTAGCAAACCTCATGTGCCCCATAGCCATGCCTGAAGCTGCCGCCAAGCGTAAGCTACCCCGAAATGGACATGAGTTTATGACATCTCCTCGTGCTACCAAGCGACTCGCCAAACTTTCAAATCATCAACCAGCCCTGGAACCGTTCGTCACTAACAACCTGCCCAGTGCATCTTGGGATGGACCGTTGGCGGTTACAGAGGAGGAGACGAACCGATATACGCGTCACCAACAGGCGACGACTGTCATGAACTAGGCTACAACTCCCAGGATGCGGTTTCACTCGTTGATACTGATTCTGCGGAATATGGTCTAGTGCACCATACTGCCACCTTTTCATGATGTCGCACGCAATGGATTTCTGTATGAAACACATTTCCTCTTGGACAACAAATCATCGGTCGATGAGTCAGGAGTATTACGCACACCCTCGACCGACTACTGTGCAGGGCTCTCCACGGTATCAGATCACGTTCCATTCTCAGCGACTTCTCCCCAAGTGACACAGGATACATGTTTTGGGGCAGTGGGTACTTCGCATCCTATATTTACTTGTGAATTTAAAGTTCTAATCGATTTGAAATTAGATCGTGGTGCCACTCACAATCTCGACGGGTGTTTTGAAAACCCAATCGGTTGTTGACATTGATCTTCGGAAATGCGGCAGCATCTTTAAGATGTACTCGAAAGAAACATCTGAATACACGGGGATTCTGCACCACCCAGGGCTTCGCAGATTGGTTGCGTGGCCTACAGTGCAATTGAGGCCAAGGCTTATGCGGTCGAGTCTGGATGCGAAGCCGGCAATATCAATGCGACCAACAAGTACACCGTACCTGACAAACGTTGACTGCCGCATACTCGTATGGATTGCGAGTCGAAGGACATGATGTGGCTAAAGCTCTGTCCGATGCAGGTCTGTACCTACAGCACCCATTTTCAGAAGAGTGGATGATGATATTGCCTATTGGAATCCACATTTCTTTTGCGACCAGGGCGAGCAATGCCGCAACTAGAGGATCTAAACTTGAACGAAGTTCCTAGCAAAACCCCCAACCGAACTCGGATGAAATCGAACAATGTCGTCTGCTACATATTTTTGATTCAGCAGATGGTCCAATATCAGTGCCTGAATCCATCAGACCCAGTCCTCGCTTGATTTCGGGACTAATGAGGTAAGAGAATCTTGATTGGTTGCATATCAGTGCTGACTTCACCTAGGCACACCAATTGCAAGCTCTAGCAATGATGACGGAGAAGGAGTCGAAACCCATAAGGGAGGGATCACAAGTTCCCGTCCCTTTGGGTCTCGGAGCATGGCCCCAAAGGCCTCCGGTGCGTCTACAGATGAGAAATCCTATGCCATTTTGCTTACCTGTCGTTAAAGGTACCGTCACAAAGTCACTGGCACAATCAGTGCCAATCCAGTCCAACATATGGCGGGATATTAGCAGATGTATGGCCACTCTGATCCGTTTATTCAATACTAATGAAGAACAGGACATGGGTCTTGGGAAATCGTTAAGCACTCTTGCTCTAATATGTTCATCACTGGATTCACTGGACGGCGATCACTCTGGGTTGAAAG
Organism: Arthrinium phaeospermum; assembly: GCA_006503535.1. NCBI lineage: Eukaryota > Fungi > Ascomycota > Sordariomycetes > Amphisphaeriales > Apiosporaceae > Arthrinium > Arthrinium phaeospermum. The sequence continues at coordinate 1,446,854 of QYRS01000001.1, read as the reverse complement.
AGGGGGAGCAAGAGCAACTCTCATTGTCACACCTAAATCGAGTAGGTTAACCATCCCTGGCTGCCGATAGAATTCCGCCCGTATGAGAGTTACAAGCAGAACACTGACTTCTCAATACAATCTTGCTGATGAAACGCCTTGGTTAGCTGGAAGCAGCAAATCCATCAGTACGTTTGGTGTCAATATGAGTCTTTGAACTTACTAACTCAACCCGAAGACACATCAAAACCGAGCAACTCAATACATCCTGTATCATGGGAATGAGACCAATTATCCAAATATTTTAAGGACCTTGATGTTGTGCTGACTACATACGAGACACTGAGGTCAGATCTGAAGTCAAGCGGACCCCTTACCACGGGAAAATGGCTGAGGGTGGTGTTGGATGAAGGTAAGGAGTTTCAACGAAGTCATTTCCTTGTCATGTGACTAACGGTTCCAAAGCCCACCATATTCGGAATCGAAGTTCCCAGGTTTTTCGATCGTCATCAAACTTCATGCTCACTACAAATGGTGTCTCACTGGAACTCCTATACAAAACTCTATTGATGACTTTGGTGCCCTATTGGCGTTTCTAGGCGTCCCGTCGCTCACAACAAAGTCGCAATTTGAGAAGCACATTTCTAATCCAATAAAGCACCAGGCTCTGGATTCACTGAGAATATTTAGGGATCTGGTTAGCGCCACCTGCCTTCGTCGCACCAAGGCCACTGCTGGTCTTGCGCGTGCCCTCCCGGCGAAAACAGAGAGATCCGAGATTATTACTCTGGATGAAGAAGATCACCAGCTATACAGAATGTTCCAGGCGAAAACTGAAACCTTGGCCGCACAGCGCAACACCGGCATCTCAGGCACCGAGACCTCGAAGCGTAACATTCTGTCACTGATTACCATTCTTCGAAGAATCTGTGACCATGGGAAACACATGATACCTCCACGCGCCTTCGACCTTCTGGACCCGACCACCAGCTCTAATGAAGCTCTCTCTTATAATGGAAAGCTCTTGTTCGAGATGGGCGAAGACATGGATGATTTGCTAAGCCCCACCAGATGATTCGTCCCGACCATTCTTCGAAGAATCTGTGACCATGGGAAACACATGATACCTCCACGCGCCTTCGACCTTCTGGACCCGACCACCAGCTCTAATGAAGCTCTCTCTATTAATAATGGAAAGCTCTTGTTCGAGATGTGGCGAAGACATGGATGATTTGCTAAGCCCACCAGATGATTCGTCCCGACGTTCCAAGCAGGACCAACAATTCTGTAGCTCATGCCGTGCCGCGGAGAAAGATGACATGACGACACAACAAGACTTGTCGATACGGTTTCATCCGATCATGTGCCTCCTTCGGCTAAGGTCAAAGCTCTGTTGGCCAATCTACAAAGAGTCCCGGCAAAAGGTAGGTGGAGCAGAAACAAGAACAGCTTCGTTGCGACGCATCGCTGACACTAGTTGAATAGTGTCGTGTATACCTCTTGGACTGCCATGTTAAATCTCGTTGAGAAAGCTTTTCGGAATTGCTCTTTCCGTTTTCAGAGACTTGATGGTCAGATGTCAATTGCGGCTAGAACGAAAGCAAGAGTTCACAACCGATCCGCAGTGTCTGGTCATACTTTGCAATATTGGGAGTGCTGCAGAAGGGTAAGTGAGGACCATCATGATGAGTTGTGCTACTTGATCGAACACGGTCTTGCTTATTCATCAAACTAATTGGCAGTATCAACCTAACCGTGGCGTGCAATATTCACATCTTGGAGCCGCACTGGAACCCCATGGTAGAAGCCCAAGCCATCGACCGCATCCATCGCATCGGGCAGACAAAGAAGGTGACGATCACAAGGTACTTGATCAAGGATTCGGTCGAGATGGTGGGTATCTATCTGTTCAAACCGACTGGCAGAAATTCATCAATGCTAACATGTTACGCAGTATGTGAAATGGGTTCAAGACGACAAATTGAGACTCATCCGTCATTCTATGGACGACCCAGAGAACGCAGATAATTTTGAAAGGCGAAAAGCCCAGGTGAGACCTTTCACGCAATAAGTCCAGGGCAGTCAGCACTAACGTCGGGCGTCACTAGGTATTGCATAAGTATCTTGAGTCTGGGAAGAAATAGTTACGGTTGACGAGATGATCTTCAATCTGCCGATACCATAAGTACTTGAATGATATAGTGTAGTTTAGTGGTTAACATGTACCAATCATACAAAAGGAACGAAAACTTCATGCTTCTCCTATCTGTGGGGAACCGGCACTTCACTTCGTAGGAGGCTTTGATGAACAATGTGCGTACTCGCGTCTTATCAACTTCGAAATTACGATTCTATTCCAATTGGCTTCAAATTAATCGGGTTGGTGTGACAACGTTTGCTTCCTGGAACACTCCAATAGCCTTATATGTCTGCCAGTGATGCTTGGTACGGATGGGCAAGAGAAGTCTCATCAACTCCATCCTGCCAACGCCTACAAGTCAGGGACAGAACGCTGTTATATTCGTACATATTATCTGGGTACCTGAATATATTGGCACTTTGAGCTTGTCGGCGCTTAAAAACGCCTCGAGTACCTCGCAACCCCCAAGTACAGTACGACACTCATCCCCATTATTGGCGCATAGTAATAACCATTGGTAGATTTAGCAAGGTCTCATGTGCTCCATACAGTGAGCAAATGCTCAGAGCGATGATTTGGTATGCGCTCAGACACCAATGATGTGTACATATGATATGAGAAAGACCCGGTAGATAGATGTGAAACCAATCCTTTGAACCCCGCCATCTTAGCACTTACATAGCGCGTGATTTCTCACAGGCTGGCGAGAAAGTGCACTTCTTCTATCCCTCAATTCGTTCAGCCCTTCCGAAAGGGGTGTCAACGGCCACGCGACGAGCCTCTGCGAAGTCGTGCATGACTTGCTTATTCCCCTATTACGTAGAAGATGGGCTCGCAACCCGCAGGCGTTTCGAGGTAGCGAGTGTCAAGGGCCAGGCTATCAGAACTCGATGATCGGCCCCGCATATGTCTTCCTGGCCCACAATGCGTAGTACAGGAGACTGAACAGAGTGATGACGGTAAGGGCAAGACGGCCCAATTGAAGTTTTTCGGAGTGACCTGAATGCTCGCGGGCCAAAAGGCGAAGAACCGACGTAGATCAGATAGACGCAAGCAAAAGCGTTATTCGCAGTTCCAAGGTACCCGCGGAGGCGCCACGGACCCCAGGTGAGGTCTTTCCCCATCGTGTTGGTGATGGCGTTGTCATCATGTGGCTCCTGAACGTGGCCAGCCAGCCGGTTGTACAGCAACAATGTAGCAACGAAGAGATAGGAGCCGCAAAGTCCAGATATTTGGATGGTCGTGATGCCGTTGAAGGCGGGTCGCGTCCCCGAGATTGATGAGAGACAGGAGCATGGAGATGAAGGCGGTTAGCAGAACCGAGTTGAACGGGATCCCTGTTCGACGGGCGACCTTTCTCCATACTCTCCACCCTGGGGTTCCCCGATCGCGTGAAAAGGCCCAAAGGATGCGGGACGCTGACGCCATGGCGCCGGTCGTGGCGCTGCAGCACAGGACCACGACGATGGAGGCCATGGCCGCTGCCCCGGATCTGGAGCCGACGGCACGATGGAAGATGGCCATGTAAGGGAAGTTGGGTTCTCGGCTAGGGCTTCATCCAAGTCCCCGAGGGAAAACATGCATGCCACCACCATGCCAAAACCCAGGCAACCGTTGAGAATAAGCCCCGAAAATAGCGAGCGAGGGATGACGAGAGGCGCCTCTGATTTCCTCGGCCATCTGCCAGTACCATTGTCAGAACATGTGTGATACTCGAAATCAGTTGTGTTTAGTTCGTTCCAAACTCACATGCATTGCAGCATCACCCCCAAGGAAGGCCAAAACACTACCAGTCATACCTATGCTGGAGGAGAGCGCTTGAGTGGGCCAGCCACCATTATTGACGAAATTGTTAAACACATCGGCGGGCGAAACGTGTTCGCCAAGCAGGACGAGAGGTAGCATGATGGCGAAGAACCGAGCAGGTGGAGAATCAGGACGACGCCCTCGAACTTGGCCAAGACAGACCCGATGACGGCATTGACCGCGAAGCTGAACAGCACCAAGGCCCAGGAAATCAGGAGCCCGTGCCAGCCCTGCATCGTGTTGGCATAGTCGGGATGGCAGAGCAAGATGATGCCCTGGATCATGCTGGCGCTCAGCAGTCGGGATGGCAGAGCAAGATGATGCCCTGGATCTGCTGGCGCTCAGCGCGCCGACGAGGCCGCCACGGCTGCCACCCGACGATGCACAGCCATCCCGTTATGTAGCCGAAGAACTTTCGCCACGAGGCCGGCGCCAGCATCGAGATCCAGTGTACTGTCCGCCCGAGGTCGGCGCCATGGAGACGAGTTCGGAAAGAACGGCGAATACGGAGAGGGTGCCAACCCAGACGACGAGAAGTTGTAGACGAGGCCGGAAGGACCGCCACTGCCGGAAATAATCAGTAAGTAAGCACTGAATCTGGCTAACCAGGAGAGAGGTCAAATGGAGGGAGTGTTACTTTGGCAAGCCCAAATGAATGTCCTGGATATTCGTTAGCCGAAAACGTAGGAGAGATAAGGAAAGAAGGCAGAGCTTCATACACCAAGGAGCCCTCCCAGGTGACGAGGACTGTACAACTGAACCCCAATATAGTGAGAAAGCCAAGTTCTCTTGAGGACGGCCTTCTTTCCCAGCCTTGCCAGGACTTCGTCGTCACGCAAACGTGTCGAACCACCGTTGGTCCGTCAACATGTGCCTTCCGCTTAGCTTCGCTGTCGCTAGACATGGTTGTGAATCATAAGGATTTGTGTAGTCGCAGGAATCAGAAGCCATGGGGGTTTCGCGTGCCCGAAATGGTGATGCGAAATCGACTGATAAAAGGCTATGTCAGATCCAGGTGAAAACCCAAAACGTGTAGATTGGTGCCCCTGAAAGATTCAGAAATTGGAGATCAAGACAGCCGAGTGGTCTAATCAAGCGAATCAGCGCAGATCGGAAATATTTGGAACAGCCCTAAACGCATGCGTAACTGTGTAACGGGTGAGATTTGGAGACATGAAGTCCGAAAGCCAATTGCAAGGAGGCAACTTGGAGCGAAGGGGTGTAGAGATATGCCGGCCCCGTCAACCAAAACGACTGGAGCGATGGCCGCTGCAGTAATAAGCCGGGGAAGCTCCGTGATTGGGCCCTGCCGCGCACCCCGGAACACCGGGTTAATCGTGGCCAACAACATCGCCGGGTAATATCTGACGTACACAATAGCCAGGTGGTGGTTACGCTCTCTGCAGCTTACGCAACCATTTCATCCCTTCGGATTCTGATCCCCCAGCCTTACCACGGCACTGTCTTTCCCAAGATTTCAAGTTTCGTTTGGATTGATGCTTTATTAGAGTAAGCTTACAGAGCTATCCAACGAGTAGTCTCTAAGTTCGTGTCTACCATTGCCAAAGAACTCGCAAACGCAAACGGACACGACACTCGACGCGGATCGAATCATAAATCTGATATGGTTCATCTTCACGGCGGCCACCTTAGCGCCGTCATAGGGCTGGGGATGAAGTACATCATGGTGCGCAAGCTGGGGCCAGACGATTGGCTCACAGTCCTGGCACAGGTGCGTTTACATTAGCGCCGCCCCTGACGTCCGAGAGCTGCAAGGAAGCCGTCGGGACGCAGGACACCGTGGGCTGGGACTGATCAATCACTTTACCAGACAATATACCTCGGAGAGTGCATAGCAACCTCGTTTGGGGCATCTGCGGGTCTGGGGAGGCCTGGGCCTCCCTCAGTGAAGAGTCACAGGACACTTTTCTCAAGGTACGGGGTTTTTTTCTCTCGCCTCAGACCTATTCATCGCAGTGCCATGGAGTTATACTGACATTTCCCGGGCTTGACCCATCAAGACGGAATACGCCAGCACCATCCTGCTCATTCTTTCTCTTACCATGTCAAATGGTCTATTCTCGTCTTCATCAAAAGACTCAGTCAAAACATCGTGACTCCGCGCACACGCCGGAGCGTATCTGCCTTTGTTGGGCTTTGGTTCGTCACGGCCACGATCAGCTCGATATTCCAGTGTGCAATACCTACACCATGGGACTACGTCAACGGGCATCAGTGCCTCAATCGGGTACGTGGCGCAGTAAGACATCTTACCGAAGACGAAACCGTCTCGCTAACCATAGGCAGCGGGCGTGGTGGGGTTACGTTTCCGTTGTCAATGTGTTGACAGAGCTCTGCATCGGTGGCTTGTACCTTCTCGTCATGTACAAGGTCCAGATATCTCGCTCGAAAAGGTTGTCGTGCTGTCTCTTTTCCTGACACGGCTCCTGTAAGTTGACCTTCCGTTTATACCCACAGGTCCCTTGGTGATTCGACACAATAAGCTGACCTTTTTGGGTCTGAAGAGTTGTTGCAGCAGCTATCGCCCAGTTGATCACTTTCTTCAGAGTACGACCAGCTCTGACTTAACCCTGAGTCTAAAAGTCCCGGTCATTCTGAATCAAACCACGCTCAGCGTAAGTGTGATAACAGCATGCGTACCTTATTTCAAGCCTTTCATGGAAGTATAAACTCAGAATTTGTCATTCGAGTACCAAGTATCGGAAGGTCGGAAGATGGGTTCAGCGACGGAAGCGTGAGGACAGATAGTTATCTTCTGTCTGGTCTAGCAACTCTGCGGCATGTAATTCAATTCGCACGAATTGATTTATAGAACTGCGACAGGAACTGGATATATACCTATGAAGTCCCAAGAAATTCTTCTCATCGAACCTCCATTAATACATTTGAGTAAACATGTTCCAGTTGCAGATCCCATGGCTGTTTTAGCCTAAGTGCATTTATCCCAACAATGGCCATAATGTGGCCTTGACGACAACGCCTGGAAGGCGTCTGAGCTGAGCTCTCTATGTCGGCCCCTTTCAGATCAGCCCAGTGGACAATTAATCCACTGGCAAGATGAGAGCCGCGCCGTAAATCGCATACGATCACTGACAGCACCAAACGTACCGTCTTCTGATCTTGGTACCAGGTGTTGTAGAGGATGGATTGCTATCTCGCATGCTTCACGCAAGCCTCTATAACGAAGAAGCTCTGAGCCAAACACAGGATAGCCCTAGGTAGAACATCCAACCAGAGTGTTTTGTCAATGCTGGGGTCATGCCGATCCAGGGGTAAGCAGCGCGGCTGAAAAGGGGCATCACGTGTGCAACGCACGGATCACCAGCATCTTTGTGGTGGGAAATGGGTACTGCCACACAAAAGCTAATCCAACAGTAAACGCACAGCAACACCAGTGATCAAGCCACTTAAAGTATGTGATGCGTACTTTGCGTTGGCTTCATTGCATTACTCTCCCCTTCTTGGGAACGTCCTGAGGGAAATTGTCATCATGCAGGGAGTAGCTGGACATTAATTACGGGACTAAGATGTTGACTTTCGCAACATGAAGAAATGCTACCATGTCTGGGATGAAGTGTCATATGGTCTACGAGCCGGTGCTTGATAGATACATAAGTTCAACCCCTTGACCAAACACCTATATAAGCCCATATGCACTGAAAAGAGTGTAACCAGTGAAGTGATACCGTGTCAAATGAACCATAATCCTGACCCTGAAGCAAAGAAGTTGAGGAATAATTTGGGAAAGAACGCATCCTGATCCCAAACTTAAGAGTGGTTGACGAATGGAATGTCCCGAAAGCCTACTGCACTGAACATCCATACCCCTATCCCCCAAACTCGGATGGACTCGCTACTCAGTCGCAGTAGTCGTTGTGGTTGGTGCCGCCATCCTTGCACCTGCCTTTTCCGCAGAACTTCTGGAACGGGATGTCGTCCGGGCCCCCGCAGTGGAAGACGGAGTCGTTGACGTGGTCTTGGTCAGTCTTCTGGCCGGCACGGTTGAGAGACCGAATGATGTCATCGTAGTAGTTGCCTGAGATTCCGTCACATATTAGATGAGGCGACTTCCAAGTTGAGTCTGCATGGGTCATAATGGAAACTGCTTTATTTACCTTTTCGGAGAAGGCCTCTGCCACAGTAGTCAATGCCGTTCTTGCAATTGTCCGCCACGACCAAGCCGCAAAGGGCAGCAACGACGGCAGTGGGTGACGATGTCGATGCGGACCATGAGGATACAATGTTCTGATGATGGGATGTGATTGCTGTATGTGCTTGCTTGGGGAAACACCGGCTCTGGCTATGAGAGAGTTGCCAAGAGGAAGGCAGGTTATATAGGCGTCGTCTCTGGATCGAGTTACGACAAAACAGTGTTTAGGAGCAGTCCCCGAAGCTTCCGCCGTATCCGTATCAAACAGATCGCGTCCCGTCTCAATCAACGACTTTGCTATACGGGTTATACGAAACAATTTGCTTCCTGCAAGTATGCCAAATCATGATAGGACAGAGAACCGACCCAATGAACGAAGTATGCTGTGTGACGACTGTGCGTCTCCCATATGTTTCACGTCTGAGGCTATCGTACATCACATGGGAGCATGATATTGAGCTTCGTCGCCTTGACAAGACTAAGAGAGTCTGCGACAAAACTACTATTGGTTAAATTAGGAGGGAAGGGACACTTTACGGTAGGAATGTTTCTCGTTCTTGCCCAAGTTCAACGGAGGAAGGTAGATTGCCTTATGGGCGTAGTCTAGTTATGCAAGGCGAGATGGTCCATGTCGTTATCCGCCCACTAAAGAGTGGATATTTGTACATTCGACACCATGCAGTACTAGAATTCTGTCCTACAGAAGTAATTGTTTCCCATCGCCTGAGTGGCTCCAGCTTCACACAGTGGCAGCAAGAGCCTAAGGCGTTAGGGGCGGTGTTCATTGAAACCCAATCTATGCAGGTATCTATGTAGTCTATCATAGAAAATCACTCCGTCTGTGCCCTTGTGAGTAAGCACTGATACCGCGTTACACCAAACGATACCTTTTTCTTCGCCCCACCGTTTACGGCCGACTGCATTTTCTTCTCCTATGGGCACCATCATCATTGCGTTAGGGAGCCGAACCTGTACAGGGCAGACGGCACCGGCATGTCGCGGGGCGCTGTCCACGGGTTCCCAGCAGTGGCATAGTCCGCATCGACGCAGCACCTCTCGCGCATTCTCTTCAGTTCTCGGTGGACATGGATGCATGCCATGCGTCGTTCCGACGACTCGGACTCGATGACGAGCATCTTGGTGTAAATCAGATCCAAGAGGTCGTGAATATAGTCGGAACACTTAGGATGCAAGTGCAATTGGAGAATGAACTGCAGGCGTGGACGAGGTTCTGTGAGTGAATGATTCTTGTGTGAAAGTCGGGTTCAAAGGGGGTACGTACCTGAACAACAGCTGGTTTAACCATGACCCTCCACGCTTGAGTGTCATCTGTCAAAAGATCAATTTGGAAGAACGTATCCGATAATATTCCCCAGTATTGGTCCAAGGCTGATCGAGCGCTGGCAAACTTGCTACCAGTTCTTCGCCTCCGAGCGTCCAGGCCACAAAGACCAAGAATAGACAACCCAGAGACCACACGTCAGACGATTGACGAAATCTCTTGCCATCAAATGGCACTCTGGAGCTCTGTAGGCCATGGTGTCAGCCACTTCAGACCGCTTCCGGGTCTTGCAATGCCACTCGTGCAGTTCGGCTTGGCCAAAATCTGCTATCTTCAGTGTGCCACGGCCGTCCTCTCCCCCTTTGAACCAAAGGATATTCTCCGGCTTCAAATCCCCATGCCTCCCAAATTGCCAATGTCCTCCCAGCTTATGCAAACCAGGGTCCGAGTCGTCCCGGGACTTTTTACGCTCTCCTGGATTGGGCGTATGCCCTGGTTTTCTTCCGCCTAGGACATACTGCGTCTTACTTGCAAATGGAACTTGGCCATTCCTCGTGTCTGCGTACTCCCTCGCTTGGTACTCTGATGACTCTTTGGCTTGTCGTCGACCTCCCCGGCTTAGAGGTTGTAAAATGTCTGTGAAGCTGCACGAGGCCGCCTGCGATACCCTCGCATTGCTTTGCCATCCCACATTATCGTGTCCGAATTGAAGTCGGGTTTCGGGTTGACAGCCTTCCAATACTTCAAAAGATCACCTTGTGCTCGGTAGAAGATCATGTGGTACTTTCCACGGTGCAGGTAGGTGGCAAGGAGAGAAACGTCGGGTGGGAATTCCTCCGACGACCGACCCATGGCAGAATGTGATTTTCGTGGAGTTCGTAGTGCTGGACATCATTGTACTGACTTTCCCTGAAGAACGGAGATCATCATCCACTGTAGTTGAGAAAGCTTTCGCTCTCAATCCTGCTCCACTTGAGAAAGCACCCAAGTAGAGTCGTTTTCTCTCTCCGGGCTTGACAGGCGGTTTCGTCGGCCAATGTGGTAGGTGCCGCCATGACTGACTAGAGGCAGATCAATGTCACTGACATCCTCCTTCAGAAAAGTCAAGAATCTCAGCTGGCTTCCTGAACATTATTAGAAGGGCGAATATCGACTTGAAAGACTTCAGCTTGATCCTGCCGTCGGGCTGCCTGGACTCCGTATCACGACAGACGCATTGGGCATACTCTCGAATCTCTTCGAGCCGATTTGATTGGAAAGGCACGCCTGTAGTTCCCGGATAACGGACTCCTCGGTGACGATGTCGTCTAGCTGCTTCTTTGGGATGAAGCCCCTCCAGTTTTCGGAGTGAGGGCGTTGCGCGATGCCTAGCGTCGAATAGCCGATCCTCTAGAGTCTTCTGCGGTAACCAACAAGATGAATTGGAGTTGCTATTGATACGGTTCTGCCCCTTGAACTGTTGGTTTCCCGCATCGGATACCACTGTAGGTGGTGGTGGCAGGGGGGGCTCTTGCGCATATTCAGCTGGATCAAGGCCTTCATGGCCGTCCGGGACACCATGACCATCTGGTAGAGTTGGTGATACACCGAGGAAGCCCTTGAGCACGTGGTTGTTAGCATCAATAAGGTATTGGAAGTGGAGAAGCTCTTACATCGACACCGCTTTGTGTAGCCGTGGGTTGGTACTAGGACCACTAGTATCCAGAGTGCAGTCGCCTGTCTGGCTGTGGTGAACGGGGATTGGGTGTGAAACTTTCGATTTGGGAGATGTGGATGTTGTAGATGGTGCTAAGTCCACATCACTATCGTCGATTTCCGAGGACCCACCCCATAATTTCTTTCGCCTTCGTCCGAGCTGAAGTACGGGATCAGGTCCTTATCGGTAACTTCACAGCATTGGCTGTTGTCGCCGCCAATGATTGTGTCAGGAGCAGTACGAGGAATCTCCGCAAGTCCGTCAGGGAATATGTGGTTCGTCGGTTTCCTGGAAAGGCTGTGTTCTGAGTGGATGTCATTTGCATGAAACACGGGCATGTGGCATTCGGCGCTGGCGACGACACTTTGGGCTCACTGTCTGCAAGCCGCGTGCTACGATCCCGTGTTGTTGTGGAGTAACTGCCAGATGACTCAGATTTGGATCCGATTGGTCATTAACCGGTGATGCAGCCGCCATTATTGGGTTGAAGCGCCGAGGGGCCGAGAGAACAGGGCCTATAACCCCGACTTGTGGTTCACTGACGAGCCTGACTGCTCTTTTTCTAATGGTGAATGGAATTATTTAGAAAGGGGATGCCGTTCCTCGAAACTGCAACGAGGCTTTGGTCGAAGGTATTCATATGGCCGCACTTTTCGGGCAACGTTTCGGTGAAAGGATGCATAGGGACATTTGGCTAGGCATATTTGCCCAAGGGCAATTGATCTCAAACACTGCGCCCCCATGGGATGGTTGTACACATAAATGCAGCTGAGGGTGTGGTGGATGGTAAGCAACAGGTCACAGCCTACCGATATGTTGGATCGCATACGAAGCAGCCAGGGTCAGGTCAGCTGGACCCGAACCATTGGGGGAAGTGTAAAAACCAATATTTGGAGGTGGCTTCGCTCAGCCTGATGCAGCTGAGAAAGCCGTTCTGGGGTCGCGGTCGGTCAGGCCCCTCCCAACCTTGACTGATAGGGCAGTGTTCAGCGAAATACGCCCAGGTTGCCTGCCGTCTTATCTACACTCGGGCTCATCCAATCCAAACAAGCGTATAAGCCTCTGAATGGATTCTGTGAAGCCCATCCTTGAGAAACTGGCCCCATGTGATCTCCTATCTCATCTGTATATAATGTGATCTTGATGCTCCCAGTGTCTTGATGATGATCACCCATCGCAAGTATAACCAGACTCACATTCTCCCGGACATACTCTTTCATCCAAAAAGACACGCGATACAATATGTCCAATGCCATCGAACTCTGGACGTTTGCGGAGCGGAACCGTGCCGTTGTCAGATTACCAACACATCAACGGGTCGAACAAGACCCAATTCCATGCACAAATATCAGCTGCGAGAAACTGGTAGCGACACTGAGGAGGCTTTTTGGAGCGAATGGTTATGAGGTATCGGTAAGCTGCCTGCTTAGCAACAGTCCTCCGGGCTATTCTGGGCCTGCTTTCGCTGACGCGGAGATCACTGCAGATAATGGACAGTTTTTACCACGTAAAAGCCCCCAGACCCTTGTCGCAGGTCGGTCCCCCTCCATCCATCCCGCATGAAACTAACGACTTGAGCTGACGAACATCTTAGACACAATAGATGCCTGCAAGCGGGGCTTTGCTCGATAGACGTCGGCATGGCTATCCAAGAACGGCACCATCTAAGAACACTGGCTTGGGCTTGGCTTCGATCATGATCTGATCAAATGCAGGGAACTTTTGTGGACGGGTCTAAATTTACGTGCGGGATTGTCGCAATGAAAGCCACAGGGCTGTAGCCTGCTCAGTTAGGATGTGATTGCAGCGGAGATGTTACCCCCCAAGTTCGTAAACGGCTGAGTATCTGCATGATGATTGGTTGTTTGGGGTTCAGACCCGGCGCTAGTCGATGCAACACGGGATGGTCTGCGGCTTACAACTGGCTGGCAGTAAATGAAGTAACCCAAACATGCCCAAAAGCAAATCATTCCAGCGTCACGGTGCATAATGACGGACAGCCCCGAATGGCTGAACATTGGAGAATGCACTGCGCTTGTCCACCTAGAGCCTCATCTCACTGCTTTACAGTTCAAATTCGCTCCCATTTCTCGACCCCAAGCTTTCGTGGCAATGCATTCACGCCGAAGACTATGTTGAGACCAAAGACTCATAGGTTCAAGACCCATTCAAATATTTTGATTGACTAAAATAGTCACAGAAGCATTAAGCCGGAGAAATGGCCAATACTTTGTATAGACCGCCTCCACCATCACAGCGGCGACGCTCCGGTCTTTCCGATCGAATCTTCGATTGCCAAGTGCCAAGTCAGTTTGACATCCCCAGCCGAGATTTTTTGCCACATCAAACTGGTTCTTCCCTAGTCACCGAGGAGGTGATAAGGAAAGAACTCCAACTAGACAGGCTGCCACCAGACGAGGATCAGTTTTGCACAGAACTTGTTCAATGGATCACGACTGGTTCTAAAAATGTCTTTCTTTCGCTCATCAGGTGTGGTATGGGTCAGGAAGACGCCAGAAATGCCATGCATCATTTTTGGTATCACAATTTCCATGACGAGAGACTGTCCGTATCACAGCTGAGCGACGATGAACATTATCATATCTTTCCGGAAGACATTTGGACCAGATTGAAAGCACAGGAGTTCCTACACATGTACAGATGGCAGCACCTGGCACCCGTCTTCACACGAGCACAATACAATTACAACCTCAACGAGAAAGGAATCCTGCCTTTCACTGAGAAAGATGCGAATATTAAGGAAGGAGCTTTTAGCTGGGTACACAAAGTGACTATCCACTCAGAACACACGGAACACACCATTAACACAGTAAGTGCATCCACTCAACCCTTATTCATTGTCATTCTAATGCGCACCAGGTTGCCATCAAGGAAATTCGGGTCAACAGGGCTGGCGACGACTTGGAAACCAATGAGGCATGGGAACGGGAGGCAAGGGCCTTGGCCTCGATCAACCAAGTGGAGCACCCTCACATCATCCGGTGTCTGGCTGCCATCCGAAGACAGCACAGTCGATACTTCATGTTTCCATGGGCTACCGGCAATAGTCTGAGGGACCTTTGGATAGCAACACCGACGCAATCCCCAGAGGTAAATCTCATCAAGGAAGCTCTGGAACAACTCATCGGTCTGCTGGTGCACTTGACCAACTTCATAATTTCGAGAGCAGCGTTATGGACCCATCAGCAGCTGAAACACCTATGGATGATAGTGACGCCAGAGAACATGGTCAAGACTCTTCGATCCGCCATGGTGACTTGAAACCTGAGAACCTACTTAGGTTTCTTGAGCCCGACAAAGTCCTCGGGACTCTGAAGATCGGCGACATGGGCCTTGCGAAGAAGCATGTTCTAAAGACGACGAATCGGGACTTCATTACAACCACAAGATACGGTACGATTCAATACCAACCCCCGGAAGCTGAAAGTTCTACTAGCGGAGGACTCTCTCGTCTCTACGACACTTGGTCCATGGGCTGTATCATCTTCGAGTTTGTCATCTGGCTGTTGTATGGGAATGATAGGCTGGAAAGATTCTATCAGGACCTGCAAGGAAACGCACGCAACGCCTGTCCCTATTATGAGCTCCCACAGCACGGCTCCGACGCAGGAGCTACAGTACATCCAGTGGTCCAGCTTTGGATGCATCACCTTCAGACTCATGATCCAGAGTGCCGCTCAGACTGCGCCATAGGCGACTTACTGAAACTGGCCCAACAGAAGCTGCTCGTGGTTGATCTTCCACCTTTACGCGGAAAGACATATCGACCCGGTTCAACAGAGGTTCCTACTTTACGGTTCTTCCAGCCACCGATGACCGGCGACGTAGGGCCGGGAAGGTTTAGGGCCACGGCGGAAGGGCTTTTTCAGGGTCTATCTGCAATTGCGGAAAAGGTGAATCGGAATCCGGCATACCTACTGACTCGAACAGAAAGAGGCGACATACCGCCGCCCTCGCTACCCAAAGATCGGCCATCATTACTTTCCCCTGGTATAGGAGCTGCAAAGCGACAAGTGCAAGATATCTCATCCGGGGACAACCCAGAACCGCTTGCAGTGCCACTCCATCCGGCTCCGATCAGAGTAAGTCTCCTCACGCTGAACCATGGCTCCTGAGTGGCCGGAATAACTGACAGCTGATAGACTGTAGGCTCATAACCAAAGTTAACTCCATTCATTGACCTGGACTAATAAGAGCCTTGCGTGGCCATGCAGGATGTGAGTTCACTCCTTGCCCCCAACCTATTTTTCTCTGAAACAACTGACATAATGTCACTACATTTGGTAGTATGTAAGTCCATGATGACCCTACAACCTTTTTTATGGGATCATGCTAATGGCTCTAGGCGGTAAGACTCCCCTCTGACAGACTTGACGATGCAACAAGTGCAAGTGACAAAGGCCATTTACTTCAGTTCTGACATCGCCCACATAGCTTGTGAGTCCACTGATTTCGATCATCGCTTGATACGTTTACTGACCATGCACATCAGCCGGTGAGCAACAACCATTCCCCAATGAGGAAAACCTCATGTTTTAGACAAACGACAGCTGGGTACTAAGTTTTCGCCAGCCTGTAAGTTACTCATATAGTCACTCTGTTCACATGCCCTCGCTGAACATGACTTTATTCAGCTCAAGGACTGGTTATACCCAGTGGATAATGACTTTGCTCAACTGGCTGCGAGCTCTCTTGGGCACGATAAGCTCATGCCGCCGAACTCTACACCCCCGAAATTGTGCAACCGCTGCCTGGACTTGGACTTCTGGGTTGGAGGATTCTCGTTTGAGGTGGCCCCCTCTCAGTTGCAACAAGACTATGGCAAATGCGATTTTTGTCGCATGCTCCTGGGTGTATGTACCAAGCACGATATGGCCAGAACGACTAAACTGGCACTCATTCGCGAGCAATCCACTTTGAGGATTGTCGGTGGACCACCACAGCCAGTCTTGACATTTTTGCGGAGCCCAGGTATGTATTGATCTTGCCGTTCAGTGAAGAGATCTGACACGGGCCGACCAAAGACTCTAGGCCGCCTGTACCAGTTCAGCTAGGGTTCCCGCAGCTGTTCCCAGGAAACAGTGAGATGATCTTCCAGATCGCCCGCCTTTGGCTGCAGGACTGCGACGCTAAACATGACCGATGCCGTGGCAATCAATCGACGGCTGTTCCGACCCGGCTGATTGATGTTGGTCTCCAGGGGAAGCCTTCCCTGTGCCTCATTGAGACTTCGGAATCTTTGCCGCAGGACCAGAAGTACGTGGCCTTGTCGCATCCCTGGGGTGAGAAGAACCTTCATCCACCCTTCTGCTCTTGGCGGACGGATGTCAATGGCGACGGTCATGATGTCGAGTCGTTCAAGCAATCCATACCCTTCCATAAGATGCCCGCGACCTTCCAACACGCCGTGATTGTCACCAGGGCGCTTGGTGTTCGTTATATCTGGATCGACTCCATCTGCATCATCCAGGGCAAGGACGGCGACTTCAACGAGGAGGCGAGCCGCATGGAGGATGTCTTCAGTGGCGCCTACTGCGTCCTCGCCGCCAGCCGCGCCACCGGCATGCACGACGGCTTCCTTGGCGAACGCCGCCGCCGTCGCGACTTTGTCACCTTTGCACGCTCCGCGGCCGAGACGCCCTTCTACGTGTGCGAGCCCATTGACGACTTCAGCCAGGACGTGCTTGAGAGTCCACTGAACAAGCGCGGCTGGGTGTTGCAGGAGCGTGCCTTGGCCCGACGGACTGTGTACTTTACCGAGACGCAGATGTACTTTGAGTGTGGAGAGGGGATTCGATGCGAGACCCTAGCCCGTATGCAGAAGTAAGTATCCTGACCACGCACACCCGAAAGTATGCTGGCGATCATTCCCCTAACTTCTCCTCTCCTAGTAATCTTGCCGCCTTCCTTGGGGACCCCCGATTCCCCCAGAAGGCCATGGACGGGCGTCGGGGTATGAAGATTGCGTACTTTCAAGACCTCTACAAGCAGTACTCCCGCCTGCAGTTCACGCGGCTGGAAGACCGCGCCGTCGCCATTCTCGGGCTGGAGAACCGGCTGCGCAAGGCCTATCGGACCGACGGCGGCTTCGGCATCTTCGACGATGGCCTTGACGGTGGACTGTTCCACCGCAGCCTACTTTGGCGCCGGGGCGTGGAGCAGGACGACAAGCCCAACATGCAGGCCATCGTGTTCCCCGTCGAGCGCCGTACGGCGGTGCCCAAGTGGTCCTGGATGGCGTACGCGGGGCCCATCGATTACCTGCTCGAGCCGCCCTTCCTCGAGGAGATGGAGTGGGAGACGCGCGACATCCGGCCGCCTTGGTCCCGGCACCGGCTGGGGCAGCAGACCAGCGACGCCCCGCCGGATCGCTCGGCGACGTTCCCCCGCGACGTGGAGGGTCAGAGGACGGTTCCTACCCTGGCGGTGGTGGCGCGGGATTACGATCTGCGCGGGTCCCAGGTCGGCGAGTCGCGCATCTTGTTCGACATGGACCGTAGCGCTTCGGATGGCGGCGGCCGGGCGCAGTGCGTTGTCGTCGCGAGAACCAAGAATGTTGTCACGCGGGAGGCAAAACATTACGTACTCATCGTCATGGCTGACCTAAAGTCGACCGCTGGGATGGGGGCGGGCCGGAAGTTCTACCGTCTCGGCGTTGGTTACATGCTGGGCAAGTTCATTACGTGGGACCAGCCCGGTTCCGAAGGCTTGGTTTACTGAGGGAGCATCCCTGGTCAGTCTTTATCGTCGAGTTTTCAATAGTAAAGTTTTGATTCTGCCCACCCTAGACTCCTAGCCCAGTGACAGCCCCCAGGTTGGGACACTAGCCTGGAAGTAGCTGGCTTCCCGCTCGGAGATTTGTTCGTGCTAGTGAAACACGTCAAGTAAGGGATGTCAAGCAACAACTGCCGATGTGCTGCGTCGTATCTTCAGCCGCTCGATCATCATCCGACGTGGCGTTCGGCGGTTCAACACCCAGGAGCCAGGCTGTCGGATTAAGGGGTGCACTCAGGGCGGTCCCAACAAGGATAGTGGTCGACGGTGATTGGTGGAAAGATGAGCAAACTCCCGGCCTAGCTTCCCGTCTGGGACCGCCCACTATCTATCTGAAATCTACTTCTTCCCCGTCGATGACGCTAAAAGATTGGATGAAGCTTGTTCCAACCCCACGCTGCTCCCGGCGCGCAGGGCAGTTGGCAGGGCGTGTGGGACACGATCCAATTTCCACGACTCGCGCCAACCTGCAGCTCCCCGCTGTAAATTGACGAGATCCTGTTTCAAGTACAGCAAACGCTTATTACTGCCACGACAGCACCAGGGGTCGAAAACGATGCGCTCATGGTGGAACGAGAAGATGATGTTTATCATTGAAAAGTTGTTGATGTATTTAATGAGACGGAGTTCTGCTGCTTGAGAGATTCGGATTCCCCAAGACAGTCACTCTTTACACAGTTCCGTCTCAGAATTCACCAAGTACAACCCGTCAAATCAACCTCAAAATGCCTTCGCGAACCATGCACACCCTTGGCGCCTTGGCCATGAACCTCATTGCTCTGAGCTCCGCCTCCCCCGCGCCCGCCGGCCTGACCACATCCGCTGCCGAGACAGGCCAGGGCACCTGGTACGGCGAGAGCTGCGGCGAGGAGGGCTGCTGGCAGAACGGCCCCTGCGCCTTCGTCGACTACGTCCTGCCGGCCGGCATCGACGGCTCGACCTGCGTGTCCGAGACCATCTGGGACAACGCCTACCACTGCGGCGGCTGCGTGTCCATCACGTATCAGGGCAAGAAGAAGATCGCCATGGTAAGTCATAGTCCCTCCCATGACCACAGTCTATTAAACGCTAATCAACTGGACTGCAGATCACTAACAAGACGGGCGGCAACGCCCAGCACCTCGACATGAGCCCGGACATGTTCTCGCAGCTGGCCGACAAGTCGCTGGGCGAGATCGGGATCCAGTGGGAGCACGTGCCGTGCCCCATCACCACCCCCCTCCAGGTGCGCATGCACGGCGGCGCGTCGCAGTACTGGTTCGCGGCCACGGTCGAGAACGCCGTCTACCGCACGGCCAAGATGGAGGTCTCGTCGGACCAGGGCGCCACCTGGAAGCCCACCACGCGCGACGTCAACAACTTCTTCAAGCTCGAGGGCAACGGCGGCGTCGGCGCTCCCACCGCCTGGGTCCGCGTCACCTCCGAGACGGGCACCAGCGTCGTGCTCAAGGACGTGCAAATGAAGTCGGAGGCTACTACCAAGGCGGGGGAGAACTATGCGTAAGCGTTGGGGGAAAGAGATGGGAAAGGAATGGGCGATGAAGTAGTCATGATTAACGAAGGACCTCTTTTTGCTTCATGTATATATTCTAGTGTCCACCACCTAGTGCGGCGCTTTTGGGTTATCTCATGGGAGAATGAAATCATTTTGGTACGCATCGGGTTAGACCGTTCTCTCAGTCCAATTGCGATTTGTCCGGAGCATGTCCTGGTAATGTATGTGACTTCTCGGGCGTCGTTGGAAAAGTGGTGGTTAGACAACTCCATCGTCGCCCTGATTAGAGGGCAGCCACAGTGCCAGCTGTTATAAGAGTGCTGAGTGCATCGATTGTACGAGCAACGACTATCAACTCCGATAACGCGGCACGCTTCCGAGACACGCGGGTTTTGCCGCCGCGACCTCGGGGAGGCCTTTAAGTTTGGCTACTATCATGAAGCAGTCGTAATATACAGGACGTACCCTGCCGAGGATAGCATGATGAACATCAAGGAGGAGTTGTAATGCCGTCGGTATGCTTCTAAAGCTGAAATCGTGGAATCAAATGAGTCAAGTCAGCGCAATAGTTTGCCGAGATCACGCAATCGAGTTGCCAACCCCACCCACGTCAGATCGTCTCCTAGAAATCATATAACTCGTCGCCTTCGAGTGATAATATGTCCAGCCGGGAGAAGGCGGAGCGGCATAGCAGCCCGCAGGTGTTGTCCGCGAGTGCAGTGATGCAAAGGGGTTGTCAACCAGAACTTGGATACTCCAAGTTCAACTACAAACTTTGGGCAAAAAAGGCACGTCTAGGCTTAGAGAATAAGGCGAGTCAATATAAAATGCAGCGCGGCAAACTCCAGCCGACTACTCAATTGCCTCGATGCACTTGACCGCGACGGGATTGGCCTTGCATGTCGTATCGATGTGTTGCATCCGAATTGACAGAAGCGGGAGGTGTAAACAATAGGGCGCGAAAATGCAATCTCAGCGCCGGCGGTAAGCATTGACAGGAACCGCCAAGCACCTAGGATCTGCCTGGCAGCCGAAGCCGAAGCCGCTAAACAATCAGCGTGGTGGTGGCCGACCCACTGCAGCAAAATCCGCTGCATCTGCATTTTTGAACTGAGCTGACCGACTGCTGCTGACCCTCATCATCCCCCCTTTACACTCCGTTTTCATTTACGTTCAGGCTCATCCGAGGGCCAATTCTTGTGTTACAGTATGGACGAGACGAACCCTCTGCTCCCGGACGCGACTGCAGAGCGTGTGCGGGAAATCGAGGATGCACGGGACGACATTGTCGATTTCGACCCCAGCGGTGACGCTGAGAACCCGCTAGAGTGGGCGCAGGCCTACAAATGGGCTATTGTCGGACTGCTCGCATTCATGGCGTTTACAGTGTAAGAGGGCAAACCACCAACGGTTACCAATGCCTCCCTAACGAAATGAACTCGGCTAACAATCCAATTAGGACCTTTACCTGCATCTCGGTGGTCCCCATTGCCTCGCGCATTACCACCGACCTAGGAGACCCCCGCAAATCGTCCAGCGTCCTGCTGGTCACCATCTGGGAGCTGGGCGAGGCCGCGGGGCCCCTTTTGATGGCGCCGCTCTCCGAGATGTTCGGGCGGTACCCGGTCATCAACGCCGCCAACGTGGGCTTCATCGGCGCGACCGTGCTGGCCGCCCTCAGCCAGAAGGCGCCGCTCTTCATCGCCGCCCGGTTCCTGACCGGGCTGGCCGTTGCGACCAACGTGCTGAACCCCGCCATCGTGGGCGACATGTTCGCCACGGAGCAGCGCGGGTCGGCCATGAGCCTGGTCCAGCTGGCGCCCATCACGGGCGGCGCCGTCGGACCCCTCATCAGCGGCGCCATGGCCGAGACCATCGGCTGGCGCTCCGTCGTCTGGCTGAGCGTCGGGCTGGCTTGCGTGTGCGAGGCGTTCCTCCTGACCGGCTTCAAGGAGACGTACAAGGTGCCGATTCTGCGGCGCAAGGCGGCCCGGCTACGGGACGAGACGGGGGACAAGGCGCTGCGTACGGCTTTTGATCTCATGGACAATGAGCAGGGTCCCCGCAAGCTGTGGGACGCCATGATGCGGCCCGTGATTGTGTTTGCCGATTCCTTCGTCTTGCAACTAATGTCCCTATTCGGTGCCATGACCTTCAGCTACTTTTACATTTTCTCGACGACTTACCCGGACATTCTAATCCAGACTTATCATCTGACGCCTGCCCAAACTGGGTTGGCGTTCATACCTCTCAGTAAGTTGATCCCCGACAACTCCATCCAGACCCGGCTGCTAACGCACCACAGCTGCTGGTTCAATCATCGGTACGTTGGTGTGCAATTCGGTCCTCGACAGGATCTACATCAAGCTCCGCGCCGCCAACGACGGAATCGGGCTGCCTGAATACCGACTGCCCATCGTCATCGTCGGCGCCTTCGCCCTGCCGACGACGTTCATCATGTACGGCTGGTCGGCCGAGATGCACGTGCCGCTGTCGGTGATGCTCACCGCGTCCGGCGTCTTCGGGTTTGCCATGAACTTCGCGTTCATGCCCGTCTTCACCTTCGTGGTGGACGCGTTTGGTCTGTACTCCGCCTCGGCCATTACGGCCATGATCGTGACGCGCTGCATCGCGGCGACGTTCCTTCCCCTGGCGGCCGTGTCGCTGATCAAACAGCTCGGTGCCGGGTTTGGGTGTACGGTACTTGGCGCGGTCGGCTTGGCGTTTGCGCCGATCCCGGTGTTGGTCTACCGCTTTGGGCCTGCGTGGAGGCAACACTCCAAGTACACCAAATGAGGCAGCGCATAAGTTCCTCTCCATTGGTGTTTCTTGGGAAGTTCGAATTGAGCCGTGCATGTTCGGCAGTTTGGGATCCGAGGAATTGATTTCGCCGCGCCGGTCCCTTTGTGGACCACCTGGCTTCGTAGATGCGCCGTTCTGGATCCGACCAGTTGGATACAGAATGGGGGCGATTGCAGTAGCTCAAACGGCGCAGGTGTCGTTGAACGGTCAAACCCTGTCAAGTCCAGAGGGTCCCCAGTAACGTTGCAGCCCACTGAGCTTATCACAACCTCCAAGCCATTATGATACTCATCTTCGCAGTCGTCACAGCAACCAATTACTTTTCGTCAGAAATGAATATTGGGTGGTGCTGGATGTTGCTGTCATTGTACTTGCCGTCGTTCTCGTCAATCGTGTTAGGTTATGTCGCCGGGAGGGGAGTTTACTGGAGCTTGGCGTTCTTTCTTTTTGTTTTTCACCGGAATGCGATAACATGGCAGAACGAGGACTCCGAATTAAGATCTGATCTGCATCCATGATGTCGATGTTTACTCAATTTAGGAATTCAAGGGCTCTTAAACGACAGTTAAAATGAAGGCGTAGGCTGGCTATATTTGGCAAAATCGGCAGGTCATGATTCGGTAGCGGCTTGTGTTAATGGGATGCAATTACAGAGAAGTTGGTTCGGCACGATAATCCCCGTCACGTTTACGCGTCTTCAAGATAAAGGTCGATCGGAACCTCCTCAGCGCTTTTGAAATCATATCAGATAAGGCGCCAGATCTCTACCACCTGGAAACCAACCGGCAACCCTTACAGCCTTGCCATGGCAGTCTCGCACAACTTTGGAGGAAGGCACAATGCACACAACACTGTCAACGCCCGAATAAACGCGGCGCAACGTCCCGACTACGGAGCTGCCTTGTCCTACCCAAAATCCTATCTGGGCAGAAATTTGGAATCTACCTATCGAATCGATCATGCGGAGGTGCCTCCAGTTTGATACTCGTCAATACCCTCACCTCAACCAGCCTGACTTAATTATGTGTCATTCGGATTACGCATCACAGTCGAGGTTCCAACAGGGTCCTCAACATACCACGAGGCCCCAAGCATTGGAAAGCTGTAAAACACTATTTCACGGATTTTTTCACGTGTGACTTGGTCAAGTTCTGGACAGTTCATCTGTACCATCATTGCCCGAGTTCTAAAGTAAGGAATGAGGAGGGGGAACATGCGCGCAGCCCGAACCTACCACATGAATGCCCGAAGCAAAACGTATGGCATCCGAGATAATATGGAGACCATGAGTCACCGGAGATGCCCTGGAATCTGTTGGACCGCTGTAAATGCCCGGACTGGTCGGGACGTGCGGCAGGTGAACTTGATTCAGGGGGGACCAAATATCCGAAAACTTTCGGCTACAAGATGTTTCGAGCGCGGATGGAGCCTCGGTCCATCTTGAACAAGATATTCTGGTTTCCCATGAGGTAATATATACCAAGTTTGTTTGTTTGCCGTCTGGCGTCTTTAGTATAGCAAATCGCGACTCTTCGCGCGAAGGACGAAGATGTGATAATACGGCATGTCTGCGTCTCAAATTACAGAAAGGCTGGAATTCCATGTATGAAGAATGCCGGGATGGTACTTAGAGTGAGCGTCTCTCAGTTGATCCGAGCTGACCGTTGAGTTTATAGTCAACCAAGGTTCGCTGCTGATGGTAAAAGGGGCTCCATCCTCCTATGACTATAGCAAACTCTATTGATCACAACGTTCCGTTTTAGTTTTGGGACTCGCAAATGCCCGAGCTGTGGAAAGAAAAATATCTCTGGGGCAATTATTTATATCTGGGCTTGCCCACCCCCGACTTTTTCCCCGACTTGATCCATCTCACCCACTTAGGTTCACCGATCCCTGATCGGGGACGACAGAGATCGAGCACTGATCGGATATCACTGTCTAGAGTCAGGTATTGTATCAGATTCTCGTCGAACTCTTGTATATGAGCAATGGCTAATGATTCCCAGCTTCGAACTGAACACCCTTCAATCCTGCCATCGCATTATTCAACAGTCCCTGGTGAAGCTGGCATTTCCAAATTCGACTACGCCACTGACTATTCAGTCTGGATAAACCGCAAATCAAACGGTTTATTCCGCGTCACACTTGCAGGCTGAAAGCTGAGTGAGCGAGCTCGGTCAGCAGCTGCACCTACTCGCGAACATGGCCTCCCGCTATCGTGACGGGAGCCCAGAGTCCCAGTACGGTCGAGGCCGGAAAGAGTATCCAAAGGGGCACGAGCCAGGGATCAGCTGGAAGGATGAGAACTACGATGAGGATAATCCGCCTTTCGGCTCGAGAGAACGTGTGCTTTCGAGTGGACCCGTGGCGGGTGTTGACTACTTCAAAACACTAGAGGACCTCATAGCGGAAACAGACAATTATTCCATCGCTTTCGCACGAGGGGACGATAAGTATCTCGAGGCCGCCTTCCGCCGGGTGGACCTCAAGATGGATCAGGTCTTCCGGGGCCCGGAGACAGCGAAGAAGCCCGATGTGTTGCGGTCCAATGCGGGCGGGCGACCCATCTCTCCGGCCGAAGCCCTCGAATATATGCACTATTTCACCTTCCGCGCCCAACTGGAATGGACACAGGCCAACCCTCCCAAGGCGGAGTTCCAACTGCCAGGGGTCGACCGCTGGAAGCTGGAGTTTTATACCAAACAGGCGCGGCAAGTGTTCGAACAGTGCGCTGAGTACGACCTGTTTTCGAAAGAACAGGGCTGGCGCTACGATACGTCGTATGACGAGCTCTGGGGGGAGAGTGGCGGAACACGAAGAATGCCAGATCTAACTGGCTTGATACGATAATAAACCCCCAGAAAATGGATCTCAAGCCGCCCTCCCCGATGGCATCATCATCCGCGCCACCGACTCTAATGGGAAGTGATTCGACGCAACACGCTACTCCAGGGACTCCGATCGTAGCAACTAGTCCGGCGATCCCAGCAGCAGCTACTCCAGTGGGATCATCGGTGGTTCCAACGGCTGGTATCCCATCGACCCCATCAGCGGCTACCACTGTGGATTCGCCCGAGGCTCCTAAGAAAAGGAAGCCGCTTCCATTTTCTCGGGATCAGCAGCCCGACCAAAAGCGTAGTAGACCGTCATCGCCATCTCCATCGCCATCTCCATCGCCATCTCCATCGCCATCTCCATCTCCATCGCCATCGCTATCACCCAAGACTCAGCCAAGCAGACTGCCACCTACAGGGACATTTCGCCGGCTGTGTCTGACAGGCAGCAACGGCGAATCCTCAGGAACGAGCCAGCCAGCGGCAGGAGGAGACGTCGCCGTCGCCAGCGCCAGCAGCTCCACCACCACCAGCAAGCAGTCGAAAGGCAAGGCGAACGGCTCGGACCTTAAACCCAAGACGATCAATGAGCAAGCCAAGGCGGACCGACTGCTCGACGATCGCGAGGGACAGGATGCCACGTCGCCCTGCAAGGCCTGCCAGAAGGTGGCGGGAAGGAGATGCCTGGTCGCTAGAGATCCCGTTGCGTACAAGAGCCTGAAATGCGAACATTGCATCAGGAACAAATTGGGCGGCTGTTTTTGTGCTGACAATCCCGGGTTCCCGTACGACCAGGATGTCATTGACGCAATGAGGAAAACTGAGCAGTCCAGGAAAAAATCTTAAGCGCAGAGGGCCGTGGCGTAAGGGTAACGGAAGGCGTCCGGAACGCGCAGGATTAGCAAGCAAACGGATGGATGTGATTGCGTTGGTGCTTTTTATTTTGGCTTTTGTTTTTTACTTTTTGCTCTTGTCGGGTAGCATTAGTTATTTTCCTTCTACAGATCAATTCATCTATCACTACTACAGATATTACCATTTTCATCGTGGAGAGCATATGACGTCGTTGTTCGTGTTGTTGCAGCCAGGTTTTGTGCATGGTGCAATGTCTCACAGCTGCATTGTCGGGCACCTATCGCTGGTGCTGAAGTTTGCGGGGTGCAGCAGCAATTGTCCCAACACCAACCAACCTACCTGCTTCATCTGATCTTCGACCAGTCGACGTATCACTTTTTCTTAGAAGCAAGCCTCTTTGGCCAGTTTGTTTCAGCATGGAAGAAAACGCATCGAGGCCTGTCACGCTGCCCCGCGACAATCCCACGCAGAGTTACTGGCAAGACCCCCCAGCCGACATTGCCGATCTCCGCACGACTGTGAGCCTGCCGGAATCCGCCGACCTGGTCATCATTGGCAGTGGCATTACCGGCGCCGCTATCGCCTGGAACTTGCTCCAAAATGCCGATCACGAGAAACCTCGCAGCATTGTCATGCTCGAGGCGCGACAGGCCTGTTCAGGAGCTACAGGTCGCAATGGTGAGCTAGCCACCTCCTCCCTGCGCCCAGGCCCAAGCTCCTCGCGTTTGATGCCCCTCAGACAACTGACAAAACCGTAGGCGGCCACACCAAGGCAGCCTCGTACCGTACGTTCTTGCACCACGCCAAAGAGCATGGCATCGACGAGGCCGTGAAGATCGCCAAGCTGGAGCTCGCCAACATCCGTGCCCTGCATGCCTTCGCCCGCGAGCACGCGATTGACTGCGACTCGCACCCGTGCGAGACGGTGGACATCGTCTACGACGCCACGCAGTGGGAGGAGGACCAGCGCGCCGTGCAGGCGATGCGCGACGCCATGCCGGAGCACGCGGCGTCCGAGTACGTCCTCCACACCGCCGACCAGGTGCGCGACCAGTTCTACTGCAGCAAGGGTGGGGATGAGGACATCGCGGGCGGGGTCGCCTACGAGGCGGGAAGCATGAGCTCCTACCGGCTTGTCATCGGGATCCTGAAGCTGTGTCTGGAGCGGGGGCTCAATCTCCAGACCAATACGCCGGTCCTCAACCTCGAGAAGATAGCGGATGGTGAAAACAACAATTGGAGGCTTGAGACGGAACGTGGCGCGATCACGGCACGGAAGCTTGTACTTGCTACGAACGGCTACACAGCACATCTACTGGACCAATTCCAGGGCGTCATCGTCCCGCTCCGCGGACATGTCACCGCCCAGCGGCCCGGGCAGAACATGCCGCCCAATGGTCTACCGGTCACTTACAGCTTCATACACGGCGACTCGTACGACTACATGATCCCGCGCCCACCCGGATCCCACTTCGAGGGCGACATCGTCATCGGCGGCGGTCTGCACAACCTTTCCGACGGCGGCGCGTCCGAGTACGGGACGACTGACGACACGGGCTTCAACGGGGTGATAGCGGAGAGCCTGCGCGAATGCCTTCCGGACTACTTTGGCGACAATTGGGGCAAGGATCATCCCGACGGGCGCATCCGTCGCGCGTGGACTGGGATCATGGGGTACAGCCCAGACGGCTGTCCGTTTGTTGGGGCCGTCCCCGGTGTCGAGAATTTGTGGATGGCGGCAAGCTTCCAGGGTCATGGCATGGTTCTATGTTGGATGTGTGCCAAGGCAGTGACAGCGATGATTGAGGGCAGGGACGATGAGGAGTTGAAGCAGTGGTTTCCCGAGGCATTTCGGGTAAAGGAGAACAGACTCAAGCAGGCATTTCGGGGAGCACTGCACATGCGGTTGGAGGAGTCTTGAGTACCTACTTGGCTCTAGAACCCACATAACCAAGACTGCCTCCCATGATCAGATAGAGTGGATCATTGATCCGAGATGAGATAAAGAGAGAGCCCTTGTGCATGCAGGCCTCTGTGGGCTACTGGATCGCGGGTCTTCCGAAGAATCTGGGGTACCCCACGTCGGGGACGACCTGAACTCGGTTCGTTTGAGACCGGGACAAGTGGGGGGGGGGAGGAGGAGGGGCAACAAGGAGGTAGATTGCTACTGTGCTCGGTTGACTCCGGCTACCACGATGGAGTGAAATTCCAACGATACTTGAATTTTCAACAGGGAATTGTACAAGATACGTGAAATGTAATTGTAATTGATCTAAGAACCATTCCAGGACAAAAAGACAACATGGGCAGCGTCACTGAAGAGTTCAGAATCATCATAGCGGGTGGAGGCATTGCCGGTCTTGCAACGGTTAGCTCCCCTGTCTCCCACGCACTTGTGCTGTACCTGATGGACCCCACTAACAAGCACCACCCTGTAGGCAATTGCTCTCAGAGCGCCGAACCGCAAAATCACCGTCCTCGAGCGCTCGCGCATGCTGGGCGAAGTCGGCGCCCTCATCTCGCTCCAGCCCAATGCCACGAAAATTGTCTCGAAATGGGGCATCGACCAATTCATCGAGCAGGCCGAACCGATGCCCGACCGCGCGTTCCGCATCTTCAACCTCGAGGGCAAGATGGTGCGCGAGATGCGGCTGGAGACGGAAATGTTCGGCGCCGACCGCATGCTGTACCACCGACAGGACCTGCACAAGGGCCTGCTCGACGCAGCTACGAGCCCCGACTTGCCAGGAAAACCCGCGATGATCAGGACTGCGAGCGCCGTGGCCGGCTGCGACCCCGATGCTGGGACGGTGACGCTGCAGAGCGGTGAGACGCTCGAGGCGGATCTGATCATAGGGGCCGACGGCATCCACTCCGCGATCCGAACCGCGGTTCTGGGCGAGGAGCGAAGCGCGATACCCACGGGCATCTCCGCCTACCGACTGCTGATCCCGATTGAGAACCTCAAGAACCTAGACCTACCCGACAACCTGATCGACACTAGCGGCGCCTCCGCCGAGGGCTCGACCACCATGATCATGGGCCACGACAAGCGCGTCATCATGGGCCCCGGCCGCGGCGGGAAAGTCTTCGGCGTGGTGGCGCTGGTGCCCGACGAGAAGATGCACGAGGCATCGTCGACGGCGTCGTGGGTCGAGGCCGGCTCGCAGCAGAAGCTGATGGAGAGCTACGCCGATTTTCCCGGCTGGCTGCGCGCCATCTTCGCGCAGGCGCCCGATATCGCGCTCTGGCAGCTGCGCGACATCGACCCGCTGCCCACCTGGACCAGGGGGCGCGCCCTCCTGGTGGGCGACGCGGCGCACGCCATGCTGCCGACGCAGGGGCAGGGGGCGTCGCAGAGTGTGGAGGACGCCGAGGCGCTGCAGGCGTTTCTGCGGGACGTCGGTGGCCGTGGTAGACCGAGCACTGGAGAGGTGGGGGCGGCGCTGCAGAGGGTGCTGGCGGCGCGGTACGACCGGGCGAGCCTGATTCAGCTGTACTCCCGTCAGCAGGCCAGGCCGGCCACCGACAGCAAGTTGTCGAACAAGGTGACACTCGACCCCGCTCAGTTTATGAGGTACAACTGCGACTACCATGGTGCAGAGGACTGGGTGGCAAGGCAACAACAGGCGGCGACACAGTCAGATTGATCATCCAGGTCGGAGACATGCATAAATTTAATGTCGGATCAGGTTGTGGGAGGTCGGACTTTGCGGAAGCTTTCTGTAGGCAGAATACTTCGAGGGGGACATGTAGCACCACAACACGGGGCAAACTGCTGGTAAACATACGTCGTGAATTTGATTCGCTTGTGTTCGAGGGAACATCTAGGACTTCATGTGGTGTGCACTACTCGTGCTACTAGCCATGACGGGCTGAGCCAAGCAAGCATACATGTTACCGTTGATCTTTTGACGAAAATTCCATTTCCACCTCCGCATGTTTGGCTATGTATCACCTCTGGCCGCATGTTTGCGCCCTTCAAAGAGTATCACACGTGTTACTCCATTCTGAAACAGCTGATCTGGACAATATGCACCCAGCCAAGCCGCCAGGGAGGTTGGGAGTCAGCAAGGTGTGTATCACGCAGTCCGTAGCAACTGGTTTGCATATCAGCTCTCCTCCCTGCCCGTCCCGGAGAAGCGAGAAGCAAGCAAGACAAACAGCCTGACCGAAATAGATTGCCTCCCTTCGGACGCCTTGAGCAAACTCCATAAAATTACAGCCTCTGCCTCTCCTTGGTACAGCCAAAAGCCAATCGTACTTAAGCCCCCGTCTCACCCAGGTGAGGTTTCCATCCTCAAGCACACGTGCAAGAAAAACTTCCTTTACTCGAAACCTACCAAACACACTACGATCCCCTCAGTCGTCCAACCTTGTCCGCAATAGTTTCCAGCATTCTTAAGAACTTGAAACCAGAAGAACCTTGCCTCCAAAGAAGAACCCAAGGGAAACCCAAACCCAAAGATGGTCGCCCTACCCACCACCATCGCCACCACCATCACCCTGTCCCTCGCCTTGGCGTCGGCCATGGGTAGCACCCTCGTTGCTGCCGATGGCAGTGGCACGACCACCACCACCGCTACCACCAGCACCACCAGCACCAACACCGTCGCCACTACCCCCACCACTGGCACCGGTACCACCACGTCGACGGAGACGAAGACGCAGGCGACCTCGACGTCCGCTTCGAAGGGCGCGGCTGCGACGATGGGCGTCATGGGGATGGATGGGCTGGGCGGCGCGGCGGGGCTCGTGGGGCTTGGGGTCGTGGCCTTGGAAATCTTGGTTTAATAGGGGAGGGTGGACTGCATGCCACTACATTGGAAGGAGGATGTTGAAGTTGAATGCTGGCGGGAAGAACACGATTTGCTACAAGTGATTGATGTCTTGTATTTGTTAGTTGCAATGGACTGGCGTGTGCTGTGCGATACAACTGGTCAGGTGAAGATTTGGTCTGCTCAGTTTAGATAATCAATACTCAACGCGGTAATGATCATTTTACGAGACATCAACTCTTTTCGCCATATCATTATGGCCTCCAAGGTGCCCTGATGTTGATTCCCTGCTCTATGCTAGTTACAGCCCTGTCAGTCATCCCGACTAATCGCTTGTGCACATGATTGCATGCGTGGCTTCGTATGTGTGTTGGCTTGCTTCCAAAGCCAATCTGAAATCAAACCCAAGCTCAAATGCCCTTTCCTCTGATTTAGCCCCATTGATCATGATATGCTCAAGCCTCTTCTTCTTGGCCGTCCTTCGGGTGTTGCGAGCTGTTCAGGCTCATGGGACCGACTATTCGATCCGTGTACCAGCCATGGTGAAAATTCTCGATAGTACTTTCATCCAATCTGTCAAAGTCTCCTCTTAGATAGGTCTTGCCGATAAAGAAATCCGATATATTAAGGGCTGTTTGGATCCGGTAATAGGTTTTCACTCCTGCGAACTCCGTTTCGTCGAAGAACGTTTCCGTTGGACCTTGTTCATACGGAAAGGGACCCTGACACTCGATTACATTGGTGATGTTCTTTATATCATTGCTCGTTAGGCTGTTCGATGCGAATCTGTTGCTGATCCAATTAGCCGGACAGTCGCAGAAGATGCGATAACCAAATCCTAGCAGAAAGATGTCATGTTCCCAGCTGATGCGAATGTTGCCAACTGCCTGGGATCTGGACCGAAAATCGTCGTTGGTCAAGGCCATGGAGCGTTTGAAGATGGTGAGAGGGGTAGAGTAGACCATCATGGCAATGACCCGGCTTTCCTTGCTGGCGCTGAATACCGGGGACGGTGCCAGTAGACGAGACTTGGTCGGAATCACGCGGTGGGTATCCTCGTGGAGGCATAGCATCC
The DNA here is from genome assembly GCA_006503535.1 of Arthrinium phaeospermum. NCBI lineage: Eukaryota > Fungi > Ascomycota > Sordariomycetes > Amphisphaeriales > Apiosporaceae > Arthrinium > Arthrinium phaeospermum. The sequence continues at coordinate 1,415,146 of QYRS01000001.1, read as the reverse complement.
GGCCCTTGTTCTCCTCGACTACCGCAATCTTCCACTACAGAAAGAAGTTTTGGTTAGTGAATGCCGCTCTTGGCTAGCCTTCGAATCATCTGCGAATTACTCAAAATCATGTGCTGGATCTCCTTTGGGAGACGCAGGAATAGGGGAAAGTCATCCGAGGCCATGATGGCAAGGCGTTTGCATGTGTCTTTCGTGTGGCGGTGGTAGGCTTGCTGTTTGGGTGGAGGTTTTGGTCAAGATGAAATGTGCCAGCTTGCGTGATGTGTATATTGGTGGATCTGTTGTGCCATCGGTAAATTTCAAGGAAAGAGGGGAATCGGTTTCAAACACGTAGAGAAAAACAAGTTAGGGAAGTAGCCATTGCTGGCTCTAAAGCACCTTCCCAAACTGCATCACGACAAAATCACAATTCTGTCAGGCCAGCTTGACAATCAATCATTACCTACGAATGAAAATTTAAACCTCGACAATTTATCCCATTGCCTGCTATTCTGCAGCAGCTATTGCGCCTCATCATTCCAACTAAACAGACATAAGCTTTTGGTCGACTAAATCAGTACTCATGACGGTGCAATCTGGAGCTGAGCCAGATGACCCAGAGCAGCAAGTATTCGTGGGCCAGCTGCCAGGTGATTCAGGGTTGTAGTCATCAAATTGGTCGCTTTTCTAAGAGACCGAGCTACCTTGCATATATCGTGGAATAATATCGAACATCAGAATTGACAAGGGATTTGAGCACTGGTGCAGTTTCCTTGGGAGACTGGGGTTGAAATGCGGACACGGCGTTAATATCAAACACCTTCATAATACTTGCATGGTATGACAGAAAACCTAGCTATGCACACGGACACTGCTCTGGTTTCCCAACTATTAGCAGGCATCGTGCGAATTCGCTTCCCCTGCAGCTCCTGCGGACGACTGCCGCCCTCGCCAAGACGTAAGCAGTTTCCGAAACCACCGGAGATCCCGCTGCACAGTCATGTTTACTGTTACAACACAATAAACAATGAAGAACGGCGCAAGCAGCAGCACGAAAACTTGGAACCAGGAAAGATCCCTCCAACCCTCAAAATCACGGTATATCTCGTAGTAACAGTCTGCCATACTGTACATATTAATTGGTAGGAGGTGATCCGTGAAAATGCTGAGCTTTCCCTTCCGGTCGTCGAGCTGGGCGGCGGACGGTGGCGGTTCCGGGGTTTGTCCTGTCCGCCGCAAAACACCCATGGTTAGTCGATGCTGACATGACATGCACACGGGGGGCTGGCTGATGGGGCGTTTGGGACAGGGCATACCATTTGGGCCATCATGGCTCGTCGAAGCTTCCTTCTCCTTGGTTGAGAAACATGCTGTGTTTTTCGAGTTGGGGTTCATTGCTGTGCCGCTGACTTGGCGATTCGATTGGAAACGTCAAATACTATGGTTAAAATATGTTGACAGTTGAGTAATTCGCCGGAATATTGCAGATAGGATAAACTTGATGTAGAGGAAATGGTGAAGGAAATTAGCATCCCGAAAACGTAAGGGTTTTTAAGGGACAGGAAAGTGCAGTTGGTTCGGAGGATATGCCTGGGGCCATGCGTGCAATGCAAGCATGGATTGAGATCCTCCGGTCAAACAAACTGGCAAGCTGAGCCTCAGGCCCCCAAAAGAGCTTGGAATTTACACTACGATGTACGGTTATGTAAATTGTATTAAAGGCTGGACTTCATCCAAACCTCGAAGGATAGAAGGTGATCAAATCATTACGACCAGCCTCTAGCTGATAACCCTGACGACGCTATATCGGGTATCAATCATCGCCAAATCAAGGACTGCCGAGCTCATAGTTGTTGGTACGGTCTTCTTGATGGTTCTCAACGGTGATTCTTCGAGGGTAATTAGTCGTTTCCGCCACATCTTGATATCCTCCTTGACTAGCAAATACGACTTGAGCAAGGACGATTATGGTTGCGGGAGGCCCCCAGATGAGACAGATCATGTCTAGAACTTCTAGGTCTGTCCCCGTCCTCTCGCAGCAGTAGATAAGGCTTCTATCCCAAAAGCACTATGGTAGGATGAACGACACGGAAAGATTGTACACGAAAAGGTGTTTCCATCCCAACAGGGGGACTCTGTCAAAGGTCAATTGCGCTTGTATCTCGAATCAGGTGATTGATTGAGGTACCGGCATCCAACAGGCTTATCCGGATACGAGAAGGCTTACTGCGCCTGTACTTGTATCTGGCGAGCAGAGTGGCCCAGTCCAATCAAATCACAGGCACGCGCTTACGTTGCCACACTTCTTATCCATGGCACCAATGTGGCCCAACCTTGCAGTGGGTCTCTGCAGGGAGAACTTCATCCCCTACGGGTGGGTGTTTGCTCATCGGGCATCCCTCACCCTTGCGAGACGAACGGTTTCGAGGTTTGATGGAGCAGGAAAAGAGAAATGGGGCCTGGATCTCACGAATCACTTCACAACAATCGCCTGCCTCTTCCACCTCGTCGCCCGGAGGCACCTACTTTACCCAGCATTGGGCAAACAGCGTGTCGTCCGCCGTCCCCGGTGACTCCCAAGGTCACCATGAGGAGAGGAACGGCCCCGCCCGGTACGTAGACTTCCCAGATGGGCGTTCGCCCCATGGGATGGGCCTTATGCGACGGGCGCCACCCGCTGTGGCGGCGGTTCCTGCATTCTCTGCAACAGCCCCAGGATCTTCAACGCGGTCCGAGGCCACAGAGCCCTAGAGTCCCAGATAACAGGCAGCCCCAATGCAACCTTTCTCTGATTGCATGGGTTCCTGAACTGCAGTGGCTACTTATCTACCGGTTTTACAACAAGCTAAGGACTCATTCACCCCTCTTCCCAAGACGACGGAATCTACCGTGTTGGACAACCGAAGGGATAGGACAGACTAGTACAATTAGCAACGTGGTGACAGCTGTCGTATTGGCCCCTTGCGATGACCTCGGAGGGGGGCGTCGACCCCGCGCAAAATAGGCTTCATTGTGGATTTCTGAGTAAGACCGATCGATTGCGATGGCCAATTAGACCCCCCTGTGGCCGTGAGTTGTCGCACACGCCAAGTCTGGATGAAATCCAGTTTAACCAGGTGCTCCGTGTCAATTGTTCCGGCCTCCGTGTGCTGCGCCGCATCCCTTGCCTGCAGGTATCCGAACATATATCTGCTGATTCCAATCTTGTTGTGTTTTCGCGTCTTCTCTGGTATTCAATCATACAGTAATCAGTTTCCCATTTGATTGAAGACCCCTGCTCCGCTGTACAAGATGGCCGCAACTTCGAACTTGGTGCTCGACGACTACGAGGTAGATTATGTCCCGTACCGCGAACCCTTTTGGTGAAACGTTCCTCAGACTAACCCATTCCCCGCCGCCAGAATACCTTCCGCAATGTGATCGACAACGAGCTCACCAGCACGGCGGAGACCCGCCGGGCCGTGGACCCCAGCACGGGCCAGCCCCTGGCCGAGGTGCCCGTCTCGACGCAGGCCGACGTCGACCGCGCCGTGGCGGCGGCCCAAGCTGCGTTCGTGGGGTGGCGCGAGCGGTCGACGGACGACCGCGCGGGGTACCTGCTCCAGTTCGCCGACGCCATCGAGGCCAACCAGGCGGGGCTCGGCCCGCTGCTGGGCAAGGAGACCGGCAAGCCCCCGCAGGGCCAGGCGATCGAGCTATTTCACCTCGGCAGCTTGATCCGGCAGATGGTGCCGTTGCGGCTCGAGGAGGAGTTGGTGGAGGAGACTGAAGAGGTAATTATTTCTCTATTGGCTCTGGCTGTTCACATGGCTAATCCAATGAAAACCACTGCAGAGAAAGGTCGTGCGACGTTACCTACCCCTCGGTGTCGGCGTCGGCATCGTGGCCTGGAACTTCCCCATGGGCCTGGCCGTCGTCAAGCTCGCGGCTGCCCTCCTGGTCGGCAACACCTTCATCCTGAAGCCTTCGCCGTACAGTCCCTACACAGCCCTAAAGTTGGGCGAGATCGGCGCCCGCATCTTCCCCCCGGGTGTCTTCCAGGTGCTCAGTGGCGGCGAGGACCTGGGTCCCATGTTCACTTCGCACCCGGGCGTTGCCAAGATAAGCTTCACGGGCTCCGTCGCCACGGGCAAGAAGGTTATGGCTGCGTGTGGCGCTCAGCTCAAACGCGTTACCCTTGAGCTCGGCGGTAACGATGCGGCTATTATCTGCCCGGATGTTGACCTGGCGACGACGGTTCCCAAGGTGAGTTACTTGCACATTTGAATACAAGATATCTGCCAGCACACCCAATCACGAAAAAGACGTGATCAACCAAGTGGAACTACTGGCTAACGGCTTTGTAATACAGATCGCTTTCCTCTCTTACGTGAACAGCGGTCAAATCTGCCTCGCCGTCAAACGCGTATACGTCCACGAAAGCATCTACGACGCCTTCCTCGCCGCCTTCGTCGAAGCCGTCAAGACCTTCAAAGTCGGCCCCGCCACCGACGCCGAGGCGGCCCTGGGCCCGGTGCAGAACAGCATGCAGTACGGCAAGCTGCAGGCGCTGTACAAGGAGGTCGCCCAGCAAGGGTTGAAGGTCGCGTACAAGGCCGACCTCCCGCCCTCCCTGGACGGCAAGGGAGGCTTCTTCCTCCCGCCCACCGTCGTCGACAACCCGCCCGAGGACTCGCGCCTCGTGGCGGAGGAGCAGTTCGGGCCCATCGTGCCGCTGCTGAGGTGGTCCGACGAGGAGGACGTGATTCGGCGCGCCAATGCGACGCTGATGGGCCTAGGCGGCTCGGTCTGGAGCGCGGATACGGCGCGGGCGGAGCGCATGACGCGGCAGCTGGAGGCGGGCACGGTCTGGGTTAACTCGCACTTCGAGATCACGCCCAATGTGGCGTTTGGCGGATTCAAGGAGAGCGGGGTCGGCGTCGAGCAGGGGCTGGATGGGCTCAAAGGGTGGTGCAATCACCAGTCGGTCTGGGTCCGGAAGGGGTCGGAGAGTGCAAAGGCTTTCACGTAGCTAGTCTAACGTAGCGATTACTCCAATTATACCATGAAGCCCTTCAGACCAAGATTCCCCCAAGTCCCAAATCTGTAGACCAATAGATTGAGAAGGACAGCAAAAAGTACGACGACTAGACTTTGTGAGATTTCAACTGAGACACTTCTCTGGGTGCTCTGTTTCAGAGACCTCTTTTCCATTATGCTTCGATCAATTAGTTCAAGGAGAAGCTCACTGTTTCGAACGTCATGATGTCTCGCCTGGTAGGCCACAAAATCGCGCAATGAGATCGGCGATCTCGGGAGCCTGACAAGTCGAGGCTTGCTATAAATGAAGTCGTGACTCTTGTAGTAGTCTTCACTAACAGTGAAGAGGATGTTACCTTGCGGTCCAACAATGCCCCCGGCATTATACGTCTGGACCAGGAGGATATCAGCGTCTGCTCCGAGTCTGAGAAAAGCCTCGATGCCACGCCAGTTAATTCCAGACGGTGACTTGATCAGAAACCTGCTTTCGGGTTCGAGCTCTAGCTCACTGTGTCCAGTTGCCCAGAAGTGAAGCTCTCTCCCTATGAACTCGTACCAAAGAGCACCCGCCTCTGTCTTGCCATTTTCATTGTTTTCTTCGCCCTTCAAGGTTTCAAGGTTGAAACCAGTGAGGACCATAGCATCAATGATCTTCTGATGGGTCAGAGATAGAAGACTATCACGAGAGGCCAAGTTGAGGACACTATCTGTGAGTAGCCTCAAAGTCCTATCCCTATTTTCGGGTTTTTGCAGGAATTCATCAAGTCCCCAACACACATATTCGTACAATCCACATTGCTGACAAAGCGAGATAACATCGGGAAATGATGATCGGAACCAATATTCTTTCGTGTTGCCTTCATAAATGTCGAGTTTGAAAAGTAACCGATTTTCTGCGTGTAGTCGTTTCCAGGGATGCTCTTTCGGGCCGCGATGTTCCTTGGTGGGGATAAGCACTTTATCAATGTGCTGTAGTATGCGGAATAGCGACTCGCAGCCGTCCAGATCACGTAGTCTGAGATGGGTCAATATCCCTATGATAGAGTGCCGCTGTGGAGATGGACTGGTCGGGGGTCTTTGGTGACTCGTGCCAACGCGATCCATGCAAGCATCTCAGAAACCTTTTGATCCTCGACCTCGGTCTGTCGCTCCTGTCGGAAATACTCCTGCAGTACCTCTGGGATCGCTCTGTGTATGAAAACGAGCTTCCCGTTTTGAAACTCCAAAAGCCCCCGGCAGCGGGATGCCAACCGTTTCTGTTCGATTTCGTCTCGTGCGTCGCCATCAACCATTTCGACCACAGGTATTTCTGTGTGCCGGTCAAAGTCAAGAAAGTCTTGGGGATGCTTGTCTCCGAGTTCAAAAATTGTAGCAGAGTCCCACAAATCCAATTTGGTCCAAATTAGTTGAGGTCTCTTTTCTTGGAAGCTTTCGAACAGACGGAAGTTTCTTTCTGGGGTGATAAAGTAGCCAGAAAGGTGCATGGATGCGGCTAGAAGATAGAACGACGCAAGTCTGTGGCGATGGGGGATCGAATGGATGATTTGCTCGAAGAACAGATTCAAAGCTGGGTTAGAGGAGGCCACAATATTTAGAAGAGACTGCGCGCTAGCCCCGGTTGACAACTCCTGTTTCAGTAGTTGTATAACAAGCACAACCCAGAGGAATACGCCGTCAGCTCTGTAGATGACCTCAAGAGGAATGAAGTCGCAGTTCAAAGCATTGCCGCGGGAAGATCGCCCAAGCTCCTGGAATAGCTCGTTGAGCTCAAGTTCATCGTGCACATATTTTTCGATATCTGCTTTTGTGTGCTTTTCCAATGTGATCCTCTGAGAAGCCTCAAATACAGAAGTAAACTCTGCCAACGGCCGGCTTGTGACGCACATCTTCATGTGACGGTGAAAGGGGTTATACGCCCACTTTCGCAGTTTTATCGCCAGATCTCGGTACGTTTCACGTTGCAGAGCGACGTCTTCTTCAAATTCATCGAGACCGTCAATCAAGAAACAGAGACGAATCTGAAGCTTGTCGTAGATTGTGTCGCTTTCCATCAAAGTCTCGAAAGCAGTGGCCACCTCGCGGTCTGTGATCCGGAACGAAATATTGCCACCTGAAGCACTCAACCTCTGTTGCCATAGGTTCGGGAACAGTATCGGCGATAATTCCGGGACTTGGCTCAAAATGTTATGTAATAAGCCTCGGATCAGTCCCTTGAGCGTCTTTTTCTCCCTGATCATGGTTACTCTCCAGAAGAAAAACTGGCACAATACCAGCTGCTTGTTGTCTGACTGAGCCCAAGTCTGTAACAGCTTTGCGGTCCGCGGCATTTCGTAAACAAACTTCAACAGCGTCGATTTTCCTGACCCGGCTTTACCGACAATGTGAAAGATTCCGGAGCCATGATGAAGCCAATCGGTAAGGGTGATACCGAGAGTCCTTTCCTCCCTGATAAGTCGCTCATGGTCGTCGTAAATCCAGTTCAACGTACCCGAGCCAGGTTCATGTACTTCGTTAAACCTTGCATCCATCGATGCAAAATCGAGACTGGTCATGATGGAGTGGTGCTTGATTTTCTCATCAGACGTCTTCATCTGTGATAAGACCTCGTCGAGCTTTTCTCGCAAAGGTCCAATGCCGTCTTCTACTTTCTCATGAATGCCCTCTAGTTGGGTAGAGATCCGATTCTCTTTCAGGTTCACGTGGTCAAGTAGCTGATTGGTTTTCTCTATGCCGTCGCTGCATAATACAGTCAGCCACTGAGGACATCAAGACATAAGCTTGCCAAAGGGCATAGGGTAGACGTACCGAATGATGGCAATCTCCAGCATTCCCAGCGCTGTGCGCTGCTCCTTCAACTTTCTCTCCAAACTCTCAATGTCGGATTTACTCATCACAATTCGGATTGCAGCGGCACCCGCAGAGCGCCAAGAAGACTTTTTAGCTGGCTTGCATTTGCAGAGGACCTTTTCCAATGCACGACAGAGTTCCTCACATTGGGCAAGAATGTTGTCCATGGAAGTCTGTAGCTTAGGCTTTAACAGCGGCCGGCCGCTTTTATCGCCTAAGGCAGTAATAACTCCCTGCATGGTATCGTAGACAGTCTCTGCGTCTTCGCCGACCTCCATTGAGGCGCCATCGTGTAGCTTTTTCACCAGCAGTGCGCATTTGACAGCCCTCTCGATCAAATCAAGAATATTGCAGGAAAGGGATAGAGCAGTGAGAGGATCCATATTGAGAGATTAGGTTGGTTGTAGGCCATGTGACAGCCTCTCGTGTTGGTAGGTCAGAAGCCGGAGAACTGAGGAGTTGAACTGGGTCTTGATGCCGGCGCTTAGAGCAGCAGAATTTCGACCGTGTCTGTCACGTGATACCCACGTGACTGTTCAAGGTGTATTATTGGGCGTAGTATTCGCATCTCAAGTTTTGGGGGCCGAAATTATGGCATTGAAGAAGACTATCATTGTCGAACCACTCGTGTTTGCGAGGGGTGGTGGGCTGTCCTCTTAGGCAGCAACGCGCCAAGACAAACCAAGATGAGGTGCCAAGACTTCAGCCCCTAATTCTGCCCTCCGGTGCTGTTAGTGCTTACATCTCTGTATCGTCACGCCAAAAGGAGATTAGCGGCTACGGCACAGTCGCTGGCTAGCTACTTCTGATAAAGACCATCATTTCCGTGTTTGGTTTGCGGAATAGTTACTTCTCACTTCGTCTCTCTTTGCAGTCAACCAGTCACTCGCTGTCGTCGCTCGCTTTCCACCCTTACATTCGCTTACCCACACCCTTATCGGTCATCATGGTTCAATTAACTACATCTACGGTCCTTTTCACGACCGTGCTCGGCGCCGCCAGTCTCGTTGCGGCGCAGTCTACGTCGAAGCCCGCCTGGGAGGTGAACCTCGACAAGCAGAACAAGGACGCGAAATGCAACAACGGCTGCTTCTTCCCCGAGTTCACCAACAAGTGCAACTCGGACAACCCCGCCTGCACGTGCACGCTCAAGGCGGAGCGCGAGCGGTGGTACTGCTGCATGGCCAAGAACTGCGACGCCAATGTCTTGCCCGGTAAGTTCTTTGGCTCTGCCCCTTGGCCTCGGTCTGGTAGCCCGGTGTATCTGTTTGTGCGTGCTTTGGATCTAATACATGTCTGTAGATGCTATCGAGAGGGGTGTGCAGGGCTGCCTTGCCTGGAACAAGCCCATCCCCACCGAGTTTGATACCGAGGCTGTCTGCGGTATCAAGCTGGCTACCACCTCGTCTTCCAGTGCCGTGCCGGCGTCGACCGCTCCCGCCGCGTCATCTTCGACCAAGGCCACGGAATCCTCAGCCGCGGCTGCGGCCACTCCGTCGGGCTCAGCTACCAAGACGGGGTCAGAGACTCCGGCATCGACTTCTACGCCCCCTAACAGCGGTGCTTCACAGTCCAAGAGCATCTGGGGTGCTGGTGCCCTTATTCTGACTGCCGCCTCTTTCTTGATCTAATTATCCTGCAAAATCTAGGAGACAGGAGGTAAAGCGAGCATTCTAATACCTATAAGCAATAATGAAAATATTTTCAAGCCCCTCCAGACCTCAGATTTCATGCACAGAGGCCGCCATACGTTATGACTTGGGCAATGATGATACTCCAAAACGCGGCCGGGACTGAAGATGGTTTACCCTTGAGGCTTTCTGTCGATGGAAATCTTCGCTCAAAGATTCAGTGATGGCATGGGATCGTCACCATACTAAGTATGTGAAATGATTCCGCGAGTCTATGAAAGAGGGTCGTAACAGCTTCCTGGTACATGAACGACGCTCATGAAACTCAAGAAAACTCATATGCTGAAGTTGTGCGTGCGACCTCGGAATAGACAGGCCAGGATTCATACGGATCCAACACCTTATATCGTTGAATGTCAGATTTGATTGCTCTGAACGATGGAGATAGTTACATTTTCATGTAGCCTCTTATTTCTCGTGGGCCCACATACAGCATCTGAGTGGGCAAACTGACAGGAGCAACCAACACAATTTCAAACCTAAAAATGTATTTCCTTTTCTCTCCAGGTAAAAAATATCCAATGCGACTATCACTGCTTGAATTTCTCATCTCCATTACAGAGGAGCAGACGTCGCTAGTATGGCCACCGCTCCTACCGAGTTCTCGCTTTTCCCCAGTTTACCAGCCGAACTTCGGTTACAGATAGTAAGTCAAGACCCGCCCAACCTCAGACGAAGACGATAGCTCTCCAAGATGAGGAAATTGGATAGCCTGGTTTATTCCTTTCTTCTTTTTGGTTTCTTGTTTTCGAGGTAAAAGACGAGCAGTAGCATAAGCCACATAAGAGAAGCAGCTGACGCGCGGGTCACGCAACAACAGTGGGAAGATGCCGTCCTTGAAGAGTACCGCGACCGCCTCCTCCTATTCGACGAGCCCACGAACCGCATCATCATCACCCGCGAGCTCCAGCAGCCCTTCCGCCCCGTCTTCCACGCCAACTTCGAGAGCCGCAGCGTGGCCAACGCCCTGTTCCCGCTCCGCCTCCCCGTCCACGCCATGACCGGCGTGGTGCGCATAGCCATGCGGTTACACCAGCTGGAGCTCGAGTACGACAGCACCACCCCGGCGCCGCCGCTGCCGGCCGGGCCGCTGGGCGAGATCCCCGTCAGCCTCGAGCGCGACCACTTCCTGCTCGGCCTGTCCTGGTTCCGCCTCCCCCCAAGGCCGAGGTACTTCAACGCCGCTGTCGTCGGCGCCTTTACGACGGGCTCGCTCGATCCAGGCATGCTCCGCGAGGTCAGGAACCTGGTCCACGTGGTCCAGGACGACCCCTCCGCGTCGGCGCGCCGCGACCCCGAGCGCTGCTTGCGGCTCCATGATCGGATGAAGGACGTCTTCGTCGGGGTCGAGGTGTTCCGGCGCGTCTACATGACGGGCAGTCACGGCATTCCCACCATGGCCGGCCTGATGTCATGTCAGTTCAACATGGATATGGAGGGACTCGGGTACCGCCAGACACGGAATGGGCGGAGTTACAATGGGCGGATGATCTTGAATAGGGAGGATCAGTGGAAGACGGTCCTTGCCTGCCACGATTGCCAGGCGAGGCTGTGACGGGGGAAGTCGCTTCGTCAAGGGTAACACGGTGAACACTGTCCTGTGCTGTCCTCGTCTGAATTGTGTATGGAAGCCTGGTGTGACGACAAGCAGATATGAGTGGAGTGGCCACATGCTGAGCAACCCTGTTCCAGCTTTAGGAAGCTAGAACGCACCCACCATAAGCCGATAATATAGCGTCGTACGTAGAGAACCAGAATATGGTTCATCTCAGTGAAACGAATTCAGCCCTGGCCCAGATCAAGCGGCAAGCTCTTCCAGTCGTCCCTCCAATCGTAACTCCCCTCCTTCGCCGGCCACAACCGCTGCAGCACCTCCTCCAAGCAATTTGTTGGCGGCGGCGGCGACGGTTGGTCGGGGTGCATCTCCGCGTACCGCCGAAGCCAGTCGCGCCGGCTCTCTCGCTGCTGCTCGTCCCACGTCTCCCGCGCCTCTCGATCGAGCTCCACCACCGTGGGCGCCGCCCCGCGGCCGTTTTCGGCGTCGTCGTCGCGCACGCTGCCCTCTAGCAGGTAGCCGCGCTGCAGGTGCTCTATCATGGTCTTGAAGCCGCCCGAGGTCCCGCGCTGGCCATAGGCCGTGCCGCCGCGTGGACCAAGGCGCAGCGAGCGCAGTGGTCGGCCCACCTTGCCGATAGCAATGACGTCCCAGATGGCGCGGGCGAGGTGCTCGTCCAGGGCGCAGTTTAGGAGTGCCTCCATGACGTCGCCGTTGCGCATGGGGTGTTGGCGGAACTGCTGGGCTTTTTCGAATAGCATATCTTTAAAGGGGTCGCCGAACGGCTCTCTGGGTTCTTCTCCTCCGCCACTGGAGCTGCTGAGCTCGAGCGTAATGTCGGTGAGGCTCGGATTCTCGGCGAGGGCGCGGTAGATTGTCACTTCTTCCCGCTCGCCTTTCTGTCGCCGGATGGGCAGGCCCAGCTTCTCGAGGTGCGGGCAGGCGTCGTGCAGCTGTAGGATGCGGTCGCGGCCATACGTTGACGGCTGGTGCCTGGGCCCAGTGCTGGGGCTCCGGCTGCTAATGGGGTCCAAGGTCAAGCTTTGGAGGGTGGGGCCGTGCCGCGAGAGGGTGCTTTCGATGGTTCCGTTGTCGATGTGGCCGGTGAGTCGCAGCGACTCGAGGGGATTGAGACTGGCTAAGAACGTCGCCGCGGATGAATCGGAATCAGGCGCGCCATCGTCTCCCTCGTCGAGCATGAATTTCATGCTCAGATGCGTCAGGTTTGGAAACGAGGCGTTCAGGGCGGCCCACTCAAGCGCTTCGCCACTGACTTGGGTGATGAAGGTGAGATCCTTCAACGTGTCGAAGGCAGTGTGTTTTTGCCACTCTAATAGATGGCTCGCCCGGATTGGATTGTAGTCAAATATTGTAAGAGATTGCAAGGAGGCCGGCCTCGCCGTGTCCGCGCTTTGGCTCCACGGTCCTGGGGTAAACCCTTTCCAGGGTGGATCGGGGCGGTACGGTCCATAGCGCTTTCCACCTGCCATGGGCGCCGAATGCGTCAAATTCACGCGCTTGAGATTCGGGGCCATGCCGCTTGCGATGAGGCTCATTACGGCCTGCCGGTTCCAATCGTCGTGTTTCTTGAAGTCAACATCGACCCATTTTACGCCAATGCTATGCAGCAGCGGCGAAGAGGCGATGGCCATCTCGTGCGGGTCTGTCGCCTCCTCGCGAAGACTGCGAAAGCGGAAGAAGGGGAGATGCAGTCGACACGCTGGGTGGTGCTTCTGTAGGGCCTGCAGCAAAGTGGGCGGGAATTGGTTTTCTTCGCTGGTGAAGACAAAGTCCTCGAGGTGCGAAAGCGTGTGCAGCAGGTCCACAACGGGCTGCCAAGCGCTGTCTTCCTCTGGCAGCACCTCAATAGGCCCGTCATAGTCGAAGTCGGCGTACACGGGCTCGCTGAAAACATCCCTAGTGGTGCCTTCGTAAATGTGATCTTGTAAGACGGGTTCTTTGGGGCGTTTCCGGATCTTCTCCTCTCCGGCTACTGTCGGTGCCAAAGAGCCTCGCACTTCGAGCCATCGCACGTGCTTCACCCCCTCTGTCGGGCTGACAACTCGGAGGAAGTTGACCACATCGCGACGCAGCTGTTCTCGCTTTTTTACCTCGAGGCGGATGCTTCTGAGTCGCCAGGCCATTGAGGCCGCGTAGCACATCTTATTGACTTGTGCGAGTGCTGAGAGGCTTGGCCGGTGCTCTTGGTAGATGATGTCGGCCACTTGGAGAAGGATCTCAAATGGGAGATCACCCGGAGGAGACGAAGTCGGGATGAGGGGATTGGATAAGAAGCGTTTATTATCACCCTCTTCTTGTGCGGCAAACCTGGGCCCGAGCAGCTTCCGAGGCCACCAAGGCCACGGAAAGCCTGACGAGGCAGGCATTGCAGCAAGAATTTGCTGCCCTTTGATTCAATTTTCCTCCAGATGACAAGAATTGAAACGGGCAATGAAGAGATCTGCGAAGATACTCGGGACTGGACGACTTGAAAGAAATAGATTCTGTATTGGAGTTGAACTGATATCTCGCCTTAGGCAACCGTTTAGTGTTTAGAAGAACTAGCATCACCTGAAGCGGAGCACGGGGAAAGGGGAGTGGTTCCCCACATGGCTTGGAATCAAAAGACGCTACTTGCTCTGCATCAACACCGAATGAAAGCAAAGGCAACGACAACACAACACACAACGATTTTATACACGCGGTCAATTTAATGGAGTAAGGTTGACCCGAGGTCCATGATGTCGAAAACACCAACGACGGTGCACCATTACTCAAGCGCCAACGATGCCTTCTTGCGCAAGCTCGCTCTCAATCTTAGCCCATAACCCCTTCTGTAGAGCACCGCCCAGCCAATACCTCCCCTCCGCGTCTTTCCCAATGATGCAGAAGTTGTCCCGCATCGGCCAGACCGTACTCACCACCCTGTAGTTGATGAAGCTGGGCAGGACGGGCTGCCCGCGGTCGGCCTTGTCCGCCGCCGCCGGCGCGAGGTCGAGCTGGAAGAACTGCGCCTGCGTCCAGTTGGAGAAGACGACCATGTGCATGCCCGGGTCGCCCAGCATGCGGAACGTGGAGGGGCGGGTCCAGTCGGGCATGACCTCGGCCACCAGCGCCTCGATCTGGGCCTTGGTCCCCATCTCGACGATGGCCTGCCGCATCTGGGCCGCCAGCCAGCCCAGCGGCCGGTCGAAGACGTCCCGCACCTTGGGCAGCATGAACAGGCCCAGCGCCGCGTTCGACAGGTAGAAGTGGCCCTCCGGCAGCATGTTGCCCGACAGCACGCGCCGGATGTTGTACGCGCAGCTCACGTTGACCGTCTTGTCGGGCTTGTCCCGGAGGTGTATCGTGGCGTAGCGCGTCCACCACGCCACCAGCACGTCGCCCTCGCTGACCCAGGGCTTCTTGGTGCCCCCTTCGCCATCCGCATTCCCATTGGCCATGTCCCTGGCCAGCTCGTCCATGGCCGTCTCCCGCAGCTGCTGCACAAACGGCCCCGGGACGCAGACGATGCGCGCCTCCTCCTTGTACCAGACCATCTGCAGCGCGCGCTTGACGACCCACCACAGCATGCCGAGCCCGCCCATGCGCAGGTGGTGGAACTTGTGCTTCTCGGTGGGCTGCTTGCCGAGCCCCTTGAGCAGGTCCTCGTCGAAGCCGCAGACGGGCGGGATCTCGGCCTGGCGGCCCTGCAGCACGAGCATCCAGCCGTGGAAGAGGCCCTGCCGCCCGAACCCCATGCCGTCCAGCACCGAGTGCAGGCAGCTGACGTTGACGACGGTGGCGTCGCGGAACGAGACGACGTGCAGCTCCAGCTGCGGCAGCCCGCGCTGGATGAAGTCCTCGAGGCCCTTGGGCGCGTCCGCCCGCCGCGTCAAAGGGTCGAACGTGGCCGGGTCCGCCATGATGCTCGGCTTGGCCGGGTCGTGCGTGGGGATCTTGCAGCCGAGGTGGTGCTCCTTCACGCCCATGTCGTACAGGGCGTGCGAAAACGTGATGGCCGGCGTCTTCTCGTCAAAGGCTGCCGGGACGTGGTACTCCAGCTTCCCGTTTTTCTGATGCGGCGGGTTAGTCGATTGATCCGTCAAGCAGTTACTACGAAGGGGGACGATACATTTCGCTTCAGTCTCGCGCCCAGCTTGCACCAGCCCTCGCGGCTCACCAGTTCAGTCAGACTGTCCCGCAGAACCAGCGGGTCGAGGACTTTGTCGTACTTCAGCGTGAGACTGAGCACCATGTTGGGGTACACCGGCATGGTGTCGAACTCATGGAGCGGGATGACCTTTTCGGACACCATTTTCGAGGTATGCCAAGAGAAGTCTGCTGGTTGAAGTTGGTGATGCTGCTCTTGAAACAGCTTGCAGGACGGGGCCCTGGTGTTTTGCTGCCAAGGACGGAAACTTCGTTGCTGATTGGTGTCGACAGCTGGATTCAATTCCATTGCATTCATTCGGTCTTTTACATGAGTTGAGTAAGTCATCAGACGCCCATTTTGCTTTCCGCTAGGACCCGGGACATGAGATCCCGTCAAAGCTTGGGCTCTTATTCATCCCAACTTTGGCATCATTGAACCTACTTACCTTTAGCGATGTAACCATTTCCAGCATCTTAATCGTAGCTACGAGGAAGAGCTCTAGATTGTTCGAATGAACTTGCTATTAATGCGTCTTCTCTGAATCGAAATTATCTGGCGAATACGATTGAATGGTGACAGAGGCTCGTATTCGAGCTCCCCCCACCGTTCAGTGAATACACCACATGAATGTCTCACAACAAAACCATTCAAGGGGGCGCTAGCGCCATGTTGTGTTGGTTAGATTTTTGATCAGTGTAACTCGGACGATGTTGACTCACATTCCAAAGGGAAGGCTTTAAATATGCCGACCACTCAACCACATATCACGAGCGGAGACAAGCCAGGGACATACATAGTTCCTACTTTGTACAATTGCTCAGGCTCACTGTCGACATGTATGTGACTGGAAGTAAAGAAACGGACAGCGATGGTGACGGTCTTGCTCGCATTTGTTCATATCTATCATGCCATGGCATCTCCAATGTCGTAGCAGACGGTTAAACAAGACTTTATTATCGAAGTCTACCAAAAAAAGCCTTTCCCCAATAAGAACAACTTTCGGCCCTGGGGAAAAGCAATTAGCACCTTGATGCGGGCACATATGCGGCAACTTACAGGCGGGCAGCAATTTACCTGAATTACATGGAGCTGCCCTGCCATTAGAACGTACGGAGTACACAGCCATGTGGCTTAAACTCTTTCTGGGGCACTTGAGTTCATTTCCAAGCTACAGCCCTAAACCTACTATCAACCATGCAGAATACCGCAAACATTCACAGATTGTGGCAATGATTGATACCCGGAATGGGGATCTGGAATATCTGGCCTCGCTTCTTCGAACAAGGACGTTTCCGCTGGTTCCTCGCGTGTGTGCCTCCTGAATGACCGACGCAGACATTTGCCGTAGCATATCGAGACGTGCAGGCCTGCCTAATGGACAGTTGATGAATTGCGCATCACGAAGCGATTGTTGGGGCTTTCAATACCTTTGGGTACGATCAATTGCAACAAAACATCTCGTGGGATGTACCAAAAGGCCAGGTGTGATGATTGACACCTCCGTTGACAACCCCTATCGAGCCCATATGAACGGTAGATTTAATATGCCAGTCTTTCGGATTGTAAAGGCGAATGCGATCCAATCCACAGGATCACCCCTAGGACTCTTCAATGGAAAAGGGCGCGTCGCGGTAGGGAAATCATGAAAATCGGTGCCTCGTCCGGGAGGTGACGTTGAATCTGCAGACTGCGCAGATTGATTTGATACTGAATGGCACACCACGTGAATAGATACGTAATGAGTAGGGAGGCGAGGTGTGCATCCGCGAATATCGAGCAAGTTATCTAAAAAGGGTTCGTGGCCTTGATGGCCAAAGGACTCGCATCTCCTGGTGCCTCCAGAACTCAAAAGACCGGCCCAGCATATCTGACCTCGTGTATTGAGCAAGCTCTGCAAATAGCAGCAACATTGGAGAAAGAAACGAGAATATAAGAGTCACTCGTCGATTCCTTCATCGGAGTTGATTTGCTGGTAAAACGTGGTCTACGTTCAAGTATTGCCATCTCTCCCCTGACCTGACACCAGTGGGCTTGATGACCACTTGCAACTTCTCCGAACCGACGACTTGCTCGCAGCTATAATACTTTGCCATAGTGCAACTTGGTATCCCCATATTCAAAAACTGATTGAGACGAGTTCGAAAAAGATGCATTTCCTCGGCATTCGCATCATCATCGCAGCCGCAGCTTTGCTGCTGTACCCAAGGTGAGTGAGATGCCCGTTCATGGGACACCGCCAGTGGCGCGTCACCCCCCCCCCCCCCCCCCCCCCCCCCTCCCCCTTGTGTGAACCCGCTCGTCCAACGGGACACCATCGCTAATTTCGACCTTGTCGTTGCTCTTCCCAGCATCGTCCCGGCTAAAATCCCGACGGCGATCACTGCAGACGTGCGCGCGCTGCCAGTTGAGCCTCCGTCGCCGACGTCTACCTGCGCATCCCTGGCCGCCGAAACGGTCACGACCTCGGCGCGCCCGTTTGGCCTCTGCCGCAAGATGCTGCGGCAGCGGCGGTACGTCTGTCCGCATCCCACCAGCACCTGCGGCCCGGGCGAGCCGACCCAGGGGCCCTATCCGTCGGAGACGGTGACGGCGGACTGCACGCCCACCGTCGTGGTGCACATGACGTGCGGGTGCCCCTCTTGCGCGGCGCCCGCTGCTACGGCGACGGCGACGGGGACTGTGCTGTCGCCATAGTCAGCCTATGTGGTTGGTGGCTTCTTGTGCTTCTTCCTAGTGCTGCAGCCGTGTAGGGGAGTGTGATCTCGTGGAGGTGGTTGCGGGCAGGGCTTTGCTGCATATGTTCAATACCTCACTTTTCTGCGAACCAATTGGTGTTGCTAATTGTTGTCATCTGGTCTTGACAGCGGCGCGTTTGGGGGCGTTTCCAGGTTATTTTTGAAAATATCTGCAACTAATAATTAATCCCCACCTGTTTGTTCAATTGCGTGCAGTTTGCTGTCAACGGCGGAAGAATTGCCGAGGACTAGGCGAATCGCATTTCGAGAGTGACCAGAATAGACATCGTCGCGATCTCGTATTGCGCATGGTCGTGAGGCATCACGGAAGGTGGATATAAAGATTGTAAAAGGGGTTTGTGTGGCTCTGGTTCTTCACACGTAGAGTACATGCAATCATTCAATCATTCAATCGGAAAGAAGTCGGGTTGAGCCGAGCCGAAATCCATCCCATTCAATACCAAGATGCTTACCTAGCAGTCCATGCGCCCAAAAACGAAGATATTGCTTTTGGACTGAGATAGGGTTTGTTTCAGGACCAGCATGCCATCATCGACTGCTCGCGTTGCTGCACGAGTGCCAGATGCAGGTGCTGGTTTCTAATTTCAGAATCTGCACTGATGAGCATAGAGGCCTCGTGTCAAAGGGGTCTAATGTCTTGAACCTTGGTTGAATGGGGGTGACTAGGGTCCTTGTAGTAGTGATCTTCAACTGTATCTGGGGTCAAATCTAGCAGTCCTTTTGATCAGCACATCACGACTTCATAAGGATCGAAAATGTGTAGATGTTGTTTTCTGTCGACAGGACGGTCAAAGGATGAAGGGCAAAGTCGGGAATGAGGGCTATTTTGAGAAGTTGGTTGCACGTCGTTGCTCACATCGAAACATGTTGCACCAATGTTGCAGGCTGCTCGGGCGCTAAAGGTATCCGGGAAGCGCTTATTAACCGGCATATGTGGCCTGGCACGCGACAGGCCATAGGCCTTACAGGCAGCAAGGCACTCCGCCATTGTCATTGAAATTAACTCTGGCCACCCTCCCACCTGTGCTTGCTGCACTGCCTGCTTTCATCAGCCAATCCCTTTAGCAGCGTGTCAAATAGATTCCATTCGTAGAGACAACATTAACCTGACATTTCTCCAACTCCTTACCATTTCCTTCAGCTAGCTACCACACGCTTTCCGCTCTCGCTTTGAGGAGTGCGCCCTGATTGATTTGCCGCTGTTTATTTGGCTTCCTCTCCACGAACGCATCGATCGAATCGAACTCCTCGCTACCCATCGGAATTGACGTTACGAGAGAAGAACAGAAGAGGAGAGGACTCCAGCAGTGGCAGCACTCGCAGCACCCGAATCGGACCTTTAGCCCCGCTTACGACTTGCGACAGTGCTGGCCTGGGCTTTTTGATCGCCTGCACCCCCGGAAATCGACCAGACAGTCAGTCTGTCGTCATAGATGGGCAGCCCCCGGACCCGGTTCCAACCCAGGAAGACAGTTCTGCATCCATCACTTGCGAAAATCAACGGAGCACCTTCGTCACCGGCGAGCGAAAACCAAGCAGCTTGAGACGCTTAGCATCCTCTAAAGCTCCAGTGCCGAGGGCCCGGTGTGCCGTAGACGTAAAATTCGGAAAAAAGATAAAAATCAAAGACCCAACCTCTCCGCCCGCCGCATCCTTTCAAGATGACTTGGGAACTCACACGTCGCCGCGTTGCAAGGGCGGTTAATAGCAAGTTCATCTTCGGCCGAGTTGTGAGTTTTTGCCTTCCCGCTCTCTAGTCGATGCGCATGTCTTGTCCAACCTGTCCATCATTGAATATCGCAATAGAATCAAGCGATCTTCAATCGTTGGCATCATTGACTTGATCCTCTTCCGCTAGCAGCATCCTTCCGACATCTGCAAACACCGAGGCTGACCATCTTCGTCTTCACCCCAATCTAGCCTCTCCTCCATACTGTTATATTCTTTATCGAGATGACGATCACAGCGAGATTGATGTCAAGGTTCAATGCCTACTATGACGAACGACCAAGTATGTTGTCCCCGACGCCGATTCCCTAGCCCGTTCTCTGGCTCGGTTTGCTGACTGTACTGCTGCAGTTCTCACCATGATGGTGACGAACGCTGTCCTCGGAGGCATCGCCGACACCGTCGCCCAGACCATTACGTCCGTCCGCGAGCGTGCGCTCCATAAGAAGGGAGGCTTGAACAAGGACGACAATGTTGCCATCGAAATCCACGATCTCGACCGCAAGAACCCCTTCTACGAGCGCGACCTGATTCCCGACTCAAAGTTGCTGCCGCCGCCGTTCGACTTCGAGCGCCTCACTCGCTTCATGGCCTACGGTTTCGCCATGGCGCCGCTACAGTTCAAGTGGTTCGGGTTCTTGTCGCGGACATTCCCAATCACCAAGACGTCTGCGTTCGGCCCGGCTATGAAGCGCGTGGCGTTCGACCAGCTCATCTTCGCGCCGTTCGGTATTGCGTGCTTCTTCACCGTGATGACGGCTGCTGAGGGCGGTGGTAAAAGGGCCATTGCGCACAAGTTGAGGGACATGTACGTCCCGACATTGAAGGCCAACTTCCTCGTCTGGCCGGCGGTGCAGGTCATCAACTTCAGGCTCATGCCTGTGCAGTTCCAGCTGGTAAGTGGCACAGCTCTATCTTCAATCACCATGGTTCTCTGTTGAAGTGGATACTGACCCGGATGGCACTGCTACTAGCCTTTTGTTTCCACTATTGGTATTGCGTGGACTGCTTACCTCTCGCTGTCCAATGCGGCTGAGGACGTGCAAGAAACCACGCAGAACTCCCCACGAGCGTCGAACATTCGACTTTCTTAGGGATTACTGGGGACTCGAATAGTCTGGATGGCCCAGTTGCCAAATCGGTTTTGGGCGACGTTTTTGCCAGCCCCGACCTTTGGGGATCATGTTATTCATCATGCGCATTGAGCCGCAGGCCGAGCGGTAAAGGACACTTTCTCGGCCCTACTACGGTTCGCGGCGTTACGGGTGTCGAATTTATGGGATCAGTTGTGCAAGGGCACGAACGGCGTTACTCTATCTGTTGCTTTATTCCATTTGTACTTATGACGAAAATGAAGCATTCAAACATTATCATAAGGTTCCGCATCCGAACAACGTAGACTTTTGCATTTTGCAGATGCAACAAGACCCTGAGTGCGGGCATCCCGGAACGCCAAGCACCGGGACATGAAAAACGACAGGGCAGTCAGCATGCCTCTTACCAGAAAGGGCCAACGCTACTCCTGTGTCGCATCCAATTACAGCGGACATGCGCGAATTCTATGTACTACTATGTACAGACCAGAGCCAGACCAGACTGATTGAGCCTTTGGCAGGATTGGGATGGAGATTGGGATGGGGATTGGGAACGAACACCAGAAATCTAGAATCGGCCAAGACAAACCGGCGGAGTCCGACTGGGTGAGTCAAAAGCCAACCAGGAGCAGCAGCAATCTGCAAATCAAGCCATCACGAAGGTTCCAATGTTGTTGGGCAGGGCCAATGTGGCTGGATGGCCTCGAGAATGGTCCGATATACAGTAAACATCTGGCAAGTTGAAACTTGCAGGCTAAGAAGGACCGAGTGAAATGTCACGTCACTAAGGCACGGCAAGCTCCAGCGTGAACATATCACCCCACCATGCCACTGGCTTCCTGGTAGCTTTTGGCGCGACAATCCGACAAGAATTGCCCCTCACCTCCGTAAACAGCTGCAGGCCAATCTGTTGGCTGCGTGCTTTTCCCTTCGCGCAGTTCTTATTTCAACAGACGCTGTCCCTCTCCTTCCCTTCCCTCCCCCTCTAGTTTCCATACCAGAATCAAGACAACACCCATCGTCTACTTTCTGCACATACCATCAACATGTCTCTGTCAAGCAAGCTCTCCATCACTGATGTCGACCTGAAGGGCAAGCGGGTGCTCATCCGTGTAAGCAAACGAACTGCCCCCTCTCCCCCCTCCACCCCGCCATTTGAATGTTGAGCAGGATATCAATCACCATGACTTCGACCAACAAAGTCTTCGTCTGATTTGACGCCTCGCAATACTCTGCCATACCAAGAAACCAATACCACAAGTATGCGCAACATCAACTAACAAAGCTTCCTCCCCAGGTCGACTTCAACGTCCCTCTCGATGCCGACAAGAAGGTCACCAACAACCAGCGTATCGCCGGTGCCATCCCCACCATCAAGTATGCCATCGACAACGGCGCCAAGGCTGTTGTCCTGATGTCCCACCTCGGCCGCCCCAACGGTGAGGTCAACCAGAAGTACAGCCTGAAGCCCGTCGTCCCTGAGCTCGAGAAGCTCCTGGGCAAGAGCGTCCAGATGGCCCCCGACTGTGTCGGCCCCGAGGTCGAGGCCATGGTCAACAAGGCCGACAACGCCCAGGTCGTTCTCCTCGAGAACCTGCGGTTCCACCTCGAGGAGGAGGGTTCCGCCAAGGACAAGGAGGGCAACAAGACCAAGGCCGACAAGGCTAAGGTTGAGGAGTTCCGCCAGGGTCTCACCAAGCTCGGTGATATCTTCATCAGTGAGTTTTCCCTCTTCCTAATGATGTTTATACCATGGCATCCATGACTAACCGTTAAACCCAGACGATGCTTTCGGCACTGCCCACCGTGCTCACTCTTCCATGGTCGGTGTCAACCTGCCCCAGAAGGCCGCCGGTTTCCTCATGAAGAAGGAGCTGGACTACTTCGCCAAGGCCCTCGAGGACCCCAAGCGCCCCTTCCTGGCCATCCTCGGCGGTGCCAAGGTCTCCGACAAGATCCAGCTGATCGACAACCTGCTGGACAAGGTCAACAAGCTCGTCATCTGCGGCGGCATGGCCTTCACCTTCAAGAAGACCCTCTACAACGTCCCCATCGGCACCTCGCTGTTCGATGAGGCCGGTTCCAAGACCGTCGGCCAGCTCATGGAGAAGGCCAAGAAGAACAACGTCGAGGTCGTCCTGCCCGTCGACTACGTCACCGCCGACAAGTTCGACAAGGACGCCACCACCGGCGCCGCCACCGACAAGGACGGTATCCCCGAGGGCTGGATGGGTCTGGACTGCGGTCCCGAGTCCATCAAGCTCTACAAGGCTGCCATCGACAGCGCCGAGACCATCCTCTGGAACGGCCCCGCCGGTGTCTTCGAGTTCGAGAAGTTCGCCAACGGCACCAAGGCCACCCTCGACGCCTTCACCAACGCCGTGTCCCAGGGCAAGATCGGCATCATCGGTGGCGGTGATACCGCTACCGTCGCCGCCAAGTACGGCGCCGAGGAGAAGTGCTCGCACGTCTCCACCGGTGGCGGTGCCTCTCTCGAGCTGCTCGAGGGCAAGGAGCTGCCCGGTGTTACCGCCCTCAGCAGCAAATAGGATGCTACCAAGCCTAGTCGCCCTATGGCGACTAAGCTGTAATGCGTTGTTGACGATTAAAAAACAAAAAGTTATGACATACCTGACGACGATCATTTAGACGAGTTCAATACTCTCTCAAGGAATACATAAAACTATCCAGCAGGTAGGGCGGGAAGCAAAGCGCTCTCTCCCTGGCAGGCATGATGAGGTCGAGGTCCAGTAACTATAGAGTACAACGAAAACATGAATATAATATGAAATATACCCCCATGCATATAATCGGTCTTTTCTGCTGTGAACATCATTGTTGATCGTCTCGTTCAATGCGATTGTGGTTCAAACTCCCAACGTAGCATTATGAACGGTACGTTAATCACCCTTGCTTCCCATGACATAAGTGGTTGAGGCTACGGCTATTACCTTGCTCAAGTAGGCTCTCAGTAGGGCAATACCCGTCATTATTGTCTACATTCACTTTAAACTACAACCTGAGGACAGGATAGGCAGAATCTATGCCTCGAGGGGCATTACGTTTGCAGCACACAATTTCTATTAAGCATGTCTAATACGTTACAGGCGCCACCGAAAAAAAAGACCGTAATCTGAAAATTCGCGAATGGTTCTTCATCTGCTGGGCATAATAATAAGACTGGCATGCAGCTACTCATTTCATTCATCTAAAATGCCTCTTCTGCGAAGCCATGAAGTCTAAGCTTCTGTTCCCCTGTCCTCTTTCAGCTGTTTTGGCTCTATTCTCCTTGTCGTGCGGTGGCAGGCCACTTTGTTAAGTCCGATCCGAATAGCATGAGTTTGAGTGAGAGACACCAATCAATCTTCGTCTCCTGGCTGACATTCTTTGCATTTTTCGCTCGCTCCAGCGACGAGTAGAAGACACCATCACGATGCCACACTCCGAAGACGACGACCCCGTCCTCTAGCTTTGGTGCCAGCTTAACACATTTCCAGTCCGTTGAATAGGGTCCTTCGGTTCCCGGCCTGGAATGATCCTATCTTCGCTTCGCGGCGTCGACCTTCTTCAACTCTTCCCTGTAGAGGGGCACGTAGGAGCCTCGTTAGCGTGACTATTGCTGGAAACGGTAGAGAGGGCATTGGATAGGCAGGATAAGTGCGTAGCATATGCATGCGGGGAGAGCTGTGCTTTGCGCGTGGAAGCTGGCAGGTGGTTGGGGACTTACCGCAGCTGTGCCGAGAAGTCATCGCTTGTGTCGTCGTCGTCCCAGCTCTCCTCCCAGAGGTGGTCGGCCGCTGTGCCGCCGCTCGCGGCGTTGCCCTGCTGGTTGGCGGCTTCGGTCTCCTCGGCTGGCCAGTCTAGATGATAGGATGTTAGCTACATTGCTAATCGCCTGGTTGAGACTTGTGTCGTGTTTGCCTGGCAGCGGGGACCCGTTTCCTCCTGCTGACGAATGCAAGATACACCGTGACCATCATCGGCAAAGCGCAGGGGATGGGCAGTGACAGTGCATGCGCTTTTCGGAGTATGGTTGCGCTTGCTGTTCGGGGTTACGGGGGGAGTAGCAGGCAATCAAGCAGAGAGAAAGAAACATACCCTCTACGGGGAAGTCCTCGAACTCGTCATCTTCCTCGAGGGCGCCGGCCGTCTTGTTGTTTTGTGATTGCTCGGGCTTGGAGTCGGCGGAAGTGCTGGCCTTCTCGTCAGGCTTGGGTGTGCTTGTTGACGCCATGATGGGTGGATATGGGATGTGGTCTGAGCTATTGATCCTTTCTTTATTGCAAAAGACAGAAGTATGCTGGATGTGTGTTGTCGTTGAGTGTTTGTGTGGTCTGGGACGAGCAGTGCGCGTCGTGGTGCTGGAGTGATAGCTATCGGATCGAAAGTCAGTGTGGTGCAGCTGGCTGACAAGGCTGGGGCCGGATTGGGTTGGGTGAGGCTATCGGAAGTGGGATTCGTTGATTGACTGATTACCTGAGCGGTAGGGAAGGAGCTTCCAGCAGAGCTTGGGCCCCTCAAGCCGCATCATTCTTTGGGTACCTGGCCGCAGACCTAGCCACCTAACCAATCCACCTAAACTGCTCGGGGAACGGCGAAGATAGGGACCGATCTCGTTGGTTTTGGAGGCCAATCAGCCCGAAAAAGCATCATTTACCTCGCTGTTTCGGCTACGTGCTGCGCTGTGCGGCGCTGCCAAATTGGTTTTGGCCCAGGATGCATTTCCAACACGAATGCGCAGCCTGCCTGACTGCCTTGCCTTGCGCCCCGAATTAGCCTGCCTCGTTAGTGAGCATCGGCAGCTGAAATGCAAGCCGATAAAAGTCAATATATGATATGCCGTATCGTTTGCTTACGGTGTTGGGTCTGAATGTGTCCTGACAGATAAGCACGAGACCAAACCATCCCTTCCATTCCTCAGGGCTCGCCGTTTGCTTCCTTCGCCGACCTACACAGCCAAGTACCATCTCACTGACTCCGGCTGCTTATCGTGCTTCCGACCGCTGTTTGATTTATCTCAATTGGCAGCTGATTTGGTCTCACTTGCATCCAGCGCTGACTCGATGACATTGCTTGTTCTCTAGAAGCCCACTTCGAGCTTGGCGGGGTCTTCTCACCCAAGAGTCAAGACGTCATCCCCAAGGAGGTGATACATGGATCTACAGGTACACCCTATTTCCCATCTCATGCTCTAATTGCGGATACCCTGGAGACGGGTCTTTCACAAACACGCATTTTAGTGTATCATCACCTCTGCGCCAATAACACATACCTGACATACGCATGGCAGTACGCCAAGTTCTCGTCGCCGTAAACGTGTCTTGCGCGTCCCATTGAACCGGAGCTTCCCTTTTCCTTTCATCCTGACTGGCTGGTCCTCGGATTTACCGGACATTCGCAAGTCCTTAGAAGAAACAAAAAGACCCCTAAAAGACGCCCCACACCAAGACCGCACCGGATAGCCCTCTCCCTGAACGCTACGCTCAGTAGCTCCGTCCGACCAGATTTCCCGGCTGCTTGGATCTCCGCAGCGGTCAACCTTACTCTGATCTTTTCCCTCTTTCATTCTTTCCACACCGGGTCGAACCAGGCGCTTTCACGATGAGTTTACGCAGTTGGTTCCGGGGCGCAACCCCTCGCTCCACCGTCAATCCGAGCCCCTCAGAGTCGCAGATCGATCTCCAGGCGGCCGAGATCGCCCAGATTCAAGATGCCATGACCAGTGCCGCCAAGATCATGAACGATGATATTGATGGGGCTGAAATCGATCTCAAGAAGGGGAGCTCGCCTTACCATGACTTGGGTCTGGGTATCACCACCTTCATGCGGAGTATTCTCGGCTTTGAGAAGGAGATGATGGCAGAAGCCAGCAAGCGCCTGGCAAATTGCGAGACTAATGCTTGGAACGAGATGAAAAAGGCCCAGAAGGATTCCGCCACGAATGGACAGGCTGAGAGGATTCACCCGGCCGGCAGTCAGTACGCATTGGTGCACGCTGAGGCGCAGCTGATGAGCGCCGTCGTTGGAGTTCTGCACGAGAGCTTGACAGAAGGTCTCAAGGGGTTTTACAAGCTGCGCAAGGCTTTCCTGACTCTGGACTCGATCATGGAGGCAGAGAACACGTACTTGAAAGCAAAGGGGTTGCACACTGAGTCCACCGGGAGCAAGGGTTCGCTGTCAAAGGCAGGCGCAGGGGACAGCACCTACCAATGGGACAGGAAGCGGTGACCAAACCGAGGACCCTGATCTCGATTTCGTCGACGCACCTGAAGGGCTGCCCGAAGAAAAGACCCCGGCACAGTACCAAGGCCATCTGGAAATTGAGAGTGAAACCGAAAAAATGAAAGGCCTGACAATCAACGATAAGGAGACGACCTCCCCCGACGAGTGGCGCAAAGGCCCGGACTCGGAGATCTTTACCGACCCTGTTGACGCATTCGTGCACAGTGGAGCCAACATGTGTTTCGGCGTCCTTTTGCTAATCATTTCCATGGTGCCGCCAGCATTCTCGCGACTGCTCTCCATAATCGGCTTTAGGGGCGACCGCGAACGGGGCGTGACCATGATGTGGCAAAGCACACGGTTCGATAACATCAACGGAGCTGTGGCAGCTCTGGTTCTCCTGGCCTACTACAACGGACTGTTGGCTTTTGCCGATATCCTGCCATCTGAGGAAGAGACTGAGCGAGGTGCCATTGTCGGTTACCCGAAGAAGCGATGCGCCGAGCTACTTGCCAAGATGCGAACACGCTATCCGGACTCGAGGCTCTGGCGTCTTGAAGAGGCCCGTGGTCTTTCCAACGGCAAGGATCTACACGGTGCTATTGCGATTCTGCTTAAGAATACCGACTCCAAGATGCGCCAGGTCGAAGCTCTCAACGCCTTCGAGCTTTCACTGAACACCATGTTTGTTGGAGACTACCCGGCGACGCGCGACAACTTCTTACGGTGCATTGAACTCAACGATTGGAGCCACTCACTGTACTACTATTTTGCTGGATGCGCCGAGCTGGAAACCTACCGCACTGCTTTCCATGCGAAGGTCAGGGATGAGACGCAAATCGCCCTCCACAAGCGGAAGGCCGAGGAACTCTTGCTCAAGGGCCGCAGCACCGCCGGCATGAAGCGCTTCATGGCTCGGCCCATGCCCTTTGAGGTCTATGTTTCCCGGAAGATCAGCAAGTGGGAGGAGCGCCAGAAGCTGCTGGGAATCGACTTCGTCGATGCGGCGGGCTTGAGCCCCGGCCAGGAGATGGTGTTTCTCTGGAACGGCACCAAGAAGATGGCAAAGGCCGAGCTCGATCTCTCCGAGCAGATGCTGAGCTGGGACCGCCTTACCGCGCCCGAAGGGGCCAAGGCCAAGATCATGGCCGAGTGTGATGAGCAAGTCATCAGGGACGTATGTCTGGCCGCTATCCGGAGATGCGGCGGTGAGCTGGACGAAGCCGAGAGTCTCTTGACCGGCGCCCTGGAAATTGATAGGTAAGTTTCGTCCCCTCCTATCCGCCCCCTTTATTACTCTTACGACTTCGTCACTGACACGATGATACAGAAATCTCTTCAAGGGGCCGCTCAAGGACGACTGGGCACAGCCCGCAGCTGCTTATGAGATGGCAGCAGTGACTTGGTGGAGAGTTCAACGCAAGAAGTCCGGAGTCTCTGTTGTGATTGGCGATGAGAAGGCGGACACCCAGAGCACCACCAGTAAGGGGGAGCCCCTGTCCGATACGGAGTGGCTCAAGCAGCAGACGGCCGTATGTGAGGAATGGCTCGAGAAGGTAACAAACTGGGGTGCCTTCACCCTCGACGCGCGGATCGGCATGCGCGTGCAGACCGGAAAGGACACGCTGAAGTGGTATAAACGGGAGCAGGGCTGGGAAACCGCATAGAAGGACTATGTTTGGATATATACTACTGCTGGCATACACACACAATCGTCGAGCGGGACTTTTCTGATTTTTCTGGATTAGAGGCGCTTGGTGTTTTGAGTAACTTTGTACGGGCTATATAGAGTCAAGCTAGATTGCTTGGATTATATATATGAGAACCTGTCTGCTGTACACGCGGGCCAATTTGGTTCAAGTGATTCCAATTTGCTACACCTGTTTTCCTTTTCTCCACTGGACAATGAAATGTGACCGGAACGAAAAAACAGAGCTCGAAAGGGGCCGCTTGGTTCACTTGTAGAAGTAACAGAGCGGGCCCCCGGTCGTGCTCATCATCTCCCTCATCGTCGTCTCTGGACCGGCCCAGCCGATATTGATCACGTCGTCCAGGGTCGTCAGGCGAGATGCTGGGTCGTTGTTCCACTGAAGTAGATAGAGTATGAGTATGAGAAAAGGGGTGAGCCTCTCAGGGGCTTAATAGGGGAAGACATACCGTGATATGACCGTAGGGTCCGTCGTCGAGTTGCAAGTTTCGGTTCTCGGGGTCCATGGCTTGCCTGTATTTTGCGATTTTCGTCATAGTCAGTCGGGGCAGTTCTCCTGGAGTTGGTGGAGATGGCTGGATGAGAGGAAGAGACACGGCTGCTTACCACAACGTCCACATTCGATCCATGTTTCCATGATGGAGCCAGAATACTGGTTCTCCTGGGGAAACCCACTGCCAAGTTGTATATATTATCAGCCTTCGTTACTTATTTTGTGGTGGGGGAAGAAGAAATGAAAGATGAAGAGCAAGTGGGTAGAGGCTCACCAAATCGCCGCCGGGGTCGCCACTACAAGGGTACACATGTTAGTCTGAACTGCCAACGAAAGCGATCTAGAAATAAAGAAAGTGACAAATAACTCACTTGATGGTGTAGTGTCCGCCTCCGTGGGGCCCAATCTCGCCGTTGTCGAATCCCCCTTCGGATAGGAATCGATATTCCGTAATGTTCGGCTTGTTAAGTAACTCTTATTTCTCGCGCGGATATGTCAGCCAAACACTCGAAGACACAGGGCAATCAATACTATGATCGTTTCTCTCTTCTCCTTTCATCCCGCCACACTGGGCAAGTACTCACCCCAAACCGTAGTCCAGTTAGCAAACCGCTCATTCACCGCCGGCCCCACGTCCCGCTTCAGCGGCCGCGGGTTGTAGCCCAGCCCGTCGGCCTGCGGGTTCGGGGGCGAGTTGTTGGACGCCAGCGCGATGGGGCCCAGGTTGATGGTCATGTTGGCGAAGGGCCCCGTGGTGACGAAGCCGCCGCCCCGGCCGCGCGGCAGCGTAGAGTGGACGCCCGGGACCCCCTCGGGAGGGCCGACGACCGAGGGCGGCAGATCCGGGTCCCACTCCCCGTTGCCGCCCATGCTGTAGGGGTCGCCGTTGAAGATGGGGGAGTCTTGGGGGGCGGAGGCGTACTTGGGCCAGTCCCAGTACTACAGAAAACATCATCAACGGTTTGTTCCCATAACGTACGTGGAGTAGTATTGAAGAGGGTCTCGGTCTGAACTTACTGGCTGGTAGCCTTTATAGCCACACTCATCTCGCAGGGCGGTCTCGTAGGTGTAGATGAACCAGCGGTGCCACGCCATGAAGTTGCCGGTGTAGTGGGCATCCAGGGTGTGGTTGATGTGGGTGATGATGAAGTCGTCGTACTACATGCAAGCCGATGGATCATCCCGAGTTAGCCACATAGTGCGAAATGTTTCAAGTTACAAACTAAGGGAGGCGACAGAAGGCAATCTATGATCGTAAAGAGATATTGGGGGGTTAGTTACACGGGACTTGGCGCCAGGTGCATAATCCGACGGGGTGTTGGCAGGCAGACTCATCAGGCACAGAACCGCTTGGGTGTAGTCGAGTCTCTGATCTTTAGAAAGGTCGCCACTACAATTTCAAGTTTAGTCATCGTCAGTTGTTGCTTCTAATGTGGTGTAACGGTAGTAGATGAAGGAAGTTGGAGGGAAGTACGATATACATACAACTCTTGTCGATAGATAATATTCTTCGGAGTGCAACCAGCGTTCTTGTCATGCTTGCTGAGTTCCGCCAAGGCATTGTCTTCGATGGAAGCGACGAGTTGTTTGAACTCGTGTTCGGCAGTCGACACATCGTAGTCCCGGGATTGTGTGGCCTTCGTTCCGATGACCCCATTGGCCAGTGCCGCAAGGCCAGCGACTTGTGAGAACCTCATACTGAGACGAATTCCCGATTTTTTCTGAAGCCTAGAGACCTTCGATTACTTGGTATAGGAGAAGAAACCCGCGGTAGATAGTAGAGATGATGCCGGCTCAAGCACCCTATTTAACTTCACGACCTCGCACTCTCTAGCCATCTTTACCATCTCGGGACCGAGTGCGATTGCTCGTATCAATGTCGTGAGACCAAAGCTCTTTCCCGGCGAATCATTCAATCGGTCGGGCACGATGCGAATCGTGCATCACCGACATCCAGTCGTTGTCCTACAGACCCGACGACCGGATCACCTAAGACTAGTTGGCTGCGACGCTGACTGCAGCCAAGCCTGGAGCGCAGAAAATTTCCGCTCGATTAGTCGATCCAGCCAACATGTGCTACGGAGTCCGGCAGGCCAATACAACTTGGTTATGCCGTCAGCGTCACACGGGCCAAGCCACCAAGCTCCCCTATTCGTAGATGAGAAGGCAAAAAACCCCGGCATTCTTATGATTGCTTGCTTGGCTCCCCAACCATCTCACCTTGCATAGCTCGAGCCCGGGTTTTCTTGACTTGATTTAATTTCCAGATATTGGCTTTGATTGTCTGCAGCGATCATGATGCTGCCCTACCGGTCCAGCAACCCGGAATGCATGGTTCGTCTAAAGCTGTCTTGGCTGCTGATGGGAGCTAATGACTTTTCTACACGGACAATTTCGGACATGTATGGTCCAATCATACAGTGTCGTTCTAGCTCAGAACAAACACCAAAAGTTGAAAGGAATATTGGTTTTGATTGAATGCCCAGGCCTAGCCATGGTCACTCGGGACCAGGTCGAAACTTAAAGTACTTTACACGAAGTAATATTACCTGTGTAGCCCTAAGCAGCCGATACCAGATCAGTTTGACAAATTACCTATGACTGTTTCTGGCATATGAAACAGAGATCAACGAATTAGATGTCGATTTATTTAGTACCTGGCTACGACGCACAATATACCAAACAATCTAGCCCCAGTTCTTCATGCCATCTCCCCCCTCACGGAACAGCGCCTCGCTCGACCAAGAGGTCCGCCACTTTGGTGTGGCCAGATATTTTAGCCTGGTAAAGAGCAGACTGACCAGCCTCATCAACGGCTTCCACATCGGCGCCATAATCGAGCAGTAGTTTGACCACTTCAATATGACCCTTATAGGAAGCAGATAAGCAGGGCGTCCATCCCGACCTATCCCTGGCGTTCACGTCGGCCCCTTTACCGACGAGTAACTTGACAACCTCGATATGACCATAAATGAAGCCCAAGAACAGGGCGTCTGCCCAAACTCGTCCCTGGCGTCCACTTCAGCGCCTTTACTGATAAGAAGTCCAGCTTCTTCGACAAGCCCCGCTCTCGCGGCGCGAAAGAGTAGCGTTTGGCCTTTCATGTCCCTAATGTTGATGTTGGCACCTTTCTCGATAAGGAGTCTGATTATTCTGCGATGGTTCCCAAGAAGAGAAAGACCAAGAGGCAAATAGGAGCGAGCAATCAGGTCAAGGTTGGCATGTTGCTCGACGAGTACCTTAACCACTTCGAAGTCCCCTTGTTCAGTGGCGTATGAAAGTGGGGTTTGATCAGACGCATCCAACGCATTGATATCAAATTTCTGCGTAGCGCAGCATATCCTTAGCAACTGAGGGTCACCAGCTCTAGTAAGAATGCATATCATCTCCCTTTGCTCGGTAAATTCGAAATCACGATCGAAGAAATCAAGACAGGTCTTGTTCGGGAACTTCGACAAATCAAGGTCCAAAAGACTTTGTCTAGGCACCCGCGTTGTAATTTCCTTTTCCAATATTGCTCTGCAAGCGTCGATAGATTTGTTCGCGATTGCGGCAAAGAGAGGCGTGCCGTATTTTTCACTCTCTGCATCAAAGCAAGAACGATCGATATTCTGGGAGCTGATGAGGGCATCGCAATTGCAAGTGGCCAGTACGTAGGCGAGACTGGCGCCCGGGGTGTATTGTATATGACTTTCTCTATGTAACCTCAGCCAGTCGGCCAAAGGAAAGGCGTCGAGATATTCCGTTTGTCTGTAGTTGTTTTTCTCTGCTTTGTTGGCATGATATAAGACCCGTTGGTTGGCGTACTCCAGGAACGAAGACCTGCCATATTGCTGTACAGGAAGCGTTGTTCTTGCAGCATCTTGCCTACAGGCATACAGGTCATGAATGCATGACAAGATTGCTTCAAAGCCTCATGGCTTTTCCCAGCAAGGTTTGTTCCGATACCTGGCCAAATCGTGTCGAGCCCTCTGCCATCCAGTAGGAAATCCCGTACTGACTCATGAATGAATTGGACCGTGGGCAACTCGGACCTCGTTGATTCAGCTAGTCCCTTGGACATGTCTAGCAAAAACTTCGAAATGTCATCATCTGTGATATGATTCATGACAGAATCACCATCGGCTAGGGTCTCGGGCTCAAGGCCTGCCAGTATCCCGTAGTACAGCTGCCTCGGTGAAAGTGGTTCTGCTGCGAATAGTACCCATTGTATGCAGAGTAGGAGTCCAGATTCATTTTCAGTGTCGCGGGTGAGTATTTGATGGAACAGGGTATTGAGATCACCGGGGATCTCGCGAAGCCGTCGCCGGAACGCATGTTTATGGCCTTTGTCGCAGTCCCTATTGAGGATTCCCACCACAAGGACTACCCACATGAAGATGCCTGATGCTTTCACTTGGAGTTCGGAGCGAATCTGCATTGCAAGATCACCGCCACCGATTTGAAGATTGCTTTCGATGTACTTCGCAATATCCTTGTCATGTTCAAGCTTTTTCTCGAGCACGGCACTGCAACTATTCTTGACCGAGATGTTGGGATAATGTCTACTTGCAAAGCAAGTATAGAAGTTATCTCTGGCGTCATTGAGCTCACCGAGGAAAAGGAGCATGTCCCGAACCTCACTCTCCTGGCATTCATCCAAGGCATCGATGAAGCAGATGAGCGTTTTACGACAGCGATTGACAGTATCCTCGAATAGTTGTTTGAGTAATTCGATACTCCAGTGCTCTTGTCTGGAATAATTGTCCAGAATGTTGTGCATGGTAGGGTCTGTTTTGAATAGCTGTACTAGCAGCGATTGGTAAAGACCCAGTGTTGATTTCTCCATGTCGCTACCTCGAGCGTTGAAGAAAAACGATATAATCGTGTCCTCTGGTCTGGCCCGACGAGTCTCATGCAACAAAAGCTTCATGAGGGTTGACTTTCCCGCACCCGGTTTCCCTTTAATCCATAAGAAGCTTTTGCCCCTGCGCTCGTGTGTTCCGTCTCTTCTCAACCAGTGGATGTAGTCCGGGTCACTGAGAAACCACTGACAAGTCTCTCGGTGTGCCTTCTTGATGCTCATGTAGCGGACATCCATCTGATTGAAACGTAGGGAATCCAGAATAGCCTGACGTTCCTTGCGAAGCGACACCTGTGCAGTCTCCTCATCTTCTTTGGTGTTTTGTGTAGATCCATAGCTAACAATCTGCAAATCTCGACCAACAGTGAATTGACCCGTGTTTTGGACACCTCGGCCATCGAAGTGGTTCGGTAGCGCCGGAGAGCGGGGACCGGAGCGAGGTTGGATGTGCGATCGAGTCTCACTACTTGAATCGGGACTTTGGGGCCTCTGTCGATTCGGCGGTGGTGGTGTCATCTCGTCCCGTCAGCCGAGCCCGAGCAGGTGACTGGTACCGGACTTCAAGACAATTCTCCAATTATTCTAGATGGAAGTCACGGGGTTCGCGTTGAATACCAAGTTCAGAAGGTTGGCGACACTCGGCTCTCTTTCTTGCTGACGGACTAGGTTTATTGAACCTAGGCCTCGGCCTCCTTGGTCGGCGTAATCTTAGACGGTGCGATCGATGGGATGAGCAACGATGACCGAAGATATCCGCTGGCGAGCGGTAACGAGTGAAAGGGCTAGGTGAAATGCTGTGTGCGCATGATTGTGATTGTCTGCATCGAAGGAGCCAAACCGAAGCTTTCGAGACCTAGCATAGGGGCGCGTGTTTCGTGCTGACGTTTTCGAAAAACAATCCTTTCAGCCGTTGCGGGGCACAGCCAGCCACACACACCGAAACGCGAATCTGCCTTGCGCTTTACCGCTAGGCTGAGGCCCCGGGGAGGCCTCCGCGTATTATTCGTTCCCTACGCTGCTAGCGGGGTATATGCCAAGTCTGCTTACAGCTGAGCGGCTGCGAACCAACCAACGCACAACAACTTAAAAGAGGCCTTCTTCACTGGAATACCCAGTGAGCTCGAGCGACTCCGTCTCAGGATGGCGACTCACGATGATTACACCGTTGCCGTGGTCTGCGCAATCAGCCACGAAATGAGCGCCGTGCGCTACATGCTAGACGCGGAGCACCCGAGGCTACCTGCTAAGGACGGCGACTCCAACATCTACATCCTGGGCCAACTTAGCGGCCACAATGTCGTCCTCGCCTGTCTCCCCGGGACGCAGGGTAAAGGCGCGGCTGCCACCGTCGTGACCAACATGTCTCGCACGTTTCCCCGGATCAAGTGGCGCTTCCTC
The DNA here is from genome assembly GCA_006503535.1 of Arthrinium phaeospermum. Taxonomy (NCBI): domain Eukaryota; kingdom Fungi; phylum Ascomycota; class Sordariomycetes; order Amphisphaeriales; family Apiosporaceae; genus Arthrinium; species Arthrinium phaeospermum. Next base: position 1,379,678 of record QYRS01000001.1, on the reverse strand, counting down.
GTAGGCATTGGCGGCGGGGTCCCGAGCGAAAAACACGACATTCGTCTGGGCGACGTGGTCGTGAGCATGCCCGACGGTCCGTACGGCGGCGTCGTGCAGTACGACCTGGGCAAGGACCGGGACGACGGCTTTCAGCTCAAGGGCTTTTTATCCGCGCCGTCTTCGCTGCTGCGAATCGCGGTCGAAATGATGCGGTCAGATCACCTGCTCGAAGACAGCAAGGCCGAGGAGTACATCTCAGCCATGTTGAAAAGGGGACAGGGCCAGGGCGCGAGAAAGGGGCGGGGCCTCAGCCAGTATGCCCGGCCACCGGCCGAGACCGATGTTCTGTTCGACCCAGAATACCCTCATGACCCGATACGCTCCACGTGCGACGACTGTGACACAACCAGAGTGGTGCCCAGGATGGAGCGCGACTTTGACAGCCCCGAGATTCACTATGGTCTGATCGCGTCTGGTGACCGAGTCTTGAAAAGCGCCATGAAAAGAGACAAAGAGGTACAGCAACTAGGCGATGTTCTCTGCTTCGAGATGGAAGCCGCCGGCTTGATGACCGAGTTCTCGTGCATCGTTATTCGGGGAATCTCGGACTATGCCGACTCCCATAAGAACGACCGCTGGCATCACTACGCCGCGGCGGCCGCGGCGGCCTGTGCAAAGGAGTTGCTGACCTACGTTGATCCCGAGAAGAGCGGTGCAGCCAAACCCTTGTCGGCTGAAGGTAAGTCACTCACTGCATGCCAGTTTTCATTACATGGCCACTCTCTTTGGTAAATACTAATATAAGTAATACAGAAAACTCGGACGGACCGGGTGGGCCTGGTTACTCTTCCAGCTTTACTGGCCAGGGGATACAAAACGTTGGCTCTGGGACATTCTCGGTTGGGAGGGATATTCAAATCTCGTCCCCTCCAGGGCGATAAGCGGACCCCCTTGACTTTCTTGCATAGTGACGTCAGGACAGTTTAAGTCAGTCTAATAAACTACAAGTGCCTGTATATTTCGATACTGTGACATATTAATCCCCCACTCTGCACCAATCCACTCGTAAATATGAAAGCTGATTTAGGACGCTTAACCCCCGGCATCAAAACAGGGACATCGTACCAATAGACCCCCTCTAGAACTGGCGCGGCGTGAGCGCAACCTCCAGCGGCGGCTTCTCCCAGAGGAAGTAGACCATGTTGTCCTTGACCCAGTTGCGGCTCTGCGGCGCGATGCTCAGGTCGAAGTTCCAGATGATGCGGGCCAGAATCATGCGCATCTCGGCATAGGCCAGACTGTTCACGTGTTAGCAGATGGTTGAGTGGACTAGAGGACTGAAGTAAGGGGAGGGTGCTGGCAATAGTAAACTCACTTCTTTCCAATGCAGTTGCGCGGCCCCACCGAGAAGGGCTGGACCGCGTCGAGCCGGTCGCCCTTGTACTTGGGGTCGCCGAGCCAGCGCTCGGGGGCGAAGGTCTCGGGCTCGGTGATGATGGTCGGGTTGTGGTAGACGGCCCACTGCCAGATCTCCACGATGGTCTAGATTATTGGAACCGCATTGGTCAGCACACTGTGGTCATTGCAAAAAGGGGGTAAGCAGTCATTGCTCCCTTTGACTAGGTTCAGTGTCTGATACTCACATCCTCCGGCACAAAGTGCTCCACGATCGTATCCCCGCCCTTGGCGATCTTGCGGGGGCTGCCGCTGGGCACGGGCGGGTAGATGCGCAGGGACTCGTCGAGCACGGCGAGCAGGTAGGGCAGGCTCGAGGTGCCGGCGATGCTGATGTCGTCCTCGGACGGGAAGGCGGCGCGCACCTCGGCCGTCAGCTTGGCCAGGACCTCCGGGTGCGTCGCTAGCTCGTACGTGGCGCCCGAGAGGAGCGTGGCCGTCGTCTCGGAGCCGGCGATGATGAGGAGGGAGCTGTGGGAGGCCATTTCTTCAAAGGTCATTTCCTGTTGATGGGGTGGGTATGGGTAAGCAGGTGTACTACAGGAAAGAACGGAGGAAAGAGGATCAACGTACGCCTCCTTTGGTTCCACGGGCATGCATCATCTTGTCGACGAAGTCCGGGCGGTCGGTGTCGGCGTCCAGTCGCTTCCTCAGGCTCCTTACTGACAAGTCCTGGTGCTCGGCCCATTTGGTCTTGACCTCGGCCGGGACCAGGCGCTGCAGCAGGGAGGAGGCGAAGGGGTAACGGTTGGCGTTGACGCCAAAAGCAATGTTCTTGATGCTGCCGAAGATGTTGGAGACCCACGGGTGGTAGGCGTTGGTGTCCAGGGAGCCAAAGGGCGCGCCGAAGGACAAGTCGCCTGCGATGGGTGACGGCACATGTCAACACGATACAGATCGGCAGGATGTTAAATACGGCCAAGTTCACTTACCAATAATGTCGAAGGTGGTCCAGTTGTACCACTTCAGCAGATCGACGACCTTGGTCTCACCAGCACACTCCCGCTTGAGCCCGGCGAAGAGCTTGTCGATGTAGACCTTGATGAGAGGCTCCTGCTCGGCCATGGCCTGGGCGGAGAAGACGTGGGCGAGGATGCGGCGGAAGCGGGCGTGGTTGTCGCGGTCGGCGCCGATGATGTTGGTGACGTTGGGCGCGACGTGGAGCGGGTCCTTGCCGTGCTCCGGCTGGCCCGCGTGCCGGTGCCCGCGCACCTGCTTCATGCCGTCCGGGTGGTTGATGGACACGATCTCGGGCGCCACCCGCACCACGGGGCCGTACCGCAGGTGCAGCGCCAGCATGCGCTGGTGCGCCACGCCTGAGAGCTGGTTGCGGGTGTAGGGGATCCGCGTCGCCGCCCACAGCTTGGGGCCGGGGAACTTGCGCAGCGGGTGCAGGAATAGGTTGTACAACACGAGGCCGATCAAGTATACGACCATCTGGCGGGCGGCGTGGTTGTGGTTAGCAGGCCTACTACCATTGCCATCACATTGCCCGTCACGACTCGACGGGACGGGTCTGAGAAGGGGATGCATACCATGATGATCGAGAGAACGATAGCCTTCCCCGCCGTCTCAAGCGGCGAGGAGAGCATCTTGTCGCGGATGCGATGTATAGAGTCGGCCATGTTTCCCGAGTATTACCAAGACACTTTTGAAAACTGACTGACTGATTGATGGAAGTGATCTGTCGACGTAGACTTTTTGGAAACAGCAGAGCGATTCTCCCTCCTCCTTAAGTACTGGGCGCCGACAAAGTATGCTGAAGGATCCGACTACGTATGCACCGATGCCCACGATGGAGACCTTACATAACGGGCGGGAAGCAGCCGAGATTCGGGGTATAGAAGGTGGGGAGGGCGTTCGGCAGTCAAAAGTTAAAGTTATGTCAGGTTATGAGCAGCTGTGTGTGCATTGATGCAGAGTTTGTGCGTGCGGCTCACGGATGAGACGATTTCCTGTGTAAGGATGGAGCCCGTCAGCCCCTGGCTGCGCCGGATTATGGAGCCTTTTGGGTAATCATCCCGGTCGATATGTGGAGCGGAATAGGAGGAGTTTTCCCAGTCATTGGTGTCAGCGGATCCTCACCGCCCGAGGCCGAAGAGTCTAGGACTAGCTGCGATGAAGTGTGCTGGCATGCTTTGCATAGTCTTTATGCACTTGGGTGCCGAATCGCGAGACTGCACGAGACCATACAGCCGGGGACCATGGGTGTCGTTGAAACCACACAACGAAGCTTGTTTAGTGCGGCCAACGGCCAAGCTCCCCAAAACCCCGATTACCCCGGCTTGCCCTGTCCGCAATTACTTAGAGTCAATCATATTTGGGCTCCACCCGGTCGAAGACGCGAAACGCGAAGAAGAGCGATTGGTCGCCCAACTATCGTCATCGTGGCCGCCGGGATGGGATGGACGGACATATTGCATATCAGCGCCTTACATTAAACTCTCTTGAGTTATGCGTGGAATTTATGATGTATGAGATACTACTCGGATGCTAACAGATGCGTATGAGTAAGTTTTGATTGATGCCAAAATCCGAGAGAAGACAGGGGTGTGCCGTGATGTCATGATCAGTCATTGGCAGCTCCATGCATAACTCCCGTCAAGTATAGTAATCACATGGAACAGCAAGCCCAGCCCAATGTAAGTAAGCAGCAGTTGTCAAAACCAGTCCATTGGGAGCGACGAAGGCTAGAGTCTATATATGCAGTGATCTTAGTTGGGACAGAAAATCCCCGGTAATTGGTTCACATGACGATCGGGGTCGACTCCGCACGTTCCGGCCCCGCATTCGTTAGTTCGTCGATGTTCCTCCACCTTGCCGGCTCTGGGGCGAGATCCCATATCCGACTTGATCTTGGAGACAGTGGGTGAAAGCGGGACGGTGCAGCCATTGTCTGATGCAACCTGAGATATGACAGGTAGAAGCTCCAATTACTCATATTATTCGACGTCACTTGCTGCTACGCGGCACATTTACCCTCTCGTCATCTTTGGACGGCCCCCCACCCAGTGAGAGATTAATTGGTGACGATGATGAGCAGAACCCCTGAGACGACTACCTCGAGCTTATCCATGGCCGAGACCTCGCCGTCCCAAGAGCCATCACAAGAGCCGTCACAGCCCGCGCCGAAGCGCATCCGTCTCTCCCTGGCCTGCACCGCCTGCCGGAAGCGCAAAGTTCGGTGCGACGCCGAAACGCCCAAGTGCCGGAACTGTCGTCTCCGAGGCGACGTCTGCCAGACCACCGACCCGCGGAAGCCCGAGGCCGTCGTCTCCCGCAAGTGGCCGGCCAAGACCAGCCGGTTGCTGGCCGAGCAGGGCTTGTCGATTGGCGGTGGTGATGGTAATGATGGGCAGCAGCAAGCCGGGGCCGGCACAAGTCCCCGCGAGGGCGACGGCGAGACCGTGCCGGATGTGTATCCCGAGGTCCCGCAGACTTTGTCCAAAATCCCCGTCAGTTTTCTCACGAGGGCGTACCATGCGAGTACGAGGGAGCGTGGGGGTGAGAGGGCTCTAGATGATGCCGAGAGCCCGGACATTGTGGTCAATACCGACGAGAGCTCATATCGGGTAAAGGTGGGTTGGTCCAAGATCAAATCGCGGAGAAGAACCCCATGGGGGCTAACAAGCACGTGCGTGTGTAGTATCTGGGTGGAAGCAGTCTGCAGTGCCTCTGCATATTTGTGGATTTGTTCCTCAAGCAGAAAGGGCTAGGGCCGGTGTCCCAGCAATTTCGCTTCGGCATGCGCCATGTGAGTGGACCAAACCAGCTCCCCGGGGCATCATCGAACGATACTCGAACCACCCCAAGCTGACATGCACACCCATACAAACACATAGGTCGAGGAGTTTGCCCTTCCCATAACGGTCGACCGGCCCAACTTACCACCGATTGGTGTCATAGAGGAACATGTGCGGGTCTTCTTCCGGCGCATATGGCCCCTCTTCCCGGTCGTCGACCACGAAGCGCTTATGACTGATGTTCATCGCTTTCTATCGTTACAAAACTCATGCCCAACTAGGGGGCAGTCGGAAAACTCGCTACAGGCCGTGATCCAGCCAAGTGATGTTCCGGCTCTGGTGTCGATCTACTTGATCATATGCATCGCCGCGGACGAGGCCGCCGACAGCATCACCGAAACGGGGACGCGGTTCCTCGACGCAGCCTACAGCTTCTACGGACATGTGGTGGCGCTCCCGTACCTCGGAAGCGTCCAGGCGCTCCTGCTTCTCGTGCTCGCGCTGCGCGGGAGGGGCAAGGAAGGCCAGGGGTGGCACGTCCTGGGCCAGGCCATCCGGACGGCGCACTCGATCGGCCTGCACCGTCACATCTCGACGCACGACACCCGGCCCCGGCGCGGGCCCGAGCCCGGATACAAGGCCGACCTGCAGCTCCATGGCCGGCTGTGGTGGACATGTTACAGCCTGGAGAAGATGATGGAGATGGAGACGGGCAGGCCGTCGGCCATCGCGGACTACGACTGCGACCAGGTTCTGCCCCGTCGAAGCTACGCGGCGCATGAACCGCCCGACTACTTCGGGATGTGGGTCTCGCTATCCCAGATCCTGGGCCGGATCAGCGAGCACATCTACCGGAAGCGCCAGACCTCGTCCTACGTCCTCTTCAACGAGACGGGGAAACTGGACAAGGCGCTGACAGACTGGGCCGCCTCGCTCCCCGAGAGCCTACGGCCGGGGCAAGAGACGCCCATCCTCCCGGAACACCACCCAGGAGACATTACCCAGAACCAACAGCAGCACATCGCGGCCTTCCTCAGCATCCACTACTACCAAGCCCAAATCACCCTGTTCCGCGCCTCCCTCATCTTCTCGGCCCAGTCCTACGCCGACGAGGTCCGGCTCTACCCGACCTCCCTCTCGGCCGCCACGCAGGGCCGCCTCCTGCAAAGCCAGCACCTCGCCGTCGCGGCCGCCCGCGGCGCCGCCCGCCTCGTGCTGGACCTCGCCGACAACGGGGTCGACTCGCAGCTCTTCGCGCCGACGCAGGCCTTCCTCGCCGCCGTCGTGCTGGCCCTCCACGTCATGCGCAACCCGCGCCGGCGCATGGCCCGCGCCGACCTCGAGCTGCTGCGCGAGGCGACGGGCTACTGCGAGGACCAGTGGGGGCGCCTGCGGCAGGATCCGGATTTCATCCGGGGGTGCACGATTTTGCGGGAGCGGGTGGAGGCGGTTTGTCGGGAGGGGGGTCGTGAGCAGCAGCAGCGCTCGCATGACTCGGGTTCGGAACCGGTTCCGGGTGGGAGCAGAGACTTTCGGAACGGTTCCGAGACTGGAGGATCGGGCATGGATAATATGCCATCCGAGCTGGCGCTGCCGACTACGACTGATGCTACTACGATGCTGGGGTCACAGCCGGAAAGTAGCTCTTTGTTTGACCCATTTGCCGGTTTGCCTTTGGACGAGTTGTGGCCGATGCTGGGCACCGAGTTTCTGATTGACGATAACGAGTCGTTTATTCAGATGGAGTGAGGTGGCCGGCGGGAGATTGTCACGATGTCACACGACTACAATCTATGTATTGATATTATTATTTACAATTCTGTAAGAGCTCTCCCGGGCCCCAATATCATCGGTCGCCGCACTCAATGTCGTTCCCAGTGCTTACCGCATTCTATTCACGTCTTGTGGTGTACAACTGCAACCAGCCGCGAGTTTAATTGATGGCCAAGGCAATGAATGACTAATGATAAGGTGGGAGTGAATGAACCCCTGAGTCATTCGGCTCGGGTGCTGTGGTGTGTGTTGCATTGAACGTTTAGCCGTAGGCACATTGAAACCAACACAGCGGGGTCAGATTTGCTTTTCTCGGTTCGGCTCCTGAGAGTCCCCAACGCCCACATTCCGAACCGAAGGATCGACGACAGAGATCCGCGAGGTGGGTCTGGGGAAACAGTGGAGCACTTACTGCGGCAGCCATCAACCATCAGGATAAGAGGCTTGGGACTCGAAGCTGATGACAGTTCACGAAATCAGAAGAAACAATCAGTCAGCATCATTGCTTTAGTTGATCCGAAGCAAGAACACTTCCATCATTACATTCAGCCCACAATGTCCTCCACCACCGTGACCGCCGCGCCGGCCTCGACGCTGAACCTCCAGTCCGAGGGCCGCAAGATGACCTTTGACGGCACCGACCCCGTCTACGGCGACTGGCGCGACGACCTGGTGCGTGACGGGTACGCCGTCATCAAGGGCGCCGTGCCGCGGGAGCGCGCCGCCCAGTACGCCGACCAGATGTTCGCGCTGCTCGAGTCGTTCGGGCTGGGCTACGACCGGCGCGACCCCTCGACGGTGCACCCGGACAAGCTGCCCGTCATCAACGAGAAGGGCATGCTGCTCAACTACGCGGCGGCGCACGAGGACTTCGTCTGGGGCGTGCGCGGCGAGCCGGGCGTCTACGGCGCCTTCGAGAAGGTCTACGACACCCCCGACCTGCTCGTCTCCTTCGACGCCATCAACTACGGCTTCGCCAACCGCGCGCACCTGCCCGAGAACAAGCCCTGGCCCCACCAGGACCAGGACCCGGCCAAGCCCGGCTTCCGCTGCCTGCAGGGGCTCGTGAACCTGCAGCCCAGCGGGCCCGACGACGGGGGGCTGATCGTCTGCAAGGGCGGCCACACGCTCAGCGAGCAGTTCCACCGCGACATGGCCGACGAGGAGCGCATCCCGGCCTGGACGCCCGAGTGGTACGGCTTCACGGAGCGGGGGATGCGGTACCTGAAGGACGCGGGGCTGGAGTGGGTCAAGCCCACGGCCGACCCGGGCGACCTCATCGTCTGGGACAGCCGCACCCCGCACTACAACGTGCCGACCCGGACCAAGCAGGACCGCCTCGCCATCTACACGTGCTACATGCCGGTGGCGTGCGCGTCCCAGGAGGACCTGCTCCGCAAGAAGGACGCGTACGAGCGGCGGGTCGGGACCACGCACTGGCCCAATGCGCGGCACACGGGCTGGAACGACGCCAAGCGCGACGGGAAGCCGGATCATGTTGTCCGGACTCGGCCGCTGAACGATGCGGTGCTGAGTGAGCGGGTGTTCAAGTTGACGGGGATCCCGTACATCCGGGAGGATGTGCAGATTCCCATCTCGGGTATGTAGGAAGCAGCTTGGTTGGAAGTGTGGCTATGTATGTTTAGTATATGATTTTATGTGATTGAAGTTACCGTCCGTCGAAAGCAGTTCTCCTTTTTCATGCATGAGATCTTGACGCCTGTAGCATAACTATCTAGCTACTGAATGTCACATTGGTTGAGCGGACAACTTGGATACCGTCCGCGTTTCCTGTATCACCCTGTGATCTTGATTGCCAATGCCCAGAGTTCGCCCGGATCTGTATGCCATCGCCTTTCTTATATTTCCAGTGCCCAGTGTGAGGCCATAAGCTGATCTCGTCATCGTCGTCTTCCTTCCTCCTGGACTCTGGCTCCCCGTCGGTAGAGTCCAGCTCCAAAGCATCGCTAGCATCGGATCTGCCCATCGGAAATCTTGCGGTTGCTTTTCGCGTCCTCGGCAGTCGGGCCCGGGCCGCACCGTCGTTTGACCTGCCTTCTTCGGAAGAGGCGCCGCCGCCGCCGCCGCCGCCGGACCATTGTGACCACAAAGGGCCCCCGATGTAGACCGTGAAGAGCGGTTTGAGGGAGCTCAGGGAGGCGCAGATGACGCACCCGGACGTCTCGACGTGGAGCCAGCGCAGCTCGACGGCGGTGTCGTAGGTATAGTTGCCGCTCTTCCAGAGCCGGGCGGTGAGTACGACGTTGACGACGGCGGCGGCGATGACGAGGCCCCCGGCCATGAAGAGCAGCAGGAGCGTCGCCTTGTGTCGCTTCGGCATCTGCAGGGGCACCACGATCCGCAGCGGGATCAGCAGGACGATGGAGTCCATGCCCACGTTGGTGAGCGTCATGGCCAGGTAGAACTTGCCCTTGTCGATGCAGACCGCCGTCGCCATCTTGGCCGGGTCCCACGCCGCCGAGACGGGGTGGCAGCCGAAGACGCTGATGAAGATGTAGATCAGGCTGAAAAGGACGAAGCTGGTCATCATGGTCGTGACGGCGAACCGGAAGTATCGATCGGGGGTAAGGGCGTGGTAGAAGAGGAGGATGGAGACTTTCGCAGTAACGGCGGCAAGGTTGTAAAGTATCCCAGACGCTACAGTCAACTTTGGCGCACAAGAGCAGGAGGTATTATTAGCGATTGCAGTGTCGTACCGCCAGGCACTGGTTGCGTGGGACGCTCACCTTGGAAAGAACAATGTACTCGTCAACTGTCACCTGCCACATGCTCTTGCCAACACCTCCACCCACGACCACTTTGGCATACTCATTAGTGGCTTTATCGCCGGCCTGCAGTTTCGATTCACGACTCACTGGCTATGTTGACTCCCAGGAATGACCAGCATACAAGGACTGCCAGGCTGCATATGTCTACACGAGCAGTGGGTAAGTACGTGAGCGGTGCCCTGCAGTAAGAAATGGGTGTCTAGGGGGGCAATGAACTGACAGTCATCCGCTCGTAACTTGTGTGTCGTCAGAAACAATCGTGTGTAGATCCTGAGCACGAACAGAACGAAAGCCACAGCGTTTATGGCAACCATTGCGACATTGGTCTCGTTACCGATGCTGGCTTTGGCGAAGCGATGCTCTCCCTCCGGAGGCGCAGCCATAAATTGCACCTGAGTCGCCATGTTGAACTTTGTCCCGTTCCAAACTGAGAATGTGAATGATTCAGGAAGCCAGGTTGGTTTAGAGCTGACTAGATGCCGATGGCAATGACTGGTTGATATAACCGCGAGTTGGCGACTTCATACCATGGGATGTGGATGCAAGTTGGTTGGGCACATAAAACGTTGCCTGGTACTTACTACGATACATTGTGCACAAGCGAGAGTATGATCGACTGGGATTACTATATCCATGGCCTTGGGAGAGGCGTTGGTTTGACGGAGCTAGGGTAGCATACTCCAAAGACAATGTTCTTGCCAGTCTCCTCAGTGGCACAAGCCGTGGTTCGAAAGATAAAATGGATCTTCTGAAAATTGTCCTATGCAGGGAAGAGACGTTAATTACCTAGAGAAGCGGGGAGCCATGAGAGGGCTGCCCGAGGTAGCCCTTACATCCTGCAAGACAACCAACGGCGGATTGTGGATACCATCTATCCACAATTGTGGAAAGTTGGTCGGACGATGTTGTCTACAGCGAGTCTCGCTTTGGACCCGGCAGAAAACGGTGTAGCTCGATGTCTATTTACTCAATCGGGGAGACTTACCTCGTCTTAAGCCAGATCCAGTGCCCTACCTAGGAATCTGTAATGAATGACTTTAAGATGCGGTATTAGGTATTGAGTCCAGCTGACCGCTAAGTACTGTTCACGACCATGTTATCGTATTGCTGGAAGTCGCATTGGACGTTAGATCCGAGATCACATCAGTAGATCGATTCAAAATTTACCGAGTGGTTTTCCACGTTCCATCATCGGCCTTGGCACGCTTGGGATTTGTGCGTTTTTGACGCAGTCGGCTTCTGGACCAGCCTGCCGGTGCATGTGGCAAGATCCATTATCTCTCTTTCAGAAACCACACCACTGGCTCAATGTTGTATTTTGCGGCACAGGAACGATCACTTCCCTAATGTAGCCCTTGTCGGATTTTGAACGGGGGTACCTGGCAGGTATTAACTTGGATTTGAGTGACCGGTGGTGTCGGGCAAGCCACCGAAAGAAGACAAGCTCTCCGCTCCCTCGGTACCGGATTCCCGGGACATGATTCCAAGGCCATCGCGCTTTCCCATTAGCGAATTACCACCGCAACTCTCGCTTTCCCAGGTCCGTTACTTTTGTTGGCAACCGTGTAGAAGTGTGTCCTCATTATTACCTGGCAGTGTACGCCTTCTTGACAGCTCCATTAGCAACGGATGAAAAGACTTTTTCTGGTTCATTTCATCCAAACTCGATGGCTAACCTCTCCAGGATGTGGGGGTCTATCGACATGGAGTCAGCAATAGGCCGTCCCGTAGGTGATCTGGTCGTCTTGGTAATCGAGGTCATCCGTGGGGCTCTTCCTCGTCTCTTTGGATTGTGGTTGGCGTATCGCATCACTCGAGCAGTTTACAACATATCTCCTCTCCATCCATTGAGCCACATTCCGGGCCCCAAGTTGGCAGCTATGTCAATACTATACGAGTTCTGGTTTGACGTGGTCAAATTCGGACGCTATTCCATGGAGATCAAGAGAATGCACGATGTCTACGGTGCGTCTTTCACTCCCTTTTGGCTTGTAGAAACCACACTAAACTCTCCCTCCCTCAGGTCCACTTGTGCGAGTAAGCCCAGATGAGGTGCACTGTAACGACCCCGGCATGGTCGATGAGATATACGCCAGCGGGGGTCGCCGACGCGAGAAATCAGCGCATTGGGCCAGCTCCCTGGCAGGCCCCGTAGCGGTGTCCATTCTGACCACCATTGACCATGACGTCCACCGACGCCGACGCCAATCCATGGCCAACTCCTTCTCACGCAGCGCCATTTCCAAATTGGAGCCCGTCATCCACGCCAAGGTCCAGAGACTGTGCGACAAGCTGCTACGGTACCCCTCGAAAAAGGTGTTCGATGTGACCTCGGCCTACAGCTGCTTCACCACCGATGTCATTACGGACTATTGCTTCGGCGAACCCTTTGGGCTTCTGGATCAAGTAGGTTGTGGCGCTGACATTGCACATTTAGTCGGTGTAAGCAAGGACTAACAGAACTGTGTAGGATGGTTGGGAGCCGAACTTCAGAGCGCCGACAAATGCCATGCAGGATGCGCAACCCCTTTTCAAGTTTTTCCCGGCGGCACATTGGTTCGCAGACGTGTTTCCCAAACTGGCAAAACTCAGTACGCAGACATCCATCCCCTCAAGCTAACGCAGTCACCTGGGTCCCTCGATGAGAAACTATGCTAATATAGATGGGATCTCGCAGTGGGCCCGGAAATGGCCTTCTTCATCAAGTCCATCACGGAGGATATGCCGGGCCGCGTCATCAAAGCGAAGGAGGCCGTGGCGTCGAACCTGGTGCGCGAGCGTACAGCAGTCTTTGAGGATATTCTGCGGTCGCCCGCGTTGCCTGAGTCCGACAAGAGCGTCTACCGGTTGACGGGAGATGGTATGATCTTGGTCTCGGCCGGTACAGAAACATCCGCGGTAAGAAACATCCCCCGTTCTTACTCCAATGAGACTTTTTCCCTGCTGACCTCGGTATATAAAAGTGGACTCTCACCGTAATCACGTACCACCTGCTGACCACCCCCTCCATCCGCGACCGCCTCTCCCGCGAGCTCGCCTGCCTGGACCCGCAGGCCCTTAGCTGGGCCCGGCTGGAGAAACTGCCCTACCTGACGGCGGTGGTCCTCGAGGGGCTGCGGCTCTCGTACGGCATCGCGGCCCGCCTGCCGCGCGTGGCCCCCGACGAGGACCTGGTCTACCGTAGTACCCGCGACAGCGCCGGTGGTCGCGCGTACGTGATCCCCCGTGGCTACGCCGTCGGCATGTCGACCGTCATCGCGCACCACGACGAGTCCATCTTCCCGGACTCGCACCGGTTCCTGCCCGGGCGCTGGCTCGACGCCCGCGACGGGCGGCGGCCCGGGCTCGAGAGGCACATGCTCTCGTTTTCTCGGGGCAGCCGCGTTTGCGTCGGTATGCAGTAAGTCTCAGTCCCATTTCCTCAACCCCCATCATTTCTCTATTTACTTTCCCCTCCCCTTTCCTAGTACTTATCAGCGCATTACAAGTCGATGGCGTACTAAAATATCATGTTAGGCTGGCCTGGTGCAACCTCTACCTCACCACGGCTGCTCTTGTGCTACGTGTGTTTCCACGCATGGAGCTGTATGAGACGACTATTGATGATGTGCAGTACGACCATGACGCCTTCGTATCGCGGCCCAAGGTTGGCACCAAGGGTGTGCGCGTTGTTATGCCGTAGACACTGGGATTGGTGTAGCATCATCAAAGCTCGATGGATCACAGTACGGTTTGAGTCTTAGGGCGACTGCCAATCAATGATTACGCAATTTTGGGGTCTTTAAAAAAACATGAATGGGATGCTCGGTACCGCTTGGAACTCCATGATATATACATTATAACCCTCTACCTCATCAAATCACCCCCTATCTCTTCAAAGGGGTGAAGGGCAGTATCACCGAGCTCGGGTACTTGCCGCCAAAATGCACCTTATGCTCGCCCCGGTTCTGTTCGTGCTCCGGCCGTGGCCCAGAGAAACTGGTGAACTCGGCGATGCTGGGGTATTGTCCGCCGACCCTAATGCTGATACTCTCGCCCGCATCAAAGTCCACGCCCATGGCCCAGATGCCAATCTCCAGCCTCACGATGTTGCCCGGTGTGATCTTCTCCTGCTTCTCGTGGGGGTGGAAGGGGAACTGCGGGTGGATGCTCCTGGACTCGTCGACGGCTCGTTGCGAGGCCCGCAGGATGCCCATGGAGCCCAGGTGCAGGTTCAGACTGGCCTGGTCCTTTTCCGGGATCTCCTCGATGGAATTCACGGGCGTGGCGTGCATGGGGAAGTTGAGGTGCATCAGGTCCTTCCCGTCTTTGTCCTTCTTCCGCAGGATGGTGAAGGCGGTGAAGTCGTCGCGGCTGTCGCAGGACATGTACACGACGGCCTTGGGGAGCCCTATCAACCTGGCCGGCTCCGTGAACGTGTAAGTGAACTCGGCAAAGCTGTGCCGGTCCTCCGAGTTGTATGCCACTGAGGTGGCTGATGAGGGCGTCTCTCCCGCAAGTCGACCGTCGGGCTGGAAGAACAGTTCCCGGTAGTCGGTGCCCTTGACGGGGAACCCGTCGATGACGATGTTGTCGATGGGCTCCCGGTTGCCGAACTGCAGCGCCGACCACCGCACTTTCGGCGTCTTGGACTCCCAGCCGTTCTCGACGCCGCGCAGGTAGCGGTCGAAGAAGACGGCCAGCTCGTCCATCGAGTGCGGCTCGCTGTAGAGCTCGTACCACTCCTGCTTGCTGCTCCAGTGGATCCACTTGTCGTCGTGGGGGATCTCGAGCCAGGCCCGGATGCAGCCCATGGTGTGGATGCTGCTGACGTCGGACCCGCGGATGTAGGCCGGGCATTTTATCTTGGTCATGTCGACGCGCTTCTGCTTCCAGTACGCGTTCTGCGTCGGCGACCGGCGGTACATCTCGTCAAAGTGCTCGAGCCCCGAGTCGGGCTGCCCGCGCACGATGGCCTTGGCGATGAGGTCGAAGTTGCTCATGGAGAACCAGCCGCCGCGGCAGAACTGCTCGCGGTACATGTCGCCCATGCCCTCCCAGGGCGCGATGGCCGCGAGCGAGGGCGGCTGCTGCGCCGCGATGAACCACTGCGCGATGGCCAGGGCCGAGTTGCCCGCCATGCCGACGCGGCCGTTGCACCAGTCCATGCGGGCCACGGCCTCGACGACGTCGTAGCCGTCCTCGGCGTCCTGCGTGCCCATGACGCAGATCTGGCCGTCGCTGTGGCCGGCGCCGCGCGTGTCGACGCTGACGATGGCGTAGCCGCGCGGGCACCAGTAAGCCGGGTCCAGCCCCTCGAACTTCTCGAGCCCGCTCAGGTCCGTCCGCGCCACGCAGCAGTGCCACGTGCAGATGGGCAGCATGTCGAGCGCGCTGTACTTCTTGCCGTAGAAGGACCAGCTCAGCACCGCGGGGACCGGCTCGTCTTTGCTGCTGCCCGGCGGCCGGTACACGTCCATGTACAGCCGCGCGCCGTCGCGCACCACCACCTCGACGTCGTGGTCGATGCGGATGTCGCTCGTGATGGGCTTGGCGTCGAAGGGTTTGGCGCCCGCTTTCAGCACCTCGGTCTTGCCGGGCGTGAAGCCGACGTAGCCATTCTCGCCAGCTTTGGGGGCCTCGATCCGCCTGGTGGCGACTTGGACGGGGTCGGGCATGATGGGGTAGAGAGGGAGTTGGGCTAGGGGGGTTATTGGTTGGAATCTGGACTGAGGGAGGTGGTCTGAGTTCCTCGTGAGAAAGCTGTTGCGCGAACGTACCTACCACTATAAATGCGCACGATGTCTACCTCTCTTACAACTGCATGTTGGTTGGACCCCTATCCATGGTAGACTACGCGGGGTAGATAGAGCCCGCAGCCGAGACAGACGGGGGTTAGAGGTCGTAGATCAAAGAGGGGCACCATCGCTGTGGATCCGGATATGTTCTGAACCCTCGACCGAGCCGAACCGAATTGGTCCGGGTCGGCTGTGGTGCAGGGCTATGTATGTGAGTGGATACTTGGAGGTTAATTATGCATAATGCCGCCAATGCCAAGACCGCCGCGCCATCGTAGCGCTCTTTTCCCCACGGGGTCATGATCAGCAGGCCGATGTGGTGTGGCACTCGTCCACTTTCCCGTTCCCGTATCCACCCACTTCTACAGGCAACCCCTGCTCCGAGTTCGAAACAGATAACACCGGAGCGGTTTCCACTGCCCGAGACTTACCGTCGGAAACCAGCTTCGATTCCGAGGAGTATACTCTACTTGAAAAGGAGGCCGTCTTGATCCGTGAATGATCATTCAGGAGAGTGCGACTATATCACTAGACACCGACTACCATCTTCATCTCAATCTTCAATCATACCCATCATAGTATAGTCGGAGTCACACACATTGCACTTCATCAACATGTCCACCACAGCCACCACCACCACCAAGACGAAGTCCTTTGAAGAAGGCAAGTCCCAGACCTTTGGCGAGAGGTACGAGACCAAGGACCTCATCACGTTTGACGAGAACGCCGTCTACAACGACTGGCGGGACGAGTTCCACAAGAACGGCTGCGTCGTCATCAAGAACGTCATCACGCCGGAGCGGGCGCAGTACTACGCCGACAAGCAGATCCAGTGGCTCAAGAACTTCGAGCTCGGCTTCAACGAGAAGGACCCCGGCACCTGGACCGCCGACCACCTGCCCGTCAGCTTCAAGGGCGGCATGTACTTTTTGTACGGGTCCGCCCACGAGAAGATGTCCTGGGAGGCCCGCATGGAGCCCGCCGTCCGCGACATCTTCGCCAAGCTCTGGGGCACCAACGAGCTCATCTGCTCTTTTGACGGCATGAACATCTCCATGCCCAAGCGCACCGACGTCCAGTGGAGCCCCTGGCCTCACTGCGACCAGAACCCGCGCCGCAAGGGGTAAGTCTTCATTCGCTCCTTCATACCAATATCACACGAAGTCAGAGAAAGCTAACTCGTCAATGCAGCATGCAAGCCGTCCAGGGCCTCCTGAACTACTCGCCCAACGGCGAGAACGACGGCGGCCTCATGCTGATGAAGGGCTCCGCCAAGCTCTTCAACGAGTTCTTCGCCGAGAAGCGCGACTCGGCCGACCACGAGGACGCCCCGCCGCCCGAGCTCGAGTTCATGGACCTGTTCCTCTTCAGCAAGAAGGACGTCAAATGGTTCGAGGACCGCGGCTGCGAGCTCGTCAAGATCAACAGTAAGCTGATCAACCCCCGGAAGTGATGTTCGTATTGGACACTGAACTGACTCGAATGATTCCCACAGTGGAGCCTGGTGACTTTGTTCTTTGGGACTCCCGGACCGTAAGCTCTACCCATAGGCCCCTGAATGTTGACGGTGACGCAGTTGCTTACAGTATGCTACAGATGCACTACGCCAAGTTCCCCGAGGGCGACCAGATCCGCAATGTGCAGTACATCTGCATGACCCCTCGCCAATTCGCCGACGACGAGGCCTTGGCCGCCAAGAAGTGGTGCTTCGAGAACTACGTCGGCACAACGCACTGGCCTCACTGGTAAGTGGCCAATGAATGAGACTTGGTTCTACAGGGACATAACCTCTAACATGGAGTCAATAGCAACGTTCGGTCTGCCGCCGAGAAGCCGATGCGTAATGGCGAGGTGTGTCACAAGTACAGGACGGAGCCTTTCGAGAAGGCCGAGGTCACCGACGACATGCTGAGACTGGCGGGTATCAAGCCGTACTAGAGGGGAGGATAGCCCCGGGGTTGCTGTTACGATCATGAAATGATAAGCGGGCTATTGTACATATATATGACGACCAATAACAATATCGAGTTAACTGATTTACCATACGCCCCATCTCTTCTCTTTGCAACTCGTGTGTTCGTACAATGGCCGATGCCTATTTTACTCAGCTCGAATATGGTGCCGCTACATGCAGTTCCCGTTTTCATACCATCTCATATCAACGCAGCAGAGACGAAGTGCGCCCGGACAAATGGCAGCGTAATGGAATGCAACGGCACGGGTGATAAAAATGTGAAGATGCGACTCCGAGTGATAGAACTCGTATGAACCCGACCAGTCACTTATGACAAAGGCTTCCCGGAAGAGAAACACTCGATGTGACCGGGCTCCCTCATCCGATTCCGAGAGCCAAGTCCCTTCTGCTCGCGCCGAGCAGGCAATGTGACCAAGTCCGCGCGTTTTGGCTAGTTTTCTTCAGTTGGTCCAGGCCCGACTTAGCCAGCTAGCTGGTGCCCAGTAACTGCCGAATGATTAGCAATGCACGTCCGCAAATCTGGTTGCGTTCGCGTACGGGAGGAGGTCTGCCCCATATCGAAACCTTGAAACCGTTGTTCGGCCCCTCCCCCGCATTCCCCAAAGCGTGCGCCCGTGCAGGAGCCGGAAACTGGGGTATCATTTGCCATTGCCACGTACTGGGCGGGCCCCCTTGGCAGCCACCCGCTGAGGGAATGGGGCAAAGCGAAACATGGGGAACTCTATCCGGGGTTCGATCAGTATTGGGGTTGGGGTGGTGTTAGGGGGGGCTGGACTAGGTTAGGGGCCGTCTGTTACTGCTGCTGTTTAGTACGACAGCGTACTAGCGCCACTCTTGGAGCTGATCAGTCCTCAGCGCGTCGTTTCTTGATTCATGTCTTGGATTGTATGGCCCAAGATGCTTGGAACAATTAGTGCCAGACCTTCACCCGGCCCAGGGGGGTTTCCCCATTCGGGTCGGGTAACACCCTCAAGGGGTTGCGGTTGGCGGAGTTTTGTATATGATGTGCGTTGCATCCTTGCCACCATGATGGCAGACAACATAACCATCAGTGCATTTGGTTGTGGTTGCGGTAGACGAGCGGGACCCAAATCATAAACTCGGCTCTTTATATTAACTTCGTCTCCGTCTTGTTTCGTTTTGTTTCGTTCCGTAGTACCCTTGCCGTCCCTCAGAGCTTTCGTTCTTTCCCGAATCATCATGGACGACACCAAGTTGAAGCCAGGCGCCGACCATGTCGAAGACCTCGGGATAGGCAAGGACAGTGATGTCCTTCGGGGTGAAGTGGAAGAAGTCATGGGAACCGTCAAGCTCACCCACGGCAAGATCATCTACATCCCAACCCCGACTGCAGACCCCCAAGGTAAGAAAGAGGATCCATGATTGCAATGCTTATTCGCCATGACAGCAACTCACCATCATCTAGATCCTCTGAACATGAGCTTATGGCAGAAGTACATGGTTCTCATCGTGATATCCATCTGTAAGTAAACCCATCACGATCCCAAAGTACGAGGGCTCGAAAAGATGCAGCATGACTTACACATCATTCATAATAGTCTCCTGTCTGGGCCTGTCTTTGATCAGTGGCTTTGGTGGTCTTCTTGGCTTCTACATCCCAGACTACACGGCTGCAGGCAAGGGCTATGCCGACATCACCCATCTGATGACCTACCCGACCCTCTTCATGTAAGCCGATACGACTCCCACAAAGACAGTGCACACTTCGAGACGTCGACTAACCCGATATTCTCTCATAGGGGTATCGGAAACCTCTTCGGCATGCCGCTCGCGTACGCCGTCGGCCGCCGCTCTGTTCTCCTTGTCTCGACAATCATCATGATCCTAGCTGCTGGGGTCGCCGCAGGTGCGAAGAACTTCGAATGGCATCTCGCCGCCCGCATGGTCCTCGGTCTCGCAGCAGGGCAGAGCGAGGCTCTCGTGCCCATGATCACCCAGGTTCGTAACCAGCCCCCTCACCCCTCAGTCCCCAATCCTTGGATGGGGTGTGTGATATCAAAGACGCATATAATACTGACACTTTGATGTGAATTTAGGAAGTCTTCTTCCTTCACGAACGAAGCCGAGGCCTCATGATCCAACAAACAATCCAAGTCATCCTGACGGCCATCTGGACCGTATTCGCAGGCCCCATCGCCGGCGCCATCACGCCGCAGTGGTGGTACGGCCTCGGAGCCGTGCTGGCCGGCGTGCAGTTCGTACTCGCCGTGTTCTTTGTCCCCGAAACAAAGTACTACCGACCCATGAGCTCGTTTCAAGAATCGACCTCCGACTCCTCCCAGAACAAGAACGCCGCCGACGACGAGAACACTGCCGCGACACCATCATCAGATGCTCACAGCAGCGAAACAGGAAAGGGGACGGCGGCGACAGATACCACGATGTGCACTGAGCGGCCGGCGTTGGACTTCGTCAACTTCGCGCCGCGCACGTGGCGTTCCGATATGCGTCTCTGGGTCGGCGATATCGAGTGGCGCAAGGGCTGGGAGGCCTTCTACCAGACGTTCGAGCTGGTGCTCTACCCCAACGTCTTCTGGGCGCTGTGCATCAATGGCCTCACGCTGGGCGTCAATGTCGCGATCGGCACGACAGTGAGTAACCTTATCCCCCTTATGAATCTGAAAGGAGAGATGAAAACACGAGGCTAACACATAGGCCCATCAACAGTACGGCAACATCGTCACCAGCCCGCCCTACAACTGGCCCCAGACCTCGGCGAGCTACGTCAACATCGGCCAGATCGCGACCGCCATCCTGGCCCTCCCGCTCTTCGGCCACGGCTCCGACGGGCTGATCCGGTGGTTCTCGCGGCGGCGCGGCGGCATGCACGAGCCCGAGACGCGGCTGGTCCCGCTCATCTTCCCCATGCTCGTGGGCGTCTTCACCGCCGTGCTCTACGGCCAGGGCGCCGCCCACCCGACGCGGTACCACTGGTTCGTGTACGTGTGGGGCGTGGCCGCCTACTACTTCTGCTTCGTCGGCGCCAACATCGTCGCCATCACCTACCTGCTCGACAGCTACCCGACGCGCGCGGGGCCCCTGCTCATTATTATATGTGCCTTCCGCGGCATCATCTCCTTTGGCGTCAGCTACGGCATCACGCCCTTCATCGAGGCGGCCGGCTGGGACGGCGCCTTTGGGGCCTTTGGCGGCATGACGGCCTTCTTTGGCTTGATGGGCATCCCCATTTACATCTGGGGCAAGCAGATCCGCCACTTCACCGGAAGATTTGCCAAGGACAAGTCGGATTGATTGGGTTATTTGTAGAACGCGCCTTGCTACGCTCCTTGGGGTATTTGATGGGATGAATGCGGGTTAGCATCTGAAGTTGAATCACTGTACATACTAGTAACATCCAGACACTTGGTTCTTCAGAATTGGATTTGCCAGTTTTATTCTTCTTTGCGGCCAGTGCGCCCCGTACTCTCGTAATCTTCATCGTGAATCATGCCCAAAGTGATCGAAACTGTCGGATGACAGGTATGCCCAAGCAGTCGGCTCTGCAGAAATGCAACGTCGAGGCTGAGGACTGATGCTCCATCGTGGCCGATCGCGTTACCAAACCATCAAACCCTTGTGGATTGTTGGTAAGGAGGTGTTGGTAAAAAACAGCCGCCCTTGCGACCCAAAACGCCGTAATCTATGCGCATTCCACCTCATAAACCGTGAATATGCATTTTCTTCCTTCCCGTTGTGTTGACGTGCGTCTAGAGATGCATTCCACCATCGCCGTCTGTGTCGCCAGTTGTATCACCATTCCGGTTGTCGCTGGGTGCGGCGCCAGTCTCGTTTCCTTCATGTTCTGCCATAACCGACTCCACGAACTCTTGTGCCGTCATGCGTTGTATGATGCCAGCATCCATGGCTTGCTGCAGCAACGACCGATCCGCGCCGGCGTCTTGTGAGCTTTGGCCATTCGTGCCGTTCGTAGTGGCCGTTGCTGTGCGGTTCGCATCCGTCGTCGTGGAGGATTCGGGGTTGGAAGAAGAGGCCGCCGGTGTAGAACCCGCCGCGAGCGACGACAACATCGCCGCATTCGGCGGGGCGTCGTGGGCATCTGAGCTGGTCGCGCCGATGTCCTTACCGTCGAACTCGCGCCAGCTGAGCCCGCGGCGCTCCACCTCTTCCCGCACCAGCTCGATGCGCTGCTGCACCTTGACAATGATCTCCTCGTTTTCGCGGATGCCCTCGGCGCAGATCTGGTCGGGCTCGGCGCCGTCCGCGCCCTCGGCGAACGGCTTCATTTCGGCGTTGGAGTAGTCGAGGTGGGCGATCTGGTTGCGCATCTCGAGGACTTTGAGGGCTAGGCTGGAGGCGGGCAGCTCTTGGAGTGCGCTGGCGAATTCGGCCGCGGTGGGAGGTCTTGCTTGCGCGGACATTGTGAGGATGCGCGACGGTTGAAGTAGCTGAAGATGCGTGGGGTGTCGATTTTGTGTGGTTGTGACTGTGAAGTCAAGAATCGATCTGGGCTTTCTCCTGCAAAGCGGTATGCGTCGTCAATGCGGAATTGATGTTGTGTTGTTGTATTAGAATTGGCTTGGTAGCAAACAAACAGTATGACATGCAGCTGTTCGTCATGCAAAAAGTTGCCTGCAGAACTGCCTGGAAGCTCTACTGGGAACATGTCGTAGCGGGGCTTGGAAACGACCGGGGTAGCTCTTGTTTGCTCTTCGCCTTCGAACGGCGCGCTAACCTTAAAGATGCAGCACCCTTAGGGAATGCTTGAAGTCCCCTACCCACTGTTTTGGCGGGGTGCCTGCCCGATACTCGGACCCGTAACGGACTTGGATGGTAGCATCAAGCCCGGATGCTAATGGAGTCGTCTTGCCGTATGCGGTTTTCACACTATCACTACTCATGTACAATACTCTATCGCCAATGAGGTGATAAGCCCCCTGTCATTTGCACTATCGGCGGAGGCCCGATGATAGCCAACCTCGAGGTCATGGGCCAATCAATGCATCAACCCGAATGATGCATCGTTTGCCTTTGGGCTTTCCTATCTTGGATAGGGCCCAAACCAGTGAAGCTCCAGATGATTGGAGTAGGGTGAGCTTGCGAGGGCGCCATGATCTCATTGCCGGCCCCGATCTGTGCAGGTGAACTCTACCCTTCATGTTAAAAGAGACCAGACCCCCGCATGGCTCTACTCCCTCGAGAATCCCATGTAGTTTCGTAGAGGATTGAGGAACATCTTCTACTTGGATTGCCATACCCAAATCTCAGGCTTGTGGAAAGAAAGTACAATGCGCTGGACTAATCTGGTCTTGGCGGCCGGCGTGCCGATTGCCCAATCGGCAGTGGCCGATCTGTATTCTGATGGGGGCGGTCAGCATGTATTTGGAGGTCATCATGTCCCTGCCACCAAGTTCAACTGCGATCTGCCCCCAGTCCTGGACCCCTCGGCCGATGGGTTGCCGGCAGCGCGAGACTTGTTTGGCGACGACGAAGCCTTGTTGAAGCAGGTCGAGAGACACAGCACGTTGGTCAAGATCCCTTCGGTCTCGTACGACGACAATGGCGAGCCGGGCAAGGACCCGAGGTGGAATGTCTTTTACGAGCTCCACGCCGCTTTGGCCTACTTGTACCCAAATGTGTAAGTCACTCCGATGATATCAGGTTTTCGGAAGCCAACATCTGACACCGGCATGTATACTTAGTCACCTTCGCATGGGCCGTGACGTAGTCAACACCTTTGGTTTGGTCTTTAGCATGAAGGGGACCAATCCTTCCCTCGGACCCATCATGCTCACAGCCCATCAGGACGTGGTACCCGTGGCCGACGAGTCGACATGGAAGTATCCTCCCTTCTCTGCCCATTTTGATGGGCGATGGCTCTGGGGCCGCGGCGCTTCGGATGACAAGAACAGCTTGACTGCCTTGATGTCGGCGCTGGACACGCTTCTGTCAAACCCGGCATGGGTGCCTCAGCGTAGCATCATCGTTGCTCTTGGCTTCGATGAGGAGTGTTCCGGTCGGCGTGGTGCGGGCGAGATTGGCAAGTTTCTGGAGCAGCAGTGGGGAAAGCACTCCATGGCCATCATTCTCGACGAAGGGGGCATGGGACTTGACCTGCTTGAGGGCAAGACGCTTTATGCTCTGCCAGCCGTCATGGAGAAGGGCCACGTCGACATCTGGCTCGATCTCAAGATCAACGGCGGCCACTCTTCGACTCCTTTCCCCCATACTGGCATCGGCATCATGTCCGAGATCGTGGTGAAACTCGAGTCGAAGCCTTTTGGCCCGAAGCTGATCAAGGACTCGCCCATCCACCGCCACCTCGTATGCCAGGCCCGGTACTCTCCCAAGGCGTCACCGAACGTCACCAAACTGATCGAGAAGGGCGACTTGAAGACGCTAGCGGAGGAGCTGGCCACTATCGACAGAAAGACCCAATACCGCCTGCAGACGTCCCAGTCGGTCGACTACTTCATCGGCGGCGTCAAGATCAACGCCATGCCCGAAAAGATCCGCATCGGCGTCAACCACCGCGTCGCGCCGCAGAACTCGATCCCCGAGGTCAAGGGCCGGATCCTGGACCTCATCAAGCCCATCATCAAGCACTACGGGCTCGGCGTCAGCGCCTTCAAGGGCGAGGACAACAACCCCGACGACCTGGGCGAGTTCGAACCCGCCTACGACGTGGACTACAACGGCACCCTGACGCTCAGCTCTAGCCAGGCGAGCCAGGTCGCGCCCATTTCGCCGTCGTCGGGCGATATCTGGGATGTCCTCTCGGGGACCATCCAGCACAGCTTCGCGTTCGATGACGGGAAGGTCGTGCCGGTGGGGGAGCTGATGACCGGGAACACTGACACCAGACACTACCTGCGTAAGATCTCACCACAGCAATTGGACCAGTAATGAAATGATCATGGCTAACCAGAAGACACATGCAGACTTGTCAAAGCATGTCTATCGCTGGACTCCGACTCGCAAGGGCGGTACTCAGAACGCGCACACTGTGGACGAGGCTATCGATATGCAGGCTCACATGGAAGCACTGAGATTCTATTACGACTTGGTCAGGAACTTTGATGCCGCCGAGGTTTGATCTCCAAGGCTTTTTGAATGGGTGCAGTATGATGTTTGGACTTATTGCCCACGAAAACTGACGGGCTGGTGGCGTTACCGACTTTGGGTTGATGCGATGGTGGGCAAATTGTGATATATCTCAACAGGATCTTCTCCTGGTAACCAAGGCTCATACGCTAATATACAACAAGTGATGGATATCTAAAGAACAATTCTCCCCATCCGAGTTCATGACCATAAAACCAACTTTGCCGGCTCCCCATCCCGGGCCGGCAGATAACCTACAAAGGAGCTCACCGTGAACCGAATGGCGGCTTTCGGCTGCTCCCGCGACGTGTCGCATGCCTTGACTTCATGGAAATTCCTGAATTTCCGACGCCTATTAGCCTGCTGATGTACATAGGTACCTAAGCGATGATCAATATAGGACTGCCTACCTGGGGTTGAAAAATGTCAAGTCGCCGGGCACGGCCTGCATAGCCTTGAACGGGCGGCCCTCCAGCATCTGTGGTTGGTACGAGTCCTTCGGAAACTCCTTGCGCCATGCCACGTCGTCATCTGGGGCGCGCCACTGCCTGTCGTAAATGAGGGTGTCGCCACCGGGCACTTGGTTGAGGAGGATGTTCCAGGTAAGTTGCGCGGCGGATTTGCTGATGGACCAGCCCACGGCCTCCTGCATATCGCATGTCATTCAGCAACGGCATCAAACAAAAAGGGAGAAGAGCCAAGATGGAACGTACGTAAGGCGCATAGTCTGCGTGCACATGCATGCCAGCATCGACCGCTCTCAGGATTCCGGCAAAATATTCTTTATCGCCTTCTTCGCGGGCCACCTCCACCGTCATGCCCGTCGCATCTTGCAGCTTGGAAGCGACGCGCGCCAGGACATCAACGCCGGCCTCGTCCCTCCAGCGCCTTTGCAATGAGTAGGCGGCCTCGGTGCTTTCGAAGTACGCATTCTTATCTGGATTTTGAAAGAGAAGAGTGTCAATCATTGATGCACTGGTGATTCATTTATTCGTCGACCAAAATAGCCTACCTTTGATATGGTCGTACTGTGTTATCCCCGAGACACCAACACGCGGCCATGTAGTTTCGGTGTCATAACTACCCAGTTCATGCGTGTTAACAATCTGGAGCATCTTGTCGCATTCTTCGGCAGATAATAAGCCCTTCTCTCGCAGAACCGGGACTCGGTTGGCGAAAAGGTCGATGACCGAGTCTGCTGTGACGGGCTGGTCGTGGAAAGTCCTCCAGTTGGTTTGGAGGCTGTGTTGGGGTGGGGAGCCAAAGAAGTCGGCATCATTCATGCTCCCTTGAGCGGGCAGGTTGAAGAAGGTCTGCGCAGCGGTCGCCATGATAAAATTTGGTGTGGATAATGATTCAAAACGCAAAGTATTAATACAAGTATAAATCTTAGTATAATTCAAATGTATAGTATGTTCTTCGTACTGAAATCACGGGGATGGCAAAGGGATTGATTGCTTTAATACCAGAATGAGCCAAGTAATTGAGATCCGGCTGTGTGTCAGTCCTTCGGGCTGTGTCTGTCAGACGCCTACAGCACATGGGAGCTGGCCAATAGCGCTGTCGTTACTGTAGATGTAGTAATGCTGATCTGACCCCCAAATCGCCCAGCGCTGACGGCCATTTTTAGAAACAAAAGGCCTCCACCACTAAACATACAGTAAACTCTCACCTGCATTGCCCTGCAGTTCATAGTTGCATCTAGTACTTGAGCGTAACGCCTACCCAATTCATCAATTGCAGCTGTATAATGGCTCTCCTTCAGAACCTCAAGACGTTGCGTTGCGTCCAAT
Source organism: Arthrinium phaeospermum (assembly GCA_006503535.1). Classification (NCBI taxonomy): domain Eukaryota; kingdom Fungi; phylum Ascomycota; class Sordariomycetes; order Amphisphaeriales; family Apiosporaceae; genus Arthrinium; species Arthrinium phaeospermum. The sequence goes on along the minus strand of QYRS01000001.1, from coordinate 1,353,308 downwards.
CTTGGCCATGGCGACAAACCCCAGCAGCTGTTCGCTGGAAAACCTGAGCGATTTTGGGCCCGCCGCACCGTGCGAGGGCGTCTTTGATTTTACCCTACTTTTCGAGGAAACCATTCTCACCATCTTGCCCGCTGCCGTCGCCATAGCATTTGTCCCGTTTTATTACTTCAAGAGACTGTCGGGATGCGTCCCCAAGGTCAGCCGGACCTGGCACCTGAAAGCCAAACTGGTGAGTGAAGCCTCGCATTTCGTAATCGCACCAAGCCCCCGCGCGCACTGTAGGCTAATACTTCCCGGCAGCTTTTGTGGTCGTGTTTGTGCATCTCAAATGCCATCCAGATCGGATTCATAGCGCGGACCTCCACGCCGACGACGGACGCTTCTATTAGTACCGCCATCTTGGTGCTCGCCGCGCACTCTAGTCTCGCAGTCTTGTCTTATCTTTCCCACTTGCGAAGCGTGCGGCCGGCGTCCTTCTTGTCAATCTTCCTGATTCTCACATTGGTATTCGACGCCGCTCGCTGCAGGACATTATGGATGCTAGGGTCGCGGCCCGCGGAAGACGTCGCCATTGTCGCGAGCCTTTCTCTGTCCCTCAAAGCTCTCCTTCTGGTCCTTGAGTCGCTCGAGAAACGCCGCATTCTTCTCCCACCCTACCGGACACTTCCCCCCGAGTCTACGGCTGGCGTGTTCAACCAGGCCTTCTGCTGGTGGCTCAACCCGCTGCTCGTCTATGGCTACAGACACGTTCACTCGCTCAAGACATTGAGCGAAGTGGACGAGGACTTGTGCATCGACACCGAGACCAATACCCGCTTGACCACCAAGTGGAATGCCTGGAAACACAAGGAAGCCGCCCACTCTCTCCTGCTACTAAGCCTGATGAACAACAAGAAGGCCATCGGCAAAGCCATACTTCCCCGCTTGTGCCAGACCGGATTCGTCTTTGCTCAGCCCTTCCTCGTCAAGCGGGTCATTGAGTTTATCCAGAGTCCCGATAACGAATACAACAACGCCTCCGTCGGTACCGGTCTGATCCTCGCCTACGTCGTTGTCTATGTTGGCATCGCCGTGGCGACATCGGTCGTCCAACGATGGACCATCCATCTAGTGACGCGCATGCGAGCTGGTCTAGTTGATCTGATATACTCCCGCACTCTGGAGATCCACTGCCCCAATATGGACGAGGCGGATGCTGTCACCTTGGTAGGCACCGATGTCGAAAGGATTACCACGGGTTTCCGTGCTTTCCATGAGATGTGGGCCTGTCTTATCGAGATCGCCCTTTCCATGTGGTTGCTTTCAGGCGAGCTTCGCGTCGCGGCTGTCGCTCCGGCCGTGGTCATCATCTTCTTTACTGGCGCCGCCATCTCGGTGGCATCCAGTGCGGGCATCACCCAGAAGGCCTGGATAGACAAGATCCAGGCCCGCGTCAGCGCCACTGCCGCACTTTTGGGCGCGATGCATTCCGTAAAGATGACCGGACTTAGCAAAAGCCTCACTCGAAAGATTACCGATATGAGGGAGGACGAGCTGAAGGCCTCGTTCAGTTTCAGAGGCGTCCTGGTGAGGATTGTGGTCCTCACATTTGCCTCGACCGCATTGACCCCCGTTGCATCTTTCGGCATGTACATCTTGCTGCAGATGCACAAGGGGTACGCGACTCTGGACCCTGCGATTGCCCTCATGACTCTCACTCTTCTTCAGCTGCTTCTTGCGCCCGTCGCCATCCTGATTGACTCCCTTGCCGGTGTCATGAGTGCCGTCGGCTGTTTTGAGCGAATCCGTCTTTACCTCAACTCGGAGACGAGAGTCGATAGCAGACTGCACGGCACAATTCATCAGCAATCACAGCCTCGGGAAATATATCCCTCTGGTAACTTGATCAGGAGCCTCTCCTCCAGCCGACGGTCCGAAGTGGACTTCGGTTGGCGGCACTCACGTTTTTATTTCCCTTCTTCCCCTCGCCCAAGCTCGGCAGTCGGCGAGATATACGCTATGGGATTCCTAGAGCAACAGGGAGATTTCGCCGCTGCTCGTAAGAGAAATCAAAGCTCTATCTCCATCCACCAAGCCTCCTTCGGGTGGAACGAGAAAGACAAGCCGATTCTGAAGGACATCAGTCTCGACATGCCCCGTGGAGGACTCACGCTTGTCATTGGTCCCGTTGGAAGTGGAAAATCGACCCTTCTGCAGACATTACTGGGCGAGACCAAGCGTGCTGGCGGGGGCGGCTACATCCAGGTCGCTTTCGAAGACGCGGCATACTGCCAGCAACGTCCGTGGATCTCCGATTCCACAATTCGTCAGAACATCCTTGGGGGATTCGGCTTCGACCCAGAGTGGTATGCGACCGTATTAAAAGCCTGCGGTTTGAACCAGGATTTGGAGCAACTGCCGGACAAAGATGCCACTAAGGTCGGCAGCAACGGAACCTGTCTAAGCGGTGGCCAGCAGACACGCATCGCGCTTGCACGTGCCATCTATTCCAAGAAGATAACCATGATCATGGACGACGTTCTCAGCAGTCTTGATGCAACGACAGAAGAAGCCGTTTTCAAGTCTCTCTTCTCGAAGAATGGGCTGCTGAAGCGACATAATGTTACTGTCATTCTGGCCACCAACGCCGTGCACCGTCTTCCCGAAGCTGACCACATCATTGTACTCGGCCGCAACGGAACCAGCACCGAGCAAGGCTCCTACGCAGAGCTCGCATCCCGCCCTGGGGGCTATCTCTCCAAGCTCGATCTTCAGGGACGAGCCGACGTTCGAGAGGGCAGAAAAGGTCGAAGCGGCGACGAGAGGCAGGAAGTACCCCTCGCCACGCATGAAGCTCTGGCCAAGGCGCTGCCCCAACTCGAGGTACCCGACAGTTCTGTGGGCGATGTCGAAGTATACAAATACTACATCCGGACCTTTGGGTGGACGCGATGGTGGATCTTCATTGCCATCTGTTCATTCTACGGCTTTGGTGTTGTTTACCCCCACGCATGGGCCCAGGAGTGGGCCACACACAATGCGAAACACCCAGGAGATAGAGCTGGGTACTACGTAGGCATCTACTTTATGCTGGGGGTTCTCACCATTATCTCGCTGGGGGCTAGTTGTGCGTAAGTACTACCTGCTTCTCCGTACTCCCAGTAGGGTGAGATAACGAACTAACGAATGACCACAGGTTCCTTGTTATCAGTATCGCCCCTCGTGTGGCTCGAACAATGCACTCGAGGGTCTTGGGGACCGTTATGAACGCCCCCATCGCGTATCTGTCCAGTGCAGATACCGGCTCTCTCATCAACCGCTTCAGCCAGGATATGGAGTTGGTGGACATGGAGCTACCCGTGTCGCTCATTCATACGGTGCTCATGACGTTTGTGCTGACAGCACAGACACTGGTCATTGCGTCGACGGCCAAGTTCGCCGGTGCCGCGTTGCCCTTCTGCATCGTGGCTGCCTACATGACGCAGAAGTACTACTTGAGGACGTCCCGGGCGTTGCGGCTGCTGGATATCGAAGCCAAGTCGCTCCTCTTCAACCACTTCCTGGAGACGCTGGGCGGTTTGGTGACGATCCGTGCTTTCAACTGGGGCCAAGGCTACTTGAGGAGCAACGCGGACCACATCAACACCTCCCAGAAGCCTGGCTATCTTCTCCTAAGCATTCAACGGTGGCTCGGGCTTGTCCTCGACCTTCTCGTTGGCGGCATTGCCGTCGTCTTGGCTGCAATTGCGGTCAAGACGCGGGGGCAGGTGGACGCGGGGCTTATGGGTCTGGCGCTGCTGAACATTGTGGGATTCAGTTCCACCCTCAAACAGCTCATCACGAACTGGACGCTGTTGGAGACTTCGACGGGAGCAATTAGTCGTATTCGGACTTTCACCAGCACCGTCGACTCGGAGGAACAGCTATGGAGTCGAAGTCATCCCCACCAGATGGTGCCCTGTCCTCCACCGCTGTACTGGCCCAAGGACGGGGAAATCTATTTCAACGATGTTACAGCATCCTACACTCCGCACTCGGAACCTGTTCTGCACGCCGTCAACCTCCATATCCGCCCGGGTGAGAGGGTCGGCATCGTGGGCCGCAGCGGAAGCGGCAAAAGCAGTCTGGTGGCATGCCTATGTCAAATGATGCATATAGACAGCGGAGATGTCACCATGGATGGGCTTGATACGTCCACGGTCTCTCCAGAGGACATCCGCCTCTCTCTCAACGCATTACCCCAGCACCCTTTCCTGGTCCCCGGCACCCTGAGGGACAACGTTGATCCCCTCGGTCAGGCCGACTACGACGATGTCATGGAAGCCTTGCACGCGGTCGGACTGTGGGACACGGCCTTCGCCGACCTACCCGGCGGAATAGAAGCGCCCATGCCGGGCAACCTCCTCTCCCACGGGCAGAAGCAGCTGCTCTGCCTCGCGCGCGCGTTGATCCGCGCCAAGCACAGCTCCGTGTTGATCCTGGACGAGGCGACGGCGTCGGTGGATTGCGAGACCGAGCAGCGGATGCAGAAACTGCTCAACGAGCGGTTTACGGGCAAGACGGTCATTGCCATTGCGCATCGCCTGGACACGATTTTGGATTATGACACCGTTGTGGTCATGGATAATGGGAGGGTTGCGGAGAGCGGTAGGCCGAGGTCTCTGCTGTTAGAGGGGGACAGCTTGTTTGGGAGACTTTACCGGGATATGGTGCCCGAGCCAGAGGCCGTGTCTCCTATTGAGGATTGAGCATGGCATTTGCCACAACGGTGTTTTGGAGTTTCTGATTTTATAGACATGTATGTATACCCTTGAGTAAATTAGTGCAATTAGTAGAATGTACATATCTTCAAGCAAAGGCTCGTACTATAAAGTTTGTATGCATGGCTGATACGGGTTGAGTTCGTGTAAGGAGGATGCCACCGCTGCAGTTGCCAGTGCTGGTAGACTTGAAGTGTGCAATGCGTTTCAGTGCTGAGATGGTAGTCATGTGCCTTTCCTGTGCATACATATAGTCACATCTCCGAGCTTCTCTCTGCAGGTCTCTTCTTCTCTCTTTCAATCAACACAATGTTCACTACTCCATTGGTGCTATGTTCAAATTCGAAAAAGAAAAAATGGAGTAATTGGTAATAAGTATATCATTCATCGCCTCTGGTGCTAGTATGCCACTTGCGTGGTCTCTATATACATGTAGACGGTTAGTTGCTGATAAAGCCATTCGTGTGACACGTTTTGAGTATCTTGAGGCGGTCCGCATTGTTCAGCCACCTCCTCGACGTTGAGTTGTGTAATAATACAATTGAGCAAGGATTGACGATGAAACGCATAATTTAGCCAATACCGATTCGATTTAAAAAGTAGTGCCGTCTATCCTAATTCCCTATAACTCCCTATGCAATCCCGACGCCTTCTCCAATCCCCCTAGATTCAAAGAAAAACATATGATAAGTACCCATCTTAGCAAGTGAAGCGGCAGTTGAGTTCGCGGTTGCGAGCCTCGCCCTCGCCGTTGACCCAGCCACCAACCTGGCAGCGGTTATCATCCGATCGCCAGAACGCGCCCTTGTGCCAGAAGAAGAGCTTGTCGCCGCTGGGGATAACAACCAGACCGCCGGGCAACAGATCCCCGCCCTGCCAGTTCAAGGGGTCCCACATGGCCACGTCGACCTTGGTCTGGTGACCCAGGACACTACCCGCGGCGCTCTTGACATCGAATTCGAGGGCGTACTTGTCCCCGTCGCCGTGCTCCGTCTTGTCCTCGTCCCACTGCGTCAGACGGATGCTGCACTGCTTGGAGTCGTCTTCGGCGCGCTTCTTGTGGCCCGGCATCTCGTAGATGGTCTCCTGGTGGCTGGCGTCGTCGAACTTGAGGCGCACCACCTTGGTGACGCTGGTGCCCTTGGGCAGGTTGGGCCACTCGTCGCTGACCCAGATGGTGTTGGCGGGGAAGTTGGTGCCCGACGTGTCCGAAGGCAGGAACACATACACCACGCCGGAGCACTCCTGGGCCAGCGCCGCCGAGGCGGTGGCGAAGAACTGCCGCAGCCCGCCGTTGACGTTCTTCTTGCGGGCCGAGAGCCACGAGCGGTCCTGCCAGCGCTCGTCCAGGATCTTGTAGTTGTTCAGGTAGGAGCGCTTCTTGCGCTCCTCCTTGACATCGTCCTCGGAGCCGACCTTGGCGTAGAAGAGGCAGCTGTCTTGCGCGATGTTGCCCAGCTGTGCCTTGAACTCGCCGATGCCGGGCTGGGGTTGCTTGGGCTTCTTGGGCTTCGGGGCCTTGGGGGGCTGTGGGGGCGGCGGTGGCGGCGGTGGCATGCGGGCTTCCAGGGACCCATCGTGCTGGTCGTCCAAAGTCGGAGTTGCTCCGACAGAGGAGATCAGGAAGAGGGCGTTGAGGACGGACGAGAACCTCATGATGGCGGTTTTTACTCAAAAAGTAAAAATCAAAAGAGATACCTGGAAATGTTCTGTTCTAGAGCCAAGGTAGATTGAAAACCAGAAGGATACGGCCAACGATTGGAGGCAACGGAAGGGTTGATATATCTATCGAGGGAGAGAAGGCTGTGTAAGCTGTGATTGACGATGGTGATAGTGGTGATTCCAAAACTCAATAGGTCAAAACAACAACTGCTACTTTATACATTATGGCCACGATGATTGAATGCGATTGGAACTATACAGCTGCGACATACTGCTCAACGCTTACCTGGAGCCTATGGTGGCATTGCCATTTCCTGATCCGCAGTCATTGTGGCAGTAACAATTCACTGTCAGACATAATCGACATTGGGTAGGAGCGTGGTTACTAATATTACGGTAAGCCCCCAGATTTCAACATGTGGCACAGGCACAGTAAGGTAAGAAACCGTGGGATCGACCTCCCCGGATGCAAACATGTGGCACATGCAGGCACAGGCACAGGCACAGTAAGATAAGGAAACATAGAATAAGTGTCTTGGTTAGTAATTCACACATCATATCTATTTTTAGGCTGAATTAGGTAATTCTATAAAAGGTGGCCTAGGAACACCTTCCTTCGAGTTCAAATCACATCATGACCCGCGACGGCTGAGAACCCCAGTGGAGTCGACTTTGCCGCTCGGTTTTTGCCGGCTGTCGGTGCCAAGATCTGCAACGGGCTTGGCCTGCAGCGTGCTTAGCCACGCCGTACAGCTAGGCTACCAGCTACCTATTATGGAATCAATCAAGGCTGAGCCTCCCAAACCGTGGGTCTGCGTTGGGCTGACATAAGCATTAGCGCAACCATTCAGTATTGCAATAGGTCAAACATTGTTAGAACCCGAAAGCTATCCCCTTGAACGCTGAATACAGCTCATAGCTCAAACAGTGGAGACTTTTTTAAAAGGGTGCATCCAAGGATGCATCCAATCAAACGGCGTAGAATTCTACTCCAGATGCGCAGCACATGCCGGGTTCTGGTCCATGCCTCCAATCAGATATAACAGATCGTATCTCCACTGTTTGAGCTGTTTTCAGCGCTCAAGGGGATAGCCTATCAACATTGCCCTGGCCGTTGTAGGGGATATCAACAGGCTACCTGACCACGTGAGAAATGCCCTGGTGTGAGGCTTTGCAAGTAAAGCCCTCGCCCAATCATCGATAATTTGAGCTTTCTTTGTTTTCAGCCACGCCCTGTCGATCAATCCCGACATCGTAGCAGTCATCTCACATCTCCCATCACGTGGCGCTGATGGCCCAAATGTTGTCGTACAGTAGAACCGTAGATACCATTTCTAATCTCATCACCAAACCCATCACCGGCATAGCAGTATCTTAAACATTGTCATTGAAAAGGCTTCGTATATTTGAAATTCTATGAACTGCCCCCATTTTCGAGAAAAATTGCTACTATGTCTGTAAGTCCCGCTAAAATGGCGAGCTGTATCGGCGTGTAGCCTTTACTATCTCGCTCGTACATCATAGACTGCTTGTGTTTCACAATCAAGCGCACTGTCTCGAGATTGCCGCCAGCCACTGCGAGGTGCAGTAGCGACGCATTGGCATCTGGAACAATCTCTTGGTTGATCTTGTTCATGGTGCTATTTTGCATGGTCGCCGGTTGTTGAAAAGGGGAAGGGGGAGTGAGTGCGCGATCTTCCGCTTCATGTTGATGATGATGATGACTAAAATCCACCGGAAGCTCGATCTGGGGGAAGTATGGGGATGCTGCTGGCTCTACTGATTGGACGCGGGATGCCGGCGTGATTTGACACCCCGGCTGCTTCCCTAGGGGTTCTGATAGAGGGGTCCTGTACTGGCTTGGGTAGGTAATAGATTTCGACGGTGTTCCGTTGGCTATGCCGGTTTCGAAACTGGGAAACTCAGTTCCTGTGGGGATATCGAATCGGGGGAGTAGTGCGGGACCAAGGTCCAGGGGCTCGTGAATATCCATGGAGAAGTATTTGTCCATCCAGCTGGATGACGCTGGGGGGACTGACTCCATATCGATGTCGATTGTGTTGTTAGACGAGCCAGACTCCGAGTGCCGGGGGCTGGCAAAAGGTTGCATTTGATTGTCCATGTCGTCTTGAGGCTTCTCCATCTCGTTGCTGTTGTCGCTGCTGCCGTTGCTGCTGGCATGGGAAGGGGGCGGGCTCGGGCTGTAGTAGTTGCTAGAGCTCCGGCTCGAGCCCGGGCTGGTGTTGTCCCCAGCACTGGATTTTTGAAATTTCATAAGTTGCTTTTTCAACTTCTGCACTTCCATGTTCTTGTCACGGAGGTTGCGACCTGTAGGCCACTTGTTAGTGTTATTTGTAGACCGGTGGTGATGCAGAGTGATCACTTACGGTATGCCCTCTGTGCCAGACGGTTTTGGATTTTCCTTCTCTCGGTGACATCTTCCATGGTCCGCCAGTCTTCGTCAGGCTTCATGAGGTTGATGTACGCCGAATTTGGTGGACGTCCACACTTGAGTGGGGTGGAAGATGGGCTGGACATGTTGGACAAGAATTGATGGAAAAGGACTACTTTCACGGCTACAGACAGGCGAAAAAGGCAGCTGTCAAATGAAAGGTGTGATAACGGTCAGGCGAAAGAGGCAATGTGAGGGTTGGTGTTGACTAAGTAGGTAGCTACTATGGCCCTAAACTAAATAGACGTGCGGGCTAGAGGTTATAATCGGCAACTCTTGTGAACTTTACACATGACGTACTTACTAAGATACGAGCCTGTTCCATGCCGATCAGAGTTCGTTTCTTTTCGAAATAGCGCTCCTACGCCTTCCCTGTGCCACGTTGTAGGTGATAATAATACAAATTGTATGGTCTTAGATAAGCGGGCCCCATCCTGATGCCACATGGTACCTAGTGGGGTATCATCTATAATAGGAAAGCAGGAATGCTGATCGTGCAACCGCTATTGATTGTATAGGATTGCGGAGCACGTCACAGAATCCCTCTAATACTGCTATAGAAAAAGACCCTTCGATCCTGTGGCTCTTGGCTCCGTAAGCCAAGGCGGGTAAGCACCAGCCCAGCTGATTAACATGTCGGGTGGCAGTGGCAGCGCCGCTGCAGTTCCGGCTGCAGGTGAGATTTTGGCCAAAAACAGTTGGATCCTAGTTCTAAGTATAGAAAAAGTCCCACTGATTGGCTGCGCCACTCCAGCTGGGAATCCTCCACTCCAGCTTTGATCCTCCACTCTAGCTACGGGTCCTCCGCTCCGCCTCTGGGGGATATCAGCCTTAAAGGCGGAGGGGGTTCATGAAGTTATTATTATTGTTGATAATCCTCATAATCGCGACTACTCCAACCATTTGAACAACCAGTATCCTTTTCATTGCATCCTGACTAGACTTCAAAGTGTGCCTTAATCGCAACCGCATATTCCTAATCATCGCATATCCCCAATCATTGCATCTCCCTCAACATTGTCCCATCCACCACAATTCACTCAACCTACCATTACCTAACCTACTACACAATGTCTCACAACTCATGCTCAGTCTGCCCTACCTGGGCCAGCAGTGCCATCGGGAGACTGCAACAGCAGAGCGGCCAGGGCCTCGAAGCTATCGTCGAGACAGCTTGGGCCATCGCACTGTGGTGCTATGCCGGCGATGGGGACGTCTCTTTCTCGTCGGTGAGCGGCGGCGCTCAGCGCAGACGCCATATCTCAGTAAGTGGCGCATCAACTATTCTATCACTAACACAGGCCTTGAAGGAAAAGGCGGCCGAGGAGGTAAGTGAAATTACCCCTGCGCCGTCGGGCCAGACACTGCAGCAGAACCCCCTGTCGAACACAATAACCGTGTTTGCAACTGGGGAGAAGACGGAACTTCCCACCGTCTTCAACTCTTATCCCACAGGACTTGCATGTAGCATTGGCGCCGATCAAGTCACCTGCGACGTATACTTTGCCGAGGAATTAATCGACGGCAAGGCAGCTGAAAGACTTGCTGCCACTTTTGCCCACAGCGTGGACTTGGTATTGTCTAATACAGACTCTACCCTTGACTCGGTGGTAATAACCAGTCAAAACGACATTGAAGAGGTACGTGGGCTATTCAATCATAGAAAACGTCTTTCTCTGGTTCATGCATTGATCGTTACTACCAGCTCTGGAGCTGGAATAATGCCCAGGCCCCCGAAACTGTCAACAACTGCGCACACTTCCTTTTCCAGAGCCAAGTCGAGAGACAACCGCAAGCCATTGCCGTCGATGCACTCGATGGCTCTTTCACATACCGAGAGCTAGACCGGTGCTCCGACCGCATCGCCCATTACCTCGTGTCCATGGGGACAGGACCCGAATCCGTAGTGCCGCTGTGTTTCGAGAAGTCCCGATGGGCCATCGCCGCCTTGATGGGGGTCGTCAAGGCGGGAGGCGCCATGGTTTTCATCGACCCGGGCAATCCTAGAAGTCGTCGCGAGGAGATTCTGAAGCAGCTCGACAACGCCGACTTTGTCCTGACGGACGCACACCACGCGACATCGTGGCAGGAGATGGCCGTCCGACCCATTGTGGTCAACGACGAGCTCGTCCAGGGCCTGCGGGAGTTCGGCACGACGCCGCGCACGGGCGTCGCGCCCAACAACCTCCTTTACATCATCTTCACGTCCGGGAGCACCGGCATCCCCAAGGCGTGCCAGATCACGCACAGCGCCTTCCTTTCGGGGGCCCTGCAGCAGGCCGCCAAGACGTGTCTGAGCGCTGACAGCCGGGTGTTGCAGCTGGCATCCTACAGCTTTGACGTCAGCGTGCTGGAGATCTTGACTTCGCTGATCTCGGGGGCGTGTGTCTGCACGCCCGGCAACGCTGCCATGGTGCAAGGTATTGCGGCGACAATCAACCAATACCAAATCACCTGGTCGTTTCTGACGCCCTCTCTGGTGAAGCTGATCAAGCCCGACGAGGTGCCGACTCTCAAGACCCTGATCTTGGGAGGCGAGTTGCTCCACAAGGCCGACATCCAGATCTGGGCTCCTCGTCTCCAGCTCGTCAATGGCTATGGCCCGTCCGAATGTTCTATAGCGGCGGCGGGTGATCCACATTTACATCCAGATAGCGATCCCGCTAATATAGGGAAAGCCGTGGGTGGCCTCGGGTGGATCGTGCAAGCGGATGACCACGATAAACTCGTGCCTATTGGCGCTGTGGGCGAGCTCCTAATCTCTGGCCCGATTCTCGCCCGCGGGTACCTCAACAATCCCGAGAAGACCTCGGAGGTATTCATCGACAGTCCGGCATGGACCAACGGTGCTTCGGGCCCGGCCGCAGGCTTCACTCGTTTCTACAAGACTGGCGATCTTGCACGATTCAACTCGGATGGTACCATTCACTTCATCGGCCGCAAGGATACACAGGTCAAGCTTCGAGGGTTGCGAATCGAGCTGGGCGAGATCGAGCACCACATCGGACAGCACCCACTCGTCAACCATGTCGCCGTTCATCTCCCGAAGCAAGGGCCCTGCAGCGACAAGCTCGTTGCAGTCGTATCCCTCAACGAATTCTCGGTCTCATCGGAACCTGGCAACACCAAGGCGGCCATCAATATTGTCAGCAAGAACGAGGCAAAGACCCAGCTAGATGCCGTCAAGACGAGCCTCACTGGCAAGGTGCCCGAGTACATGGTCCCCAGTGTTTTCGTCGCCATCGAGGCCTGGCCACTCCTAACATCGGCTAAGCTGGATCGCAAGAGGATGCAGAAGTGGCTGCTAGACATGACCGTGGAGACGTATCGCGGCATCATTGGGATTGAAACCGCCCAGAGCTCTACCAAAGAGGCAGAGGGTACCGAAATCAAGGCCCTGCTGATCGATATTTTCAGCCGTGTTCTCAACATGCCAGCCGAACTCATTCCGGAAGATAAATCGTTCCTTGGCTTGGGCGGAGACAGCATCACGGCCATGCAGGTCATGTCCCAGTGCAGGAAGCATGGCGTCTCTCTCACTGTTCGGCACATCCTGCGCAGCAAGAACGTCCAAGAGCTGGCCGCGAGTGCCACGCGCTCTGCCGCGTCCAACCAGGCCAGTACTGAGGAAAAGCTTGACCACCCCTTCCAGCTGGCGCCGGTCCAGCGCATGTACGCCCGCAAGCTGCGCCCCGATCACGAAGAGATGCCCGAAGTCCATTTCAACCAGAGTTTCTACCTTCGTCTTACCAAGAAGACTCCCCGCGCCCTGTTGAGGTCCGGTCTGGATGCTATTGTGTCGAGGCATTCGATGCTGCGGTGCCGATTCCACCGGGACGCTTCGGGCGACTGGTCACAGAAGGTTTGGTCTCGGGCCGAAGGGGCTTATCGCTTCAAGTGCCACACCCTGCGATCCATCGCAGATGCGGGAGTCGTCGCAACCATCGCGCAGCGGACCCTGGGTCTCGCCGGCCCTGTCTTTTCCGTCGACCTTCTGACGCTTGGCGAAGAGCAATTCCTCTTCATGGTGGCTCACCATGCCATCATCGACTGGGTGTCGTGGCGGATCCTTCTTCGCGACCTGGAGGAGTACCTCGACACGGGCGCCATTACGGCCCCTCCACCGCTCCCTTTCCAGAACTGGATCAATTTGCAGGCCGCACACGAGGCCGAGAACGGCGAGCCCGAGAAGACGCTGCCCTTCAAGGTCCCGCAGCCCGACTTCGCCTACTGGGAGGCCGATGCCCACAACAACGCGGTGGCCGACACCACCGAACAAGTCTTCCGGCTCGATAAGGAGACGACCGCCTTGCTTCTGGGCGACCAGCCGCACAAGGCCCTGCGCACCGAGACACTAGACCTCCTTCTCGGCGCTCTCTTCGTCTCGTTCGGTCGCATGTTCCCGGACCGAGAACTGCCCGCCATCTTCCGCGAAGGCCACGGCCGCGAGCCCTGGGACGCGTCCCTGGACGTATCGGGCACGGTCGGCTGGTTCACCACCATGTACCCGCTAGCCATCGAGGCCACGCCCTCGGACGACGACCTGATGAGCGTGCTCAAGAAGGTGAAAGACGTGCGCCACAAGGTCCCCGGCAACGGCCGCCCGTACTTCGCCTCGCGCTTCCACAACGAGCGCGCCGCGGCGCTGTTCCGCGACCACGACCTCGTCGAGATCTCGTTCGACTACCTCGGCCAGTTCCAGACGCTGGAGCGCGCGGACGCGACGCTGCGCCAGGAGGCCCGGCCGGCGTTCATGCCGCAGTCGGACGACATGGGCAAGAACCTCGATCGGCTCTCGCTGATTGAGATCACGGCCGAGATCCTCGAGGGGCAGATGCAGTACACCTTCGTGTACAACACGGAGATGAAGTTCCAAGAGCGTCTTTTGGCGTGGGTCGATGCCAGCAAGCTGGCCCTCGAGGAGCTCATTTCGGAGACCGTGAAGGCGGTGCCGAGCTGCACGCTTTCCGACTTCCCGCTTCTGCCTCTTTCGTATGAAGGCCTGGAGAAGCTGGTAAAGAACCGCCTGCCTCAGGCTGGCATTACCGATATTGCTGCCGTGGAGGATATTTACCCCTGCTCCTCCATGCAGCAGGGTCTCCTGGTCAGCCAGAGCCTTTCCAACACTGCCGTCTACGAGTACTGCCACGTCATGGAAGTAACACCTGGGGCTCCCGGGCTGACCATCGATGCCGAGCGCTTTGCTGATGCTTGGGCAAAGGTGGTGCAGCGCCATTCTTCGCTTCGGACCATCTTCTTGGAGAGCACCCAAGGGGGCCTTTACGACCAGATCGTGCTCAAGTCTGTACCGACAAACACCACGATTTCCCGATGCAGCGAGGAGGACGTGCAAGAGATCTTCCAGCAATCCACAGCCGTGGCCCTGAACGCCCGGAGACCACCTCATCGCCTTACCATCTGCGCCGTGGCGGAGGATAAGCTCATCTGCCAGCTGCAAATCAACCATGCTATCGTGGATGGCGGTTCCATTGCGAACATGCTTAGTGATCTGTCGCAAGCCTACCAGGGAAGCCTTCCAGACCACGCCGGTTTCCGGTTCAGCGAATACATCGAATACATCCAGCGCACCGACGCCTCGGTGTCTCTGGAGTTCTGGACCACCTACTTGCAGGGCGCTTCCGCCTGCCTTGTACCTCAGCTGGCCCCGCTTGAGCAGCCTGTCACCCAGGACAAGTTGGAAACGTTCGAGATGGACATCAGCCTCTCCGCCTCCTCCCTCCAAGAATTCTGCGAACGCAGCAGCATCACGCCTGTGAGCCTGTTCCAAGTCGCCTGGGCCATGGTTTTGAAAGTCTACACCGAATCCCCCGACGTCTGCTTCGGCTACCTGTGCTCCGGCCGCGACGCTCCCGTGCCGGGCATCGAGGGCGGCGTCGGCGCCTTCCTGACCATGCTGGTATGCCGTCTCAACTTGGCCGACGACAAGACGCTGCGCGCCGCTCTCGAGACGGTGGCGGACGACTTCATGCGAAGCCTGCCGCACCAACATGCCGGTCTGGCCGACATCCAACACGCCTTGGGACTGAACGGCGCTCCTCTGTTCAACACCCTGCTCTCCTTCCACCGCAATGAGCATGAGAGCCAGGAGCAGGCAAGCGATGATGGGATCGCCATCCGCAGCCTCTCGGTGCAGGACCCGACCGAGTACCCGCTCAGCCTGGAGATTGGGTTCTCGAAGGACAAGCTCTCGGCGTCCATGCAGCACTCGATCGCCCATCTGACTTCGGGCCAGGCCCGCAGCATTGCCAACACCTTCGACCAGGCGCTCCGCGCCATTGTCCAGCAACCGGACGAGACTATTGGAGGAGCGGACCTGGTCAGCAAGTACGACATGGACAGGTTTATGGAGTTCAACACTGCCAGTCTGGACTTCTCCGACCGGCTCATGTTTGCCCCCATTGTGGAGCACGCGCAATCCCAGCCCGAGGCCGAGGCGATTTCGTCCTGGGATGGTTCCTGGACCTACCGGGAGCTGGACGAGGTCTCGACGCGTCTCGCCCACCACCTCCGAAGTCTTGGCGTGGGCCCCGAGATGGTCGTGCCGCACTGCTTCCACAAGTCGGCCTGGGCCGCCATTACCATGCTGGCCATCTCCAAGGCGGGCGGGGCCTTCGTCGGTCTGGATCCCGCCCACCCACGCGAGCGCCTGGTCGATCTCATGGCCGAGGTGAACGCGACCGTTCTCTGCGTCGGCGCCGACACGGCCGCCATCTTCCAGGACATGGACCATGTCCAGCTGGTGGTGGTGGAGCCCCTGTTCATTGAGAGCCTGCCCAGCCGGGACGAGCTGCCTTGCCCGGAGCTCAGCCCCAGCAACCTGGCCTGCATCATTCTTACATCGGGTACTACGGGAAGGCCCAAGACGATTGCCATTGAGCACCGCTCCATGTCGACTATGTCGGACCTCATCGGCCCCCGCCTCGACATGGACAAGAACTCGAGGGTCTTCAACTTCGCCTCCTTCACCTACGACATCTCCACCCACGATATCTTCGTCACCCTGCAAAGGGGCGGATGCGTCTGCATGCCGTCCGAAGAAGATCGCGTCAACGACCCCGCCGCCGCGATCCGCCGCCTGCGCGCCAACTGGGTCAGCATGACCAACACCGTCCTCAGCCTCCTCCGGCCCGAGCAGGTCCCGACCCTAAAGTTCATCATCACCGGCGGCGAGCCCGTGGCGAAAGAAACGGTCGAGACCTGGGTGGGCGCGGGCGGCGTCAAGATGGTGCTCGGCTGCGGCCCGGCCGAGACCACCATCACCATGTCCGTCAGCGCCCCGATCCACGCCGCCTCGCACCACCGCAACATCGGGCGGGCCTACGGCGGCCGGACCTGGATCGTCGACGCCGGCGACCATGACAAACTGCTGCCCCTCGGGGCCGCCGGCGAGGTCCTCATCGAGGGGCCGCAGCTGGCGCGGTGCTATCTGGGCAACGCCCAGAAGACGGCCGAGAGCTTCGTCTATAACCCCAAGTGGGCGCTGGCCATGACCCCCGGCGAGACCCGAAGGTTCTACAAGTCGGGCGATATCTGCCGCTGGAACAGCGATGGCAGCATGAGCATCATCGGCCGCAAGGACACGCAGGTCAAGATCAACGGCCGGCGCGTCGAGCTCGACGAGATCAGCTACCAGATCCAGTCCTGCTTGGCCGACAGCCAGGTCAAGGTCGTCGTCGACGCCATGGCGCTGGAGCAGACCAACAAGAGCCGCGGCTTGACACTGGTCGCCTTTCTTCAGTACCCTTCTGACTCTTCGACGGGGACTGATTCGCCGTTGTTGGTCCCGGCCAGCGACGAGATGCTCCTCGGCCACATCGAGCTCCAAGAAAAGCTGGCCAGCCGGCTGCCGCAGTACATGCTGCCGGCCATGTACGTGCCCATCGCCTTCGTCCCGCGGACGCCCAACGGCAAGCTCGACCGGCGACGGATGCAGGCGGCCATCGAGGGCCTCTCCGAGGCGCAGACGGCGCAGTACTCGCTCATCGACACGGTGAAGAAGACGCCGGAGACGGAGATGGAGATCCTGCTCCAGAAGCTCTGGAGCGGCGTCCTCTCCAAGGCGCCGGAGACCATCGGCGCCAACGACGACTTCTTCCGGCTGGGCGGCGACTCGGTGGGCGCCATCAAGCTCGTCGCGGCGGCGCGCGAACGGGGGTTTGCGCTCAGCGTGCCGGTTATTTTCAAGTCGCCTCGGTTGTCTGACATGGCGCTTACCATGGAGCAAAAGGGCAGCCATGACGATTCTGCTGTCGTGGAGGACAAGCCGTTCGATTTGTTGCCGTCTGCAGCCTCTGCCGATCAAATCCGCGTCGAGGCTGCTGAGCAATGTGGCGTTGAGCCCTCTAGTATTGTGGATCTGTACCCCTGCACCCCGCTCCAAGAGGCCCTGATGGGCCTGTCAGCACGACTTGGCGGCGGAACTTACATGGCCCAGAAGGTGTTCCGTCTCACTGATGCTGACTTCACCAAGACCACGTTCCAATCGGCCTGGAGAGAAGTCGCTGCGTCCGAGCCCATTCTCCGAACTCGCATCGTCAACACCAACGAAGCGGGCACTCTGCAGGCTGTGGTGGACCAGGAAATCGAGTGGCTGGAGACAGACGAGAAGCTCGAAGACTACCTCGCAAAGGACCTCGAGACGCCCGCCACCTACGGATCCCGTCTCATCCGCCTGGCCTTTGTCCAGAATGCGGGAGCCCGGTTCTTTGTCTGGTCGGCTCACCACGCCGTGTACGATGCCTGGAGCGCCGCCATCACGGTGGCGCAAATCCAGGGCGTCCTGACTGGGCGCCGCGTTCCCCAATCCATTCCCTACAAGCAGCTCATTCGCCATCTGGGCCAGACCAGCCGCGAGGCACACGACGCGTTTTGGGAGTCGCAATTCCCGGCGACCAAGGAGACTCCCATCGGCTACCCGTCAGTGCCGGTTGATTACAAGCCGACGAGCCACGGCGTGGTCAAGAGTGCCCTGAGCACCAAGGTCGCCGGTCGCGGCACCATTACCGCGCCCACGATGCTGCGGGCGGCTTGGGCTGTCACCCTTTGTCGGTACAGCGACAGCGACGACGTGGTTTTCGCTGCGAGCCTGTCGGGCCGCACAGTACCGGTGGAGGGCATCACTGCCATGAACGGTCCGACCTTGGCTACCGTGCCCGTCCGAGCCAGCTTCCAGGGCCTCGTGTCGGCCGGATCGACGGTGCAGCAGTACCTGGAGCAGGTCCAGGACCATGCGACCGAGATGATGCCGTTCGAGCAGACGGGCCTGCAAGGGATCCGGAGAATCAGCGACTCCACTCGGGCGGCCGTCGATAGCATCGGCAGCTTGCTCGTGATCCAAGCGCCCACCTCGTCGGTCGATGCCGAGGAGGACTTCCAGGGTATGGAAGTCGTACCCCTCGCTCTCGGCAAGTTCGACAGTTACCCCTTGGTCATGATCTGCGAGACGGACGATTCTGGATGCATCACTGTGGAGGCCCGACACGATCTTTCCATGATTTCCCGGGAACAGGCTCAGCGCATCGTGAAGCAGTATTCCTTTGCTCTCGAACAGCTCTGCGGCAGAGGGCATGCGCCGGTGACGCAGCTGGTCAAGCCCGTCCTGCCCGGCGAGGAGGACATGGGTGAGATCATGGGCTGGAACGGTGCTCTCCCCGAATCCAGTGAAAGATGCATCCACCAGGTCGTCGACTCGCGGGCTAAGGAGACACCGCAAGCCCCGGCTGTGTGCGCTTGGGATGGAGACTTCAGCTACGACGAGCTCGTGCAGACGAGCGACCGGCTGGCCGCTCATCTCCAGGGCCTGGGCGTCTGCGCCGAGGCCAAGGTCGCCATCTGCATTGAAAAGTCCAAGTGGCACGTCGTCGCCATGCTCTCCGTCCTCAAGGCAGGTGGAGCCTACGCCAACCTCAACCCGGCCTACCCTGCTTCCATGTTGCAGCATGTCTTGGACGAGCTCGAGGCGACGACCATCGTCTGTTCTCCCGAATACGCCAGCCTCTTCGCCGCCTTCACCACCGCCAACCTCATCGTCCTCGAGCAGGACTTCGTCGGGCGCCTCCCAGCCGCCTCTCCTGTCACTTCCGCGGTCGGCCCGAAAAACACGGCCATGACCGTCTTCACCTCCGGCTCGACCGGCAAGCCCAAAGGCGTCGTAATCGAGCACGCCCAGTTCGCCAGCATGGAGCAGTTCCAGAGCCCGCAGCTCGGCATCGGCCCCTCGTCGCGGATGCTGCAGTTCGCCGCGCACTGGTTCGACATCTCCAACTTCGACTGCTTCAACGCCCTCATGCGCGGCGCCTGCGTGTGCATCCCGTCCGAGGCCGAGCGCCTCGACAACCTGGCCGCCGCCGTCAACAAGTACAAGGTCAACTGGGCCACCATGGTGCCCACGGCCGCGGTCGCGCTGCACCCGGACGAGGTGCCCGGGCTCAAGGTGCTCTCGCTGGGCGGCGAGGCGATCCGGCCGGATTTGCATGCGCGCTGGAGTAGTCGGGTCCGGTTGATCAGCTCGTACGGGCCGGCTGAGTGCAGCGTCTTGACCACGCTGGGCAACCTCACGCCCGAGACCTCGTCCCAGAACATCGGGTTTGGCTTGGGATGCCGGACCTGGATCACGGACAAGGACGACCACGATCGCCTGGTTCCCATCGGCTGCATCGGCGAGCTCTGTGTGGAGGGTCCCATTGTGGCGAGGGGGTACCTGAACAGGCCCGACCTGACGGCCGAGGCATTCATCCGGGATCCGGGGTTCGCTAGGCAGCTTGGCCTGCCCGCCGGCATGCGCATGTACAAGACGGGTGATTTGGTGCGATACTCGGCCGATGGCAGCTTGCTCTACGTCGGCCGCAGCGACTCGCAGGTCAAGATCCACGGTCGCAGAATCGAATGCGGCGAGGTCGAGCATAACATTGTGCGCAGTGGCCTGCCTGCCGACGCCGTCGCGGTGGAGAGGATTTTCGAAGGTGGTAACCCCGACAGGCCCGTGTTGGCCGCGTTTGTCTGCCTCCAGGCCAGTGGCACGGCGACGACCGAAGCGACGCTACAGTCCTTGGACGCAGACGGCCGACGTCAAGTCTCCCAGCTGTGCGAGAAGCTCGAGAGCGAGGTGCCTGACTACATGGTCCCCTCGCTTTTCATCCCGCTGCGCAAGATGCTCGTAACCCAGACCGGCAAGAAAGACCGCAAGACTCTTCGGTCGCTGGGCGAACAGCTTACCCAGGACCAACTCCAGCAGTACCGCATCGCGGACGACTCCGGCGAGCCGACCGACGGCGAAGTCTGCTCCACGGCATCGGAGCGGCAACTACAGGCGCTCTGGGCGCAGGTCCTCGGCATTGCGCCCGAGTCCATCCGTGCCAACGACCACTTCCTCCAGAAGGGCGGCGACTCGGTCCGCGCCATCAGCCTCGCCACGGCGGCTCGTCGGACGCTGGGCAGGGCTCTCACCGTTACCGACATCTTCCGTCAGCCGCGCCTCAAGCACATGGCTGAGCTGTTGGAGGCGCAGGAGGCCGAAACGGCGCTGGAGAACAGTGTTACCAACGAAAAAGAACAGGAGATTCAACCGCTGGCCCTGGTCGGTGCGGACGATGACAAGGAAGTCGTGTTGCAGCACGCCGCCAGAGAGTGCAATGTCGCCCAGGAGAGTATCGAGGATGTCTATCCCTGCACACCCCTCCAGGAAGGTCTCATGGCCATCTCGGCCTACACACCGGGCGCCTACGTGGCAACCCGCGTCTTCAGCGTCCCTGACACCATCGACATGAGCCAATTCAAGGCCGCATGGGCCCGCGCCGTGGAGATGTTCCCCATTCTCCGCACCCGCATCATCCCGGGCCCGGACGCGGCCTCAGGGCCCGCGTCCTCTCTCCAGGTCGTGCTGAAGGAACAGGCCATCGAGTGGGACGAGGTCCGCAGCTCGGTCAAGACCTACCTGGCCCAGCCCGACCATTTCCGCTCCCGCGCCGTCGAGTACGGCCAGCCGCTTTCCGCCTATGCTCTGGCGCCCCGGTCCCGCAGGTTCGTGTGGTCCATTCACCATGCCCTGTACGATGGCGTCAGCGCCGCCAAGCTGCTCCAGATCGTTCAGAGTCTCTGCGTGGGTGAGACCGTGCCCGCAGCTTTCCCGGGCTTCAACCGGTTCATTCGCCATCTCGCCGATGTCGATGCCGCCAAGTCGGATCAGTTCTGGCGCCAGGAGCTGAGCGAAGGGGCACCGGCCAGCTTCCCCCGTCTTCCCTTCTCCACCTACCAAGCCCAACCGGACTCCGAGTTCGTTTTCTCCTTCCGTATGTCGCACGATCGCCAGTCCGGCATCATGAAGTCCACGCTGCTGCGATCGGCGTGGGCCCTTCTCACCACACGATACATGGAAAGCGACGATATCGTCTTCGGCGAGACGCTATCCGGCCGCAACAGCTCCGTTGAGGGAGCCGAGGACTTCATGGGGCCTACCATGACCACTGTACCCATGCGCATCAAGCTCGACGGCAAACAGACGGTGGCTCAGTACCTGAACCGCATGCAGGAGTCGTCGGCCGCGATGATCCCCTTCCAGCACGTCGGACTCCAGGCGCTGCGGAAGCTGGGACCCGAAGTGCGGGCTTCTCTGCAATTCAACAACCTCTTCGAGATCTTCTCCCAGCAAGACGACGAACCTGAACAGAGCAAGAACAGCGATTTCCTGGTAGAGATCGAAGACAAGCAGTTGCTCAAGGGCTTCTTCGACTCGTACGCCGTCATCATGGAGTGCATTCTGCAGACGGACGATACCGTCAAGCTTGAAGTCCGCTTCGACAACAGCATCTTGTCCGCCTGGCAGGTGGAGAGGATGTGCGGCCACTTCGAGCAAATCACCGCCCAGCTCTGCACCTCGGACACTCGCGTCCTGGACGACATTGACATGGCCAACTCGGCCGACATGGCCATCATGCAGGCCTGGAACGAACGCGATCAGTTGGACATCGTGGACCGCACCGTCCAGGACGTATTCGCCGAGCAAGTACGCGCACAGCCGCAGGCGGTAGCCATCTCAGGCTGGGACGGCGAGCTCACCTACGAGCAGCTCGACGCCGTCTCCACCGTCGTGGCCCGGATCCTGGTGTCATCCTGGGACGTCAAGCCCGAAGACATTGTGCCCGTCTGCTTCGAAAAGTCGAAGTGGGCCATCGTGGCGGCCTTGGGCGTGCTCAAGGCCGGCGGCGCCGTCACGCAGCTGGGCATTTCCCACCCCCTGGCCCGCAAGATGGAGGTCCTGCAGACCACCAAGGCGCGCTTCGTCATCGCCTCCCCCACCCAGGCGCGCGAACTGGACGTGGACGAGGTGCGCGACCACGTGGACCTCCTGGTCATCGGCGACCAACGCCTCCGCGAGCTGGCCCAGAAGATGAAGCGGCACTCCTCGGTCCTGCTGCCCAAGGTGATGCCCCACAACACGGCCTACGTCCTCTTCACGTCCGGCAGCACGGGGCGGCCCAAGGGCATCGTCGTCGAGCACCGCCAGCTCTGCACCAGCAGCCGCGCGCACGGCGCCGCGTTCGGCATCGGGGCCGGCGTCCGCGTCTTCCAGTTCGGGGCCTACACGTTCGACATCAGCTGCGCCGACCTCTTCACCACGCTGCAGCGCGGCGGCACTATCTGCGTCCCGTCCGAGGCGGAGCGGATCGAGGACCTGGCGGGCGCGATTGCTAAGTACCGGGCGGATTGGATGTTTGCGACGCCGACGGTGGCGCAGATGCTGACGCCCGAGTCGGTGCCCTCGCTTAAGACTTTGGTCTTGGGCGGGGAGGCGCCTACCCGGGAGAACATCGAGACTTGGTCCGAGAAGGTCAATTTGCTGCTCGTTTGGGGCCCCGCTGAGACTACTATCTACGCATCGGCCAACCCGCCGGCTACGCTCGAGAGCGATCCGGCTCGGCTGGGGAGGCCGTTGGGATGCAAGCTCTGGCTTTGCGATCCCGCGGACCACAACAGAATCACGCCTCTCGGATGCGTCGGCGAGATCGTCGTCGAAGGCCCGACCGTGTCGCGGGGCTACTTGGACGACGAAGCCAAGACGGCGGCTGCATTTATCGAGGATCCTCAATGGGCAGTTTCTAACAGCAGCAGCACCAGCAGCACGCCACGCCGGATGTACAAGACCGGCGACCTGGCGCAATACGACGAGGACGGATTCCTGCGCTACGTCGGCCGGAAAGACAACCAGGTCAAGCTGCATGGCCAGCGTCTGGAGCTCGGCGAGGTCGAGCACCAGATCCTGGCTCATCCCACGGTGCGCCACGCCGTCGCTCGCATCCCGCGCGCAGGGCCCCTCAAGGACAAGTTGGTGGCTGCCATAAGCTTCCACGACTTGGCTCTGCCTTCTACCGGCACCGACGCCACGGAGGGTCTTGTGCCGCTAAGCAACGCCGCCATGAACGAAGTAGATACGGCGGGGATCCGACAGGACTTGGAAAGCAGTCTCCCCGCCTACATGGTCCCATCCGTCTGGGTCGGAGTCAAGGCCATCCCGCTGAACGGCAACGGCAAGATTGACCGGAAGAAGGTCGGCGAATGGTTCGAAGCCATGGACCAGCAAGCGTACGAGGCCCTCATCATGGGCGGCGCCTCTACCGACGAGGTCCCCGAGAAACAGGCTACGACACCCCAGGAGGCCATCATCCAGGCCGTGGTCTGCAAGGTGTTGAACATATCCGGTGCCCGTCTCGGACGGTCCTTCCTCAGCCTGGGGGGTGACTCCATCACCGCCATGCAGCTGCGCACCAAGGCCCGCGCCCAGGGCCTGGAGCTGACGGTGCAGGACATCCTCAAGTCCAAGAACCTCGAGGTTCTCGCCGCCGCGGCCAAGTTCACCGGGGCCGCCAAGATCAGCTCCTCGGTCGCCCAGAAGCAACAGACGGGCGAGGATGACAGCGTCGCGTTTGGCCTCTCTCCCATCCAGAGCCTTTTCTTCGACACCATGGCGGAGGATTCGTCGGCTTTGCACTCCTTCGACCAGAGCTTCCTCTTCCAGGTCAATCAGAAGGTGGATGTTGACACCTTGAGATCTGCTCTCGAGACTCTCGTGACCCGCCATGCCATGCTGCGGGCTCGATTCAGCAAGACAGCGAATGGGACTTGGTCCCAGAGAATTAGCAACGGGGGCCTTTCTGACTCGTTCGGCCTCAACATCGATGAAGTCCAAGACTTCCAGGAAGTCAAGCAGATCCTCATGAACAAGGACCACGGCTACTTTGAGATTGACAACGGGCCCGTGTTCGCCGCCCATCTCTTCGAGGGTGCCGGTCCGCAAAAGGAGCAATTCCTGTTCCTCGGCGCGCACCATCTGGTCGTCGACCTCGTCTCTTGGCGCATCATCTTGAACGACCTCCAAGAGCTCTTGGTCGCCGGTAAACTCTCCACGACCGAGTCGCCCCTTTCATTCCCAACGTGGCTGCAGATGCAGGAGCAATACGCCTCGTCCTTGAACCTCGACGAGGTTTTGCCTTACGACGCTGCCGTCCCTGCAGCAGACCTGACCTATTGGGGCATGGCGGGGCAGCCCAACACATTTGGCACCATGATCGAGAACGAATTCGTTCTCGACGAGGCCACCACGTCGAGTCTCTTTGGCTCTTCCAACCAAGCCCTCAACACAGAGCCTGTCGACATCATCTTGGCTGCCCTGATGACCGCCTTCCGGTCCGTCTTTGCGGATCGGTCCATGCCGGCCATCTACTCCGAGGGCCACGGACGCGAAACCTGGGACGATGCCGTTGACCCGAACGGAACTGTGGGATGGTTCACCACCATGAGCCCCATCTATCTCACCTCGCCTTCCAGCGACTTGACGGAAAACGTGCGGTCCACCAAGGACATCCGCCGCAACATGCCCAGCAACGGCATGCCCTACTTCACCTCCCGCTTCCTCACCCGCGAGGGCCGCGAGCGATTCGGAAACAATCCCGGCCCGATTGAGCTCCTGTTCAACTACGCCGGCAAGTACCAGCAGCTGGAGACGGAAGACGCCCTGTTCACCCCCGTCCACGACGACCAAGTCTGCCGCATCGACGGCGCCGTCGAGCGCTTCGCCCTGTTCGACATCACCGCGGCCGTCAGCCACGGCCAGACCCGCGTCAGCATCAACTACAACAAGCACATGCGGCACCAGGACCGCATCGGCCGGTGGGTCGCCACCGTCCGCGACATGCTGGTCCAGGGGGCCGAGGCGCTCGAGACCATGGGCCCCCAGGCTCCCACCATCAGCGATTTCCCGTTGCTGCGCCGCCAGCTGGATAACGACATGTTGGGCGCGGTTGAGCGGCTGCTCGCCGCGTCCTCGATCCCCATGGACAACGTGCGCGACATGTATCCCTGCACGGCCATGCAGCAGCACATGTTGGCCGCGCAAGACCAGCAGCGCAACAGCCGAGGGGGGCGAGAGGGTCTCTACGAGGTCGGGATTTCTCACTACATCAAGGGCAAGGTCGACATGGAACAGCTGAGAGCCGCTTGGCAGAAGGTAGTGGACCATCACTCCATTCTCCGCGCGGCTTTCCTGGCGGTGCCCGGTGATATCCACAGCTACTTGCAGGTCGTCCTCGCCAAATACGACGCCGAGGTGCCTGTCATTACCTGCGCCGACGAGGACGAGCTCGTGACGCGCGTCAAGGGCTACAAGTCGGTCCACTACGGCGCTGGGCAAGAACAATCAGTGCGCCCAGACCAGCAATTTACTCTTTTCACCACCTCCAAGGCGGGTCGCTCGATGGTGGCCTGCAAGCTGGAGATCAGCCACGCACTCAACGATGGCATCTCGACAGGCATCCTCTTCCGCGACTTGGACCTTGCCTACCGCGGCCAGCAGCTCAAGTCGATCTCGCACGCAGCCGAGTTTGGCGACTACGTCGCATGGTCGGAGAAGCTGAAGACGGACGAGGCCGTTAAGTACTGGCGCGACATGATGATGACCCAGAGGAACGGCACGTTCACCAACACCATTCCTAGACTTGGTCGAGACTTGAGCGATCGCAAGCCCATGCGCAAGTCGCTTGAGA
This sequence comes from Arthrinium phaeospermum, assembly GCA_006503535.1. Lineage (NCBI taxonomy): Eukaryota > Fungi > Ascomycota > Sordariomycetes > Amphisphaeriales > Apiosporaceae > Arthrinium > Arthrinium phaeospermum. The sequence continues at coordinate 1,327,401 of QYRS01000001.1, read as the reverse complement.
TTTCTCTGGACCGCGCTTTGGTCGCCATTCTCCCATCTTTCACCCGCCAGCAGGGCGTTACGATGGCGACCTTCTTCCAGACCGTTTGGGGCCTGGTCTTGCAATCTACTGCTCGATCTGCGGCCTCGGCTGGCAGACGGGGAGGCGCCTCGACGGCGACAGCTACTAAGACTCCCTTGTCGCCCTTCTTCGGTTACATGACGGCGAACCGGGACGCGTTCCCAGGAGCGGAGGATATGGTTGGCCCACTGACGAACATGTTATTGTGCCGCTCCGACTTTGACACGAGTCTGCGAGTAGGCGATTTGCTCAAGAAGAGACAGGGGGAGTATTTGGACAGCCTGCCCCAGCAATTTGGGCTCGGGCCGGCAGTGAAGGATATCATGGAGGAGAACGGAGAGACGTGGGAAGGAGGATTGCCCAACGGACTGTGCAACTCGGTCATGAGTCTGCAGTACGTGGATATGGAAAGCGGACACATCCCCGCCGAAGACAACAAGAAGACCTCGGCCAAGACAACAGCAAACAGCGGCAAGAAGCGAGCCCAGCCCCACGGCCGAGCCGTCATCGGCCAAACCCAAACCCCAAGCCCCAAGCCCCGGGCCGCCAACCTCCCACCACTCAAGGAAGAAAGCACCAGCAACAACAACCTCGCCCTCCAGCCCCTGGCCTACCAAGACCCCAACGACTACGACATCAGCGTCGGCGTCCAAATCATGACGGCCCGCGGCAACCACCAACAGCACCAGCAACAAGTCCTCGGCAAGAGCGACGAGGAGGCCAAAGCCAACGCCAACGTGCAGATCAAGGCCCAGTTCGTCTACTGGACCGACGCCGTCAGCGACGCGCGGGCGGCGCGGATCAAGCGGGCCTTTGAGCGGTGCGCCGCGGAGCTGGTGGGCTGCCACTACTACGGCAGCGACAACAACAACATCGGGTCGTCGGTGGCGGCTTCTTACGCTTCGGTTCCGGCTTCTTCTGCTGGGTTGCGGGTTTGGATGTTGATGAGGCGGGTGGGGATGGCGTCGGCTTGAGAGGAGCTTTTCTTTGTCATTAGGGTTAGGAGTCAAGGAGTTATGGAGTCAGGTTATGTTTTGTTTTGACACAGTCGCTATATACTTTAGATATATTTTACTTTTTCTCATTAAAACATTAAGCATCATCACCGCGTGTCTCAGTCTTTTCTTTGTCCTCCTTCGTAGCCCATGCTATGCACCATTACCCTTGTTTGTTAGGGCTATTGATCGCACGTCATCCTTCCGCCTGTGCAGCAGGGTTCGGGACAGGCTGGCTTAGTTGGTAAGAACAATGGTTGCGGCGCCGTGACAGTACATCTGGAATACCCATACATTACTCTAGTAGCCTTTCATTGCCCTCGAATACAGACTCTTATGGTGATATCACCGGACACCGTGACGTATGACCCTCATCTTTCATCAGTGGCAAGATGTTCTAGGCCATTGTCTTCTTGGATTCAATAAAGTTTGCTTCTTGCTGACCTCCAAGTCAGGGCAGGGGAACGCCAGGTTTATGAGGTGTCCGTATCAAGCTAAGTTTAAAGGGTAGACGGCGACCATTTACTCGGATGGGATCGATGCATAGCACACAGTCAAATGTAGAGATCAAACAGGGTCATCAATTAATCTTATTTACTAACTTATTCCAACAACGGTACAATCTCTTCATGTCCCAGTTTCCTCGCGAGTTCCAGCGGAGTCACTCCGACCTTGTTTCTGTAATCCCTCTCCGCGCCCCTCTCAAGAAGGAACTTGACCGCCTCCACGTGGCCATCCTTGACCGCACAATGCAGCGCCGAGCCCCAGCCCTCGTCGTTGACGTACATGGGCAGCGTGTACTTGTCGTAGGGGTGTGCATTCACGTCGGCGCCGTGGTCCAGCAGCAACTGCATGATCTCGACGCTGCCTGTGCCGGCGGCCTCGAGGAGCGCCTTGGGGGCCTTCTGCACCGTCGCGCCGTGCGCCAGCAGCAGGGCCACCAGGTCCTTGTCGGCCACGCCGCAGGCCAGCTCGAGCGGGTTCTGGCCCGTCTGCTCGCCCTCGTTGGCGTCGGCGCCCTTGGACAGGAGATGTGCGGCGACTTTGAGGGCGGCCGTGTCGCCGCCACCGTTGTCTGCACTACTGATGGTGTACCTATTCAACCAAGTTAGACACTTGGCTGCGTGTTTAGCTGACCGATTCCTTTGGGGAAACTTACACGAGGGCGCCCCCGACATGTTCGTAGTGCTCGTTGATGTCCCACCCATTGGCCAAGGCGACGTCGATGGCTTTGGTGTTCCAGTCGTTGTCCTCGCGCGCGCCCTCCAGGACGTCGGCTATGGTCCCGTAGTTCCACGTGGCGCCGCGCTTGAAGAGCTCGTCGGCCATGTCGTACCGCGACAGCTCCATGGCTTTGTTGAGTGCATCCCCCAGGTCGCCCGGGCGGATGGCCTGGGGATTCTCGGCTAAACGCTGAGACAACATGGCTTGAAGGGAGGGGAGATCGTTGGCTTCAATGGCGGCAATTGCCTGTGCCTCAAAGCGATCCTTCTCGTCGGAAGCGGCGCCTGCCATTGAGTGTTGAATTGTGATGAACCTGAAGATGAAGATGAAGAAGTCACACGCTAGCTACAGTATGTAGGTGAAAAGGTGCGATCTGTTATGGTAGAGTGTGAAAGATGAAGAGAGTAATGGTAATGGGGATAAGTCGATTGGAAACGAAAAGGTCCTGGTAAGTTGTTTCTTTGAGGCCAAACGGCCTGCGTCCCCCACAATCTGACAGGCCGTCTAAAAATAGCACCCACTGCACTGTGCCTCTGTCGATCGCCCAGGGGCCCCACCCGACTGGGTGGAACGTCAGCTCAGCTCAGCCCGGTTCCATAGGATTGCCTTACGGGTTTCTTTACTATCTCGCGATTCTCAAAATAACTGCAGTAATAGCTGAACTCGACGGATTTCCTTACTATCTGCAGTGTCAACAAACCGCGCCCACACTCACAGTAACGGTATGCAGCGACTGTGCTGTGCCGCAACATGATGATCACCACAATAGAGGCTGGGAACGACAGCCCCATGTCGATGTCGTTGGGATGTCGGGATCATGAAGTTATAAGAAGGTGTTCATGTCTCGAGAGTTGAGACTGAAAAATCATCACCATCACCAATAACATCAACACAACAACCAATACAACCAGCACAACCATCAACACTATCACAACATCACCAAAAACACTCGACATCACAATCTTCCACACAATCACAAACATAATCACCAACACACTCATCAACACATCATAAACTGATCCTTTATCGCCAACAACCGCCACGATGAAGCTGTCGTCCGTTCTCATCAACGCCGCCTTCCTCTTCTCCACCTCCCTCGGTGCTCCTACTACTGAGGGGAGCCTTGAGGGTCGTGCTCCTCCTCCTCCTCCCGGTCCCCCTGCCCCTAAGCCCCCGCCACCCAGCGAGGCCGATGTCCGGAGCCACTACCACACCATCGAGGCCAACACCTGCCTCTTCTACGCCAAGGTGGGCCGCGAGGCCGACGTGAAGAAGGTGCGCGACGCCCGGGACTACCTGCACGGCTACCAGATCCTCGAGGAGCGCTGGACCGACGACTGGTACAAGGGCGCCATGAAGAACATGCCCGGCCCCAAGAAGGGCAGCCCCAAGAAGTTCTTCTCCATGGCCTCCCGCGTCCTCGCCCAGGGCTGCTCCGGCACCGTCTACGTTCTGCTGCCCGAGGGCAAGGGCACCGACTGGGAGTCCGGCACCATCTGGGACACCGAGGAGTGGCCCAACCTGCCCCCGACCGCCAACAAGGTCATCCGCCTCAACATGAACGACGCGAGCCACCAGGAGACGATCCACGAGGGCCCCTCGGCCAAGCGCGATGTCAATGTTGCTGTTGAGGATCTCGAGGCCCGCGGCACGGACCAGTGCAGCATCCGCCTGACGCAGTGGGACCACGACAAGACGGACGGGCACTCGGACCGGTTCGAGCTCGAGTTCGACGTGACCAACGGGCAGGGCCGCGTGCTGGGCCACCAGGCCCGCGTCACCGTCGGCGACTGGAACCCGCTGCACTGGCTCGGCGGCAGCAGCCTGCTGGCCACGGGGCTCATCGTCATCCCCGACGGCGGCCGCCTCGGCTTCTGGTACCTCGGCGGCTACTGGAGCACCGACGACAGCCGCTGCAAGCTCGGCGACTGGAAGGCCGACGAGGGCGACGCCCGCCACCGCGAGGTCAACTGCAACTTCACTTGCTAAGCGCTTCTCACAGGGCGGGCAGATCAAGTGGCATATTACCAGGGCGCTCTGCAGAATTGATTGGGAGTCTAGGGGTTTGATGTTTTCGGGGAATGGTGCATCTTTCTTTTGTTTCTGGCATGGTTGAGTTGGCATAGTGTTAGGTTAGAGTTAGAGTTTGAATTTGGATACTTGGTTGCTTCTACTGTTACATAAGCACTTTGACACAGTGATGAATTCTTAGCCCGATATATGATTTCTATAATTTCGCTCTTATTACACTTAACTGAAATGTCAGTCATTGTCTTGATGTTTGGATGTAGACAATTATGTTACCATCGTATGGCTCTTAGAGACAATCACCATCGTGGCAGTGCTGCTGTACTCATACTTAGCGCTGCCATGGTCTGGGCCATATCTTCTATCGGTAGAAGTCGATGACCAAGTTCAAGTCCATATAGAGTAACCTAGTGCCACTGAAGCAATGGTCTTGACAACGCTCAGTCTGACGTTCTACATTCAGTGTTAGTACTCCATCCCCTCGGATTAGGTTAAGAGTCGTGACGGAAATGCGAAGTGGCTGAGGGGTTAAGTCACCTAGGGAACTATTCGGCATATATCTGCTCTCGTAGACTACCAAGACGAAGAACACCACGCTTTCTATTTATAAATATCCATTTACAAGCCACCACGACCAAGACAAAAGAGACGATGTCATATAGAATACAGCCTATTGCATATAAACAATGATATATTTCTATAACGCTAACATTATTCCCAGAGAAACAAGTTTCATCCTGAAACCACATGGTATAAAAGTCCCAACCGTTGCCCCCTGCGCCCCTGCATATGAAGTTAAGCATTAGTGACCTTTGATTGTGTCCCAAACGAGCTCAACATTGCCAGTAATGGCCTCCACGGGAAAATGCTTTCCAACCCTTTGCTTGCAGCAATAAGCGTGTCACTCCCTCCATTTGGGAACCCGGTCACTTCCCAGCACCATCCTTGCTTGTCATCGGCTCTGCCGCGCTGGATGTCGCCCATCAGATTCGCCAGTCTGACAAGATTCCAGGCGTCGCGGCCGGTTGGGAATGTGTACTTGTCACCAGTCGAAAGCCTCTCGATACTCTCAATTGGGACAGCCGACGCGGCTGTACCGCAGGCGACCACCTCATCGAGATCGGTTAGTGAAGAAAGCGGGAGCTGCCAAGTTGCATAAGACGTTAACACCACCCTTGCATAGCGCGAATAGAGCAGACTCAAGACAACGGGTGACTGGCCGCATCAGAATAGTTACTCACCTTGACTGTCTCCACGATCCACCCTTCCTGTTGGGCGAGTGTCGCCAGACTTTTGCTTGTCGTACTGTCCATGGCGTTCTCGGCATCGGGGATGACAAGTACGTGTTGGCCGTCTGCCGATATCCTGTGGCCGAGGAATGCGCTCGTCGAGAACTCTTCCACGCAGGAGTGTGTGGCACTGTCAAGATGCAATACGATACCATATCCCATCTTGGAAGCTTTGCCAATGTGCCTCCAGACCTAGAAAGAGATACTAAGATCAGAACTCCAGTTCTCAAGAATTCCCGAATGCGCATCAGTTTTGCAATTCCTTGGTGACTTACGGGTGCATAGTTCCCACCGACTTTGAATTTGCCCATGCCCCGAGGCGCCGACCTGTCAAACTCGTCGCTGACCACGGCCTTCAGAGCCTGCTGCCCGTGATGGGGCCTAGCAGGCTGGACGTAGACCGCGAGCGTGACCTCGTCGCCAAGGCCCCACAAACTCGTCGAAGATCCAAACAGGACGGGCCGGATGTACAAGAAAGCCGAGTCAGACTCGGCGGGCGGGACGAACTCGGCGTTCGCGGCCACGGCCTGCCGGACGCAGTCGAGGAACAGATCCTGCGGGGGCGGCGGGAGGCAGACGGAGGCGGCCGAGCGCGCCATCCGGTTGGCGTGGAACTCGGGCCGGAAGATCACGATGCGTTCCCGTTCCCCCGCGGTGCGGAAGGCTTTCATGCCCTCGTAGCATTGTTGCCCGTAGTTCAGGGCCGGGCTGAGGCCCGAGACGGCGATGTCGGTGCTGCTGACGAGCGTGGGGGTGCTCCAGGTGCCGGTAGAGACGCGGAAGCGGGTCTCGATGTGGCCGTTGACCGGGATGAACTGGGTAGGGGGGAAGTTCTCCCAGTCTGTTGATGATGCAGCAAGGCTTCATTAGTAACCATGTCTTTTGTTGCAGGTCTGTGGCTATGCAAAAGCAAACACGTACCAAAGTCTTTCTTGGGGCCTGGAGGCAACATTTTCAGGCTTTTTGTGAATAAGAGGCTTTGCAGTCGTGAGGCCTTGGCGATTAGATGGATGTGAAATTATGCCAAGAGTTCCGGGAGCCCTGTCGTAACCACCAAGCCGGCAACCCGCAGACTTATATAGCGACAGTAGTCCCATAAGTAAATGTGCATATGGTCCGTTACTACGATCCATACATAGATGGAGTGTTACTAGTGTTACTAAAAATAGCATCCGTGGTGATCACCACCTAATCGTCAGAGCTACTGCAGGACAAAGAAAAAAAGTGCGGCTGAGGGTCAGCGAATTACTGGGGTTGTTGTACTACAGATCTTACGTGCGTTTGAACAGCCCTTTCCGGTCCTTTTATTTCTTCAAAAACATGGGGGCCGATGGGGGGATATTGCGTGCTTACGTGGACTCAACCCAGCTCCCTGGATTGGACCCCAGATATCTGGCGACAAACGGTGCTGCGCCGCAGCCACCAACGGCACAACACCAGGCTGAGCATCTTACTGTTGAATTACTACCAGTGGGCTCGCACAACAACAGCGACCATGGACCCCTTCGTTCGTCTATTTACCACGTCGCTCTCTCTCATCTGTTGCTTATTTCATCATTTTCCTCCCCCACCCACTTTTCGCTGTTCCCGTTGAACACTCCATCATCAACTCCATCATCACAGCATCACTCACTATCGACAACACTGTTAACCCCAATTTCTTTTCGAATACGCACAGTCCCACCGCCAGTATGATCGACTTGTCTTTGATCCCGGAGCCTATCCGGAACCCCAACAACTGCCATGTTGACCCCATCCCGGGCTGGAGCTATTCGTACGGCTACCGGCCCAGTCTCGCCGCCGGCGTCACCTTCTCCGTCCTCTTCGCCCTCGCGCTCGGCGCCCACACGTTCCAGGCCGTACGGTCGAGACGATGGGCCTCCATTCTCCTGGCGCTGGGTTCCCTGAGTAAGTCCGCCCGCCGCTTGCTTCAAGCATATCACTCGACTATGCACCGAGCCGAATCTAACTCTGTCGTGTTTTAGCCGAGCTGATCGGCTGGGCCGGCCGCACCTGGTCGTCCGCCTGCCCCTACAACGCCAACGCCTACCTCATGCAGATCGTCACCCTCATCATCGCCCCCGTCTTCGTCACGGGCGCCCTGTACGTGCTGCTGGGCATGTTCATCGAGCTGGTCGGGCGGGGCTCGAGCCTGCTCTCGCCGCGCATGTACGCCATCGTCTTCCTGACGTGCGACGTCGTCTCGCTCGTGATCCAGGCCGTCGGCGGCGCCATGGCCTCGTCGGCGTCGAGCAACCTCGAGGACGCCTGGCCGGGCACCAAGATCATGATCGGCGGCGTCGCCTTCCAGCTCATCGCCATGACCGTCTTCGCCCTGCTCGCCGTCGACTTTGTCCGCCGGTACAGCGGCATGGACGCCCGGCTCTCCCGCGCGCAGAGCCCGGTCCTTGTCGCCATGTTCGTCTCGCTCGTCGCCGTCTACACCCGTAGCATCTTCCGCACCATTGAGCTGGCCGAGGGCTGGTCGGGTTACCTGATGCTGCATGAGCGGTACTTCCTCGCTCTCGACGGGGCCCTGATGGTGCTGGCGGTGGGCGTCTTCATCCTCTTCGACCCCACCCGTGCTTTCTCCGGCGTCCAGCAGCAGCAGATTCCTGCTAGGAAGACGTCGAACGAGTACTCGCTCTAAGCGGGGGTATTTTATCTTGACGGAATTGGCGAGCCAAGTAGTGGTGTGGATGGGGTTGGCAGCAGCATTACAAAACTGGGTCGACTACATCCGGACTAGAGGGAGGTTATGGTGACTTGTGATGGAGGACTATAGAGTATGAGAAATGTTTGCAGGCGTCTTAAGATTGTTTTTATCAGCAGTAGAATAGGTTTATTTCAATGTTTCGCTCAATTCGCGCTACCCCCACTGCCTTCCTTGAACAATGTGTGCTCCCCTGCTTGGAAGGCTGCTATGTAACGAATTGCACATGTAAGGGGTGGTGATAAGCTCTAATAGACGGTCAAGACGCTGACTTGACAACGTCGTCCTTTTGCCCGCTGAGGCGGGCTTTGGACCGGGTTGGCCAGTTGATTAGAGCACCGGTTGCAGCGCCGTGACAGCACAGAACTTTACTTCCAACTAGCGGTATGATCATAGCACAGGTTGAAGCTTGTAATTCAAGGGTAAATTTTATTGTTGCTCTATTACCCTTTCATGCAATTTCTTTTCCGTTGTTCTATGATTTCAAGATGAGCTGCAGCCGTCTGTGGCGGTTATCCCAATCTGCATTGGTTCTACAACGGTGGCAACCAACCGACGAAGAAATCAACTCAAGAAATCCTATAACGGTATGACGTTCTTTCAATTAGAAGCTTGGCTTGACTCTATTATTAGAAATTGAATTGGCTGTTATGGTGGGATCGGCTTACGGCGATCGTGCTGCGCCTCGTTTCCATGCGCCAATAGAAATGGGTATATATAGTTGTAAGCAAGCATTACTATTTCTTTACCCTCTATTCCTACGATCCTAAAATACATCTTCAAAAGTCCCCCCAAATCCTACTTTTACTATGTCTTGGGCCGTCTGAGCCATTCTTGACTAAAATACTAGTAACCATGGGAAGGACACGAGGGCAGAAGCGCTGAAGTATCATGACTCCGTATAATGTACAGGATGGCTGTGTAGGAAGCAGATATCCCATTATTTATCTGCTTGGCCCAAGGGCTCAAAGGTATGCACCTAGATAGCTAGACGTTGCAAGTTGTTTCAAAAGCTTCATTCGTGTCGATACCCCTACCAGTCTATTGCACCATGTTTTATCCAGCACTTTTGGCCGGCGCTGCCGCGTCGACAGTTTTCTACGTGATATTTCGGCTTGTCTATCTGGCCTTCTTTCACCCTTTGGCCAAGTACCCAGGCCCCTTCCTATCCAGGTTCACCAATGCTCGAGCCTCGTACTATGCTTGGAGAGGCGACATCCACATAGATGTATGGAGATGCCACGAGAAATACGGTGAGTCCATATCCAAAACCCTCAAATCACAAGTGCGACTCCGGACTGTGACTGATACGGCATTTTACCAGGCGATTACGTGCGCTACGGCCCCAACCAACTCTACATCAACACCGCCAAGGGCCTACGCGACATCTACGGTCCGACTACGTCTAACAAGTACCTCAAGAGCAGTCACTATGAAGTCATGACTCACCAAACGGCCAACACCTTCACCCACCGCGGCGGCAAGGAGCACCTCCGACGCCGTCGCATCATGGCCCAGGCCGTATCGACCAAAGCACAGCTTGAATACGAGCCACGCTTGGCCGCACATATTCAGAAGTTCTGTAACATTCTCCTGCCGCCTTCGGTAGAAAAGGACGTCAAGGCTGGCGAAGAGGAAGACAAGTCATGGGGTCAGCCGACGAACGTGGCCAGGTGGTGCAACTACCTTGCTTTCGACATGATGGCCGACATCGTCTTCGGGGCGCAATACGACCTGTTGGGCAGCGACAAGTTCCGCTACGTCCCCGAAATGATTGAAAAGTCCAATGTCCGGATCTCGTCCTTGGTCCAATTCCCCGGCCTGTCCTGGCTGAGGCTCGACAGGCACCTGTTCCGGGAGGCCATCTACGCGCGCAACCGTTTCCTCAAGTTCGTCTTCATTCTCCTGCGGGACCGCAAGGCGTTCAGCCGCGGCACCTTGTGCGGCGTCTTCGAGAAGCCTCCCATCACACACTCCAGCGCCGACGGCGCGCAGCCCTCTCCCGCCTCCCGGTCGGCGTCATTCGACGTCTACAGCCGACTGCAAGAAGCCCGCGACCCGGTGACGGGCGACGCCTTTGGCCACAACGAGATCGCCAGCGAGAGCACCACGCTCATCGTGGCCGGGTCCGACACGTCGGCCTGCGCCACGGCCTCGGTGCTGTTCTACCTGGCCAACAACCCGGCGGCGTACGCGCGGGCGGCGGCCGAGGTCCGCAGCAAGGTCGGGTCACGCTCCCAGCTCACGGCCGCGACCCTGGCCTCGTGCGAGTACCTGCGGGCCTGCATCGACGAGTCGCTGCGCATGTCGCCGCCGGTGGGGACGGGGCTGATGCGCGAGGTGGCGACGGCGGGGCTGGTGGTGGACGGGCAGGCGCTGCCCGTCGGCTGCGAGGTCGGCGTCGGCACCTACGCCATCCACCACAGCGCGCAGGCGTACGACGACCCCTTCGTCTACCGGCCGGAGCGCTGGCTGGCCGTGGACCGCGAGGAGCGCGCTCGCGTCCACGCCTGCTTCGTGCCCTTCTCCGCCGGCATCCGCAGCTGTCTCGGCAAGGGGCTGGCGTACACCGAGATGACGCTCACCGTCGGCCACCTGCTGTTCCTCGGCGACTTCAAGCTGGCGGGCGGCGAGCTCGCCAAGGTCGGGCGCGGCGACAAGTCTTTTGGCGTCGAGGGGCGGCACCGCGAGGGCGAGTACCAGTTATACGACCATATCGCCGGGCAGAAGAACGGGCCCTGGCTGCAGTTCACGAGGAGGGTTGAAGCGGAATCGTGTTGAAGGAGGGGAGTGTTTGTGGCTGGACATGTGGCTGGAGCTACTGAGCCACACGGCGTATTTGATTTTAAAGGCGCGTATCTGTCGGAATCATTAGACTTAGATCTGTAGATTATGGAAGAATATTATCAAACATATCGGCAGTCTGACATGTCACGGGTTGAATGACGAGGTGGCAGCTGGTCTGTTTGGCGGTGGTAAAACCCCAGACACCAGGCGTATGCAACCTAGAACACAGCAGGTCCCCCTGCCCGAAGCATTATGGTGGGGCGGCTCGTTCCGAAAATTGCCAGCAGACACCACCAAAATTAGCATTCGCAGTGGTGAGATCGCATTGAAGATCTATGACTCCGACTTACAATTGGTTTGGCCTGCTGCTCCTAGATCAACCAATGCCTATGCAGGGCCTACGAACTCCGTTGCCAATTCATTCTTCCCATACATAGGTGTGCGCTCATGGAGCCTTGAACCCCGAAGCCGCCGGGTCAAGAGCGTTGCAATCGAGGACCATGAACGTCCTCTGTGCCTTTGCGCCGCCGGTATCCAGCTTTCAGGTCGGACTCCGAGCTGTGTCGAGCCGCCCCGCCAACGTCGCACGAACTTCCACCCTGCAGCGATTCGTCTCGTCCGCATCGCGATGCTTTACCACCTCTCGAACCTTCTGCCATCATAGCCCTAGGCTAGTCGCACCTCCCTCTGGACTTCTCCGACAAAGCCGGTTACAATGTGACCGCCGCCTGCTGCCGCGAACGTCGGTTCGAACGGCCTTCATGTTCCGCGCCATCATCCACTACAACCAGATCCCGGACTCGTACACCGATGCGGACGGCCTCCCCTTTCGCAAAGAGGAGCTCAACCCTCGCGAGGTCAAGGAGATATTCGGCCCGCACATCCAGGCGGCAGACGCGAACCGGCTACTGAGGATAATACACGGCCGCCGAGTGGCTGGCACTCTGGATGATCCCGATCTTCAGCAAAACACCGCCCAGTACTCGTCTTCGGATAAGGTCGTCGCATTGGACTATCTCCGCAAGCACATCCCCGTAGACGAAATCGTCAATGCCGGTCTCCGCGCCGAGGACGAGCTGCGGCTCCTCGAAGAGCAAGAGCAGGATGCCGAGGCAACAAAGCCAGAACCTCAAACCGAAAAAGCCACCGCCAAAGTACAAGAGCCAACTCAAGCGCCCATTGGAAAACTGCCACGGAAGCCCAAGAGTGACTCGCCATACGGAGAAAGTACAATTGATCGCATTCGGGCGCGGAACATGGCCATGCAAGCAGCCGAAGAGGCGCGTCTCGAAGAAGAGAGGGCGAGGCGCGAAGAGGAGGAACAAATGGCCGGCGAAACTAGACTGTCCACTGAAAGAAGTCAGCCGCAATACGTGAGCCCGTGGAGGCGGAAGCACGCCGAGCGCGCGACGTCGAATCTCGAAGCACCCCCGGACAAGGCCATGTGGGAGCGCCTGTTGCCTGCATTCGCGATGTCCGCCCTGGTCCTGTTTGCCGCCTACCTCGCCACCGAGATGTACAAGCCTCCCACCCGGTCCATGAGGCTTTGGCCCGATATCCCGCCGGCTGCTGCGACTTGTCTGGCCCTCATTCTCGCCAACGTGGCCGTATTTGGGTTGTGGAAGTTCCCGCCCGCTTGGCCCCTCTTGAACCGATATCTCCTTCTCAGTTCCGCCGTCCCTCGCCCCTTGCAGCTAATCGGCGCCATCTTTTCCCACCAAAGCGGGCTGTCTCACTTGATTCCGAACATGGCCGGACTGTGGTTCTTCGGTGTGCGCCTGCATGACGAAGTCGGCCGCGGCAATTTCCTGGCCATCTACTTCACCTCGGGCACCCTCGGCTTCCTGACCAGCCTGACGTGGCTCGTCGCGACCGGCAGCTTCCACGTCACGACCCTGGGCGCCTCGAGCGCCATCTGGGGCGTCATCGCGGCGTACTTCTGGCTGCACCGGGACGACGAGTTCAAGATCTTCGGGTACCCGCCGGACCCGTGGAAGGGCCCGCAGGGCGTCATCTTCCTGGGCCTGCTGCTGGGCCTCAACGTCTCGGCGCTGTTCTCGAAGCGGCGGTCGCTCATGGACATCCCGTCGCACCTGGGCGGCTTCTTCGCCGGCGCGCTCGGCGTCGACCTGGTCCTGAAGCGCATGGACGGCCGCGCGCGCGTCCGGGCCGAGAAGCTCAAGAATATGGGGGTGCTGGATCAGGCGCTGGAGCAGAAGACGGGGTCGAAGCCGGTTGCGAAGGACACGCCGGTGGCTTCGGTGCCGACGGGTTCGTCGTAGGACGGTGAGATGCGGTTTGGTGTAAAAACAGTGTATATTGCATGTATATTGCTGCCTATAAAGTACACTATCTTCAATAGATCATCTCCTTGGACATGATTGTTGCGCCGCATACACTTTCTTGATCCCCACCTATGCCGTCATGGTATGCCTTCATGAATGTGAATCGCACCTGAGAAAGAGCCCAGCAGACAAGGTCTGGTCTACCTACATCTACAGCGATTGACTACCGTTGCGATTGATGGGCAGGGTCATTACTCGAGGGACAGGCTGCACATCATGATGTCTTCGTGGTAATGTATTTGAATTGTTGCTTGCTGCAGAATCATATCGATCATCAATGTGTCGGCAAGGCCAACCGTGGGGTATCAACAACAACTTTTGTCCTCTCCATCATGATCATCATCCCACCGCCCGAGCAATTGCCGCTTGCTTTCTTGGCCCCATCTACCAACTCCTCATCATCTAAACAAAGGGAAAGATCGTCATTACAATTATCAACGCCGCCTCCTTCCCCCTCTATCTACACATACTCCTCATTCTCTCCTCCCCTCTCGCTATATGAGCAGGCTACTTGTACGTGTAGCACATGGCCCCATTCGTGGTGTCGAGCACCTGGCCGACGGTGACGTCCTGGAGCAGGCCGGCCATGGGCACGCGCGTCTGCAGCGTGAGGGGCGCGCAGGGCCGCTCCCCGTCGGCGCAGCCCTCGATGGTGCGGCGCCGCGCCCCCGTCGTGTCCCGGTCCTGCCACGCCGCGAACACGCGGTCCACGTACAGGTGGTGCATCCAGAAGACCGGGTCCCCCGGGGAGGACCGCACGTCGGCCATGACGCTGCCGACGCTGTTGTGGCCGATGCCGTGGGGACTGGAGGTGGGGAGTGTTATTAGTATCGGGGTGTAAATGGGAGTAACTGGGATGATGAGAATGAGCTTACCCTTGCTCCCAGCATCGCGCGAAGTCGGCGTAGTTGTTGCGCGACAGGCAGATGTTCTCGTAGTCCTTGTTCACTTCGGACGTCATCTGCTCGTCGACGGCCCGGGAGAGGCAGTGCGGCTCGCTGCCGGATCCGGGTCCGATGTGCAGAGTGGTTCCAGCGAATCGCTGATGGTAAAATCATAGGTCAGCAATGTGCACAGTCCGATGGGTGGCAACTTCCACCACAAATTCTACCACACATGTAGGAGAGAAAGAGTACTCACACCATCAGTAATACACGTCCCCGCCGTCCCGTTCCCCTTAGGCAAGCTCCCAAAGTACTCCCCCGTGAAGACGGGCGAGGCGGCGTAGCGGCCCGCGTCGCGCGTCTCGTCCCACCAGGGCAAGGCGTCCACGGCGAGGCCGCACTCCTTCCGTAAAGCCTGCTCGAAGCTCCAGACGAAGTAGCGGTGCCAGAGGAGGAACATGTCATTGTTGTGGATGTTGGGCGTCCAGGCCTGGTGCAGGCGCACAAAGTCCTCGTACCGGCTGGTGGCGGGCGGGAAGTCGCCCGACGGCGGCTTCGACTGCAGGCACGCGATGGCGTCCACCAGGGCCCGCTTGCTGCGCGTCGGGTAGTCGCGCCACTCGAGGCGCGGGGGAGGGGTGCCGCAGGGGGCGGCGTGGTTCTTTTGGGCATCGACGGTGTTGTTGTTGTTGTCGCTGTTGGGGTTGGCGGTGGTGCCCTCGGGGGCATTGGG